>CM062297.1:319899918-322299918 GCA_031216915.1 Pictodentalium vernedei
AAGCCAGTAAGACACAATGCAGGTTTAGCACCCTACTTCTTGAAACTGTGAAATACTGGAAAATTAACAAAATGGTTTCCAATTTCCAGGCCTTGAAAATTCCTTGGGCAATGGTGATTTTCTTCAGACTGAACTGGAAAGTCTTGAAAAATATTATTTTTGTTGCTCCGTGTGCATGCTGTGCACTCTTTTGAGTGTCACTGTTTCCATTCTTTCTCGATGAGTCAGATGAACACAAGCTGAAAGTGTCACAAACTTCTCTTTTTAAATCATGGAACAAACAAACAACCTATCCCACTAATCATCAAATTTACAATAGTTGGATATTCAAAGCTCTGACTTTGAAAAAGTTGGAAATTTCATAAGTTGCTAGTGGAAATTTTCCAAACATGATGTCTAAAATTTGGCTAAAATGTAGAGTTTTTGGACTGAAAAGTAGTGAATTGTTCTCCAAATATTGATTTAAAATTAAAAAGAAGTAAAAAAATCCTCCCCCCCCCCCCCACCTCCAATTGATTACCAAGAACCCCAGTTAGATAATTTAGTCAAGGGGTGTATAAAGGGAAATTTTTATGTGGGGGGGGGGGGGGGGGGTGGGGGGGGGGGGGGTGGGGGGGTGGGGGGGGCAGTGCTAATTGTTGCATTTCTCTCTCAGAAATTACGTGGTGGTAATGCAAATTTAGAGGGTGGGAAACCCCCCACCCCCCCCACCCCCCCCCCCCCCTTGCAATCAAAGTCCTCTTTAGGGCTGTCACGATTTTTTAAATTTAGGAAGCGATTGATCATCACAAATAATTGATTATTCGTACCTAGGTGACCTCCCAGCCACCCCAAACCCCCCCCCCCCCCCTCTTTGAAATCGTTAAAAATGAAATTCAGGTCAGTTGACCTATCTTAAGTAAATAACGAACACAGATCCTCTTTTAGATACATTCAAAGCTTTGTTCTGAACTTTTGAACCGTCAGTGTAATAATCAAGACGGACGTCAGTTGTGAACTGTGACCAGTCTTAATTATTACACTGACAGTTCAAAAGTTCAGAACATCAAAGCTTTGAATGTACCTAAAATACCAATGCTTCTGATGGCTTCTTGAGGTTTAATATCAACGTTCTTGATCTTTTTACCTTAAAATTTAGAAACAATAGATTTTTCATGAAATTTTTTTTTAATAATTAAATGTCTAAAACGGGGTAAAATTTACCGATTCTTCGACAAAGAAAAATACTAATCAATTTTGGCGTGACCAATCGACAATCGATTAATCGTGTGTGACAGCCCTAGTCCTGTTTGCAGCATCCATGTCCAGAAGCTGATATTCTCCATTCAAACTAAACTGGATGGCAAAAGGCCATAAAATAATATTTGCTGTGGTGTATGTTTTTAAGGATATACCACACCAAAAATTATTTTATGGGCTCAGCAACAAAGTTTGGACAAATCACTACTGAATATGGTGTACATTTTGCCATTTTAAGATTTGGTATTCTACCTGTTCAATAAACATTCACATGTAACTGAAAAGTACTAGAAAATGTTTGTCATTCAGTCCTGGAAAAGTACTTGAAATTTTTATGTTTAGTGCTGTATAAGTTTGGAAGTTTAATTTACTCTGGCAAATTGTGTGCAAACCATGGAATATTCAATAAAAATGTAGTCATCAATTAGTGTTTTACTTTGATGTGTAGAGTTGTGCATCCTACAGGTGTCAGATGACATCATTTGTATATTAGGTAGTGGATTTAGTACCAGAGGCAATTTTTAAACTGGTTTGAAAATGTTTTGCAAAAAAAAAAAGTAACCTTACCTAACCTGCAGTTGCCCTAAAAGTATCAGGCATTTGCCTTAAAAACTGCAAAAAATTTTTAAACGCCCATACTTATCTTGGATTTGCCCTGCAGATACCATTCCCTTACCTTGAAAATTGCCAAGTGCCATGGAAAAACTCATAATTCTTTATTACTTCTTCAAAGTAGAGCATATGTTTAATCCTCAGAGGAATAACACTGTTCACTTAATTTCATTGCAAAAGATAAGAACAGGTGCTTCAGGCAACCAACCTTTGGGTAAGTCAGATTCTAGGTGCCTTGTTAGTTGTTTCTAGGTATTGCTTAGCTGCCGTTATAGGCAACCAAGACTTAAGTAGAAGCAACTGCAAAGCCACAGATGTTTACTATAAAAAGTTTAGGAAATAAAAGTTAAGCATTATTTCATTTCTGTGTAATCCATGGGTATACCAAGTTCATTAGGGGCTTGTCAATAAAGGGAGGGCATTTGGGGGTGTATTAGCCCCCAAGCCTGAAAAAAAAACAAGAAGAATGTTACTAAGGTAACACATGCCGCCCCCCCCCCCCTGCATATGCGACGGAAACTATTATATGCGACACACCTTCTCACTGTCCTTAACATTTGTAAAAAGTTTAACAATTGTACTATGATTCGTTTCTGAGTTATGGCTGAGACACGAATATTGACCGATTTTAGTGTAACCTTAAAATGTGACCTTGACCTTGAAGGTACAAACCCAGCTATGGTGTGTGACACATCCTCCCATGGTCCTTTATAATTGTGTGAAGTCTGATGACTGTGGCCCTAACAGTTTTCGAGTTATTGGCTTGGACACACTGACACACACACGGACAGACACATGCACACTTCAATCACTATATGCCAACCGACTTAAGTCGGGGGGGCATAAAAACAACAAATATTTGGAAACACACAGGTAGCAGTTGGAAAATACTCCCTTGAGGTGATGGAGGGGAAAATGAGTTTATTTGGTAAAAGAGTGTTATGTTTGGTGGAGGGGGTTTGAACAGTTCTTTTTTCAGAGGCAATCGGCACTCCCCTCCCTCACCAGAAAAAACCAAGCAAGACCCTCAATCCATGCCTCTGAGTTCCTTGGATTTCCATTGCCAATGGCCATGGAAAACCATGGAAAGTCAGTCTTCTTGCATGGTATGTATTTCCAGGGTCACCTCTTTAAATTTTCCATGGAATCCATGGACCCAAACCATGGAATTTGTCCGAATACTCCATGGTAAAAATCCATGGACGAGCAGGGAATTTTATGATCAGCTTTTTCCATGGAAGTAGTCAGAAATTCCATCGACAAGCATGGAATTTTATGTTCAGCATTTTCCATGGATGTTGTCTGAAGTTCCATGGACAGAAACCATGGAATTTGTCCGAATACTCCGTGGAGAAAATCCATGGAAAAGCCTGGAATCTTATATTCAGTCTTTTCCATGGAACTGACTGGACTTCCATGGACAGAAACCATGGAATTTGTCCGAATACTCCGTGGAGAAAATCCATGGAAAACCATGGAATCTTATATTCAGTCTTTTCCATGGAAGTGACTGGACTTCCATGGACAGAAACCATGGAATTTGTCCGAATACTCCGTGGTAAAAGTCCTTGGAAAACCATGGAATATAAGGCACAAACTTTTTCATGGCAACTATCTGAACTTTCCATGGTTTTCATTTTTCCTTGGTCAAAGAGGACGACGGAAAGTTGTCCGAATACTCCGTGGAGTTAATTTCCAAGGAATTCCATGCAATTTTCCGTGCAATCCACGGACATTTTAAATGCAGGGCTGTAAGTCAGGGTGAGCTCTTCTGATCACTTTTTTTGTCCGTCATCCGTTGTACGTCGTGAAGGTGGTGTTTGGGTCTTTTTCTCCCAAACCACTGGCCACCTTTTAATGAAATTCATGTGAGAAACAGTTATATAGGGGCATTTTGATTTTTCTTCAAATTAGGTTTGCTGCTCATATTGAGGAGGGGGTGGGGCCAAAATGCAAATTTTTTTTAAAATCTTCTGTTGAACCAAATTGAATATGTTTAGTGAGTGGAGAGGCTCCTCTTTTGATTGTGTATTTTTGATTATTTACAATGCAAGTGGGGACTTCAGAGCTTTAAGTTTGCACTATATTCAAAATTAATCAATTTTGACTTGTGACCACAATTTTAACCTTATAAATGTAAATCTGCATGTTGGATGTTGAAATGTAACTGGGGACTTGTTAGCTCACCTGAGTGTAAGTCAGCGTGAGCTCTTCTGATCACTTTTTTTGTCCGTCATCCGTTGTACGTCGTGAAGGTGGTGTTTGGGTCTTTTTCTCCCAAACCACTGGCCACCTTTTAATGACATTCATGTGAGAAACAGTTATATAGGGGCATTTTGATTTTTCTTCAAAGTAGGTTTGCTGCTCATATTGAGGAGGGGGTGGGGCCAAAATGCAAAAAAAAAAAAATTTAAAATCTTCTGTTGAACCAGCAGTAGCAAAGACTTGATATTTTGTATGCAGCTTCTATTTGGGGTGTAGACACCCGTTTGTTCAAGAGAAGTTTAACGGGCAATATTTGCCTTTTTTCTGGGAGGGGCAAGAATTTTTGCCCCGCCCAGAATTTCTCTTTTCTGAGCCGAGGGTCCCATTTGAACCAAATTTAATGTGAGGTATTATTGGGTCATAAGTACTTGATTTATGAAAAAAAAATTTCCCGCGGCCCCATGGGAACCTCAGGAGCAAAAAATAGAAAAAAAACGAAAACGCCCATATCTCCAAAACTGCACGGCAATGAGAATTTTTATTTGGTGTGAAGCTTCCTTGGGACCAACAGAAAGGATTGGTAAAAACAAAATTGCTATCGGTTTTTTCATAAGGTACTTTTTCAGGACTCTGAAAAAATGCTGAGTCAGCATTTTTTAACACTGTGGGCAATGGGAAAAAATTAAAGAATCATTTTCTTCCAAACCAATGCTCCAAAAGTTTTCATATTTTACACATAACATCTTTGGAACACTGATTCACATATTTAGTGAAATCAAATCCCTCTGTCCGTATTTGGGTTCCCCATGGGAGCCCAAATATTCAAATGAGTGCAATATGAGGAATATTCTTTAAAAATCTTCTTCTTCGGATCCACCAATCAGAATCATTTGATAATTGGTATGCAGCATCCTTAGAAGGGTGAGATTCCAGTTTGTTCAAGCCAAGCTCCTGTTTTCATATTTGGGTTCCCTATGTTAGCCCACATTATAACTTAGTTCAGTACGAGGTATGTTCTTAAACAATCTCCTTCTTCACATCCACTGGTCAGAATCTTTTGATATTTAGTATACAGTATCCTTAGGGAGATGCGATTTAAGTTTGTTCAAGCAATGTCCTTTGATTCATATTTGGGCTCCCTGTGGGAGCCCAAATAATAACTTCAATATAACTTAAGTCTGAACATTTTTTTTTTCAAATCTTCCAGTCACAATCTTTTGATATTTGGTGTACAGCATTCTCAGGTGGCTGAGAGTGAGTTTGTTCAAGCCAAGTCCCTGAGTTCATATTTGGGCTTCCTGTGGGAGCCTGAATTATAACTTAGTTCAATACGAGGTATATTCTTTTAAAATCTTCTTCTTCGGATCCACCAGTCGGAATCTTTTGATAATTTGTATATAGAAGGCTTGGGGAGGTGAGATTCAAGTTTGTTCAAGCCAAGTCCTTCGCTTCATATTTGGGCTCCCTGTGGGAGCCAAAATTATAACTTAGTTCAAGATTAGGAATATTTTCAGATTCGCCTCACAGAATCTTTTGACATTTGGTGTACAACATTTTTAGGAGGCTGAGAGAGAAGTTTGTTAAAGCGAAGTCCTTGTGTTCATATTTGAGCACACCGTGGGAGCCCAAATTATACCAAAATTTCTGTTTTCCAAACCAAGAGGTTGATTTGAACCAAATTTGATATGAGGGCTTATTGGGGCATAAGTACCTAATTTATGCATAATTTTTTTTGTCACTCCATGGGAATTTTAGGAGCTAAAAATAGAAAAAAGTTTATATGCCTTTCTCTCAAAAACTACACGGCCCTGAGAATTTTTTTTGCAGTGTGAAGCTTCCTTAGGATCAGCAGAAAGGAATGGTAAAAAAAAATTGTCATCGGTTTTATCATAAGGTACTTTTCCAGGTCTTTTAAAAAGTTCTGTTTCATCATTTTTTTTTAACACTGTAGGTAATGGGAGAAAACATTGAAGAATCTTCTCCCAAACCACTGCTTTAGAAGCTTTCATATTTGGGCTCCCTGTGGGATCCCGATGTATAACTTCGTTCAGTGTGAGAAATATTCAAAAAAAAAATTTTTTCTGATCCTCCAGTCATAATCTTTTGTAATATTTGGTTTTTGTTTTTCTTACACGCTGCAGATAGAAGTTGGTTCAAGTTCTGCTTTATTGATAAATTGGGCCCAGTAACCAATTCCTGCATTAAAAGCCATGTAAAGTGGGCAGTGATAGACATGAATGATTGACTAAACTTGATATTATAATTATGCGTCTGTGATGAAGTAGCCTTAGATGCTGCAAGTGTCCTTCGATTCCAATAAATGAACAGATAAATTATTGAGTACTCAATATGTGGGTTCAACATATGAACACTCTGGGTCATGAAGCAGGGAAAACAATTTTATGTTGAAAAACTGTTAATAACCGCAATGCAGAATTCCTTGGTATTTTGGTGATATGACTCTGGCAGTATCAGGTGAGCGCCCTCAGGCCATGTGGGGCCTCTTGTATACATTTCTTAGACTCTACATGCAAGTTTTTCATACCACTTCAAATGGGAAACCAACTGTTCTTGTTATTGAATGCTTTTTTCGTATTTCTAAGTGTTCACTTGCCAGCTTGTTTTTTGATATGAACATGCTGCAGTCTTTTACAAACCGGATAATTTGCCTTGAGCGATCTTGGATTTGCAAGGTAGAACTAGTTTCTTGTTTATAAATATGCTATAAAGTAATTTTTGGTCTACAGAAAATAAATTAGTGTTTTAAATATATAATTTTACAAATCTTTGAATGGGAAGTAAATGATTTGAAGATTTTTCATGCTTGACAAACGATCTGCCATACTTTTATTTGGTAACAATAAATTATGCATAACCCACCAGTATAGAAAAACAAGTGAGTTTTGACACAGCATTGGTACTTCATGTATTTGGGTGGGAGGGAAAGCATTGTCTTGGTGGATAGAGTATCGTGTTTGAAAACCTAAGCTGTTTAGGTTGGGTTGGAGTGAATTATATTGTGTATCTGGGGCCACAAAAACAGTTTCTGCCTTCTAGATCCTTGTTCGTGTGCAATAGTTAATTATTCAATGGGGTGGTAGGGAGGAGGGGGGGGGGGGGGGTCAGCATAGCTCAATGAACTTGATCACATGATCTGTGTGTCAGCTATTGAGAGCTAAAGTTTGGAAGTAAAATATGCAAAAAAAGACCTCATTGAAGGGCATGTTTTATGTGCAGCATTGAATTTTGACATGTCAGATCAAGTGTATTGAAGAAATTAATGTTTAACACACAAGATAGTTGAATACAGAATCAATAACAGATATTTGAAGGCTGAGAAACATTGAGTTTGAAGAGTACAAACTTGTTTTGTATTTGACGCAAATGGGGGACACCTAAATTTAAATGACTAATTTATTTTCTGTACACCGAAAAGCATTTTACTTGATTTTTTTTTAGGATTGATGGTTTGTAATGCAGTGGAAATGAGTATTAAAATAAATTTAGTTTGAAATGAATTCTCTTTTTGGTAATGGGGCAGTTTGTTAGAAATGTAAACAGGTGTTTCATCTTTCAATGCAAATAGGAATCCCACAATGTTTTTTTCTGAGTAGAGAAGCTTCATTAGCTCAACTTTGGCGAAGCCAAATTTGAGGTATTGTCATGGCCCGTCCGTCGGGCCGTCTATCGCGACGTCAACATTTGGGTATGGCTCGGGCTAGAGGCCGTATTTATTAACCGATCTTTACGAAACTTCTTGGGTACCTTTGTTATGACTGTGGGACGAGAATGAATGTTTTGGGGTGTGGTCTGAAATTCAAGATGGCTGCCAGCCGCCATTTTGTACCGACGATGCAAAAATCAGTTTTTTGTACAGAACTTCTGTATGAAAGTTCTGATTTGAATAAATTTGTGTATGAATGTTTAGTGCCATGAGACACATCAAATATAATACGTTTTTTTTCTCGTGCGTAAATTATGCAAATTAGACTAACTTTGATTTATTTAGTGTTACTTTCAGCACTGTAAGTGCAAATGCCAGTGTGGCTCGAGCTAGAGGCCGTATTTATGAACAGAAGATCTTTGCGAAACTTCATGGGTACCTTTGTTATGACTGTGGGATAAGAACGAGTGTTTAGGGGTGGTGTCCGAAATTCAAGATGGCTGCCAGCCACCATTTTGTACCGACAATGCAAAAATCAGTTTTTTGTTCAGAACTTCCTTATGAAAGCTCTTATCTGAATAATTTTTTTGTACGAATGTTTAGTACCATGGGATACATCACATATAATACAGGTTTTTTTCTTGTGCATAAATTATGCAAATTAGACGAACTTTGATTTATATAATCAAGTCCAGGTGGGACTTTTGGACCAAAATCCAGAAATGAGTTGTTTTTTTGTTAGCTCAACTTTGACGAATCCAAATTTGAGGTATTGTCATGGCCCGTCGTCTGTCCGTCTGTTGCGCCGTCAACAATTGGGTATGGCTCGGGCTAGAGGCCGTATTTATGAACCGATCTTTACGAAACTTCTAGGGTACCTTTGTTATGACTGTGGGACGAGAACGAGTCTTTTTGGGAGCGGTCTGAAATTCAAGATGGCTGCCAGCCACCATTTTGTACCGACGATGCAAAAATCAGTTTTTTCTACAGAACTTCTGTATGGAAGTTCTGATTTGAAAAATTTTTGTATGAATGTTTAGTACCATGGGATACATCACATATAATACGTTTTTTTTCTCGTGCTAAAAATATGCAAATTAGACTAACTTTGATTTATTTAGTGTTACTTTCATCACTGTGAGTGTAAATACCAATACGGCTCGGGCTAGAGGCCATATTTATGAACCAATCTTTACGAAACTTCTTGGGTATCTTTGTTATCACTGTGGGACGAGAACGAGTGTTTTTGGGTCCGGTCCGAAATTCAAGATGGGCGCTGGCAACCATTTTGTGAAAAATTAGGTGTAATCAGACTTTTGCACAGAACTTCCATATTAAAGCTCAGATTTGAATAATATTTTGCATGAATGTTTAGTACCATGGGATACATCACATATAATACGTTTTCTTTTTTTTCTCGTGCAAAAATTATGCAAATTAGACTAACTTTGATTTATTTAGTGTTACTTTCATCACTGTGAGTGTAAATACCAATACAGCTCGGGCTAGAGGCCGTATTTATGAACCAATCTTTACAATACTTCTTGGGGTATCTTTGTTATCACCGTGGGACGAGAATGAGTGTTTTTGGGTCCGGTCCGAAATTCAAGATGGCCGCTGGCAGTCATTTTGTGAAAAATTAAGTGTAATCAGACTTTTGCACAGAACTTCCATATCAAAGTTCAGATGTGAATAATATTTTGCATGATAGTTTAACACCATGGGATACATCACATATAATACGTTTTTTTTTTTCTCGTGCAAAAACTATGCAAATTAGACTAACTTTGATTTATTTAGTGTTACTTTCATCTCTGTGAGTGTAAATGCCAATACGGCTTGTGCTAGAGGCCGTATTTATGAACCAATCTTTAGGGAACTTCTTTTATAACTGTGGGATGAGAACAAGTGTTCTGCTTTACTGGTAAAATAGAACCCGGTAACCAATGCCACTGAGGTGCAATCGCTCAGCAAGTGGGCAACATATGCATAAACGATTGGCAAAACTTGACTTTATACCCATGTTGTGTCATTATATAGCCTAGATGCTGAAATGACGCTAAATATCAATAAATAATAATAAGTCACCTAGTAATTCTTTTTATTATTGCTGACTTGGTCACAGCAAATACTGATTCCTGTCATATTCATTATTGTTGACTTGGTCACAGCAAGTACAAATTCCTGTCAGACTCAAGTTGAGCTACAGAGTCACTGACTCTTTCATTTGATATGAACATGCTGCAGTCTTTCACAAATTGGATAGTTTGCCTTGCCCGGTCTTTGATTTTCAAGATAGAACTAGTTTCTTGTTTATAAATATGCTGGTACTGCTATGCTGTTTGTGAAAGTAATATTTGATCTACAGAAAATAAATTAGTGATTTAAAAATTTAATTTTACAAATCTTTGAATTGGAAGTAAATTGTTTGAAGATTTTTCATGCTTGACTGACGATCTGCCAACATTTTATTTGATAACAATAAATTATGCATAACCTACCAATATAGAAAAAAACAAGTGAGTTTTGACACAGCATTGGTACTTCATGTATTTGGGTGGGAGGGAAAGCATTGTCTTGGTGGATCGAGTATCGTGTTTGAAAACCTAAGCTTTTTAGTTTGGGTTGTGGTGAATTATGTTGTGTATCACGAAAACAGTTTCTGCCTCCTAGATCATTGTTCATGTGCAATAGTTCTGATTATTCAAAGGGGGGGGGGGGGGGGGGGGGGGGGGTACAGCACAGCTCAATGAACTTGATCACATGATCTGTGTGTCCACTAATGAGAGCTAAAGTTTGGAAGTAAAATATGCATAAAAGACCTCATTGAAGGGCATGTTTTATCTATAGCATTGAATTTTGACATGTCAGATCAAGGGTATTGAAGAAATTACTGTTTAACACACAAGATAGTTGAATACAGAATCAATAACAGATATTTGAAGGCTGAGAAACATTGAGTTTGAAGAGTACAAACTTGTTTTGTATTTGACGCAAATGGGGGACACCTAAATTTAAATGACTAATTTATTTTCTGTACACCGAAAAGCATTTTACTTGATTTTTTTTTAGGATTGATGGTTTGCAATGCAGTGGAAATGAGTATTAAATAAATTTAGTTTGAAATAAATTCTCTTTTCGGCATTCTCTTTTTGGCAATGAGGCAGTTTGTTAGAAATGTAAACAAGTGTTTCATCTTTCAATGCAAATAGGAATTCCACAATGTTTTTTCTGAGTAGAGAAGCTTCATTTTGATTGTGTATAGACGTTTTTTTGCAATGCAAGTGTGGACTCCAAAGTTTTAGTTTTGTGTTTTCAGAATTTGTCAATTTTGACTTGTGACCACAATTTTCATTTTAAATTTTTGGAACCAAAGAACAACCAACAGATGTTTACTGTCTTAAGCCAACATGAAACTTCCTTGGAATATGTTGTACAGTGATACAATGCTTTAGTAAAGTACATATGCTTGTTTGATATGCAACCCTTACTGGGGACTTGAATACATTTTTTTAAGAGTTGACATCCAGTTATTCATGCCACTTTAAATGGGAACACACCTATTTTTGGCTCACCAACGTTAGTTGGGTGAGCCTATGGCATAGCCGTCATGTCGGCAACCGCTCTCAAACATTTTGAACTTTTGTGTACAGGTTTTGATTTGTTTGCTTTTTTAAATTTTTTTTTCCCCTATTGCTATGGTGATTCACTATAAACATTTAACTCTTCTCCAGGGTATTTTGCCTTAATTTTAACCCTTTGAAACAGATTTTTACATATTTTGATGTTTGTGTGCCGGTTTTGATGGGTTTTTTTTCCTTTCTTCCAAGTGGAGATTTAACTTACAGCATATGGCCATTGCTTTTTATTGTTTGTAAACATGCATCGTACGGCTATGTTTGTATTATTTAACCCTTTTCTTGCTGAATTACTTTAATTTTGGACTTTTGTGTACAGGTTGTGGACTTGCGCTTACAGCTTTTTATTACTTTTAGGTACAGGTTGTGATAAAAAAAAAACAACTTTCAAGTGAGGTTGACCTTACTGCATAATGCAATGGTGGTTACTATAGCATTGATATCTTTTCCAGTACATTTTTTAAAAAAATGTTAACCCTTTGAAACAAATTTTAGACTTATTTTGATGTTTGTGTGTGCAGTTTTTGATGTTTTTTTTTCCTTTTGATGTTTGTGTGTGCAGTTTTTGATGTTTTTTTTTTCCTTTCTTCCAAGTGGAGATTTACCGTGCAGCATATGGCCATTGTGTTCTATTGTTTGTATACATGCATCTTAAGACTAGGTTTGTATTATTTAACCCGTTTCCTGCTGAATTACTTCAATTTTGGACTTTTGTGTACAGGTTTTGGACTTATGCTTATAGCTTTTTATCACTTTTTGGTACAGGTTGTGATAAAACAAAAATTCAAGTGAGGTTGTCCTTACTGCATAATGCAGTGGTGCTTACTATAGCATTGATATCTTTTCCAGTGCATTTTTTAAAATTTTTAACCCTTTGAATCGATTATTAGACTTATTTTGAGATTTGCGTGCAGATTTTGTTATTTTTTTATCCACTCTTCCAAGTGGAGATTTACCTTGCAACATATGGCCATGGTTTCTATTGTATGTAAACATATATCTTAGGGCTAGATTAATATTGTTTGACCCTTTTATGCTGAAATACTTCGATTTTGGACTTCTGTGTACAGGTTTTTTGTTAAAAAATGAACTCTGTTACATTTTCTATCAGAACTTATGAAGTATTTCAAACAATTCTTTGCGTAAGAGTGTAGCGTCCAAGTGGAGATATACCCTGTAGGAGATTGCCGTGTTCTTTGTTCCCTTTTACTACAGCCACCTTTCCATTCACTCCCATTGGTGAGCCACGGGGTAATGATACAACCCCCCCCCCCTCTAGTTAATATTCTTTTGGCACGTTGTTTTTTGATATGAACATGCTTTGGTTTTATGTACACCAGAAAGTTGCTTCCCATTATCTTGGAGCTGGAAGGCAGAAGATATGATTTGTTTATAAATATAGAGCTGCTCTTATAACTGTTTGAAAGTAATTGTATAAATCTGTGAACTGGAAGCCAATAATTTGAATATTTCAATTTGATATTTCACCCTTGACTAATAACTAGTAAACATGTTATCTGATTGCAACAAATTATGAATAACTTACCAGTATAGAGAACCAAGTGAGTTCAGACACAGTATTGACACTTTATGTTGTATTTTTAGGTTACTCTTCTAATTCACTAGATGTGCGCAGAGGTGTTTAGTGCAGAAGAAATAAGCACAACTTGCTCTCATTATACAGTACATTTAATAGACCATTGGCAATAATTTATGTTTTAATTGATAAATTGTTTTGTTAAGTGACATTTTTTTCTGTTATGTATATACCAAGGCTATAAAATATTTTTTTCAGATGAACCCATAGGGGATGAACTGGAAAGTTGTGATGCAGACAAATTGGTGTATCAGGATATATCATATAATAATGTGACATGTGATACAGAGAGCAGAACTGAATGTGTCACCTCTCATAGTTCCCCAGTTAATGGTAAGTTCTCAAGTAAATGTAGGCATATTAAACCATTTTGCTACATTTGTGAGGAAGCCATTATTGTGTATCTCAAAATTATTGAGTTTCTTGTCCCATTATAGCATCACTCGAGTGCTAAAATCTTCTCTATGAGGAATATTCTATAAAAATCTCTTCAGGCACCAATAAATAAATGAATCAAATATAAAACATGTTTGGACTCTTCCAACAACGAAGAGTGCAAACGTGTTTTGTGTTTGATGCAAATGGGAGATTCCTAAATATTTATTTCACTAATTTATTTTCTATAGCCCGAAAGGAATTTTACTTGAACTTTTTTTTATTAAGATTGATGGTTTCTGATGAAGTGGAAATTATATGAAGGTTTGAAATAAATTCTCTATTTGACAATTAGGCAGTTTGTTTGAAATGTGCGCATGTCTTTCATTTTGCAGTGCAAATAGGGAAGGAATGCATATGTTTAGTTAGTGGAGAGGCTCCTTATTTATTTGTGTATATATGATTAATTGCCATGCAAATGGGGACTTCAGAGCTTTAAGTTTGTGCTATATTCAAAATTAATCAATTTTGACATTGGTATAAATGTAAATCTGCATGTTGGATGTTGAAATGTAACTCAGGACTTGTATACATTTCTTAGACTCTACATGCAAGTTTTTCATACCACTTCAAATGGGGAACCAACTGTTCTTGATATTGAATGCTTTTTTCATATTTCTAAGTGGTCACTTGCCAGCTTGTTTTTTGATATGAACATGCTGCAGTCTTTTACAAACTGGATAATTTGCCTTGAGTGATCTTGGATTTGCAAGGTAGAACTAGTTTCTTGTTTATAACTATGCTGGTACTGTTATAGCTGTTTGTGAAAGTAATTTTTGGTCTACAGAAAATAAATTAGTGTTTTAAATATATAATTTTACAAATCTTTGAATGGGAAGTAAATGATTTGAAGATTTTTCATGCTTGATAGACGATCTGCCATACTTTTATTTGATAACAATAAATTATGCATAACCCACCAGTATATAAAAACAAGTGAGTTTTGACACAGCATTGGTACTTCATGTATTTGGGTGGGAGGGAAAGCATTGTCTTGGTGGATAGAGTATCGTGTTTAAAAAACCAAAGCTGTTTTGGGTCCGGGTGTAAAACTTTCAACCAAAATCCGTAAATTTGTTTTTAGTTGTTTTTCTTGTAATTCTTTTATTATTGTTGACTTGGTCACAGCAAATACTAATTTCTGTCATATTCAAGTTGAGCTACAACAGTGTCATTGATACTTTCATTGATTGTGTATATATGTTTAATTAGAATGGAAGTGGGACTCCAGTGCTTTAAAATTGTGCTAGATTCAAAATTCAGCAATTTTAACTTGTGACCACAATTTTAATTTTATAAATTTAAATCGGCATGTTTGATGAGGAAAAGTAACCGAGGACATTTTTAGCTCACCTGACTGAAAGTCAGGGTTAGCTTTTCTTATCACTCTTCATCCGTCGTCTGTCCGTCATCCATCATTAAATGTAGCAGAGACTTGATATTGGGTATGCAGCTTCCATTTGAGGTGTAGATTCAAGTGTTCAAGAGAAGTTTGACGAGAAATATTGCCCTTGTTCTGGGAGGAGCAAGAATTTTTACCCCGTCCTGAATTTCTATTTTCTGAACAGAGAGGCCAATCTGGACCAAATTTAATCTGAGGTATTATTAGGTCATAAGTACTTCACTTATGCAAAAAAAAATTCTGTGGCCGCATGGGAACCTCCGGAGCCAAAAATAAAAAAAATAAAAAAATGCCATATTCCCAAAACTGCTCGGCAACGAGAATTTGTATTTGGTGTGAGGTTTCCTTGGGACAAACAGAAAGGAATGGCAAAAGAAAAATTGCTATCGGTTTTGTCATAAGGTACTTTTTCAGGACTTTGAAAAAATGCTGAATCGGCATTTTTAACACTGTGGGCAATGGGTAAAAGTTAAAGAATCATTTTCTTCCAAACCACTGCTCCAAAAACTTTCATATTTTGCATATATCTTCTTTGGAATATTGCTTCACATATTTGATGGAATCAAATTCTTCAGTCCATATTTTCAAATTAGTGCAATATGAGGGATATGCTTTATAAATCTTCTCCAGATCCACTAATCAGAATCTTTTGATATTTGGTATGCAGCATCCTTTGGGGGGGGGGGGGGGGGGGGGGGGGGGGGGGAGGGGGGGGGGGGGGGTGAGATTCGTGTTTGTTCCAGCCAAGTCCCTGAGTTCATATTCGAGCCCGAATTATAACTTAGTTCAATATGGGGTATATTCTTTTTAATCTTCTTCGCATCCACTAGTCAGAATCTTTTGACATTTGGAATACAATATGCTTAGGGTGGAGAGATTCCAGTTTTTCAAGCCAAGTTCTTCTGTTCATATTTGTCGTCCATTTCCAAATTATAACTTAGTTCAAAATGAGAAATATCCTTTCAAAAAAAGTTTTTCAGATTCATCAGTCTGTTGATATTTGGTGTACAGCATTCTTGGGTGGCTGAGAGTGAAGTTTAGTAAAGCCAAGTCCCAGGGTTCATATTTGGGCTCGCTGTGAGAGCCCAAATTATACCAACATTTTTATTTTCCAAACCAAGAGGTTGATTTGAACCAAATTTGATATGAGAACTTATGCTGAAATTTTTTATGTTTCTCCACAAGAACTTCTGGAGCTAACATTTTTTTTTTAATGGCCCATCTCTAAAATCACATGGCGCTGAGAACTTTTATATGGTGTGAAGCTTCCTTAGGGCTGACAGAATCGAATGGTAAAAAAAGTTTCATTGGTTTTATCATAAGGTACTTTTCCAGGACTGAGTCATCATTTTTTTTAACAATGTAGGTAATGGGAAAAACATTGTAGAATCTTCCTTGTCCCACCCCACGTGGGAACCCTGGGATATGTCACATTGCTTGTTTACTATTGTAAACAAGTTCAGTTTGACTAGTAAAATAGGACCCAGTCACTAGTGCTTGGGATGAAAGTCCTCTAAAATGGGGTATAAACGATTGACTAAACATGACTTGATCTCTGTGTTGTGGTCACGATTAGCCATTGTGCATAAATATGTGATCTTAAACACCAATAAATAAATAAATTTTCTTTCCCCAAACCACTGGTTCAGAAGCTTTCATATTGGGGTTCCTTATAGGAGCCTGATGTATAACTCAGTTCATTTATGAGAAATATTCTTTCAAAATCTTTTTTTTTTTCCCCATCCTCCTGTCAGAATGTGTTGATATCTGGTTTTTGGTTTTCTTGGAAGCAGCAGATTGAAGTTCCAAGTTCTGCTTTATTAATAAAATTGGGCCCAGTGACCAATTCTTGCCTTGAAAGCCCTACAAAGTGGGCAGTGATCAGCTTAAGCAATCAATCAAACTCGGTAGTATAATTATGCCTCTGTAATGTAGCCTTATACGCTGAAAGTGACTTTAAATCCAATAAATAAACAGATAAATTATTGAGTACCCAATATGGGGCCTAACATATGAACACTCTGAGTTACTGAGTAAGGAAAACAAATATATGTTTAAAAACTGTTAACACCAAGGCAGAATCCTTTGATATTTTGGTGGTGATATGACTCAATGTTTACTTTGCAGTTTGCTTAGTGATATGAGCATGCTGTGTTCATAGCTAACCTGAGCAAAGCTCAAGGGGAGCTTTACTGATCACTTTCTGTCCTCTGTCTGTGTCCGTCTCTGTCCCTTGTGAACTTCTCGCAAACTACAGGACCAAATTGAATCAAATTTGCTGTGCATGTTCCTTATCATATGCCAAGTCAAATTTGTTGAAATAAAGTTGTCACGCCCACAGGGAGAATTACTCTGATAGCACCCATAAATGTCTTTTCAAAATTAAATGAAAGAATTTTCCCATCCACCAGGCCCTATAGGCGCCTGAATTTTAACCCTTTACCCAACGTAACGGCCAAAACCGGCCAGCGCTATTCTCAAAAATCGCCAATTAATTTTCAAAATATTTTCATTTTTTGTCTCAAAAACATAGGTTATGACCCCTCGTTGGAACGAAAACATAGGTTATGACCCCTCGTTGGAACGAGCTCGTCGAGCTCGTTCCAACGAGGGGTCATAACCTATGTTTTTGAGACAAAAAAATGAAAAAAAATAATTATTCAAGAATTTTTTTTGCAAGTGTCGTCTGCTTTTCATGTTAGGTAAAGGGTTAACTCTTTGCAATATGAGGACTATTCTTAAAATCTTTTCGGATCCATCTGTAAGTATTTTTTTCCTCTTTAGTATTAGTATACAACATCTCTAGGGAGGCCAGCTTGAAATCAAATCCTCACATTCCTATTTGGGCTCCCTATGAGGGCACAAATTTGAACTTAGTGCAATATGAAGACTTTTAACAAAAATCATCGTCTTCAGATCCACTAGTCATAATTCTTTCATATTTGGTATACACAATCGCATGTTCAAATTGAGTTCCCGAGTTAATATTTGTGTTCCCTATGGGTGCCAAATTTTTAACTTTGTGTAAAATTTAAAAATTTACTTCAGATCCACCAGTCAAAATCATTTTATATTTGTTATACAACACCTCTTGGGAGGTGAGATTAAAATTGGTTCTAATCAAGTCCCCAAGTTAATATTTAGGCTTCCTCACTTCAATATGAGGAATTTTATTTAAAAATCCACTTATTCGGATCCACCACTCAAATTTGTTTGGTATTTTCAATACATTAGTCATGCCTTTGAAACCGCAGGTGCATAACAACTGTTGGAAATTTGTCGTTTTATGTCGACAGCTGCTAGAATTGAGATGCATTCACAAAGACCAGTGGTAGAAAGCATTTACCATGGACAACCATATTTAATTATATTATTTATTCATATATAGAGTTAAACTTTCAAATGCAATGTCTAGTTCTTAAAAAAAAAACTGCCCCTGGTTCAGGCTAGCTGCCCAAGGCCTCCCGTTTATTTTTCCCCCACTCTTGAAGAGAATTGGGGTATACAGGGTTGGCCATGTCCATGCGTGGTTGCTCCTTCCATTAGTGCATGAATCTGTCTGTCGGTCCATCCATTCGTCGTGCCATGCTGATTCTCACCCATTAATAATCCTATCTTGATTAAATTTTGTGAGAAGTTTCATTACCATAGGGACTTTCAAATGAAGATTAAATGAAGTCATATCTAGGCCTTTTTCCTCAGTTACAGCTCTCAATTTGCTTAATTTATTTAAAACATTTGAATGTCCTTGTCACCAACACAGTAAGCTATGGTGGGTGAAAACTCCTGGTTCCAGACCATCTCTTGTTGCTTATGGTTAAGTAACATTGTTTCTATGATATATATAAACAACCTGATAAGACAATTCTTTCAGATGAAAACAAACAAGACAAACTGGAAAATTTGGATGAAGAGAATCAGATGAATACTGAAATGCTAGACATTGCCACAGATGATTTAGAGAAAAGATCTGAATCTATTGCCATTGATGTGTCCCTAGATATTTTCGAATTTACAAGTGAAGGTATGAGACCTAAGGTGAAGCCATTTTGTATTTATACAGTATCATGTCTATTAAAGCCACAGATTGATATACTATGATCAGTAGCCGAAGTTCTAATGTAATGTAAATCTTTAAATAGATTTGTCGAGTGTTAAAAATTGAGATTTTTAATCCTGCACATTGAAGGCGAGGGTGATATAGGAACGAATTCCAAACATCCTTTGTGTCAACCAGCACTGAAAAAACTGTTAAAAAATATTGTCCTGAAATTTAACATTTAGTATTTTGGGGATAGTATAATGAATGGGATTGCGAACCAGCTGTCCAATATTTTTAGCTCACCTGACTAAAATCAGTGTGACCTTTTGTCATCAGTTGTTTCCATCATCCGTCATCCATTAACTTTTGCAACTCTAGTCTTATCCATCAGAACTACTGGCCCTAGCTCCAACAAATTTCACATACAGCAGTTTGTGTGTTGGGGGGGGGGGGAGGTATTCTCTTTCCAATTTGTTAAAATGCACTTGATGCCCCCACCAGGGTGGGGTTGGTGCCCCCAAAAGCATCGGTTTCACCTGAAATCTTCTTATGAACAACCGATCAGAATGATTTGGCATGTAAGCTCCTTTGGTACTCAAGCTTTTTTTTTCATGGTCAATATTTAGGCTTGCTATGGGATGATTCCCATTTTGTGCCCTGCCTGAAAATTCCATTTTCTGAACCTAGAGGCCGATTTGAACCAAATTTGCTGAGGTATTATTGGGCCATAAGTACTTCATTCATGCCAACTTTTTCCTGCTGTCCTGTGGGAACCTAGGAGCTAAAAATAGAAAAAGTCAAATCTGCATATGTCTAGAATTACACGGCACTGAAACTTTTTATTTGCTGTGAAGCTTCCTTAGAACCACTGGAAAGGAATGTTAAAAAATTGCTATCAGTTTTTTTCAGAAAGTACAATTCCGGGACTTTGAAAAATGCTGGCTCAGCATTATTTAGCAATGAAGTAATGGGAAATATAAAATAATGTTTTTCTCCTCTACCAATGCTCCAAAAGTTTTCATATTTCTATGAAAGAGTGATTCACATGGTTGTTGAAATTTAACTCCCGGGTCCATACTTGGGCACTCTACAGGAGACCAAATGTTCAAATTAGAGCAATATGAGGGCTATTCTTTAAAAATTGTCTTCTCCATATCCAACAGTCAGAATCTTTCGATATTTGGTCAACAGCTTCCTTGGGGAAGGGAGAAGCAGGTTTGTTCAAGCCTGGGTTTTTAGTTTGGGCACCCTATGGGAGCCCACATTATGAAATTGTTCAATATGAGGAATATCCTTGAAAAATCTCTTTCTTCAGATCCAACAGTCAGAATCTTTTGATATGTGGTATACAGCATTCTTAAGAAAGGAAGATTCAGGTTTGTTCAAGCGATGTCCCTGGGTTCATATTTGGGCTCCCCATGGGAACCTAAACTCTTAAGTTCTTTCAGTATGAGAAATTTCTATTTTCTGAACCAAGAGGCCGGAATGAACCAAATTTGCTATGAGGTATTATTGGGCCTTGACTTAAAGTTATGCCCTTTTTGGATTTTCTTGTTATCCCTTTACCATCCTTGTAATCACATTTGTTTACGCTGCCCTATGGTTACCTCGGGAGCTAAAAATAGGGAAAAAATGCAAATAGAACAAATAGAAAGGAAATGTAAAACAAAACAGATATCCAATTTGTCCTAAGGTACTGTTTCGGGACTTTGAAAAAATGCAGTCTGCATGTTTTAACACCGAAGGTAATTGGAAAATATTAGATAATCTTTTCTTCTCAACCATTGTTTCAAAAGCTT
Source organism: Pictodentalium vernedei (assembly GCA_031216915.1). Taxonomy (NCBI): domain Eukaryota; kingdom Metazoa; phylum Mollusca; class Scaphopoda; order Dentaliida; family Dentaliidae; genus Pictodentalium; species Pictodentalium vernedei. The sequence continues at coordinate 319,920,552 of CM062297.1, forward strand.
TCATGTTTCACATATAACATCTCTTGAAGATTGGCTCACATGGTTGTTGGGCACTCCTTAGGAGCTCAGATGTTCAAATTAGTGCAATATGAGGGATATTTTTTAAAAACCTCCAGATCCAACAAAATCTTTTGATATTTGGTATACAGCATCCTTAAGGAAGGGACATGGAGGTTTGGCCAAGCCAAGTCCCCGGGTTCATATTTGGGCTCTTTATGGGAGCCCAAATTGTGACTTTGTTTCATATGAGGAATATTCTTTAAAAATCTCTTTCGTCAGATCCATTACCCTGAATCTTTTGATATTTGGTGTATATCATTCTTCAGGAGATGTGATTCAAGTTTCGTTACATTGGTAAAATAGGACCCAGTCACCAATGCTTGGGGTGGAAGTCTTCTAATAAGGGCAACATGGGTACAAACGATTTACAAAACGAATTGATCTCCATGTTGTGGTCACGATTAGCAATTATGCATAAATACGGGACCTTAAACACCAATAAGTTAGTGTATGTTTACTAGTTCAATCCATGGGACATTGTTAACCCTTTACCTAATGCTAGTAGCAGACGACACAGGTAAAAAAAATTCTCGTACCACTAAAATGCTGCTCGATGGTTCTCTCAGGATTATTAAGGTCTTCCTCCAGTCGTAAAACTATACTACACGATCTCAAGCTGGGTCTTGAAAGAGTCGTTAATTGTCAATATATAAATAAATAAATTACTGATCGATGCAACTCGATTTAAAATACACAGCCGCGGTTATTTGTCTACTGTACACACCACACCAACTGGGGGAGATATTTCCGTTTTGACTTACGTCCGCCTTTTTATGTCCAGTACAAGTGCAGTGTATTAAATTTGTATAATATGAGAATAGGGCACTTGTCTTTGGGGTCAATAGGGGACATCCATATAAATACACAACCTCCTAACGGGGACATCCAGCCAACGAGGATGTCCTCGGTTAAAACGGTCATGCCCACACTAGCACACAGGCACACACCCATACACACGCACACATCTAATACGCGTCTTTGCTATCAGACGGGGACTCGGCTGTTGATTTCTACACAGCCCAATATATGGGGACGCAGCTTATTTCTCCAATTATTAAGTTGGAAACATCAAATTTGATATTCGAAGATAAAATTGCTGGATGTGTCAACTTTTGTTGGGAAACGCTCCATACCACTGCATTTCAGATGTCATTGGTCTATGAATTTTTCTCAGAGGAATCGAGAACTATGCGATTTTTCGCACAGGAACCGGAGACGAAATTCAGCAACACACACATTCCCCATACATGTATTTGATGCCAGCCGGGGACTTTGCTATTTTTCGTTCACAACCCTGGGGACCTGACCACACACCAGCTCGAGTTTGTAGGTTAGGATGTATGATGGTGTTGATCCCCGCTGCTCGAAGGTTCTCTCAGGATTATTACGGTTTTCCTCCAGCCGTAAAACTGTCCGATACGACCCGAAGCTGGGTATTGAAAGATTCGTTAATTGTCAATATATAAATAAATAAATTACTGATGGGTGCAACTCGATTTAAAATAGCCAGCCGCGGTTATTTCTCAACTGTACATACCGCACCCAATATGAGCAGATATTTCCGTTTTGACTTATGTCCGCCTTTTCGTATGTCCAGTACAAGTGTAGTGTGTTTATTTTGTATAATGTAACGATAGCAAACTTGTCTTCGTGGTCAATCTGGGACATTCTTATAAATAAACAACCTCCTAATGGGGACATCCAGCCAACGAGGACGTCCTCGGTTAAAACGATCACGCCCACACTCACACACACACTCACATACACACAAACACACACACATCTAATAAGCGTCTTTGCTGTCAGACGAGGACTCGGCTGCTGATTTGTACACAGCCCTATATATGGGGACGCAGCTAATTTCTCTAATTATAAAGCTGGAAACACCAAATTTGGCATTTGAAGATAAAATTGCTGAATGTGTCAATGTTTGTTCGGAAACGCTCCATACCAATGCATTGTAGTTTTCGGTGGTCTATGAAGTTTCGTACAGGAATCGGGAACTAAGTGATTTTTCGCACAGGAACCGGAGACACAATTCAGCAACACCCACGCTCATAATCCCCCATACGTGTATTTGATGCCAGACGGGGAATTGCTACTTTTAGTACACAACCTGACCACACATTAGTTAAAATGTGTAAAAACATTGGACTAATGGTTCATATTCGGGATACCGTAACGGGTTAATGAACATGATCTTTGATCATAGGAACCTTACACGTAATTAGTTTGTGCGGAATATCCAAGAAGAAGTTGTTTTGCTCCAATTTTCTAATCATCCAAATACCACAATGGCTGTTCATATATATTGCTATCTTAAATTAACACACGGCTCAGGCATTATGAAAAAAACGTGGTCTAAACAAAATGATCAAAACTAAAAATTCACCAAGATAGCTGTGTTCTTTTATTCTATGATAGAGTCCCCCCCTCCCCCCCCCCCCCCCCCCCCCCCCACGTCTTGCTTGTAAAGCGTGCCATTGATACGTCCCCTTAAATCAGAAAGTACCGAAGAGAACGGAGTCGGACACTTTTATTAACTGATGGGTTGGGAGACGCGGTGGCTCATCGGTTAGAGCACCAAGCTTAAATTCTCAAGTTGGACAGATGGACCCTGACCCGCATCAGGACAGTTTTCACTTGGTCAAGACACTCAATCCCAATTGCCAGCCAATGTGGTGGTAAGATGGTGCTTTGTGCCAATGCGTACTGCGTGTTGATGGTGAGCGTGCCTCCAACCACTGTAACACTGGTGTTGTCGAGTTCGTAGGTTGGGATATGTGATGGTGTTGATCCCCGCTGCTCGATGGTTCTCTCAGGATTCTTCAGCTCTTCCTCCAGCCATAAAACTGTCCGACACGATGTGAAGCTGGGTCTTAAAAGAGTCATTACTTGTCAGTATATATAAATAAATAAATTACTGATGGGTGTAACTCGATTTAAAATAGCCAGCCGCGGTTATTTTTCTACTGTATATACCGCACCCAATATGTGCAGATATTTCCGTTTTGACTTACGTCCGCCTTTTCTTTCGTCCAGTACAAGTGCAGTGTATTAAATTTGTTTAATGTGAGAATAGGTCACTTGTCTTCGGGTTCAATCGGCGACATTCGTATAAACAGACAACCTCCTAACTGGGATATCCAGCCAACAAGGACATCCTCGGTTAAAACGATGACGCCCACACTCGCACACAATCACATACACACCCACACACACACACACGCACACATCTAATACGCGTCTTTGCAGTCAGACGGGGACTCGGCTGTTGATTTGTACACATCCCTATATATGGGAACGCAGGTAATTTCTCTAACTATTATGCCGGAAACACCAAATTTGACATTAGAAGATAAAATTGCTGGACGTGTCAATGTTTGTTCGGAAACGCTCGATACCAATGCATTATAGATTTCATTGGTCTATGATTTTTCGCACAGCAACCGGAGACGCAATTCAGCAACACACACATCCCACATACATGTATTTGATGCCAGACGGGGACTTTGCTATTTTCTACTACACAACCCTGGAGACCTGACCGCACATCAGATAAAATGTGTAGAAACATCGGACTAATAGTTCATATTCGGGATACCGTAACGAGTTAATGAACATGGTCATTGTTCAAGGCAACGTTACACGTAATTAGTTCGTGTTGAATATCCGAGTTGCTATGCTCCAATTTTGTAATAATCCACATACCACAAGGGCTGTTCATTTATCGGGCGATGCGATGCCTAATCGGTTGCGTTCTGTTTCTGCTTGCCCCAAGAATAAACCTGTCAGTAAAAATAAATGGTGAAAGACTTCATGAAATATTATTTAATGACTTCATAATTAAACTACATTTCTTACACTGATACAGAATCAGCTGTAATCGGCAAAATATTTTCCGGTTCTTGTTGCGAAAAATCATTTTCGTCTCAGATTGTTCCACTTTAAAACTTTATTTACCACTGAGATCTGCTATATTCAACAATTTATTAAGTTTGAAGATTTTCGGAGCTTGTTGAGATTAATTTTGCGTTGTAATTTTACCTTTAAATATAAATGGGAACATTCCCTCAGCCCCAGAAACATTGCCAAAAGTATAACAATAGAGGAAATAAGTAGTTCCGAACGTTGCTATCTTAAATCACATGGTCAGTGTGTGTCCATTCACACACAGCTCAGTCATTTGGAAAAAAAACGTGGTATAAATGAAATCATCAAAACTAAAAATTCAACAAGATAGCTGTGTTCTTTTATTCTATAATAGAGTCCCCCCCCCCCCCCCCCCACACACACACACCCTTGCTTCTATAGTGTGCCATTGTTACGTCCCCTTAAATCAGAAAGTACCGAAGAGAACGGAGTCAAACACTTTTATTAACTGATGCGTTGGGAGACGCGGTGACTCACCGGTTGGAGCACAGAGCTTAAAGGCGAAAGTTCGAAGATGGACCCTGACCCGCATCAGGACAGTGTGCACTTGGTCAAGACACTCAATCCCAGTTTCCAACATGGGGACATGGTGGTGCTTTGTGCGAACGCGTACTGTACGTTGATGGTGAGCGTGCCTCCAACCACTGTAAAACTGGTTTTGCCAAGTTTGTAGGTTAGGATGTTTGATGGTGTTGATCCCCGCTGCTCGATGGTTCTCTCAGGATTATGAAGGTCTTCCTCCAGTCGTAAAACTGATCTGAAGCTGGGTCTTGAAAGTGTCGTTAATTGTCAATATATAAATAAGTAAATTACTGATCGGTGCAACTCGATTTAAAATACTCAGCCGCGGTTATTTTTCTACTGTACACACCACACCAACAAGGGAGAGGTATTTCCGTTTTCACTTAAATCCGCCTTTTGTATGTCCAGTACAAGTGCAGTGTATTAAATTTGTATAATATGAGAATAGGGCACTTGTCTTTGGGGTCAATAGGGGACATCCGTATAAATACACAACCTCCTAACGGGGACATCCAGCCAACGAGGATGTCCTCGGTTAAAACGGTCATGCCCACACTCGCACACACACCTACACACAAACACATCTAATACGCATCTTTGCTATCAGACGGGGACTCGGCTGTTGATTTCTACACAGCCCAATATATGGGGACGCAGCTTATTTATCCAATTATTAAGCTGGAAACATCAAATTTGATATTTGAAGATAAAATTTCTGGATGTGTCAACGTTTGTTCGGAAACGCTCCATACCACTGCATATTGGTCTATGAATTTTCGCAGAGGAATCGAGAACTATGCGATTTTTCGCATAGGAACCGGAGATGCAATTCAGCAACACACACATTCCCCACACATGTCTTTGATGCCAGTCGGAGACTTTGCTATTTTTCGTTCACAACCCTGGAGACCTGGCCACACACCAGCTCGAGTTTGTAGGTTAGGATGTGTGATGGTGTTGATCCCCGCCGCTCGGTCGTTCTCTCAGGATTATTAAGGTTTTCCTCCAGCCGTAAAAACTGTCCGATACGACCTGAAGCTGGGTATTGAAAGATTCGTTAATTGTCAATAAATAAATAAATAAATAAATTACTTATGGGTGCAACTCGATTTAAAATAGGAAGCCTCGGTTATTTCTCAACTGTACATACCGCACCCAATATGGGCAGATATTTCCGTTTTGACTTATGTCCGCCTTTTCGTTTGTCCAGTACAAGTGTAGTGTGTTTATTTTGTATAATGTAAGAATAGGACACTTGTCTTCGTGGTGAATCGGGGACATTCATATAAATAAACAACCTCCTAATGGGGACATCCAGCCAACGAGGACGTCCTCGGTTAAAACGATCACGCCCACACTCACACACACAAACACACACAAACACACCCTCTCATACACACCCTCACACACAAACGCATCTAATACGCGTCTTTGCTGTCAGACGAGGACTCGGCTGCTGATTTGTACACAGCCCTACATATGAGGACGCAGGTAATTTCTCTTATTATAAAGCTGGAAACACCAAATTTGACATTTGAGGATAAAATTGTTGAATGTGTCAATGTTTGTTCGGAAACGCTCCATACCAATGCGTTGTAGATTTCAGTGGTCTATGAAGTTTCGTACAGAAATCGGGAACTATGTGATTTTTCGCACAGGAACCGGAGATGCAATTCAGCAACACCCACGCTCACACATCCCCCATACGTGTATTTGATGCCAGACGGGGACTTGCTATTTTAGTACACAACCTGACCACACATTAGTTAAAATGTGTAGAAACATCGGACTAATGGTTCATATTCGGGGTACAGTAACGGGTTAATGAACATGATCTTTGATCAAAGGAACCTTACACGTAATTAGTTTGTGCGGAATATCCGAGAAAAAGTTGTTTTGCTCCAATTTTCTAATCAACCAAATACCACAATGGCTGTTCATATATATTGCTATCTTAAATTCACACACGGCTCAGGCATTATGAAAAAAACGTAGTCTAAACGAAATGATCAAAACTAAAAGTTCACCAAGATAGCTGTTTCTTATTTTATGGTAGAGTCCCCCCCCCCCCCCCCGCCCCCCCCCCCCCACGTCTTGCTTGTAAAGCGTGCCATTGATACGTCCCCTTAAATCAGAAAGTACCGAAGAGAATGGAGTCAGACACTTTTATTACCTGATGGGTTGGGAGACGCGGTGGCTCATCGGTTAGAGCACCAAGCTTAAATTCTAAAGTTGGACAGATGGACCCTGACCCGCATCAGGACAGTTTTCACTTGGTCAAGACACTCAATCCCAATTGCCAGCCAATGTGGTGGTAAGATGGTGCTTTGTGCCAACGCGTACTGTGCGTTGATGGTGAGCGTGCCTCCAACCACTGTAACACTGGTTTTGTCGAGTTCGTAGGTTGGGATATGTGATGGTGTTAATCCCCGCTGCTCGATGGTTCTCTCAGGATTTTTCAGCTCTTCCTCCAGCCATAAAACTGTCCGACACGATGTGAAGCTGGGTCTTAAAAGAGTCATTACTTGTCAGTATATATAAATAAATAAATTACTGATGGGTGCAACTCGATTTAAAATAGCCAGCCGCGGTTATTTTTCTACTGTACATACCGCACCCAATATGTGCAGATATTTCCGTTTTGACTTAGTCCGCCTTTTCGTATGTCCAGTACAAGTGTAGTGTATTTATTTTATATAATGTAATGATAGGGCACTTGTCTTCGTGGTCAATCGGGGACATTCATATAAATAAACAACCCCCTAACGGGTACATCCAACCAACGAGGACATCCTCGGTTAAAACGACCACGCCCACACTCACATACACACAAACACACACACATCTAATAAGCGTCTTTTCTGTCAGACGAGGACTCGGATGCTGATTTGTACACAGCCCTATATATGAGGACGCAGCTAATTTCTCTAATTATAAAGCTGGAAACACCAAATTTGACATTTGAAGATAACATTGCTGAATGTGTCAATGTTTGTTCGGAAACGCTCCATGCCAATGCATTGTAGATTTCAGTGGTCTATGAAGTTTCGTACAGGAATCAGGAACTATGTGATTTTTTCGCACAGGAACCGGAGACGCAATTCAGCAACACCAACGCACACACATTCATCCATACGTGTATTTGAGCCCAGACAGGGACATCAGTTAACATGTGTAGAAACATCGGACTAATAGTTCGTATTCGGGGTACCGTAACGGGTTAATGAACATGATCATTGATCAAGGTCACCTTAAACGTAATTAGTTTGTGCGGAATATCTGAGAACAAGTTGCTTTGCTCCAATTTTGTAATCATCCACATACCACAAGGGCTGTTCATATATATTGCTATCTTAAATCATGTGGCCAGCGTGTGTCCATTCGCACACAGCTCAGGCATTATGAAAAAACGTGGTATAAATGAAATCATCAAAACTAAAAATTCACCAAGATATCTGTTTTTTTTATTCTTTGGCAGATTTCCCCCCCCCCCCCCCCCCACCTCTTGCTTGTAAAGTGTGCCATTGATAAGTCCCCTTAAATAAAAAATACCGAAGAGAACGGAGTCAGACACTTTTATTAACTAATGGGTTGGGAGACGCGGTGGCTCGTCGGTTAGAGCACCGAGCTTGAGTTCTAAAGTTGGACAGATGGACCCTAACCCGCATCAGGACAGTGTGCTATTGTCAAGACACTCAATCCCAATTTCCGGTCAATGTGGGGGTAAGATGGTGCTTTGTGCCAACGCGTACTGTACGTTGATGGTGAGCGTGCCTCCAACCACTGTAACATTGGTTTTGTCGAGTTTTTAGATTAGGATGTGTGATGGTGTTGATCCCCGCTGCTCGATGGTTCTCTCTGGATTCTTCAGCTCTTCCTCCAGCCGTAAAACTGTCCGACACGCTCTGAAGCTGGGTCTTGAAAGAGTCGTTAATTGTCAATATATAAATAAATAAACTACTGATGGGTGCAACTCGATTTAAAATAGACAGCCGCGGTTATTTTTCTACTGTACATACTGCACCCAGTATGTGCGGATATTCCCGTTTTGACTTACGTCCGCCTTTCCTTACATGCAATACTCATACAGTGTATTAAATGTGTATAATGTGTGCATATGTATGCTATACGCGTCTTTAGTGCCAGACGGGGACACGGCTGTTGGTTAGTACACAACATTGTATATGGGGATGCAGCTAATGTCTCTCGTTATTAAGCAAGAAACACCAAATTTCTCATTTGAAGATTAAATCATGTCAGATGTGTCAACGTTTATTCTGAACGGCTCCAAACTGTCGACTTTCATGGCGTTTTAACCTCCAAATGCAATACTTGACATGTCCAACTTAATGAGCTATAAAAATCCACAGCGTCGGCTTTTACAGGTTATTGAATAGAACAATAGCCAACTCTCCTTTTATCTACCGCACATATCACATCCAGTATGTGCTGATATCTCCGTTTTGACTTACGTCCGCTTTTCCTTTGTGCAAAGCACATGCTGTGTATGGAATGTGTATAGTGTGTGTATAATGTGTGTATAGTGTGTGAGTGTATTGCGTCTCCAGATCCAGTGCGAAAAATCATATCGTGCCCGGTTCCTATACAAAAATTCATAGTGCCCCTAAAATGTACAATGTGTGCAGTATGGAGCCTTTTCGAATATACCTTGAAAACTCCGACCTGATTTGATCTTCAAATTTCAAATTTGGTGTTTCTAGCTTAATAATTAAAGAAGTTACCTGCGACCCCGTTTATAGGGTCGTGTACTAACCAAAAGCCACGTCCCCGTCTGACACCTCGGACAAGTATAGTGTGTGTGTGTGTGTGTGTGTGTGTGTGTGTGTGTGTGTGTGTGTGTGTGTGTGTGTGTGTGTGTGTGTGTGTATTTGGTGTGTGCGGGGGTGTGTGTGTGAAAGTTATTATTGAAAATGTAGATCCAGGCAAGTGAAAAGCAAAGAAACACCATGTCTGATGAAGAGACAGACACACAGACAGACAGATAGGCTTGCAGTCACACATGTAGGAGGTCTACATGAGAGTACTGAATGACATACAATGAAAAATATAGGGGAAGACCCAGGGCAAGGTTGTTAAATTGAAAAATAACTCAGTGGACCATGAGTGCTGAAGCCTCAAAGTAAATCATAAGAAACTGAAAGTGTATGATACTAACTTCAGTCTCTAAAACATGCTGTTCAGTCTTTCCAAATGTTTATCATCAGCAGAAGGGTTAAATATGTGTGGGAGGGAGGACTTGGTTCAGGGAAAGAGCAATATTTCACAACTGTCACTGTAAATTTATGCTGTATCATGGGAACCATGACAGCACGAGTACTAGACAACTATATTGGTAGCTATGCACAAATGCCATTCACTCACTTTTGTCATTTTATTATGTTATTTTCCACAGTAGCCACAACCCCTCCTCAAATTTGTGTTCCATGATACTCTTTCATTGAAGGAATTGTTTTCCAACATTTTGAAGAGAATAATATAGAAGAGAAAAACTTTCAAATACTAGTGAATAGAAGGGCAGTGTAGGTTTTCTGTGTTCGAATGGTGATTTGGGAGGGGGTTGGAACATTTGGAATCCTCCCTGCCCCTAGTAATATGAGGGGAAACCATGGTTTAAATAAATATGTTAATAGAGTAAGATAGGCTGTTAGTTAGCAACTGCCAGAGGTTATAGTGTGCTCCTGGGGTTTTGGTAATATATAACTTTTATTGCTGAGTGTGACCGAAATGTAATTTTTCAAAACAATAAAATGGTTTGGTAAGGTGTGTGGTCCCAAAATAAATATTTAAATGTGAAATAATCCAAAATAATAACTGAATCTGGTTTGGAAGCCAAAAAACATATTTCCAAAAGGTATCACAGAACTAAATATTTTCTCTTTAATTTTGGCATTCAAATATCTCTGTCAAGTATAGCTCTTCAGACAACTTTTTCTGATCTGAAAACAGGGGGTCATGCAACAAATAAGAGAGAAAAACTGACACAAAAGGAAGTACTGGTCACGTACACATATTTTTCAGGGAATTCCCTACAAAAACACACAAAGAGTAAATTGTATTTTTTAGGTTCAAAAGTCATCAAATCACCCTCTTTTTTATCAGGAATATTCAACAATAATGCAAGATGTCAACAGAATGTTTCAAACTTTTATTGAAACAACGGATTTTCCCAAGGCTGTTTATTTTTAGAGATTGCATCATTTCCAAGTGCAACATTTTAAGGCGGTTCACTCTAATTTCAATATTTAGTTCCGCGATACCATAAGTAGTATTATTCTCAGTGTTGCTATGATTATTGACAACATTCCAGATGAAATCATTGGTGCTTTTTACCATGGGGATGTGTCTGTTGGATTAAAAGATCATGTGTTCCAATCTTTCTCCCCCATGCAGCATATGACTGAGCTAGAACAAATTTTAAAAACTTACCCAGGTGATCACATAAAACTAGTTTTAATTATTTACAGTGAATCAGTGATGGTAGACCAGATCACAGATTAACATCTCTCAGTGTGCATGCATTATTTAAGTATGAAAATCTTGGCATGCTTGTGGCAAAACAAACCACACCAAACATATCCTGGACAAACCCACAGAATGCATACAGTTAAAACTAGAAGTCCTGTCATGAATTGTGTGCTTATCCAGGCTTAATTGCGCGTAGGAATTGCGCGTAGGAATTGCAATATTGAATGGCATCCAATGCATGGCAGGTTTGCCTGGTTACTCATAGCAAACACAGGCAATGTTTCTGCCAATGGACCTCCGGGTCATTGGCTGAAACATTGCTTGTGCACAGGCCATATTACAGAATTTGATAGCCTTACTATGGTCCTAACACGTATATGAATGCACAGTTTGACATCCTATTTGTGTGCATTTCATGTCAGGACTTCCAGTTTTAACTGTAATGTCCATTTTGAACTTGCTCTCACTGCTGTTGGGTCCATGCTTGAAAGAAATGGATGAAAAATTTTAACATGGACTCTGGTCTTGCGGTGTCTGAAATAAGACAGAAAGCTGAGAGTATTTCAGGCTTGAGGGAAGCATTCCTTGAAAGTTTAGACTCTGTGAAATCACTTCTTAATACACTGATTCAAAGGCTGTCTCTCAAAGACCAACCTGTTTAAACATTTGATGCTGCAGACAATGACAGTATTGATCAGTTGTGGGCTGAACTGACAGCTATTAATGCCATTATCACCATTGATGACTTTACTGGTGGTCTGTTGAAAATTAAAGATTTAATATTATTATTATTTACTAAATAGAATTATTATTTATTTAATTAATTTATTTTTAGTGCATTTTATTTTCAATTTTTCATACCTGTCACACAATGTTGAAGTTCAGAAGGTAAAACGCACAATTTCTACGTTATGTAAAAAAATTACCGTCATAAACCTCCGTCGGGGGATATTCATTCCAACTGATAACATTTGTGAGGCATCATAATCTTTGGCGTTATTTTTTATTTATTTCTTCAGTCTCAACATATCTTATAAACATTTTTTCATATTATTTTCACACACTTCTTAAGCCAGTAAAGCTAACCGCTCCCGATTGGTTATACTTAAAACAAAGCCAACCAACAGGACATCATGGGGTCGGTAAAGCAAACCACTCACTGATTGATTAAAAATCAATGAAAGCCAATCAACAGGACTTCATCTAAGTTGTTTCGACGACACAAACTGAGTTTTGAAAAACAAACTTCAGACATCTCAGATTGAAAAGAATTATCTAGATGAGTGACATTTGTCACCTTGTTGCCAAGTTTAATTATGTACTGAGGTGTGAGAAACACCCCAGCCCACATATGGATATATACCAGGCTTGCCCTCCCAATGTTGGAATCATTTTCCTCAAAGTCTATTTGAAGAAGCTAAAATAAGCGAAACGCATCGAGACAGATGGATTATTTTCTACCTTTGCTGAAGACTACCACCAATCCAGGTATCTTCTTTAATCGGTAATATCTAGGTTTCATTTTCTTTTATTTCATTTCTTTAATTTAATTTTATATTGTCAATTCATCTACCTATTCTTCAAATGGCTCAAAAAGGACAGAAGTATCAAGGAAATAGAGTTCCTAAGTCTGGAAGGGGCCAGGAACAACCATTCCAGGCCTATTCAAGATTGGTCAAGGCTCTTTTTCAGGCGATTCAGTGAATGCACCATATTGGGCTCCTAGAGCAGCATTTGGCCAACCGAGATTTCCCGAAACAGTTGGAGAAGAAAGTAGATGAGTTAGGTGGCTTTCTAAAGCCTGCTCTTCCCACCCCACACATTTTTTGTTTTTCGACAGATTTGTGTGGGATGGGCCAACCAAACGTTAAATGCTTTAGTTGAGCATTATAAGATAGATTTAAACCAGTTGAAGTCTAAAATAACTTTGGCTATGCGACCACCTCCTGAACTCAGAAAAATAGACTTCAACATTGCTTCGGCACGTGCCGTGATCTGGGCTAAAAAAAAACTTTAAAAATAAGTTGACAGATAAGACGATTTAGGCCTATGAGTCTTACATTTTGGAACTTTGCCCAGCATCTGGAGTAAGGAACAATACAGGAGGGAGCAAGCATATGCCGACCTGTGTTGTCCCTCTACCCCAATGCTAAAAGCATAAGAAAAGATCAAGGCAAAGTACTTCTCCCTCTTGTTTTCCTTCTACTTCTCCTGCTTTCTCTCAGAGTAAGCGCCTCAATTTGCAAAAATATCTGGTCCATATTGTGACTGAAGATGCTCGCAAATTGAGTAACGCTGTCTCGCCTCGTCTTGCTCCTCTACCACCTACTCCTCCTCAGCCTTTCTTCTCCGGTTCTCCTAGTGCTCTCACTAGTAGAACTCCTGCTTCCTCTGCTTCTCCTTCTGTTTTTTCTCCTGCTTCTGTTTCTTCTCCACCTTCTCCTGCCTCTAGTGTGGTTCAACCAGGTATATCGTACTCAGAGCAAGTCAAATCACTGAGCCGCAACTCGGGTCGCTCATTTGATTCTAAATTCTCCCAGTTTCGGCATAAAACCGGAGTTAATTCTGACAAAAGGAATTGGCGCCTCCCCGATGTTTGTAAAAACATCTTTTTGATTGGAAGTTCAAATTTAGGATGCACTGATCAAAATCCCCATCCGGACATCCAGGTGGAGTGTTACCCCCGTGCCAAACTCGATCATTTCCGCTCTACGTTTAAAGGGCACAGGGGCCAGTCCAGTCCCCCAAAAATATTATTAAATACTGGCATGAATTCTCGGAATGATAATTCTGATCTCATAGTTAAGCAGTTGCAGAATATGCTTAGCAATATCAGGGTCAAGTTTAGATCAGCAAAAATTTATTTCGCTGAACTAAACTTTTTGCAAAACCCCCCTCAGGCTGAGAGGAAAACCCTGAGCATCATCAACAAAACCATTCAGAAAGTGAAGGACGTTAACGTTATACCAAAAATTGATGACGCAAAGTTTGATCTTGCTCAGGATTTAATCCATTGGACCACGAGAACAGCCAATATTATGTATGATCACTGGTTGAACCATCTAAATTTAAACTAAGTAAAGGCAAAGGTAACAACCGCCTAACAGATGTGGGATTAGGAACTAATGTCGTTAACTTGGCTGGCGCCAATGACCTAAAAACCCAAGAGAAATCTCTTTTAGATCGCGGTTTAACTTTTGTACCAGCACCTAAGCCGAAAACTGGTAAGCAAATACATATACCATCATATAACTGTAAATTTCTTAGGCAAATGCAATTAGCAGACCGCTTCAGAAACTGCAGCGATCGGAAACTTCCTTTCACAGAATCATCTGGTTGGTCACCCCAAGATAGTGAAGTAGACCCACAAATTATTGAGGCAAGCAAACGAATCATCCAAAAGGTGTTTAGCATGAACATACTCTCCGATAAAGACAATTTAACAGCTGGTGAATGGAGAGCCCTCACGAAACTTCGAAAAAATAAGTAATTAGTAATAAAACCAGCCGACAAAGGTGGGTTAGTAGTTGTTCTATCTCGGGATAATTACATATTTATTATTTATTTATTGGTGTTTAAGGTCACATACTTATGCACAATGGCTAATCGTGACCGTGACAGTTTTACGGGTGGAGGAAGCCGGAGTACCCGGAGAGAACCACCGAGCAACGACGAGCAGCTGTCAGCTCTCCAACATCGTAACTCTGAACTCTGCACCGCAGCACAGGCAGGGTTAGAGTGGTTGAAGACAAGCGCACCATCGACGTGCAGTACGCCTCAGTACACAGCGTCATCGTGCCCCCATGCAGGCAATCGGGGTGAAGTGTCTTGCCCAAGGACACAACGCGGTTGCCGCAGGTGGGATTCGAACCGAGGACCTCTCGGCTTGCAGCTTGCACCTCTACCAACTGAGCCACCGCGCCCCGGATAATTACATAAAGGAAGTCATGAGACAACTCAGCAATAATAAACATTATAAGAAAATATTAAATTCAGTCCTTTGGCCTAATAATGTCGAAAAATTCAATAAGATCTTAAAATTTCTCCATGATGAAGGTCACATTACCAAAAATCAATTGAAATATTTAACAGCTAAGCTCAGTGCTCAAACAAGACAATTTTACATCCTACCAAAGATCCACAAGGACCGTTCTTCATGGACGGATGACCTAACTCCACCCGGGAGGCCAATTGTATCAGATTGCAATTCGAAATCTTATGCGATCTCGGAATTAATTGATTATCATCTGAAACCTATAGCAAATAGACATCCGAGCTATCCAAAAAATACACAGGATTTCCTGTTAAAAATTTCGAAATTGAAAATATCGAAAAGTGCAATTCTGGCTACTTTGGATATTGACAGTATGTATACAAACATGGATATTGATAAAGGTGTTAAATCTGTTAAAAATGCATTTGAAAAATATCCGTACGGAAAACGTCCGAATGAACAAATTTTGGATCTTTTAGAGCTGAGCTTAAAAGGTAATGACTTTCAATTCAATGGAGAATATTTTCTACAAATAATGGGTGGTTGTCCAATGGGCAAAACATTCAGTCATAATTTTGTAAGCATTTATGTAGCGGAATGGGAGGAAAATGCCTTAAGCAAATGCGCAAAGCATCCTCTTGTATATCTCAGGTATTTAGATGACATTTTTATTACTTGGGAACATTCAAAAGAAGATTTTGATGAATTTTTGGAAATTTTGAACAATCATGATCCAAACATTAAATTAAAAGCTATCAGTGAAAGTTCTGTTGATTTTCTCGATGTGACCATGTATAAAGGCAAGCAATTGCAGGCATATGATCATTTAGAGTATAAAGTATATTTTAAACCAACTGATTCACATCAATTGTTGCACACTAAATCATTTCATCCTCAACATACATTTAAAGGTATCATCAAATCACAGCTCATTCGTTTCCACTGCAATTCAAGTGATAAGGTAAATTGCAATGAGCTTGTTCTACTCTATTTGGCACTTTCAGATCCAGAGGATACTCACTGCTCTTTTTGCGTACCTTGAAATCTCAAACTCTGAAAAAGCTTGAAAGTCCAACTGATTTCGAACCGCTGAAGATTGAACCCAACAAACCGATGCAGAGTGGTAGTGACGTGGTATTTAATTGCAAAAAGCCTTGTTGTAGACTGCATACCTTTATACCTGATCAGAAAGAGGAATTTACCTCGGAACAAACGAAAAATCATTATCAGATCCGTAACCCCCCTCCATTATGATTCACCAAACATTATTTACCTTATCACATGTAAGAGCTGTCGGAAGCAATATGTTGGTCAAAGTCAAAATCCTTTCTGAGCTGGAACAAATTTTAACAAGAGGCCCCTGGGGGCCTGAGGGTACTCACCTGACATGGTAGCCTAAATATCAACCCAGAGAATTGATTTCCACAAGTTGAATCTGCTCCTCCTAAGAAAAGCTGAAACCAAATATCCAAATATTCTGACCAGTGGATCTAAAAAAAGATTTTTAAAGAATATTCCTCATATTGAACTAAGTCATAATTCGGGCTCCCACAGGGAGCCCATATATGAACCCAGGGACTTGGCTTTAACAAACCTGAATCTCACACCCCAAAGGAT
Organism: Pictodentalium vernedei; assembly: GCA_031216915.1. Classification (NCBI taxonomy): domain Eukaryota; kingdom Metazoa; phylum Mollusca; class Scaphopoda; order Dentaliida; family Dentaliidae; genus Pictodentalium; species Pictodentalium vernedei. Next base: position 319,937,164 of record CM062297.1, read on the forward strand.
TCTGCACACCAAATATCAAAACATTCCGACTGCTGGATCTGAAGAAGAAGATTTTTAAAGAAAATTCCTCATTTTGAACCAAGTTACAATTCGAGCTCCCACAATCAGCCCAAATATGGACCTAGGGACATGGCTTGAACAAACTTGAATCTTACCCCCCTAAGGATGCTGCATAAAAAATATCAAAAGCATTCATCTGCTGGATCTGAAGATATTTAAAGAAAATTCCTCATTTTGAACTAAGTTGTCATTCAGGCTCCCATAGTGAGCCCAAATATGAACCAAGGGACTTGGCTTGAACAAACTTGAATCTCAGCCCCCTAAGGTTGCTCCATGCCAAATATCAAAACATTCCAACTGCTGAATCTGAAGAAGAAGATTTTTAAAGAAAAAATTCCTCATATTGACAAAGTTATAATTTGGGCTCCCACATGGAGCCCAAATATAGACCCATGGACTTGGCTTTAACACACTTGAATCCCCCCCTCCCCCAAGGATGCTACTCACCACATATCAAACCATTCCAACTGCTGGATCTGAAGAAGAAGATTTTTTAAGAAAATTCCTCATTTCGAACAAAGTTACAATTCAAGCTCCCACAGTGAGCCCAAATATGGACCTAGGGACATGGCTTGAACAAACTGGAATCTCACCCCCCTAAGGATGCTGCATACCAAATATCACAAGATTCTGCCTGCTGGATCTTGAGAAGAAGATTTTCAAAGAAATTTGCCTGAAATGCACTAAGTTCAAATTTGGGCTCCTATACTGAGCCCAAATATAAACCCAGGGGGCCGATTTGAACAAACTTGAATCAGATCCACCCCACAATGTTGCATACCAAATATCACAAGATTCTGCCTGCTGGATCTGGAGAAGATTTTTGAAGAAATTTGCCTGAAATGCACTAAGTTCGAATTTGGGCTTCTATAGTGAGCCCAAATATGAATCCAGATGGCCGATTTGAACAAACTGGAATCAGATCCACCCCACAATGTTGCATACCAAATATCAAAAGATTCTGCCTGCAGGGTCTGGAGAAGAAGATTTTTTAAGAAATTTGCCTGAAATGCACTAAGTTCGAATTCGAGCTTCTATAGTGAGCCCAAATATGAATCTAGGGAGCCAATTTGAACAAAATAGAAGAAGATTTTTTAAGAATTTGCCTGAAAAGCACCAAGTTCAAATTTGGGCTCCTGTACTGAGCCAAAATATAAACCCAGGAAGCCGATTTGAACAAACTTGAATCAGATCCACCCCACAATGTTGCATACCAAATATCAAAAGATTCTGCCTGCTGGATCTGGAGAAGAAGATTTTCAAAGAAATTTGCCTCAAATGCAGTAAGTTCAAATTTGGGCTCCTATACTAAGCCCAAATATAAACCCAGAGGGCCGATTTGAACAAACTTGAATCAGATCCACCCCACAATGTTGCATACCAAATATCAAAAGATTCTGCCTGCTGGATCTGGAGAAGAAGATTTTTTAAGAAATTTGCCTGAAATGCACTAAGTTCGAAATCGGGCTCCTATACTGAGCCCAAATATGAACCCAGGGGGCCGATTTGAACAAACTTGAATCAGATCCACCCTACAATGTTGCATTCCAAATATCAAAAGATTCTGCCTGCTGGATCTGGAGAAGAAGATTTTTTAATGTTTTTCCCATTGCCTACAGTGTTAACAAGTGCTGACTCGGCACTTTTTCAAAGTCCCGAAACTGTACCCTATGATAAAACCGATGGCAATATTTTTTTACCAATTCTTTCTGTTGGTCCTAAGGAAGCTTCACACCAAATAAAAATTCTCGGTGCCGTGCAGTTTTGGAGATATGGGCATTTTAATTTTTTTCTATTTTTAGCTCCTGCAGTTCCCATGGGGCTACAGGAAAAAAAAAATCAGCATAAATTAGGTACTTATGACCCAATAAGCCCTCACATAAAATTTGGTTCAAATCAGCCTCTCGGTTTGGAAAATAGAAATTTTGGGCGGGGCCAAAAATTTTGCCCCTCCCATAACGACGCCAAGTATAGCCCCACAAACTTCTCTTGAACAAATCTGAGTCTACACCTCAAAAGGAAGCTGCACACCAAATATCAAGTCTCTGCTGCTGCTGGTTCATGAGACGAAGATTTTTTAAGATTTAAGCACACTTTTTGGGTGTGGCCCAACCCACGGGCGAGGCAACTTGATTTGAACAAAATCAAATTGCGATGTCATAACAAACTATTATCTCAAATATCAATTAAATTGGTTCAGCGGTTTGGGTGGAGAAGACGCGAACACCATGTTCACGGACGACGACGGACGCCGGACGACGGACGGTGAGTGATCACTATAGCTCTCCTGACTGAAAGTCAGGTGAGCTAAAAACTCAGCCAGGTGATCACATCAAACCAGTTTTAATTATTTACAGTGAATCAGTGATGGTAGGCCAGACTACAGATTAACATCTCTCAGTGTGCTTGACATGCTTGTGGCAGGACAAACCACACTAAACATATCCTGGAGAAACCCACAGAATGCATACAGTTAAAACTAGAAGTCCTGTCAAGAATTGTGTGCTTATTCAGACTTAATTGCACATAGGAATTATGTGCAAATGCAATATCGAATGACATTCAAATCATGACAGGTTTCGCCTGGTTACTCATAGCAAACACAGGCAATGTTTCTGCCAATGGACCTCCAGGTTACCCGGAGGTCCATTGGCTGAAATATTGCTTGTGCACAGGCCATATTACAGAATTTGATAGCCTTACTATGGTCATAACACTTAGATTAACGCACAGTTTGACATGCTATTTGTGTGCATTTCATGACATGACTTCCAGTTTTAACTGTAATGTCAATTTTGAACGTGCTCTCACTGCTGTTGGGATCATGCTTCAAAGAAATGGATGAAATATTTTAACATGGACTCTGGTCTTGCGATGTCTGAAATAAGGCACAAAGCTGAGAGTATTTCAGGCTTGAGGGAAGCATTCCTTGAAAGTTTAGACTGTGAAATCACTTCTTAATACACTGATTCAAAGGCTGTCTCTCAAAGACCAAGCTGTTTAAACATTTGATGCTGCAGACAATGACAGTATTAATAAGTTGGGGCTGAACTGACAGCTATTAATGCCATTATCACCATTGATGACTTTACTAGTGGTCTGTTAAAAATTAAAGACTTAAAAAAGATTTTAAAATATTTACTGACCATTGTTGTGTGGCAAAATATTATTCACAATCAAGAAATGCGGGAGCTTGAACTGTGACATTTGTGGAAGCCCATGACACAAAAGAGAAGTTTTCAGAACTCCATAAAATTCCTGATCCTGAGCCTACAGATGATGAGCATAACAAGTCTTTTCAGGAACTTAATGGCACTAAAACATCAGAGAAGTTTACACCATCCTTTATTACTGAAGTAGATACTGGTCATGGTATAAGGTAATACCATTCAGTCCTTCAGTACAAACTGTAAACAAGAGGCCCCAGGGGGCCTGAGGGCGCTCACCTGACATGGTAGCCTAAATATCAACCCAGAGAATTGATTTCCACAAGCTGAATCTGCTCCTTCTAATAAAAGCTGAAACCAAATATCCGAATATTCTGACCAGTGGATCTAAAAAAAGATTTTCAAAGAATATTCCTCATATTGAACTAAGTCATAATTCGGGCTCCCACAATCAGCCCAAATATGGACAAATATCAAAACATTCCGACTGCTGGATCTGAAGAAGAAGATTTTTAAAGAAAATTCCTCATTTTGAACCAAGTTACAATTCGAGCTCCCACAATCAGCCCAAATATGGACCTAGGGACATGGCTTGAACAAACTTGAATCTTACCCCCCTAAGGATGCTGCATAAAAAATATCAAAAGCATTCATCTGCTGGATCTGAAGATTTTTAAAGAAAATTCCTCATTTTCAACTAAGTTGTCATTCAGGCTCCCATAGTGAGCCCAAAAATGAACCAAGGGACTTGGCTTGAACAAACTCGAATCTCAGCCCCTAAGGTTGCTCCATGCCAAATATCAAAACATTCCAACTGCTGAATCTGAAGAAGATTTTTAAAGAAAAATTCCTCATATTGACTACGTTATAATTTGGGCTCCCACAGGGAGCCCAAATATAGACCCATGGACTTGGCTTTAACACACTTGAATCCCCCCCTCCCCCAAGGATGCTACTCACCACATATCAAACCATTCCAACTGCTGGATCTGAAGAAGAAGATTTTTTAAGAAAATTCCTCATTTCGAACAAAGTTACAATTCAAGCTCCCACAGTGAGCCCAAATATGGACCTAGGGACATGGCTTGAACAAACTGGAATCTCACCCCCCTAAGGATGCTGCATACCAAATATCACAAGATTCTGCCTGCTGGATCTTGAGAAGAAGCTTTTCAAAGAAATTTGCCTGAAATGCACTAAGTTCAAATTTGGGCTCCTATACTGAGCCCAAATATAAACCCAGGGGGCCGATTTGAACAAACTTGAATCAGATCCACCCCACAATGTTGCATACCAAATATCACAAGATTCTGCCTGCTGGATCTGGAGAAGGTTTTTGAAGAAATTTGCCTGAAATGCACTAAGTTTGAATTTGGGCTTCTATAGTGAGCCCAAATATGAATCCAGGTGGCCAATTTGAACAAATTGGAATCAGATCCACCCCACAATGTTGCATTCTAAATATCAAAAGATTCTGCCTGCAGGATCTGGAGAAGAAGATTTTTGAAGAAATTTGCCTGAAATGCACTAAGTTTGAATTCGAGCTTCTATAGTGAGCCCAAATATGAATCTAGGGAGCCGATTTGAACAAAATAGAATCAGATCCACACCACAATGTTGCATACCAAATATCAAAAGATTCTGCCTGCTGGATCTGGAGAAGAAGATTTTTTAAGAAATTTGCCTGAAAAGCACTAAGTTCAAATTTGGGCTCCTATACTGAGCCCAAATATAAACCCAGGGAGCCGATTTGAACAAACTTGAATCAGATCTACCCCACAATGTTGCATACCCAGTATCAAAAGATTCTGCCTGCTGGATCTTGAGAAGAAGATTTTCAAAGAAATTTGCCTGAAATGCACTAAGTTCAAATTTGGGCTCCTATACTGAGCCCAAATATAAACCCAAGGGGCCGATTTGAACAAACTTGAATCAGATCCACCCCACAATGTTGCATACCAAATATCAAAAGATTCTGCCTGCTGGATGTGGAGAAGAAGATTTTCAAAGAAATTTGCCTGAAATGCAGTAAGTTCAAATTTTGGCTCCTATACTGAGCCCAGATATAAACCCAGGGGGGGCCGATTTGAACAAACCTGAATCACATCCACCCCACAATGTTGCATGCCAAATATCAAAAGATTCTGCCTGCTGGATCTGGAGAAGAAGATTTTTTAAGAAATTTGTCTGAAATGCACTAAGTTCGAAATCGGGCTTCTATACTGAGCCCAAATATGAACCCAGGGGGCCGATTTGAACAAACTTGAATCAGATCCACCCTACAATGTCGCATACCAAATATCAAAAGATTCTGCCTGCTAGATCTGGAGAAGAAGATTTTTAATGTTTTTCCCATTGCCTACTGTGTTAAAAAGTGCTGACTCAGCACTTTTTCAAAATCCCGAAACTGTACCCTATGATAAAACCAATGGCAATTTTTTTTAAACAATTCTTTCTGTTGGTCCTAAGGAAGCTTCACACCAAATAAAAATTCTTGGTGCTGTGCAGTTTTGGATATATGGGCGTTTTAATTTTTTTCTATTTTTAGGTCCGAGGTTCCCATGGGGCTACAGGAAAAAAAAAATCAGCATAAATTAGGTACTTATGACCCAATAAGCCCTCACATAAAATTTGGTTCAAATCAGCCTCTCGGTTTGGAAAATAGAAATTTTGGGCGGGGCCAAAAATTTTGCCCCTCCCATAACGACGCCAAGTATAGCCCCACAAACTTCTCTTGAACAAATCTGAGTCTACACCTCAAAAGGAAGCTGCACACCAAATATCAAGTCTCTGCTACTGCTGGTTTATGAGAAGAAGATTTTTTAAGATTTCAGCACACTTTTTGGGTGTGGCCCTACCCACGGGCGAGGCAACTTGATTTGAACAAAATCAAATTGCGATGTCATAACAAACTATTATCTCAAATATCAATTAAATTGGTTCAGCGGTTTGGGAGGAGAAGACACAAACACCATGTTCACGGACGACAGACAATGGACGCAGGACGACGGACGATGAGTGATCACTATAGCTCTCCTGACTGAAAGTCAGGTGAGCTAACAAAGTGAAATATACCAAATGTGATAAACTAAGGATTCTATACTATGAAAGAAAGTTGAATTTTATAATTACACAATTTAAGATTGTGTGCTTGAGTGTCATAATCTAAGATGCTGTGATGACATTGAAATACATTACTACAGCTGCAAATCATTCCCCAATATCTGCATGAAATGTGGCAGTGATAAATCAGATGTTATTCATGATGGTTACCCTGAGAGTAAAACATGTGTTGAGAAATTGAATGTCTTGGTTCAAAAATGCAGCATCTATGCAGGTAAACAAACTAAGCTGACAGCAAAATCAGGTGCAAAAAAAAATTTAAAGCATGAAAATAAAACTACTAAAACTACACAGTGAATGTATTTTACGATGCATGTAAATTCACCCTTTAACCAGAGAAACATTTAAATACCAACTTTTCATGCGGTGTTCCCAATAGTCATATACTAGTATGCCAACATGTATATGTTCTACATATACCTACATTGGTGCAACCCTGTGCTTCATTAATTAAAATTTTACTTACGATTTTTATTACCTGGTAAACACATGCATGGACATCACTGCCCATTTGTGGATTTTTACCAGTCCACGGCAGCTGTACTATATAACTCTATGTATGATTTTGCAACATGCCCTACAAACACACTTGATCAATACATGTATATCCCTCCAGAAATGCTTACCTGTCATAACATTGATAATGTGAAGCATCATTGATATAAGCATCATCAGCCATAATGATCTGTCCTGCACTTCAACACGATCGCTCATCTACTCCGAAAGTTCAGATCTAGAATAGGATTTGATGTATAAGCAAACCCAAAATATATGCCAACATCTATCATTTATAGATGTTGGATCACTGTTTTCCATAACATCTCTCTTAACAGATTCAGGAATGTTCTCTCAATGGTCAGATCTAAAAAGGGATTTGATAACTTTTGATGTATAAGCAAACCCAAAACATGCCAACATCTATCATTTATAAATGTTGGATCACTATGTTGTTTATAGCATCTCTCTTAACAGATTCAGGCATGCTTATCGTGAAAACATTCTTCTGGAATATTAAGAGTGCTCCAGATGCAGCAGCAAGCCTTATTCAGCATATTCAAAAAGTGAAGATTGTCAGCTCTCATTTTTCCTGTTAGAACAACACATTTATTTATCATTTCCACAAATATATTCTGAGTTACTTGGACAGACCTGGCATTTTCAAGAGAGTGATTTATTCACTTGCCTACTGCTTGTCTGAAAACAATTATGCAGGATGAAAAATAGCTCTCCTGGCCTTTAAAAATAATGATTACCATAACAGCCTATTCCTCAAACCCACATCTTTTGAGATCTCTGCTAGGTTAGTGGTCTCTAAGACAGTCACACTGCCCCTCCCACACCCCGAGCCTTTTGGAGGTACAGAGGTGTGGGAAGGGCAGTGAAGCCGTCTCACAGAGACTACCTTTGTTAGCAGCACCAACAAAATAAGTACAAAGCCCACTAGGCACAATTCATTAACAGTAAAACTTCATTTTGCCACTTATAGCTTTTATAAGCTTGATGAGAGCTAATCGTTTCCCTATGCCATATGAGGAGAGCAATTTTCAGCTCTCCTGCATTTTTATGAATGCCAGGCCTGTTGGGATGAATATATCATATATCGTAACCAATGTATTTCCCATCACCAAGTTTGTTTTGAAGTTACAGCAATCACTGAATATACCTATGAAAGGAAATAAGGTAAAAACAAGAAGAAAGTTACCAAGATAACACATGCCCCCCACCCCCCTCCCACCCTTGTGACCTTCACCTTGCAGATGCAGCAGAAACTATTATATGCGACACACCTTCTGACTGTCCTTAACATTTGTAAAAAGTTGACTCGTTTCTGAGTTACGGCTGAGACACGAATATTGACCGATTTTTAGTGTGACCTTGACCTTGAAGGTAGGAACCTGGCTATGGTGTGTGACACATCCTCCCATGGTCCTTTATAATTGTGTAAAGTTTGATGACTGTGGCCCTAACCATGTTCAGTGTGACCTTGAAATGTTACCTTAACCTTACAGACCTGGCTGTGGTGCGTGACACATCCACCTGTTGTCCTTTATAATTGAGTGATGTTAGATGATTGTAGCCCTAATAGTTTTGGAGTTCTGCTTGAGACACGATTTGTGACCCTGAACATATGAAGGTCAATTGTGACCTCTACCTTGCAGATGCGGTGGAAACTATTATACGCAACACACCTTCTGACTGTCCTTAACATTTGTAAAAAGTTTAACAATCGTGCTGTGATTCGTTTCTGAGTTATGGCCGAGACACGAATATTGACCAATTTTTAGTGAGACCTTGATCTTGAAGGTACGAACCCGGCTATGGTATGTGACACATCCTCCCATGGTCCTTTACAATTGTGTGAAGTTTGATGACTGTGGCCCTAACCATTTTGAGTTATTGGCTCGGACACACACACACACACACACACACACACACACACACACACACACACACACACACACACACACACACACACACACTTGTCATCCCTACATACCGAGGTACCCCATTGTTTGTCCTTTGTGTGGACTAACGGTTTCTACCTCGTTTTGCCGGTACAGTTCTGGGAAAACAACCGAGGTAAAGGGTTTCTTTTGTCTTTTATACCTCGGTAAGGCAAAACATGCAAACTCTTTTGTCTAGTTACCTCGTCAAGTTGGCAAGACAAACGCACACACACACACACACACACACACACACACACACACACACACACACACACACACACACACACAAATGGACACACGGACAAATGCACACTTCAATCACTATATACCATCCGACCTAAGTCGGGGAGGCAGAAAAATCCCATGAACACTATAGTTTGCAAGAAAAATCAAATTTATTACAACTAGAGGTACTGTGAGCAAGCTCACAAAGTGATACCCCCCACGCCTGTCAGAACAGAATTATACTGCTTCATGCACATCTTCATATGGAGTTCTTCCATTGTGTAAAGTTTTATGAAAATTCTTCAAACGGTTTAGGAGGAGTTGCACTTATAAGGATGGACAGACGGACACTCCAACATTTTGGGTTTATAGGCTACCAAAAAAACATTTTGTATGTCCAAAACCTTATTTTACCCAGAACCCCACCCCCTCCACCCTAGAACTTATATTTAACCCTAACCCCCACCCCTCCACCCGAAAACCACACCCTAACCCTAACCCTACCCCACCCTGACCCTAAACCCTAAAAGCCCACCCCAGACCCTATCCCCCACCCACCCCGGGACCTAACCCCCCCAACCTTAAGCCTACTCTGGGGCTACCCCTTACCCTAACCCCCACCCCACCCCACCCCTGACCAAACCCCACCCCTGACTCAACCCCACCCTAGCCAAACCAATAGGATTAGGAGCTATTTTTCGGTTTAGAGGCTACTAAAACTAAAACCCCACCCCTGACCCCAACCCTAACCCCCCAGGACCTAACCCTCCCCAACCTTAAGCCCTACTCTGAGGCTACCCCTAACCCTAACCCCACCCCACTCCTAACCCTAACACTACCTTAGTTTGGAGGTAGCCCCTAATAATAATATCCCCTAAACCCCCAATGTTGCCCGGACAGACGGACGGATGGATAGACAGGGTGATTCCTAAATACCCGCCAAACTTTGTTTTGAGGGGGGGGGGGGGGTATAATAATTTATCATAAAGTGCGATAAGGCCATTAAAAAAAATGTCTGGGTTCTCAGGCAATGCGCGCGTCAGTTAGAAACCCATCGCATCAAAACATTTTCTTGCCAAATGAAAGTGTCAATGACACTGTAGCTCAACTTGTACATGTATAGTATGTGACACAGCAATGACAAACATCTAGGTAATGACCTGATAACAAAGGTACATGTAAAGTATTATAACTGTCTGTACATAAATACTGACCATACCCTGTAACAAATGTATAGGTAAAGTATTGTAAAGGTGGGTGACAGTCAGATGCTAAACTAGATAAGAAATCTTTTGAGTCCCAGAGTGGGCCTGACTGAACCCCAAAATATTTGTTCTCATAGCACAGTGATAACAAAGGCACCCCAAAACACACTCGTTCCTGTCCCAAGTTGATAACAAAGGTACCCAATTAGTTTTGTGAAGATCAGTTCATATATATGAGCCATACAGAAGTTGTTACAAAAAACTGATTGGACCTAATTTCGGTAGAAAATGGCAACTGGCAGCCATCTTGAATTTTGGACCGCACCCAGAAACACTCGATCTCGTCCCAAGGTGATAAAAAAGGTACCCAAGAAGTTTCGTGAAGATCAGTTCATAAATACAGACTCTAGCCTGAGCCGTATTGACATGTGCATTTACTGGGTATAAGTAGCACTGAAAAAATCAAAGTTCATCTAATTTGCTTAATTTCTGCACAAGAAAAAAACCCGTATTATATGTGATATATTCCATATTACTAAACATTCATACAAAAATTTATTCAAATCAGAACTTTCATACAGAAGTTCTGTACAAAAAACTGATTGCACTAACTAAAGTACAAAATGGCTGTTGGTGGCCATCTTCAATTTTGGACCGCACCCAAAACCACTCGTTCTCGTCCCAAAGTGATAACAAAGGTACCCAAGAAGTTTCGTAAAGATCGGTTTATAAATACGGCCTCTAGTCTGAGCCATATTGGAACTTGCAGTTGCAGTGTTGAAAGTAACAATAAAGAGATCAAAGTTGGTCTAATTGGCATAATTTATGCACAGGAAAAAAACCAGTATTATATGTGATGTATCCCAAGGTACTAAACATTCACACAAAAAATTATTCAAATCAGCGCTTCCATATGGAAGTTGTGTGCAAAAATCTGATTGCACCTAATTTTGTACAAAATGGCTGCCAGCAGCCATCTTGAATTTCAGACCAGAACCCCAAAACACTCGTTCTCGTCCCACGATGATAACAAGGGTGCACAAGAAGTTTCGTAAAGATCAGTTCGTAAATACGGCCTCTAACCTGAAGCATATTGAACTGTTGATGGGCCGACGGACAGATGGCCAGACGGAGGACTGGCCATGACATAAGCTCAAATTTGACTTACGTCAAAGTTCAGCTAACAATGATCAGTTGTTAAAGGTATCTGCAACTTAAAATAGTTATTTTATTTATTTAAATTATTATTATTTTTATTTTTTATTTTTATTTTTCATTTTTATTTTTTATTTTTAATTTTTCATACCTTTCACACAATGTAGAGGGTCGGAAGGTAAAACACACAATTTCTACTGGTGTAAAATATTTTCCGTCATAAACCTCCGTCAGGGGATATTCATTCCAACTGATAACATTCGTGAGGCATCATGATCTTTGGCGTTATTTTTTCATTTATTTCTTTAGTCTCAATATATTTTCTCATACCATTTTTTCATATTATTTTCACATACTTCTGAAGCCTGTAAAGCAAACCACTCCCGATTGGTTTTACCTAAATCAAAGCCAACCAATAGGGCTTCATGGGGTCAGTAAAGCAAACCACTCACTGACTGATTAAAATTCAATGGACGCCAATAGGGCTTCATCTAATTTGTTTGGACGACACAAACTGAGTTGTGAAAAACAAACTTGGGACATCTCAGATTGAAAAGAATTAATTAGATGAGTGACATTTGTCAGCTTGTTACCAAGTTTAATTATGTACTGAGCTGTGAAAAACACCCCCAGCCCACATATGGATATATTCCATGCATGCCCTCCCAAAGTTGGATTCATTTTCCTCAAAGTCTCTTTGAAAAAGCCAAACCAAGCGAAACGCGTCGAGACAGACGGATTATTTTCTACCTTTGCTGAAGACTGCAACCAATCCAGGTATCTTCTTTAATAGGTAATATCTAATTTTCCAATTTTATTTATTTCATCACTTTTATATTTTATTTATACTTAATTCAGCTACTTTCTTTAACAATGGCAAGAAAAGGGCAGAGGCATCAGAGGCAGAGAGTTGCCCAGTCCGGAACTGGCCAGGAACAATCGTTCCAGGCTTATTCTAGGCTGGTCAAGGCTTTTGTTTCAGGTGCTTCAATGTTTGCACCACATTGGGCTATTAGAGCACCATTTGGCAAATCGGGATTTCCCGAAACAACTGGAGACGAAAGTAGATGAGTTAGGTGGCTTTCTAAAGCCAGCTCTTCCCACCCAACACATTTTTTTTGTTTTTTGACAGATTAGTGTGGGATGGGCCAACCAAACGTTAAATGCTTTAGTTGAGCATTATAAGATGCTTTAGTTGAGCATTATAAGATAAATTTAAACCAGTTGAAGTCTAAGATAACTTTGGCTATGTGACCACCTCCTGGACTCGAAAAAATAGACTTCAACAGCGCTTCGGCGCGTGCCTTGATCTGGGCTGAAAAGAACTTTAAAAATAAGTTGACAGATAAGACGATTTCGGCCTATGAGTCTTACATTTCGGAACTTCGCCAAGCGTCTGGAGTAAGGAACAATACGGGAGGGAGCAAGCAAACTCCAGCCCGTGTTGTCCCTCTACCCCAACGCAAAAAGCAAAATAAGAAAAGATCAAGGCAAAGCACTTCTCCCTCTTCTTTTCCTTCTACTTCTTCTTTCTCTCAGAGTAAGCGCCTCAATTTGCAAACATCTCCGGTCCATATTGTGACTGAAGATGCTCGCATATTGAGTAACGCTGTCTCGCCTCGTCTTGCTCCTCTACCTCCTACTCCTCCTCAGCCTTTCTTCTCTGGTTCTCTTAGTGCTCTCACTAGAACTCCTTCTCCTCCTTCTGTTTCTTCTCCTGCTTCTATGTCCTCTCCTGCTTCCGTTTCCTCTCCTGTTTCTCCTGCTGTTACTTCTCCCCCTTCTCCTACCTCTAGTGTGGTTCAACCAGGTATATCGTACTCAGAAAAAGTCAAATCACCGAGCCGCAACTCGGGCCGCTCATTTGATTCTAAATTCTCCCAGTTTCGGCATAAAAGCGGACTTAATTTTGACAAAAGGAATTGGCGCCTCCCCGATGTTTGTAAAAACATCCTTAAGATGGGAAGTTCAAATTTAGGACGCATTGATCGAAATCCCCATCCGGACATCCATGTGGAGTGTTACCCCGGCGCCAAATTCAATCATCTGCGCTCTATGTTTAAAGGGCACAGGGGCCAGTCCAGTCCCCCAAAAATATTATTAAATACTGGCGTGAATTCTTGAAACGATAATTCTGATCTCGTAGTTAAGCAGTTGCGGAATATGCTTAGCGATATCAGGGTCAAGTTTAGATCAGTGAAAATTTATTTCGCTGAACTAAACTTTTCGCAAAAACTCCCTCCGGCTGAGAGGAGAACCCTGAGCATCATCAACGAAACCATTCGGAAAGTGAAGGACGTTAACGTTATACCAAAAATTGATGACGCGAAGTTTGATGTTGCTCAGGATTTAATCCATTGGACCACAAGAACTGCCAATATTATGTACGATCACTGGTTGAACCACCTGAATTTAAACTAAGTAAAGGCAAAGGTAACAGCCGCCTAACAGATGTGGGATTAGGAACTAATGTGGTTAACCTGTCTGGCACCAATGACCTAACAACCCAAGAGAAATCGCTTTTAGATCGCGGTTTAACTTTTGTACCAACACCAAAGCCTAAAACTGATAACCAAACAAATTTACCATCATACAACAGTAATTTTCTTAGGCAAATGAAATTAGCCGACCGATTTAGAAACTCCAGCGGTCGGAAACTTCCTTTCACAGAATCATCTGGTTGGTCACCTCCAGATAGTGAAGTAGATCCCGAAATTATTGAGGCTAGCAAACGAATAATCAAAAAGGTGTTCAGCATGAACATACTCTCCGATAAAGACAATTTAACAGCTGGTGAACGGAGAGCCCTCACGAAACTTCGAAAAAATAAGAAATTAGTAATTAAACCAGCCGACAAAGGTGGGTCGGTAGTTGTTCTATCTCGGGATAATTATATAAAGGAAGCCATGAGACAACTCAGCAATACTAAACATTATAAGAAAATAGATTCACTTATTTGGCCTAGTAATATCGAAAAATTCAATAAGATCTTAAAATTTCTCCTCGACAAAGGTCACATTACCAAAAAACAACTGAAATATTTAACAGCTAAGCTCAGTGCTCAAACAAGACAATTTTATATCCTACCAAAGATCCACAAGGACCGTTCTTCATGGATGGATGACTTAACTCCATCTGGGAGGCCAATTGTATCAGATTGTAATTCGGAATCTTATGCGATCTTGGAATTAATTGATTATCATCTGAAACCTATAGCAAATAGACATCCGAGCTATCTAAAAAATACACAGGATTTCCTGTCAAAAATTTCGAAATTGAAAATATAAAAAAATGCAATTATGGCTACTTTGGATATTGACAGTATGTATATGAACATTGATATTGATAAAGGTGTTAAATCAGTTAAAAATGCATTTGAAAAATATCCGGATGCAAAACGCCCGGATGAACAAATTTTGGATCTTTTAGAGCTGAGCTTAAAAGGTAATGACTTTCAATTCAATGGAGAATATTTTCTACAAATAATGGGTTGTCCTATGGGTAAAAGATTCAGTCCTAATTTTGCAAGCATTTATGTAGCGGAATGGGAGGAAAATGCCTTAAGCAAATGTGCAAAGCATCCTCTCGTATATCTCAGGTATTTAGATGACATTTTTATTATTTGGGAACATTCAAAAGAAGATTTTGATGAATTTTTAGAAATTTTGAACAATCACGATCCAAATATTAAATTGAAAGCTACTATCAGTGAAAATTCTGTTGATTTTCTCGATGTGACCGTGTATAAAGGCAAGCAATTTCAGGCGTCCGGTCATTTAGATTATAAAGTGTATTTTAAACCAACTGATTCACATCAATTGTTGCACACAAAATCATTTCATCCTCAACATACATTTAAAGGTATCATCAACACACAACTCATTCGTTTCCACCGCAATTCAAGTGATAAGGTAAATTTCAATGAGGCTTGTTCTACTCTATTTGGCGCCCTCAGATCGAGAGGGCACTCGCTGCGCCTTTTGCGTAGCCTGAAATCCCAAACCCTGAAAAAGCTCGAAAGTCCAGCTGAAACTACCGATTTCGAACCACTGAAGATTGAACACAACAGACCGTTGCAAAATGGTAGTGGCGCGGTATTTAATTGCAAAAAGCCTCGTTGTAGACTGCATACTTTTATGCCTGATCAGAAAGAGGAATTTTCCTCCGAACAAACGAAAAATCATTATCAGTCCGTAACCCCCTCCATTGTGATTCACCAAACATTATTTCCCTTATCACTTGTAAGCGATGTCGGAAACAGTATGTTGGTCAAAGTCAAAATCCTTTCCGAGAACGTGCTACTAGACACAAACAGGATATAAAACATAATGCTGATGCCCCAGTAGCACAACATTTCAACCTTCCTGGCCATTCTTTGGACGATTTCGAAATTCATCCTATTGAACAACCACCAATTAAAGACACATTAGAAGAAACGGATGAATTTAGAAAAAAACGTGAAGCTTTTTGGATCAATACGCTTCAAACCCTCTGGCCATTTGGTATGAACATATCAGAGGGTGAATGCGAAAGGAGGTCCATCATTCCTTTCACTTTAACGAACAACAGAATGAATATTGAAATAGCAAAAATGTTAAAAGATGAATTCAATTTTACCAATGCTAAATTAAATGAACCTTTGAATCTTCGACCTGTCATCGCCTATAAGAAAAACAAAAGCTTGCGTAACATCCTTGTAAGGACTAAATTAGAGCCCATCAATGAATAACATCAATTTTTGCCAGTCAGTTTAACCAGTTCCTAAGCTCATCACTTAGTTTAAATCAATTTTATGTACTTTTTTGTCATGTTTGAAACCAATCAGGGTTCAGTAAATGAAAACAATTTTTTCGGCGGCATATTAAAAGAAAAAAACGTTTCAGTAGAAAATGTCTGTGCCAGTGCGATTTTTTAACCTCAAACACACACACACACACACACACACACACACACACACACACACACACACACACACACACACACACACACACACACACACACAGAATGGACACACGGACACATGCACACTTCAATCACTATATACCACCCGACCTAAGTCGGGGGGCAGAAAAATCCCATGAACACTATAGTTTGCAAGAAAAATCAAATTTATTACAACTAGAGGTACTGTGAGAAAGCTCACAAAGTGATACCCCCCACGCCTGTCAGAACAGAATTATACTGCTTCATGCACATCTTCATATGGAGTTCTTCCATTGTGTAAAGTTTCATGAAAATTCTTCAAACGGTTTAGGAGGAGTTGCACTTATAAGGATGGACAGACGGACACTCCAACATTTTGGGTTTATAGGCTACCAAAAAAACATTTTGTATGTCCAAAACCTTATTTTACCCAGAACCCCACCCCCTCCACCCTAGAACTTATATTTAACCCTAACCCCCACCCCTCCACCCGAAAACCACACCCTAACCCTAACCCTACCCCACCCTGACCCTAAACCCTAAAAGCCCACCCCAGACCCTATCCCCCAACCACCCCGGGACCTAACCCCCCCAACCTTAAGCCTACTCTGGGGCTACCCCTTACCCTAACCCCCACCCCACCACTGACCAAACCCCACCCCTGAATCAACCCCACCCTAGCCAAACCAATAGGATTAGGAGCTATTTTTCGGTTTAGGGGCTACTAAAACTAAAACCCCACCCCTGACCCCAACCCTAACCCCCCAGGACCTAACCCTCCCCAACCTTAAGCCCTACTCTGAGGCTACCCCTAACCCTAACCCCACCCCACTCCTAACCCTAACACTACCTTAGTTTGGAGGTAGCCCCTAATAATATCCCCTAAACCCCCAATGTTGCCCGGACAGACGGACGGATGGATAGACAGGGTGATTCCTAAATACCCGCCAAACTTTGTTTGCAGGGGGGGGGGGGGGGTATAATAATTTATCATAAAGTGCGATAAGGCCATTAAAAAAAATGTCTGGGTTCTCAGGCAATGCACGCGTCAGTTAGAAACCCATCGCATCAAAACATTTTCTTGCCAAATGAAAGTGTCAATGACACTGTAGCTCAACTTGTACATGTATAGTATGTGACACAGCAATGACAAACATCTAGGTAATGACCTGATAACAAAGGTACATGTAAAGTATTATAACTGTCTGTACATAAATACTGACCATACCCTGTAACAAATGTATAGGTAAAGTATTGTAAAGGTGGGTGACAGTCAGATGCTAAACTAGATAAGAAATCTTTTGAGTCCCAGAGTGGGCCTGACTGAACCCCAAAATATTTGTTCTCATAGCACAGTGATAACAAAGGCACCCCAAAACACACTCGTTCCTGTCCCAAGTTGATAACAAAGGTACCCAAGACGTTTTGTGAAGATCAGTTCATATATATGAGCCATACAGAAGTTGTTACAAAAAACTGATTGGACCTAATTTCGGTAGAAAATGGCAACTGGCAGCCATCTTGAATTTTGGACCGCACCCAGAAACACTCGATCTCGTCCCAAGGTGATAGAAAAGGTACCCAAGAAGTTTCGTGAAGATCAGTTCATAAATACAGACTCTAGCCTGGGCCGTATTGACATGTGCATTTACTGGGTATAAGTAGCACTGAAAAAATCAAAGTTCATCTAATTTGCTTAATTTCTGCACAAGAAAAAAACCTGTATTATATGTGATAAATTCCATGTTACTAAACATTCATACAAAAATTTATTCAAATCAGAACTTTCATACAGAAGTTCTGTATAAAAAACTGATTGCACTAACTAAAGTACAAAATGGCTGTTGGTGGCCATCTTCAATTTTGGACCGCACCCAAAACCACTCGTTCTCGTCCCAAAGTGATAACAAAGGTACCCAAGAAGTTTCGTAAAGATCGGTTTATAAATACGGCCTCTAGTCTGAGCCATATTGGAACTTGCAGTTGCAGTGTTGAAAGTAACAATAAAGAGATCAAAGTTGGTCTAATTGGCATAATTTATGCACAGGAAAAAAACCAGTATTATATGTGATGTATCCCAAGGTACTAAACATTCACACAAAAAATTATTCAAATCAGCGCTTCCATATGGAAGTTGTGTGCAAAAATCTGATTGCACCTAATTTTGTACAAAATGGCTGCCAGCAGCCATCTTGAATTTCAGACCAGAACCCCAAAACACTCGTTCTCGTCCCACGGTGATAACAAAGGTACACAAGAAGTTTCGTAAAGATCAGTTCGTAAATACGGACTCTAACCTGAGCCATATTGAACTGTTGACGGGCCGACGGACAGATGGCCAGACGGAGGACTGGCCATGACATAAGCTCAAATTTGACTTACGTCAAAGTTCAGCTAACAATGATCAGTTGTTAAAGGTATCTGCAACTTAAAATAGTAATGCTGAATTGAAAGAAATGCTATAAAAAAAATTGCTGAGAAGTGACAACCACAGGCAGTGATACTGTCTGTTTATAACATGAGTTGTCAATGTCAGTGGATTATTTCCAACCAAATGTCAAACTGTCAACCACCCACTCAACCACCAATGTCCCCAGTGAATAAATCGCACAGTAATTTTCAGAATGTACATTGAATCAGGCTGAATGTTACGAATGGGAACCTGGCTGTATTTCTTCAGAAATGGAAGTACCAAGTTAACAACTTGCTATTTTTTGGCCGTCACTTTTTTATACTTTTTTCTCCAATGTATTAGCAGCAACTGCAGCTACCTGTCGCTTTCAAAGTTCACACCTTGCACGTTTTCTTATCAATTCAATAAAAATATATGGCCCAAAGGCTTTTAGATTTACGATCCACCTTGATGAGTTGACTTTCTGTGAATTTCGCTGAAAAAAATCAATACCGAAATAAGCGATATTTTGATCTGGTTTCGGTATGGTTTACGGTATCCCTGTAATACTGAAACTGTATCGAAAAGTTGGTATACCACACAGCACTAATATTTGCTGAAGTAAATTGGTAATTAAAGGTTCTCTTTCAAACATTAGATTAGAAAGTGTGGTATTTATTTATTGGTGTTTAAGGTCACATACTTATGCACAATGGTTAATTGTGACCATGAGAGTTTTACAGGTGGAGGAAGATGGAGTACCCAGAGAGAACCACCAAGTATTGATGAGCAACTGTCAGCTCAACATTGTGACTCTGTTCAAGCTCTGCTCAAGAAGGGTTACTGCGATTGAAGACATGTGCACCCTCGACGTGCAGTATGCCTTAGTACTCGGTGTAATCATGTCCCCATGTAGGCAACCGGGATAAAGTGCCTTGCGCAAGGGCACAATATGGGTCATCTTGGATGGGGATCGCACTCAGGACCTCTAGCACAGAAGACCGACAGTCTACCACTGAGCCAATGGGCTTCCAGAAAGTGTGGTAAGCTTCGACATGTACTTGCATTTTATGGCTTTAAATTAATTTAAATTTATCAATATTGCAACCTGAAGCATTATCAAATCATGTACATTTGGGATCAACCAAGAATAAAATTCCATCAGTTTCTAAGGACCACAAACTCACACTGTAACATACACAGACTCAATCATAAACTTCTATGCTAGTGGCAGAAATATAAATAAATATAAAATGTCAAAAAGAATTGCCGGCAATTTTGATTTTTTTCCAGAAAATGACAAAATATTCATTCCAGGCTTAATCCCATATACACAATCCAATAACCAGGACATGTACATGTAACAAAGTGAAATTTAACAATATGTTTTGCTGCAGTAATTGCAAAAATTCCTCTAAATTGACCCTTCTTTTACATTTATATCCCTTTGAAGTTTTATTCATGTGAAACTCTTTAGTTAAAATAGGTGGAATATTTTCCTCTCTTCATATTCCCATGTATTGGGTATTTTGTCCTTCCACTGAACAAAATAACACTTTTTGCCATTATGTCACATTGCTTTTTCTAGTTTGGATATATCATACCAGATTTGGGGTTTGCATTTTTAGACCCTGGTTAGGAACGTAATGCATTTGAATTTGATCCAGATTCAGGTTGAGGCGATATGTCTGGGCTTGTGTCTTTATTTTCACCTTCATTTGCTTGAGAATTTGCTCGTGTCTGAGTTTGTATGGTAGAGTTATGTTGTAACTCTTCAGGACTACAATCGCCATGATAATCCTCTAATCTTGGTGGTGGATTGGTGGGGCCAGCAGCAGGTTTCCTTGTATAATTTCAGTCTATCTGCATGTATGAGTGACTTAAGATATATTGTAGGTTTAGGGAGGTGCGGTGTCATTGCAGTAACCGGTTCTCATCAGTTCACCAAGTTATGTCCTTGGGCAAGGCACTTCACCCCGATTGTTCACATGGGGGCATGATGATGCTGGGTACTAAGGCGTACTGCTCATCGATGGTGCGCATGTCTTCAATAAATCTAACCTTGTCTGTGCCACGGTGCAGCATTCAGAGTTACGATGTTGGGGAGCTGGCAGTGCTCGTCGTTGCTTGGTGGTTCTCTCTGGGTACTCCAGCTTCCTCCACCCGTAAAACTGTCACCGACACAATATGAATTTGCCTGTTGATGTGTCGTTAAACCTAATAAATAAATAAATATAGAAGGTTCATTCATGGACAAGAGCTTTCTTATTCAGAATCAGAATGTAGTATAATAGGTCTTGACAAACCCACATTTAAGGATATGAAAAATAGTTTGAGTGAACAATAGAATCAGGAGGTACTATACTGGGTTACCTTGGGCAGCTGTGTTGGGGGTTGGACTGGAGTTTTGATCACTTATTTTATAAATAGATTTTTTTTTTTTTTGCACTTTTTTATTAAAGGTATAAAAATATACAGATGTGCAACATACATATTTTGGGGGAAACAATTTGTTTTGTATTTCATATTGTGTTGGAAGAATGCTTCACCAACAACTACACACCCAAATTTGTACCCTTTTGTACAAATCGTTTCCTTCATTAGCTACTCACAATTATTATTCACTTGTTCATATTTTGTAATTACAAATAAAACAAAGGTTCCATTTCACTTTTATCACTGGTGACTTTTAAAATAATACCAAATGTCGGCTTCCTCCACCCGTAAAACTGTCACCGACATGATATGACCCTGGCTGTTAATGAATCATTAAACCCTAATAATTTTTTTTTTTTAAAATACCAAATATAGTCATCCAAATTGAAGATTTGCCAGCCAACTTGTCAGTCCTGGAGAATCAGCTCTACATATTTTCCACATTTATTTCTGTCCATGCGCCAGTGATACATTCCGTCATTTCTTTTCACAGCCAGGTTGATTCCGCTCAAATAAATTTAAACTATAGGGTAGCAAGTATACTCGTAGCAGCAGAATTCGGTACACTGGGAACTAAGAGATAACTCAAAGTGGCAGCAAATGTGTTAAACGTCAATAACACATTGTTACAAAATTCTGTGTTAGATGGGTAAGGATTCTCAGAGCTTTATTATGCATCGGAGGCTGCAAAAATTCTTGAACCTGACTATGTAGTGTATAATTGTACCCTTTGTTTCTATTATCATTGTGTTTTCAGTTCTTTTTAATATGTATTTATGCAAATGTGCCTATCTCAGTCTAACCCTATTATTTTCAGATATTATACTGTGATTGGGCATTAAAAATTGCAGAGCTGAATTTTAATACCCGACATTATTACCACTTTAGCAGGCATTCTCCAGAACATTAATGGAGTTCAGCAGAACTACAAACCAAGTTTCCAATAAACTAGAGATGTTCTGTCACCCAGTATTCACCCCACCGTGGCATACCGCCTAGTGTGGGTGACTGAAAAGGGGCATTTTTTCAGAGTAAGAAAGATCCAATATGGCCACCAGTTGGCCATCTTGAATTTGATCGGGGAAAAAATTATGTCACGCACTGCTCCTCATTGTGTCGATCATTTATATTGAGTTTCATGAAAATGCAGCAAAAACAATATTAGTAGTTCGATCCACAATTATTTTGCAAAATCCAATATGGTCTAGGGCTTAAACGGTTGGTTCATTTTCACAACTAACTAACCGAGAGCTATAACCGGATAATATCCGGTTATCCATAGCCATTATTTCACTGAATATGGGAATAAAACTATAGGAATTGAAGAGCAGCATTCTCAGAAACTATTCTGCAGTGTGTATACAAACGAATGTTGTCGACAATGCTCGTTTGTATACATACTACGGAATAGTTTCTGCAGTTACTCAGTACTCACGGAAATTGTCGATCATTAACGAAATCTTGAATCCAAAGTCGATTATTTCTCTATATATACAACGCAGCTTCGAGGTGTATCTATCTCAAAGGAGAAGCAGAAGATTTACGTTTTAAAAGTGGAATGGCGATCACTATCGATATTTCGGATAACCGGTTGATGTTCTTTTCAAATTGGTTAGGTACGTAACTTTCAAACCGTTACCTGGTTAACCATTTCAGTATATGGCGGCCATCTAGAATCAGATCTGGAAAAATATTATATTGCACACTTCCCCTCATCATGTTGATCATATTTGTGAAGTTTCATGAAAATGCAACTAAAACAACGGACTGACAACAACAGACCGACCGACAACTTGGCTCCTTTATATCCCCCCTCCCCCCCCCCCAAACTTCATTTTGTGGGGGTATAATAAGTCATAGAAGGCCGAAAGTCCTGTTGTGTGTTCATATATGTATTCATATGAAGTCCATAGCATAGTTGTGCTACATATATCATAGTGAACTCTTTCAAATTTAAATTCTGTATTTGAAATTGAATTCTTTAACTTCTTGCTTGCTGCTGGTGCATATTCTGTCCCACCAACATATGTAAAATTTGGGGACATTTAACAACCCCCCCCCTCCCTCCTCCCCCCATCCCCCCCCCCTACCTTCCAGTTTCTGACCAGTGATTTCTTGAATCACAATTTTCATGTATTTTTCATCAAATCTGGTCATGTTTTGAATTGAATCAGCAAGTTAATGAGTTAAACAAGCGTCTTTTGGCATCAATAGCAGAAAAAAATTTAAAGTGAAATTTGGAAGTGAAAGACTGCATGACCTTTTAACGAACAGATCTTTCAATCTAAACTTCCATCTCCGATTTTGTCATCTGGGCATCAGTTGTATTGCCAATAAGGCAGCTATCTTCCATATCTTGGTTATAGGAATTGTGTATTTTCCTTGACCTGAAAACATCCTAAGAATGGTCACTTGATTATTTAGGTAAAAGAATTGACTCAAACTAATCACGTGGGGACAGTGCCTAGCTTGTGCTGCATTTTTATTTTTACCATAAATTACATCTATTTCCCTTCATTAAATTTTCTGTTCTTTTAAACTTAACCACTACTATTGGCTTCAAAAGCATTTCAAGTCCTCATCATGATGCCAAGTCACATTTCATCTTTGGGGGCGACTAAATATTAGAACCTGGTCGACAGATGGGTTGACGGCCACTCGATCTGTTACGTAATTATCTGGGCAAATTTCCATAGAGCTAGTGTTTCAGGAATCTTGACACAGCTAATATTTCTATTTTTCTGCTAGTAAAAACTGCATAGAGCTGCAGGGGTTTAATTACAGTTCGGCCACCGTGGAGAGGCCATTTTCAACGGGTGGGCAATATTTCCACGGATGCAATAATAGTGGACTTCAAACACTAATTATAGGAATAATCATCAAAACTTTAATTAATGAAGCACTAGAAACCGGTGCTTCATTAATAAAATTTTTGCTGTTGATGACTTTTACTACATGGTCAACGCATGCATGGACATCACTGCCCACGTGAGGATTATGATCAATCCACGGTAATCGTACTGGACAATGCAGTAATCTTTTTGAAAGGGGAAGGCGCAAGTTTATAATCCTTTGCAGCCTGAATAATGTTTATTTATTTTGTTCAAAACCATTGATTTACCCTAGATACAGGGGCTACAGAACCATGAAACGGTGAGGGGGCTGGGATTTGGCAGGCACATAGCACATGATCCTCTCACCTTTTTTAAATTGTGGGTTCTCAATCTTAAGAAACAATGGAAGGATTATATAAATTTTGTGTTTTTGTCTGCTTGGATGTTTCTTGCAAAGGAAAATACAGTGTCTTTATCACCATGATCAAAATAAAATTAAAATGCAAGGGAAGATGCAGTTGGACAATCAGACCCCTCGACCCCCTTAATTTCAGGGGTCTGCACACCTAATTTGGGAAAGGGTTCTCTGTTCCCTTCCAATTGGAAAATTTATTGTCAAAAAACCTCAGTTTGGGAAGTATCTTTGCTTACATAAAACAGAATATTCTGATGATTTAAGATCAAAGAAGTCTTCAAAACTTGTTCAAATAAAAGTGTCAATGACACTGTAGCTCAACTTGTCAAGACATGTACATGTATAGTATGTGACACAGCAATGACAAACATCTAGGTAATGACCTGATAACAAAGGTACATATAAAGTATTGTAACAGTCTGTACATAATACTGACCGTACCCAGTAACAAATGTATAGGTAAAGTATTGTAAAGGTGTGTGACAGTCAGATGCTAAACTAGAAAAGAAATCTGAGTCCCAGAGTGATACTAAACCCCAAAATATTTGTTCTCATAGCACAGTGATAACAAAGGCACCCCAAAACTCACTCGTTCCTGTCCCAAGTTGAAAACAAAGGTACCTAAGAAGTTTTGTGAAGATCAGTTCATAAATACTAGCTGTATAGAAGTTGTGACAAAAAACTGATTGGACCTAATTTCGGTACAAAATGGCCACTGGCAGCCATCTTAAATTTTGGACTGCACCCAGAAACATTCGTTCTCGTCCCAAGGTGATAACAAAGGTACCCAAGAAGTTTCGCGAATATCGGTTCATAAATACAGCCTCTAGCCCAAGCCGTATTGACATGTGCACTTACAGTGTATAAGTAGCACTGAATAAATCAAAGTTCATCTAATTTGCATAATTTCTGCACGAGAAAAAAACCTGTACTATATGTGATGTATTCCATGATACTAAACATTCATACAAAAGTTTATTCAAATCAGAACTTTCATACAGAAGTTCTCTACAAAAGACTGATTGTACTAATTTTGGTACAAAATGGCTGCTGGTGGCCATTTTGAATTTCGGACCACACCCCAAAACACTCATTCTCATCCCAATGTGATAACAAAGGTACCCAAGAAGTTTTGTGAAGATCGGTTCATAAATACAGCCTCTACCCTGAGCCGTATTGACATGTGTGCTTACATTGTGTAAGTAGCACTGAATAAATCAAAGTTCATCTAATTTGCATAATTTCTGCACGAAAAAAAAAACCCTTACAATATGTGATGTATTCCATGTTACTAAACATTCATACAAAAATTTATTCAAATCAGAACTTTCATACAGAAGTTCTGTACAAAAGACTGATTGCACTAATTTTGGTACAAAATGGCTGCTGGTGGCCATCTTGAATTTCGGACCACACCCAAAAACACTCGCTCTCATCCCACGGTGATAACAAAGGTACCCAAGAAGTTTCGTACAGATTGGTTCATAAATATGGCCCCTAGTCTGAGCTGTATAGAAGTTGTGTACAAAAAACTGATCAGACCTAATTTCGGTACAAAATGGCCACTGGCAGCCATCTTGAATTTTGGACCGCACCCAGAAACACTCGTTCTCATCCCAAGGTGATAACAAAGGTACCCAAGATGTTTCGTGAAGATCGGTTCATAAATACAGACTCTAGCCCGAGCCATATTGACATGTGTACTTACTGTGTGTAAGTAGCACTGAAAAAATCTAAGTTCATCTAATTTGCATAATTTTTGCACGAGAAAAAAAACCATATTATATGTTATGTTTCCCATGGTACTAAACATTCACACAAAAAATTATTCAAATCTGCGTTTTAATATGGAAGTTCTGTGCAAAAATCTGATTGCACCGAATTTTGCACAAAACGGCTGCCATCGGCCATCTTGAATTTCGGACCGGACTCAAAAACACTCGTTCTCGTCCCACGGTGATACCAAAGGTACCCAAGAAGTTTCGAAAAGATTGGCTCATAAATACGGCCTCTAGCCCGAGCCGTATTGGCATTTGCACTTACAGTGCTGAAAGTAACACTAAATACATCAAAGTTAGTCTAATTGGCATAATAAATGCATGAGAAAAAAACCTGTATTATATGTGATGTATCCCATGGTACTAAATATTCGTACAAAAAATTATTCAAATCAGCGCTTTCATACGGAAGTTCTGCGCAAAAATCTGATCACACCTAATTTTGTACAAAGTGGCTGCCAGCGGCCAACTTGAATTTCGGATCGGACCCAAAAACACTCGTTCTTGTCCCACTGTCATAACAAAGGTACCCAAGGAGTTTCGTAAACATCGGTTCATAAATACACCCTCTAGCCTGAGCCGTATAGAAGTTGTATACAACAAGAGCGCTCGTATCACTGAAGCAATACAATGTCCCCTTCCGGACTAATGAGCATTAATAATTATACAAATGTTATAACCTGGATGTGATCAGCATGAATTCCGTTGAGGCATTTCCAAAAAAAGTTCAGAAAACTGATATTTTGGCGCTTTTCCATATTTCCAAGGGCCATAACTCACACAAGAATAATGCAATCAGCATGAAACTCAAACATGATCTGTAAGTCATCGTTCTATAGTAGGTTACCAAGAATGAAATCATTCGGTTGAAGCATTTCCAAAAAAAAAGTCTGGAAAACTCAAGTATGACTGACAGACTGGCAGATTGACAGAGTACAAATGAAACTTGATCTGTAAGTCATCGTTCTATAGTAGGTTACCAAAAATGAAATCATTCCGTTGAAGCGTTTCCAAAAAAAGTCCGGAAAACTAAAGTACGACCGACAGACTGACTGACAGACTGACGGATGGATGGACAGAGTGTAAATGAAACGTGATCTGTAAGGCACCGTTCTATAGTAGGTTACTAAAAAGGAAATCATTCTGTTGAAGCGTTTCCAGAAAAAGTCCGGAAAACTGATATTTTGGCGCTTTTCCATATTTCCAAAGGCAATAACTCACACAAGAATAAGGCAATCAGCATGAAACTCAAACTTAATCTGTAAGTCATCCTTCTATAGTAGGTTACCAAAAATGAAATCATTCCGTTGAAGCGTTTCTAAAAAAAACTCCGGAAAACTGATATTTTGGTGCTTTTCCATATTTCCAAGGGCCATAACTCACACAAGAATAATGCAATCAGCATGAAACTCAAACTTGATCTGTAAGTCATCGTTCTATAGTAGTTTACCAAAAATGAAATCATTCCGTTAAAGCGTTTCCAAAAAAACTCCGGAAAACTAAAGTGTGACTGACAGACTGACAGATGGACAGAGTGCAAACCTATAGTCCCCTCCAGCAGTCTGACGGATGGACAGAGTGCAAACCTAGAGTCCCCTCCAGCGATGCCGGTAGGGGACTAAAAAACAGATTAGACCTAATTTCGGTACAAAATGGCCACTGGCAGCCATCTAGAATTTTGGACCGCACCCAGAAACACTCGTTCTCATCCCACGGTCATAACAAAGGTACCCAAGAAGTTTCGTAAAGATCGGTTCATAAATACGGCCTCTAGCCCGAGCCATGTTGACGAACAGATGGACGGACAGACGGACGACGGACAACTGGCCATGGCATAAGCATAAATTTGGCTTCGCCAAAGTTGAGCTAATGAAAGTGTCAATGACACTGTAGCTTAACTTGTGTGTTATGTTTGATGAAAAGGATAATGTTCAATGTTTATGAAAGGATCATGAAATAAGACAAGAATTGTGATAATTGGGAATATGTTCATTTCTGTTCCCTGTGTGCTATGTTTATGATAAAAATAATATGAGGTGTACACTGTACTAAAGAGCTGAGGGGTGGGTTAATATGACCTCACAGTTAATGTATGTGGCCTGTGGCCCTCACAGTTAACGTATATCAACTAAAGTTACCAAGTTACAGTGAAATTATTCCAAAACGAGTCATCCTATCAAGTTACATTAAAATCCCCTCATAAATATGGCCTGTAGACTGTGCTAAAGGTTTTCGGGCTTCAGGCCCCTGTAGCCGTCAGTTTCCCAATTGCGTCCAAAGGGGACGTTCTCATCTAGACATTATATGAAGTCAATCTACCAAGTTACAATGAAATCCCTTAATAAATATGACCTGTAGACTGTGCTAAAGGTTTTTGGGCTTTGGGCTCTGGCAGCCATCATGGTTGAATGATCGCAACCAAAAGGGGACATTCTCATCTGGACACTATTTGGAGTCATCCTACCAAGCTACAATGAAATCCCTTCATAATCATGACCTGTAGACTGTTCTAAACGTTTTCGCGCTTTGGGTCCCTGAAGCCGCCACAGTTGCCCATTCGTGTCCAAAAGGGGACGTTCTCATCTAGATATTATATGAAGTCAACCTACCAAGTTACAATGAAATCCCTTCATAAATATGACCTGTAGACTGTGCTAAAGGTTTTCGGGCTTCAGGCTCGGGCAGCCATCATGGTCGAATGATCGCAACCAAAGGGGACAATCTCATCTGGGCATCATCTGGAGTGATCCTGCGAAGTTACAATGAAATCCCTTCATAAATATGACCTGTAGACTGTACTCAAGGTTTTCGGGCTTCGGGCGCCTGTAGCCATCACAGTTGACCAATCACGACCAAAAGGGGATGTCAACATCTAGGCATTATATGGAGTCAACCTAACAGGTTACAATGAAATCCTTCTATAAATATAACCTTTTGCCTATGCTAAAGGTTTTTGGGCTCAGGCACCCATGAAGGCTAAATGATCACGGCCAAAATGGGACGTTCTCATCTAGACATTATTTGGAGTCATCCTACCAAGTTACAATGAAATCCCTTCATAAATATGACCTGTAGACAGTGCAAAAGGTTTTCGGGCTTCGGGCACCTTTAGCCGTCAAAGTTGCCCAATCATGTCCAAAAGGGGACGTTCTCATCTAGACATTATATGAAGTCAACCTACCAAGTTACAATGAAATCCCTTCATAACTATGACCTGTAGACTGTGCTTAAGGTTTTCGGGCTTCGGGCTCGGGCAGCCATCATGGTTGAATGATCGCAACCAAAGGGGACAATCTCATCTGGGCATCATCTGGAGTGATCCTACGAAGTTACAATGAAATCCCTTCATAAATATGACCTGTAGACTGTGCTCAAGGTTTTTGGGCTTCGGGCACTTGTAGCCATCACAGCTGACCAATCATGACCAAAAGGGAATGTCCTCATCTTAGAGCTGTGCGGTATACCGAAACCGAAACCGTATACCGCAGTTTTAGCCAATACCGGCAAACCGAACCGACCTCGGACGAAATACCGTAATACCAGACGCGAACGGTATGAGAACAGACTGCACTTTATACTCACCCAGAATCACGGGTGTTTTAGTATTTTTACGAAATTACGAACGTATATGTCCGTGTATAAGTCGCATCTTTTTGCTTGGAAAAATGGGACCAAAATTGGGGTGCGACTTATACAAAGGTAATTATTTTTCAGCAAGTTTTCAACAGCGATATGAGGACTGAACGGACACCAGATCGGCCCATGTCGACGGTTTGTATCACAGAGATTCACCTGCTTTGAAAATTTGTTTATTTTATTTCACCTCTTTATTTCTTATTTCTGTGTTGTGCATTAACTTGATCACAAAATAAAATTTAAACAAAAATAAATATAAAATAAAATAAAAATAGGAGATTATACTCAATGTGTTGATTTTTTTTTTCTCAGTGACCCGGTGAGTGGAGGGGTGGTGAACAATTGAAAATTCGAAACTGCATGTAATTAATTTCCTTCAAAATAATTACGGTACCTGTTCATGTCTTCAACATCTCCAGTAATAATTCACAATAGAATATTCCATGGTTGTGTATCTCAACATATTTTGGATATTGGTATGAGTTATTTACGAAAATTCGCAAGGCAATCAAATTGTTTACACAGCACACCACGTGCGTTTTTTAAGGGGAATTCCCTTTGAAGAAGATTAACAAGAATCATGCAGTTACTTCCCTTTTACTTTACATTCACACTTTCGGGAATTTCCGTCGCATCCCGACTTCATGACCTATTTGTTCGCACGTGCAATTCGTTTAAATGGCATGGGAATAAAGCATTTTTCTTTGTAGTTTTACATTTGGATTTACCATTTGAATTCAACTTACCTCGTTCTTACCTGAACACATGCACCGGAGCATTCCTTCTTTTACTGGCATGAGTAATAACACAGTTGACATATATCTTTTAATAAATACGGAATTGTTTTAACATTTTTCAACCCAAATTGGGGTGCGACTTATACAAGGGTTATAGGCGCAGGGGGGGGATATTTTGTATGAAAAGTAGGGTGCGACTTATACATGGGGGCGACTTATACACGGACATATACGGTAAATTAATTCTGATTTACCAGCGTGTATTATTTTTTAATTCACCGGTACAATAACTCAAATATTAGAAACGAAAAAATGAATCGCGGATATTTTACGACCGGGAATTGCTTTTGATTCACCGGCCTGTATTATTTTTTAATTCACCGGTGCAATAACTCGAATATTAGAAATGCAAAATGGATCGCAGCAGCCTTTGGTCAGCCGCTTTTGAGAAGTCTGAAAATGGAAGAATTTGTGAAATTTGTAAGAAAACAGTTAAAGCCGACCATGGCAATACAAGCAATCTTAAATCCCACCTAAAGAAACATCATAATAGAAGATACAACGAAATATTTGACGAAACGCAAGTTCAACTTCAAAATAGAAGCAAACGAAAAGGTGCTGACCACGATGAACATGAAGCCGCCGAAGCGTCGACATCCAAACAAAAAAAGATACACCAATATACAGAATCAGCAGGCACTGTCTCCAGCACAAATTTATGGGAAAAAAGTGACAGACGTCAAATTGCATCCACCAGAAAATTGGCTGAAATGATTGCCATTGACATGCAACCGTACAGTCTGGTTGAGGATTATGGTTTTAAGGCATTTGTCAAAACATTGCAGCCAAGCTATAAAATCCCTACAAGGAGAGAAATGAGCTCAGAAATCATACCTCAAATATATACAGAAACAAAAGGCCTCATCCGGGAGAAGTTAGCATATACTGAAAGTATAGGTCTGACAACAGACCATTGGACGTCGCGTTCATGTGATCCGTACATGACAACAGCACATGGGTTGAGTGAGACATTTGAACCATTTGACTTCTGCCTAGCTGTGTCGCACATGCCTCAAAGTCATAATGCGGAGAACATTTCGAATGAACTCATTGAAACTGTCAAATACTGGATTCCAGGGAGTGAAAAAATAAAAATCTACATTGTATCGGACAATGCGTCTAATGTCAAGGCTGCTTGTCGATTACTCCCGGAAAATTACATAGCCCTGAGTTGTTTTGCTCATACTCTTCAACTAATAATCAAAGATTCCCTGAAAGAATTTCCAGGAACAAAAAATGTCATATCAAAATGCCAGGCCATTGCTAAACATTTTCATCACAGTCATAAATCGACAAATCTGCTAAGAGAGATGTAAACGAAAATGAATATGCCAAAACACAAATTGAAGGTGGAGTGTGAAACAAGGTGGAACTCCACTTACTATTTAGTTGACAAAATCGTTGAACAGAAGGCACCTCTGAATGCTGTTATGGCTTCAATAACTAAAGTCAATAACTTGTCAGCATATGATTGGAAAACGGCAGAAGAATATGTGAAAGTTTTACGTCCGTTTGAAAATGCCACTACAATTATGTCGGCTACACGTTATTCAACCATTTCTATGGTTGTACCGGTCCTCAACAGTCTTGTCGATCAAATGGAGTGTTCTGAACTAGATGTCTTTGCAAAATGTGTTGTGAAAAATATAAAAACCCGCTGGCCAGATTATGAACATAACAAGCTATTTGCAATGGCAACAGTTCTTGACCCAAGATTTAAACAGTTTGGTTTTTCATCAGATGATGCATATAAGACTGCAGTGAACAATATATTATCTGAACTTGTGAGTAATAGGATGAAGGAAACTGTTGCCTTAGAATCAGAATCAGATACCAGTTCACTGACTGCAATGACATCATGTCCCACCACAGATGTGACAGTTGCGACTATAGTCAGGGAGAAAGATCTGTCACAGACTGAGACAGTATCCTCTGAATTGGAACCCTCAACATCGAGTACTGAAACTCACTCAGCAAAACAAAAAGTACCTGACTTTTGGTGTTCATTAAAAAGGAAAGTTTCCGATAAAAGGGCTTCAATGAGTAAGACAGAGCAGAGTTCTGAACAAATGAAAACCATTCTTCAGTATGAGCTAGACATTTATCTAAATGAACCAGTTATTGATACATCAGACTGTTCTCTGAAGTGGTGGAGACGAAAGATGAAGACATATCCTAATGTTGCAGCAATCGCCAGGGCTCATCTACTCATCCCGTCTACATCCGTCCCCAGTGAACGGATTTTTAGTAAAGCTGGATTGGTAGTATCCAACCGCCGAAGTTCAATCAAACCAAGCCACACAGAAGAACTGGTTTTTCTGAGCCATAATTTGCCATCATTTGACAGTCATGATCACTCCTAAACCATGATTTTTTAGAATTTAGGAATTAGGAGTCCTAATTCCTAAATTCTAAAAATTCATGGTTATGAACTTGTGATATGCTATTGGATGGGTTGGTCTGGTAGGATAGGATGGGTTCCCCTGCCTTTACACTTTGACTACCGGTAATTGACTTTGTTTATTTTTATTCATTGCTGGAACTTGGAAGTTGGAATTTGGAAACAGTTCAATTTTGAATTTTTGATTTTAGGAGTTCAGGACCATTGGTCAACTGTTTGAGTGTGAATCATTACTTTCAGTGGAATTGAGTGAAAGAAATGATTCACACTCACACAGTTGACCAGATTAGTAGAGTAGTGGCTGACATTCTCATTCTTATGAAGTATTATGAAAATTGAAGACGAAATGAAACTGTGAAAGTCTTTCATTTCGTCTTCAATCTTCATAATAGTTCATGTGAGATGATGTGACATAAGAATGAGAGTGTCAGCCACTACTCTATAGTTTCTCTCCCACACCTTCGTCATCCATCATCCATGATGTCATGATAACTTTGTGATAAATTGAATTGATAATGAGCCAGTAATGGTTCACACTCACATGTGCACTAGGGCAGAGCCCTGCAGTATTTTTATTTCTCTTGGCCAGTTAGGCATTATAGCCTTATAGGCATGCAATTTGATGCAAATAGCAATAAGAATTAAGAAGGCATGATGCCATGATCTCAAGTTTTTATTTTCAGTTTTGTTGTTAAGTTTTGACATTTTATTTTATATTCAGATTTGATATATTTTTCAAGTTTATTAACTTTATTTCCTGTTGATCTCTCCATGAAGATTTGATGGATAAAAAATAAAAATTAAAAATTATTTCATACTACTCAGACTCAGTACTCTTACTCTAATGACTAGTCAACTCTCAACTTCTGAAGTAAGTGAAGTTCTCATAAATTCTCATTTCTCAAGTTATCTCAACCCTCAGTCCTCACTTGTCCCTCAGGCAGATGAAGGAGACAGGGCAGGCGTCACCTGGAGGCTCAGCCAGGCAGCCACTCAGGGGCAGGGAATAAGGACCTTTCAAAATTTCCAAATTTCATCCCTATTAACTCAATTTTAACTGGCATGTTTGCCCACATTGCTAGGACAATTGGTCACAATCCTGAGTCCTGACCTGTCACTACGTGTCCTGGCAATGTGGACAAACATGCCCCACAGTTAGTGAGGGTTGTAAAATGTAAATTTTGTTAGGCGCTTGACTCGAGAGTCGAGATTATGCCAAATGGGATCTAGTTGTCATCATGCGATTCATGTGTCAGTGTCATGTCATGCCTGACTGGCTGACTCCTCTTCTTGTAACCTCCAGCCCCCAGGTATTGGCAGGCGATGTACAATTATTTTTTGACTTTGGTAGTTTACTGAATAACAAGACATCCAAGTTATAGCTAACAACTTGTTTGCTAGAACTTGTATGTCTAGTTATTCAGTAAACTACTAAACAATAATTGTATGTTGCCTGAGGAAACAATCCGAAACATATAACAAGTCACAAGTGACAAAGCCAATATCTTGTAACAAATCCTCGTTTGAATGCTACAGTGTTCTATGTCCCAGTGGGACATAGAACATTGTAGGTCTGAGGCGACAAAATGTCTACTATAAGCTTATGACTGAAATTATCTGACTTTATTTCACCACGTTTTGAATCTCTCACTGAATACCGATACCGAAACCGTAACCGAGGTATTGCAGTAGAAAATACCGAAACCGATACCAAACTCAAAATACCGATACCGCACAGCTCTACCTCATCTAGGCATTATATGGAGTCAACCTAATAGGTTACAATGAAATCCTTCCATAAATATGACCTTTTACCTATACTAAAGGTTTTTCAGCTCGGGCACCCATCAAGGCTGAATGATTGCGATCAAAATGGGACGTTCTCATGTAGACATTATTTGGAGTCATCCTACCAAGTTACAATGAAATCCCCTCATAAATATGACCTGTAGACTGTGCTAAAGGTTTTTAGGCTTCGGGCACCTTTAGCCGTCACAGTAGCCCAATCATGTCCAAAAGGGGACGTTCTCATCTAGACATTATATGAAGTTAACCTACCAAGTTACAATGAAATCCCTTCATAAATATGACCTGTAGACTGTGCTAAAGGTTTTCGGACTTCGGGCTTGGGCAGCCATCATGGTTGAATGATCGCAACCAAAGGGGACAATCTCATCTGGGCATCATCTGGAGTGATCCTGCGAAGTTACAATGAAATCCCTTCATAAATATGACCTGTAGACTGTGCTCAATGTTTTCGGGCTTCGGGCACCTGTAGCCATCACAGCTGACCAATCATGACCAAAAGGGGATGTCATCATCTAGGCATTATATGGAGTCAACCTAACAGGTTACAATGAAATCCTTCTATAAATATAACCTTTTGCCTATGCTAAATGTTTTTGGGCTCAGGCACCCATCAAGGCAGAATGACCATGGCCAAAATGGGACGTTCTCATCTAGACATTATTTGGAGTCATCCTACCAAGTTACACTGAAATCCCTTCGTAAATATGACCTGTAGACAGTGCAAAAGGTTTTCGGGCTTCGGGCACCTTTAGCTGTCAAAGTTGCCCAATCATGTCCAAAAGGGGACGTTCTCATCTAGACATTATATGAAGTCAACCTACCAAGTTACAATGAAATCCCTTCATAAATATGACCTGTAGACTGTGCTATAGGTTTTCGGGTTTTCGGGCACCTTTAGCCGTCACAGTAGACCAATCATGTCCAAAAGGGGACATTCTCATCTAGACATTATATGAAGTTAACCTACCAAGTTACAATGAAATCCCTTCATAAATATGACCTGTAGACTGTGCTAAATGTTTTCGGGCTTTGGGCTCGGGCAGCCATCATGGCTGAATGATCGCAACCATAGGGGACAATCTCATCTGGGCATCATCTGGAGTGATCCTAAGAAGTTACAATGAAATCCCTTCATAAATATGACCTGTAGACTGAGCTCAAGGTTTTCGGGCTTCGGGCACCTGTAGTCATCACAACTGATCAATCACGACCAAAAGGGGATGTCATCATCTAGGCATTACATGGAGTCCACCTAACAGGTTACAATGAAATCCTTCCATAAATATGACCTTTTGCCTATGCTAAAGGTTTTTGGGCTCGGGCACCCATCAAGGCTGCATGATCGCGATCAAAATGGGACGTTCTCATCTAGACATTATTTGGAGTCATCCTACCAAGTTACAATGAAATCCCTTCATAAATATGACCTCTAGACTGTGCTAAAGGTTTTCTGGCTTTGGGCCGCT
Source organism: Pictodentalium vernedei (assembly GCA_031216915.1). Taxonomy (NCBI): domain Eukaryota; kingdom Metazoa; phylum Mollusca; class Scaphopoda; order Dentaliida; family Dentaliidae; genus Pictodentalium; species Pictodentalium vernedei. The sequence goes on from CM062297.1 coordinate 319,973,433, forward strand.
GTGGCCATCACAGTTGACCAATCAAGCCCAAAAGGTGACTTTGTCATCTAGACATTGTATGAAGTCAACCCACCAAGTTACAATGAAATTCCTCACTTGTGGTAAAGGTTTTCGGGTTTTGGGCTTGGGCAGTCATCACAGTTGGCAGATGATGCCCAAATGGGGAAATTCTCATCTAGACATCATAAGGAGTCATTCTACCAAGTTATAATGAAATCCCTCCACATTAAACATGACCTGCAGACTGTGCTAAAAGTTTTTGGGTTTCGTGCTTGGGCAGCCATCACGGTTGATAGATCATGCCCAAAAGTGGACATTCTCATCTAGGCATTATACAGAGGCATCCTACTAAGTTACAATGAAATCCCTTCATAAATACGACCTGTAGACTGTGCTAATGGTTTTCGGGTTTTGGGCTCGGGCAGCCATACCAGTTGCCCGATCGCGACCAAAAGGGGACGTTCTCATCTAGACATGACCCCAAACCTGCATATGAAATTTCGTGACGATCAGACAAGAACTGCGGGATGTAGCCCGTGCTAAAGGAAAATGTGAACAGACGTCACAGACTAACAGACTTCTGCACGCGTGATGGCAATAGCTTATCTTGACTATGTCAAGTTAAGCTAAAAATAGGTGTTTCATATATTTTGAATAAAGAAACTGCTAAGATACTAAAATGTGTTGACATGTGCAGAAAGAAGTAATCAACCACAGTTCGCATTCAAGTGATACACATTGGAAAGTTTAGGTTTGAAATTGTCAAAATACCACCTAATTCTCATTGGGAAAAAGGCCCATTATTAGCCCTTGTGAACAACTTTGTGGGTCCCTGAATTTTATCTTTAAGGATTTTATGTAATGTACTATTTCTAGCAGATTGGAAGGTAGAAGAAATACTACATTTTTAAAGACATTTGCTTCTCTGGTAGTTCAGAATGGATCACATGTCAAAATGCAGGCTATTGGTTATGTCTATTTTTCCAGTTACCGGGGATGTTTTGTCAAAATGTTTATTTTATCTTTTGCATTTAGAGCAGTTCAGTAATTATACATTCTGCAAAGAGCTTGTTTACCACAGTAAACAAGCACTGCTTCATTTTCCAGGGTTCCCATGGAGAATGTGTGGTTGTTTCACTGCATCGGAGTTGTGTTCTGTTCAGAACTTCATCCTGGCAATGCATATTGACTGTACACTGTCAAAACAGTGAATAATTCTGTTATTTGATCAGCCTTTAGAAAATGAGTTCAGTCTGATCAACATGTGCATGAAATCTCAATTATGGTTCTGATTGCCTTATTGGGCATTTGCTCAAAAATGTCTGCTTTCAGGATCGGAATTTAAATTGTTCCATTACTTCATTTTATTACTTGCCATTGGTATTGGTAATTGTCAATTTGAAAGTTTGTTTTCATTATTCATTATTTAAAAAAATATTCTAGAACCTATTTCAGTAAGTTTCCATTTGACCTCCCAGACAAATATCAAAGTTGGTTATTTTATTTCATGTAAGTCATTCAGGTTGAACCTGCATGGTCGCCGATAGGGGGTATGCCAATCTCTTTAAGAGAGGTAAAAATTAAGTGCTTTTCAGGTGAAAAAGGTGGAAAATTTGGATATCTTCGCTAAATTACTCGATTCTGTGAATCACATTAATTTCAGACCCTGTAAAGTGAAATTAGAGACTAAATTTTCGAAATCTTCCCCAGCTTCGTCAAAATCATTGAGTCATTCTCCGTCTCAAAACTAAAAAATTTGGATGCTTTAATATGAGAACAGAGTCTGATGCATTAGTTACAAAATGAGACGAGTTCACAGCAGGTCAGACAAAAGTGTCATTTTCACATAAATTGTACTACTATGTACAATATTTAGAAAACAATTAGCCTGACGAAACGCTGATGGTCTGTAATTTATACCTTCTGAGCATTTTTCTGGAACTACAAGAATTCATAATTGATCCTCGGCAATACAGACTTATCGTTCACGGTAGCACAAAATCATAGTTGTCGGAGGAATGTGCAGCCAGTTGAGAAGTTATGCTGTGAAACTATACAAAATGAGTCTTATCTTATGCTCCAAATACAAAACGTCCTATATTTTCAGAGAAGAAACAATTTTCAAGCTGCTCAGAATGAGTATCACAAACAGTAACTCTAGAATTTCAAGAAGATTAAATTACACTGTCTTCTGAGTCATATAATGAAAATAAGGTGCAAACCAGAAAATAAGTGGGCAGACAAGGACAATGTCGGGTACAAAAAGCCAATGTTTGACTGAGGTTTAAATTCATCAGTCAAAATGTCTGATTCCAAAATTATCAATGAAGTTCGGTGATCAGAACATCATGCATGCTGGAAATCATGTATATAACTAGCAAGCCTAAAATTAATGAGTATTGTGATTTCTGGTCCAGGGATATTTGATATATAGTTATATAGTTTATATAGTTACTGTACAACTCATCAGTATTAACAGCGTGTAAAGGAACAAGAGGCCCCAGGGGGCCTGAGGGCACTCACCTGAAATGGTAGCCTAAATATCAACCCGGAGATTTGATTTCAACAAGTTGCATCTGCTCCTCCTAAGGAAAAGCTTATACCAAATATCCAAAGATTCTGACCCCTGCATCTAAAAAAAAAAAAAATGATTTTTAAAAAATATTCCTCATATTGAACTAAGTTATAATTCGGGCTCCCACAGGGAGCCCATATATGAAACCAGGGGCTTGCCTTTAACAAACTTGAATCTCACTCCCCTAAGGATGATGCACACCAAATATCAAAACATTCCGACTGCTGGATCTGAAGAAGAAAATTTTTAAAGAAAATACCTCATTTTGAACTAAGTTACAATTCAAGCTTCCACAGTGAGCCCAAATATGGACCTTGGGGCATGGCTTGAACAAACTTGAATCTTACCCCCGTAAGGATGCTGCATAAAAAATATAAAAAGCATTCATCTGCTGGATCCAAAGAAGATTTTTAAAGAAAATTCCTCATGGCCAAATGCATGACTTGTAATTTGTATCAGATTACAAGTCATGCTTTCGGCCATGAGGAATTTCCTGCTTGTGGCAGGACTTGTAATTTGTATCAGATTCTCAGCCATGTTTACAATCTGATCACACCTCGCCCTGACGGGCTCATAGCAATCTGATTGTAAACATGACCAAGAATCTGATACAAATTATACTACATGCACATGGTCACGATAAGGGAACATAAGGGAATTGCTCAATCACTTGGTGTTCATTGAAGATAAATTTTGTTGCAGAACCAGGCCTGCTAGTGGCTGATGTGAATCGGGGCTGCCAGAACATAGTAGGTGCCGATAAAATCTTTTCTGCTGCATATCATGACTTTACCATAAGTCGTATTATTCTCAGTGTTGCTATGATTATTGACAACATTCCAGATGAAATCATTGATGCTTTTTACCATGTGGATGTGTCTGTTGGAATAAAAGATCATGCGTTCCAACCTTCCTCCCCCATGCAGCATATGACTGAGCTGGAACAAAGTTTAAAAACTCACCAAGGTGATCACATAAAACCAGTTTTAATTATTTACAGTGAATCAGTGATGGTAGACCAGATCACAGATTAACATCTCTCAGTGTGCATGCATTATTTAAGCATGAAAATCTTGACGTGCTTGTGGCAAGACAAACCACACCAAACATATCCTGGATAAACCCACAGAATGCATACAGTTGAAACTAGAAGTCATGTCACGAATTGTGTGCTTATCCGGGCTTAATTGCGCATGGGAATTACGCGCAATTGCAATATTGAAGGACATCCAAAGCATGGCAGGTTCGCCTGGTTACTCATAGCAAACACAGCCAATGTTTCTGCCAATGGACCTCCGGGTTACCCGGAGGTCCATTGGCTGAAATATTGCTTGTGCACAGGCCATATTATAGAATTTGATAGCCTTACTATGGTGATAACACATAGATTAACACACAGTTCGATGTGCTATTTGTGTGCATTTCATGACAGGACTTCCAGTTTTAACTGTAATGTCAATTTTGAACTTGCTCTCACTGCTGTTGGGTCCATGCTTAAAAGAAATGGATGAAAAATTTTAACATGGACTCTGGTCTTGCGATGTGTGAAATAAGGCACAAAGCTAAGAGTATTTCAGGCTTAAGGGAAGCATTCCTTGAATGTTTAGACTCTGTGAAATCACTTCTTAATACACTGATTCAAAGGCTGTCTCTCAAAGACCAACCTGTTTAAACATTTGATGCTGCAGACAATGACAGTATTAATAAGTTGGGGCTGAAATGACAGCAATTAATGCCATTATCACCATTGATGACTTTACTAGTGGTCTGTTAAAAATTAAAGATTTAAAAATATTTATTGACCATTGTTGTGTGGCAAAATATTATTCACAATCAAGAAATGCGGGAGCTTGAACTGTGACATTTGTGGAAGCCCATGTCTCAAAAGAGGAGTTTTCAGAACTCCATAAAATTCCTGATCCTGAGCCTACAGATGATGAGCATAACAAGTATTTTCAGGAACTTAATGGCTCTAAAACATCAGAGAAGTTTAGACCATCCCTTATTACTAAGGTAAATTCTGGTCATGGTATAAGGTAATACCATTCAGTCCTTCGGTACAAACTTTAAACACAGTGAAATATACCAAATGTGATAAACCAAGGATTGTATACTATGAAAGAAAGTTGAATTTTAAAATTACACAATTTAAGATTCTGTGTTTAAGTGTCATAACCTAAGATGCTGTGATGACATTGAAATACCTTACGAGAGCAGCAAATCATTCCCCAATATCTGCATGAAATGTGGCAGTGATAAATCAGATGTTATTCATGATGGTTACCCTGAGAGTAAAACATTTACCCTGAGAGTAAAACATGTGTTGAGAAATTGGATGTCTTGGTTCAAAAATGCAGCATCTGTGCAGGTAAACAAACTAAACTGACAGCAAAATCAGCTGCAAAAAAAAAATTTGAAGCATGAAAATAAAACTACTAAAACTACACAGTGAATGTATTTTAGGATGCATGTAAATTCACCCTTTACCCAGAGAAACATTTAAAGAAATACCAACTTTTCATGCAGTGTTCCCAATGGTCATATACTAGTATACAGCCTACATTGGTGCAACCCTGTGCTTCATTAATTAAAATTTTACTTATGATTTTTATTACCTGGTAAACACATGCGTGGACATCACTGCCCATTGGATTTTTACCAGTCCACAGCAGCTGTACTATATAACTCTAGTATGATTTTGGAACATGCCCTACAAACACACTTGATCAATACATGTATATCCCTCCAGAAATGCTTACCTGTCATAACACTGATAATGTGAAGCATCATTGATAAAAGCATCATGAGCCATAATGATCTTTCCTGCACTTCAACACGATCGCTCATATCCTTCGAATGTTCAGATCTAGAATAGGATTTGATAACTTTTGATGTATAAGTAAACCTAAAACATATGCCAACATCTATCATTTATAGATGTTGGATCACTGTTTTCCATAACATCTCTCTTAACAGATTCAGGAATGTTCTCTGAATGCTCAGATCTAGAATAGGATTTGATAGCTTTGGATGTTCAAGCAAACCCCAAACATGCCACCATCAATCCCTTATAAATGTTGGATCACTATGTTGTTTATAGCATCTCTCTTAACAGATTCAGGCATGCTTAACATTCTTCTGGGATATTAAGATTGCTCCAGATGCAGCAGCAAGCCTTATTCAGTATATTAAAAAAAAGTGAAGATTGTCAGCTCTCATTTTTAGCTCAACTTGACAAAGTCAAGCTGAGCTATTGCCATCACTTCTCGTCCGTCGGCGTATGTACGTAGATACGTACGTTAGTACGTACGTCCACAATTTCCTTTGGCACAACTCACAGGTCGCATTTATGATCAGATCACTCTGAAACTTGGTATGCTTGTTTGGGGTGATGGGAGCTATCGATTTTCTTCAATTTTCGTCAAAAAATGTTGCAGCGGCCAATGTTCTAAGACCTTAGTTTAGTCAAACCACAATATTTCCCTTTGGCACACCCGACAGGGCACATTTATAATTGGATTGCTTTGAAACCTGGTATGCTTGTTTAAGGTGACCTCTAGATGGGAGCTATTGATTTTCTTCAATTTCCGTAAAAAAATGTTGCCACGGCCAACGTTCTTAGAACTTAGTTTAGTCAGACCTCAATATTTCCCTTTGGCACAACCTACAGGGTACATTTATTATTGGATTGCTTTGAAACCTGGTATGCTTGTTTGGGGTCACCTCTAGATGGGAGCTATCGATTTTTCACCATTTCCGTCAAAAACTGTTGCCGCGGCCAACGTTCTTAGAACTTAGTTCAGTCAGAAGATCTCAATATTTCTCTTTGGCACACCCTACAGGGCACATTTATGATCGGATTGCTTTGAAACCTGGCATGCTTGTTTGGGGTGAGCTCTAGATGAGAGCTATCGATTTTCTTCCATTTCCGTCAAAAAATGTTGCCAAGGCCAACGTTCTTAGAACTTAGTTTATTCAGAACTCAATATTTCCCTTTGGCACACCACACAGGGCACATTTATGATCAGATTGCGTTGAAACCTGGTATGCTTGTTTGGGGAGACCTCTAGATGGGAGCTATCGAATTTTGTCCACTTCCTTCGAAAAATGTTGCCGCTGCCAACGATCTTAGAACTTAGTTTAGTCAGACCTCAATATTTCCCTTTGGCACACCCGACAGGGAACACTTATGATTGGATTGCTTTGAAACCTGGCATGCATGCTTGTTTGGGGTGACCTCTAGATGGAAGCTATCGATTTTCTTCAATTTTTGTAAGAAAATGTTGCAGCAGCCAACGTTCTTAGAACTTCGTTTAGTCAGACCTCAATATTTCTCTTTGGCACACCCTATAGGGCACATTTATTATTGGATTGCTTTGAAACCTGGTATGCTTGTTTAACTTGGTGTGCTCATTAGACAAGACCTTTCGATAAGAACTATTGATTAGCATTCATTTCTGTGAAAAAAGTTGCCATTTACAGTAACCTCTGAACATACTGCATTTGTGTATCAACATTCTTCCTTTAGCCAGTCTTACAGTTTACATTTAAAAATTGATGGATTACTCTGTTCTTCAATTTTGCCATTTCATTTATAACTTACCAAGTTCAAGTTTGTCAAGTTGAGCTACAGTGTCATTGACACTTTCATTCCTGTTAGGACAACACATTTATTTATCATTTCCACGAGTATATTCTGAGTTACTTGGGACAGACCTGGCATTTTCAAGAGAGTCATTTATTCACTTTCCTTCTGCTTGTCTGAAAACAATTACGGACGACGAAAAATAGCCCTTCTGGCCTTTAAAAATAATGATTACCATAACAGCCTATTTCTCAAACCCACATCTTTTGAGATCTCTGCTACGTTAGTGGTCTCTAAGACAGTCACACTGCCCCTCCCACACCCGAGCCTTTTGGAGGCGCAGAGGTGTGGGAAAGGCAGTGTAGCCGTCTCACAGAGACTACCTTTGTTAGCAGCACCAACAAAATAAGTACAAAGCCCACTAGGCACAATTCATTAACAGTAAAACTTCATTTCGCCACTTATAGCTTTTATAAGCTTGAGGAGAGCTAATCGCTTCCCTATGCCATACGAGGGAAGCAATTTTTAGCTCTCCTGCATTTTTATGAATGCCAGGCCTGTTGGGATGAATATATCATATATCGTAACCAATGTATTTCCCATCACCAAGTTTATATTGAAGTTACAGCAATCACTGAATATACCAATGAAAGGAAATTAAGTTAAAAACATCCCATGAACACTATAGTTTCCGAGTAAAATCAAATTTATTACAATAATTTATCACAAAGTGCAATAAGGCCATTAAAAAAAAATGACCGGGTTCTCAGACAATGCGAGCGTCAGTTAAAAACCCACTGCATAAAAACATTTTATTACCAAATGAAAGTGTCAATGACACTGTAGCTCAACTTGTTAAGACATGTACATGTATAGTATGTGACACAGCAATGACAAACATCTAGGTAATGACCTGATAACAAAGGTACATATAAAGTATTGTAACTGTCTGAACATAAATACTGACCATTGCCTGTAAAAAATGTATAGGTAAAGTATTGTAAAGGTGGGTGACAGTCAGATGCTAAACTAGATAAGAAATCTTGGGAGTCCCAGAGTGGGTCTGACTGAACCCCAAAATATTTGTTCTCATAGCACAGTGATAACAAAGGCACCCCAAAACACACTCATTCCTGTCCCAAGATGATAACAAAGGTACCCAAGAAGTTTCGTGAAGATCAGTTCATAAATATCAGGCATATAGAAGTTGTGACAAAAAACTGATTGGACCTAATTTCAGTACAAAATGGCCACTGACAGCCATCTTGAATTATGGACAGCACCCAGAAACACTCGATCTCGTCCCAAGGTGATAAAAAAGTTACCCAAGAAGTTTCGTGATTATCGGTTCATAAATACACACTCTAGCCTGAGCCGTATTGACATCTGCACTTACTGTGTATAAGTAGCACTGAATAAATCAAAGTTCATCTAATTTGCATAATTTCAGCACGAGAAAAAAACCTGTATTATATGTGATGTATTCCATGTTACTAAACATTCATACAAAAATTTATTCAAATCAGAACTTTCATACAGAAGTTCTATACAAACAAGTGGCCCCAGGGGGCATGGGGCGCTCACCTGACATGGTAGCCTAAATATCAACCTAGAGAATTGATTTCAACAAGTTGCATCTGCTCCTCCTAAGAAAAGCTTATACCAAATATCCAAAGATTCTGACCAGTGGATCTAAAAAATGATTTTTAAAGAATATTCCTCATATTGAACTAAGTTATAATTCGGGCTCCCACATATATGAACACAGGGACTTGGCTTTAACAAACCTGAATCTCACACCCCTAAGGATGCTGCACATCAAATATTAAAACATTCTGACTGCTGGATCTGAAGAAGATTTTTATAGAAAATTCCTCATTTTGAACCAAGTTACAATTCAAGCTCCCACAATCAGCCCAAATATGGACCTAGGGACATGGCTTGAACAAATTTGAATCTTCTCCCCCCCCCCCCCCCCCCCCCCCCCCAAGGATGCTGCATAAAAAATATCAAAAGCATTCATCTGCTGGATCTGAAAAAGATTTTTAAAGAAAATTCCTCATTTTGAACAAAGTTGTCATTCGGGCTCCCATAGTGAGCCTAAATATGAACCAAGGGACTTGGCTTGAACAAACTTGAATCTCAGCCCTGTAAGGTTGCTCCATGCCAAATATCAAAACATTCCAACTGCTGAATCTGAAGAAGATTTTTAAAGAAAAATTCCTCATATTGACTAAGTTATAATTTGGGCTCCCACAGGGAGACCAAATATGGACCCATGGACTTGGCTTTAACACACTTGAATCCCCCCCCACCCCACCCCCTTCCCAGGATGCTACACGCCACATATCAAAACATTCCGACTGCTGGATTTGAAGAAGAAGATTTTTTAAGAAAATTCCTCATTTCGAACTAAGTTACAATTCAAGCTCCCACAGTGAGCCCAAATATGAACCCAGGGACTTGGCTTGAACAAAATTGAATCTCAACCCCCTAAGCATGGTGCATACGCAATATCAAAATATTCTGCCTGCTGGATCTTGAGAAGATTTTCAAAGAAATTTGCCTAAAATGCAATAAGTTCAAATTCGGCTTCTATAGTGAGCCCAAATATGAATCCAGGTGGCCGATTTGAACAAACTTGAATCAGATCCACCCCACAATGTTGCATACCAAATATCAAAAGATTCTGCCTGCTGGATCTGGAGAAGATTTTTTAATGTTTTTCCCATTGCCTACAGTGTTAAAAAGTGCTGACTCAGCACTTTTTCAAAGTCCCGAAACTGTACCCTATGATAAAACCAATGGCAATTTTTTTTTACCAATTCTTTCTGTTGGTCCTAAGGAAGCTTCACACCAAATAAAAATTCTCGGTGCCGTGCAGTTTTGGAGATATGGGCATTTTAATTTTTTTCTATTTTTAGTTCCTGCGGTTCCCACGGGGCTACGGGAAAAAAAATCGGCATAAATTAGGTACTTATGACCCAATAAGCCCTCACATAAAATTTGGTTCAAATCAGCCTCTCGGTTCGGAAAATAGAAATTTGGGGCGGGGCCAAAAATTTTGCCCCTTCCATAATGACGCCAAATATAGCCCATCAAACTTCTCTTGAACAAATCTGAGTCTACACCTCAAAAGGAAGCTGCACACCAAATATCAAGTCTCTGCTACTGCTGGTTCATGAGAAGATTTTTTAAGATTTCAGCACACTTTTTGGGTGTGGCCCTACCAAGGGGCGAGGCAACTTGATTTGAACAAAATCTTTAATTTCAGACCAGACCCAAAAACAAAAGATCGGTTCGTAAATACAGCCTCTAACCCGAGCCATATTGAATTGTTGACGGACCGACGGAAAGACGGACGACTGGCCATGGCATGAGCTGAAATTTGACTTATGTCAAAGTTGAGCTAAAAATTATCAGTTGTTGAAAGTATCTGCAACTTAAAATAGCAATGCTGAATTGAAAGAAATGCTATAAAAAAAATCGTCGAGAAGTGACAACCACAGGCAGTGATACCATCTGTTTATCAACGTATGAGTTGTCAATGTCAGTGGATTATTTCCAACGAAATGTCAAACAGTCAACCACCCACTCGACCACACGAATGTCCCCAGTGAATAAATCGCACAGTAATTTTCAGAAGGTACATTGAATCAAGCTGAATGTTAGGAATGGGAACCTGGCTGTATTTCTTCAGAAATGGAAGTACCAAGTTAACAACATGCTATTTTTTGGCTGTCACTTTTTTTATTGTTTTCTCCAATGTATTAGCAGCAACTGCAGCTACCTGTCACTTACAAAGTTCACATTTTCCATGTTTGTTTATCAATTCAAAAAAAATATGCGGCCCAAAAGCTTTTAGATTTATGATCCACCTTGATGAGTTGACTTTCTGTGAATTTCGCAGAAAAATATAAATACCGAAAAAAGTGATATTTTGATCTGGTTTCGGTATGGTTTACGGTATCCCTGTAATACCGAAATTGTACCGAAAAGTCGGTATTATAAGCACACAGCACTAATATTCGCAGAAATAAATTGGTAATTAAAGGTTTTGTTTCAAACATTAGTTTAAAAAGTGTGGCATTTATTTATTGGTGTTTAAGGTCACATACTTATGCACAATGGCTAATCGTGACCATGAGAGTTTTACAGGTGGAGGAAGCCGGAGTATGCAGAGAGAACCACCAAGTATCGACGAGCAAGCAACTGTCAGCTCAACATTGTAACTCTGATCTAGCTCCGCTCAAGCAGGGTTACTGTGATTGAAGACATGTGCACCATCAACGTGTAGTACGCCTTAGTACTTGGTGTAATCATGTCCCCATGTGGGCAACCGGGATAAAGTGCCTTGCCCAAGAGCACAATACGGGTCATCCCGGATGGGGATCGCACTCGGGACCTCTAGCACAGAAGTCCAACAGTCTACCACTGAGCCAATGGGCTTCCAGAAAGTGTGGTAAGCTTCGACATGTACTTGCATTTTATGGCTTTAAATTAATTTAAATTTATCAATATTGCAACCTGAAGCATTATCAAATTATGTACATTTGGGATCAACCAAGAATAAAATTCCATCAGTTTCTAAGGACCACAAACTCACACTGTAACATACACAGACTCAATCATAAACTTCTATGCTAGGGGCAGAAATATAAATAAATATAAAATGTCAAAAAGGATTGCCGGCAATTTTGATTTTTTTCCAGAAAATGACAAAATATTCATTCCAGGCTTAATCCCATATACACAATCCAATAACCAGGACATGTACATGTAACAAAGTGAAATTTAACAATATGTTTTGCTGCAGTAATTGCTAAAATTCCTCTAAATTGACCTTTCTTTTACATTTATATCCCTTTGAAGTTTTATTCATGTGAAACTCATTAGTTAAAATAGGTGGTATATTTTCCTCTCTTCATATTCCCATGTATTGAGTATTTTGTCCTTCCACTGAACAAAACAACACTTTTCGCCATTATGTCACATTGCTTTTACTAGTTTGGATATATCATACCAGATTTGGGGTTTGCATTTTTAGGCCCTGGTTAGGAACCTAATGCAGGCACATCTGAATTTGAACCAGATTCAGGTTGAGGCAATATGTCTGGGCTCGTGTCTTTATTTTCACCTTTGCTTGAGAATTTGCTTGTGTCTGAGTGTATATGGTAGAGTTATGTTGTAACTCTTCAGGACTACAATCGCCATGATAATTCTCTAATCTTGGTGGTGGATTGGTGGGGCCAGTAGCAGGATCCTTGTATAACTTCAGTGTATCTGCATGTATGAGTGATTTAACCAACTGATGTGTTGAAGAATTCCTAAATTAGAAACTTCAATCAGTATGTATCTGTTGCTCTTTTTTCTGCACGGATTCATATCTGTCACAAGTCAATGGGTATCTTGAAATCTTATTGATTGCTTTGCCTATATAATTGACACACGCAATGAAGCAATCATTTTACTTCACAGCGGAAGAGTCATAAAAACCTACAGGTTTGCAAACTTTACCTTCTCTTTGTGTGATTAGTGTTTTTAACTAAATTACAGAGTTAAAATTCTGGGTCCCAATGAAGTAAATTCTCTTCTGTCATCAGGATGGGCAGATGACAGTTGGAAAGTTTCTCTCCCAAACCAGAGATAAGATATATTGTAGGTTTAGGGGGGGTGCGGTGTCGTTGCAGTAACCAGTTCTCGTCAGTTCACCAAGTTATGTCCTTGGGCAAGGCACTTCACCCCGATTGTTCACATGGGGGCATGATGATGCTGGGTACTAAGGCGTACTGCTCATCGATGGCGCGCATGTCTTCAACAAATCTAACCCTGTCTGTGCCACGGTGCAGCGTTCAGAGTTCAGAGTAACGATGTTGGGGAGCTGGCAGTGCTGGCAGTTCTGTCACCGACAAAATATGAACTTGGCAGTTAATGTGTCGTTAAACCTTAATAAATAAATAAATAAATAAATATAGTAGGTTCAAGCATGGATAAGAGCTTTCTTATTCAGAATCAGAAAGTAGTATAATAGGTCGACTACCCACCCTTTTGTACAAATCCTTTCCTTCATTAGCTACTCACAATTATCGTTCACTTGTTCATGTTTTGTACTTACAAATAAACCAAAGGTTCCGATTCACTTTTATCACTGGTGACTTTGTGAAAATAATACCAAATGTCGGCTTCCTCCACCCGTAAAACTGTCACCGACATGATATCACCCTGGCTGTTAATGTGTCATTAAACCCTAATAATTTTTTTTTTTAGAAATACCAAATATAGTCAACCAAATTGCAGATTTGTTAGCCTACTTGTCAGTCTTAGAGAATCAACTCTATATATTTTCCACTTTTATTTCTGTCCATGCGACAGCGATACATTCCCTCATTTCTTTTCACAGCCAGGTTGATTATGCTCAAATAAATTTAAACTATAGTAACAAGTATACTCGTAGCAGCAGAATCTGGTACACTGGGAACTAAGAGATAACTCAAAGTGGTAGCAAATGTGTTAAATGTCAATAACACAATGTTACAAAATTCTGTGTTACATGGGTAAGGATTCTCAGAGCTTTATTATGCATCGGAGGCTGCAAAAATTCTTGAACCTGACTTTTTAGTGTATAATAGTACCCTTTGTTTCTATTATCATTGTGTTTTCCGGTATTTTTAATATGTATTTATGCAAATCTGCATATCTCAGTCTATCCTAATTATTTTCAGATATTATGCTGTGATTGGGCATTAAAAATTGCAGACCTGAATTTTAATACCCGACATTATTACCACTTTAGCAGGCATTCTCAAGTACATTAATGGAGTTCAGCGGAACGACAAACCAAGTTCCAATAAACTAGAGATGTTCTGTCAGTATTCCCCCACCGTGGCATACTGCCTAGTGTGGGTGACTGAAAAGGGGCATTTTTTCAAAGTAAAAAAGATCCAATATGGCCACCAGTCGGCCATCTTGAATTTGATCGGGAAAAAAATTATGTCACGCACTGCTCCTCATTGTGTCGATCATTTATATTGAGTTTCATGAAAATGCAGCAAAAACGATATTAGTAGTTCAGTCCACAAGTATTTTGCAAAATCCAATATGGCCTAGGGCTGAAACGGTTGGTTCATTCTCACAACTAACTAACCGAGAGTTATAACCGGATAATATCCGGTTATCTGCAGCAATTACTTCACCGAATCTGGGAATAAAACTATAAGAATTAGAGAGCAGCATTCTCAGAAACTATTCTATAGTGTGTATACAAACGAATGTTGTTGAACACTCGACAACGCTCATCTGTTTTCATACCACAGAATAGTTTCTGCAGCTTCTCAGTACTCACGGAAATTGCCGATCATTAACGAAGCCTTGTAGCCAAAGTCGATTATTTCTTTATATATACAATGCGGCTTCGAGGTGTATCTATCTCAAAGGAGAAGCAGCAGATTTACTACGTTTTAAATGTGGAATGGCGATCACTATCGATATATCGGATAACCAGTTGACATTTTTTTCCAATTGGTTAGGTACGTAACTTTCAAACCTTTATCTGGTTAACCATTTCAGTACTAATATGGCTGCTAGTCAGCCATCTTGAATCCGATCTGGAAAAATATTATATCACACACTTCCCCTCATCATGTTGATCATATTTGTGAAGTTTCATGAAAATGCGAATAAAACTGTGGAAGTAGTTGACACCACAAGTTTACGTGTGCAACGGACTGACAACAACAGACCGACCGACAACTTGGCTCCTTTATACCCCCCCCCCACAACTTTATTTTGTGGGGGTATAATAAGTCATAGAATGCTGAAAGTCCTGCTGTGTATTCATATATTTATTCATATGAAGTCCATAGCATAGTTGTGCTACATATATCATAGTGAACTCTTTCAAATTTAAATTCTGTATTTGAAATTGAATTCTTTAACTCCTTGCATGCTGCTGGTGCATATTCTGTCCCACTAAAATATGTAAAATTTGGGGACATTTAACAAAAATCCCCCCTCCCCCTTTCGAGTTTCTGATCAGAGATTTTCTTGAATCACAATTTTCATGTATTTTTCATGAAATCTAGCCATGTTCTGAATTGCAACAGCAGGTTAATGAGTTAAACATCAAAAGCAGAAAAAAATTGAAAGTGAAATTTGGAAGTGAAAGACGGCATGACCTTTAAACGAACAGATCTTTCAATCTAAACTTCCATCTCCCATGTTGTCTTCTGGGCAAAAGTTGTATTGCCAATAAGGCAGCTATCTTCCATATCTTGGTTATAGAAATTGTGTATTTTCTTTGACAAGAAAACATCCTAAGAATGGTCACTTGATTATTTAGGTAAAAATATTGATTCAGACTAATCACGTGGGGACAGTACCTAGCTTGTACTGTATTTTTATTGTTACCACAATTTACATCTATTTTCCGTCATTAAATTCTGTTAAAGTTTACCACAACTATTGGCTTCAAAAGCATTTTAAGTCCACATCGTGATGCCAAGTCACATTTCATCTTCTGGGGCTACTAAATATTAGAACCTAGTCGTCAGATGGGCTGATGGCCAATCGATCTGTTATGTAATTATCTGGGCGAATGTCCGTAGAGCAAGTGTTTCAGGAATCTTGACACACCTCATACTTCTGTTTTTCTGCTAGTAAAAACTGCATAGAGCTGCAGGGGTTTAATTACAGTTCGGCCACCGTGGAGAGGTCATTTTCCACAGGTGGGCAATATTTCCACGGATGCAATAATAATAGACTTCAAACACTAATTACAGGAATAATCATCAAAAATTTAATTAATGAAGCACCAGGTACAACCCGGTGCTTCATTAATAAAATTTTTGCTACTGATGACTTTTATTACCTGGTCAATGCATGCATGGACATCACTGCCCATGTGTGGATTACAACCAATCCACGGCAACTGTACTGGACTACGCAGTAATCTTTTTGAAATTTATTTATTTATTGATGTTTAAGGTCACATATTTATGCACAATGGCTAATCATGACCGTGACAGTTTTACGGGTGGAGGATCCGGAGAGAACCACCGAGCAACGACGAGCAGCTGCCAGCTCCCCAACATCGTAACTCCGCACTGCAGCACAGGCAGGGTTAGATTGGTTGAAGACATGCGTACCATCGACGTGTAGTACGCCTTAGTACACAGCGGCATCGTGCCCCCACGCGGGCAATGGAGATGAAGTGTCATGCCAAAGGACACAACGCGGTTGCCGCAGGTGGGATTCGAACCGAGGACCTCTCGGCTTGCAGCCTGCACCTCTACCTACTGAGCCACCGCGCTCCCAATCTTTTTGAAAGGGGAAGGCACAAGTTTATAATCCTTTGCAGCCTGAATAATGTTAATTCATTTTGTTAAAAAACATTGATTTGCCCTAGATACAGGGAGGAGCCACAGAACCATGAAATGGTGAGGGGGCTGGGATTTGGCAGGCACATAGCACATGATCCTCTCACCTTTTTTAAATTGTGGGTTCTCAATCCTAAGAAACAATGGAAGGATTATATAAATTTTGTGTTTTTGTTTACTTGGATGTTTCTTGCAAAGGATAATACAGTGTCTTTATCACAATGATCAAAATATAATTAAAAAGCAAGGGCAGATGCAGTTGGACAACCAGACACCCTCCACTCCCTTAATTTCAGGGGTCTGCACACCTAATTATGGAAAGCGTTCTCTGTTCCCTTCCAATTGGAAAATTCATTGTCAAAAAACCTGAGTTTGGGAAGTATCTTTGCTTTCATAAAACAGAATATTCTGATGATTTAAGATCAAAGGAGTCTTCAAAACTTGTTAAAAAAATAGATGTTTCATATATTTCGAATAAAGAAACTGCTAAGATAGTAAAATGCTTTGACATGTGCAGGAAGAAGTAATCAACCACAGTTTGCATTCAAGTGATACAGATTGGGAACTTTTGGTTTGAAATTGGAAAAATACCACCTAATTCTCATTGGGAAAAAGGCCCATTATTAGCCCTTGTGAACAACTTTGTGGGCCCCTGAATTTTTATCTTTAAGGATTTTATGTAATGTACTATTTCTAGCAGATTGGAAGGTAGAAGAAATAGTACATTTTTAAAGACATTTGCTTCTCTGGTAGTTCAGAATTGATCACACGTCAAAATTCAGGCTATTGGTTATGTCTATTTTTCCCGTTACCGGGGATGTTTTGTCAAAATGATTATTTTAACTTTTGCATTTAGAGCTGTTCAGTAATTATACATTCTGCAAAGAGCTTGTTTACCACGGTAAACAAGCACTGCTTCATTTCACGGGGTTCCCACGGAGAATGTGTGGTTTTTTTTACTACATTGGAGTTGTGTTCTGTTCATACAACTTCATCCTGGCGATGCATATTGACTGTACCGCTGTCAAAACAGTGAATAATTCTGTAATTTGATCAGGCCTTTAGAAAATGCGTTCAGTCTGATCAACATGTGCATGAAATCTCAATTATGGTTCTGATTGCCTTATTGGGCATTTGCTCAAATATGTCTGCTTTCAGCATCGGAATTTAAATTGTTCCATTTCTTCATTTTATTACTTGCCATTGGTTAATTGTCAATTTGAAAGTTTATTTTTCATTATTTAAAAAAATATTCTAGAACCTATATATATATATATTTTTAAGGTGGTTATTCTATTTCACGTAAGTCATTCAGGTTGAAACTGCATGGTCGCAGATAGGGGGTATGCCAATCTCTTTAAGAGAGGTAAAAATTATGTGCTATACACAGGTGAAAAGGGTGGAAAATTTGGATATCCTCGCTAAATTACTTGATTCTGTGAATCACATTAATGTCAGACCCTGTAAAGTGAAATTAGAGACTAAATTTTCGAAATCTTCCCCAACTTCGTCAAAATCATTTTGTCATTTTCAGTCTCGTAACTAAAAAATTTGGATGCTTTAATATGAGAACAGAGTCAGATGCATTTGTTACAAAATGAGACGAGATCACGGCAGGTCAGACAAAAGTGTCATTTTCACATAAATTGTACTACTATGTACAATATTTAGAAAACAATTAGCCTGACGAAACACTGATTCTGGTCTGTAATTTATACCTTTTGAGCATTTTTCTAGGACTACCCGAATTTATAATTGATCCTCAGTATTGAAGTACAGAGTTATCATTCATGGTAGCACAAAATGATAGTTGCCGGAGGAATGTGCAGTTTGTTGAGAAGTTACGCTGTGAAACTATACAAAATGAGTCTTATCTTATGCTCCAAATACAAAACGTCATATATTTTTGGAGAAGAAACAATTTTCAAGATGGTCAAAATGAGTATCACAATTAGTAACTCTAGAATTTCAAGAAGTTTAAATTACACTGTCTTCTGAGTCATATAATGAACATAAGGTGCATACCAGAAAATAAGTGGTCAGACAAGGACAATGCCGGGTACAAAAAGGCCAATGTTTGACTGAGGTTTAAATTCATCAGTTAAAAAGTCTGATTCTAAAATTATCAATGAAGTTCGGTGATCAGAACATCATGCACGCTGGAAATCATGTACATAACTAGCAAGCCTAAAATTAATGAGTATTGTGATTTCTGGTCCTGGGAAGTTTGAAGAAAGTGACTGTACAACTCATCAGTATTAACAGCGTGTAAAGGAATAAAGTTTGATATAGCTATACATGTATCTAAATTATGTCTGAAGGGTAATATAGTTCCAATTCAGAATGAAACCAATCATACCTTATTTGGCAGGATTCATTGAGCCCTGCCAAACAAGGTGTGGTTGGATGAACTTTGATGAGCAGTTTTAAGACGAAGGTGCATGTACACCCAAAACACATTATTTCGAATACTCAAACTCCATTTTGTAATATGTCAGATATCATTTTCAAATGACAGACATGATTCATTTGGTGTCTGACATGTTGTCTGGAAGCGTAATGTAAATTATTTTCAGGCTTGATAAGGTGTTCGCTACGGGTTGAGAATAAAAAAAACATTTGGCCAAAGATATATTGTCAAAATGTAGTTAAACATACAAACATCGCAAAATATGGGAATACACTGTCTGAAAGTGTTACAGAAGGGCTATCCTCACAGGTCACAATTTCACAAATATTGTATTCATTGCATAATGTCAGATTTACATGGACATTTGAAAACAAAGTTGACATGCTGTAGTAATTAAGAGCTGTCCAAAGAGAATATTTCTCAACAAGAATCCATCACCATGTATGTGGTTGCTGAATATCAGAAGTGAGGTTGTCATCGGTATTCCAAATCCAACTCCATATGCAGCTCGCTTTAACAGGATGCTGGAGTAATATTTATCTATTTATTGGTGTTTAAGGTCACATACTTCTGCACAGTAGCTTAACCTGAACGCTTCATGGAGTTTAAATGAAGTTCAGTTAATCATTATATGTCCACTTTAGAGGATTTCTGCCCCAAGCATTGGTAACGCGTCCTATTTTACCACTAACACAGAGTTTATTTATCATAGTAAACAAGCACTGGTTTAATTCCTGGGCTTTCCACAGGGGTGCTGGAGTAATGAAACATGAGTTTGATATAAACTTTCCAAAGAGTAACAAGAGACCAGCACCGCAAGCACTGCTAATGCCCCCAACCACCCAAAATTGTCTAAGTCAAGAGTAAAAGGGGCCATAACACTGGCGCAAAAACTCACACTAGGCAGGAATCATTCCCCACATGCTGATCTATCAATTGTGGCACCAGGAGGAGGGGGTGGGGTGGGGGAGGTGGGGGGGCTACAGCCCAACCCATCCCCCCACCCCACCCCACCCCACCCCCTCCACCCCCACCAGAGATTTTTAGTCAGTACGCCGGAGAGTCGCATAAACCCGACTTCACGAGAAATTTCCGACAATCGAATGTAGATATCTCGTCTTGTATCGATCAAGAACGAGGTATATGGTTCTTCTTTGTAAGGCATTATGACAGTTGTTATCCAACTGCGTTCCATTACTTCCATACCTAATCATCAGTTATCGTGACCTGTGTGCAGGACGTTAAAATTTTATCAAAAAAGAGCCATAACTCTGGAGAAAATGTGTGGAAGAAATTCACCCTATACAGGTATTTTAACCACATGAAGCTCTATGACCACACCAAATATCATTCAAATCAGAGTAGCAGTGTCTGAGAGACAAGGCAAATTTGTACGGGGGTGGGGGGGGGGGGGAAATGCACTATAACATCACCAAATTTTATCCAAATCGGAGTAGCAGTGGCCGAGATGCAAGGGAAAATGTTGGTATGGACGGACAAACAGAAGGATGGATGGATGGACAGAAGGATGGACAAACAGACAGACAGAGATCTCCACTAGAAACCCCTTCGACTTTTCAAGTTGAGGGCATAACAAGGCATGCTGAATAGTTCCTGCCTGGCACTGTTCACTTAAGATGCTGGACTGCTCGGTATATACAGAAACAACAAATTTCCTGAAAGCCATGAACTTCTCAGACTGCGCAGACAATTTAAAGGATGTATTCAAACTGATTGATATGAATGTCTCAGTTATAAATGGTAGGATTTCCAGGGCTCTTTAAAATGTCTTTTTCTCTTTGGTAAAAAAAGAATGAAGTGGAATCACACCCAGTAAATACAAGAAAAAATGGAAGAGACTGTAGCAGTTAAAATCCAAACCCACAACAGAATTAACATTAAAAGCATTTGGACTTTTGCCAGAATCTACTCATACCCATATATTATGAGGCTGGGGTATAAGATTGGAAAACTGGCCTACACAAGAACATTAGTGTTCCATGTTTTTACTAAAACTTTTCTCATACTGCAAGATATGTATTAAATAAGGTACAAGTCGGCTACACTAGTCGGTAATCTGCCTGGTAAAACCTAGCAATTCATCAACTGAATATTTGCTGTAACTCATTGTAATAATAATAATAATAACTCTTTGGCCAGCCGCTGATTTGTCGCGGTCCTCATAAGAGAAGGCCATCATTCCCCCTGCACCCCACCCCCTCTTCCCCTCCTCTCCTCCCAGCATTCAGATATAAACTGCTTAATAGTGTCCCTCACTTCCTCTTTTTCAATTTCTTCAATAAGCATTCCTACCCTCTCCCTCGTGTCCCCCTTCAGCCATCTATCCTTTGTTTCTTCACCCCACTTCTGCATTATTCTTCCAGTAAATTTTATTCTATGAGGTATATACTGTGGGCATTCCAAGAGAAAATGTTCCAGGGTCTCCACTACTCCAGAGTGGCACATTTGGCATCCCTTTTCCCCATCTCTCCCAATTTTTCCCCGAAGCTCCAGTGATCTTGATCTCAGTTTGAACAGCAGTGACCCTCCAAAGGTGCCATCTAGGTACTTCTCAAAAGCTGGCTTTTCTTTATATTGTAACCCCTGCAGTGATCTTTTCACGCTAACCCCTGCTCGCCAGTTTCGATTGCAATCTTCCATGACTCTCTCTTTGACAAACCTTTTGCCTTCTTTCATTCCTACTTCTATGTTTGTGACCTCTATAGAGTAATTGTCCATTAGTTCCCTCACATGTTTTGACCACCCCGTTTCTATATTAGAATTCCAAATGGTATCGAGCATCAATTTGCACCACCGGTTGTCAGGCAGGTTTCTCAAGTAGTTAAAGTAACACAGTTTTCCCAAATCTACCCTGTCCTTGATTTTCATCCACCCAAGCTCCCCCCTTACTGCTTCCAAAGCTGCAGCATTACTCGACCCTGTTATCCATCTGCCGGCATCATTTTGAGTATTTTCCAACTTCTTAGTAACGGTTTGGTTTAATGGAATCACGTCCGTGCCATACATTATACTTGGTAAACCCACCCTCTCCCACAGTGTTTTCCCCACAAAGACCTTGTTGAAACTATTTTTCCCTAAAAGTTTTAGTTGGTTCAGAATTCTTTTCCCCTTCAGAATCAGTTTGGCTGAGTAATTTCTGTACACCCCTCTTCCCGTTATATTTATGCTTACCCCTAGATACTCATACTCTCCCGTTTCTCCTACAGTGATTTGTTTGCTTTCCCCTTAGGGGATTGAGAACTCCCCCACTCTCCATCTCTTCGTCATATCTACCTTACGTCCAACGGGTATTACCTTGCTTTTATTTTCATTTAGTTCGAGACGCCAAGTGTTCCCATAACTACCAACAATTTCCAGCAATTTCTCTAGCCCCTGTTCAGTTCTAGACATTAACACCATGTCGTCCGCAAAGAATAAGCCTGGTATCTTTATGTCTCCAACATTTACCCCCTCCGCACTCTGAATTAGTTCGTCCCCTAAATCTTTAACATACAATGCAAACAAAATCGGTGAAAAGATACACCCCTGCTTGAGGCCTATATCCATAGGGACTCGTTTTGTAGTGATACTTCCTAGACTGAGTTGGCTTTGCACATCTGTATACAGTGCTTTCATGATTCCCACAAAGTCACCCCCCAGTCCGATGCCCTCGAGCTTTCGCCACATACCTTCCCTCCACACTCGGTCGTACGCTTTTTTCACATCTAGAAATGCCAGAAACATCTTTTTCTTTTCAGCCTTTGTTGATTCTATCAGTTGGGTGAGTGTAAATAGGTGATCAGTGACTCTTCGTCCTTTCCTGAAACCATTTTGAATTTCTCCTAGAAAACCTTTCTCTTCAATAACTTCCTCTAGTCTACTGTATATGACCTTACAGAATACTTTTCCGATGTTACTACTAACTGATATCCCCCTATAGTTATCTAGAACTTCCTTATCCCCCTTTTTGTGTATGAACGACACCTTACTTTCCCTCCACTCTCTGGGGACCTCTTGCTTTCGCAGAGCCAGGTTGAAAAGGTTTGTCAGGACCTCAATAAGTGCCTCCCCTCCATTTTTGAGGAATTCGTTCGGAATTTCATCAGTCCCTCCCGCTTTACCATTTTTTAATTTCGAGACCACGTTCCGCACTTCGTCTGCCGTTATTTCGCTACATACACGATTGGATAGGTTCTCCTCCACCAGTGTATTTCTTTTTGGTGGGGACCCACTGCCCCATCGCCTATCGTTTATCTTTTCCCAGTGCTTGACTAACTCTGAAGCGATACGGCCTTTATCTTCTGTACTTTCCCCATCCACTTTGATACTCTGCACAATACTTTTCCCCCGTTTATTTACCCAGTTCCAAAATACGTTTGTAGGCGATCTTTGAATTGCATGTGGACAATACTACCCACATGTGGATTTTTGCCTGTACATCATGGCGGTTCTGTAGCCTTATTCTTATCTTCTTTGTACATACTTTTACATTTGTAACCTTACATGTATCTATTGCGATTGTTAAAATAATTTTAGAATAATTTTCAGAAATTTTCTCATACTTTATAATGAAGCATTATATCGAAAATAATCTCTGTTAAAATTGGTTTTCATACATTGCATATGAATTCAGGGGAACCCTCTTGCTTGTTTGCCTAGAAATCACCTGGACAGCCACCTGATTTCTATCAAAAATGAGCAGGCAGTTGAAAGTATAGGAAAGAATAGATATACATGTTCTTGAAAAAAAAGTTCTGTTTTGTTCAGTATTTGGGTAACTAAAAAGATATGGAAGTACTCTGGTAAAAAAAATAAACCCATGTTTCAGGAGACAGCCATGTAAAAACTGAGACAGGGATGTTTCCTTTTCTTACATATATTTTCTTTCAGTCTCTGTTTACCCTTTCAAATGGCTTCCTTGTACCTATAGTTGTAAACAATGTACACAGAGGGAAAACAACTTTATTAATTAATATTCTAATTCATTTACCACTGTACACTGGCTTAATTTTATCTGTAAACAAAAGAAGCATGGTGGCTCAGTGGTTATGGTATTGGACTTCAAACCAAAAGGTCCACAGTTCGATACCAACCATTGTTGTGTCATTGGGCAAGACACTTCACCCTATAGTGCATGTCGGGATACGATGGTGCTTTGTACTAAGGCATAACGAACATCGATACTGCACTTGTCTTCAACCAATGCCAACTCTGCTACTTTGGGGAGTCTGGCAGTAGGTAGCCGTCGCTCCGTGGTTCTCTCCGGGTAAACCTACTTCCTCTACCCATAAGACTGCCTGACCCATGATGACCCTAGCTGTCAAAAGTGTTGTTAAACCCAAAAAATAAATAAAAATAAAGTCAATCTGGCATGAGAACATTTCTTACACATAGTGAATTCTGCTGTTTCACTATATCTCCCGAAATCGCCAAGAAAAATGTTGTTACAATCTGATGTAAGGTCATTAAAAACACTTGTCTATTTACTGCAATTTATCCAGGTTAGTGATGAATCTATTATCGGCATCGGCCGATAATGGGGTAATCGGTGAATCATCGGCATCGGCAAAAAGGACATCATTTGCCAATAGGGGTGCGCCGATTGTTACAAGGTAAAAATAAACGGTCAAGGTTTTTTTTTACTCACGGCCATATCATCGAAAACAGTGTTTACACCTGAAACGTCCGGGGAACGTGTCAACACTACTGATTCTAAAATTCTGTGCATTTTAATATTCTATGAATAATTTAAAGCTAAGCCACAATTTCAATTTGTCACACGGTCATGTATGATTCATATTACATGGAAATCTCGGCCCTGTTTCTTAAGTTGTAACATCATTGTTTAAAATTTAGCCTTCCCATATTACTCCATTTTGGAAATCGCACAATTCTTATTAAAACAAATAGTGTCAGACTGTCGGTGCCGGTTTCATTTTTCATTTATTCATAAGTACTGTATTACGAAAGAAAATCTGGTGGGAGACAAGTGAAGTAAATTATACAAGGAAAACAATACACTGGGCGCATTCCATGGAGGATTAGTGTCATTTCGTTCACAGGCATTTCATAGGGAACAGGACAACCCACCCGAAACCAGCTGGGACAACCCGCCCTGGGACAACTCGCCCCAAGTTTTTCATGCGCCACAGTTATGAGCTATTTGACTATGGTATTGGACTATGATTGGATTATAAGTAATAACAGATGAACTATTCAGCTGTTATTACTTATAATACGATCATTATTAATTAGCGGACAATAGATTTGTTTATTGGACTTAATTATGATGATATTAAAAGTAATATCAGGAATAATTCCGAATGAATTATTATTATCAGAAGTATCTGTGGTAATGGTATCTGTGGGAGTCTCATTGATGGATGTTTCAGTGGCTTGACTGTTTGTTGTCTTGGACGTGTCCATGGCTTCATCTAAGTCAATGATTGTTGACAGCTTAAAAAGCACATTTATTGTCTTATTAGTTTTAGATAAAGGAAAAGCAATCAGCGCTGTGATGAATCCATATCACGCTGAAACAACATGTCTGTTCATTTGATTTTTTCTCATCAAACGAATATCATTCCCCTTAGAGGGTACCCGACTGAAACAACATGACTAAAACAACACACCACTTCTGACTGGTCTCTACATGCAACAAATTCAGTATAGAACTATTATTAGTTTAATTCAGTCATTCTGGGATGTTTTAATGGGATCACTGTGGATAATTTTCGATAAAATTGGACAATTTTTCGATATAAAAGTGAGTAAAAATTTGTTTTATATATTACTACATGTATCCCCAAAAACTTTTTCTTCAAAAATCAGAAAGAAACAGGGACAACCCGCCCCAAAAAGTGGGACAACCCGCCCCCAAAATAGGCCTCAGGCAGTTTGTCCCTGGGGCGGGTTGTCCCTGATCCCATTTCGTATACTGACTTTCGTATACAAAAGAAGACATTTTGTACATATATCATCACTAGTACACAGGCAAATTTTGGGGGTTTTTAAGTATTTTTTATATGAAATAATAGACTGTAAGGTATTATAATCCAGTATAAATTCTTTTTACATACGGGGTTGTTATCTTTACTTGGCTCAAGGCAGTGTCATAACCCCATGTACAAAACGTCGTAGCTTGTGCACGAAACGTCCTACAAGTGTACGAAACATCCAGCCCCATTCCATGGTGGGGCAGAATCACATGATTTTCAAAATGGAGAGATCTATTCTGAACGTACATATTGAATATTGGGCTTATGACTGGCATGAGAAGAAAGGAATAAGTTGGATTTATCCAGAGTCAGGACAGTGTCTGTCGGTCTGTGTACGAGTTCCCACAGGATTGCTATGAGTTTTAAATACATGTATATAGGATTTAATCTTATTGGGAGAATATGTAGTATTCCATGCAGAGAGAGTCAATCTGACACAGGTGATTCCGTTCTTCCCACTGAGGAATGGACTGCACAAAAGGATCGGATAAATTGTCTGGGGAGTTGATTTGGTGGCGACTTGACCAAGAAACAAAACCCCGCATTGACATTCTAGTTGCAACTTTGCAGGGTTCGATCACACATTTTCATGGAATTTAAAACATCGGAATCGGCATCGGCTGATTATTAAATTTTTAACGTCGGTATCGGCCGCTGGTTTGTTTACCATATCGGTTCATCACTAATCCAGGTATTCAGGATTTCGCAAATTTATTTTTTGCAGACCCATTTTTGGGTTCCGCAAATATTTTTTGCAGAACCCATTTATTTTTTGTGAGAAACCATTTCCAACATGTTAATCACATGAATTATTCTTATTTATCTTCAAATACATAGATTGTCTGATTGTTCAACCAAGGATATTGCAATAATCATGTTTATAGAAATTAAAAAAGGCTGATATGGTAAACTGATTTATCGACTAACCAATGATCAATGTCTCGATCAATGGAAAAAAAAAGTAACTGATCGGTTAACTGTTACTTTTGAACTACAGCATTATATGGGTTAACAAAGGAAAAAAACTTGCTCCAAAACAGGCAAACATTGTCACACTGGCTCACATCAATTATATGAGACAGAGTAATGCATGTCAGTTACGTGATAACATACTTGTTCACTTGCATGATCATTATACTGTATCAGTAGATGGAAATTGTCATTCTCAACCCATCACCGAATGTGGGTAGTAGACAATACTGGCACAAGAAATTCTTGAATTACTAAAGATTTTCAATGTTTGTCTCAAAAACATATCTTATGACCCCTCATTATAACAAGCTCAACAAGCTCAGTCCAATGAGGGGTCATAAGCTATGTTTTGAGACAAAAACTGAAAACATAATAAAATTTGAATGGACATTTTTGTATATGGCACTGGCCGGATTTGTCCATAACGTTGAGTAAAGTTTTAATCAACGGTACAGCAATTATTCAGCTAACTATTAGGGCAAGTGAACAATCGGTTAAGCAAAAGTTAATCCATGCGATTAATCGATCAAGAAAACCCTTTAATCATTTCAGCTATAAAATTAATCTAATTTTATTAAATTTTATCACATGAAAAAATGCTTATATTTTTGCAGGAACGGTAAATAGGTCTCCATAAGCATTTGCGAGAACGTCACGGGAACGAAACAACCATTCTCTTAATTTGCAAAACCCTGGGTATGTCATTCTTTCCAGGTGATACCAACAATTGTACATTGTGACCTTGAAATGAATTGTTGCCGTCACACTTTGCACCCGACTGAATTTCATATAAACTGATTTTGTTTCACACTTGAACATTCTTCAATTTAATTTGTAAAGTTGCCATGTTAAAACTGATTGAGTTTACAAGAAACTGGAAGCATAAATCAGCCATTTTTAAGGTGCATAGACTTCAATAGTTGAGTATGTTTTTTGCCACCTGTGGGTCAGTTTCTTTTGTTGTGTGAACAGAGATAAAAAAAAAAAAAAAAAAATATTCAAAACCAATAAAATTAAAACTGTCAAAAGGTTTGGACAAGGGGCAGGTCACCTAAAATACAGACAATTTAGGCCTTAGAAGTTGTATTTCATATCTGTATTTTACAGTGTCATATTTTTTTCTTCATAGTTTCAACTCCTACATAAAGAAGAATAAAAAGAATGGAAGTTGAAAAAAGGATGAACCTACTTGAATCAGCTAAAATGTCCATCAAGGCCAACCAGAGGTCCACCTATAGAACTTTTACAATTGTATTTTCTAGAATTGCATTTTCTAATTATGACTTTAAATGAGTTGAAACGAATCATCTGCATTTTAAAGGATGTGGCAATTTGCCAGTTGGCAAACTTCCATATCTTTTGAAATGTTAATGGTTAATTTTAGTCAGCCATATTAATAGGAAGAAAATGCATTTCTCTGAAATACAATTGTAAAAGTTTTATGGTATTCACTCCCGTACCCTCGTGGGTTTATAATTGATGATATAACCTCCAAAGGTGAGTCATAATGACATAATTTCATTTGCAGAAAATTTTTTACATGACAAGAAGTGAGTCTTATTCTGTATAGGAAAACGTATTTGGCACATTTTTTAGATTCTGATTTACGTTTATACTGTGGAATAGGATGTAGTTCAAATAATTTTTAATGGATAAGGCCACACAAAGTAGATCTTCTGTTTCTCAGGCCATTATTTGTGAAATTGCATGCGGGCGAGCGGTTTTTTATTTTATTTTTTATTTCAGTAATTACTTTTTTGCCATGAAAAGTTCATGTTCTTGGTTCGAGTTTTAGACCTCATAATCTACAGAATAGCATGGGTGGTGGTGTATTTCATCCCTTGAGTGCAAGAAGGCTTTGCAATGCTAAAGCATTGCAAAGCCTTCTTGCACTCAAGGGACAAATTCATCAATTTTTTTAACTTGGGTAAAATATCAGACATGAACCATTTAATTTTAATTTTTTTTAAGTTTAAATTGGTTATAAAAAGAGAGCATGCGGCAGCCAAAAGGACCATGCAGGAGGGCCTGAGAAACAGATTTTTTATTTTTTAGGCCTAAACAATATTCTTTAATATCCATGTTATGTTCAAAGTGTTCTGGAAAATAGTAACTATAGTGTACGTACACTCACAATTTACTCAGTGCAGACACTAAGAGTAGGAGTAGAATGAAGAAATAATAATCCACCTGCATGGACATAGTTATGGACATAATATTGTTCCAACTGCTGTTGTAAAGCTAGTGGAACTGCAGTAGATTGATAAATGTTTACCACTGTGACCTTCCAAAGGCCATTTCATAATTTCTGTGAACATTCGTACCAAACAAAAACATTTGCCTGGAAAACACAGACACTGAACATAATTTCAACGCCACACAGCTCTACTCACAGATACTCCTAGTTCTTTTGTTTTCATCAAAGTTTTTATCAATATGTATGATATGAATTCTAAGCCAACACATTTCAGACTTGGAAATCCTGCGTGGATTATGAATTGCCCATGCAAGTCTGATCTGGTGCAGGCAATTAATTGCTTGTGCATACACAAGTAAGACTTGCCAATTAGTTAAGCACACAATAGGTCGATTATGAGAGCCAATGTCAGATAGTCACAACCAAAAGGAGCAGTATGTTCAGCAAAGCATAGAGTGGGGTTAATTTTATAGTACAGTCAGGATGATTGGTTTGTTAACCTCAAAATAGTGTCATTGTATGTATCCGAATAACAACAGCAAGGTGAAGTGTGGCACATGCCCCCCCCCCCCCCCCCCCCCCTTCCCCCGAGTAGTGTCATAAAAGGTTAGGTAAGTTTCTTGGGAGCATAACCAAAATCGAAGGGAAGCTTCCTCTAGACACCAACATTGCATCACAAAAAAATATAATTGATTTGAATCAGCATTCATAAGTTATTAGACAGAAACCATGGCAGCCATATTGAATTGGTTATCTGATCTAAAATCGAAAGGAAGCTCCCTCTAGTCACCAATAATGCATAACCAAAGAATGAAACTGATTGATGTCAGTATTTATTAGTTATTGGATGGAAACCAAATTCAAGATGGCCACCATGGAAGCCATAATGAATTGGCCACTGGTGGCCATCTTGGTTCAGCTGACTGGCCCAACATTGAAAGAAAGCTTCCTCTAGACAGCAACAATGCATAATTAAACAAGAGGCCCCAGTGAGGTGCTCACCTGACATGGTATCCTAAATATCAACCCAGAGAATTGATTTCAACAAGTGGCATCTGCTCCTCCTAAGGAAAAGCTTATACCAAATATCCTAAGATTCTGACCCCTGGATCAAAAAAAAAAAAAAAAGAAGAATTTTAAAGAATATTTGTCATATTGAACTAATTTGGGCTCCCACAGGGAGCCCATATATGAACCCAGGGGCTTGCCTTTAACAAACATGAATCTCACCCCTCTAAGGATGCTGCACACCAAATATCAAAACATTCCGACTGCTCGATCTGAAGAAGAAAATTTTTAAAGAAATCATTTTGAACTAAGTTACAATTCGAGCTCCCACAGTGAGCCCAAATATGGACCGAGGGACATGGCTTGAACAAACTTGAATCTTACCCCCCTGAGGATGCTGCATAAAAAATATAAAAAGCATTCATCTGCTGGATCTGAGGAAGATTTTTAAAGAAAATTCCTCATGGCCAAATGCATGACTTGTAATTTGTATCAGATAACAAGTCATGCTTTTGGCCATGAGGAATTTCCTGCTTGTGGCAGGACATGTAATTTGTATCAGATTCTTGGTCGTGTTTACAATCTGATCATACCTCGCCCTGATGGGCTCATTGCAATCTGATTGTAAACACGACCGAGAATTTGATACAAATTACACTACATGCAAATGGTCATGATAAGGGAACATAAGGGAATTGCTCGATCACCTGGTGTTCACTGATGATAAATATTGTTGCAAATAAATATTCTGGGGCTGCCAGAACCTAGTAGTTGCCGATAAAATCTTTTCTGCTCCATATCATGACTTTACCATAAGTAGTATTATTCTCAGTGTTGCTATGATTATTGACAACATTCCAGATGAAATCATTGGTGCTTTTTACCATGGGGATGTGTCTGTTGGAATAAAAGAACATGTGTTCCAATCTTCCAACCCCATGCAGCATATGACTGAGTTGGAACAAATTTTAAAAACTCACCCACATGATGACATAAAACTAGCTTTAATTATTTACAGTGAATCAGTGATGGTAGGCCAGATTACAGATTAACATCTCAAAGTGTGCATGCATTATTTAAGCATGAAAATCTTGACATGCTTGTGGCAGGACAAACCACACCAAACATATCCTGGACAAACCCACCGAATGCATACAGTTAAAACTATAAGTCCTGTCTCGAATTGTGTGCTTATCCAGGCTTAACTGTGCATAGGAATTACGTGCAATTGCAATATAGAACGACATCCAAAGCATGGCAGGTTCGCCTGGTTACTCATAGCAAACACAGGCAATGTTTCTGCCAATGGACCTCCGGGTCATTGGCTGAAACATTGCTTGAGCAAAGGCCATATTGCAGAATTTGATAGCCTTACTATGGTCATAACACTTAGATTAACGCACAGTTTGACATGCTATTTGTGTGCATTTCATGTCAGGACTTCCAGTTTTAACTGTAATGTCCATTTTGAACTTGCTCTCACTGCTGTTGGGTCCATGCTTAAAAGAAATGGATGAAAAATTTTAACATGGACTCTGGTCTTGCGGTGTCTGAAATAAGACAGAAAGCTGAGAGTATTTCAGGCTTGAGGGAAGCATTCCTTGAAAGTTTAGACTGTGTGAAATCACTTCTTAATACACTGATTCAAAGGCTGTCTCTCAAAGACCAACCTGTTCAAACGGTTCAATCTAGTTTGTCCCACTTCTGGATTTTCACACCTCGGGATAGATTTCCTGGTTGTCCCACGTTGCTTAAAACAACATGTTATAGTCTTTATTATATTAGTCTTTATTATAATCTGAACGCAGGTTCACTTGATATGGTGATCATTTATTAATGAACATTTATCACAGAACTGTTTTTAAAAATGATTAATTTTAACAGTGAATTATACACAACATTCGGTCAATCGTTTTAAGTTTTTGGTGTAAGTATTTGACATTTAGCAGAATTGTTTCACAATTTCATTTTACAATCGTATCATCGACATGGCAAGTGCACAGATTCAAATTGAGTTCATCGAGAATAAACGTGGTGGACAAAACCTTGTTTTCAACAATTACTGTTATATGGTCAAAAATCGAAGACAAAATAAAGTATATTGGAGATGTGCTGTAAGAATGTGTCCTGCAACACTGCGTACACATAATCAAATACTAGTTGGGTTCAATCATCAGCATAACCACAGAGTGAACAACACAGATATTAGTGTGAGAAAGACTTTTTAATATTAAAAAATGGTGTAGGAGAGAAGCAACACCCGTATCCCAAGTGTATAGACAAGAACTTTCAAAGCTTCGAACAACTGACTGGAATGACGATGTTCAGAACCTGGTGGAAAAACTACCCACACTACAGTCGTGTCACAGTGCGCTATACCGCCAACGGTCAAAGCTGATTCCAAAAATACCCAAAACAGTGTCAGAACTGGACTTAAAGGAAGAATGGGCTGAAACGTCAACAGGGGAACGATTTCTACTTGTGAATGCTACTGATAAGATATTGATATCTGCGACGGATAAAAATCTTCAGCAAATAGTAGCAACGGACACTGTCTATGGTAATGGAACATTTTATACGTGCCCAACCTTATTTTTTCAGTTATACACACTGCATGGTTTTGTTAATAGCCATATGTATCCACTTGTATATGCCCTTCTTCCTGGAAAAAGTGAGGTCATTTACAGGAAGTTTTTTCATCTCCTGAAAGAAGCTTGTGTCGCCAGAGCTTAATTTACACCCTTCAGTGATGTTTTTTGACTTTGAAATAGCGGTACGAAATGCAGCTAGAAATGAATTCCCTGGTGTGAGCATCAAAGGGTGCTTTTTCCATTATACTCAGTGTTTATGGCGCAAGACACAAAGCACCGGATTACAAACTGAATATAAAGATGAGGAAGTTCGCAGACTTGTACGCAGGGCTGCCGTTTTGCCATTAGTGCCGGAGGAACTAGTTAAAGACATGTGGTTTTTTGCACTAGATGAGTTTGGAATGTCGGATTCCACTGTTAATGCCACACCATTTACTGACTATGCAACTACCCAATGGGTTGAAGGCAAAACAACTTCATGGAGTCATTTCCACACAGAGGGGCCCAGGACCACAAATCATTTAGAAGGATGGCACAGCAAAATAAAAAGGCAGATCCAAACTGCTCATCCAAATATATACAGCCTTATAGACCACCTAAAAGCCATCCAATCATTCAATGAAGTCTCGCAGATGCAGCTTGCGGCAGGTGGCCTTCCTGCACCGAAAAAACGAAAGTATAGAAATATTGACAGTAGGCTTAATACTCTCAAACAAAGACTTTTGAATGGAGAGACAGACATTTTACAATATGCAGACCATGCTTCAGATCTGTTACATTTAGAAGGTTAAATATTGAATGAATGAATGTATAATTTATTATTGATATTCAACATAATATAAATAATGCTTTCACATTACTGAGTGTTTTATTTGTGAAAATTATGGGTGCACAGAATAACATCTTGAAACAACCAGCAAAGTTTTAGCTCGTGGACGCGTGCATTATGTATTATTTATATTATCTGAAACAACTAGCAAAGTTTCAGCTCGTGGACCACCGGGTTGTACCCAGTGGTCCACAAGATGAAATTTTGATAGTTGTTTCTAGATGATATAAATAATACATACTACACGCGTCCACAAGCTGAAACTTTGCTAGTTGTTTCTGGATAATATAAATAATACTTTCACATTTCTGAGTGTTTTATTTGCTGAAAATTATGGGTGCACAGAATAATAATATCTTTAAACAACTAGTTAAAATTGTGCTAATTATTTCAAGATTTTTTTATTCTATGCACGTCTAATTTTCAGCAAATAAAACACTCACTAATGTGAAATAAACTATAAATCAAAACCTTTCATCAAACTGCCTAACAAGTAATTAAAACTTCCCGATTGTCCCACTTTTTTATTACGTTTTAACTACCTGAATTAAGAAAGTGGGACAAACGGGAAGTCACCATTCAAACATTTGATGCTGCAGACAATGACACTATTGATAAGTTGTGGCTGAACTGACAGCTATTAATGCCATTATCACCTTTGATGACTTTAGTAGTGGTCTGTTAAAAATTAAAGATTTATTTATTTATTTATTTATTTTTACTGTATTTTATTTTCAATTTTTCATACCTTTCACACAATGTAGAGGTTCAGAGGGTAAAATGCACAATTTCTACGTTATGTAAAATATTTTCCGTCATAAACCTCCGTCGGGGATATTCATTCCAACTGATAACATTCGTGAGGCGTCATAATCTTTGGCATTATTTTTTATTTATTTCTTCAGTCTCAATATATCTTATAAAACCATTTTTTCATATTATTTTCACACACTTCTGAAGCAAGTAACGCAAACTGCCCCCAATTGGTTATACTTAAAACAAAGCCAACCAATAGGACTTCATGGGATCAGTAAGACTTCAAGGGATCAGTAAAGCAAACCACTCACTGATGGATTAAAAATCAATGAAAGCCAATCAATAGGGCTTCATCTAATTTGTTTCGACGACACAAACTGAGTTGTGAAAAACAAACTTGGGACATCTCAGATTGAAAAGAATTATCTAGATGAGTGACATTTGTCACCTTGTTGCCGAGTTTAATTATGTACTGAGCTGTGAAAAACACCCCAGCCCACATATGGATATATACCAGGCTTGCCCTCCCAAAGTTGGAATCATTTTCCTCAAAGTCTATTTGAAGAAGCTAAAACAAGCGAAACGCGTCGAGACAGATGGATTATTTTCTACCTTTGCTGAAGACTACAACCAATCCAGGTATCTTCTTTAATAGGTAACATCTAGGTTTCATTTTCTTTTATTTCATTTCTTCATTTTAATTTTATATTGTCAATTCATCTACCTATTCTTCAAATGGCTCAAAAAGACAGAAGTATCCGGGAAAGAGAGTTGCCCAGTCTGGAAGGGGCCAGGAACAACCGTTCCAGGCCTATTCTAGATTGGTCAAAGCTCTTTTTCAGGTGATTCAGTGTAACCACCATATTGGGCTCCTAGAGCAGCATTTGGCCAACCGGGATTTCCCGAAACAGTTGGAGAAGAGAGTAGATAATTTAGGTGGCTTTCTAAAGCCTGCTCTTCCCACCCCACACATTTTTCCTGTTCTTCGACAGATTAGTGTGGGATGGGCCAACCAAATGTTAAATGCTTTAGTTGAGCATTATAAGATAAATTTAAACCAGTTGAAGTCTGAGATAACTTTGGCTATGCGACCACCTCCTGACTCGAAAAAATAGACTGCAATAGCACTTCGGCGCATGCCTTGATCTGGGCCAAAAAACCTTTAAAAATAAGTTGACAGATAAGACAATTTTGGCCTATGAGTCTTACATTTCGGAACTTTGCCCAGCGTTTGGAGTAAGGAACAATACGGGAGGGAGCAAGCAAACTCTGACCTGTGTTGTCCATCTTCCCCAATGCAAAAAGCATAATAAGAAAAGATCAAGGCAAAGTACTGCTCACTCTTCTTTTCCTTCTACTTCTCCTGCTTTCTCTCAGAGTAAGCGCCTCAATTTGCAAACATCTCCGGTCCATATTGTGACTGAAGATGCTCACTAATTGAGTAACGGTGTCTTGCCTCGTCTTGCTCCTCTACCTTCTACTCCTCCTCAGCCTTTCTTCTCCGGTACTCCTAGTGTTCTCACTAGAACTCCTCCTGCTTCCTCTGCTTCTCCTTCTGTTTCCTCTCCTGCTTCTGTTTCTTCTCCACCTTCTCCTGCCTCTAGTGTGGTTCAACCAGGTATATCGTACTCAGAGAAAGTCAAATCACCGAGCCGCAACTTGCCGATAATTTGATTTTAAATTCTCCGTTTCGGCATAAAACCGGAGTTAATTTTGACAAAAGGAATTGGCATCTCCCCGATGTTTGTAAAAACATCCTTATGATTGGAAGTTCAAATTTAGGACGCACTGATCGAAATCCCCATCCAGACATCCAGGTGGAGTGTTACCCCGGCGCCAAACTCAATCATTTCCACTCTACGTTTAAAGGGCACAGGGGCCAGACCAGTCCCCCAAAAATATTATTAAATACTGGCGTGAATTCTCAGAATGATAATTCTGATCTCGTAGTGAAGCAGTTGCGGAATATGCTTAGCGATATCAGGGTCAAGTTTAGATCAGCAAAAATTTATTTCGCTGAATTAAACTTTTTGCAAAAATTCCCTCAGGCTAAGAGGAGAACCCTGAGCATCATCAACGAAACCATTCAGAAAGTGAAGGACGTTAACGTTATACCAAAAATTGATGAAGCGAAGTTTGACGTTACTCAGGATTTAATCCATTGGACCACGGCAACCGCCAATATTATGTACGATCACTGGTTGAACCACGTAACTTAAAACTAAGTAAAGGCGAATGTAACCGCCTAACAGATGTGGGATTAGGAACTAATGTGTTTAACCTGTCTGGCACCAATGACCTAACAACCCAAGAGAAATCTCTTTTAGATTGCAGTTTAACTTTTGTACCAGCACCTAAGCTTAAAACTGGTAATCAAATAAATATACCATCATATAAATGTAATTTTCTTAGGCAAATTAAATTAGCAGACCGCTTTAGAAACTCCAGCGGTCTGAAAGTTCCTTTTACAGAATCATCTGGTTGGTCACCCCAAGATAGTGAAGTAGACCCCGAAATTATTGAGGCAAGCAAACGAATCATCCAAAAGGTGAACATACTCTCCGATAAAGACAATTTAACAGCTGGTGAATGGAGAGCCCTCACAAAACTTTGAAACAATAAGAAATTAGTAATAAAACCAGCCAACAAAGGTGGGTCGTTAGTTGTTCTATCTCGGGATAATTACATAAAGGAAGTCATGAGACAACTCAGCAATAATAAACATTATAAGAAAATAGATTCAGTTATTTGGCCTAGTAATGTCGAAAAATTCAATAAGATCTTAAAATTTCTCCTCGATGAAGGTCACATTACCAAAAAACAATTGAAATATTTAACAGCTAAGCTCAGTGTTCAAACTTACATCCTACCAAAAATCCACAAGGACAGTTCTTCATGGATAGATGATGTAATTCCACCTGGGAGGCCAATTGTATCAGATTGTAATTCGAAATCTTATGCGATCTGAGAATTAACTGATTATCATCTGAAACATATAGCAAATAGACATCCGAGCTATCTAAAAAAATACACAGGGTTTCCTGTCGAAAATTATTTCGAAACTGAAAATATCAAAAAATACAATTCTGGCTACTTTGGATATCGACAGTATGTATACGAACATGGATACTGATAAAGGTATTAAATCTGTTAAAAATGCATTTGAAAAATATCCGGATGCAAAATGCCCGGATGAACAAATTTTGGATCTTTTGAGCTGAGCTAAAAGGTAATGACTTTCAATTCAATGGAGAATATTTTCTACAAATAATGGGTTGTCCTATGGGCAAAAAGTCGTAATTTTGCAAGCATTTACAAAGCGGAATGGGAGGAAAATGCCTTAAGCAAATGTGCAAAGCGTCCTCTCGTATATCTCAGGTATTTAGATGACATTTTTATTATTTGGGAACATTCAAAAGAAGATTTTGATGAATTTTCAGAAATTTTGAACAATCATGATCCAAACAATAAATTAAACGCTACTATCAGTGAAAATTCTGTGGATTTTCTCGATGTGACCATGTATAATGATGGCAAGCAATTTCAGGCATCTCGTCATTTAGATTATAAAGTATATTTTAAACAAACTGATTTGGGAGCGCGGTGGCTCAGCAGGTAGAGGTGCAGGCTGCAAGCCGAGAGGTCCTCGGTTCGAATCCCGCCTGCGGCAACCGCGTTGTGTCCTTGGGCAAGACACTTCATCTCCATTGCCCGCGTGGGGGCACGATGACGCCGTGTACTAAGGCGTACTGCACGTCGATGGTACGCATGTCTCCAACCAATCTAACCCTGCCTGAGCTGCAGTGCGGAGTTACGATGTTGGGGAGCTGGCAGCTGCTCGTCGTTGCTCGGTGGTTCTCTCCGGGTACTCCGGCTTCCTCCACCCGTAAAACTGTCACGGTCATGATTAGCCATTGTGCATAAATATGTGACCTTAAACATCAGTAAATAAATAAATAAATAACCAACTGATTCACATCAATTGTTGCACACTAAATCATTTCATTCTCAACATACATTTAAAGGTATCATCAAATCACAGCTCATTTGTTTCCACTGCAATTCAAGTGATAAGGTAAATTGCAATGAGGCTTGTTCTATTCTATTTGGCGCTTTCAGATCGAGAGGATACTCACTGTGCTTTTTGCATACCTTGAAATCTCAAACTCTGAGAAAGCCTGAAAGTCCAGCTGAAACTTCGGATTTCGAACCGCTGAAGATTGAACCCAACAGATCGTTGCAGAATGGTAGTGACGAGGTATTTAATTGCAAAAAGCCTTGTTGTGGACTGCATACCTTTATACCTGATCAGAAAGAGGAATTCTCCTCAGAACAAACAAATGAAAGTGTCAATGACACTGTAGCTCAACTTGTCAAGACAAAGACATGTACATGTATAGTATGTGACACAGCAATGACAAACATCTAGGTAATGACCTGATAACAAAGGTATATATAAAGTATTTTAACGGTCTGTACATAAATACTGACCGTTGCCTGTAACAAATGTATAGGTAAAGTATTGTAAAGGTGGGTGACAGTCAGATGCTAAACCAGAAAAGAAATCTTTGAGTCCCAGAGTGGGTCTGACTGAACCCCAAAATATTTGTTCTCATAGCACAGTGATAACAAAGGCACCCCAAAACACACTCGTTCCTGTCCAAAGGTCAAAACAAAAGTACCCAAGAAGTTTTGTGAAGATTAGTTCATAAATACTAACTTGTGACAAAAAACTGATTGGACCTAATTTCGGTACAAAATGGCCACTGGCAGCCATCTTGAATTTTGGTCCGTACCCAGAAACACTCATTCTCATCCCAAGGTGATAACAAAGGTACCCAAGAAGTTTTGTGAAGATAGGTTCATAAATACAGCCTCTACCCTGAGCCGTATTGACATGTGTGCTTACATTGTGTAAGTAGCACTGAATAAATCAAAGTTCATCTAATTTGCATAATTTCTGCACGAAAAAAAACCCCTTACAATATGTGATGTATTCCATGTTACTAAACATTCATACAAAAATTTATTCAAATCAGAACTTTCATACAGAAGTTCTGTACAAAAGACTGATTGCACTAATTTTGGTACAAAATGGCTGCTGGTGGACATCTTGAATTTCGAACCACACCCAAAAACACTCGCTCTCATCCCACGGTGATAACAAAGGTACCCAAGAAGTTTCGTAAAGATTGGTTCATAAATATGGCCTCTAGTCTGAGCCATATAGAAGTTGTGTACAAAAAACTGAATAGACCTATTTTCGGTACAAAATGGCCATTGGCAGCCATCTTGAATTTTGGACCACACCTAGAAACACTCGTTCTCGTCCCAAGGTGATAACAAAGGTACCCAAGACATTTCGTGAAGATCGGTTCATAAATACAGACTCTAGCCCGAGCTGTATTGACATGTGTACTTACTGTGTGTAAGTAGCACTGAACAAATGCTATACGAAGGGAGCGATTTTTAGCTCTCCTGCATTTTTATGAATGCCAGGCCTGTTGGGATGAATATATCATATATCATATATCGTAACCAATGTATTTCCCATCACCAAGTTTGTATTGAAGTTACAGCAATCACTGAATATACCTATGAAAGGAAATTAGGTAAAAACTAGAAAAACTGTGAGTACTGCTCACTAAATGATACCACCCACTCCCACCAAGAAACATTTTACAACAGTAAAAGTGTGTTTAATGTAGAGAGCACAAACACTGACAACCCCCCCCCCCCCCCTCCCCCCCCCCCCCCAAAAAAAAAATACCTGAAAGCAGAATAGAAGGTGCACATCTATAATGTATATAAAAGAATGTCTGAGAGTTTCAATGAAATTCGCCCACTGGTATAAGAGGAGTAGAGGATAGCAGGAGTGTACCCCCCTAAAGCATCACAACAATTTGGCTAAGTTCATTTCGCCCTTTGGGAAAGAGTAAAAAATAAAAATACCTGAAAGCAAAATAGGAGGTGCACATCTATAATGTATAGAAAAGAATGCCTGTAAGTTTCAATGAAATCCACCCACTGGTTTAAGAGGAGTAGCGGATAGCAGATGTGTACCCCCAAAGCATCACGGACGTATGGAAGTACGGATGTATGGAAGTACGGAAGTACGGACACCATGAATGCTATATACCGCCCACTTTTCAAGTGGGTGGTATAAAAATCCCATGAACACTATAGTTTCCGAGTAAAATCAAATTTATTACAATAATTTATCACAAAGTGCAATAAGGCCATTAAAAAAATTACGGGGTTCTCAGGCTGCTAAAAATCCACCGCATCAAAACATTTTATTACCAAATGAAAGTGTCAATGACACTGTAGCTCAACTTGTTAAAACATGTACATGTATAGTATGTGACACAGTAATGACTTGATAACAAAGGTACATATAAAGTATTGTAACTGTCTGTACATAAATACTGACCATTGCCTGTAAAAAATGTATAGGTAAAGTATTGTAAAGGTGGGTGGCAGTCCGATGCAAAACTAGAAAACTTTCAAAGAAATCTTGGGAGTCCCAGAGTGGGTCTGACTGAACCCCAAAATATTTGTTCTCATAGCACAGTGATAAATAACAAAGGCACCCCAAAACACACTCGTTCCTGTCCCAAAATGATAACAAAGGTACCCAAAAAGTTTCGTGAAGATCAGTTCATAAATATCAGCCATATAGAAGTTGTGACAAAAAACTGATTGGACCTAATTTCGGTACAAAATAAATAGAGACTCTAGCCTGAGCCGTATTGACATGTGCACTTACTGTGTATAAGTAGCACTGAATAAATCAAAGTTCATCTAATTTGCATAATTTCTACACGAGAAAAAAACCTGTATTATATGTGATGTATTCCATGTTACTAAACATTCAAACAAAAATTTATTCAAATCAGAACTTTCATACAGACGTTCTATACAAAAAACTGATTGCACTAACTAAAGTACAAAATGGCTGCTGGTGGCCATCTTGAATTTTGGACCGCACCCAAAACCACTCGTTCTTGTGGTATGGTGATAATAAAGGTACCCAAGAAGTTTTGTAAAGATTGGTTCATAAATACGGCCTCTAGCCCGAGCCGTATTGGAACTTGCAGTTACAGTGCTGAAAGTAACACTAAATAGATCAAAGTTAGTCTAATTGGCATAATTTATGCATGAGAAAAAAACCCGTATTATATGTGATGTATCCCAAGGTACTCAACATTCACACAAAAAATTATTGAAATCAGCGCTTTCATATGGAAGTTGTGTGCAAAAATCTGATTGCACCTAATTTTGAACAAAATGGCTGCCAGTGGTCATCTTGAATTTCAGACCAGACCCAAAAACAAAAGATTGGTTCATAAATACGGCCTCTAACCCGAGCCGTATTGAATTGTTGACAGACCGACGGACAGACGGACGACTGGCCATGGCATAAGCTCAAATTTGACTTACGTCAAAGTTGAGCTCAAAATGATAAGTTGTTAAAAGTATCTGCAACTTAAAATAGCAATGCTGAATTGAAAGAAATGCTATTAAAAAAAAATCATCGAGAAGTGACAACCACAGGCAGTGATACCGTCTGTTTATCAACGTATGAGCTGTGAATGTCAGTGGATTATTTCCAACCAAATGTCAAACAGTCAACCACCCACTCGACCACTAATGTCCCAGTGAATAAATCGCACAGTAATTTTCAGAATTGTCAGGAACACCTGAGGTCCCGTAAGGCCTGGGCTGACGTGGGGTTATTTAGTCCCGCTGATGAAGTTACAGGAAAATTAGACCAACGTGGAGGGTCGGAATCCAAGTGTCGCGAACTCGGCGCAGGGAGCTGAGTTAGACCGACGCCGTGATTCCTTCTCTGCCATAATAATCACTTCAGGCTGTTTTCTGGAAAAGAATGATTTAAAGTAACAACAATTCTTTTATTTACACATAAAAATAAATCCGTTTCAATATTTCAACAATCAACAATTCGATTCTTTTCACAGAAAATGGGTTGTTAGGGTTAAACAATTCTCAACAATCATATAGTCGTTCTATAGCCTTGTACTGGCACTATAGTCTACACGCTGGAAATGTTACTACCGTGAGCTCGCCAGAAGAGCTTCACAAATCTGAAATGCTATTACTGTGAGCTCGCCATAAGAGCTTCACCCGCTTAGGCTCAAATGTCAACGTCTGCGCGTAAATGTACCTCTGGCTGTCGGAGGGTTCCGACCAGCAATGTTCGTCATCTATAAAGCCACCGTACTTCTGATTTGGGTCAGATATTGTCTACTCATACCTTATGTGCCTTTTGAAAGTCCTCCGTGAAAGTCCTATTGAAATATTCACCGTTCCTGGTTGAATTCACGATTCACAAATGCCTCTTTTTGTGCTAGGGCGAAATTGTCACTCACACCGATCTCCAGTCAGTATTACAATGTTTCGACAGCAAAACAAACTACTCAGAACGCAATCAGTCTGACGCTTCAAAGGGTTAATACGCACAATACAATTAACCTTCACTTCTGACTATTGCAGGCTGATACCTGCTACTCGACAATCTAAACTTTAACGTTCCACCTTGGGTGTTCCTTCTCACGAATTCGGCCCCTTACCCGCCTATCAACGTTAAGCTAAATGAATCGTGGAATGCCCTCTCTGGCGATTCCAGCCGTTTCAGGGTCCTGTGATCGAAGGTACCCCTATGCCAGGAAACAGTCCGCCTGTCCTGCACTTCACCAACATGTGTCCGGTGACCCCAAGTGTGTGTCTAATGCTCTGCTCTTCAAGGTATATATACTTTTTACCCTAAACTGTCAGGTGGACCGACGCTCATCTGTCCACCTGTCAAAATGGTGGGAGATGACATATATCGAGACAGAATCAATACAAGTCATCTCTGTTGTTCGAGCTCCCGTTCTGCCTCCTTTGCTAATTGGGCTTCCCTCTCTCTCGCATCTTTCTCTCTCTCCCTTTCTAACTGAATCTCTCGCTCTTTTGCCTCTCTTGCGTCTTTCTCACGCTCTCGTTCTAATTGGATCTCTTGCTCTTTTGCCTCTCTTGCGTCTTTCTCGCGCTCTTGTTCTAATTGGATCTCTCGCTCTTCAGCCTCCCTCGCTGCTTGGGCCTCTCTCTCCCTTGCATCATTACGTAAGGCAATCTCCTTGGCCTCACGTTTCAGCTCATCTTTAACAAACTTCTGAAGTTCATCTCCCTCAAGGCCCATTTCCTTGCCTAATGATACCAGTTGGGCGAGGGGTGTAACAACATCCATTTTGATTTTTTTCTTTCTATCTTCAACACTCGTCAGAAAGAATGAAGAAGGAAAAGAAAGAAAGAAAAAAAAATATGGCAATTGATCCTAATTTACCTCTGTAATTTAACATAATTAAACGCCCCAATATTCTGAAACCTACCGCAGAACAGCATCAGCTGACCGGACGCGTCAAAACATAAACAGAACCGCCATTAAAATAAAACAAAATTTCCATATAGCCATTTTTTACCTTTTAGAAATATCCTGGTTAGCGCTCGCCAATCAATGTCAGGGACACCTGAGGCCCCGTAAGGCCTGGGCTGACGTGGGGTTATTTAGTCCCGCTGATGAAGTTGCGGGAAAATTAGACTAACAGGAAGGGTCGGAATCCAAGTGTCGCAAACTCGGCGCAGGGAGCTGAATTAGACCGACGCCGTGATTCCTTCTCTGCCAAATTGGCCTGAAATAGGTTCGATTTCCGTTAGGTGTGATTCCTAATCACTTCAGGCTGTATAATGGAAAGAATGATTTAAAGTAACAACGATTCTTTTATTTACACATAAAAATAAATCTGTATCAATATTTCAACAATCAACAATTCGATTCTTTTCACAGAAAATGGGTTGCTAGGGTTAAACAATTCTCAACAATCATATAGTCGTTCTATAGCCCTGTACTGGCACTATAGTCTACATGCTGGAAATGTTACTACCGTGAGCTCGCCATAAGAGCTTCACAAATCTGAAATGTTATTACTGTGAGCTCGCCATAAGCTCAGCTTCACCCGCTTAGGCTCAAATGTCAACGTCTGCGCGTAAATGTACCTCTGGCTGTCGGATGGTTCCGACCAGCAATGTTCGTCATCTATAAAGCCACCGTACTTCTGATTTGGGTCAGATATTGTCTACTCATACCTTATGTGCCTTTTGAAAGTCCTCCGTGAAAGTCCTATTGAAATATTCACCGT
This sequence comes from Pictodentalium vernedei, assembly GCA_031216915.1. NCBI lineage: Eukaryota > Metazoa > Mollusca > Scaphopoda > Dentaliida > Dentaliidae > Pictodentalium > Pictodentalium vernedei. The sequence continues at coordinate 320,017,930 of CM062297.1, forward strand.
TCCTGGTTGAATTCACGATTCACAAATGCCCCTTTTTGTGCTAGGGCCACCAACTGGTTACGTCTCATAAGACTCGTGACTACTGCATAAATTAAATGAGATTAGACCTTATCTAACATAACGTTTCTCCCCTGGGTCCCTGCCCTGAAGCTGGATATACACCACATGTGTTTTTTCCATGTCCAGCTTTGCAGAGAGGTGAAATTCAAGTAGGGTTTCCGCCTTGATGCGGAATATATTTTGAACTTACAATATCTTTAAATATGAGGCCCCTTGCCCCTATACTTAGGCTGGCTTTGCCCTGACAAGAATGTACATAGAATCAGGCTGAATGTTAGGAACGGGAACCTGGCTGAATTTCTTCAGAAATGGAAGTACCAAGTTAACTTGCTATTTTTTGGTTGTCACTTTTTTCTATTGTTTTCTCCAATGTATTACCAGCAACTGCAGCTAACTGTCACTTACAAAGTTCACATTTTGCAGGTTTTTTTATCAATTCAATAAAAATATGCGGCCCAAATTTATTGATTTACAATCCACCTTGATGAGTTGACTTTCTGTGAATTTCGCAGAAAAAATATAAATACCGAAATAAGTGATATTTTGATCTGGTTTCGGTATGTTTACGGTATCCCTGTAATACCGAAACTGTACCGAAAAGTCGGTATACCACACAGCACTAATATTTGCTGAAGTAAATTGGTAATTAAAGGTTTTGTTTCAAACATTAGTTTAGAAAGTGTGGTATTTATTTATTGGTGTTTAAGGTTACATACTTATGCACAATGGCTAATCGTGACCATGAGAGTTTTACAGGTGGAGGAAGCCGGAGTACCCAGAGAGAACCACCAAGTATCGACGAGCAACTGTCAGCTCAACATTGTAAATCTGTTGAAGCTCCACTCAAGCAGGGTTACTGTGATTTAAGACATGTGCACCATCGACGTGTAGTACGCCTTAGTACTCGGTGAAATCATGTCCCCATGTAGGCAACCGGGATAAAGTGCCTTGCCCAAGGGAACAATACGGGTCATCCCAGATGGGGATCGCACTCGGGACCTCTAGCACAGAAGTCCAACAGTCTACCACTGAGCCAATGGGCTTCCAGAAAGTGTGGTAAGCTTTGACATGTACTTGCATTTTATGGCTTTAAATTAATTTAAATATATCAATATTGCAACCTGAAGCATTATCAAATTATGTACATTTGGGATCAACCAAGAATAAAATTCCATCAGTTTCTAAGGACCACAAACTCACACTGTAACATACACAGACTAAATCATAAACTTCTATGCTAGGGGCAGAAATATAAATAAATATAAAATGTCAAAAAGGATTGCCGGCAATTTTGATTTTTTTCCAGAAAATGACAAAATATTCAGGCTTAATCCCATATACACAATCCAATAACCAGGACATGTACATGTAACAAAGTGAAATTTAACAATATGTTTTGCTGCAGTAATTGCTAAAATTCCTCTAAATTGACCTTTCTTTTACATTTATATCCCTTTGAAGTTTTATTCATGTGAAACTCTTTAGTTAAAATAGGTGGAATATTTTCCTCTCTTCATATTCCCATGTATTGGGTATTTGTCCTTCCACTGAACAAAATAACACTTTTTGCCATTATGTCACACTGCTTTTACTAGTTTGGATATATCATACCAGATTTGGGTTTGCATTTTTAGGCCCTGGTTAGGAACCTAATGCAGGCACATCTGAATTTGAACCAGATTCAGGTTGAGACAATATGTCTGGGCTCGTGTCTTTATTTTCACCTTTGCTTGTGTCTGAGTTTGTATGGTAGAGTTATGTTGTAACTTTTCAGGACTACAATCGCCATGATAATCCTCTAATCTTGGTGGTGGATTGGTGGGGCCAGTAGCAGGATCCTTGTATAATTTCAGTGTATCTGCATGTATGAGTGATTTAACCAACTGATGTGTTGAAGAATTCCTAAATTACAAACTCCAATCAGTAAGTATCTGTTGCTCTTTTTTCAACACAGATTCATATCTGTCACAAGTCAACTCTTATTGATTGTTTTGCCTATATAATTGACACACGCAATGAAGCAATCATTTTACTTCACAGTGGAAGAGTCCTAAAAACCTACAGTATCTGTTGCTCTTTTTTCTGCACGGATTCATATCTGTCACAAGTCAATGGGTATCTTGAAATCTTATTGATTGCTTTGCCTATATAATTGACACACACAATGAAGCAATCATTTTACTTCAAAGCAGAAGCGTCATAAAAACCTATAGGTTTGCTAACTTTACCTTCTCTTTGTGTTATTAGTGTTTTGAACTAAATTACATAGTTAAAATTCTGGGTCCCAATGAAGTAAATTCTCTTCTGTCATCAGGATGGGCAGATGACAGTTGGAAAGTTTCTCTCCCAAACCAGAGATAAGATATATTGTAGGTTTAGGGGGGGTGCGGTGTCGTTGCAGTAACCAGTTCTCGTCAGTTCACCAAGTTATGTCCTTGGGCAAGGCACTTCACCCCGATTGTTCACATGGGGGCATGATGATGCTGGGTACTGAGGCATACTGCTCATCGATGGCACGCATGTCTTCAACAAATCCAACCCTGTCTGTGCCACGGTGCAGCGTTCAGAGTGACAATGTTGGGGAGCTGGCAGTGCTCGTCGTTGCTTGGTGGTTCTCTCTGGGTACTCCAGCTTCCTCCACCCGTAAAACTGTCACCGACACGATATGAAATTGGCTGTTAATGTGTCATTAAACCTTAATAAATAAATAAATATAGTAGGTTCATTCATGGACAAGAGCTTTCTTATTCCAAATCAGAAAGTAGTATAATAGGTCTTTACAAACCCACATTTAGGGATATGAAAAATAGTTTGTTTGAGTGAACACTAGAATCAGGAGGTAGTATACTGGGTTACCTTGGGCAGCTGTGTTGGGGGTTGGACTGGTGTATTGATCACTCATTTTATAAATAGATTTTTTTTTTTTGCACTTTAAAGGTATAAAATTATAAAGATGTGCAACATACATATTTTGGGGGAAACAATGTTTTTTTGTATTTCGTATCGTGTTGGAAGAATGCTTCGCCAACGACTACCCACCCTTTTGTACAAAGCCTTTCCTTCATTAGCTACTCACAATTATCGTTCACTTGTTCATGTTTTGTAGTTACAAATAAGACAAAGGTTCCAATTCACTTTTATCACTGGTGACTTTGTGAAAATAATACCAAATGTCAGCTTCCTCCACCCATAAAACTGTCACCGACATGATATCACCCTGGCTGTTAATGTGTCGTTAAACCCTAATAATTTTTTTTTTAAAAATACCAAATATATAGTCATCCAAACTGCAGATTTGCCAGCCTACTTGTCGGTCTTAGAGAATCAACTCTACATATTTTCCACATTTATTTCTGTCCCTGCGACAGCGATACATTCCCTCATTTCTTTTCACAGCCAGGTTGATTACACTCAAATAAATTTAAACTATAGTAACAAGTATACTCGTAGCAGCAGAATCTGGTACACTGGGAACTAAGAGATAACTCAAAGTGGCAGCAAATGTGTCAAACGTCAATAACACAATGTTACAAAATTCTGTGTTAGATGGGTAAGGATTCTCAGAGCTTTATTATGCATCGGAGGCTGCAAAAATTCTTGAACCTGACTTTTTAGTGTATAATAGTACCCTTTGTTTCTATTATCATTGTTTTTTCAGGTCTTTTTAATATGTATTTATTCAAATCTGCATCAGTCTAACCCAATTATTTTCAGATATTATACTGTGATTGGGATTTAAAAATTGCAGACCTGAATTTTAATACCCGACATTACTACCACTTTAGCAGGCATTCTCAAGTACATTAATGGAGTTCAGCAGAACTACAAACCAAGTTTCCAAAAAACTAGAGATGTTCTGTCAGTATTCACCCACCGTGGCATACTGCCTGGTGTGGGTGACTGAAAAGGGGCATTTTTTTCAAAGTAAAAAAGATCCAACTTGGCCACCAGTCGGCCATCTTGAATTTGATCGAGAAAAAAATTATGTCACACACTGCTCCTCACTATGTCGATCATTTATATTGAGTTTCATGAAAATGCAGCAAAAACGATATTAGTAGTACGGTCCACAAGGATTTTGCAAAATCCAATATGCCCTAGGGCTGAAACGGTTGGTTCATTTTCACAACTAACTAACCAAGAGTTATAACCGGATAATATCCGGTTATCTGCAGCAATTATTTCACCGAATCTGGGAATAAAACTATAGGAATTAGAGAGCAGCATTCTCAGAAACTATTCTATTGTGTGTATACAAACGAATGTTGTCGAGTACTCGACAACGCTCATTTGTATACATACCACAGAATAGTTTCTGCAGCAAATCAGTACTCACGGAAATTGCCGATCATAAACAAAGTCTTGAAGCCAAAGTCGATTATTTCTTTATATATACAATGCGGCTTCGAGGTGTATCTTATCTCAAAGGAGAAGCAGCAGATTTACTACATTTTTAAAAGTGGAATGGCGATCACTATATTTTGGATAACCGGTTGACGTTTTTTTCCAATTGGTTAGGTATGTAACTTTCAAACCTTTATCTGGTTAACCATTTCAGTACTAATATGGCTGCTAGTCAGCCATCTTGAATCCGATCTGGAAAAAAATTATATCACACACTTCCCCTCATCATGTTGATCATATTTGTGAAGTTTCATGAAAATGCGACTAAAACTGTGGAAGTAGTTCACACCACAAGTTTACGTGTGCAATGGAGTGACACCAACAGACCGACCGACAACTTGGCTCCTTTATACTCCCCCCCCCCCCCCACCCCCAACTTCATTTTGTGGGGGTATAATAAGTCATAGAAAGCCGAAAGTCCTGCTGTGTATTCATATATTTATTCATATAAAGTCCATAGCATAGTTGTGCTACATATATCATAGTGAACTCTTTTAAATTTAAATTCTGTATTTGAAATTGAATTCTTTAACTCCTTGCATGCTGCTGGTGCATATTCTGTCCCACTAAATTATGTAAAATTTGGGGACATTTAACAAAAATCCCCCCCCCCCCCCACCCCACACCTTTGAGTTTCTGACCAGAGATTTTCTTAAATCACAACTTTCATATATTTTTCATGAAATCTAGCCATGTTTTGAATTTCAACAGCAGGTTAATGAGTTAAACAAGCGTCTTTTGGCATCAAAAGCAGAAAAAAACTGAAAGTGAAATTTGGAAGTGAAAGACGGCATGACCTTTAAACGAACAGATCTTTCAATCTAAACTTCCATCTCCCATGTTGTCTTCTGGGCAAAAGTTGTATTGCCAATAAGGCAGCTATCTTCCATATCTTGGTTATAGAAATTGTGTATTTTCTTTGACAAGAAAACATCCTAAGAATGGTCACTTGATTATTTAGGTAAAAGTATTCCCTCAGACTAATCATGTGGGGACAGTGCCTAGCTTGTGCTGTATTTTTATTGTTACCGTAATTTACATCTATTTTCCATCATTAAATTCTGTTAAACTTTACCACAACTAGTGGCTTCAAAGGCATTTTAAGTCCTCATCATGATACCAAGTCACATTTCATCTTTTGGGGCTACTAAATATTAGAACCTAGTCGTCAGATGGGCTGACGGCCAATCGATCTGTTACGTAATTATCTGGGCAAATTTCCGTAGAGCTTGTGTTACAGGAATCTTGACACAGCTCATACTTCTGTTTTTCTGCTAGTAAAAACTGCATAGAGCTGCAGGGGTTTAATTACAGCACCGTGGAGAGTTCATTTTCCACAGGTGGGAAATATGTCCACGGATGCAATAATAGTAGACTTCAAACACTCATTATAGGAATAATCATCAAAAATTTAATTAATGAAGCACCAGGTACAACCCGGTGCTTCATTAATAAAATTTTTGCTTCTGATGACTTTTATTACCTGGTCAATGCATGCATGGACATCACTGCCCATGTGTGGATTACAACCAATCCACGGCAACTGTACTGGACTATGCAGTAATCTTTTAGAAAGGGGAAGGCGCGAGTTTATAATCCTTTGCAGCCTGAATAATGTTAATGCATTTTGTTAAAAAACATTGATTTGCCCTAGATACAGGGGCCACAGAACCATGAAATGGTGAATGGGGTGGGATTTGGCAGGCACATAGCACATGATCCTCTCATCTTTTTTTAAATTGTGGGTTCTCAATCCTAAGAAACAATGGAAGGATTATATAAATTTTGTGTTTTTGTCTACTTGGATGTTTCTTGCAAAGGATAATAGTGTCTTTATCACCATGATCAAAATATAATTAAAAAGCAAGGGCAGATGCAGTTGGACAACCAGACACCCTCCACCCCCTTAATTTCAGGGTGTCTGCACACCTAATTTGGGAAAGGGTTCTCAGTTCCCTTCCAATTGGAAAATTCATTGTCAAAAACCCCCAGTTTGGGAAGTATCTTTGCTTACATAAAACAGAATATTCTGATGATTTAAGATCAAAGGAGTCTTCAAAACTTGTTCAAAAAATAGATGTTTCATATATTTCGAATAAAGAAACTGCTAAGATACTAAAATGCGTTGACATGTGCAGAAAGAAGTAATCAACCACAGTTTGCATTCAAGTGATACAGATTGGGAAGTTTAGGTTTGAAATTGGAAAAATACCACCTAATTCTCATTGGGAAAAAGGCCCATTATTAGCCCTTGTGAACAACTTTGTGGGCCCCTGAATTTTTATCTTTAAGGATTTTATGTAATGTACTATTTCTAGCAGATTGGAAGGTAGAAGAAATAGTACATTTTTAAAGACATTTGCTTCTCTGGTAGTTCAGAATTGATCACACGTCAAAATTCAGGCTATTGGTTATGTTTATTTTTCCCGTTACCGGGGATGTTTTGTCAAAATGATTATTTTAACTTTTGCATTTAGAGCTGTTCAGTAATTATACATTCTGCAAAGAGCGTGTTTACCACAGTAAACAAGCACTGCTTCATTTTACGGGGTTCCCACGGAGAATGTGAGTTTTTTTTTACTACATTGGAGTTGTGTTCTGTTTATACAACTTCATGCTGGCGATGCATATTGACTGTACCACTGTAAAAACAGTGAATAATTCTGTTATTTGATCGGCCTTTAGATGAAAGTGTCAATGACACTGTAGCTCAACTTGTCAAGACAAAGACATGTACATGTATAGTATGTGAAACAGCAATGACAAACATCTAGGTAATGACCTGATAACAAAGGTACATATAAAGTATTGTAACGGTCTGTACATAAATACTGACCGTTGCCTGTAAGAAATGTATAGGTAAAGTATTGTAAAGGTGGGTGACAGTCAGATGCTAAACTAGAATGAGTCCCAGAGTGGGTCTGACTGAACCCCAAAATATTTGTTCTCATAGCACAGTGATAACAAAGGCACCCCAAAACACACTCATTCCTGTCCCAAGGTGAAAACAAAGGTACCCAAGAAGTTTCGTGAAGATCAGTTCACAAATATGAGCTGTGTAGAAGTTGTGACAAAAAACTGATTGGACCTAATTTCGGTACAAAATGGCCACTGGCAGCCATCCTGAATTCTGGACTGCACCCAGAAACACTCGTTCTCGTCCCAAGGAGATAACAAAGGTACCCAAGAAGTTTTGTGAAGATCGGTTCATAAATACAGCCTCTAGCCCGAGCGGTATTGACATGTGCACTTACAGTGTATAAGTAGCACTGAATAAATCAAAGTTCATCTAATTTGCATAATTTCTGCACGAAAAAAAACCCCCGTACTATATGTGATGTATTCCATGTTACTAAACATTCATACAAACATATATTCAAATCAGAACTTTCATACAGAAGTTCTGCACAAAAGACTGATTGCACTAATTTTGGTACAAAATGGCTGCTGGTGGCCATCTTGAATTTTGGACCACACCCAAAAACACTCGTTCTCATCCCACGGTGATAACAAAGGTACCCAAGAAGTTTCGTAAAGATCAGTTCATAAATACGGCCTCTAGCCTGAGCCGTATATAGAAGTTGTGTACAAAAAACTGATTAGACCTAATTTCGGTACAAAATGGCCACTGGCAGCCATCTTGAATTTTGGACCGCACCCAGAAACACTCGTTCTCGTCCCAAGGTGATAACAAAGGTACCCAAGACGTTTTGTGAAGATCGGTTCATAAATACAGACTCTAGCCCGAGCCGTATTGACATGTGTACTTACTGTGTGTAAGTAGCACTGAATAAATCAAAGTTCATCTAATTTGCATAATTTCTGCACGAGAAAAAAACCTGTATTATATGTGATGTATCCCATGGTACTAAGCATTCACACAAAAAATAATTCAAATCAGCGCTTTCATATGGAAGTTCTGTGCAAAAATCTGATTGCACCAAATTTTGTACAAAATGGCTGCCATCGGCCATCTTGAATTTCGGACCGGACCCAAAAACACTCGTTCTCATCCCACAGTGATAACAAAGGTACCCAAGGAATTTTGTAAAGATCAGTTCATAAATACGGCCTCTAGCCCGAGCCGTATTGGCATTTGCACTTACCGTGCTGAAAGTAACACCAAAAACATCAAAGTTAGTCTAATTTGCATAATTTACACACGAGAAAAAAACCCGTATTATATGTAATGTATCCCATGGTACTAAACATTCATACAAAAAATTATTCAAATCATAGCTTTCATATGGAAGTTCTGTACAAAAAACAGATTTCTGCATCGTCGGTACAAAATGGTGGCTGGCAGCCATCTTGAATTTCGGACCAAACCCCAAAACACTCGTTCTCGTCCCACTGTCATAACAAAGGTACCCAAGAAGTTTCGTAAAGATCGGTTCATAAATACGGCCTCTAGCCCGAGCCATAGCAGCTTGGCACTTACAGCTCTGAAAGTAACACTAAATAAATCAAAGTCAGTCTAATTTGCATAATTTACGCACGAGAAAAAAACCCGTATTATATGTGATGTATCCCATGGTACTAAACATTTATACAAAACTTTATTCAAATCAGAACTTTCATACAGAAGTTCTGTACAAAAAACTGATTTTTGTATCATCAGTACAAAATGGCCACTGGCAGCCATCTTGAATTTCGGACCACACCTAAAAACACTCGTTCCCGTCCCAGGGTCATAACAAAGGTACACAAGAAGTTTCGTAAAGATCGGTTCATATATGCGACCTCTAGCCCGAGCCATAGCTAATTGTTGACGTACGGACAGACGGATGGACGAAACAGATGGACAAACGGACGACGGGCCATGACAATAGCTCAAATTTGACTTCGTCAAAGTTGAGCTAAAAATGAGTTCAGTCTGATCAACATGTGCATGAAATCTCAATTATGGTTCTGATTGCCTTATTGGGCATTTGCTCAAATATGTCTGCTTTCAGCATCGGATATTTAAATTGTTCCATTACTTCATTTTATTACTTGCCTTTGGTAATTGTCAATTTGAAAGTTTATTTGTTTTCATTATTTAAAAAAATATTCTAGAACCTATTTCAATAAGTTTCCATTTGACCTCCCAGACAAATATCAAAGTTGGTTATTCTATTTCACGTAAGTCATTCAGGTTGAAACTGCATGGTCGCCGATAGGAGGTATGCCAATCTCTTTAAGAGAGGTAAAAATTATGTGCTATACACAGGTGAAAAGGGTGGAAAATTTGGATATCTTCGCTTAATTACTTGATTCTGTGAATCACATTAATGTCAGACCCTGTAAAGTGAAATTAGAGACTAAATTTTCGAAATCTTCCCCAACTTCGTCAAAATCATTTTGTCATTCTCAGTCTCATAACTAAAAAATTTGGATGCTTTAATATGAGAACAGATTCTGATGCATTAGTTACAAAATGAGACGAGATCACGACAGGTCAGACAAAAGTGTCATTTTCAAATAAATTATACTACTATGTACAATATTTAGAAAACAATTAGCCTGACAAAACACTGATTGTGGTCCGTAATTTATACCTTTTGGGCATTTTTCTAAGACTACCAGAATTCATAATTGATCCTCAGTATTGAAGTACAGAGTTATCGTTCATGGTAGCACAAAATGATAGTTGTTGGAGGAATGTGCAGCTAGTTGAGAAGTTACGCTGTGAAAGTATACAAAATCAGTCTTATCTTATGCTCCAAATACGAAAAGTCATATATTTTTGGAGAAGAAACAATTTTCAAGCTGGTCAGAATGAGTATCACAATTAGTAACTCTAGAATTTCAAGAAGATTAAATTACACTGTCTTCTGAGTCATATAATGAACATAAGGTGCATACCAGAAAATAAGTGGTCAGACAAGGACAATGTTGGGTACAAAAAGGCCAATGTTTGACTGTGGTTTAAATTCATCAGTTAAAATGTCTGATTCGAAAATTATCAATGAAGTTCGGTGATCAGAACATCATGCATGCTGGAAATCATGTACATAACTAGCAAGCCTAAAATTAATGAGTATTGTGATTTCTGGTCCTGGGAAGTTTGAAGAAAGTGACTGTGCAACTCATCAGTATTAACAGCGTGTAAAGGAATAAAGTTTGATATAGCTATACATGTACAGTTAAAATTAGTAGTCCTGTCACGAATAGTGCGCTTATCTAGGCTTAATTGCGCGTTGGAATTGTGCGCAATTGCCACATCGAATGGCATCCAAAGCACGGCAGGTTCTCTCGGTTACCCATAGCAAACACATGCAATGTTTCTGCCAATGGACCTCCGGGTTACCCGGAGGTCCATTGGCTGAAACATTGCTTGTGCACAGGCCATATGTACAGAATTTGATAGCTTTACTTGGGCCATAACGCGTACATTAACGCACATATCAAAGTGCTATTTGTGCGCATTTCATGACAGGACTTCTAGTTTTATCTGTATCTAAATTATGGTTGAAGGGTAATTTAGTTCCAATTCAGAATGAAACCAATCATACCTTATTTGGCAGGTTTCATTGAGCCCTGCCAAACAAGGTGTGGTTGGATGAACTTTGAGCAGTTTTAAGACGAAGGTGCATGTACACCAAAAACACATTATTTCGAATACTCAAACTCCATTTTGTAATATGTCAGATATCATTTTCAAATGAGAGACATGATTCATTTGGTGTTTGACATGTTGTCTGGAAGCGTAATGTAAATTATTTTCAGGCTTGATAAGGTGTTCGCTACAGGTTGAGAATAAAACAAGAGGCCCCAGGGGGCCTGAGGGCGCTCACCTGACATGGTAGCCTAAATAGCAACCCAGAGAATTGATTTCCACAAGTTGCATCTGCTCCTCCTAAGAAAAGCTGAAACCAAATATCCAAATATTCTGACCAGTGGATCTAAAAAAAGATTTTTAAAGAATATTCCTCATACTGAACTAAGTCATAATTCGGGCTCCCACAGGAAGCCCATATATGAACCCAGGGACTTGGCTTTAACAAACCTGAATCTCACACCCCTAAGGATTCTGCACACCAAATATCAAAACATTCCGACTGCTGGATCTGAAGAAGAAGATTTTTAAAGAAAATTCCTCATTTTGAACCAAGTTACAATTCGAGCTCCCACAATCAGCCCAAATATAGACCTAGGGACATGGCTTGAACAAACCTGAATCTTACCCCCCTAAGGATGCTGCATAAAAAATATCAAAAGCATTCATCTGCTGGATCTGAAGATTTTTAAATAAAATACCTCATTTTGAACTAAGTTGTCATTCAGGCTCCCATAGTGAGCCTAAATATGAACCAAGGGACTTGGCTTGAACAAACTTGAATCTCAGCCCCCTAAGGTTGCTCCATGCCAAATATCAAAACATTCCAACTGCTGAATCTGAAGAAGATTTTTAAAGAAAAATTCCTCATATTGACTAAGTTATAATTTGGGCTCCCACAGGGAGCCCAAACATGGACCCATGGACTTGGCTTTAACACACTTGAATCCCCCCCTCCCCCCCAAGGATGCTACTCACCACATATCAAACCATTCCGACTGCTGGATCTGAAGAAGAAGATTTTTTAAGAAAATTCCTCATTTCGAACAAAGTTACAATTCAAGCTCCCACATTGAGCCCAAATATGGACCTAGGGACATGGCTTGAACAAACTTGAATCTCACCCCCCCTAAGGATGCTGCATACCAAATATCACAAGATTCTGCCTGCTGGATCTTGAGAAGAAGATTTTCAAAGAAATTTGCCTGAAATGCACTAAGTTCGAATTTGGGCTTCTATAGTGAGCCCAAATATGAATCCAGGTGGCCGATTTGAACAAACTGGAATCAGATCCACCCCACAATGTTGCATACCAAATATCAAAAGATTCTGCCTGCAGGATCTGGAGAAGAAGATTTTTGAAGAAATTTGCCTGAAATGCACTAAGTTCAAATTCAAGCTTCTATAGTGAGCCCAAATATGAATCTAGGGAGCCGATTTGAACAAAATAGAATCAGATCCACCCCACAATGTTGCATACCAAATATCAAAAGATTCTGTCTGCTGGATCTGGAGAAGAAGATTTTTTAAGAAATTTGCCTGAAATGCACTAAGTTCAAATTTTGGCTCCTATACTGAGCCCAAATATAAACCCAAGGGGCCGATTTGAACAAACTTGAATCAGATCCACCCCACAATGTTGCATACCCAATATCAAAAGATTCTGCCTGCTGGATCTTGAGAAGAAGATTTTCAAAGAAATTTGCCTGAAATGCACTAAGTTCAAATTTGGGCTCCTATACAGAGCCCAAATATAAACCCAAGGGGCCGATTTGAACAAACTTGAATCAGATCCACCCCACAATGTTGCATACCAAATATCAAAAGATTCTGCCTGCTGGATCTGGAGAAGAAGATTTTCAAAGAAATTTGCCTGAAATGCAGTAAGTTCAAATTTGGGCTCCTATACTGAGCCCAAATATAAACCCAGGGGGCCGATTTGAACAAACTTGACTCAGATCCACCCCACAATGTTGCATACCAAATATCAAAAGATTCTGCCTGCTGGATCTGGAGAAGATGATTTTTTAAGAAATTTGCCTGAAATGCACTAAGTTCGAAATCGGGCTACTATACTGAGCCCAAATATGAACCCAGGGGGCCGATTTGAACAAACCTGAATCAGATCCACCCTCCAATGTTGCATACCAAATATCAAAAGATTCTGCCTGCTGGATCTGGAGAAGATTTTTTAATGTTTTTCCCATTGCCTACAGTGTTAAAAAGTGCTGACTCAGCACTTTTTCAATGTCCCGAAACTGTACCCTATGATAAAACCGATGGCAATTTTTTTTTACCAATTCTTTCTGTTGGTCCTAAGGAAGCTTCACACCAAATAAAAATTCTCGGTGCCGTGCAGTTTTGGAGATATGGGCGTTTTAATTTTTTTCTATTTTTAGCTCCTGCGGTTCCCATGGGGCTACGGGGAAAAAAAAATCAGCATAAATTAGTTACTTATGACCCAATAAGCCCTCACGTAAAATTTGGTTCAAATCAGCCTCTCGGTTTGGAAAATAGAAATTTTGGGCGGGGCCAAAAATTTTGCCCCTCCCATAACGACGACAAGTATAGCCCCACAAACTTCTCTTGAACAAATCTGAGTCTACACCTCAAAAGGAAGCTGCACACCAAATATCAAGTCTCTGCTACTGCTGGTTCATGAGAAGAAGATTTTTTAAGATTTCAGCACACTTTTTGGGTGTGGCCCTACCCACGGGCGGGGCAACTTGATTTGAACAAAATCAAATTGCGATGTCATAAACTATTATCTCAAATATCAATTAAATTGGTTCAGCGGTTTGGGAGGAGAAGACGCAAACACCATGTTCACGGACGACGGACAACGGACGCAAGACGACGGACGACGGACGGTGAGTGATCACTATAGCTCTCCTGACTGAAAGTCAGGTGAGCTAAAAACATTTGTCCAAAGATATATTGTCAAAATGTAGTTAAACATACACACATTGCAAAATATGGAAATACACTGTCTGAAAGTGTTACAGAAGGGCTATCCTCACAGGTCACAATTTCACAAATATTGTATTCATTGCATAATGTCAGATTTACATGGACATTTGAAAACAAAGTTGACATGCTGTAGTAATTAAGAGCTGTCGAAAGAGAAGAATATTTCTCAACAAGAATCCATCACCATGTGTGTGGTTGCTGAATATCAGAAGTGAGGTTGTCGTCGGTATACCAAATTCAACTCCACATGCAGCTCGCTTTAACAGGATGCTGGAGTAATATTTATCTATTTATTGGTGTTTAAGGTCACATACTGCTGCAAAGTAGCTTAACCTGACTGCTTCATGGAGTTTAAGTGAAGTTCAGTTAATCATTATATGTCCACTTGAGAGGATTTCTGCCCCAAGCATTGGTAACGGGTCCTATTTTACCAGTAAAACAGAGTTTTTTAATCATAGTAAACAAGCACTGGTATAATTCCTGGGCTTTCCACGTGGGTACTGGAGTAATGAAGCAGGTGTTTGATATAAACTTTCCAAACAGTAACAAGAGGCCAGCACAACAAGCACTGCTAATGCCCCCAACCGCCAAAAATTGTCTAACTCAAAGAGTAAAAAGGGCCATAATACTGGAGCAAAAACTCACGCTAGGCAGGTATCATTCCCCATATACTGCTCTATCAGTTGTGGTGCCAGGAGGAGGGCGGGAGGGGGGCTACAGCCCAACCCATCCCACCCCACCACCCCCATCAGAGGTTTTTAGTCAGTACGCTGTAGAGTCTCGTTAACCTGACTTCACAAGAAATTTCCGATAATCGAATGTAGATATGTCGCTTTGTGTCGATCAAGAACGAGGTATATGGTTCTTCTTTGTAAGGCATTATGACAGTTGTTATCCAACTGCGTTCCATTACTTCCATACCTAATCATCAGTTATCGTGACCTGTGTGCAGGACGTTAAAATTTTATCAAAAAAGAGCCATAACTCTGGAGAAAATGTGTGGAAGAAATTCACCCTATACAGGTATTTTAACCACATGAAGCTCTACGACCACACCAAATATCATTCAAATCAGAGTAGCAGTGTCTGAGAGACAAGGCAAAATGTTTGTACGGGGGGGGGAATGCACTATAACATCACCAAATTTTATCCAAATCAGCAGTGGCCGAGATGCAAGGGAAAATGTTGGCATGGACGGACAAACAGAAGGATGGATGGATGGACAGAAGGATGGACAAACAGACAGAGATCTCCACTAGAAACCCCTTCGACTTTTCAAGTTGAGGGCATAACAAGGCATGCTGAATAGTTCCTGCCCCGCACTGTTCACTTAAGATGCTGGACTGCTCGTTATATACAGAAACAACAAATTTCCTGAAAGCCATGAACTTCTCAGACTGAGCAGACAATTTAAAGGATGTATTCAAACTGATTGATATGAATGTCTCAGTTATAAATGGTAGGATTTCCAGAGCTCTTTAAAATGTCTTTTTCTCTTTGGTAAAAAAAGAATGAAGTGGAATCACACCCAGTAAATACAAGAAAAAATGGAAGAGACTGTAGCAGTTAAAATCCAAACCCACAACAGAATTAACATTAAAAGCATTTGGACTTTTGCCAGAATCTACTCATACCCATATATTATGAGACTGGGGTATAAGATTGGAAAACTGGCCTACACAAGAACATCAGTGTTCCATGTTTTTACTAAAACTTTTCCCATCTGCAAGATATGTATTAAATAAGGTACAAGTCGGCTACACTAGTCGGTAATCTGCCTGGTAAAACCTAGCAATTCATCAACTGAATATTTGCTGTAACTCATTGTAGACGATCTTTGAATTGCATGTGGACAATACTACCCACATGTGGATTTTTGCCTGTACATCATGGCGGTCTTGTAGCCTTATTCTTATCTTCTTTGTACATACTTTTACATTTGTAACCTTACATGTATATATTGTGATTGTTAAAATAATTTTAGAATAATTTTCAGAAATTTTCTCATACTATATAATGAAGCATTTTTTTGAAAATAATCTCTGTTAAAATTGGTTTTCATACATTGCATATGAATTCAGGGGAACCCTCTTGCTTGTTTGCCTCGGAATCACTTGGGCAGCCACCTCATTTCTATCAAAAATGAGCAGGCAGCTGAAAGTATAGGAAAGAATAGATATACATGTACTTGAATGAAAAGTTCTGTTTTGTTCAGTATTTGGGTAACTAAAAAGATATGGAAGTACTTTGGCCAAAAAAATAAACCCATGTTTCAGGAGACAGCCATGCAAAAACTGAGACAGGGATGTTTCCTTTTCTAACATATATTTTCTTTCAGTCTCTGTTTACCCTTTGAAATGGCTTCCTTGTACCTATAGTTGTAAACAATGTACACAGAGGGAAAACAACTTTATTAATTAATATTCTAATTCATTTACCACTGTACACTGGCTTAATTTTATCTGTAAACAAAAGAAGCATGGTGGCTCAGTGGTTATGGTATTGGACTTCAAACCAAAAGGTCCACAGTTCGATACCAGCCATTGTTGTGTCATTGGGCAAGACACTTCACCCTTTTGTGCATGTCGGGATACGATGGTGCTTTGCACTAAGGCATAATGTACATCGATACTGCACTTGTCTTCAACCAATGCCAACCCTGTTACTTTGAGGAGTCTGGCAGTAGGTAGCCATCGTTCTGTGGTTCTCTCCGGGTAATCCTGCTTCCTCTACCCATAAGACTGCCTGACCCATGGTGACCCTGGCTGTCAAAAGTGTTGTTAAACCCAAAAAATAAATAAAAATAAAGACAATCCAGTATGAGAACATTTCTTACACATAGTGAATTCTGCTGTTTCACTTTTTCTCCCGAAATTGCCAAGAAAAATGTTGTTACAATCTGATGCAAGGTCATTAAAAACACTTGTCTATTTACTGCAATTTATCCAGGTATTCAGAATTTTGCAAATTTATTTTTTGCGGACCCATTTTTGGGTTCCGCAAATATTTTTTGCAGAACCCATTTATTTTTTGCGAGAAACCATTTTCAACATGTGTCTTAATTAATCACATGATTTATTCTTATTTATCTTCAAATACATAGATTGTCTGATTGTTCAACCACCACATCAAAGGATATTGCAATAATCATGTTTATAGAAATTAAAAAGGGCTGATATGGTAAACTGATTTATTGACTAACCAATGATCAATATCTTGATCAATGGAAAAAAAAAAGTAATTGATCGGTTAACTGTTACTTTTGAACTACATCATTATATGGGTTAACAAAGGAAAAAAACTTCTTGAATTACTAAAGATTTTCAATGTTTGTCTCAAAAACATATCTTATGACCCCTCATTGGAACAAGCTCAACAAGCTCATTCCAATGAGGGGTCATAAGCTATGTTTTGAGACAAAAATTGAAAACAATAAAATTTGAATGGGCATTTTTGTATATGGCACTGGCCGGTTTTGTCCATTATGTTGAGTAAAGTTTTAATTATATAAATCATCAACTGTACGGCAATTGTTCAGCTAACTATTAGGGCAAGTGAACAATCGGTTAAGCAAAGTTAATCCATGCGAGTAATCGATCAAGAAAAACCTTTAATCATTTCAGCTATAAAATTAATCTAATTTTATCTCATGAAAAAATGCTTATATTTTTGCAGGAACGGTAAATGGGTCTCCATAAGCATTTGCGAGAACGTCACGGGAACGAAACGACAATTCTCTTAATTTGCGAAACCCTGGGTATGTCATTTTTTCCAGGTGATACCAACAATTGTACATTGTGACCTTGAAATGAATTGCTGCTGTGACACTTTGCACCCGACTGGATTTCATATAAACTGATTTTGTTTCACACTTGAACATTCTTCAATTTAATTTGTAAAGTTGCCATGTTAAAACTGATTGAGTTTACAAGAAAACTGGAAGCATAAATCAGCCGTTTTTAAGGTGCATAGACTTCAATAGTTGAGTATGTTTTTTGCCAACTGTGGGTCAGTTTCTTTTGTTGTGTGAACAGAGATAAAAAGAAAAAAAATATTCAAAACCAATAAAATTAAAACTGTCAAAAGGTTTGGACAAGGGGCAGATCACGTAAAATACAGATAATTTAGGCCTTTGATGTTGTATTTCATATCTGTATTTTACAGTGTCATATTTTTTTCTTCATAGTGTCAACTCTTACATAAAGAAGATTAAGAAGAATGAAAGTTGAAAAAAGGATGAAACTACTTGAATCAGCTAAAATGTCCATCAAGGCCAACCAGAGGCCAAACCTATAGAACTTTTACAATTGTATTTTCTAGAATTGCATTTTCTAATTATGACTTTAAATAATGAGTTGAAACGAATCATTTGCATTTTAAAGGATGTGGCAATTTGCCAGTTGGCAAATTTCCATATCTTTTGAAATGCTAATGGTTAATTTTAGTCAGCCATATTAATAGGAAGAAAATACAATTCTCTGAAATGCAATTGTAAAAGTTTTATGGTATTCACTCCCGTACGCTCATGGGTTTACAATTGATGATATAACCTCCAAAGATGAGTCATAATGACATAATTTCATTTGCCGAAAATCTTAACATGACAAGAAGTGAGTCTTATTCTGTATAGGAAAACGTATTTGGCACATTTTTTAGATTTTGATTTACGTTTATACTGTGGAATAGGTTGTAGTTCAAATAATTTTTAATGGATAAACAATATTCTTTAATATCCATGTTATGTTCAAAGTGTTCTGGAAAATAGTAACTATAGTGTACGTACACTCACAATTTACTCAGTGCGGACACTAAGAGTAGGAGTAGAATGAAGAAATAATAATCCACCAGCATGGACATAGTTACGGACATAATATTGTTCCAACTGCTGTTGTAAAGCTAGTGGAACTGCAGTAGATTGATAAATGTTTACCACTGTGACCTTCCAAAGGCCATTTCATAATTTCTGTGAACGTTCGTACCAAACAAAAACATTTGCCTGGAAAACACAGACACTGAACATAATTTCAACACCACACAGCTCTATTCACAGATACTCATAGTTCTTTTGTTTTCATCAAAGTTTTTATCAATATGTATGATATGAATTCTAAGCAAACACATTTCAGACCTGGAAATCTGGCGTGGACGATGATCTGGTGCAGGCAATTAATTGCTTGTGCATACACAAGTAAGACTTGCCAATTAGTTAAGCACACAATAGGTCGATTATGAAAGCCAATGTCAGATAGTCACAACCAAAAGGAGCAGTATGTTCAACAAAGCATAGAGTGGGGTTAATTTTATAGTACAGTCAGGATGCTTGGTTTGTTAACCTCAAAATAGTGTCATTGTATGTATCCGAATAACAACAGCAAGGTGAAGTGTGGAACATGCCCCCCCCCCCCCCCCCCACTCCCCCCGAGTAGTGTCATAAAAGGGTAGGTAAGTTTCTCGGGAGCATAACCAAAATCGAAGGGAAGAAGACCCACAAGAAAACCTGAAGGAAGCTTTTTGCAAAATTGTTAACTCGAGAAACACAGGCATCAAGCTGGACGAACAAGATATTACGGCAATTCACAGGATTCCATCTAAGCAAAAGGATGTACCACGCCCAGCCATAGTTAAATTTCAGAGGAGTGACATTCGCAATAGTGTGATGATTCATAAAAAATCAATTTCCACCAGCATTGAAACTGTGAAATTCGTCAACGATATAACTTCACTCAACATGGATTTAATGAATAAACTTTATCGACACAAACAAATAGACTACGCCTATCACAGAAATGGATCTATTTGGGGGAAGAACCAAAAGTGGTAAGAGTCTGAAGTTTGACATTTTTGATAACTTTGAGGAAAAACTATCTGCAAACTAAAACAACCCATCTACAAATGTACAGTATATTTATTTTTGGAATTTGGAACATTTGCTAACTTTCAGACACTTTGGCCTTAACAGGCAAGATCGTGAATTATCTTTATTCTAATTATACTGAGATATTCGGCCCTTTGCCTACCGTAGCGACCAATACCTACATATATTAAAGCTATATAAAAAACTCATTATTCAAGTGAAAGATCATGACCCCCCCCCCCCCCCCACCACACCCATTAGGGGCCATGGGCTGCACCTTGGAGACGGAGACTAAAGTTATTTAGAAATTTACTTTGCAACTGTTATCTGCTATCCGTGCTGAGTTAGAGATTCAATAAATCAATAAAAAAAATTTCGTTGCGATTCACTGGAGAATGTTTGCTGCCCAACATAACGGCCATCATCAGTTAACACTATAAACAAAATCTCCAATCAATTTTTTAATTTTTATTTTACTTTCGGTTTTTGTCTCTGAGACGTAGATCATGACCCCCTCACTGGAACAGGCTTTTTGAGCTCATTCCTGTGGGGGAGGAGCAGAGATCATGGGCTGCGTCTTTGAGACAGAGACTGAAGTTATTTAGGAATTTATTTTGCAACTGTTGTCTGATATCCATGCTGAGTACGAGATTCAATGTTCAATGTTGTGAATAATAGGCAAAGTTAGTTCTGTGATTTTCATTAAAAAAAAAATTTGTTCCTTTGCGATTTATTGCAGAATATATGTTCCCCAACGTAACGACTTAAATCGGCCTGTGCTTTATCCAAAATTCTCCATTAAAATTTTATTTTGCTTTCTGGGACAGAGATTGAAGTCTCTCAAGAATACATTTCACAACTGCTGTTTGTTATCCATGCTGAGAAGGGAAATAATGCAGTGAAAATTGGCGAATTCAGTTCAATGATTTATATTCATAAAAAATCGTTTTGCTGCGAGTTATTGGAGAATGTCTGTTGCCCAACGTAATGGCCAAAACAGGGTTCATACAAAAATTTGCTCACAAAGCTCAAGGGTTTTTCAAGGGCTTCTTTTTTTTCAAGGGCTACGTATCCTATCCAGCTTGTTGTTTGAGCTCTAAAAATCTATGATTCATGTGACACGGATCTGACTTTGGAAGTCAGGAAGTACTGGTACCCAAAGTGTGATCTGTGTTACAGTAATCTTGGTAAAACGTTCCATACTTTATGGGTTTTTTTAAACTGAGCAACACGAGCGCAACAAACAAGTAAAAGACGAGTACACATATATTTACAATGCCCAGGAAATAGCTTGGTATTCAAGGGTTTTTCAAGAGATTTCTGAAAGTTCAAGGGTTTCTCAAGGGCTAATTTCAAATTCCAGGGTTTTTCAAGAAAAAACTCATTTTCAAGGGTTTTTCAAGAGCTGTATGAACCCTGCAAAAATTTGTCAACTCTATACACTAAATTCTCACATCAAATTTTAACTTCACGTTGTTTTCATTTTTATGTCTTAGAAAAATTGCCTCTGCCCCCCCCCCTCCCCCACCCCACCCCCCCTGAGACGAACACTTACAGCTTGTTCTGATGGGGGTCATTGGTTGTGTTTAGGGGACAGAGATTGAAGTCAAAATATAGTTTTCTATTGTCTGTTATCGGCGCGGAGTGAGGGTTCTAATAGAGGATCACGGGCTGTGTTTTGGGGGCGGAGATTGAAGTCAGTCAGTGGAATATTTTGCAAGTGTAGTCTTTTATCTGCGCTGAGAAAGGGATCTAACGCTGTGAATGATGGGGGCAAATTTAGTTCAATGGTTTTTATTCATAAAAAATCTTTTTTGCTTCGATTTGTTAGAAAATGTTTTGTTGCCCAACGTAACGGCCATAATTAGTCAACGCAAAACACAAAATTTCCAACAAAATTTTTAATTTTATTTCGCTCTAAGTTTTTGTCTCAGAGACGTGGAGAATGGTTCCTCAGTGGAGCGAGCTCTTTGAGCTCGTTTCTAGTGGGGGGCCATGGGCTGCGTCTTGGGGACGGAGACTAAAGTCATTCAGGAATTTATTTTGCAACTGTTGTCTGCTATATATGCTGAGTATGAGATTCAATGCTTTGAATAATGGGCAAACTTAGTTAAGTGATTTTTATTCACAAAAAATCGTCCCGTTGCGATGAATTGCAGATTGAGTGTTGCAACGCTATACACAAAACCTCCACATCAAATTTCATTACGTGTACAGTCCCTGTAAAAGTAGTCTTCCAAATTACCCCAGTTGTTACATATGATTACATAATGCAGTCACTGTTAATCCGGTTCAATTAAGATCTCTGTATCTATTTATAGAGGAACTTTTTGTGAGTGGGCGGAGCTAATTAATGGGGTTTTTCAGCACTGGTCTGAAAAAGCCTAACACTTTTGAGATGTTGTTTATAACCTTTCTGACAACTTTTATTTATCAAATGTTATTAAATATTTTTTTGAAATTTATTTTGTATTTTGTTATAATTTATTAGGAATGCACATATATCAATATATTCAATTAATTGTAATTTGTAACAAAAACAAAAAATCACATTAAAATAATCTTGGCATATAAAGTTCAAATGGAGAAATATTCAAGTCTAATTACTGTGTATTATTCATTTTTGTATTTAACACTTTACGTGACATAACTGTAAAAATCGGCTATACATGAAATTCGTCATTCCCATTTTTTTTGGTTTTCATCTTCATTTTTTGCTTCCAAAGCATATGTTACGACTTCTGATTGAAACGAGCGCGTAGCGTCCGTTTCAATCAGGATTCATAAGCTGTGTTATAGAAGCAAAAAATATTTTGACAATTGTTGTCTTCTACTTTAACTAAGGTTAGATAAAAAGTTTATCGGTCAACCCTTTACCCAACAGTTCAGCAGTACTGTCCAGATTCTTGCACAAAAGCCTACATCTTTAAGAAAACAACACTCGAACACATGGTCTCTCAAGTGTGCTGTAAGACACAGGGCTGTAGAAATTGTGTTTTTTCTCATTTTTTGCAACTATCTATTCAAACCACCGCTGGATGTTTTCCAATAAATTGTTGCAAAAAAAAAATTCAAGCTTTGTTGTTGTGGTATAAAGTCTACAAAGAGTTAAATGGTGGGAAGTCACCCCCAAATGAAGTCGCCCATGGGAGAAATCGGCCAAAAATAAAGTCAGTAACTGAGGTACGCCCCTAAGTCGGTCCACGGATTACATCGGCCCAGAGCTTTTTCGTAGTGCTGATATACATGTGCACGGTTAACTTAAGTGACAGGCCAAATGTTAGAAATTGATTTTTTTCTCATTGTGTTGCAACTCTTTGTTGGAAAACACCACACGAGCGCTGTCTTTTCCCATAAATAGATTCAAAATAATTTCAATATTTGTCGTAGTGCTAATAAAATTGTTAAATGGTAGGTCGAATGTTAGAAACAAAATTTTCTTTACAAGTCGCAGTGCAAATATAAATGTATACAGATATGCATAATGGTAATTCAATTTAACCAGTTTCTGATGTTGGAAATCTCAAAAGAATAAACTTCATAGAAGTAATTTATGCTATATCGTCACCAGTCAATTTTTCGATTGCGATCAGAGGCTGTTTCAAAAACAATCAATAGCTATTGTCGGCTCTTGTTTTACATCTTTGGAAGGGTAAGTAAAGGATTAGTTTGGATTAGGAAATGTTATTGCTACCAAATTTTATTGCTGCCGCGAGAACTCAATAATTGATCATGTTAAGTGTTGTGTTATATTCAGTTATATTACAACAGCCTGGGTCTACTTTTTCTCAGTGGTCCAAAGCAACAAACCTCAAGCTATATGCATCCTTTTTAACGAAATATAAAATATATGTATATGTTTCTTCTCATTTTGCTGAGTTCAGACAGGAAACTGAAAACTCTCCCAAATTCTGCCAATTTATAATTTTTAATTGATCTCAGATACATTCAGACACATCGCGTCCCATCTCGCCACATAATGAAGGGTCTCTGCTAGAACACTCGAGGAGTGAGGTTTCCACTCACAAAATATGCTCTCAGCTTCGATGGAAAAGGGACACCGAACACAGCATATTTCTGCAGATGGACCGAAGGTTGTCGTTCAAGGGACCTGCAGTTCATGGTTCAATGTAAAAGAATATTCTGTTCACCTGAACAATGGGTCGAACCGCATGCTGGACGAAACTGTGTTGGAGAGGGATTGACTCAGATTTCTCACCCTACGTATTATTCAATCATAACAGACGATTTCAGCATAATGCCATCTTTCATCCGGGAACCGATATGTAGGTGCACGCATGGTTTGTTTATCAAATTTGGTTCCACATCTGAAATTAGTCTGGAAATTATTTTGGTCTGTCAGGAAATTTTGTTCCGCCCCATACAGCGAGAAGCAATACCTATATCGCACTTACATATCCCACTTGATGCTGCGTAAGATTCCCACCCCACCCAAGTTCACAGGGATTTTTTTTAATAGGCCTAGGCCCACAAATAGTAGGTTTACAGCAACACTGAACATTAGGAGACAGAAACACAGACATTAAATGTTTGTGGGGTTGGCCTCTGATGATGGCAAGATGGTAGGTCTACAACAGTTGGCTCCGTGCCTCCATTGAATTTGTACTTCCCCCCCCCCCCCCCCCAACCAACCAGTCAGATGATATCTATACCAGACTGGTCTTCCACTGCATGTTTTTCTACCAAGAACATTTTTTTTGAGGGGGGGGGGGGGGGGGGGCAGATTAACATTCTGCACCCATCTTTTGGGTATTCTTTTTATATTTTTGCCCCGCCAAGTTGAGTGGGAACATCGCCTTGTAAAACATGGATGCTTTGCCGCGTCACTGGGGCAAGTTCGCAATGGACTGGCTCATTCTCTGCAGACCTTCAAATCCACATTACCCGTTGAACGCTTATTTTTTTTATTGAGAAATGTTGTATATCATCCGCGGATTAAAGGGGATGTCGTCATTCGGAGTTGCTGTGCATCCCACCCCAGGTCCCACTGCCTAGTCTAACCACAGACGTCTGGAGACCTGATTAATATCACATCACCCCCAACGTCACACCTCCCTCTTATATATGTCCCCACCCACACACACTTCCAAAATAAATAACACACAGATCTGTGTATTATATATTTCGGTGGGGGGGGGGGGGGGGGTGCATATAAGAATGAGGTGTTTTGAGGTAGGGGTGATTTAGATCAGGTTTCCAGACGTCTGTGGTCTAATAATTGTGGCAATTTGGTCCGTTTAATGGGTAACGAAACTACGTTGTTCTCAACCTGTTATGTCGATGTCAGCTGTCCTTCATGCGAATACCTGGAAACGCAACCAAATTGTGTTAAGTTCTTTTTCACTGCCCGGAATATGTCTACCACTGCAGAAGAAAAAAGGTGTGCATTTGAATGACTCTTTTCGAAAGGTTCTTCAACCTGTTACAAATGAGATTTTTTTATTATTTCCATTTTTGGCGTAACCTTGCTAATAAGTTGGATTGTAAAAATTCAAGGACGAAATTGCACTGATTTTTACTCAATATATTTGAAACGAAATGCGTTTTTAAAATTTCCCTATGATATTAAAAATAGTATTTGCCCGACTGGTTGGAAAAATGTGCTAATTGGTATCCAAAAATTACGGGATCAAAGAAACACCAACATCGACAAAAAGTGACAAGAAGATCTTCACAAATATTCATGCGCGGATGAAACTGCCCTCAAAAGTCATTTCGTATGATATTTGAAATAAATTTTAACGATTTTATTTTTATTTGTGTAGTTTGGGAGCGATGCGCTTTTTTCCCTAATTATCAACGGCCATTTTGCAGAGAAATGATGTTTGGAGGTCCTATTTTGGGTCGGAAGCATAACCTTGTCACAACACTGGGAAACACTTCGTGCTAATTATAACCGATAGTACGTCTTATTGAAGTCACGTGGTTGGGTTTTGATACCCCACTTCATAGAGCAGTTAGTGGGGAGTCGTTTGGCAGTGTTTTACAGGGAGCGTTCAAGTAATGTTAACTGGACTTTGCTTCCAATTTTTCTCTCTGAGAAATAGATCAGGACCCCTCGTTGAAACGAGCCCGTTGAGCTTGTTGCAATGGGGGATCATGGATTGTGTCTTTGAGACAAAAAGCGAAGGCATTTATGAATTTATTTTCCAACGGTTGTCTGCTATCCGCGCTGAATATGAAATTCAATGCTGGGAATAATGGGCAAACTTAGTTCTGTGATTTTTTTATTTTATTTTTTTTCATAAAAATCATTTCGTTGGCTGACTTTGTTGCGCTATACATAAATTTTCTTTGAAAATTTTACGTTGTTTTCAATTTTTTGTCTCAGAAACATTGCCTCTGACCCCCACTGAAACGATCTTGTAGAGCTCGTTCGGGGGGGGGGGGGGGGGGGGGGGGGGGGGGGGGGGGGGGGGGGGGGGGAGGTTGAGAGAATGAAGTCAGTCAAGAATATATTTTTCTATTGTTGTCTGTTATCTGCTCGGGGTGGGGGTTTCGAAGGAGGGTCATGGTTGAGTTTTGGGGACGGAGATTGAAGTCAGTCAATACATTTTGCAACTGTCGTCTGCTATACACGCTGAGAAAGCGATCTAAAGCTGTGTATAATGGGCGAATTTAGTCTAATGATTTTTATTCATAAAAAATCGTTCGGTTGTGATTTATTACAGAATGTCTGTTACCCAACGTAATGGCCATAGTTAGTCAACGCTATACACAAAATCTCCAATCAAATTTTTCATTTTATTTTGCTCTCGGTTTTTGTCTCGGAGACGTGGATCATGACCCTCATTGGAGCGAGCTCTTTGACCTCATTCCAATGGGGGGCCATGGGCTGCGTCTTGG
The DNA here is from genome assembly GCA_031216915.1 of Pictodentalium vernedei. Taxonomy (NCBI): domain Eukaryota; kingdom Metazoa; phylum Mollusca; class Scaphopoda; order Dentaliida; family Dentaliidae; genus Pictodentalium; species Pictodentalium vernedei. The sequence continues at coordinate 320,044,626 of CM062297.1, forward strand.
AGACGGAACTGAAGTTATTTAGGAATTTATTTTGCAACTGCTGTCCGCTATACATGCAGAATATGAAATTCAATGAAGGGAATAATGGGCAAACTTAGTTTAGTGATATTTATTCAGAACAAAATCATGCCGTTGCGATTTGTTGTAGAATGCCTGTTGCCCAACGTAACAACTTAAATCGGCCTGTGCAATATACAAAAATCTCCATCCAAAATTTAGTTTGGTTTCTGGGACAAAGATCAAAGCCAAGTAAAACATACATTTTGTAATTGATGTCTGCTATCCATGCTGAAAAGGGACCCAATGCTGCAAATAATGGACGAATTTTAGTTTAAGGAATTTTATTTATAAAAAATTGTTTTGCTGCAAGTTATTGGAGAGTGTCTGTTACCCAATGTAACGGCCAAAATTAGTCAACGCTGTACGCAAAACCTTCACATCCAATTTTAATTTTACTTTGCTCTCTGTTTTTCTCACGGAGACATAGATCATGACCCCTCGTTGGAACGAGCACGTTGAGCTCATTGCAATGGGGTGTCATGGATTGGGTCTTTGAGACAGAGAGTGAAGTCATTTATGAATTTATTTTGCTACTGTTACCTGCTATCCATGCTGAATACGAAATTTAATACAGTGAATAATGGGCAAACATAGTTTAGTGATTTTATTAATAAAAATCATTTTGTCGGCGGACTTTGTTGCAAGTTATCAGAGAATGACTGTCGCTGAACGTAAAGGCCAAATTCCGCCAGCGCAAAACATAAAACTTTTTTTGAAAATTTTACTTTGTTTTCAGTTTTTGTCTCGCAAACATTGCCTCTGACCCCCTCCCCTCCCCCCCCCCCCCCCCCCCCCCCCACTGAAACAAGCATGCATGTAGAGCTTGTTGCGGTGGAGGGGGGCGTGGGCTAGGTTTTGGGGGACAGAGGTTGAAGTTAATCAAGAATACATTTTTCTATTGTCCTTTGTTATCTACGCTAGGTGAGGGAACCGATGTGGGGTCATGGGCTGTGTTTGGGGACGGAGTTTCAAGTCGGTCAAAAACACCTTTTTCTATTATCGTCTGTTATCCACGCTGGGTGAAGGTTCATGAACTGTGAACTAAGAGAAAACTTAGTTTAGTGATTACTTCTAACCGATATCTATAATTTTTGTCCTCAACACTCCTCCCTGTTGCAGAGCATAAGACAATTTCGGTCAGTCTCTTGAATTGTACCTCCAAATGTCTCTGAAGAGACTGTTGTTGTTGTTTTTATTATTAAAATATGGATCATAAAAAGTACACCTGGAGAGGGCCGGGAAACAGGATGGCACGGTTAGACTACTTTATAGTCTCTTCGGATTTACAGCTATTTATTAAAAAAGCAGATGTATACATCAGACATAGATCAGATCATAATCCGATTAGTATATGCCTCTCTTTCATGAACCAGAAAAAGGGAAAAGGATTTTGAAAATTTAACACCAGTCTTTTATACGACCCTGATTATATAAATTTAGTAAAATTAACTATAACTGAAACAATAGACCAGTATAATAATAATAATAATAATAATAATAATAATAATAAAAATAATGATAAATTAAAGCTCACAATTAATGACCAACTATTTTGGGAGACGCTAAAAATAATGATAAGGGGAAAAACTATATCATTTGCAACCCATAAAAAACGACACACAGAAGAAAGGAAGAAATTGAGTACGAACTAAACAAACTATACATTAAATTAGACAGTGGAGACATATCTGCCAGTAGCCGCATTACTCCACTCGAAAATGACCTAAAATAAATTAATGACAAAAAGATAAAAGGTATTATACTGAGAACAAAATCCAGGTGGAAGGTCGAAGGCGAGAAACCAACTAAGTATTTCTGCAATCTAGAAAAACGACACTACACTGAAAAAATGATAGCAAAACTGATTAAATCTGATGGATCCGAAACTAGCGACCTAAATGATATCATTTCTGAACAACGAAATTTCTTCGAAAATCTGTATTCATCGAAAAATGAAAGCCCTGAAAACAATATTCGTTATGAAGATACTTTTTTTGATCCGCAAAACCCCTATCTAAACCTTCTCGATGAGGATGAAAGTCGGTTACTGGAAGGTCCTGTATCGGAACATGAATGCCTCAGTGCCCTAAAGAGTATGAAAAACAATAAAAGTCCTGGCTCGGATGGTTTCACAGCAGAATTTTACAAATTTTTTTGGAAAGATATCGGGAATTTTTTGGTCAACTCCTTGAATTACGGTTACGACTCAGGAGAACTCTCCATAACTCAAAGGGGTGACATAATAACATGTATTCCTAAGCCAAATAAATCGAAAATGTACATAAAAAAACTGACTACCAATATCACTTATTAACGTAGACGTAAAAATAGGCTCCACTGTAATTGCTAATTGAATAAAGACAGTTCTACTGAAACTAATCTCTGAGACTCAGTAAGGCTTTATGAAGGGAAGATATATTGGGAATCAAATCGTTTAACATTTGATCTAATTAAACAATGCGAAGATTTGGATATCCCTGGACTGCTGATTTTGATAGATTTCGAGAAAGCATTCGACTCGTTGGAGTGGCCATTTATTGAGAAAACTTGAAGATTTTTAAATTTTGGTACCTCTATCCTTAAATGGTTCAAAACATTCTACAACAACATTTATAGCTACGTACTGAACAATGGAAACTGTTCAGAGAGCTTTAATATACAATGAGGTGTCAGACAGGGTGATCCACTCTCCCCTTACCTGTTTATTCTTAGCGCAGAAATCTTGAGTGCGGCGATAAAATTTAACCCCGACATTAAAGGCATAACAATAAATGATTCAGAATACCTGATTAGTCAGTATGCAGACGATTCGTCACTTTTTCTAAACAATGACCCTACCTCTTTGAACAGAGCACTAGAAATGGTGAACATATTTTCTGGTTGTTCCGGTCTTAAAGTAAATTTCGATAAGACACAGGTTATATGGATTGGATCGAAACGGGGTTGTGGCGAAGAAATTCAAACAAGAGAAGAACTGAATTGGAATCATAGTAACCCTACACAATGCAATTTCTTTAAGAAATTGAAAAGCATTGACAAACTGTTAAATGACTGGTCTTTTAGAAATATTACTCTGATAGGTAAATGTGTAGTTATAAAAACACTTACTTGCCCTACCAATACTAATTCATTGTTTATCGGTCCTTCCAGATCCAAACGAGGAGACATTAAAAAAGATTTAAACCTATTTTTTCAATTTTTTGTGGTCCGGTAAAAATGACAAAGTTAAACGCGAAATCATTATCAATATGATAGAAAATGGTGGTCTAAAATTCCCCCATATAAAAAGCTATTGTCGCTCCTTAAAACTACCATGGATTAAAAAACTTATAGACCTGAGCGTAATGGCCCCAAGGAAAACACTTGCATTAGATCAATTTGAAAAATTTGGGAGCTTTAAAATATGGTACTTAAACAAAGAAGGTTTACGAATAGTTGGGAACCACACAAATAATTTCTGGAAAAGTGTTCTGGAAGCTTGGTCGTTGCTCAACAATTACGTTGCCACAACCCCAGATGAAATCTTTTCACAAACAATTTTTTACAACAACAATATAAAAATCAACCTCAAAACAATTTTCAACCAGCACTGGTGCAAGGTAGGTGTTTATTTTGTGAATGATTTATTAAATGAAAACAAAAGTTTTTTGTCATATAATGAATTCTCCACAAAATATGATATCAGGACACTGTTTACTGTCTACCAAGGAGTAATAAACTCAATTCCAAGAGAATGGAAGGATATAATAAAACAATATAAAAAGACACAAACGATTATAAACAAGAACGTTAAGAAACTTAAATATTGCTCAAAGTCTTGCAAAGCCTTTTATCCAACGTTTTTGGAGATGTCAGCAAGTGCACCAACCCATGTCCAAAATAAATGGAATGCCATTTTAGATATTAATCTTCAACCGGAGGACTGGGGATTGATATATAAAAGGTCATTCCAAATTACAGATGACACTTATCTACAAACTTTACAGTATAAAATTTTACAGAGGATCTTATATACAAATCAGAAATTATATAAATGTAAGTTATCAGAAACAGAGCTTTGCACGTTCTGTGGCAAAACAAAAGAGACAGTTGTGCATCTCTTTTTTGACTTTTCCATTTCAAAAACAATTTTACTGAATCTGTCCCAACTTCTGAAGGAGAAATGCAATATATCGTTTCCAGTAACACCCAAATATGTTATTCTAGGTCAATGCATTGAAGATAATGAAGTAGACATCTCGGTTGATACGGGCTATCTGTGTGCACTTCTGTACAAAAAATTCATCTATTCCTGTAGAGTGAGGAAATGTCGACCAGTTATGAAAAATTATATCGATCAGTTGAAATATTACCGCAGTCTTGAACTGTTGCCCACCTATTCTTACACGGAAAAAAAATTGGTTGCAATGCGAGCAAGATGGACTGCATTGGGCGGCTTTCTTCGGGATTGATTCGAGAACCAATTCCAAATTGTGTCATTGTGTACGGTCCTTCCTGCCCGGACCGGAGCTAAGAAATATATAAAAAGTAATTCCTTTCTTCCTATTACAATGCGCATAATAACAAGCGTAAGAAGAAATGTCACATATAGATATAACTCTCACGCAATATGTAAAAAACTCTGAGATCTCCCGACTCCTTTATAGAAAATAAATGACTTTTTAAGTTACACAAAAAGCATTACTTCCTGTGCAACATATCTACTATACTCATTTTTTCAAGATTAAGCAGTTCAGCCCTGTATATTGTTACCTATGTATACAAAGATTTAAATATCTATGTACACAAGTTTGTATATGAAATAAATCTGAAAAAAAAAAAAATCGAAGGGAAGCTTCCTCTAGACACCAACAATGCGTCACAAAAAAATAAAATTGATTTGAATCAGCATTCATAAGTTATTAGACAGAAACCATGGCAGCCATATTGAATTGGTTATCTGATCTAAAATCGAAAGGAAGCTCCCTCTCGTCACAATAATGCATAACCAAAGAATGAAACTGATTCATGTCAGTATTTATTAGTTATTGGATGGAAAACAAATTCAAGATGGCCACTATAGAAGCCATAATGAATTGGCCACTGGTGGCCATCTTGGTTCAGCTGACTGGTCCAACATTGAATGAAAGCTTCCTCTTGACAGCAACAATGCATAATTAAACAAGAGGCCCCAGTGAGGTGCTCACCTGACATGGTAGCCTAAATATCAACCCAGAGAATTGATTTCAACAAGTTGCATCTGCTCCTTCTACGGAAAAGCTTATATCAAATATCCAAAGATTCTGACCACTGGATCTAAAAAAAAAAAAAGATTTTTAAAGAATATTCGTCATATTGAACTAATTCGGGCTCCCACAGGGAGCCCATATATGAACCCAGGGGCTTGCCTTTAACAAACTTGAATCTCACCCCTCTAAGGATGCTGCACACCAAATATCAAAACATTCCAACTCTGAAGGAGAAAATTTTTAAAGAAAATTCCTCATTTTGAACTAAGTTACAATTCGAGCTCCCACAGTGAACCCAAATATGGACCTAGGGACATGGCTTGAACAAACTTGAATCTTACCCACCTGAGGATGCTGTATAAAAAATATAAAAAGCATTCATCTGCTGGATCTGAGGAAGATTTGTAAAGAAAATTCCTCATGGCCAAATGCATGACTTGTAATTTGTATCAGATTACAAGTCATGCATTTGGCCATGAGGAATTTTCTGCTTGTGATAGGACTTGGAATTTGTATCAGATTCTCGGTCGTGTTTACAATCTGATCACACCTGGCCCTGACGGGCTCATTGCAATCTGATTGTAAACATGACCGAGAATCTGATACAAATTACACTACATGCACATGGTCATGATAAGGGAACATAAGGGAATTGCTGGATCACCTGGTGTTCATTGATGATAAATATTGTTGCAGAACCAGGCCTGCTAGTGGCTGTTGTGAATCGGGGCTGCCAGAACCTAGTAGTTGCCGATAAAAACTTTTCTGCTGCATATCATGACTTTACCATAAGTAGTATTATTCTCAGTGTTGCTATGATTATTGACAACATTCCAGATGAAATCATTGGTGATTTTTACCATGGGGATGTGTCTGTTGGAATAAAAGAACATGTGTTCCAATCTTCCTCCCCCATGCAGCATATGACTGAGTTGGAACAAATTTTAAAAATAGGCTGATGAAATCGTCAGATGTGTACCCATACGTGCAACTAGTAGAAAGCTGTATGACGGAGGGCCACCACGGATGCCGACATTATGTACACCATACAAGTAATGGGTACATATAGAAATGGATTGGAGGAGTTTCTAATTTGATGGATAAAGGGTTAATATCTCCAGATCAAATTATCAGATTTACATAAAAAAACTATACAGCACAGCACACCAGTAACCTGAATAAATATATAAAGTAACATGACAATCGGATTGATATTTTTTGAGTTATCTCATGCCAAAGGGATTGGAGGAATTTTCAATTTGAAGGATAAAGGGTTAATATCTCAGGATTAAAATAACAGATTTACACCAAATACTATACAGCTTGGTACATCAGTAACCTGAACACAAATATAAAGTAACTTGACAATCCAAGCAATAATTTTCAAGTTATCGAATGCCAAAGGGATTGGAGGAATTTTCAATTTGAAGGATAAAGGGTTAATCTCAGGATCAAATTATCCGATTTATACCAAAAACTATACAGCTTGGCAAATCAGTAACCTGAACACAAATATAAAGTAACTAGACAATCCAAGCAAATATTTTTCAAGTTATCGAATGCCAAAGGGATTGGAGGAATTTTCAATTTGAAGGATAAAGGGTTAATATCTCAGGATCAAATTATCCGATTTACACCAAAAACTATACAGCTCGGCACATCAGTAACCTGAACACAAATATAAAGTAACTTGACAATCCAAGCAATATTTTTCAAGTTATCGAATGCCAAAGAAATGGATACGGACGCCAGATGGACAGAGGGATGGACAGACAGATGGACAGACGGACGGACAAAGGATGGACGAACGACGGATGGTCACCCCGGATGCCGGCATTATGTGTACCATACATAGTATGGGCACACATAAAAACTCATCCATGTGATGACATAAAACTAGTTTTAATTATTTACAGTGATCCAGTGATGGTAGGCCAGATCACAGATTAACATCTCTCAGTGTGCATGCATTATTTAAGCATGAAAATCTTGACTTGCTTGTTGCAGGACAAACCACACCAAACATATCCTGGACAAACCCACAGAATGCATACAGTTAAAACTAGAAGTCCTGTCACGAATTGTGTGCTTATCCAGGCTTAATTGCATGTAAGAATTGCGCGCAATTGCAATATTGAATGACATCCAAAGCATGGCAGGTTCGCCTGGTTACTCATAGCAAACACAGGCAATGTTTCTGCCAATGGACCTCCGGGTCATTGGCTGAAACATTGCTTGAGCACAGGCCATATTGCAGAATTTGATAGCCTTACTATGGTCATAACACGTAGATTAACGCACAGTTGAAAGGCTGTCTCTCAAAGACCAACCTGTTCAAACATTTGATGCTGCAGACAATGACACTATTGATAAGTTGTGGCTGAACTGACAGCTATTAATGCCATTATCACCTTTGATGACTTTACTAGTGGTCTGTTAAAAATTAAAGATTTAATATTATTATTATTTACTAAATAGAATTATTTATTTATTTATTTATTTATTCTCACTGTATTTTATTTTCAATTTTTCATACCTTTCACACAATGTAGAGGTTCAGAAGGTAAAAAATCTTTGGCGTTATTTTTTATTTATTTCTTCAGTCTCAATATATCTTATAAAACCATTTTTTCATATTATTCTCACACACTTCTGAAGCCAGTAAAGCAAACCGCCCCTGATTGATTATACTTAAAACAAATCCAACCAATAGGACTTAATGGGATCAGTAAAGCAAACCACTCAGTGATTGATTAAAAATCAATGAAAGCCAATCAATAGGGCTTCATCTAATTTGTTTCGACGACACAAACTGAGTTGTGAAAAACAAACTTGGGACATCTCAGATTGAAAAGAATTATCTAGGTGAGTGACATTTGTCACCTTGTTGGCGAGTTTAATTATGTACTGAGGTGTGAAAAACACCCCAGCCCACATATGGCAAAAAACCAGGCTTGCCCTCCCAAAGTTGGAATCATTTTCCTCAAAGTCTCTTTGAAGAAGTTAAAACAAGCAAAACGCGTCAAGACGTGTCACCTCCTGGACTCGAAAAAATAGACTTCAACAGCGCTTCGGCACATGCCTTGATCTGGGCTCAAAAAACCTTTAAAAATAAGTTGACAGATAAGACGATTTCGGCCTATTAGTCTTACATTTCAGAACTTTGCCCAGCATCTGGAGTAAGGAACAATACGAGAGTGAGCAAGCAAACTCTGACCTGTGTTGTCCCTCTACACCAACGCGAAAAGCATAATAAGAAAAGATCAAGGCAAAGTACTTCTCACTCTTCTTTTCCTTCTACTTCTCCTGCTTTCTCTCAGAGTAAGCGCCTCAATTTTCAAACATCTCCGGTCCATATTGTGGCTGAAGATGCTCGCAAATTGAGTAACGCTGTCTCGCCTCGTCTTGCTCCTTTACCTCCTACTCCTCCTCAGCCTTTCTTCTCCGGTTCTCCTAGTGCTCTCACTAAAACTCCTCCTGCTTCCTCCGCTTCTCCTTCTGTTTCCTTTCCTGCTTCTGTTTCTTCTCCACCTTTTCCTGCCTCTAGTGTGGTTCAACCAGGTATATCGTACTCAGAGAAAGTCAAATCACTGAGCCGCAACTCGGGCTGGCCGCTCATTTGACTCTAAATTCTCCCAGTTTCAGCATAAAACCGGAGTTAATTTTGACAAAAGGAATTGGCGCCTCCCCGATGTTTGTAAAAACATCCTTATGATTGGAAGTTCAAATTTAGGTCTCACTCATCGAAATCCCATCCGGACATCCAGGTGGAGTGTTACCCCGGTGCCAAACTCAATCATTTTCGCAAAATGTTTAAAGGGCACAGGGGCCAGGCCAGTCCCCCCAAAATATTATTAAATACTGGCGTGAATTCTCAGAATGATAATTCTGATCTCATAGTTAAGCAGTTGCGGAATATGCTTAGCGATATCAGGGTCAAGTTAAGATCAGCAAAAATTGATTTCGCTGAACTAAACTTTTCGCAAAGACTCCCTCAGGCTGAGAGAAGAACCCTGAGCATCATCAACAAAACCATTCAGAAAGTGAAGGATGTTAACCTTATACCAAAAATTGATGAAGCTAAGTTTGATGTTATTCAGGATTTAATCCATTGGACCACGACAACCGCCAATATTATGTACGATCACTGGTTGAACCATCTAGATTTAAACTAAGTAAAGGCAAATGCAACAACTGCCTAACAGATGTGGGATTAGGAACTAATGTGGTTAACCTGCCTGGCACCAATGACCAAACAACCCAAGAGAAATCTCTTTTAGATCGCGGTTTAACTTTTGTACCAGCACCTAAGCCTAAAACTGGTAATCAAATAAATATACCATCATATAACTGTAATTTTCTTAGGCAAATGAAATTAGCAGACCGCTTCAGAAACTCCAGCGGTCTGAAAGTTCCTTTCACAGAATCATCTGGTTCGTCACCCCAAGATAGTGAAGAAGATCCCGAAATTATTGAGGCAAGCAAACGAAACATCCAAAAGGTGTTCAGCATGAACATACTCTCCGATAAAGACAATTTAACAGCTGGTGAACGGGGAGCCCTAACGAAACTTCAAAAAAAATAAGAAATGAGTAATAAAACCAGCCAACAAAGGTGGGTCAGTAGTTGTTCTATCTCGGGATAATTACATAAAGGAAGTCATAAGACAACTCAGCAATAATAAACATAAGAAAATAGATTCAGTTATTTGGCCTAGTAATATCGAATAATTCAATAAAATCTTAAAATTTCTCCTCGATGAAGGTCACATTACCAAAAAACAATTGAAATATTTAACAGCTAAGCTCAGTGCTCAAACAAGACAATTTTACATCCTACCAAAGATCTACAAGGACCGTTCTTCATGGATGGATGACTTAACTCCACCCGGGAGGCCAATTGTATCAGATTGTAATTCGAAATCTTATGCGATCTCGGAATTAACTGATTATCATCTGAAACCTATAGCAAACAGACATCCGCGCTATCTAAAAAAATACACAGGATTTCCTGTCGAAAATTATTTCGAAACTGAAAATATCGAAAAATACAATTCTGGCTACTTTGGATATTGACAGTATGTGCACGAACATGGATATTGATAAAAGTGTTAAATCTGTTAAAAATGCATTTGAAAAATGTCTGGATGCAAAACGCCCGGATGAACAAATTTTGGATCTTTTGAGCTGAGCTTAAAAGGTAATGACTTTCAATTCAATGGAGAATATTTTCTACAAATAATGGGTTGTCCTATGGGCAAAAGATTCAGTTGTAATTTTGCAAGCATTTATGTAGCGGAATGGGAGGAAAATACCTTAAGCAAATGTGCAAAGCATCCTCTCGTATATCTCAGGTATTTAGATGACATTTTTATTATTTGGGAACATTCAAAAGAAGATTTTGATGAATTTTCAGAAATTTTGAACAATCATGATCCAAACAATAAATTAAAAGCTACTATCAGTGAAAGTTCTGTTGATTTTCTCGATGTGACCATGTATAAAGGCAAGCAATTTCAGGCATCTGGTCATTTGGATTATAAAGTATATTTTAAACCAACTGATTCACATCAATTGTTGCACACTAAATCATTTCATTCTCTACATATATTTCAAGGTATCATCAAATCACAGCCCATTCGTTTCCACTGCAATTCAAGTGATAAGGTAAATTGCAATGAGGCTTGTTCTACTCTATTGCCACTTTCAGATCAAGAGGATACTCACTGTGCTTTTTGCGTACCTTGAAATCTCAAACTCTGAAAAAGCTTGAAAGTCCAGCTGAAACTTCTGATTTCGAACCGCTGAAGATTGAACCCAACAGACCATTGCAGAATGGTAGTGACATGGTATTTAATTGCAAAAGGCCTTGTTGTAGACTGCATACCTTTATACCTGATAAGAAATAGGAATTCTCCTCAGAACAAACAAAAAATCATTATCAGATCCATAACCCCCTCCATTGTGATTCACCAAACATTATTTACCTTATCACATGTAAGCGCTGTCGGAAACAATATGTTGGACAAAGTCAAAATCCTTTCCGAGAACGTGCTACTAGACACAAACAGGATATAAAACATAATGCTGATGCCCCAGTAGCACAACATTTTAACCTTCCTGGCCATTTTTTGGACAATTTCGAAATCCATCCTATTGAACAACCACCAATTAAAGACAAATTAGAAGAAACAGATGAATTTAGAAAAAAACGTGAAGCTTTTTGGATAATGCACTTCAAACCCTCTGGCCATTTGGTATGAAAATATCAGAGGGAGAATGCGAAAGGAGGTCCATCATTCCTTTCACTTTAACATTCAACAGAATGAATATCGAAATAGCAAAAATGTTAAAAGATGAATTCAATTTAACCAATGCTAAATTAAATGAACCTTTGAATCTTCGACCTGTCATTGCCTATAAGAAAAACAAAAGTTTGCATAACATCCTTGTAAGGACTAAATTAGAGCCCATCAATGAATAACATCAACTATTGCTGGTCAGTTTAACAAGTTACTGAGCTCATCACTTAGTTTAAATCAATTTTATGTAATTTTTGTCATGTTTGAAACCCATCAGGGTTCAGTAAATGAAAACAAATTATTTTCAATGGCATATCAAAAGAAAAAAATGTTTCAGTAGGTTTTGTCTGTGCCAGTGCGATTTTTTAATCATCAAACACACCCACCCACATGGATGGATTCACACACAGTTCAATCACTATATGCCACCTGACTTAAGTCTGAAGGGGGAGGGGGGGGGGGCATAAAAAGTATTTGGCACATATTTTTAGATTCTGATTTACGTTTATACTATGGAGTGGGTTGTGTATTTCAGCCAAATATTCTTAATGATGAACAATACTCTTTCCATGTTATGTTCAAAGTATTCCGTGTCCTTACAAGTATACTCATGTTTCCTACAATATGCAAAATTCAGTCATCACAAGTCATGAGTAGTTTTGTGTTTCTAGTTAGTTCTCTTGTAATAAGAGTTTTGAGTTTCAAAAATCTACATGAACTATGTAAAAGTATGATACAAGTTGTTCCCACAACAGCACAAATTGTTGTTCTAAATAAAGAGATGCAGTACTTGCAAAGCATACATCTTGACCAATGTTCTGAAGCACAAAACTCGTTCAGCGATAGCAAGAAATAATGGAAAGAACACATGTATGAAAATGACATATTTGTCCCAAATCTGAGTTAATGAAAAAGATATTAAGATAATTAAAAGTACAAGTTGTATTTAAATATTTGTATTTTACAGTCATGTTTTCTTTTCTTCACAGTGTAAGCCCTTACATGTAGATGATTAACCCTTTACCCAGTGCAGACGATATCAAAATTTATTATTTTAAATATCATTTTTTGAGATTTTTCAAAAAATTTCAACAAAACCATATCACGTGACTCGTTCTGAGGGGTCACATGATATGGTTTTGTTGAATTTTTTTAAAAAATAATATTTTTTCAACTGCTGAATTTGCATATTACATGAGTGGATGCAGGCGATTCGTTAGGTAAAGGGTTAAAAAGAATGAGAAAATGAAAGTGTCAATGACACTGTAGCTCAACTTGTCAAGACAAAGACATGTACATGTATAGTATGTGACACAGCAATGACAAACATCTAGGTAATGACCTGATAACAAAGGTACATATAAAGTATTGTAACTGTCTGTACATAAATACTGAGCGTTGCCTGTAACAAATGTATAGGTAAAGTATTGTAAAGGTGGGTGACAGTCAGATGCTAAACTAGAATGAGTCCCACAGTGGGTCTGACTGAACCCCAAAATATTTGTTCTCATAGCACAGTGATAACAAAGGCACCCCAAAACACACTCATTCCTGTCCCAAGGTGAAAACAAAGGTACCCAAGAAGTTTCGTGAAGATCAGTTCACAAATATGAGCTGTGTAGAAGTTGTGACAAAAAACTGATTGGACCTAATTTCGGTACAAAATGGCCACTGGCAGCCATCTTGAATTTTGGACCGCGCCCAGAAACACTCGTTCTCGTCCCAAGGTGATAACAAAGGTACCCAAGAAGTTTTGTGAAGATCGGTTCATAAATACAGCCTCTAGCCCGAGCCGTATTGACATGTGCACTTACAGAGTATAAGTAGCACTGAATAAATCAAAGTTCATCTAATTTGCATAATTTCTGCACGAGAAAAAAACCCGTACTATATGTGATGTATTCCATGTTACTAAACATTCATACAAAAATTTATTCAAATCAGAACTTTCATACAGAAGTTCTGTACAAAAGACTGATTGCACTAATTTTGGTACAAAATGGCTGCTGGTGGCCATCTTGAAATTCGGACCACACCCAAAAACACTCGTTCTCATCCCACAGTAATAACAAAGGTACCCAAGAAGTTTCGTAAAGATCGGTTCATAAATACGGCATCTAGCCTGAGCCGTATAGAAGTTGTGTACAAAAAACTGATTAGACCTAATTTCGGTACAAAATGGCCACTGGCAGCCATCTTGAATTTTAGACTGCACCCAGAACCACTCGTTCTCGTCCCAAGGTGATAACAAAGGTACCCAAGACATTTCGTGAAGATCAGTTCATAAATACAGACTCTAGTCTGAGCCGTATTGACATGTGTACTTACTGTGTGTAAGTCGCACTGACAAAATCAAAGTTCATCAAATTTGCATAATTTCTGCACGAGAAAAAAACCCGTATTATATGTGATGTATCCCATGGTACTAAACATTCACAAAAAAATTATTCAAATCGGCGCTTTCATATGGAAGTTCTGTGCAACAATCTGATTGCACCTAATTTTGTACAAAATGGCTGCCATCGGCCATCTTGAATTTCGGACTGGACCCCAAAACACTCGTTCTCATCCCACGGTATTTATTATTTATTGGTGTTTAAGGTCACATATTTCTGCACAATGGCTAATCATGACCACAACATGAGTATCAACTCAAGACCAGGGGTGAGTGTTAATAAGCCATGTTGCCCATTTTAGAGAGGGTTTGCACCTCCCAAGCATTGGTGACTGGGTCCTATTTTACCAGTAAAACAGAGCCCATTTACCGCAGTGAACGGGCACTGCTTCACTTCCCGGGTTTCCCGCGGGGACCGTCCCACGGTGATACCAAAGGTACCCATGAAGTTTCGTAAAGATCGGTTCATAAATACGGCCTCCAGCCCGAGCCGTATTGGCATTTGCAATTACAGTGCTGAAAGTAACACCAAAAAACATCAAAATTAGTCTAATTTGCACAATTTACGCACGAGAAAAAAACCTGTATTATATGTGATGTATCTCATGGTACTAAACATTCATACAAAAAATTATTCAAATCAGAGCTTTCATATGGAAGTTCTGTACAAAAAACAGATTTCTGCATCGTTGGTACAAAATGGCGGATGGCAGCCATCTTGAATTTCGGACCGCACCAAAAAACACTCGTTCTCGTCCCACGGTCATAACAAAGGTACCCAAGAAGTTTCGTAAAGATCAGTTCATAAATTCGGCCTCTAGCCCGAGCCGTATCCAATTGTTGACGTACGGACAGATGGACAGACAGACGGACGACAGACGACGGGCCATGACAAAGGCTCAAATTTGGCTTTGCCAAAGTTGAGCTAAAAATGTCCATCAAGGCCATATTTGGCAACAGCTATTTCAGTTCCGATCCTACTTAAAGATGTTGCAGCATTGTGACCGTCAAGTACTCCTATTCCTAACAAACAATGGTTGTGTCCTCAGTTTGATGCCAACAGCCGATACAATGTTGTGCCCATACAATGTCCACCCCCCCCCCCCTCCAATTTAGTGGAAAGTTATTATCATTATTTATTGGTGTTTAAGGTTATATATTTCTGCACAATGGCTAATCATGACCATGACAGTTTTACGGGTGGAGGAAGCCGAAGAACCCAGAGAGAACCACCGAGCAACGGCGAGCATCTGTCCCTCCCCCCCCCCCCCCCAACCAACATACTAAACTCCACATAAGCAGGGTTAGCATTGGTTGAAGACGGGTAAACTATCGATATGTAGTTCGCTTTTACTACACAGCATCACTGTGCCCCCACATGGGCAATGGGGGGTGAAGTGTCTTGCCCAGGGACACAACGTAGTTACCACAGGTGGGATTCGAACTGAGGACCTCTCGGCTTGCATCCTGCTCCTCTACCTACTGAGCCACCGCCCCCCCCCCCCCCACCCTAGTGGAAAGTTGAATGACAAATTAATGGTGCAGTCTAGTTATCCCACAAACACTATAATGAAAGTGTCAATGACACTGTAGCTCAACTTGTCAAGACAAAGACATGTACATGTATAGTATGTGACACAGCAATGACAAACACCTAGGTAATGACCTGATAACAAAGGTACATAAAAAGTATTGTAACGGTCTGTACATAAATACTGAGCGTTGCCTGTAACAAATGTATAGGTAAAGTATTGTAAAGGTGGGTGACAGTCAAATGCTAAACTAGAAAAAATCTTTGAGTCCCAGAGTGGGTCTGACTGAACCCCAAAATATTTGTTCTCATAGCACAGTGATAACAAAGGCACCCCAAACACACTCATTCCTGTCCCAAGGTGAAAACAAAGGTTCCCCAAGAAGTTTCGTGAAGATCAGTTCACAAATATGAGCTGTGTAGAAGTTGTGACAAAAAACTGATTAGACCTAATTTCGATACAAAATGGCCACTGGCAGCCATCTTGAATTTTGGACCGCACACAGAAACACTCGTTCTCGTCCCAAGGTGATAACAAAGGTACCCAAGACGTTTCGTGAAGATCGGTTCATAAATACAGACTCTAGCCCGAGCCGTATTGACATGTGTACTTACTGTGTGTAAGCAGCACTGAAAAAATCAAAGTTCATCTAATTTGCATAATTTCTGCACGAGAAAAAAACCTGTATTATATGTGATGTATCCTATGGTACTAAACATTCACACAAAAAATTATTCAAATCAGCGCTTTCATAAGGAAGTTCTGTGCAAAAATCTGATTGCACCAAATTTCGTACAAAATGGCTGCCATTGGCCATCTTGAATTTCGGACCGGACCCCAAAACACTCGTTCTCGTCCCACGGTGATAACAAAGGTACCCAAGAAGTTTCGTAAAGATCGGTTCATAAATACGGCCTCTAGCCCGAGCCGTATTGGCATTTGCACTTACAGTGCTGAAAGTAACACCAAAAAACATCAAAGTTAGTCTAATTTGCATAATTTACGCACGAGAAAAAATCCCGTATTATATGTGATGTATCCCATGGTACTAAACATTCATACAAAAAATTATTCAAATCAGAGCTTTCATATGGAATTTCTGTACAAAAAAACAGATTTCTGCATCGTCGGTACAAAATGGCAGCTGGCAGCCATCTTGAATTTCGGACCGCACCCAAAAACACTCGTTCTCGTCCCACAGTCATAACAAAGGTACCCAAGAAGTTTCGTAAAGATCGGTTCATAAATACGGCCTCTACCCCGAGCCATAGCAGCTTGGCACTTACAGCTCTGAAAGTAACAATAAATAAATCAAAGTCAGTCTAATTTGCATAATTTACGCACGAGAAAAAAACCCGTATTATATGTGATGTATCCCATGGTACTAAACATTTATACAAAACTTTATTCAAATCAGAACTTTCATACAGAAGTTCTGTACAAAAAACTGATTTTTGCATCATCGGTACAAAATGGCCGCTGGCAGCCATCTTGAATTTTGGACCACACCTAAAAGCACTCGTTCCCGTCCCAGGGTCATAACAAAGGTACACAAGAAGTTTCGTAAAGATCGGTTCATAAATACGACCTCTAGCCCAAGCCATAGCCAATTGTTGACGTATGGACAGACGGACAGACGGACAGACGGACGACGGGCCATGACAATAGCTCAAATTTGACTTCGTCAAAGTTGAGCTAAAAATGGTCACTATTCAGCAGCAATCTTTCGATACTTGCTTGAGATGTGTGTTAATCATAAGGGAATTTCTCTATCACCTGGTGTGCATTTTTGATAAATATTGTTGCAGAACCAGACCTGCTAGTGGCTGTTGTGAATCGGGGATGCCAGAACATTGTAGCTGCAGATAAAATCTTTTCTGCTGCATATCATGACTTTACCATAAGTAGTATTATTCCCAGTGTTGCTATGATTATTGACAACATTCCAAATGAAATCGTTGGTGCTTTTTACCATGGGGATGTGTCTGTTGGAATAAAAGATCATGTGTACCAACCTTCCTCCCCATGCAGCATATGACTGAGCTGGAACAAAGTTTAAAAAATCACCCACGTGATCACATAAAACCAGTTTTAATTATTTACAGTGAATCGGTGATGGTAGGCCAGATCACAGATTAACATCTCTCAGTGTGCATGCATTATTTAAGCATGAAAATCTTGACATGCTTGTGGCAGGACAAACCACACCAAACATATCCTGGACAAACCCACAGAATGCATACAGTTCAAACTAGAAGACCTGTCACGAATTGTGTGCTTATCCAGGCTTAAATGTGCATAGGAATTACGTGCAATTGCAATATAGAATGACATCCAAAGCATGGCAGGTTCGCCTGGTTACTCATAGCAAACACTGGCAATGTTTCTGCTAATGGACCTCCGGGTAACCCGGAGGTCCATTGGCTGAAACATTACTTGTGCACAGGCCATATAACAGAATTTGATAGCCTTACTATGGTCATAACACGTAGATTAACGCACAGTTCGACGAGCTATTTATGCGCATTTCATGACAGGACTTCCATTTTTAACTGTAATGTCAATTTTGAACTTGCTCTCACTGCTGTTGGGCTCATGCCTAAAAGAAATGGATGAAAAATTTTAACATGGACTCTGGTCTTGCGATGTCTGAAATAAGGCAGAAAGCTGAGAGTATTTCAGGCTTAAGGAAAGTATTCCTTGAAAGTTTAGACTCTGTGAAATGGCTTCTTAATACACGGATTCAAAAGCTGTCTCTAAAAGACCAACCTGTTTAAACATTTGATGCTGCAGACAATTACAGTATTGATAAGTTGTGGGCTGAACTGACAGCAATTAATGCCATTATCACCATTGATGACTTTACTAGTGGTCTGTTAAAAATTAAAGATTTAAAAATATTTATTGACCATTGTTGTGTGGCAAAATATTATTCACAATCAAGAAATGCGGAAACTTGAACTGTGACATTCGTGGAAGCCCATGCCTCAAAAGAGGAGTTTTCAGAACTCCATAAAATTCCTGATCCTGAGCCTTCAGATGAGCATAACAAGTCTTTTCAGGAACTTAATGGCACTAAAACATCAGAGAAGTTCAGACCATCCCTTATTACTAAAGTAAATTCTGGTCATGGTATAAGGTAATACCATTCAGTCCTTCAGTACAAACTGTAAACACAGTGAGATATACCAAATGTGATAAACTAAGGATTCTATACTATGAAAGAAAGTTGAATTTTATAATTACACAATTTAAGATTGTGTACTTGAGTGTCATAATCGAAGATGCTGAGATGACATTGAAATACATTACTACAGCAGCAAAACATTCCCCAATATCTGCATGAAATGTGGCAGTGATAAATCAGATGTTATTCATGATGGTTACCCTGAGAGTAAAACATGTATTGAGAAATTTAATGTCTTGGTTAAAAAATGCAGCATCTATGCAGGTAAACAAACTAAACTGACAGCAAAATCAGCTGCAAAAAAAAAATGTAAAGCATGAAAATAAAACTAGTAAAACTACACAGTGAATGTATTTTAGGATGCATGTAAATTCACCCTTTACCCATAGAAACATTTAAAGAAATACCATCTTTTCATGCAGTGTTCCCAATGGTCATATACCAGTATTCAGCCTACATTGGTGCGACCCTGTGCTTCATTAATTAAAATTTTACTTATGATTTTTATTACCTGGTAAACACATGCGTGGACATCACTGCTCATTTGTGGATTTTTACCAGTCCACGGCAGCTGTACTATATAACTCTATGTATGATTTTGCAACATGCCCTACAAACACACTTGATCAATACATGTATATCCCTCCAGAAATGCTTACCTGTCATAACATTGATAATGTGAAACATCATTGATAAAAGCATCATGAGCCATAATGATCTTTCCTGCACTTCAACACAATCGCTCATCTCCTCCGAATGTTCCGATCTAGAATAGGATTTGATAACTTTTGATGTATAAGTAAACCTAAAACATATGCCAACATCTATCATTTATAGATGTTCGAGCACTGTTTTCCATAACATCTCTCTTAACAGATTCAGGAATGTTCTCTGAATGCTCATATTTAGAATAGGATTTGATAACTTTGGATGTTCAAGCAAACCCAAAACATGCCACCATCAATCATTTATAAATGTTGGATCACTATGTTGTTAAAGCATCTCTCTTAACAGATTCAGGCATGCTTATCGTGAAAACATTCTTTTGGGATATTATGAGTGCTCCAGATGCAGCAGCAAGCCTTATTCAGCATATTCAAAAAAGTGAAGATTGTCAGCTCGCATTTTTCCTGTTAGGACAACACATTTGTTTATCATTTCCACGAATATATTCTGAGTTACTTGGGACAGACCTGGCATTTGCAAGAGAGTCATTTATTCACTTGCCTACTGCTTGTCTGAAAACAATTTCGAAGGATGAAAAATAGCCCTCCTGGCCTTTAAAAATAATGAGTACTATAACAGCCTATTCCTCAAACCCACATCTTTTGAGATGTCTGCTACATGAGTGGTCTCTAAGACAGTCACACTGCCCCTCCCACACCCCAAGCCTTTTGGAGGCCCAGAGTTGTGGGAAGGGCAGTGTAGCCGTCTCACAGAGACTACCTTGTTAGCAGCACCAAAAAATAAGTACAAAGCCCACTAGGCACAATTCATTAACAGCAAAACTTCATTTTGCCACTTATAGCTTTTATAAGCTTGAGGAGAGCTAATCACTTCCCTATGGCATACGAGGGGAGCTATTTTTAGCTCTCCTGCATTTTTATGAATGCCAGGCCTGTTGGGATGAATAATTCCCATCACCAAGTTTGTACTGAAGTTACAGCAATCACTGAATATGAAAGGAAATTAGGTAAAAAAATCCTGTGAATACTCTAGTTTCCGAGTAAAATCAAGTGTGATAAGGCCATTGAAAAAAAATGTCTGGGTTCTCAGGCAAAGCGC
Organism: Pictodentalium vernedei; assembly: GCA_031216915.1. Taxonomy (NCBI): domain Eukaryota; kingdom Metazoa; phylum Mollusca; class Scaphopoda; order Dentaliida; family Dentaliidae; genus Pictodentalium; species Pictodentalium vernedei. The sequence goes on from CM062297.1 coordinate 320,065,114, forward strand.
GCGTCAGTTAAAAACCCACTGCATCAAAACATTTTATTGCCAAATGAAAGTGTCAATGACACTGTAGCTCAACTTGTTAAAACATGTACATGTATAGTATGTGACACAGCAATGACAAATATCTAGGTAATGACCTGATAACAAAGGTACATATAAAGTATTGTAACTGTCTGAACATAAATACTGACCATTGCCTGTAAAAAATGTATAGGTAAAGTATTGTAAAGGTGGGTGACAGTCAGATGCTAAACTAGATAAGAAATCTTGGAGTCCCAGAGTGGGTCTGACTGAACCCCAAAATATTTGTTCTCATAGCACAGTGATAACAAAGGCACCCCAAAACACACTCGTTCCTGTCCCAAGTTGATAACAAAGGTACCCAAGAGGTTTCGTGAAGATCAGTTCATAAATATGAGCCGTCTAGAAGTTGTGACAAAAACTGATTGGACCTAATTTCGGTACAAAATGGCCACTGGCAGCCATCTTGAATTTTGGATCACACTCAGAAACACTCAATCTCGTCTCAAGGTGATAAAAAGGTACCCAAGAAGTTTCGTGAACTCTAGCCTGAGCCGTATTGACATGTGCACTTCCTGTGTATAAGTTGCACTGAATAAATCAAAGTTCATCTAATTTGCATAATTTTTGCACGAGACAAAAACCTGTATTATATGTGATGTATTCCATGTTACTAAACATTCATACAAAAATTTATTCACATCAGAACTTTCTTACAGAAGTTCTGTACAAAAAACTGATTGCACTAACTAAAGTACAAAATGGCTGCTGGTGGCCATCTTGAATTTTGGACCGCATCCAAAACCACTCGTTCTCGTCCCACGGTGATAACAAAGGTACCCAAGAAGTTTCGTAAAGATTGGTTCATAAATACGGCCTCTAGCCCAAGCCGTATTGGAACTTGCAGTTACAGTGCTGAAAGTAACACTAAATAGATCAAAGTTAGTCTAATTGGCATAATTTATGGACGAGAAAAAAACCTGTATTATATGTGAAGTATCCCAAGGTACTAAACATTCACACAACAAATTATTCAAATCAGCGCTTTCATATGAAAGTTGTGTGAAAAAATCTGATTGCACCCAATTTTGTACAAAATGGCTGCCAGCGGCCAACTTGAATTTTAGACCAGACCCAAAAACACTTGTTCTCGCCCCACAGTGATATCAAAGGTACCCAAGAAGTTTAGTAAAGGTCGGTTCGTAAATACGGCCTCTAACCTGAGCTGTATTGAATTGTTGACGGACCAACGGACAGATGGCCAGATGGACAGACAGATGACTGGCCATGGCATAAGCTCAAATTTGACTTGAGCTAAAAATCATCAGTTGATTAAAAGTATCTGCAACTTAAAATAGCAATGCTGAATTGAAAGAAATGCTATAAAAAACAAGAGGCCCCAGGGGACCTTAGGCATTCACAGAAAGTTCCATACTGTTAAGACACAAATTCTATCAAAAAGCTATTCTTAAGGCTCTTCACAGTAAATCTATACTCTCTGTGGAGCTAAAACATCAACAGGACTGAATGGGACAATGCTGCTGATCAAATATCAAATGATTCTGCATGATGGTTCTGAAGAAGATTTTCAAAGAATTTTCCTTGCATTGCACAAAGTAAACATTCACGTCCCCATAGTGAGCTCCAATATTGATCACAAGTCTCAATTTGAACAAACATGAATCCAACCCATACCAAGATACTGCATACCAAATATCTACAGATTCTGCTCACTGGTTCTGGTGAAGAAGATTGTTAAAGATTTTTTCTTAAATTGCACTATGCACTATGTAAAAATTCACACTCCCATAGTGATCCCCAATATAACAGGGGATTCAATTTGAACAAACTTGAATCAGACCCATACTAAGATGCTGTATACCGAATATCACAAGATTCTGCCCATCGGTTCCGGAAAAGAAGAGTTTTAAATTTTTTTTCTTAAATTGCACCAAGTAAAAATTCAGGTCCCCATAGTGAGCCCCAAAATTGATCAAGGGACTCCATTTGAACAAACTTGAATCAGACCCATACCAAGATGCTGTTTACCAAATATCAAAAGATTCTGCCCACTGGTTCTGGAGAAGATTTTTCCTTAAATTGCACTAAGGAAAAATTCATGCCCCTATAGGGAGCCCCAATATTGATCAAGAGACTTGATTTGAACAAACGTGAATCAGACCAATACCAAGATGCTGCCTACCAAATATCAAAAGTTTCTGCCCATTGGTTGTGGAGAAGAAGATTTTTAAAGAATTATTCTTAAATTGCACTAAGATGCTGCCCATTGGTTGTGGAGAAGAAGATTTTTAAAGAATTATTCTTAAATTGCACTAAGTAAAAATTCACGCCCCCATAGTAAGCCCCAATATTGGTTGAGGGACTTGATTTGAAAAAACTTGAATCAGACCCATACCAAGATGCTGCATACCAAGTATCAAAAAATTCTGCCCTCTGGTTCTGGAGATTTCAAATTTTTCTATAATTCATATGGTGCTATCAGAGTTATGTCCCACACAGAGCGCCCAAGGGACATGGCCATTTCAATTGAACAAACATGAATTGCGATATAGTAATGAACATCCACATGAAGTTTCGTGAAAATCGAACCAGTGGTTTCAGAGAAGTCATTTGAAAAATGTTCACGACGTCGACGGACGACAAGTGATAAGTTGAGCTCCCTTCGGTGAGCTAAAAATTCCTCATATTGACTAAGTTATAATTCGGGCTCCCACAGGAAGCCCGAATATGGACGCAGGGACTTGGCTTAACAAACTTGAATCTCACCCCCTAAGGATGCTACACCACATATCAAAACATTCCGACTGCTGGATCTGAAGAAGAAGATTTTTTTAGAAAATTCCTCATTTCGAACGAAGTTACAATTCAAGCTCCGACAGTGAGCCCAAATATGGACCTAGGTACATGGCTTGAACAAACTTGAATCTCACCTCACTAAGGATGCTGCATACCAAATATCAAAACACTCCGACTGCTGGATCTGAAGAAATTTTTTTTTTAAAATTCCTCATTTGGAACTAAGTTATAATTCGGGCCACCACAGTGAGCCCAAATATGAACCCAGTGACTTGGCTTGAACAAATTTGAATCTCACCCCCCTAGGCATGCTGCTTACCCAATATCAAAAGATTCTGCCTGCTGGATCTTGAGAACATTTTTTAAGAAATTTGCCTCAAATGCACTAAGTTCAAATTGGGTTCCTATACTGAGCCCAAATATAAACCCAGGGGCCGATTTGAACAAACTTGAATCAGATCCACTCCACAATGTTGCATACCGAATATCAAAAGATTCTGCCTGCTGGATCTGGAGAAGAAGATTTTTTAAGAAATTTGCCTGAAATGCACTAAGTTCGAATTCAGGCTTCTATACTGAGCCCAAATGTGAATCCAGGGGGCCGATTTGATCAAACTTGAATCAGATCCACCCCACAATGTTGCATACCAAATATCAAAAGATTCTGCCTGCTGGATCTGGAGGAGATTTTTTAATAATTTTTCTATAATTCATATGGTGCTATCAGAGTTATGCCCCATACAGAGCCCCGAAGGGACATGGCCATTTCATTTGAACAAACATGAATTGCGATATAGTAATGAACATCCACATGAAGTTTCGTGAAAATCAGATGAGTGGTTTCAGAGGAGAAGTCGTTTGAAAATGTTCACCACGACGATGATGACGGACGACAGACGGCAAGTGGTAAGTTAAGCTCCCTTCGGTGAGCTAAAAATCACTGAGAAGTGACAACCACAGGCAGTTGTACCATCTGTTTATCAATGTATGAGTTGATTATTTCCAATCAAATGTCAAACAGTCAACCACCCACTCGACCACTAATGTCCCCAGTGAAAAAATTGCACAGTAATTTTAAGAATGTACATTGAATCAGGCTGAATGTTAGGAACAGGAACCTGGCTGTATTTCTTCAGAAATGGAAATACCAAGTTAACAACTTGCTATTTTTCGGCCGTCACTTTTTTTTCTATTTTTCTCCAATGTATTAGCAGCAACTGCAGCTACCTGTCACTTACAAAGTTCACATTTTGCACGTTTTCTTATCAATTCAATAAAAATATACGGCCCAAAGGCTTTTAGATTTACGATCCATCTTGATGAGTTGACTTTCTATGAATTTTGCAGAAAAATATAAATTCCGAAATAAGCGATATTTTGATCTGGTTTCGGTACGGTTTACGGTATCCCTGTAAAACCGAAACTGTATCGAAAAGTCGGTATACCGCACAGCACTAATATTTGCTGAAGTAAATTGGTAATTAAAGGTTTTGTTTCAAACATTAGTTTAGAAAGTGTGGTATTTATTTATTGGTGTTTAAGGTTACATACTTATGCACAATGGCTAATCGTGACCATGAGAGTTTTACAGGTGAAGGAAGCCGGAGTACCCAGAGAGAACCACCAAGTATCAACAAGCAACTGTCAGCTCAACATTGTAACTCTGTTCAAGCTCCGCTCAAGCAGGGTTACTGCTATTGAAGACATGTGCACCATCGACGTGCAGTACGCCTTAGTACTCGGTGAAATCATGTCCCCATGTAGGCAACCGGGATAAAGTGCCTGGCCCAAAGGCACAATACAGGTCATCTCGGATCAGGATCGTACTCGGGACCTCTAGCACAGAAGTCCAACAGTCTACTACTGAGCCAATGGGCTCCCAGAAAGTGTGGTAAGCTTTGACATGTATTTGCATTTTATGGTTTTTAATTAATTTAAATTTATCAATATTGCAACCTGAAGCATTATCAAATTATGTACATTTGGGATCAACCAAGAATAAAATTCCATCAGTTTCTAAGGACCACAAACTCACACTGTAACATACACAGACTCAATCATAAACTTCTATGCTAGGGGCAGAAATATAAATAAATATAAAATGTCAAAAAGGATTGCCGGCAATTTCGATTTTTTTCCAGAAAATGACAAAATATTCATTCGAGGCTTAATCCCATATACACAATCCAATAACCAAGACATGTACATGTAACAAAGTGAAATTTAACAATATGTTTTGCTGCAGTAATTGCTAAAATTCCTCTAAATTGACCTTTCTTTTACATTTATATCCCTTTGAAGTTTTATTCATGTGAAACTCTTTAGTTAAAATAGGTGGAATATTTTCCTCTCTTCATATTCCCATGTATTGGGTATTTTGTCCTTCCACTGAACAAAATAACACTTTTTGCCATTATGTCACATTGCTTTTACTAGTTTGGATATATCATACCAGATTTGGCGTTTGCATTTTTAGGCCCTGGTTGGGAACCTAATGCAAGCATATCTGAATTTGAACCAGATTCAGGTTGAGACGATTTGTCTGGGCTCGTGTCTTTATTTTCACCTTTGCTTGAGAATTTGCTTGTGTCTGAGTTTGTGTGGTAGAGTTATGTTGTAACTCTTTGGGACTACAATCGCCATGATAATCCTCTAATCTTGGTGGTGGATTGGTGGGGCCAGTAGCAGGATCCTTGTATAATTTCAGTGTATCTGCATGTATGAGTGACTTAACCAACTGATGTGTTGAAGAATTCCTAAATTAGAAACTCCAATCAGTATGTATCTGTTGCTCTTTTTTCTACACAGATTCCTATCTGTCACAAGTCAATGGGTATCTTGAAATCTTATTGATTGCTTTGCCTATATAATTGACACACGCAATGAAGCAATCATTTTACTTCACAGCGGAAGAGTCATAAAAACCTACAGGTTTGCTAACTTGACCTTCTCTTTGTGTTATTAGTGTTTTGAACTAAATTACATAGTTAAAATTCTGGGTCCCAATGAAGTAAATTCTCTTCTGCCATCAGGATGGGCAGATGACAGTTGGAAAGTTTCTCTCCCAAACCAGAGATAAGATATATTGTAGGTTTAGGGGGGTGCAGTGTTGTTGCAGTAACCGGTTCTCGTCAGTTCTCCAAGTTTTGTCCTTGGGCAAGGTACTTCACCCCGATTGTTCACATGGGGGCATGATGATGCTGGGTACTAAGGTGTACTGCTCATCGACGGTGTGCATGTCTTCAACAAACCTAACTCTGTCTGTGCTACGGTGCAGCGTTCAGAGTTACAATGTTGGGGAGCTGGCAGTGCTCGGCGTTGCTTGGTGGTTCTCTCTGGGTACTCCAGCTTCCTCCACCCGTAAAACTGTCACCGACACGATATGAAATTGGCTGTTAATGTGTCATTAAACCTTAATAAATAAATAAATATAGTAGGTTCATTCATGGACAAGAGCTTTCTTATTCCAAATCAGAAAGTAGTATAATAGGTCTTTACAAACCCACATTTAGGGATATGAAAAATAGTTTGTTTGAGTGAACACTAGAATCAGGAGGTAGTATACTGGGTTACCTTGGGCAGCTGAGTTGAGGGTTGGACTGGAGTTTTGATCACTCATTTTATAAATAGATTTTTTTTTTTTTGCACTTCTTTTATTAAAGGTATAAAATTATACAGATGTGCAACATACATATTTTGGGGGAAACAATTTTTTTTTTATTTCATATCATGTTGGAAGAATGCTTCGCCAAGGAGTACCTACCCAAATTTGTACCCTTTTGTACAAATACTTTCCTTCATTAGCTACTCACAATTATCATTCACTTGTTCATGTTTTGTAGTTACAAATAAAACAAAGGTTCCGATTCACTTTTATCACAGGTGACTTTGAAAATAATACCAAATGTGGGCTTCCTCCACCCGTTAAACTGTCAACGACATGATATGACCCTGGCTGTTAATGTGTTGTTAAACCCTAATAATTTTTTTTGTTTAAAAATACCAAATATAGTCATCCAAATTGCAGATTTGCCAGCCTACTTGTCGGTCCTAGAGACTCAACTCTACATATTTTCCACATCTGTCCGTGCGCCAGCAATACATTCCCTCATTTCTTTTCACAGCCAGGCTGATTTCGCTCAAATAAATTTAAACTATAGTAACGAGTATACTCGTAGCAGCAGAATCCGGTACACTAGGAACTAAAAGATAACTCAAAGTGGCAGCAAATGTGTTAAACGTCAATAACACAATGTTACAAAATTCTGTGTTAGATGGGTAAGGATTCTCAAGCTTTATTAAGCATCGGAGGCTGCAAAAATTCTTGAACCTGACTTTTTAGTGTATAATAGTACCCTTTCTTTCTATTATCATTGCGTTTTCAGTTCTTTTTAATATGTATTTACGCAAATGTGCCTATCTCAGCCTGACCCAATTATTTTCAGATATTATACTGTGATTGAGCATTAAAAATTGCAGACCTGAATTTTAATACCCGACATTATTACTACTTTAGCAGGCATTCTCCAGTACATTAATGGAGTTCAGCGGAACTACAAAACAAGTTTCCAATAAACTAGAGATGTTCTGTCACCCAGTATTCCCCCACTGTGGCATACCGCATAGTGTGGATGACTGAAAAGGGGCATTTTTTCAAACTAAAAAAAGATCCAAAATGGCCACCAGTCGGCCATCTTGAATTTGATTGGGAAAAAATTATGTCACGTACTGCTCCTCATTGTGTCGATCATTTATATTGAGTTTCATGAAAATCCAGCAAAAACCATATTAGTAGTTCAGTCCACATGTATTTTGCAAAATCCAATATGGCCTAAGGCTGAAACGGTTGGTTCATTTTCACAACTAACTAACCGGGAGCTATAACCGGATAATATCTGCTTATCCGTAGCCATTATTTCACCGAATCTGGGAATAAAACTATAGGAATTAGAGAGCAGCATCCTCAGAAACTATTCCGTAGTGTGTATACAAACGAATGTTGTCGAGTACTTGACAACGCTCGTTTGTATACCTACTACGGAATAGTTTCTGCAGCTACTCAGTACTCATGGAAACTGCCGATCATTAACGAAGTCTTGAAACCAAAGTCGATTATTTCTCTATATATACAATGCGGCTTCGAGGTGTATCTATCTCAAAGGAGAAGCAGCAGATTTACGTTTTAAAAGTGGAATGGCGATCACTATCGATATATCGGGATAACCGGTTGACGTTTTTTTCAAATTGGTTATGTACGTAACTTTCAAACCATTATCTGGTTAACCATTTCAGTACTAATATGGCTGCCAGTTGGCCATCTTGAATCCGATCTGGAAAACAATTATAACACACACTTCCCCTCACCATGTTGATCATATTTGTGAAGTTTCAAGAAAATGCAACTAAAACTGTGGAAGTGGTTCGCTCCACAAATTTATATGTGCAACAGACTGACAACAAAAGACCGACCGACAACTTGGCTCCTTTATACCCCCCCTCCCAACTTCATTTTGTGGGGGTATAATAAGTCATAGAATGCCGAAAGTCCTGTTGTGTATTCATATATGTATTCATATGAAGTCCATAGCATAGTTGTGCTACATGTATCATACTGAATTCTGTATTTGAAATTGAATTCTTTAACTCCTTGCTTGCTGCTGGTGGATATTGTGTCCCACTAACATATGTAAAATTTGGGGACATTTAACAAAAATCCCCGACCCCCTCTCTCCCACCCCTCCCCACCACATTCGAGTTTCTGACCAGTGATTTCTTGAATCACAATTTTTATGTATTTATCATCAAATCTGGTCATGTTTTGAATTGAATCAGTAGGTTAATGAGTCAAACAAGCGTCTTTTGGCATCAAAAGCATAAAAAAAATTGAAACTGAAGTTTGGAAGTGAAAGACAGCATGACCTTTAAACGCATAAATCTTTCAACCTAAACTTCCATCTCCCATGTTGTCTTCTGGCCAATAGTTGTATTGCCAATAAGGCAGCTATCTTCCATATCTTGGTTATAGAAATTGTGTATTTTCTTTGACAAGAAAACATCCTAAGAATGGTCACTTTATTATTTAGGTAAAAGAATTGACTCAAACTAATCAAGTGGGGACAGTGCCTAGCTTGTGCTGCATTTTTATTGTTACCCGCAATTTACATCTATTTTCCTTCATTAAATTTTCTGTTAAACTTAACTACAACTATTAGCTTCAAAAGCATTTCAAGTCCTCATCATGATGTCAAGTCACATTTCATCTTTTGGGGCTACTAAATATTAGAACCTGGTCGACAGATGGGCTGACGGCCACTCAATCTGTTACGTAATTATCTGGGCGAATTTCCTTAGAGCTAGTGTTTCAGGAATCTTGACACAACTCATATTTCTATTTTTCTGCTAGAAAAACTGCAAGGTGCTGCAGGGGTTTAATTACAGTTCGGTCACAATGGAGAGGCCATTCTCCATGGGTGGGCAAGATTTCCACTGATGTAATAATAATAGACTTCAAACACTAATTATAGGAATAATCATCAAAAAGTTAATTAATGAAGCACCGGGAACAACCTGGTGCTTCATTAATAAAATTTTTGCTGTTGATGACTTTTATTACCTGGTCAATGCATGCATGGACATGACTGCCCACGTGAGGATTATGATCAATCCATGGTAATCGTACTGGACAATGCAGTAATCTTTTTGAAAAGGGAAGGCGCGACTTTATAATCCTTAACAGCCTGGATAATGTTAATTTATTATGTTCAAAAACATTGATTTGCCCTAGATACAGGTGCTACAGAACCATGAAATGGTGAAGGGGCTGGGATTTGGCAGGCACATAGCACATGATCCTCTCACCTTTTTTAAATTGTGGGTTCTCAATCCTAAGAAACAATGGAAGGATTATATAAATTTTCTGTTTTTGTCTGTTTGGATGTTTCTTGCAAAGGATAATAAAGTATCTTTACCACCATGATCAAAATAAAATTAATAAGCAAGGGCAGATGCAGTTGGACAACCAGACACCCTCCACCCCCTTAATTTCAGGGTGTCTGCACACCTAATTTGGGAAAGGGTTCTCTGTTCCCTTCCAATTGGAAAATTCATTGTCAAAAAACCCCAATTTGGGAAGTATCTTTGCTTACATAAAACAGAATATTCTGATGATTTATGATCAAAGGAGTCTTCAAAACTTGTTCAAAAAATAGATATTTCATATATTTCGAATAAAGAAACTGCTAAGATACTAAAATGCGTTGATTGTGCAGAAAGAAGTAATCAATCACAGTTCGCATTCAAGTGATACAGATTGGGAAGTTTAGGTTTGAAATTGGAAAAATACCACCTAATTCTCATTGGGAAAAAGGCCCATTATTAGCCCATGTGAACAACATTGTGGGCCCCTGAATTTTTATATTTAAGGATTTTATGTAATGTACTATTGCTAGCAGATTGGAAGGTAGAAGAAATATCTACCTTCCAAAGACATTTGCTTGTCTGGTAGTTCAGAATGGATCACACGTCAAAATGCAGGCTATTGGTTATGTCTATTTTTCCAGTTACCAGGGATGTTTTGTCAAAATGTTTATTTTATCTTTTGCATTTAGAGCAGTTCAGTAATTATACATTCTGCAAAGAGCTTGTTTACCACAGTAAACAAGCACTGCATCATTTTCCAGGGTTCCCAAGGAGAATGTGTGGTTTTTTTCTACATCGGAGTTGTGTTCTGTTCATGTCATCCTGACGATGCATATTGACTGTACCACTGACAAAACAGTGAATAATTCTGTTATTTGATCAGGCATTTAGAAAATGAGTTCAGTCTGATCATCATGTGCATGAAATCACAATTATGATTCTGATTGCCTTCTTGGGCATTTGCTCAAATATGTCAGCTTTCAGCATCGGAATTTCAATTGTTCCATTACTTCATTTTATTACTTGCCATTGGTAATTGTCAATTTGAAAGTTTGTTTTCATTATTTAAAAAAATATTCAAGAATCTATTTCAGTATGTTTCCATTTGACCTCCCAGACAAATATCAAAGCTGGTTATTCTATTTCACGTAAGTCATTCAGGTTGAACCTGCATGGTCGCTGATAGGGGATATGCCAATCTCTTTAAGAGAGGTAAAAATTAAGTGCAATACACAGGTGAAAAGGGTGGAAAATTTGGATATCCTAGCTAAATTACTCGATTTTGAGAATCACATTAATTTCAGACCCTGTAAAGTGAAATTAGAGACTAAACTTTCAAAATCTTCCCCAACTTCGTCAAAATCATTTTGGCATTCTCAGTCTCATAACTAAAAAATTTGGATTCTTTAATATGAGAACAGAGTCTGATGCATTAGTTACAAAATGAGACAGGATCACGGCAGGTCAGACAAAAGTGTCATTTTCAAATAAATTGTACTACTATGCACAATATTTAGAAAACAATTAGCCTGACGAAACACTGATTCTGGTCCGTAATTTATACCTTTTGAGCATTTTTCTAGGACTGCCAGAATTCATAATTGATCCTCAGTATTGAAGTACAGAGTTATCGTTCATGGTAGCATAAAATGATAGTAGTCGGAGGAATGTGCAGCTGGTTGAGAAGTTATGCTGTTAAACTATACAAAATGAGTCTTATCTTATGCTCCAAATACAAAACGTCATATATTTTTGGAGAAGAAACAATTTTCAAGCTGGTCAGAATGAGTATCACAAACAGTAACTCAAGAATTTCAAGAAGATTAAATTTCACTGTCCTCTGAGTCATATAATGAACATAAGGTGCATACCAGAAAATAAGTGGTCAGATAAGGACAATGTTGGGTACAAAAAGGCCAATGTTTGACTGAGGTTTAAATTCATCAGTCAAAATGTCTGATTCCAAAATTATCAATGAAGTTTGGTGACCAGAACATCATGCATGCTGGAAATCATGTATATAACTAGCAAGCCTAAAATTAACAAGAGCTGGACTTTCGTCCGGTGCATACTCCCACGTGGTGTACCACCTAGTGTGGGCATACCTATGACCAACAAATATCATTTATGAATATTTTTGTATGGACTGATGGACAGATGCACAGATGGACGGACGCAATCCAGTATACCCCTCCCCCTTCCATTTTCTAAGTCAAAAGGTATGGTAAATTGTTTGGTGTTTGGAAGTTTTATGCAATGGGGCAGAAGCCTTTGTCATAGGCAAACTGCATGCCATATTTCACTGAAATCTGATAACCCCAATCCAGTATGCCCCCCCCCCCCCCCCTCCCATTCTCTTCGAAAGTTTTCAACAATTTCCAACAATTTCTTAGTCAAAAGTTATGGAAAATTGTTTGGTGTTTGGAAGTTTTATGCACTGAGGCAGAAGCCTTTGTCATTGGCAAACTGCATGCCATATTTCACTGAAATCCGATAACCCATACCTGAGATAAAGGCTGAACAGACAAATAATGTCTATTTTCTACAATTTCTAAGTCAAAAAAGGGGGATAACTTTAAAAAGGAGAATGCGAGAAATATCGTTGAATCCTTTTTTTAAGCCTATACCATAAGCAGTGTTCATGGCAAATTTCATTGCAATAGAATATGCGATACCCAAGATACAGGCTGAACAGACAAAATTTGGCTCGGACAGACACAATTTCTAAGTGAACAAGTAATCAAAAAAAAAAATAATAATAAAAAAAATAACTAGTGTGGGCATACCTATGACCAACAGATATTATAAAAAAAAATGATTTACTCAAGTTATGAATAGTCTCGGACTGACTCACACAGGGACGCACAGGCAGATGGACAGTGGGGGTATAATGAGTATTGTGATTTCTGGTCCTGGGAAGTTTGAAGAAATTGACGGTACAACTCATCAGTATTAACAGTGTGTAAAGGAATAAAATTTGATATAGCCATACATGTATGTAAATTATGTCTGAAGGGTAATTTAGTTCCAATTCAGAATGAAACCAATCATACCTTATTTGGCAGGGTTCATTGAGCCCTGCCAAACAAGGTATGGTTGGATGAACTTTTGAGCAGTTTTAAGATGAAGGAGCATGTACACCCAAAACACATTATTTCGAATACTCAAACTCCATTTTGTAATATGTCAGATATCATTTTCAAATGACAGACACGATTCATTTGGTGTCTGACATTTTGTCTGGAAGCGTAATGTAAATAATTTTCAGGCTTGATAAGGTGTTTGCTATGGGTTGAGAATAAAAAAACATTTGGCCAAAGATATATTGTCAAAATGTAGTTAAACATACATACATTGCAAAATATGGGAATACACTGTCTGAAAGTGTTACAGAAGGGCTATCCTCACAGGACACAATTTCACAAATATTGTATTCATGGCATAATGTCAGATTTACATGGACATTTGAAAACAATGTTGACATGCTGTAGTAATTAAGAGCTGTCCAAAGAGAAGAATATTTCTCAACAAGAATCCATCACCATGTATCTGGTTGCAGAATATCAGAAGTGAGGTTGTCATCGGTATACCAAATTCAACTCCATATACAGCTCGCTTCAACAGGATGCTGGAGTAATATTTATCTATTTATTGGTGTTTAAGGTTACATACTTCTACACAGCAGCTTAACCTGACTGCTTCATGGAGTTTAAGTGAAGCTTAGTCAATCATTATATGTCCACTTTAGAGGACTTCTGCCCCAAGCATTGGTAACGGGTCGTATTTTACCAGAGTCATAGGATATTTTCATGAGTATTTTAAGGTCATAGTTGAAATAAAAGTATATTAATATTTTGAGGGAGAGTAGCTTTGGTAGCTAATTATCAGTGAATTATGTAGGTGACAGATGCTTGAGATTAATACCGTATTGTACTCTATCTGTAAGGCAGGTATAGCACAATAAGGGATTAACAGCTTGTTTTATCACACATACCCACTTCAAACATCAGATTAAATGAGTACATGGCGCTGTATTTTGTCACTTCCCCCAATTAGTCCATAGTGAATAATGTCTGTTCTATGAAATAAAGGTTGATTGCCAGTAAGTGTGAAAAACACTTGTCGTTATAGAGCCAGTGTTTACTTGACAACACTGCTTACCTCAAGAAAAGAATATATATAAGGTTGCTTACATTGGTCAACTTACCAACTGGACATCGATAAAACAACTTCACGAGATAGCAAAAATAGACACTATAGCAATGCGCTTAAAAGATCTTCAAAGCAAAACTCTAAATAGACTTCAAGACAGCGAATTAATAATAGAACTCAATGCGCATCGCGTCCTCAATAGGAAAACTAAATAATCTGGGGCGTGTCTATCTAAAGGGTTAAAGATTACATCATTGTGATGGGGTGAGCCAGGCATTCTGTGACCTAAATTTAGAACTGGCTGCGGGTGACACGATACGCACGAAAGCTTGCCTCTGTTACCAGTGGGAGTTGCAAACAGCGAGGAAAATCTCCACCTGCTGCCGGGTCTCCCCTCCCTGAGATATAAGGAACAGTTGTAAATTAAAAACCAAATTGCTCTAATTTCCAGCTCTCTATCTTTTCTACCTCCTCTATCTCATCAGACACACGACCAAACTGAATGACAAACTATGAAGGATTGAAACAATCCTCATGCAAAGATGTGCAGAAAACCTAACAAGACCAAGGCAAGGATTGAAACAATCTTGCCAGCAAACACCCTTTTAAGGTTTCTTTTTTTTTTTTGTTTGTTTTTTTTTTTTTTTGTTTTGTGGGTGGGGGGTGTTGGAGGTCATTTGGAATTCCCGAAGGATAACCAGATACCTCAAATCACATACGGCATCCCATCTCCCAGAAGGCTTGATGGATGACTCCCGGTTTTTCAAACTAAACTGTTGAAGCTTTCTTCACTCCTTTTTTGTAACCGCTATGGTCATATACCGGGGCCGCTACCAAACCGGCATTGCTGTTTGGTTTTCTTTTTTCTTTTTCCCTTAAAATTGTCATCGCACAACATTATATTCTGGCTCGCCACCATGGTGGGACTCAAACCTCTACCATCGCCAAGCTGGAACCGAATAGAGCCCACTCTCTAATAGTCTTAATGGCGTTGAGGGATTGATCTTTGACAATCTATCACTCCAATGCAAACTGCCGGGAATTCTAACATACCCCTTCAGACCCCATTTGAGGCAATAGGAAAGCTAGGCCTGTGTGATCCAAGATCCAAGTGAAATAAAATAAGGCTAACCGGGTCGCAAGGGATTTGTAAATCCCACATCGCTAAAACCTTTCATTCATTCATCAACTTACCATATGTAGTTTGACCACTGTATGCAATAAATATTGATGACTGTATATTCTTTTCATTGAAGGTTAGTCTAGTAATTTTGAGTGCTTAAAATTGTAGCAAAAAAATAGTGGTATCTCATTGAGGCTTGTTGAGCATTTATTCAAATGCTTACCAAGTTTCAATGGATATTTTATACAAAATGCCATTGGGCTTTTTCAAATTGTGAAGGAATTTATTCTGCAGTTGCCCACCCTCCTCCTCTACCCCCTCCACCCCACCCCCCCCCCCCCCCCACCCCCCAATCGCATCTGAGAGTACAGTAATCGGTATTACATTTTTATAGAAATATGCCGTAATTTTGCTAGGCAAGCAGTATAGTTGAAGAGCCAAGTATCTTTTGATAGAATTCAGTTGATATTCTAAGAAAAATGTTGTTACAATCTGATGTAAGGTCATTAAAAATACTTGTCTATTTACTGCAATTTATCCCCAGGTATACCAGATTTCGCAAATTTATTTTTTGCGGGACCCATTTTTGGGTTCTGCAAATATCTTTTGCAGAACCCATTTATTTTTTGCGAGAAACGATTTCCAACATGTGTCTTAAACACATGAATTATTCTTATTTATCTTCAAATACATTGATTGTCTGATTGTTCAACCATCACATCAAAGGATATTGCAGTGATCATGTTTGAGAAATTAAAAAAATGATCAATGTCTAGATCAATGGAAAAAAAAGTAATTCAACGGTTAACTGTTACTTTTGAACTACAGCATTATATGGGTTAACAAAGGAAAGAAACTTGCTCCAAAACAGGCAAACATTGTCACACTAGCTCACATCAATTATATGAGACAGAGTAGCCTAATGCATGCCAGTTACGTGATAAGATACTTGTTCACTTGAATAATCATTATACTGTATCAGTAGCTGGAAATTGTCATTCTCAACCCTTCACCAAATGTGGGTAGCAGACAATACTTGCACAAGAAATTCTTGAATTACTAAAGATTTTCAATGTTTGTCTAAAAACATATCTTATGATGCCTCATTGGAACAAGCTCAAAGGGGTCATAAGCTATGTTTTGAGACAAAAATTGAAAACATAATAAAATTTGAATGGACATTTTTGTATAGGGCACTGGCCGTTTTTGTCCATTACGTTGAGTAAAGTTTTAATTATATAAATCATCAACGGTACAGCAATTCAGTCCTTCCCATGAGACAGGCGCTATAGCGCTCGCACCCGTCCGTGCATATCATTCCCGTTTCCAGAGTGCCAAAAAACGCGCTTGTGTTTTGACCAGGCATTTATTATAATCAAGTAAGGAGAAAGGTTTCAAGCAACGCGATTACTATTTTTTAATTATTTACTGTAAAATTACCAGAAATTTAGCGTAAGACCGGCATTTATGGCCTGGAATCATGATAATCAAACATACCATGTATTGCTGTCACTTAGTGCAATACGCATTTTGATTGGGCACCTATAAGCTCACTGGGAAACAAGACGATTTGGCAGAAATGTGAGTCAACAACAGTGCGCCTCAGCTTTGCTAAGAGAGCTATCAAAATCTGGTAATTCATTCCAGTTGAGAAATCATTTCTGTGTGAACAGTCAATTATTTTTTATTAAGTAACAAGGGACGAATATCTGGCAGGGGGCTTTAGTAACAGCGTGAATGTATTCAGCACAAATCCTATTCACTTCTTCTGTTTGGAAAAACCTGATGTTCTCTGAGAGGTTCGTGCTCCCTGGTCCAATCACCATTCAGTATTCACCAATGGAGCAAATTTATCAGCTCCGCATAAATTATAGCCACAATGTGAGCTTTTTTGTTACTTGGCGCCTAACACATCGGCATGACCCAAAAGTTGGGATTCGGATCATTCCTTTAATGAAAACCGTGAAAGCACCAAATCGTCCAGCTTTCATGTCACCGTTCGATACGGATATGCCCAAATACCGTACTGAATGCACAGTGCTGTCAATTGGTGGCTGAATTGTTCTTGCCAACAACACGACAATCAGGCATCACTCCTAAGCATTCTCGCCAAAGAATTGCCGCCGACAAATCTTTTTTCTAATCGACGGAGCTGGATGCACGATAGTGCGCATCACTTCAAATAGTAGCAAGCGATGTAGGCTATAACGTACCTAAGGTTTTCAAAATCGAAAGACTTACCATGCAGCTCCGAATCCGACGAATCGCCTTGAATTTTCCATGAAAATCACTCTGTTCTGGTGGCTTGTAGGGTGTCAATCTACTTTTAATTTGGGTGGGAATAAATTCTTTTTTCTACCTGCATGCTAAAATTTTCACTGGAAAATTGTTACATGCTGTTATTGATTCACGAGTGCATGATGCCCCCATCTCCATTTTTACGAGGGCATTTTATTGCTCCCGTGGGATTTTCTTCCTGGGAAGGACTGAGCAATTATTCAGCTTACTATTAGGGCAAGTGAACAATCGGTTTAGCAAAGTTAATCCATGCGATTAATCGATCAAGAAAACCCATTAATCATTTCAGATACAAAATTAATCTAATTTTATTAAATTTTATCTGATGAAAAAATGCTTGTATTTTTGCAGGAATGGTAAATGGGTCTCCATAAGCATCTGCGAGAATGTCATGGGAACAAAATGACCATTCTGTCAATTTGCAAAACCCTGGGAATGCCATTGTTTCAAGGTGATACCAACAATTGTACATTGTGACCTTGAAACGAATTGTTGCTCTCGCACTTCGCACCTGACTGAATTTCATATAAACTGATTTTGTTTCACACTTGAACATTCTTCAATTTCATTTGTAAAGTTGCCATGTTAAAACTGATTGAGCTTACAAGAAACTGGAAGCATAAATCAGCCGTTTTTAAGGTGCATAGACTTCAATAGTTGAGTATGTTTTTTGCCAACTGTGGGTCAGTTTCTTTTGTTGTGTGAACAGAGATAAAAAGAAAAAAAATATTCAAAACCAATAAAATTAAAACTGTCAAAAGGTTTGGACAAGGGGCATATCACCTAAAATACAGATAATTTAGGCCTTAGATGTTGTATTTCATATCTGTATTTTACAGTGTCATATTTTTTTCTTCATAGTGTCAACTCTTACATAAAGAAGA
This sequence comes from Pictodentalium vernedei, assembly GCA_031216915.1. Classification (NCBI taxonomy): domain Eukaryota; kingdom Metazoa; phylum Mollusca; class Scaphopoda; order Dentaliida; family Dentaliidae; genus Pictodentalium; species Pictodentalium vernedei. Next base: position 320,083,324 of record CM062297.1, read on the forward strand.
TTAAGAAGAATGAAAGTTGAAAAAAGGATGAAACTACTTGAATCAGCTAAAAGGTCCATCAAGGCCAACCAGAGGCCAATACTATAGAACTTTTACAACTGTATTTTCTAGAATTGCATTTTCTAATTATGACTTTAAATGAGTTGAAACGAATCATTTGCATTTTAAAGGATATGGCAATTTGCCAGTTGGCAAACTTCCATATCTTTTGAAATGCTATTGGTTAATTTTAGTCAGCCATATTAATAGGTAGAAAATACAATTCTCTGAAATACAATTGTAAAGGTTTTATGGTATTCACTCCCGTACCCTCAGGGGTTTATAATTGATGATATAACCTCCAAAGGTGAGTCATAATGACATAATTTCATTTTCAGAAAATTTTTTACATGACAAGAAGTGAGTCTTCTGTATAGGAAAACGTATTTGGCACATTTTTTAGATTTTGATTTACGTTTATACTGTGGAATAAGTTCTAGTTCAAATAATTTTTAATGGATAAACAATATTCTTTAATATCCATGTTATGTTCAAAGTGTCCTGGAAAATAGTAACTATAGTGTACGTACACTCACAATTGACTCAGTGCGGACACTAAGAGTAGGAGTAGAATGAAGAAATAATAATCCACCTGCATGGACATAGTTATGGACATAATATTGTTCCAACTACTGTTGTAAAGCTAGTGGAACTGCAGTAGATTGATAAATGTTTACCACTGTGACCTTCCAAAGGCCATTTCATAATTTCTGTGAACATTCGTACCAAACAAAAACATGCCCCCCCCCCCCCCACCCTTCCCCAGAGTAGTGTCATAAAAGGGTAGGTAAGTCTCTCGGCAGCATAACCAAAATCGAAGGGAAGCTTCCTCTAGACACCACCAATGCATCACAAAAATATAAAATTGATTTGAATCAGCATTCATAAGTTATTAGACAGAAACCATGGCAGCCATATTGAATTGGTTATCTGATCTAAAATCGAAAGGAAGCTCCCTCTCGTCACCAATAATGCATAACCAAAGAATGAAACTGATTCATGTCAGTATTTATTAGTCATTGGATAGAAACTGAATTCAAGACGGCCACCATGGAAGCCATAATGAATTGGGAACTGGTGACCATCTTGGTTCAGCTGACTGGTCCAACATTGAACGAAAGCTTCCTCTAGACAGCAACAATGCATAATTAAACAAGAAGCCCCAGTAAGGTGCTCACCTGACATGGTAGCCTAAATATCAACCCAGAGAATTGATTTCAACAAGTTGTATCTGCTCCTCGTAAGGAAAAGCTTATATCAAATATCCAAAGATTCTGACCTTTGGATCTAAAAAAAAAAAGAAGATTTTTAAAGAATATTCCTCATATCGAACTAAGTTATAATTCGGGCTCCCACAGGGAGCCCATATATGAACCCAGGGCGCTTGCCTATAACAAACTTGAATCTCACTCCCCTAAGGATGCTGCATACCAAATATCAAAACATTCTGACTGCTGGATCTGAAGAAGAAAATTTTTAAAGAAAATTCCTCATTTTGAACTAGGTTACAATTCAAGCTCCCACAGTGAGCCCAAATATGGACCTAGGGACATGGCTTGAACAAACTTGAATCTTACCCCCCTAAGGATGCTGCATAAAAAATATGAAAAACATTCATCTGCTGGATCTGAAGAAGATTTTTAAAGAAAATTCCTCATGGCCAAATGCCTGACTTGTAATTTGTATCAGATTACAAGTCAAGCTTTTGGCCATGAGGAATTTCCTGCTTGTGGCAGGACATGTAATTTGTATCAGATTCTCGATCGTGTTTACAATCTGATCACACCTCACCCTTACGGGCTCATTGCAATCTGATTGTAAACACAACCCAGAATTTGATACAAATTACTCTACATGCACATGGTCATGATAAGGGAACATAAGAGAATTGCTCGATCACCTGGTGTTCATTGATGATAAATATTGTTGCAGAACCAGGCCTGCTAGTGGCTGTTGTGAATCAGGGCTGCCAGAACATAGTAGCTGCCGATAAAATCTTTTCTGCTGCACATCATGACTTTACCGTAAGTAGTATTATTCTCAGTGTTGCCATTGTTATTGACAACATTCCAGATGAAATCATTGGTGCTTTTTACCATGGGGATGTGTCTGTTGGAATAAAAGATCATGTGTTCCAATCTTCCTCCCCCATGCAGCATATGAGTGAGCTGGAACAAATTTTAAAAACTCACCCAGGTGACGACATAAAACTAGTTTTAATTATTTACAGTGAATCAGTGATGGAAGGCCAGATCACAGATCAACATCTCTCAGTGTGCATGCATTAGTTTAAACGATATTTTTATTTGTAAATAGACTACAGACATATGCATAACAGCTACAAAAATAGAAATTGACAAATGGTATAGACATCTAGTAATTCAAGCTGAAGCATGGCAACTGTTAAAAGAAGCTGGGGATTTGAATGTAAGCCATCGGCTTATAATATATCATTTCCCCGCGGCAGACATGTGTTCGAATTTAAGCGCAGATAGGTAGTCAGACTATTCCGATAATCAATGTTTAGCGTTTAAACTAAAAGGAAAAATCGAAAAATAAGAGACAAGAGCTAAAATAATAAGGACGAGAATAGAAAGAAGAGAATGTACAGGGTTGCCAGAATGGTGAAAGTATAATAATTAATTATTAACTAATGTCTCAGACTTACAAGACAGCGATGACGAGTTCTTGTCAGTAAATAACGTTATTTCACAGCATTCTTGGTGACCATGGTGTGGACTATTAAACTGTTAACGGGGCTTAAGCCTGAGTTTGCGTTTCAGCAAATATTAATTGAATCGATTGGAAAAGAGGATAAATTTGTGAACTGCTTCAAATATTTCATAATTCCCCTCTTCCGTTAGGTGTTCAGAACCACATAGAAGACTAGTGGTATCTGCATCAATGGGTAATCGTTCAATTGTGTTGCTTCGCACACTAGTAAACACGGGACAGTGCAGAAGGTAATGCTCAGTGGTTTCGAGATCTCCACAAACACAGAAAGGGGTAAGGGCTAAGTGATTGTTGTATAGATGGTAATTCAAATTACTGCACTGGAGGCGTAATCTACAATGGTAAATTTGTGCTTTGCGAGATTTTGCAGTACCAAAATAGCACGGTGGTCGAAAGTGCTCCTGATTCAGAAAAGTTTTAAAATTGTGAATGGAGGGATTTTCGCGTACAGACAACGGAAGGTTGTTCCACTGATCCGTCACTTTGGGAATAAAAGAGGACTGATAAAGTGTTGTCCTGCAGAACGGAACTCGATGAGTTTGGTCGGAACGTAAATGCATTGATGGATTTAAAATGGAGAGAGTTGGAGGAATTTTGTTGGAGACAAATTTCCTCCAACTCTCTCCATTTTAAATGTGCATGCATTATTTAAGCATGAAAATCTTGACTTTCTTGTGGCAGGACAAACCACACCAAACATTTCCTGGACAAACCCACAGAATGCATACAGTTAAAATTAGAAGTCCTGTCACGAATTGTGTGCTTATCCAGGCTTAATTGCATGTAGGAATTGCGCACAATTGCAATATTGAATGGCATCCAAAGCATGGCAGGTTCACCTAGTTACTCATAGCAAACACAGGCAATGTTTCTGCCAGTGGACCTCCGGGTCATTGGCTGAAACATTGCTTGTGCCGAGGCCATATTACAGAATTTGATAGCCTTACTATGGTCATAACACGTAGATTAATGCACAGTTCGACGTACTATTTGTGTGCAGGACTTTTTTACTGTAACGTCCATTTTGAACTTGCTCTCACTGCTGTTGGGTCCATGCTTAAAAGAAATGGATGAAAAATTTTAACATGGACTCTGGTCTTGCGATGTCTGAAATAAGGGAGAAAGCTGAGAGTATTTCAGGCTTGAGGGAAGCATTCCTTGAAAGTTTAGACTCTGTGAAATCACTTCTTAATACACTGATTCAAAGGCTGTCTCTCAAAGACCAACCTGTTCAAACATTTGATGCTGCAGACAATGACAGTATTGATAAGTTGTGGGCTGAACTGACAGCTATTAATGCCATTATCACCATTGATGGCTTTACTAGTGGTCTGTTAAAAATTAAAAATTTAAAATTATTATTATTTACTAAATAGAATTATTTATTTATTTATTTATTTATTTATTTATTTATTTATTTATTTTTACTGCATTTTATTTTCAATTTTTCATACCTGTCACACAATGTAGAGGTTCAGAAGGTAAAACGCACAATTTCTACGTAATGTAAAATATTTTCCGTCATAAACCTCCATCGGGGGATATTCATTCCAACTGATAACATTCGTGAGGCATCATAATCTTTGGCATTATTTTTTATTTATTCAGTCTCAATATATCTTATATAATATAAAACCATTTTTTCATATTATTTTCAGACACTTCTGAAGCCAGTAAAACAAACCGCCCCCGACTGGTTATACTTAAAACAAAGCCAACCAATAGGACTTCATGTGGTCAGTAAAGCAAACCACTCACTGATTGATTAAAAATCGATGAAAACCAATCAATAGGGGTTCATCTAATTTGTTGAGTTGTGAAAAACAAACTTGGGACATCTCAGATTGAAAATAATTATCTAGATGAGTGACATTTGTCACCTTGTCGCCAAGTTTAATTATGTACTGAGCTGTGAAAAACACACCAGCCCACATATGGATATATACCAGGCTTGCCCTCCCAATGTTGGAAACCTTTACCATCGCCAAGCTAGAACCGAATAGAGTCCACTCTCTAACAGTCTTAATGGTGTTGAGGGATTGATTATTGACAATCTATCACACCAACGTAAACTGCCGGGAATTCTAACAGCGTGCATACCCCCGCCCCCCCCCCCCCCCCCAGACCCCATTTGAGCCAATGGGAAAGCTAGGCCTGTGTGATCCAAGTGAAATAAAATAAGGTTAACCGGGTCGCAAGGGATTAGTAAATCCCACATCTTCCCAGCGCGCCTTTGGCGCGCTAAAACCTTTCATTCATCAATGTTGGAATCATTTTCCTCAAAGTCTCTTTGAAGAAGCTAAAACAAGAGAATCGCGCCAAGACAGATGGATTATTTTCTACCTTTGCTGAAGACTACAACCAATCCAGGTATCTTCTTTAATAGGAAATATCTAGTTTTCATTTTCTTTTATTTCATTTCTTCATTTTAATTTTATATTGTCAATTCATCTACCTATTCTTCAAATGGCTCAAAAAAGACAGAAGTATCTGGGAAAGAGAGTTGCCCAGTCTGGAAGGGGCCAGGAACAACCGTTCCAGGCCTATTCTAGATTGATCAAGGCTCTTTTTCAGGTGATTCAGTGTAACCACCATATTTGGTTCCCAGAGCAGCATTTGGCCAACCAGGATTTCCCGAAACAGTTGGAGAAGAAAGTAGATGAGTTGGGTGGCTTTCTAAAGCCTGCTCTTCCCACCCCACACATTTTTTCTGTTTTTCGACAGATTAGTGTGGGATGGACCAACCAAACGTTAAAATGCTTTAGTTGAGCATTATAAGATAAATTTAAACTAGATGAAGTCTAAGATAACTTTGGCTATGCAGCCACCTCCTGAACTCGAAAATAAACTTCAACAGTGCTTCGGTGCTTGCCTTGATCTGGGCTTAAAAAACTTCAAAAATAAGTTGATAGATAAGACGATTTTGGCCTATAAGTCTTACATTTCGGAACTTGCCCAGCATCTGGAGTAAGGAACAATACGGGAGGGAGCAAGCAAACTCCAACCTGTGTTGCCCCTATACACCAACGTGAAAAGCATAATAAGAAAAGATCAAGGCAAAGTACTTCTCCCATTTCTTTTCCTTCTACTTCTGATTTATTTCAGAGTAAGCGCCTCAATTTGCAAACATCTCCGGTCCATATTGTGACTGAAGATACTCGCAAATTGAGTAACGCTGTCTCACCTCGTCTTGCTCCTCTACCTCCTACGCCTCCTCAGCCTTTCTTTTCCGGTTCTCCTAGTGCTCTCACTAGAACTCCTCCTGCTTCCTCTGCTTCTCCTTCTGTTTCTTCTCCTGCTTCTGTTTCTTCTCCACCTTCTCCTGCCTCCAGTGTGGTTCAACCAGGTATATCGTACTCAGAGAAAGTCAAATCACCGAGCTGCAACTCGGGCCGCTCATTTGATTCTAAATTCTCCCAGTTTCGGCATAAAACTGGAGTTAATTTTGACAAAAGGAATTGGCGCTTCCCCGATGTTTGTAAAAACATCCTTATGATTGGAAGTTCAAATTTAGGACACATTCATCGAAATCCCTGTCCGGACATCCAGGTGGAGTGTTACCCCGGTGCCAAACTCAATCATCTTCGCTCTACATTTAAAGGGCACAGGGGCCATTCCAGTCCCCCAGAAATATTATTAAATACTGGCGTGAATTCTCGGAATGATTATTCTGATCTCGTAGTTAAGCAGTTGCAGAATATGCTTAGCAATATCAGGGTCAAGTTTAGATCAGCAAAAATTTATTTCACTGAACTGAACTTTTCGCAAAACCCCCTCAGAATGCAAAAAGCCTTGTTGTAGACTGCATACCTTTACACCTGATCAGAAAGAGGAATTTTCCTCGGAACAAACAAAAATCATTATCAGATCCATAACCCCCTCCATTGTGATTCACCAAACATTATTTACCTTATCACATGTAAGCGCTGTCGGAAACAATATGTTGGTCAAAGTCAAAATCCTTTCCGAGAACGTGCTACTGGACACAAACAGGATATAAAACAATGCTGATGCCCCAATAGCACAACATTTTAACCTTCCTGGCCATTCTTTGGATGATTTCAAAATCCATCCTATTGAACAACCACCAATTAAAGACACATGAGAAGAAACGGATGAATTTAGAAAAAAACGTGAAGCTTTTTGGATCAAAGTGCTTCAAACCCTCTGTCCATTTGGTATGAACATATCAAAGGGAGAATGCGAAAGGAGGTCCATCATTCCTTTCACTTTAACATACAACAGAATGAATATTGAAATAGCAAAAATGTTAAAAGATGAATTCAATTTAACCAATGCTAAATTAAATGAACCTTTGAATCTTCGACCTGTCATCACCTATAAGAAAAACAAAAGTTTATGTAACATCCTTGTAAGGACTAAATTAGAGCCCATCAATGAATGACATCAATTATTGCCAGTCAGTTTAACCAGTTCCTGAGCTCATCACTTAGTTTAAATCGATTTTATGTAATTTTTGTCATGTTTGAAACCCAAAAGGGTTCTGTAAATGGAAACAAATTATTTTTACAAAAGAAAAAAATGTTTCAGTAGGAAATGTCTGTGCCAGTGCGATTTTTTAATCATCAGGCCACATTACAGAAATTGATAGCCTTACTATGGTCATAACATGTAGATTAACGCACAGTTCGACGTGCTATTTGTGCGTATGTCATGACAGGGCTTCAAGTTTCAACTCTAATGTCAATTTTGAACTTGCTCTCACTGCTGTTGGGGTCATGCTCGGAGAACAAACAATTTTCAAACTGGTCGGAATGAGTATCACAAACAGTAACTCTAGAATTTCAAGAAGATTAAATTTCACTGTCCTCTGAGTAATGTAATGAACATAAGGTGCATACCAGAAAATAAGTGGTCAGACAAGGACAATGTCGGGTACAAAAAGGCCAATGTTTGACTGAGGTTTAAATTCATCAGTTAAAATGTCCGATTCGAAAATTATCAAGTAAGTTTGGTGATCAGAACATCATGCATGTTGGAAATCATGTACATAACTAGCAAGCCTAAAATTAATGAGTATTGTGATTTCTGGTCCTGGGAAGTCTGAAGAAAGTGACTGTACAACTCATCAGTATTAACAGCATGTAAAGGAGTAAAATTTGATATAGCCATACATGTATCTAAATTATGTCTGAAGGGTAATTTAGTTCCAATTCAGAATGAAACCAATCATACCTTATTTGGCAGGGTTCATTGAGCCCTGCCAAACAAGGTATAGTTGGATGAACTTTGAGCAGTTTTAAGACGAAGGTGCATGTCCACCCAAAATACATTATTTCGAATACTCAACCTCCATTTTCTAATATGTCAGATATCATTTTCAAATGACAGACATGATTTATTTGGTGTCTGACATTTTGTCTGGAAGCGTAATGTAAATTATTTTCAGGCTTGATTAGGTGTTCGCTACGGGTTGAGAATAAACCAAGAGGCTCCAGGGGGGCCTGAGGGCGCTCACCTGATATGGTAGTCTAAACATCAAACCAGGGACTTGACTTGAATATGGTGCATACGTCCCTCCTAAGAAAAGCATATACCAATTAGATGAAGCAATTGTGCCCACACAATACACAGGATTTTCCTTCTATTTTCAGTTCCTGCACTTTTGCATCCCAAAATTGAGATAAACGCATAAAAAAACAGATTTTTGTTTATTTTTGTTCGAAAATTTTCGAAGTCCCAAACAAAATATTTTCTGACCAATTTTTTTTTTTCTTCTTAAAATTTACCAAAACGCATAAAAAACAAAACCAGAGAATTTATTTCAACAAGTTGCATCTGCTCCTCCTAAGAAAAGCTTATTACAAATATCCAAAGATTCTGACCAATGGATCTAAAAAAAAAGAAGATTTTTAAAGAATATTCCTCATATTGAACTAAGTCATAATTCGAGCTCCTACAGGGAGCCCATATATGAACCGAGGGACTTGGTTTTAACAAACTTGAATCTCACCCCCTATGGATGCTGCGCACCAAATATCTGAACATTCCGACTGCTGGGTCTGAAGAAGATTTTTAAATAAAATTTCTCATTTTGAACTAAGTTATAATTCGGGCTACCACAGTGAGCCCAAATATGAACCCCGGGACTTGGCTTGAACAAACTTGAATCTCACCCCCCTAAGCATGGTGCATACCCAATATCAAAAGATTCTGCCTGCTGGATTTTGAGAAGATTTTCAAAGAAATTTGCCTCAAATGCACTAAGTTCAAATTTGGGCTCCTATACTGAGCCCAAATATTAACCCAGGGAGCCGATTTGAACAAACTTGAATCAGCTCCACCCCACAATGTTGCATACCAAATATCAAAAGATTCTTCCTGCTGGATCTGGAGAAGATTTTTTAAGAAATTTGCCTGAAATGCACTAAGTCCGAATTTGGGCTTCTATAGTGAACCCAAATATGAATCCAGGGGACCGATTTGAACAAACGTGAATTGGACCCATACCAAGATGCTGCATACCAAATATCAAAAGATTCTGCCCACTGGTTCTGGAGAAGAAGATGTTTTAATAATTTTTCTATAATTCATACGGTGCTATCAGAGTTATGCCCCATACAGAGCCCCCATGGGATGTTGCCATTTCATTTGAACAAACATGAATTGCCATATAGTAATGAACATCCACATTAAGTTTTGTGAAAATCGGACCAGTGGTTTCAGAGGAGAAGTCGTTTGAAAAACGGTCACGACGACGATTTTTGAAGAAATTTGCCTGAAATGCACTAAATTCGAATTCGAGCTTCTATAGTGAGCCAAATATAAATCCAGGGGGCCGATTTGAACAAACCTGAATCAGATCCACCCCACAATGTTGCATACCAAATATCAAAAGATTCTGCCTGCTGGATCTGGAGAAGATTTTTGAAGAAATTTGCCTGAAATGCACTAAGTTTGAATTCGAGCTTCTATACTGAGCCCAAATATGAACCCAGGGGGGCCGATTTGAACAAACTTGAATCAGATCAACCTACAATGTTGCATACCAAATATCAAAACATTCTGCCTGCTGGATGTGGAGAAGAAGATTTTTTAATGTTTTTCCCATTGCCTACAGTGTTAAAAAGTGCTGACTCAGCACTTTTTCAAAGTCCTGGAAAAAGTACCTTGTGATCAAAACGATAGGGATGTTTTTAAACCATTCTATTCTACAGGATAAAAGTAAGATTTATACAAAATAAGAATTCTCTGTGCTGTGTAGTTTTGGAGATATGGCGGTTTTAAGGTTTTTTCCTATTTTTAGCTCCTGAGGTTCCCACGGTGCAACAAGAAAAACATTTTTTGCATCAATCAACTACATATGACCCATTATCATCTCATATCAAATTTGGTTCAAATCGACCTCATGGTTCTGAAAATAGAAATTTTAGGCGTGGCCAAAATTTTTGCTCCTCCCATAACGAAGGCAAATAATGCGGGACAAACTTCTCTTAAACGAACTTGATTCTAAACCTCAAAAGGACTCTGTATACCACATATCAAGTCTCTGCTACTGGTGGTTCATTGGAGGATTTTCAAAAAATTTGGTCATTTTTTCCCCACTCCTCTGCTCAATATGAGCCGAAACCTAATTTGCATAAAAATCAAAATGCCCCTATATAACCACTACTTATATGAAATTTAATTAAAATGTGGCCAGTGGTTTAGGAGAAAGAGGCTCAAACACCACCTTCACGCAGGACAACGGACGAGAAAAGCAAACCCTGATTTTCAGTCAGGTGAGCTAAAAACATTTGGCCAAAGAAATATTGTCAAAATGTAGTTAAACAAACATACATTGCAAAATATGGGAATACACTGTCTGAAAGTGTTACAGAAGGGCTATCTTCACAGGTCACAATTTCACAAATATTGTATTCATTGCATAATGTCAGATTTACATGGACATTTGAAAACAAAGTTGACATTCTGCAGTAATTAAGAGCTGTCCAAGGAGAAGAATATTTCTCAACAAGAATCCATCACCATGTATCTGGTTGCAGAATATCAGAAGTGAGGTTGTTGTCGGGGTACCAAATCCAACTCCATATGCAGCTCACTTTAACAGGATGCTGGGGTAATATTTATCTATTTATTGGTGTTTAAGGTTACATACTTCTGCACAGTAGCTTAACCTGACTGCTTCATGGAGTTTAAGTGAAGTTCTGTCAATCATTCTATATCCACTTTAGAGGACCTCAGCCCCAAGCATTGGTAATGGATCCTATTTTACCAGTAAAACAGTTTGTTTATCATAGTGAACAAGCACTGGTTTAATTACTGGGTTTTTCCACGGGGGTACTGGAGTAATAAAACATGAGTTTGATATAAACTTTCCAAAGAGTAACACGAGGCCAGAATCGCAAGCACTGCTAATGCTCCCAAATGCCAAAAATTGTCTAAGTCGAGAGTAAAAAGGGCCATAACACTGGCGCAAAAACTCAAGCTAGGCAGGTATCATTCCCCACATGCTGGTCTATCAGTGGTGGCACCATGAGGGAGGGGGGGGGGGGGGGGGTCAGTACGTCGGAGAGTCTCGCAAACCCGACTTCACGAGAAATTTCCAACAATCGAATGTAGATATCTTGTCTTGTGTCAATCAAGAACGAGGTATATGGTTCTTTGTAAGGCATTATGACAGTTGTTATCCAACTGGCGTTCCATTACTTCCATACCTACCAGTAATCATCAGTTATCATGACCTGTGTGCAGGATGTTAAGATTTATTTTATTTTATTTCCCTGGAATGTCAGGATATTATTGTTTGTTTAATTTATAAAACCAGTTTGACGAACGACATCAATGAAACTTGCAAGAATCACTATTCTCTGTCAATATTCCAGTGTCGCAGGATGGACTCAAACCCGTGAAGCACTGGAACTTTGATAGAGAATAGGGATTCTCACGAAATTCCTTAACCTCATTTGTCAAACTGGCTTTATAGATGAAATATTTCCCGACCTTATTATATGTTTACGTTAAATAATCAACAAACATACTCAATTTGCTTCTATTTTGGTTCTCCAATTTATCAATTTTCACTTATTTTCCTTCGTTTGAGAGGTCAAATATTACAGTCCCCTGTCAGAGAGGTCAGCCCCCTGTCGAGAAAATCCTGGCGTCACCCCTGTGCTCTATCACTGTACCAAATATCATTCAAAATGGAGCAGCTGTAGCCGAGTTACAAGGGAAAACGTTCAGGCGGAAGAGAATTTTGAATTTTCCAAGTCAAAAAAGATCCATAACTCTGGAGAAAATGCGTGGAAGAAATTCAGCCTACACAGGTATTTTAACCACATGATGCTCTACGACCACACCAAATATCATTCAAATCAGAGTAGCAGTGGCTGAGAGACAAGGCAAAGTGTTTGTACTGAGGAGAATTTCAAATTTTCAAGTAAAAAAGGGCCATAACTCTGGAGAAAATGGGTGGAAGAAACTCATGCTGGGCAAGTATTATTACCCCCATGTTGCACTATCATTGTCCCAAATACAATTCAAAAATGCAGTAGCTGTAGCTGAAACGGGACCATAACTCTGGAGAAAATGGGTGGAAGAAATTTACGCTATGCCGGTGTTGTTCCCCAATGATGCTCTATAACATCACCAAATTTTATTCAAATCGGAGTAGCAATGGCTGAGATGCAAAGGAAAATGTTGGAATGGACAGACAAACCGAAGGATGGACAAACAGACAGACAGAGATTTCCACCAGAAACCCCTTCGACTTTTCAAGTTGAGGGCATAACAAGGCATACTAAACAGTTCCTGCCTCGCACTGTTCACTTAAGATGCCGGACTGCTCTTGTTATATACAGAAACAACAAATTTCCTGAAAGCCATAACTCCTCAGACTGAGCAGACAATTTAAAGGATGTATTCAAACCGATAGATACGAATGTCTCAGTTATGACCGCGTAGGATTTCCCGAGCTCTTTAAAATGTCTTTTTCTCTTTGCTAAAAAAAGAATGAAGTGGAATCACACCCAGTATAAACAAGGAAAAATGGAAGAGATTGCAGCAGTTCAAATCCAAACCCACTTACAACAGAATTAACATTAAAAGCATTTGGACTTTTGCCAGAATCTACTCATACCCATATATTATGAGGCTGGGGTATAAGATTGGAAAACTGGCCTGCGCAAGAACATCAGTGTTCCATGTTTTTACTAAAACTTTTCCCATATTGCAAGATATGTATTAAATAAGGTACAAGTCGGTTACACTAGTCGGTAATCTGCCTGGTAAAACCTAGCAATTCATCGACTGAATATTTGCTGTAACTCAGTGTAGATGATCTTTGAATTGCATGTGGACAATACTGCCCACGTGTGGATTTTTGCCTGTACATCATGGCGGCCCTGCAGCCTTATTCTTATCTTCTTTGTACATACTTTTACATTTGTAACCTTACATGTATCTATTGTGATTGTTAAAATAATTTTAGAATAATTGTCAGAAATTTTCTCATACTTTATAATGAAGCATTATATTGAAAATAATCTCTGTTAAAATTGGTTTTCATACATTGCATATGAATTCAGGGGAACCTTCTTGCTTGTTTGCCTAGGAATCACTTGGGCAGCCACCTCATTTCTATCAAAAATGAGCAGGCAGCTGAAAGTATAGGAAAGAATAGATATACATGTACTTAAATGAAAAGTTCTGTTTCGTTCAGTATTTGGGTAACTAAAAATATGTGAAGAACTTTGGCAAAAAAAATAAACCCATGTTTCAGGAGACAGCCATGCAAAAACTGAGACAGGGATGTTTCCTTTTCTAACATATACTTTCTCTCAGTCTCTGTTTACCCTTTCAAATGGCTTCCTTGTACCTATAGTTGTAAACAATGTACACAGAGGGAAAACAACTTTATTAATTAATATTCTAATTCATTTACCACTGTACACTGGCTTAATTTATCTGTAAACAAAAGAAGCATGGTGGCTCAGTGGTTATGGTATTGGACTTCAAACCAAAAGGTCCACAGTTCGAAACCAACCATTGTTGTGTCATTGGGCAAGACACTTCACCCTATAGTGCATGTGGGGATACGATGGTGCTTTGTACTAAGGCATAATGTACATCGATACTGCACTTGTCTTCAACCAATGCCAACTCTGCTACGTTGGGGAGTCTAGCAACAGGTAGCCATTGCTCCGTGGTTCTCTTCGGGTAATCCTGCTTCCTCTACCCATAAGACTGCCTGACCAATGGTGACCCTGGCTGTCAAAAGTGTTGTTAAACCCCAAAAATAAATAAAAATAAAGACAATCCAGCATGAGAACATTTCTTACACATAGAGAATTCTGCTGTTTCACTATATCTCCCGAACTCGCCAAGAAAAATGTTGTTACAATCTGATGTAAAGTCATTAAAAACACTTGTCTATTGACTGCAATTTATCAAGGTACACAGGGTTTCGCAGATTTATTTTTTGCGGGACCCATTTTTGGGTTCTGCAAATATTTTTTGCAGAACCCATTTATTTTTTGCGAGAAACCATTCCAACATGTGTCTTAATCACATGAATTATTCTTATTTATCTTCAAATACATAGATTGTCTGATTGTTCAACCACCACATCAAAGGATATTGCAATAATCATGTTTATAGAAATTAAAAATGGCTGATATTGTAAACTGATTTATCGACTAACCAATGATCAATGTCTAGATCAATGGAAAAAAAACGTAATTGATCGGTTAACTGTTACTTTTGAACTACAGCATTATATGGGTTAACAAAGGAAAAAAACTTGCTCCAAAACAGGCAAACATTGTCACACCGGCTCACATCAATTATATGAGACAGAGTAATGCATGTCAGTTATGTGATAACAAACTTGTTCACTTGCATGATCATTATACTGTATCAGTAGCTGGAAATTGTCATTCTCAACCCATCACCGAATGTGGGTAGCAGACAATACTTGCACAAGAAATTCTTGAATTACTAAAGATTTTTAATGTTTGTCTCAAAAACATATCTTATGACCCTCACTGGAACAAGCTCAACAAACTCGTTCCAATGAGGGGTCATAAGCTATGTTTTGAGACAAAAATTGAAAACATAATAAAATTTGAATGGACATTTTTGTATATGGCACTGGCCGGTTTTGTCCATTAGGTTGAGTAAAGTTTTATTTATATAAATCATCAGCGGTATGGCAATTATTCAGCTAACTAGTAGGGCAAGTGAACAATCGGTTAAGCAAAGTTAATCCATGCGCTTAATCGATCAATAAAACCCTTTAATCATTTCAGCTATAAAATTAATCTAATTTTATTAAATTTTATCTGATGAAAAAATGCTTATATTTTTGCAGGAACGGTAAATGGGTCTCCATAAGTATTTGCGAGAACATCACGGGAATGAAACAACCATTCTCTTAATTTGAGAAACCCTGGGTATGTCATTCTTTCCAGGTGATACCAACAATTGTACATTGTGATCTTGAAACGAATTGTTGCTCTCGCACTTTGCAACCGGCCGAATTTCATAAAAACTGATTTTGTTTCACACTTGAACATTCTTCAGTTTAATTTGTAAAGTTGCCATGTTAAAACTGATTGAGCTTACAAGAAACTGGAAGTAAAAATCAGCCATTTTTAAGGTGCATAGACTTCAATAGTTGAGTATGTTTTTTGCCAACTGTGGGTCATTTTCTTTTTTTGTGTGAACAGAGATAAAAAAAAAAAAAAAAAATATTCAAAACCAATAAAATTAAAACTGTCAAAAGGTTTGGACAAGGGGCAGGTCACCTAAAATACAGATAATTTAGGCCTTAGAAGTTGTATTTCATATCTGTATTTTACAGTATCATATTTTTTTCTTCATAGTGTCAACTCTTACATAAAGAAGATTAAGAAGAAATGAAAGTTGGAAAAAGGATGAAACTACTTGAATCAGCAAAAAGGTCCATCAAGGCCAACCAGAGGCAAATACTATAGAACTTTTACAATTGTATTTTCTAGAATTGCATTTTCTAAATATGACTTTAAATGAGTTGAAACAAATCAATTGCATTTTAAAGGATATGGCAATTTGCCAGTTGGCAAACTTCCATATCTTTTGAAATGCTAATGGTTAATTTTAGTCAGCCATATTAATAGGAAGAAAATACAATTCTCTGAAATACAATTGTAATGGTATTCACTCCCATACGCTCATGGGTTTATAACTGATGATATTGCCTCAAAAGGCGAGTCATAATGACATAATTTCATTTGCAGAAAATTTTTTACATGACAAGAAGTGAGTCTTATTCTCTATAGGAAAACATATTCGGCACATTTTTTAGATTTTGATTTATGTTTATACTGTGGAATAAGTTATAGTTCAAATAATTTTTAATGGATAAACAATATTCTTTAATATCCATTTTATGTTCAAAGTGTTCTGGAAAATAGTAACTATAGTGTACGTACACTCACAATTTACTCAGTGCAGACACTAAGAGTAGGAGTAGAATGAAGAAATAATAATCCACCAGCATGGACATAGTTACGGACATAATATTGTTCCAACTGCTGTTGTAAAGCTAGTGGAACTGCAGTAGATTGATAAATGTTTACCACTGTGACCTTCCAAAGGCCATTTCATAATTTCTGTGAACATTCGTACCAAACAAAAACATTTGCCTGGAAAACACAGACACTGAACATAATTTCAACACCACACAGCTCTATTCACAGATACTCATAGTTCTTTTGTTTTCATCAAAGTTTTTACCAATATGTATGATATGAATTCTAAGCAAACACATTTTAGACCTGGAAATCTGGCGCGGACGATGAATCGCCCACGCAAGTCGGATCTGGTGCAGGCAATTAATTGCTTGTGCATACACAAGTAAGACTTGCCAATTAGTTAAGCACACAATAAGTCGATTATGAGAGACGATTTCAGAGAGTCACAACCAAAAGGAGCAGTATGTTCATCAAAGCATAGAGTGCGGTTAATTTTATAATACAGTCAGGATGATTGGTTTGTTAACCTCAAAAGAGTGTCATTGTATGTACAGTGGAGCCCACTTAATCGGATATCTCTTAATTGTATATCCCTGTTAATTGAATATAATTTTCGAAACACAAAACCATTTACCATACCTTCAGTACAAATTTGATCTGTTAATTGCATATGGGTTATAGAGTAAACTCTTGTTAATTATATATAAAATTTTGTAATTTGTCGGAAAAATTACTGTGACACGCACCAAATTCCCCTTATTTATCAACCTTTTTGGCCTCACTACATCTAATACAGGCATTTATTCTATTATATCTTGTTTGACAGGGTTCACAGAACTCTGTCAAACAAGATATAATAGAATAAATGCTCAGTTTTTAATTATGTATTTATGCAAATGTGCAAATCTCAGTCTAACCCAATTATTTTCAGATATTATACTGTGATTGGGCATTAAAAGTTGCAGACCTAAATTTTTTTCAAAGTAAAAAAGATCCAATATGGCCACCAGTCGGCCACCTTGAATTTGATCGGGAAAAAAATTATGTCACGCACTGCTCCTCATTGTGACGCTCATTTATACCGAGTTTCATGAAAATGCAGCAAAAACGATATTAGTAGTTCAGCCCACAAGTATTTTGCGAAATCAAATATGGCCTAGTGCTGAAACAGCCGGTTCATTTTCACAACTAACCAAGAGTTATAACCGGATAATATCCGGTTATCTGTAGCCATTATTTCACTGAATCTGGGAATAAAACTATAGGAATTAGAGAGCAGCATTCTCAGAAACTATTCCGTAGTGTGTATACAAACGAATGTTGTCGAGTACTTGACAACACTCGTTTGTATACATATTACGGAATAGTTTCTGCAGCTACTCAGTACTCATTAACGAAGTCTTGAAGCCAAAGTCGATTATTTCTTTATATACACAACGTGGCTTCGAGGTGTATCTATCTCAACGGAGAAGCAGCAGATTTACGTTTTAAAAGTGGAATGGCGATCACTATCGATATTTCGGATAACCGGTTGACGTTTTTCTCACATTGGTTAGGTACGTAACTTTCAAACCGTTATCTGGTTAACCATTTCAGTACTAAACTGCCTGCCGGTCGGCCATCGTGAATCCGATCTGGAAAAAAATTATATCGCACACTTCCCCTCATCATGTTGATCATATTTGTGAAGTTTCATGAAAATGCAACAAAAACTGTGGAAGTGGTTCGCTCCACAAGTTTATGTGTGCAATGGACTAACAAAGACCGACCGACAACTTGGCTCCTTTATACTCCCTGTCCCCCCAACTTCATTTTGTAGGGGTATAATAAGTCACAAAATGCCGAAAGTCCTTTTGTGTATTCATATATGTATTCATATAAAGTCCATAGCATAGTTGTGCTACATATATCATAGTGAACTCATTTAAATTTGAATTCTGTATTTGAAATTGAATTCTTTAACTCCTAGCTTGCTGCTGGTGGATATTCTGTCCCACTAACATATGTAAAAACAATTTGGGGACATTTAACAAACATCCCCCCCCCCCCCCCCACCTTCGAGTTTCTGACCAGTGATTTCTTGAATCAATTTTCATGTATTTTTCATCAAATCTAGTCATGTTTTGAATTGAATCAGCAGATTAATGAGTTAAACAAGCGTCTTTTGGCATTAAATGCAGAAAAAAATTGAAACTGAAATTTGGAAGTGAAAGACGGCATGACCTTTAAACGAACAGATCTTTCAATCTAAACTTCCATCTCCCATGTTGTCTTCTGGGCAATAGTTGTATTGCCAGTAAGGCAGCTATCTTCCATATCTTGATTATAGGAATTGTGTATTTTCCTTGACCTGAAAACATCCTAAGAATGGTCACTTGATTATTCAGGTAAAAGAATTGACTCAAACTAATCATGTGGGGGACAGTGCCTAGCTTGTGCTGTATTTTTATTGTTACCGTAATTTACATCTATATTCCTTCATTGTTTGTTTGTTGGTGGTTAACATCACATATTTATGCACCATGGCTAATCGTGACACAACATGGAGATGAAGTCAAGTTTAGTCAATCGTTGATCTATATGTTGCCCATTTTAGAGGACTTTCACCCCAAGCATTGGTGACTGGGTCCCATTTTACTAGTAAAGCGGAACTGGCTTACCACAGTAAGCAAGAGCTGCTTACTTCCCGGGGTTCTCACGGGGAAATATTCCTTCATTAAATTGTCTGTTAAACTTAACCACAACTATTGGCTTCAAAAGCAAGCATTTCCAAGTCCTCGTCATGATGCCAAGTCACATTTCATCTTTTGGGGCTACTAAATACTAGAACCTGGGCGACAGATGAGCTGACGTCCACTCGATCTGTTACGTAATTATCTGGGCAAATTTCTATAGAGCTAGTATTTCAGGAATCTTGACACAGCTCATATTTCTATTTTTCTGCTAGTAAAAACTGTATAGAGCTGCAGGGGTTTAAATACAGTTCGGCCACCGTGGAGAGACCATTTTCCACGGGTGGGCAATATTTCCATGGATGCAATAATAGTAGACTTCAAACACTAATTACAGGAATAATCCTCCAAAATTTAATTAATGAAGCCCCGGGTGCAACCCGGTGCTTCATTAATAAAATTTTTGCTGTTGATGACTTTTATTACCTGGTCAACGCATGCATGGACATCACTGCCCACGTGAGGATTACGATCAATCCACGGTAATCATACTGGACAATGCAGTAATCTTTTTGAAAGGGGAAGGCGCGGGTTTATAATCCTTTGCAGCCTGAATAATGTTAATTCATTTTGTTCAAAAACATTGATTTGCCCTAGATACAGGGGCTACAGAACCATGAAATGGTGAATGGGGTGGGATTTGGCAGGCACATAGCACATGATCCTCTCACCTTTTTTTAAATTGTGGGTTATCAATCCTAAGAAACAGGGCCCGCCTTGAGTAAAATGGTCGGGGCCTAAAAAAAAGTGCCCCACATATTGAGGTTGGGGCCTTTTCGGGGCTGATTTTCCATTTTGTCCATTATTGTTAGTGCTTTTTTGTGGAAAATGTCGGGGTTTGAAAAAAAGCCCCTAGCAAGTGCTCCTCGGGGCTGATCTCGGGGCCTGGGCTTATCAGCCCCGACTCAAGGCAAGCCCTGAAGAAACAATGAAAGGATTATATAAATTTTGTGTTTTTGTCTGCTTGGATGTTTCTTGCAAAGGATAATACAGTGTTGTTATCACCATGATCAAAATAAAATTAAAAAGCAAGGGCAGATGCAGTTGAACCACCAGACACCCTCCACCCCTTAATTTCAGGGGTCTGCACACCTAATTTAGGAAAGGGTTCTCTGTTCCCTTCCAATTGGAAAATTCATTGACAAGAAAACCCAGTTTGGGAAGTATCTTTGCTTATATAAAACAGAATATTCTGATGATTTAAGATCAAAGGAGTCTTCAAAACTTGTTCAAAAAATAGATGTTTCATATATTTCGAATAAAGAAACTGCTAAAATACTAAAATGCGTTGACATGCGCAGAAAGAAGTAATCAACCACAGTTCTCATTTGATGATCCAAATGCGTCCCTGCCAAAGGCACCACCTCGAGTTTCCGTAAGTATCGATTGTATTACTCTACACTACAAAGTATACTCTGCAATGAAGTCGATAAAGGTGTCCAAGGCATCTGGTCCGGATCTAATAAGCCTGCATCTCCTCAAAGAGTGTAAAGCATCTTTATGCGAGCCACTTTCGGTCTTATTTAATATACTAATGAATAACTCATACTTCCCTTCACTGTGGAAAAAAACAAATCTCTCCCCAATATTGAAAAAACAACCCTCCAATTCTGTTACTAATTACTGCTCAATATCGCTAATTAGCTGTGTTGGTAAAATATTTGAAAAATGTGTATTCAAGCGTTTGTGGGAGCTCCTAATTGACAATAACGTTCTCAGTCAATTTCAGTCCGGTTTTACACCTGGTGATTCAACTGTCCTCCAACTGACTGACGTATATGATGAATTCTGTCGAGCCTTTGATGAAGGTAAAGAAGTCAGGGTTGTCTTCAGTGATGTTAGTAAGGCCTTTGACAAGGTGTGGCATGCTGGGCTTATCTACAAGCTAGAGAGTATTGGCATTTCGGGTGAACTTCTACTGTTTCTAAAATCATATCTTGCAAATAAGCTACAACGAGTTGTGATATTGTTGGAGACATCCGCATGGACAACCATCAATGCCGGTGTCCCACAAGGATCAATTCTCAGGCCTTTATTGTTCCTTACATACATTAATGACATTACCAGAAATCTACAGAGAAGTATTCGCCTCTTTGCAGATGACACCTCCTTATATCTAATCATAGAGAACCCTGAACAAGCCTCGACTTTAATCAATCATAATCTGGCCACAAATGAACATTGGGCTAAAACATGGTTGGTGGAGTTCAATCTGAACAAAACTGAAAGTATGATAATATTGCGTAAAAGCAACCCCATCTACCATCCACCCTTATTCTTAGGTGGTACTCAGGTATCTGAAGTCTCTACCCACAAACACTTGGAGGTCATAGTGAACATCAACTATACACAGAACGATCATATCGACCATATTTGCTCTAAAGCCTGGTCTCGCTTAGACTTACTGAGGAGGCACAAATTTAATTTAGATCGTTGTGTCTTAGAAACAATATATTTTGCTTTTATTAGGCCTCTTCTTGAATACGCGGACACTGTTTGGGACAACTGTTCTGTAACCAAAGTGGCGGAACTGGAAAAAATACAGATTGCAGGGGCAACTCTCAGTGCTAGTAAGTCCTCACTTTATTTAGAAACACAATGGGACCCATTGCAAGAAAGACGTCGCAAACACAAGTTAATTCAGTTCTTTAAAATGTATCATCGCATGGTTCCTCCACATATCTCCGGTAAAGTCCCCCCACTTGCCTCTTTGACCAATCCATCACTCAGTCTCAGATCAGGTCAAAATCACCGTGTTCCCTTCTGTCGGACCGAATTGTACAAGTCTTCCTTCATTTTAAGCGTTACCCACCAATGGAATAACCTGCCCCTGTCTCATGAGAAATCGTTATTAATTTCAAAACTTTCCTAAACGATGGTAATCGACGACCTCCAAGGTTCTATAGTAAGGCGAATTCTCGCACAGACCAAATATATCATTGTAGGCTACGACTGGGGTGCAGTAACCTCAATTCACACCTATATGATAATCATTTATTACGGAACCCCATATGCCAGTGTGGCGAGCAAGAGACTACTGATCACTTTCTTTTGCATTGTCCTATTTTCACTGACACTCGTAATTATACAATTAACCTGCTCCCTTTTGGAGCAGATGTATCTACACTACTTTTTGATTCGGAACTCTTGACCAATGAAGACAACCGTCTTATTTTTGAGGTGGTACATGATTTTATATTATCAAGTGAGCAACTCCAATGATTAATGTTATCACAGATTAAACCAGTCTAAATATCATTTAATATTATTATGAATGGTTGCAAAACTAGCCCAATGGAACAAATATAGCCCTCCATTCAACTCTCATTGCAGCTCAGAGCTACCCAATCGGTATTCATGGTTTGTATTCATAATCTTCTGCTTAACGATTTGAATGAAATTACTTATGTCATTCTCGCGTGTAGTAAATGCAACATGTCTTCAAGCTGGTCCAGATTTGTTTCTTTTCTTATTATTTAGTATCGTTCTCATATTGTCTAACTTGTAGTCTAAATATTCTTACACATCATCTTCCGGTTCCCTGCCTCTGGCTCATGTGACGGCCAGGATAGGGTGGTCCTATTAACAAGAACTCCCATTCAAATTTTATTTCCTTAACAATTCTGGACTCGGAAACATGGCTCGTGGCCCTCCACTGGCGTGAACTTGTTGAGCCCACTCCGGTGGGGGATCATGAACTGAGTTCTTGAAACAAAAGATACAATATCGAGTGGTTTCAAGATGCCCTTTGTGCAACTGTCGTACTCTATCTGTGTTGGGTAAGGAGTTAATCTGGAGTATGGGGCGGGACCCCTGGACGACAATGTGTGAGCTCGACTACTGACACTTGTGTAATTTATACAAATACTATATCAATTAAAGAAATAAAGTCACTCACACCTGCTATTGACATTAGTAACTATTTGTAATTTTGTTTTGGGTGGAAACAGCCTTGTATAAGCTTTTAGCTTACTGCCGAATCCACATCAATGTATGTAGCAATTTTTATTATATATTCTTGAAATAAAATATTGTTTAAACTAATTGTACATTGTGATCCTGAAACCAATTGTTGCTCTCGCACTTTGCGCCCGACTCAATTTCATACAAACTGATTTTGTTTCACACTTGAACATTCTTCAATTTAATTTGTAAAGTTGCCATGTTAAAACTGATTAACCTTACAAGAAACTGGAAGCATAAATCAGCTGTTTTTAAGGTGCACAGACTTCAATAGTTGAGTATGTTTTTTGCCAACTTTGGGTCAGTTTCTTTTGTTGTGTGAACAGAGATAAACTAGAGGGCTGCCACATCCACGGGGCAGCTGATCCCCCCGAAAAAAGTGTGGTCATCATAAGATTTTCTAAGTTGAAAAGGGGCATAACTCTGGTAAAATTAATCAGGACAAACCCATTTTCGAACTTGACCCGTATTTTGATATGTTTGCACCACATATCAAGTTTGGTTACAATCAAACTATCTTGAGGGAAGTTACCATCCGGAAACCAAAAATCATAAGATTTTCTAAATTAAAAAGGGGCATAACTCTGGTAATATTAATCAGGATGAACCCGGATTCGAACTTGACCTGTATTTTTATATGTTTAAGCCACATATCAAGTTTGGTTACAATCAAACTATTTCAAGGGAAGTTATCATCCGGAAACGGAATGTAAACGGACAGACGGACGGACGGACGGACAAAAAAAAACACGTGACGACTATATCCCCCGAAATTTTTTTTCGGGGGGGGATAAAAAAAAACAAATATTCAAAACCAATAAAATTAAAACTGTCAAAAGGTTTAGACAAGGAGCAGGTCACCTAAAATACAGATAATTTAGGCCTTAGAAGTTGTATTTTATATCTGTATTTTACAGTGTCATATTTTTATCTTCATAGTGTCAACTCTTACATAAAGATTAAGAAGAAATGAAAGTTGAAAAAAGGATGAAACTACTTGAATCAGCTAAAAGGTCCATCAAGGCCAACCAGAGGCCAATACTATAGAACTTTTACAATTGTATTTTCTAGAATTGCATTTTCTAATTGACTTGAAATGAGTAGAAACGAATCATTTGCATTTTAAAGGATATGGCAATTTGCCAGTTGGCAAACTTCCATATCTTTTGAAATGCTAATGGTTAATTTTAGTCAGCCATATTAATAGGAAGAAAATACAATTCTCTGAAAAAAAAATTGTAAAAGTTTTATGGTATTCACTCCCGTATGCTCATGGGTTTATAATTGATGATATAACCTCCAAAGGTGAGTCATAATGACAATTTCGTTTACAGAAAATTTTTTACATGACAAGAAGTGAGTCTTATTCTGTATAGGAAAACGTATTTGGCACATTTTTTAGATTTTGATTTACGTTTATACTGTGGAAGAAGTTGTAGTTCAAATAATTTTTAATGGATAAACAATATTCTTTAATATCCATGTTATGTCCAAAGTTCCCTGGAAAATAGTAACTATAGTGTACGTACACTCACAATTTACTCAGTGCAGACACTAAGAGTAGGAGTAGAATGAAGAAATAATAATCCACCTGCATGGACATAGTTATGGACATAATATTGTTCCAACTACTGTTGTAAAGCTAGTGGAACTGCAGTAGATTGATAAATGTTTACCACTGGGACCTTCCAAAGGCCATTTCATAATTTTTGTGAACATTCGTACCAAACAAAAACATTTGCCTGGAAAACACAGACACTGAAGATGAAATTTCAACGCCACACAGCTCTATTCACAGATACTCATAGTTCTTTTGTTTTCATCAAAGTTTTTACCAATGTGTATATGAATTCTAAGCAAACACATTTCAGACCTGGAAATCCGGCGTGGACGATGATCTGGTGCAGGCAATTAATTGCTTGTGCATACACAAGTAAGACTTGCCAATTAGTTAAGCACACAATAGGTCGATTATGAGAGACGATGTCAGATAGTCACAACCAAAAGGAGCAGCAGTGCTCAAAATAACTTTTTTTCTTTGTGTAGCAAAATGCTACAAATTTTCAAAAAATGAATAGCATTTTGTAAAAATTACATAGCTATTTTTTTATTTAGAATTATGTTTTGCTGTTTTGTATGGAATTCTTCTAAGTAGATAGAATAGTTTCCATCCATTTGTGGGCATTTCCAAATGATCTGCAACACATGAAACCTTTACTATGTTTTTTTTTAACTGAACTGCCTTTAAGGGTTGCATGGACTTGGATATTTTCAAATAGCGTCTTGGTTGTTCAATAGAGTTCTCAAAATGGAAGCTGGGATTTTTAATTTAATGGGCTTGAAGTTATTTTTAATGTACATTTCATGCAAAATGTTGTGAAAACAGGAAGAATTTAAACCAATAGAATTCATCTTACATATGAAGTTGCTAATGATGCTTGATGGAGAGTTAATCCGAGTTATGCCTGGAATGTTCCACAATCAGAAGTAAAGCATTATTGAATTAGTTTTTAAATTTTCATTTACATTTTGCGATACAAGATAATCAACTGCAGCCTAATAGGCTGCAGCTGATTATCCTGTATCACAAAATGCAATACATAATTGAACATTGCATAGCAAAAAGCGACGCGACACCGCTTATTTTGAGCCCTGAGGAGCAGTATGTTCAACAAAGCATAGAGTGGGGTTAATTTTATAGTACAGTCAGAATGATTGGTTTGTTAACCTCAAAAGAGTGTCATTGTATGTATCGGAATAACAACAGCAAGATGTGTCATAAAAGGGTAGGTAAGTCTCTTGGGAGAAGAACCAAAATCGAAGGGAAGCTTCCTCTAGACACCAACAATGCATCACAAAAAAAATATTTTAATTTTCCATTATTCAATTATGCTTAACTTGTATCGATGTTCCTATTATTAAGTTGTATATCTCCTTATTGTATATGTTTTGCATGTGTTTATTTTTTTACTTTTTTGAATAAAATACTGTTCGAACTAAAAAATAAAATTGATTTGAATCAGCATTCATAAGTTATTAGACAGAAACCATGGCAGCCATATTGAATTGGTTATCTGATCTAAAATCGAAAGGAAACTCCCTCTCGTCACCAATAATGCATAACCAAAGAATGAAACTGATTCATATCAGTATTTATTAGTTATTGGATGGAAACTAAATTCAAGATGGCCACCATGAAAGCCATAATGAATTGGCCACTGGTGGCCATCTTGGTTCAGAAAGAAAGCTTCCTCTAGACAGCAACAATGCATAATTAAACAAGAGGCCCCGGTGCTCACCTGACATGGTAGCCTAAATATCAACCCAGAGAATTGATTTCAACAAGTTGCATCTGCTCCTCCTGAGGAAAAGCTTATACCAAATATCCAAAGATTCTGACCAGTGAATCTAAAAAAAAAAAAGATTTCTAAAGAATATTCCTCGACCCCAGGGGCTTGCCTTTAACAAACTTGTATCTCACCCCCTAAGGATTTTGCACACCAAATATCAAAACATTCTGACTGTTGGATCTGAAGAAGAAATTTTTTAAAGAAAATTCCTCATTTTGAACCAAGTTACAATTCGAGCTCCCACAGTGAGCCCAAATATGGACCTAGGGACATGGCTTGAACAAACTTGAATCTTACCCCCCAAGGATGCTGCATAAAAAATATAAAAAGCATTCATCTACTGGATCTGAAGAAGATTTTTAAAGAAAATTCCTCATGGCCAAATGCATGACTTGTAATTTGTATCAGATTACAAATCATGCTTTTGGCCATGAGGAATTTTCTGCTTGTGGCAGGACTTGTAATTTGTATCAGATTCTCGGTCGTGTTTATAATCTGATCACACCTCGCTCTGACGGGCTCATTGCAATCTGATTGTAAACACGACCGACAATCTGATACAAATTACACTACATGCACATGGTCATAAGGGAACATAAGGGAATTGCTCGATCATCTGGTGTTCATTGATGATAAATATTGTTGCAGAACCAGGCCTGCTAGTGGCTGTTGTGAATCGGGGCTGCCAGAACATAGTAGCTGCCGATAAAATCTTTTCTGCTGCATATCATGACTTTACCATAAGTAGTATTATTCTCAGTGTTGCTATGATTATTGACAACATTTCAGATGAAATCATTTGTGCTTTTTACCATGGGGATGTGTCTGTTGGAATAAAAGATCATGTGTTCCAATCTTCCTCCCCCATGCAGCATATGAGTGAGCTGGAACAAATTTTAAAAACTCAGCCAGGTGATCACATCAAACCAGTTTTAATTATTTACAGTGAATCAGTGATGGTAGGCCAGATCACAGATTAACATCTCTCAGTGTGCATGAATTATTTAAGCATGAAAATCTTGACATGCTTGTGACAGGACAAACCACACTAAACATATCCTGGAGAAACCCACAGAATGCATACAGTGAAAACTAGAAGTCCTGTCACAAATTGTGTGCTTATCCAGGTGCGCAATTGCAATATTGAATGGCATCCAAAGCATGGCAGGTTCGCCTGGTTACTCATAGCAAACACAAGCAATGTTTCTGCCAATGGACCTCCGGGTCATTGGCTGAAACATTGCTTGTACACAGGCCATATTACAGAATTTGATAGCCTTACTATGGTCATAGCACTGTTCGATGTGCTATTTGTGTGCATTTCATGACAGGACTTCCAGTTTTAATTGTAAGGTCAATTTTAAACTTGCTCTAACTGCTGTTGGGTCCATGCTTAAAAGAAATGGATGATAAATTTTAACATGGATTCTGGTCTTCCGACGTCTGAAATAAGGCAGAAAGCTGAGAGTATTTCAGGCTTGAGAGAAGCATTCCTTGAAAGTTTAGACTCTGTGAAATCACTTCTTAATACACTGATTCAAAGGCTGTCTCTCAAAGACCAACCTGTTCAAACATTTTATGCTGCAGACAGAAACAGTATTGATAAGTTGTGGGCTGAACTGACAGCTATTAATGCCATTATCACCATTGATGACTTTACTAGTGGTCTGTTAAAAATTGAAGATTTAAAAATATTTATTGACCATTGTTTTGTGGTAAAATATTATTCACAATCAAGAAATGTTAGAGCTTGAACTGTGACGTTTGTGGAAGCCCATGACTCAAAAGAGGAGTTTTCAGAATTCCATAAATTTCCTGATACTGAGCCTACAGATGATGAGCATAACAAGTCTTTTCAGGAACTTAATGGCACTAAAACATCAGAGAAGTTTAGACCATCCCTTGTTACTAAAGTAAATTCTGGTTATGGTATAAGGTAATACACATTTATTTATCATTTCCACGAGTTTCTTCTGAGTTACTTCGGACAGACCTGGCATTTTCAAGAGAGTGATTTATTCACTTGCCGAACTGCTTGTCTGAAAACAATTACGGAGGACGAAAAGTTAAAAAATTTATAGTAATTTGTATATTTTTTATACTTACCAATGACCCAGACATAGCTGGTGCTAACTCTTAAAATATAGGGCCAAACACAAATTTTGCCCCCCAATCCCCAAAATTTGCATCTAAAACTAAAGAAAACATGTCCTGAGAGGCCCTCCACACTTCGCCCCCACTGCGCATGCGCAGTGTCAAGGACGTTCCGAAATTGGCGCCATTTATCATTCTAATAACCAGTGCCTGGTAAGCGCTATGTACTCAGCAGGGAGGCAAGAGTTCCCAACTCCTGGGAGGGCCATCCCCGTCTGGGTCATTGGTAAGTATAAAAAATATACAAATTACTATAAATTTTTTAACATTTTTATACTGTACCAATGACCCAGACATAGCTGAATAGTAAAAAGGCTGGAGGGCCAAGGACATAGAGCAAAATGGAATACGCTCAATAAAATAAAATAGAGTCATCCCCTGTAGGGAAAAGAAGTAATAGGCCTTACATGTATCTTTCTTATTTATGATAAATTAGAAAGATACAACACCTTCCAAAAATTGAGCTTCATATATCCATGTACTCTATTAATATCCAATAATCCTTATACTAATAATTTTTAAAGTAAGCCAATAATAAAGTAAGTCTAGAGAATAGAGACTCTTATACTCCTAAAAGTGTGTGAGAATTGCATAATCATGTCCGTTGACATATGCAATATTCAAAAGCTATACTTTAAAAACTAAGACTTGAATGAATTTTATAAACTTAAACTTCTCACTAAACAACCATCCCAATAACAGCTCAGAATTACTAACTCCGGAGGAGGTATCCCCTTGTTTTCATAGTAAAAACAGGTGACCCAAGGGAACACCCTCCCCCCCCCCTTTTTCTTGCCCTGGGTCAAATAGCCCAGAGCGAAGAGGGCAGCCGAACGGAGACACTGCCGAAACAGACAGCCTACCTAGCTATAGTAGCAACTGTTAAGTGAATGACATTCTGAGCAGTAGATAATAGACTTAACAATAGAGGCCTCCAGAAATGGACTCGATATTTCTGAGATAAAATTCATGAATGGATGGCTGAGCGCAATGAGCAGCCTTCAAAAATCTATAATAGCAACACTATTAATGTAAGCCCAAGAAGTAGAAGAACTCTTACTTCATGAGCCGAAATCTTAAGCACAACTGCTAAGCCAATGATATACCATAAGCAGTACGCTAGTTAATAAAATCCATTAACAATAAAATGGAGCGTAACGTCCTTCTACTAGACATCAAAGACAGAAGAAGCTTACGCCCTTGTAATAAACAGATATCTGTTTATAAATACATAAACTGTACCCGGAAAGAGTAAAGGCCTATGCCCATACGAAGACGGAAGGACCTTAAAATAATAGGTTCCGGATAATAGGAGCCTAACTCTTATGCAACAATCCAACCTAAATAGTAACGGAAGTATTGATTCCGAAACTATGAAAGTGAAAATCATCCATCGATAGTGCATGAAACTCACTGACTCTACAGTAAAAGAGAAACCAACAGAATTACTGTCTAAAAGGTCAGAATTTGAAAACTACTGTTTCCAGAGGCTCAAATGATTACTTAGCTAAATAAGAACCTGAAGTTAAAATCCGTATAGGAATTTAATCTAAAGATTCTAAGTCTATTTATCAAAAAGTTACTAACTGACTTAGATAAAGAGACAAAAGACTCAATTGTAAACTATCGTAGAGTGCATAGGTATGAGGTAACATAAACCTATAACCTAAATAACAACAGGCTGCAGTAGATCTTGTGAAACAAGTATACTAAAAAATAGCAATGAGTAGTATGGAGGGATCAACCATATGAACATAATGATCCCTACACCACGACGGAAGAGCCTCCACTTTAGTCGCACAGAATAGCGAAGAAGAGGATCTCCTATAGTAAGAAATCGCGTCCAAAGCTCGTCCAGTACAGTGCTTACAATGCAATACGGACCACACAACGGAATACATGAAGGTTGCGACCTTGCTGGTTGTGATAAAGATGACACGATTTACCCAGTGAAAAAAGATCCTCACATAGAGGAAGATTTCACGTTAAGATCCACAGTAGACAAGAGAGTAAATTACTCATGATCTCTGTGAAGATAGAGATGCTATCAACAGAAATGTATTGTGGTTGTTTATCTTAGCAATACCTGCTAAAACAACAGCGCCGGAGGATACGCGTATCCTATCATTCCGTCCTATAGATCAATAGAGCGTTAACAGTATTAGCTCAGAGATCTGGACAAGCCAACACATACGTCTACAATTTATTAGCAAGCTGTGTCATAAAAAAAAAAAAAAACATCATTGGGTGCTCCCATAGATAGCAAATCTGAATGAATACTTGTTTGTTGAGAGTCCATTCTGACAGCAACAAGCGACCCGTAAGAGAACGGGAGTGCGATAAAACAATCAGACGACCCAGAATATGACGGACCAAAACTGAACTTGGTGTACTATAACCAACAGACGGATTCTTTCCATTAAATTGAATAACGGAAACGAAAGAGTGCCTCCCTGGTTCCGGAGATACGCCACTACTGTCGAATTAAAGGACAGGAATTTGGGCATGCGTTTCTGAATAATGTTCATGCAATGACATAAAGCAAGCCTAAAAAACATTATTCCGCGGAAGTTAAACTGATAGCTAAAAGACTGCGGAACCCAAAGACCCTGGCACTTCGAATCCGTAGGGATCAGTATATATCCCAATCTGTTTGACTGGCAACCGTCATAACAGCCACACTCGGGTCCGGCAACTGCGGCGGCACTCTCTGAGTCAACCACCGAATGTTTGCCGCAGTCTGAATCTCTTGTAACACTAGATAGACAAGAGAATGTATAAATCAAGCAATTCATGGATTGCCGGAAAGTTGCCGTCGAAGAGAAGCTCCTCC
Source organism: Pictodentalium vernedei (assembly GCA_031216915.1). Taxonomy (NCBI): domain Eukaryota; kingdom Metazoa; phylum Mollusca; class Scaphopoda; order Dentaliida; family Dentaliidae; genus Pictodentalium; species Pictodentalium vernedei. The sequence continues at coordinate 320,114,603 of CM062297.1, forward strand.
GAGAACGAAGCGACTCTGAGAGAGTTCTTAACCTACTATCCACGCGTGGATGTAGCTAGGGCTGCATCACGTCTAACCAACTCCAATCAGCCACTGAAGGGCGGAGTTATACGTGAACAAACTACTGCCCTCAAAAGAAATTACATTGAGAATAATATCCCGTAAATCTTTTCTTGAAGACGTAATGATAACGCCTCAGTAAGGCGGATTACGTATAATAAAGCGTCTAAGTTAAGTCTACTATACATAATGTCGTTCCCAACATTGAAATTGGAAAAGACATAAACGGTGAAAAAGAATATATGCAGTCTTTAATCACACCGTCTAGACGCAAATGAACTCTCGGTATGCCCTGCTCTGCCAAAATAAACTATATGTAAAAAAGATAAAATGGCAGAAATGAGCCACGCGGACAAGAAACTAAACTATCATGCTTAGTAGCAGGCTTGTATATATATATAAATATATAGCGTCGAAAAATAAAACACATGTTGTAATGACAATATTGGACTGCGTCGGTAAATCAGGGACAAAGTCCCTGTACCGATCGAAAAATCCGAGTCCAATGACGCTATAAGTCTCTTATCCAAGATCGCAGCAATGAAGTCCGAAAAATAATCACTGGAAGAAATGCCAGAAGATATGAAAGGCATCTTCCGATACTACTAAAGGGAAAACTCGAAATCTTTCGAATCCCTTTCGCCATCCTGTCGGACCCTATAAAGCGTTCGGTCGTCCGTAGCTTGATGCAACCGCGGACCGCACCGACCCAGCGCCGTCGGATAATTCCTGATTCGACCGAGAAACCGTCAATTGCTGGGATGCTGCGAAACAACTGTGCTAACTCGGATAGCACGTCCGTCACTGAGGCCTGAGGAGCAGCGGTCTTACGATGCATTGCCGCAGGAAGCTCCGAGATCGTTACCCCGTGCATACTTCCAATATGCGAGCGAACGGAGTGTATAGGCCTCGTGTCCCTTGGCTACCGGATGGCGCGACCTATTCGCTGTGGAATCACTGAATGCCGAAACTGATCGGATACTCGAGGTCACGTAGCCAATGTGCGGTCGTGTGCCCTGCTGTGAGGATGAGGAAGCATTAAAGACAGTCTCTCGGACTGTCAATATAACGGAGCGTCCCGAGCAACGGACATATGTTCCGAATGTAAAATATCTGAACCACAACATGCGGTCCCCTATGTTGTTGGCTTCCTCCGATCTGTCCTCAATCTGCCGTCACTGGGTGAGTACTAAAGTAATTAAAGTGCTCGCATCACCCAAATCTCCTTCCTAGACCGCAACGGACGAACCCGGCAGCCGAACCATTCGATGAATGTACGCTACACCGGGTGAGCTAGCGAATGTCACTCCGTAAGCGATAGACATATTCCATGAGCACTTATTGCCGCTAACTCTTCATTAACTATGACGACAGAGGCACACTTTTGAAAGACATCTCCATAACTCTTCGAACAAGAAACCAGAAATGCTTGGATAGCAAGCATAAAATAATAATATATATAGCGTCGTTCAATAATTCGAAAGTTTGTGTGACATTATTGGACTATGTCGGAACTGAGGGACGATGTCCCTGAACCGAACCAAAAATTTCTAAGTCCACCGACGCTATCAGTTTCTTATCCGGCATCGCAGCATATGTTGTTCCGAAAGGGAAAGCTTGAAATCCACCGAATCCCTTTCGGTATCCCGTCGGACCGGATGAAACTTTCGGACGTCCGTACCCGCTTCCGCGGAGCGTCCCGACCCAGCATCGTCGGATAAAATATATGCGACAGATTCAGTTGATGCTGGGATGCTGCGATAAACTGTGCTATTAAGGAAAGCACGTCCGTTCCCGAGGCCTGTGCAGTAGCGGACTTACGATGCATTGCCGCTGGAAGCTCCGTGTACGTTGACTCCCGCATACTTCCTATGCGAACGTCCGGAGTCTGCAGGCCTCGAGTCCCCGGCTACCGACCCAGCGCTGTCGGATAATTCTCGATCCGACACCATTTCTGTCGGCTGCTGGGATGCTGCGATAAGCTGTGCTATGTGCACAAGAATGTCCGGCGTCGAGACCTGCGGAGGCGCAGTCTATCGCTGCTTCGCCGAGGGCAGCTCCGCATCAGATGGCTCCCGCATACTTTTCCTATGCGAACGTCCGGAGTCCATCGGTCTCGAATCCCTGGCTGCCGGATGGTGTGACCTGGTCGCCGAAGAATCCTTGATCGGCGAAGCTGGTAATATATCGGCGGTCACGCAGCCAAGGTGCGGTCGTGTGCGCTGACGAGAAGAGGAAGCCTTAGCAGTCTCAGCGGACTGCCTATACAACGGAGCGTCCCGAGCGACGGACGTATGCTCCGCTAACGACACATTTGTACCACAACATCTGGGGCCAGATGTTGTTGAACGAGAGAGGGGCCTCTCTCGCTTGCCGTCCGGATGGACCGGAACGAGCTATGAACCGGACTAAAAGGCTTCCTCCGTTCTCCCTCCGATCCGCCGTCACTGGGTGTGCATTAAGTTAATTTTATAGTGCTCGCATCACCCCAAAATTCCTTCTAGACCGCAACGGACGAACCCGGCTGCCGAACCATTCGGTGAATGGACGCTACACCGGGCGAGCTAGCGGACGTCAAAGGCCGTCGAACCTACTAGGGTCCTCTTAGGCAATTGGCGTATTACATGAGCACTTTTCCGCTAGCCCTTCATTAATTGTGACGACGGAGGCACACTGTTGGAAGACATCACAGATACATCACCCTAATCTTGATCGTCTGAAATAGAAATTGATAAAGTAGAGTGACCCTGCGGGGAAAGGACCGGAGTGTCCAAATCCCCAACAACATACCATGACATACGCTTCCCATATTGTCATCGAAATCATACGATACAGAACCGGAGTTAATGCGAGTACACTGACCACATATAGAATGATTATAAAGTCAGAGGAAGACTTCCTCTTAATACAATTGATCAATATCCTTTCAATGTGAAAAGAAAACAAGTCCTGGTACTCGCACTAACCCCTGGCAATCAAAATACATAATAATAATATGATCCATTAATATAGAAAAAATAATTGAAATCAAAATATTTTGAAAAAATATTTTTTCAGAACAGCCCAAGTTTCTGAAAAGTAACGTTGAGCCCCAATGGATCCCAAGCCTAAGTGTGGACAAAAATTTTAAAAATATTTTAAACAATTTATTCAACACTTACGAACAATAATAATGTATCTAGTTATGATTGAAATAACATAAAGATATTATTATTTAGAAATCCCCCCCTCACACAGAGGGCTGTAGTAAATGTAAACAATGAGTGTAAAAACACTAAAATAAGACTCCAGGCACCCAGGCCCGAAATCAGTTACCAAAAATACACCATCTGATGCAAAACAGAGACTTCCAGGGAAGAAACTGCAGAACATCAGATGGTAGATGCAGAACACAACGCCTAACCACCCGTAGGTGAAGACGTAAACATGGGGAAAGAACAGAATTCATTCTGTTATTCAGCTAAACTCCCAAGAAATTTTAGTAATAATAATTACAGAAATTATGCCAAAAGCATGGGAGAATAGCAAGGGGGAACTGAAAGGACAGGGAGAGAGGAAAAACACTTGAAAAAACAGTGTAACTAAATAATCAGAATGACAACAAAATGGCTGCTGCCTTGAAAATAGGTAACTTAACATAATTTCATTAAAAAAAATTAAGTTACAGCCCTGATAATATTCTGTCACACATTCTTTTCCTCTCCTCCTTTTCTATCCTCCTTAGAATCACCATTTCACTAATATTTATGTGTCTGGCATCATTTAAACTGAGATTTAAAAGCACAAAGATCAGTCAGATGTTAACTGATGAAGGGCCAAACTTAGAATGATAAATGGCGCCAATTTCGGAACGTCCTTGACACTGCGCATGCGCAGTGGGGGCGAAGTGTGGAGGGCCTCTCAGGACATGTTTTCTTTAGTTTTAGATGCAAATTTTGGGGATTGGGGGGCAAAATTTGTGTTTGGCCCTATATTTTAAGAGTTAGCACCAGCTATGTCTGGGTCATTGGTACAGTATAAAAATATAGCCCTCCTGGCCTTTAAAAATAATGATTACCATAACAGCCTATTCCTCGAACCCACATCTTTTGAGATCTCTGCTATGTTAGTGGTCTCTAAGACAGTCACACTGCCCCTCCTACACCCTGAGCCTTTTGAAGGTCCAGAGGTGTGGGAAGGGCAGTGTAGCTCTCTCACAGAGATTACCTTTGTTAGCAGCACCAAAAAATAAGTACAAAGCCCACTAGGCACAATTCATTAATAGTAAAACTTCATTTCGCCACTTATAGCTTTTATAAGCTTGAGGAGAGCTAATCGCTTCCCTATGCCATACGAAGGGAGTGATTTTTAGCCCCCCTACATTTTTATGAATGCCAGGCCTGTTGGGATGAATATATCATAAATCGTAACCAATGTATTTCCCATCACTAAGTTTGTATTGAAGTTACAGCAATCATAGAATATACCTATGAAAGGAAATAAGGTAAAAAAAATCCCATGAACACTATGGTTTCAGAGTAAAATCAAATTTATTACAATAATTTATCACAAAGTGCGATAAGGCCATTAAAAAAAAATGTCTGGGTTCTCAGGCAATGCGCTCATCAGTTAATAACCCACCGCATCAAAACATTTTATTGCCAAACAAAATTCTCGTCCCACGGTGATACCAAAGATACCCAAGAAGTTTGGAAAAGATGGTTCATAAATACAGCCTCTAGCCCGAGCCATATTGACATTTGCACTTACAGTGCTGAAAGTAACACTAAATGCATAAAAGTTAGTGTAATTTGCATAATTTACGCACAAAAGAAAGAAAAACGTATTATATGTGATATATCCCATGGTACTAAACATTCACACAAAAAATTATTCAAATCAGAGCTTTCATATGGAAGTTCTGTGCAAAAATCTGATTGCACCTAATTTTGTACAAAATGGCTGCCAGCGGCCAACTTGAATTTTCGGATCAGACCCAAAAACACTTACTCTCAACCCACATTCATAACAAAGGTACCCAAAAAATTTCGTAAAGATCGGTTCATAAATACGGCCTCTAGCCCAAGCCGTATTGAATTGTTGACGGAGAGACGGACAGATGGCCAGACGGATGACTGGCCATGGCATAAGCTCAAATTTGACTTACGTCAAAGTTGAGCTAAAAATGTAAAGACTGTTATCATGATCGCGATTCACCACACAATGTAATGCCGGTACTTATTTTCCAGTCTTTTGATAGTAGCACCGGATTTATTATAGTAGCACTGTACAACATCTGGATTTTTCGTATCTAAAATTAGTGACATTCTTATTTTCAAATGAAGAAAAATATGTTATTGTTCAGTGTTTGTTTTACGTTTGGGTTGAAGAAAATTTTAGACTAATGTGTATGGGTGGGTTTACAAAGAAATGCCTGTAAATGATATTTTTAAAAAACTTTTAATTGACGAACCATCTAAAAAAATTGGTGAAGCCAAAACAGGCAACAAAAGCTTCCCCCAAAATATTTGTCTCGAAATATGATGGGGGAGAGCAGGGAAGAGAACAAAAAGTATTCAGCTTGTCTTTATAATTTAGTGCTATGGTACACATATTGTTAAATACTAGTATGTTAAAATGGTGTGTAGAATAATTACTCATTCTGGGATTAATTTTAATTGATTATATCATAACCCTTTAAAATAGTGAAGGTTTATGATATAATCAACTGAATTAATCCCAGAATGAGGTCATTAAATGAAAGACCTCTGGAATACATGTATGTGTATACTACTAAAGATTAGTAAAGAAGTTGGTTGATTATAAAACATGGACATGTATGAAGCTCTTATATATTAAAAGAAAAGAACACAATTATGTTAATTTGAGGTATGTTTTTGAATTTTATAATAAAAAAAAATAAAAAGCCTCCCTCCCTCATCATCTTTTTGAGGCATAATTGCCTGAAAACTCAGACATTTTTTTAATGCCCTAAAATATGAATCACAGGACAACTTAGGAAAACAGGTCATGACACTACAGGTTACGAACACTAAATGAGGCATACATAGGTTACAAACCTGACTCCTTATTTCAAGTCCATTTCAAGGGCCTGGAGTTTTAAAATTCAGTCAGTTTTAAAGATCTCAATAAACCCCAAATGTTTATCTGAAAGCAACTTGTGAATAAGAATAAGTATATGACAATAAAAAGAACACTTACTTGGTTTGTGATCAGTTATGCTATGCTCCTTCAGTCACTTCAAACTAACTTTACATTACTTCTTCTAGGAACAGTTATAAACTTGATCTGGACCTACCTGCTTTGCGGATGATCTTGAAATTCCACTTCTACAATGTAGAATGACATCAAACGTATAGATACATTATGTTTAATTCTAAAAATCAAAACTGTTCACAAAATGGACCACAATGGTCCATTTTATGACAAGGCCAAATATTCTTATTTTCCATGAGTTTCAATCATTGCAGGGTTTAAAATTGTTGCGAGAATCAGAATCAATTCCTGTGAATGGTCTTTGCAAGGTAAGCAATGAGAATCAGCTTCGAATCTTGCAAAATGTTCATTTGATTCTTATAGATTCATAACGTGTCATTAAAGATCTGGCGAATTCTTTTTTGCTCCTTCATAATAAGGTAACACACCAACTTTGCTGCCTGTAAATCTAGCCAGATTTCTCTAGAAACCACTGACAAGGTTCTGTAAATTCCATCAGCATGATCACAAAAAGCCTGTAGTAGTAGTAGTATGTTGTAACAGGCCTTTTCATTATCCCAATTCAGGGCTTAACTTAACCTGAAAATGCTGAATAGCAAGTCCTATTCATTTGGAAATTTAATTAGCTACTGATGAAAATTAACACTGAACGATCATAAATGTGCTCTGAAGGGTGTGCCAAAGGGAAAAATTGATGTCTGACTAAACTAAGTTCAAAGGTCATTGCCAGTGGCAATATTTTTCGACAGAAATGGGAGAAAATGAATAGCTCACATATAGAGGTCATACCAAACAAGCACACCAAGTTTCCATGCGATGCTATCATAAATGTGCCCTGCAGGGTGTGTCAAAGGGAAATATTGATGCATAACTGCACTAAGTTTTTACTGAGTTCATCAAAGGTCATTGCCAACTGCAACTATTTTTGATGGAAATGGCAGAAAATCAATAACTCCCATCTAGAGATCACCTCAAACAAGCGACCAAGTTTCCAAGCAATTCAATCATAAATGTGCCCTGCAGGTATTAAAGGGAATATTGATGCATAACTGCACTACGGTAAGATCATCAAAGGTCATTGCCAATGTCAACATTTTTTGATGGACAATAGCACCTAGGTCACTCTAAACAAGCATACAAAGTTTCAAAGTGATCCAATCATAAAAGTGCCCTGTAGGGTGTGCCAAAGGGAAATATTGAGGTCTGACTAAACTAAATTCAAAGGTCATTGCCAACAGTAACATTTTTGGACAGAAATCACAGAAAATCGATAGCTCCCATCTGGAGGTAACCCCAAACAAGCATATCAGGTTTCAAAGCAATCCAATCATAAATGTGCCCTGTAGGGTGTGCCAAAGGGAAATATTGAGGTCTGACTAAACTAAGTTCTAAGAATGTTGCCTGCGGCAACATGTTTTGACGGTAATGGAAGACAGCACCCATCTAGACGTCACTCCAAACCAGCACACCAAGTTTTAAAGCAATCTGGTCAAAAATGTGCACTGCAGGGTGTGCCAAACAGGCCTGGCATTCTAGAAAATCAAGGAGTGCAAAAAAATTGCCCCCTCAAATTGCCTAGGAGTGAAATTGCACATGCAAATTTCACAGCAGATACAGAAATGCTATTTTATCTTAAATATTCTTGGAAGTTATTACTAAGGTGAGTGGCCATTGTACTAACTTATATGTGTCTAAATAATACTAATGATTAATAACTATTTGGTGGACACATACAACTTATCTCATTATTATCCATGGAGGAATATGCGTCATTTAACTGCTAGAATGCTGGAAGCCCATATTTGGGCTTTCTTCTGAAGTGCCAGTACCACAATTTAAAAGGCCTCATATTCTGTGGATGTGCGTCTTATTACCTTTGAAGTGATACTATTTTATTTGTTACAATTTACCTTATTACAGTTTAAGGGAAAGTGCGTGGCACTCTCCCATAAATTGTAACAAGGCAAAGATACTCAAAGAAATTTTAAGGACCAAAAATAATTTAGCACTCTACCAGTTAATTAATATGTGACTGTCTTCAGCAATGACAGTGACATCTATGAAAAAATGCAGGTGAGTGAAAAATCACACCTGCAGTCGCTGTTTCCATTTCACGAGTGTGAAAAATTTCCAAAGCATGGAAACAGTTGCTCCCATTCTTTACTTTAATCGTAATCAGAAAGAAATAGACTGTCATTTGACAATTTTTGTTTATTCAAAGCCCACGGGTTTGACTTGGAACATGACATGATAGTGCTTAAAATACAGATGCCGTACCCATGAAATGCACAGCATGAAGTGAAAAATAAATGACCTCTAAAACTGTTCCATATCAAAATAAGTTCCGGTCAGTAGGCTGCAGTGTGCACAGATTTCCAAGTTTTAACTTCCCAACTGGAACTTTTTATTCTCTGAATCAATTCAAGGTTCTGAAAAGAGCACTGTTTAGCAGTATTGTCTTTCTTGGGAGAGAAAATTACCGTTAAAATAAGTTCCGGAAAACACACAGCTATATTCATGGAGTGACTTCAGTTCAATGGCAAGACAACCTTTTTTTGTTATGTCAGTGAGTGATAAAGGGAGGAGCCGTTTTACATGGGTGCGCTTGACTGTCTGACTCGATTATGTTTTGGAGATGAATTCGGCCGAAATGGATTTCATAATTCAAAATAAGAGCTGACTGTTTCCAATAATAATACACAATGTCGACTCATCAGACCGTGTGACAATCTTGCAGCGTGCAATAAATTGCCCGCCTCAATTTTTTTTAGGTGTGCAGTAGGCAAGCTGCACACCTAAAGAATGCCAGGCCTGGCCAAAGGGAAATATTGAAGCACAACTGCACTATGTTCATTGCCAGTGGCAACATTTTTTGATGGAAAACGAAGAAAATCAATAGCTCCCATCTAGAGGTAACCCCAAACAAGCATACCTAGTTTCAAACTGATCTGATGTGCCCTGGACATGCCAAAGGAAAATACTGATGCCCGACTGAACCAAGTTCAATGGTTGTTGCCAGCAGCAACATTTTTTGATGGAAATGAACGAAAATCGATAGCTCCCATCTGGATGTCACCCCAAACAAGCATACCAGGTTTCAATGCAATCTAATCATAAATGTTCCCTGCAGGGTGTGCCAAAGGGAAATATTGAGGTCTGACTAAACTGAGTTCAAAGTTCATCATTGCCAGTTGCAATTTTTTTTGGGGGGGAAATCGAAGAAAATCGATAGCTCCCATCTACATGACACCCTAAACAAGCGTGCCAAGTTTCAATGCAATTTGATCATAAATGCGACCTGTGCAGTGTACCAAAGGAATTGTGGATGTATGTTCCGTGCATATGTCGACGGACGAGTAGTGACGGCAATAGCTCAGCTTGACTTTGAAAGCTTCAGTACACAGTAGACATTGTCCCAAATGAGAAACAATGACATCCCACTAAACTGTTTGAAGATTTAAAGGTTTAACTTTGAAACAAAAAACTTTTAACTAAACACTTTAACCTGGAAGTTCAAAATTAAATTGACTGCAAAAAAAGGGTTAAATATTTTCCAAAATAACATGAAACAACATAATGAGAATGATACAATCAACAGTGATAAATATTAAAAAGAAAACCAGAGGACGCTGTCCGACGGCACATAACATTATGCAGGCATATAAAAAAAGTCTGAAAAATGGTAACAATTCTAAGTTCAAGGGCAGTAACTCCACCAAAAATCAACCAAGTGGAATAAAATTCACACTTGATCTGTAAGTATCCACAACAAAGCTATATACCAAACATTTTCTCAATATGTCCAACCATAATGAAAGTCTGGAAAATGAAAAAAATCTGGAACAGGAAAAAAATTCAAGTTCAAGGGCAGTAACTCCACCAAAGATCATCCGAGTGGAACGAAATTCGAACTTGATCTGTAAATATCCATAGCAAAGCTGTATACCAAAAATTTTCTCAATATGTCCATCCATAAGGAAAACAAGAGGCCCCAAGGGGCCTTAATCGCTCACTGGGCATAGTGATTCAAACAAAGTGGTTCAAAGAAGTATTTGGGGTCACAGTCAGTTAGACATGGTTCATCAACACTACGAAGGAATGAAGTCATGAGAGACAAATTTTATGGAACTAGGGACATGGCTTGAACAAACTTGAATCTTACCCCCTAAGGATGCCGCATACCAAATATCAAAAGCATTCATCTGCTGGATCTGAAGAAGAAGATGTTTAAAAAAAATTCCTAATTTTGAACTAAGTTATCATTCGGGCTCCAACAGTGAGCCCAAATATGAACCCAGGGACTTGGCTTGAACAGACTTGAATCTCACCCCCTAAGGATGCTGCATGCTAAATATCAAAACATTCTGACTGCTGAATCTGAAGAAGACTTTTAAAGAAAAATTCCTCATATTGACGAAGTTATAATTCAGGCTCCCACAGGGAGCCCAAATATGGACCCAGGGACTTGGCTTTAACAAACTTGAATCTCACCCCCCTAAGGATGCTACACACCACATATTAAAACATTCTGACTGCTGGATCTGAAGAAGAAGCTTTTTAAAGAAAATTCCTCATTTCAAACTAAGTTACAATTCAAGCTCCCACAGTGAGCCCAAATATGGACCTAGGGATATGGCTTGAACAAACTTGAATCCCCCCCCCCCCCCCCCCCCCCATAAGGATGTTGCATACCAAATATCAAAACATTCCGACTGCTGGATCTGAAGAAGAAGATTTTTTTTTCAGAAAATTCCTCATTTTGAACTAAGTTATCATTCGGGCTCCCACAGTGAGCCCAAATATGGACCTAGGGACAACGTTTGAACAAACTTGAATCTCACCCTACCTAAAAATGCTGCATGCCAAATATCAAAACATTCTGAGTGCTGGATCTGAAGACGTAGATTTTTAAGGAAAATTCCTCATTTTGAACTAGGCTATAATTCGGGCTACCACAGTGAGCCCAAATATGAACCCAGGGACATGGCTTTAACAAACTCGAATCTCACCCCCCTAAGCATGCTGCATACCCAATATCAAAAGATTCTGCCTGCTGGATCTTGGGAACAAGATTTTTAAAGAAATTTGCCTGCAATGCACCAAGTTCAAATTTGGGCTCCTATACTGAGCCCAAATATGAACCCAGGGGGCCGATTTGAACAAACTTGAATCAGATCCACCCCACAATGTTGCATACCAAATATCAAAAGATTCTGCCTGCTGGATCTGGAGAAGAAGATTTTTGAAGAAATTTGCCTAAAATGCAGTAAGTTCGAATTCGGGCGTTTATACTGAGTCCAAATATGAATCCAGGAGGCCGATTTGAACAAATTTGAATCAGATCCACCCCACAATGTTGCATACCAAATATCAAAAGATTCTGCCTGCTGGATCTGGAGAAGATTTTTTAAGAAATTTGCCAGAAATGCCCTAAGTTCGAATACGGCCTTCTATACTGAGCCCAAATGTGAATCCAGGGGGGCCGATTTGCACAAATTTGAACCAGATCCACCCCACAATGTTGCATACCAAATATCAAAAGATTCTGCCTGCTGAATCTGGAGAAGAAGATTTTTTAAGAAATTTGCCTGAAATGAACTAAGTCTGAATTTGGGCTTCTATAGTGAGCCCAAATATGAATCCAGGGGGCCGATTTGAACAAACGTGAATGAGACCCATACCAAGATGCTGCATACCAAATATCAAAAGATTCTGCCCACTGGTTCTGGAGAAGAAGATGTTTTAATAATTTTTTTATAATTCATATGGTGCTATCAGAGTTATGCCCCATACAGAGCCCCCATGGGATGTTGCCATTTCATTTGAACAAACATGAATTGCCATATAGTAATGAACATCCACATTAAGTTTTGTGAAAATCGGACCAGTGGTTTCAGAGGAGAAGTCGTTTGAAAAATGTTCACGACAATGGACGACGACAGACGGTGGTGATAGGTTAAGCTCCCTTCGGTGGGCTAAAAAGTCTGGAAAACAATTCTGGACAGACGGGGAATGACATTTGAACTTAATCTAATCTGTAAGTATCCACAACTAAGCTATATACCAAATATTTTTTCAATATGTCCAACCATATCGAAAAAAAAGGCCGGAAAATGAAAAAAAAATCTGGAAAATGAAAAATATTCTAGGTTCAAGGGCAGTAACTCCACCAAAAATTACCGAGTGGAACGAAATTCGAACTTGATCTGTAAGTATCCATAACAAAGCTATATATAAAAAATTTTCTCAATATGTCCATCCATAACGAAAAAAAGTTTGGAAAACAATTCCAGACAGACAGATGGACAGACGGATGGACAGACGGATGCCAACGTTGTCACATAATACAACCGTTTTTTTTTTAAAACGGGTGTATAAAAAAGTTGAACCTTCAGTAAAAAACTTTAACTACAAACTTTTATCAAAACTCTGTTAACAGACGGACAGAGGGACGGACGAAAATCATGACAATAGCCCTCACTGTAAACAGTCAGACTAAAAATGATTTGAGTCAGCATTTATTAGTTATTGGAAGGAAACCAAATTCAATATGGCCACAAGGGCAGCCATACTGAATTGGCTAGCTCGACCCAAATCGAAAGGTAGATTCCTCTGGACACCAATAATGCATAACTAAAAACTGAAATTGATTAGAGTCAGTATTCATTAGTTATTGGACAGAAACAAAATTCAAGATGGCTGCCATGGAAGCCATAATGCATTGGCCACTGGTGGCCGATCAGCTAACTGGTTGAAAAATGAAAGGAAGCTTCCTTCAGACACCAACAATGCTTAATTAAATGAAAGTGTCAATGACCCTGTAGCTTAACTTGTGTGTTGTATTTGATGAAAAGGATAATGTTCAATGTTTATGAAAGGATTATGAAATAAGACAAGAATTGTGATCATTGGGTATAAGTTCATTTCTGTTCCCTGTATGCTACGTTTTTGATAAAAATAATGTGAGGTGTATACTGTAAAAAAAAAGAGCTGAGGGGTGGGTTAATATAACCTCAGAGTTAATGTACATGTATGTGGCCCTCACAGTTAACGTTTATCAACGAAAGTTACCAAGTTACAGTGAAATTATTCCAAAACGAGTCATCCTATCAAGTTACATTGAAATCCCTTCATAAATATGGCCTGTAGGCTGTGCTAAAGGTTTGCAGGCTTCAGGGCCCTGTAGCTGTCAGTTTCCCAAATGCGTCCAAAGGGGACGTTCTCATCTAGACATTATATGAAGTCAACCTGCCAAGTTACAATGAAATTCCTTCATAAATATGACCTGTAGACTGTGCTAAAGGTTTTGGGGCTTTGGGCTGGGGCAGCCATCATGGTTGAATGATCGCAACCAAAATGGGACATACTCATCTGGTCAACATCTGGAGTGAAGTTTGAAGTTTAAAGTTTGAAGTTTATTTGCAGTATACGTTTACATGAAATATAATAAACAACTTGCAGAAATGTACAGAAATAAATGTAAAACTGCATGGGAACAGCATAGCCCTGGGGGCTGTCTTCCTGCCATTCCCATATTAAAAGATAATTAGTCCTGACATCAAAATTGTAAACAATTTGCATCCTTACGGGATTCATGAGGGGAACGTTTAATACATAATTATTTAACCCCTAGCCCAGCGCAAACAGAACACTGTTTTCACAAGAAACACTCTTAGATAGGATTTCCATTTATTTTCTTATCTGTCCTTTGACTTTCAATTCTAGCCTCAGGGACAACGACATGGCACTCAGCGTAATGACTAAATGAGCTTACTCCAGTGATAAACCATGGGCCCTGTTCCGGAGGCAAGAACAGAAACGAATAATACCCACACAGTGCGATCTTTGCGAACAGTGCAGGCCAGACACGACTATTGCGCCAGGTAAGGGGCCAAAGTATTGGTGAAATTGCATTACAGTAATTGCTCAACAATTTAATGGTCTAATCATCAAAGCCTAGATTCTGGAGTGTTGAAATCTGATGTGGTGTGGAGATCCAGTGGAATGGAAGTACAATCTGGGCAGGAAGGGTTATTACAAGAGACATCTGAATGGTATGAATTTAGAGCCTTGTCTATTATCGCCTTCTTAAACTGGCATCTATTGAGACGCTGGACCGATGGTTCAGTGTCATTCCAAATCCGCGGGAAAGAATGGAACGGGAGTTCGGCCGAGAAGCAAGTTCTGGGTTTTCGTGTGTGTATATTGCCAGACTGTCTAGTATTCATGCCAGATGGGTTTGTATAGATTTCAAATGTGTTATCGAAGGACTCGGGTAGTTTATTATTAAACCAATCATGCATGAACAGGAGACTGTGTAGTGTATAAAGGTCTCTGAATTTTAGTATACCACAGCTTTTGAAAAGGGGATCGGTGTGTGAAGTATAGGATCGTTTCGTTATCGCTCGAATAGCTTTTTTTTGCAGACCAAGGATCCTATTTGTGGCTGCAGCGTGTCCCCACACTTGTATCCCATAAATTAAATGACTTTGGATCAGAGAGAAGTACAATAATCGTAGAGCTGATCCTACGAAGTTACAATGAAATCCCTTCATAAATATGACCTGCAGACTGTGCGGAAGGTTTTCAGGCTTCTGGCCCCTGAAGCGATCACAGTTGACCAATCATGACCAAAAGGGGATGTCATCATCCAGGCATTCTACTGAGTCAAACTAACAGGTTACAATGAAATCCTTCCATAAATATGACCTATAGACTATGCTAAAGGTTTTCGGGTTTTGGGCTCGGGCAGCCATTAAGGCTGAATGATCGTGACCAAAAGGGGATGCTCTCGTCTAGACATTATTTGGAGACATCCTACCATGGTACAATGAAATCCCTTCATAAATAGCACCTGTATACTGTGCTCAAGGTTTTTGGGCTTCATGTCCCTGTAGCAGTCACTAGTTGCCTAATGGTGTCCAAGAGGTGCTTTTCTCATCTAGACATTATCTGAAGTCAACCTAGCAAGTTACAAGGTAATCCCTTCATAAATATGACCTGTAGACTGTGCTAAAGGTTTTTGGGCTTCGGACCGCTGTAGCCATCACAGTTGCCTAATGGTGTTCAAAAGGGGCAGTTCTCATCTAGACATTATATGACGTCAACCTACCAAGTTACAATGAAATCCCCAAATAAATATGACCTGAAGACTGTGCTAAAGGTTTTTGGGCTTTGGGCTCGGGCAGCCATCAGGGTTGAATGATCGCAATCAAAAGGGAACATTCTCATCTGGGCATCATCTGGAGTGATCCTACAAAGTTACAATGAAATCCCTTCATAAATATGACCTGTAGACTGTTCTATAGGTTTTAGGCCTTCGGGCCCCTGTAGCTGACACAGTTGCCCAATCATGTCCAAAAGGTGACGTTCTCATCTAGACATTATATGAAATCAAAAGTCAAACCTACCAAGTTACAATGAAATCCCCAAATAAATATGACCTGTGGACTGTGCTAAAGGTATTCAGGCTTTGGGCTTGGGCAGCCATCATGGTTGAATGATAGAAACCAAAAGGGGATATTCTCATCTGGGCATCATCTGGAGTGAGCCTTCAAAGCTACAATGAAATCCCTTCATAAATATAACCTGTAGACTGTGCTCAAGATTTTCAGGCTTCGGGCACCTGTAGCCATCACAGTTGACCAATCACGACCAAAAGGGGAAGGTATCATCTAGGCAATGTATGGAGTCAACCTAACAAGTTACAATGAAATCCATCCATATATACAACCTATAGACTATGCTAAAGGTCTTTGGGCTTGGGCAGCCATCAAAGATGAATGATCGCGATCAAGAGGGGATATTCTCATCTAGACATTATTTGGAGTCATGCTACCAAGCTACAATGAAATCCCTTCATAATTATGACCTGCAGACTGTTCTAAAAGTTTTCGCGCTTTGGGTCCCTATAGCCATCACATTTGCCCAATCGTGTCCAAAAGGGGATGTTCTCATCTAGACATTATATGAAGTCAACCTACCCATATCAAGTTGCAATGAAATCCATCCATAAATACGATCTATAGACTATGCTAAAGGTCTTTGGGCTTGGGCAGCCATCAAGGCTGAATGATCACGACCAAGAGGGGAAGTTCTCATCTAGACATTACTTGGAGTCATCCTACCAAGTTACAATGAAATCCCTTCATAAATATGATCTGTAGACTGTGGTAAAGGTTTTCGGTCTTTGGGCTCGGGCAGCCATCATGGTTGAATGATTGCAACCAAAAGGAGACATTCTCATCTGGGCATCATCTGGAGTGATCCTACGAAGTTACAATGAAATCCCTTCATAAATATGACCTGTAGAGTGTGCTGGGCTTTGGGTACCTGTAGCCATCACAGCTGACCAATCACAACCAAAGGGGGATGTCATCATCTAGGCATTATATGGAGTCAACCTAACAGGTTACAATGAAATCCTTCCACAAATATGGTCTTTGGCCTATGCTAAAGGTTTTTGGGCTCAGGCAGCCATCAAGGCTGAATGATCGCAATCAAAATGGGATGTTCTCATCTAGACACTACTTGGAGTCATCCTTCCAACTTACAATGAAATCCCTTCATAAATATGACCTGTAGACTGTGCTAAACGTTTTCAGGCTTTGGGCCCCTGTAGCCGTCACAGTTGCCCAATCACGTCCAAAAGGGAACTCTCATCTAGACATTATATGAAGTCAACCCACCAAGTTACAATGTAATTCCTCAATAAATATGATCTGTAGCCTGTGCTAAAGGTTTTGGGGTTTTGGGCTTGGGCAGTCATCAAGGTTGAGAGATCACACCCAAAAGGGAAAATTCTCATCTTGACATCTTAAGGAGTCATCCTACCAGGTTACAATGAAATCCCTCCATATTAAACCTGACCTGCAGACTGTACTAAAAGTTTTTTCGTTATGGGCTTGGGCAGCCATGATGGTTGACAGATCATGCCCAAAAGTAGACATTCTCATCTAGGCATTATACAGAGGCATCCTACCAAGTTACAATGAAATCCCTTCATAAATACAACCTGTAGACTGTGCTAATGGTTTTCGGGTTTTGGGCTCGGGCAGCCATACCAGTTGATCGATCACGACCAAAAAGGTTTCGTGACGATGAGACAAGAACTGCAGGGTGTAGCCCATGCTAAAGAAATATGTGAACAGACTCACAGACTGACAGACTTCCGCACGCGTGATGGCAATAGCTTATCTGGACTTTGTCAAGTTAAACTAAAAATAATAAACGGCTGTGCCATGAGCGCATGATATGCCCGTTATTAATTACAAGAGGGAAGCACACAATATGAGTATACATGTGACATTTGTGTACTTTTTTATATTCTTGTAGCATAATCATACCCAACAACATACTGTGTTCATTAATTTGGAAATAAATTATTTGAATTTCATGTATATATCTTATGTCTATAGAGATCATAACTTCAAGAAAAAATTGTCCTATATGTGGAAAATTGCCTATATTTTACGAATAAAGTCCCATAACTCTGGAATGACAAATCGGACAGTGACACAAATCAAAAGGGATCTTCCTTCCATCAACATATACTTTCCACCAAAAAATCACAAAAATTGCTTGAAGCCTTTTTGAGTTATTGTATGTGTTGATGGACAGCGCGACAGATGGATGGACGGATGGACAGCGGTATACCATAATACAACCGTTTTTTTCAAAACAGGCGTATAAAAATGAATTAAGTCAGCATTGACTGCTTTTTGGATGGAAACCAAATTCAATAAGGCCTTCATGGGGGTCATATAGAATTGGCTAACTGGACCAAAAGCGAAAGGAAGCATTGTCTAGTCATCCACAAGTTCCCACTAAAATTATGATTTGATCAAATAAGTGGTTCTCTAGTTATTTGATGGAAACCAAAAGTTAACAGACATATGCTGAACGACGGATGCAAGATAATGGACAGATGGATGGGTGGACATGGTGAAACATACTGCTCCCGAGGGAATCTCTGTGGCATAACCAATAATGCATAACCAACAAGAGACAACAGGGGGCCTGAGGGCACTCACCTGAAATGGTAGCCTAAATATCAACACAGGAATTGATTTGAACAAGTTGCATCTGCCCCTCCAAAGAAAAGCTTATATAAAATATCAAAAGAATCTGACCGGTTTATTTGAAAAAAAAAGATTTTTAAAGAATATTCCTTATATTGAACAATATTATAATTCAGGTTCCCACAGGGAATCCAAATATGAACCCAGGGACTTAGCTTGAAGAAACTTTAATCCTCCCCCCCCCCCCCCACCCCCAAGGATGTTGCATACTAAATATCAAAATATTCTGATTGGTGGATCAGAAGAAGATTTTTAAAGAATATTCTTCATATTGCACTAATCTGAACATTTCGGCACCCACTGTCCACCCATATGGACCCGGGGATTTGATTTCAACAAACATGAGGATGATTCTCCAAAGATATTATATGTGAAATATGAAAGTCTTTAGAGCAGTGGTATGTGAGAAGAGGCTTTAATGTTTTTCCCATTACTCAGTGTTAAAAATGATGACTCAGCATTTTTTTCAAAGTCCTGGAATAGTACCCCAGGATTAAACCGATGGCAATTTTTTTTTACCATTCCTTTCTGCTATTCCTAAGGAAGCTTCACACAAAACAAAAATTCTCAGTGCAGAGTAGTTTTAGAGATATGGGCATTTTAAATTTTTTCTATTTTTTAGCTTCTGTGGTACCAAAGGAGCCACAGGAGAAAATGTTTTGGCATAAAATCGGTACTTATGACCCAATAAGCCCTCATATCAAATTTAGTTCAAATCGGGCTCTCAGTTCGGGAAAACAGAAATTTTGGTACAATTCAGGCTCCCACAGGAGGCCCAAATATGAACCCAGGGACTTGGTTTTAACAAACTTATATCTCGTCTCCCTAAGGATACTGTATACCAAGTATCAAAAGATTCTGACAGGTGGGTGTGAAGAAGAAGATTTTTGAAGAATATTCCTCATATTGAACTAAGCTCCCTGTGGGAGCCCAAATATGAACCCTGGGACTTGGCTTGAACAAACTTGAATCTCACTCACTCGCAATTGTAGACACTCGAACATCTTTTGAACAAATCTGAGTCTACACCTCGAAAGGAAGCTGCACACAACACATCAAGTCTCTGCTACTTCTAGTTCATGAGAAGATTTTTTAAGATTTAGGCACCCTTTTTGGGTATTTGAGAAAAGTAGTGGCTGGCTTTGGACATTACGTGGGTAAAGATTTGATAGAGATCAGATTTACACTAAGAATGAACAGTGCCAGGGTTATTTACTTGGCTAATAATGACATTTTTTTAAAACCAGAAAGTGTGACTAACCCTGTGCATTGCACATGGCTAGTCACAATTTCTGGTTATAAAAAAAATTGGTAACTGCCATTTCACACGCTACCTGAAAATTTATACTGACTAAAGTTGTAAAATGCACAAAGTAAGTTGGTTACTTGTTACATAGGGTGCAGGATTCAAGGAACAAATGGAAATACTTATACAGGATTGTGGAAATTTTTTTAAAGAGAATTCCAGAAATGAAAACACATTCTATTTTCAATTGACAGCTTGTTTTGAAAGAATAAAAAGCACATGATTGAGTATTCATGTTTGGGTGGTTTTATTTTAATAAAATGATCAGTTGTTAAAGGTATCTGCAACATAAAATAGCAATGCTGAATTGAAAGAGAAATCAAATGCTATAAAAAAAACGCTGAGAAGTGACAACCACAGGCAGTGATATCATTTGTATGTCAAGTTGTCAACATATGAGTTGTCAATACCATCCAACCAATTGTCAACCAGTCAACCACCCACCCAACCACTAATGTCCCCAGTGAATAAATTGCACAGTAATTTACAGAATATATACTGGATCACGTTGAATGTTAGGAACACTGGAACCGGGCCGTATTTCTTCAGTAACGAAGTACGAAGTTAATAACTTACCATAACATACCTATGTCTGTTATGTTGTAAAATGTCAGTCCCAAAAAAACCCAAAACTGTATTTAGGATAACCAGGCTGACCCTTAAAAAAAAATGCCGACCATCAGAGTTTTATCAAGCAAAGTCGCTCATTTAGGTCACTGTATCGATTTTGGCTTTTGTATATTGTTTTTCAATGTGTTTTAAAATTAAGGTCAATCACGTCTTTTCAATGTGCGCTGGAGTGCAGTATAAATTACTTATTTAAGGAATAAAAATCAGGTGATCGAGTATTAATGTTTGGGTGCTTGTATTTTAATAAAATGATCAGTTATTGAAAGTATCTGCAACTTAAAATAGCAACGCTGAATTAAAAGAAATGCTATAAAAAAAAACGCAGAGAAGTGACAACCACAGGCAGTGATACCGTTTGTATGTCAAGTTGTCAATGTATGAGTCGTCAATACCAGAGAATTATTTCCAACCAATTGTCAACCAGTCAACCACCCAATCGACCACTAATGTCCCCAGTGAACAAATCACACAATGCTTTACAGAATATATACTGAATCAGGTTGAATGCTAGGAACACTGGAACCGGGCCGTATCTCTTCAGAAACAGAAGAACCAACTTGATAACTAGCCATTTTTCATTTTTCTGCTGTCACTTTTTTATTTCTTTCTCTTGACGTATTAGCAGTATATGCTGCTACCTGTCACTTACAAAGTACACATTTGTACGTTTTCTTATCAATTCAATAAAAATATGCAGCCCACAGGCTTTTAGATTTACGATCCACCTTGAGTTGGCTTTCCGTCAACTTCACAGAAAAATATAAATACCGAAATAAGTGATATTTTGATTTGGTTTCGGTTCGTTTTTCGTTATCCCTGTAATACCGAAACTGTAACGAAATTCTGGAAAACCACACAGCACTATCTCACTACTGTTCCTGAAACGTAGTTGTGGTTAGCTTCCCAGCTCTAATTTCCAGCCGACTTAAACTGTGAATTTGAAACCAATTACGGAGTTGAAACTTTCAACATTATGTGCAGAAATAAATATATCAGAAAATATAAGCGTGGAGCAACTGGCAAATTCCAGCTCAGCAAAGGAAACCCAGTGTGCAAAATATGACAAGAACACTTGTTTCGTTCGTGTGGTGGTTACACAAAATTTAAATCTTTCACGAACGGATGACCAGCTACAGGGGGTGAAATAACACCTGTCTACTTGTTGGAGAGAAGTGATTTTCAACAGCGACAATCATAAAATAAAAGTACCTGTCATGCGCGACAAGCGTCATTTTTTGTGTTATTTTATATACTCAGTTGTTGTTGCAATCAAAAACTAGAAGGTGAAGGGGTGGCTATAGTAATAAAAAGAAAAGTCCAAAACTTGCACACAAAAGTCCAAAATTGAAGTAAATAAGCAGCTAAAGGGTTAATTAATATAATCCTAGCCCCAAGAAGCATCCTAACATAAAATAGGAACCATGGCAATATGCTACAAGGTAAGTCTCCACTTTGAAGAAAAGAAAGACCAACCTCAAAACCTGCACATAAAGGTAAAAAAAAAAGTATCACATTTGTTTCAATGGGATAAAATTGAGAAAAATACCCTGATAATGTCACAGTAACCACCATAGCAATATGCCAGTAAGGTGAAACTCTACCTGAAAAATATCCACTTCAAAGAAAAGAAAGAAAAACCTCAAAACCTGCACATAAAAGTCAAAAAAGTATCACATTTGTTTCAAAGGGTTAAAATTTAGAAAAATACCCTGAAAATGTTACAGTAACCATATAATAGTAATAATAACACTTTGGCCAGCCGCTGATTTGTCGTGGTTCTCGGACGAGAAGGCCATGGTTACCCCTGAACTCCCAACTGCCTCCCTATTCCCACCCTTCTCCTCTCCTCCCAACACTCAGAGACGAACTGCTTGATGACATCCCTTACCCCATTCTTCCCAATCTCACCGATTAGCATATTAACCCTCTCCTTTGAGTCTCCCCAACCACATGTCCTTCATTCTCCCATTCCACTTCCCCATTATACTCCCAGTGAATCTCATTCTTTTAGACTGATACTTTGGGCATTCTAGAAGAAAGTGTTCCAGGGTCTCCACCACGCCCAAGTTACACATCTGGCACTCCTTTTCACTGTTTTTCCCAATTTTTTCCCTCAGCTCCAGGGACCGCGACCTCAGCTTGAACAACAGTGACCCCCCCAAAGGTGCCATCAAGGTACTCTTCAAAACCAGGCTTCTCTTTATCACGCAGGCCACCCGAAGATCTCTTTGATTTGCCCCCTTCTCGCCAATTACGGTTACAATCCTCCATGACCCTTTCTCTGACGATCTTTTTGCCCTGGATTGCCCCAACGTCAAGGTCCGAGATCTCCAATGAGTAGTTTTCTACTAGCTCCCTCACTTGGATCATCCACCCCGTCTTGATTTTTGAGTTGAAAGTTCTCAGGAACATTACTTTACACCATCGGCTATCGGGGAGATTTACCAAATAATTAAGATAACCGAGTTTCAATAGGTCTATCCTGTCCTTGATCCTCATCCACCCAAGCTCACCCCTGATCGCTTCTAGCACTGCGGCATTACTCGAGCCTGTTATCCATCGGCCTGCATCGTTCTGCAGGATTTCCAAGCTCTTTACACCTGTGTTGTTTAGGGGTACAACTTCTGTACTGTATGTTATACTTGGCAGACCCACCATTTCCCAAATAGTTTTCCCCACGAAAACCTTATTGAAACTGTTTCTCCCTATAAGTTTCATTTGGTTAAGGATTTGCTTCCCCTTCAGAATCAATTTGTTTGTGTGGTTTCGGTAGATGCCTCTTCCTGTGATGTTTATATTTACCCCCAAATACTCGTAATCGCTAGTCTCACCCACACTAAGAAGTCTACTGCTACCTTCCGGAATGCAGAACTCCCCCACTCTCCACCTTCGAGTGGGGTCCACTTTGCAGCCCACGGGTATAACTTTGCTCTTGCTTTCATTAAGTTTGAGTCTCCATTTGCTCCCATATTTCCCAACAATTCCCAGCATCTTCGCTAGCCCCTCTTCGCTTTCTGACACTAGCACCATATCGTCTGCAAAAAATAGCCCTGGGATCTTCAAGTCACCAGCTGCAACCCCCTCGTCGCTATGGCAATATGACAGTGAGGTAAAACTCCACTTAAAAAAAATATCAAAACTTGTACACAAAAGTCAAAAACCTGTACACAAAAGTCCAAAACCTGCACACAAAAGTTCAAAATTAAAGTAAATAAGCAGCTAAAGGGTTAAATAATATAATACTAGCCCCAAGAAGCATCCTAACATAAAATAGGAACCATGGCAATATGCTACAAGGTAAGTCACCACTCAGAAGAAAAGGAAGACAAACCTCAAAACCTGCACATAAAAGTAAAAAAAAGTATCACATTTGTTTCAAGGGGTTAAAATTCAGAAAAATACCCTGCAAATGTCACAGTAACCACTATGGCAATATGCCAGTAAAGTGAAAATCTACTTGAAAAATATCCACTTGGAAGAAAAGAAAGACAAACCTCAAAACCTGCACATAAGTCAAAAAAGTATCACATTTGTTTCAAAGGGTTAAAATTGAGAAAAATACACTGAAATGTTAAGGTAACCACCATGGCAATATGCCAGTAGGGTAAAACTCCACTTAAAGACAAAATTTCAAAACCTGTACACACAAGTCAAAAACCTGCACAGAAAAGTCAAAAACCTGCACACAACAGTCCAAAGTTAGAGTAAGTAGGGAAAGGGTTAAATAATATAATACTCGCCCTAAGTAGCATTCTAACATAAAACTGGAACCATGGCAATATACTGCAAGGTAAATTACTCCTTGGAAGAAAAGAAAGACAAATATCAAAAAAGTCAAAAACCGGTACACAAAAGACCAAAATTCAAGTAACTAAGCATGGAAAGGGTTGAATAAAATATTACTATCCTTGAAAAGCACGCTGACATAAAAAAAAAAATCAAAACCTGCAAACAGAAGTTCAAAATGTATGAATCCGGACGCCGACACCGCCAACATGAGGGCTATGCCATAGACTCACCAGCCATTCCAGAACTGAGCCTGATCTTATGCACCAACTGTCCCCATTGCTTCGGTTTCCTGTTTAAAAAATCATTCAGTTCATCACTCATCTCGGAACTTAGATCAAGTCAAGATGTCTACGTCAAGACGAGATTATCTCTTGCCCAAAATAATAACTGGAACAATAAAAAGTGTTTTTCTCATCTTTGAAAAATAATATTGTCTCAGTGAAATAATACATAGGGCATGCCCCTTAAGTGATGATGTGGTCCACTGATTAACATGGAATTGGTCATCTATGTGCATCATCACCTCTGAGGCTTTCTCCTTCGTATTATAGTTTTGTTTTTTATGATATGTTAATTATGTTTATTTCATATTTAATTCTTGTACAAAAAAGAAAAACTGGTCCATTTGGGAATGGTCAAGTTGGCTTTATGGAGAGACAGGTAGAAAAAAAATTTACTTGTCACCCGTGACGGGAAAGTTCTTAAAAACATTTCGACCCCTCAGTTAGCCAAATATTATATCGTAAATGGTTAAGTCTGAGTAACTTAACTGCAAGAGTACTAAATTTTTTCTCTGCCTCAAAATTTGTCCAAACATTTTTGTCTTGTTACAATTTATGGGAGAGAGCCTGTAGGCACTCTCACATGAATAGTAACAATGCAAATCGATGGAGATGAAGTAATTTTACTTCCAAGATAATATTATGGATATCCACAGAATATGAAGTATCAGCCTCAGATTTAGGTACCTGAGGTTCAGAATAAAGCCCAATATGGGCTTCCAGCACTGTTCCAGTTAACAAGTCCTTCTTATGTCTTTATAGATTTTTAGACTTTTACCTTGAGAGGCTATATATGAATACTTGTTCAGGCCTTCACATTTTAGAATTTTACATACCCCATTCATCATTCCCTGGGATTTCAGCTGCGTAACCAAGTTCGTCGTTCCCCTGACATTCATCATGGTAACCAAGTTGGTTATGCAATGGGGGAACCAAATATGATACATAGCATCGTCCGAGCTGCGAAGCGGCGAGGGGGGAGACCACAAGAGAGGGTGTCCCCCCTCTAGTTGGTGGGGGTCTGGGGGTACTCCCCTGAGAAAATTTTTATTTCTGGAGGCTCTCAGGTGCAGTGATGCATGGGAAAGGCATGCGATCGCTCACGCAAAAATTGTTCAAGGTGTGCGAATAATCGCTCGCCTCTGTTCTTGGGTGTCTTTTATCCATTTGAGTTGCGTCAACAAAAACATTCAATTAATTTTTGATGTTCGGAAATTTTAATCACTCACAATTTGATGCGTTTAAAGTACAATTCCAAACAATTTCGTCATTATGAACATGACACACAGTAGTTCTCTTATACATCCACACACAACATGCTAACAGTAAGAGGGTTGTACATTGACAACTCACCCAGACCTTACTCCTGCCATAAAACGAACATGCATGTTCAGATATGAAAAAACGGTCATTCTGAGATCTGAGAAACGTTTTAATACTTCCGTATTTTTTTTTATCAAAGACATGCAGAATGTTGCCCCGTTCCTTATTTTAATTCACACACGTGACACCTGTCGCTCCAATTCACCAATGACACGAATTAATGTGCCTGATTTGGAATTTATGCATCCATTTTCCACGATTTTAATAATCTGCCATTTAAAATCCAGAACTAATTTTAGTGGGTTACATATAATTTCACCATCAAAATTTCCATCCGTGTTCAGTTGTATTCATATATTCGTTTCGAAGGATGCTTGTCAATGGAAATTGCGAAGTAAATTTTTGTACATGTCATAATATATAGTTCACTTCAGATTATCTAAAAGTTCATTTCAGGAATCCTGGTAATACATTTAATAAACAAAAACAAGATTGAAAGCTTGCAATTTTATTCTGAACCACAGGCAAACAATAACATTAACTTAACTTAATTTAGAAAAAAAATACATTTTGAAAGGTATTGGGACGTTTCGGCCTCAGGACGTTTCGGCCTCCTATAATATTAACAGTCAACAGTGAAGGGGATTATCTCATCCGCCAGTATATATAATAGAGGATATTAAGAGGTGTTAATTGATCAGTATTTTTCAATTTAACAACTTACACAGTATTAAAAAAATTAAGATAAACATTGAATCAAAATCACTCTCCTCACATTTTTCGCCCTCGCAAACTTGATTTGAGGTGAGCGATTTTCCACTCGCCACCATTTTGCTCCCATTCGTCACTGCAGGTGGTCTCTGAAGGCACTCTTGAGCACCCAAATGGTGGAACATTTCAAAAGGGAAATTAGTATTTTTGTTGACAAAATTTGGTAAATTAAAAAAATAGGCCGATGAAATCGTCAGATGTGTACCCATACGCGCAACTAGTAGAAAGCTGTATGACAGAGGGCCACCATGGATGCCGACATTATGTACTCCATACATGGTATGGGTACATATAGAAATGGATTGGAGGAGTGCCTAATTTGATGGATAAAAAGTTAATATCTCTGGATCAAATTATCAGATTTACATAAAAAAAAACTATACAGCACAGCACATCAGTGACCTGAATAAATATATAAAGTAAAATGACAATCGGATTGATATTTTTTGAGTTATCTCATGCCAAAGGGATTGGAGGAATTTTCAATTTGAAGGATAAAGGGTTAATATCTCAGGCTCATATTATTATATTTACACCAAAAACTATACAGCTCGGCACATCAGTAACATGAACACAAATATAAAGTAACTTGACAATCCAAGCAATATTTTTCAAGTTATCGAATGCCAAAGGGATTGGAGGAATTTTCAATTTGAAGGATAAAGGCTTTAATATCTCAGGATCAAAATAACAGATTTACACCAAAAACTATACTGCACGGCAAATCAGTAACCTGAACACAAATATAAAGTAACTTGACAATCCAAGCAATATTTTTCAAGTTATCGAATGCCAAAGGGATTGGAGGAATTTTCAATCTGAAGGATAAAGGGTTAATATCTCAGGATTAAATTATCAGATTTACACCAAAAACTATACAGCTTGGCACATCAGTAATATGAACAAAATATAAAGTAACTTGACAATCCAAGCAATATTTTTCAGGTTATCGAATGCCAAAGGGATTGGAGGAATTTTCAATTTGAAGGATAAAGGGTTAATATCTCGGGATCAAATCATCAGATTTACACCAAAAACTATACAGCTCAGCAAATCAGTAACCTGAACACATATATAAAGTAACTTGACAATCCAAGCAATATTTTTCAAGTTATCGAATGCCAAAGAAATGGATACGGACGCCGGATGGACAGATGGATGGACGGAGACGGATGGCCAGATGGATGGACAATGGATGGATGAACGACGGATGGTCACCCCAGATGCCAGCATTATGTGTACCATACACAGTATGGGTACACATAAAAATTGGAGCTACTAACCTCAGTTCCACTGTTTTTTAAACAACTTGACAAGAAGCCATGCACCAATTTACCGAACAGTGAGAAAAAGTTTTGCAACTCAAATTTTGAACATGACAAATTCCCTGCCAAATGGCATCTGCCCAATCTGCCCATTCCTAACTCCAACGCCAACAATAATTCACTTGCGGTGCCCTGTGGTTTGACACTCAGAGTTTTCCCAGAGACGTCGGTGCTCCATTGACCAATAATCATTCAGTTTTAATGCTGCACATCAAGGGAGCTAATTAACAGTAGCCATTCAACTTGCGTTTCATCTTTTAAGCTTGTGTTGTGCAATCATTAATTATTGAAGGAATTTCGAACCCTGATAATGAATAAATTCAAACAAATCGTCGTGTGAGAACCAGAGGGTCCTATGTCCCCAATGGGACATAGGACGTTCTGGTTTTCACCTGACAAAATGGCACACGTCTGATCAGGGTGCGATATAAATGGTACATACGTCAATGGCATTTCCAACTCCATGATATTCAATCTCTCGTGATCATACTGCGATCATACTATGTCAGACATTTTTCTCTGAAAGCGTGAACGAAACTGAAAGTAGCACTGGTTAACGTCAATAAAAGTGCGGATCACAGTAGAGCTTGCCGTTCTCTGAGTGTGTGCTGCCTTAAAATCCGACGAGTTGTTCATTTGCAAGGATGAGGTGTAGAGTGAATTATACATCTTTCCCCAGCTTTCTGTTTTGCAAGAATGAAGGGGGAACGAAACGATCATTCACGCGAAATGTGAAGGCCTGCTTGTTAATGATAAAGAAGCTTCCCCAATAATTTTTATGTAGCCAAACATTTGGTTAGCCATTCACAAACTATGTGAATGGTCAGTCATTTTTTAAATTTTGCACACTGGAAACCACAAGTGATAAACTAATGAACATTTTACAATGCTTCACTGTTGGTGTTGACAGGTCATGAATATCAATGAATAACGTGTGGAGTTCCATGTATTCATACTGAAAGCCCTCAATCTTGTCCTGCTGTCTTGAGAATGTCACTGGAGCAAGTATAGTGTACAGCAGTTTTTTTTTAATACCATTCAAACATATACATAGAAATTATTGACAGTGGCCAGCAGATGCATAGATATTGCATTCAAGTGAAGTATGTGGTAATTTTGTCGGTCAAATTTGTTATATTTCTGTCAGAAACTATGTGGCACTTTCAATGTCATGCCAAACAGGGAGATTTTCATCATTGGTCATTTCAAGGAAAGTTTATTTAATATGAAAATACGATTATACTATGGTTCCAAAAGAGTTAAAAGAATAATTTGAATGCACTAACACGTGTAACGTCTTTAAATTGAATTTGAATGGCCTCAATAATTAAACAGGGTTAGTACATTTTAGAATGGAGTATATGTAAACCAGAGAAGCCTGTCATTATCATATTTATAAACAAACCAACAAAATATCTACCAATAAACTGGGATTTGGGGGCAATTTCGAACATGCAGTCAGAAAGGCAACATTTCTGCCATCCAAAAAAATAAGTGCCTTTGTTCCTGTAAAGCCAACAGAAGACTCCATTGAAAGAAATGTTCTCATATTGCACTAACTTAAAACATGGGCTCCCACAAGGTGACCAAGCCCAAATATAAACCCAGGGACTCGATTTGATCAAACTTTAATCTGACACCCCTCCCCCCACCCCCACCCCTCAGATATTGTACAACAAATATGAAAGGATAGGATTCTAACTGGTGAATCTGAAGAAGATGATTTTTTTTTAAATTTCCTCATATTGCACTAAGTTAAACTTTGGGCTCCAATCAAGATCCCAAACCTGATTTGAACACACTTGAATCTAACCCTCCTAGACATGTTGTATACCAAATATGAAAGCATTCTGACTGGTGGATCTGATGAAGATTTTTAAAGAAAATTCCTCATAATGTACGAAGTTAAAACTCAGGCTTTCATAGGGAGACCAAATATTAACCAAGGGACTCGATTTCAACAAAATTAAATTGGATAACCACAATAGCTATAATTTACAGGACAGCATCGGAAAAATAAGTAGTACTTGACCACGAGGCATTAGAATTCTTTTGCTGATGAAAGCATTTTCAAAGCTGCCAAACATTTACAATGATGTGTACTCGATGTAACAAACTGCCAGCAGTCGAGTGCACTGCAGGTTATTTTCTGTGTGGGCAGCAGTGAGCATGTGCCTGTCAATGTAACAATCTTCTACAGACAAATTTGGCATTCTTCTCTTTGATGAGGTGTTGTTAATTGCAGAATATAATGCTGAAAAAAAGCCCTCAGTGCAAGTAATGGTGCTTCAAAATTAAATTGAAAAAACATGTTTTGTTTTGATTTTATTGAACTGTTTAAAAGTATGAACGCATGTCACAAAAAAACTTTTTACAATCTTGCATTTAAAAATTTGTTTTTCAATGGTCAGTATCAGATAATGTGGGGCGCTTGGATGGATTACTGTCATGTCGTACACAGGCATTTCATATACTGACTGTTTCGTATACAATAGATGTTTCGTACATATATCAAAGGACGTTTCGTACACAGGCAAATTTTATAGAGTTTTTAAGTATTTTTTATATGAAATAATAGACTATTTACTTTTGTATGGTATTATAATCCAATAAAAAGAAATCCAGGTTCGAAATAATGGAATAGCGAATTACACAGTGGAAATAAAATGAATTTGGTTATTTTTGCAAAATATTTGAATCATTTGACGATATTAAAAGCAACAGTTGAAAAGGCCGGAGGAAAAATGTAAAAATGACATAAGAATGAGAACATTCTGACAGACTAGTGCTGGGCATTTTTCCGATTAATCAGGTATAGTCGGTTATGAAAAAATATTGTTAGTAATATCGTCAGAATTAAAAACAAGAGGCTGAACAAGGCCTGAAGTGCACACCTTGAACAGAATCTGATATAAACAGAGTCCAAGAATCAATCTACATTAAGCAATCAATCTCCATAGGATACATTGTCAATCCTTGAGCCTCTCAGGAGTAACTAAAATAGTCGAAGCATCATGCCTTTTCTTCAGTTGATCATAATGTAAAAAGTGGAGCTCCCTTAGGGAGCCCCTTGATACAACCTATGTGGATTAATCTTAAGTTACAGACCTCTACTGAGTACTTAATAAAAAAAATTCTTAGTCTTCAGCTACATGGCCAATTCCAGCTCTTATAGGGAGCCTAAATATTAACCAGGCACTCAATTTGAACAAACTTGAATCTCACCCCACAAAAGATGTTGTATACCAGGGCTTGCATTTTAGAATTGTGACCCGGCTGATTGATAGGCCTGGTGAAATGATCGACCAGGCTGATTTTTCTTCACTGGGACTGATTTATTTTTTTACACTTACATGTGCATATTATATTCATATTTCATGTATATTGTGTTATTTCATGATTTGTTATGAATAAAGATTAATAATTCCAACCTAATTGCCTGTTATTAATTTGCTGTGGGCTATTAACCAGGCAATATTAATACCATGCTGATCCGTGTCGTGCCTCTTGGCACATATTTGTGATTTAGCAGCCCCCTCCCCTCTCTCCTTTCTGCGTGTTGAAAACAAGGTGCCCTATCAGTGTTCAAGCCTAATCCCTCAGTTTTCGAAGACTTAAAAAATCGGTGAACTTGAAGCAAAATTAGGCGAGTAGGAATTAGAGCTGTGTGGTATTGAAATTTCCGGTTCTTTTTAGGTATAGATATTTTTCAGGTAAATACCTCAGTTTCGGTACGGTATTTGGTATATGCATAAAACACTGAAAATAGTCGCAGACTGGCCCAATTTCCCAACACCCAATCATACAGTAACTTAACAGGTTCAGGGCTGACATCTCATGAACTTGACAAGTTACTCTAATAACTGATTAGTCTAGCGAGTTATTTAATGAATCACTCGATTCATTGTGAATCATCACACTGCATCGAGTGATTCATTAAATAGCTTGCCAGGCTAATCAGTTAGCTCTCTGTCCTTCCCCCAATCGGAATCTCGATCTCATTCGCATAGAGCAGGTTATCAACCCCCTCTGCGCAAATGCGATCAAATTTCCGATTCCGCATCGATGAAAAGGTCTATTCGTTTTGGAGCCATAACCGGGTTATTGTTTTTACTGTTTTATATTTATACAAAAACATGGATGATTTTGAAATATTTGTTGATGCTTCTTGAGTATTCAAATGATGATAATTAAAGGATAAAACATAGTTTGGACCAATAAACTCTGCCCAAATGTAAGGAAATATGTGTACTATTGAATGCAGTTGGTAATAAGGGCGAAAGCTTGATATATATTCCAATTTTCGAGTTTTGAGTTCCCATAAAAACTTGATGGGGACTTTTTCTATAGGATTGAATGGGGAAAATCTGAACGTAGAGGGGTAGCCACTGCGTTTAGATCGCTGAACTCTGCAAAGTTGCAATTCAGAAACTTACTGCAAATAGACCGGCCGGTGTATATTTGATGAACTGAAATTTGATCCAAGTTTTGTTGGGATACCTCTTAACAGATGTGAATAAAATACGAGGGGCCGAAACGACTCGTCACCATAAGATACCAATCGCGAACAACTTGGTTCCGAAAGCACGCGGACGCACCATCCTGCCTTCAACGCGAAATTAGGAAATTTAGTTCGAATCAACGATACGTTTCAGTATAAAATTATTAATAATGCTTGGGCCTTCAGTGTGATTGCACAATTTGCATTATTATCACAACGTGAACTACAGTCATAGTCATTCATAAATAGCCCCTTACAGTGACACGTTATTTTGAGCATTTCAGAACACACAATTCTGAGCATTCAAACTCCATTGCGAATCGGCGGGAAAACTTGTGACAATATTTCGATTCGTTTCGAACCTCATATGAGTTGTCCGGTATTAGCCTTTTGCCATTATAGTAGGCAACACATTTCGTCAAAAGCACCATGCATCCATGCTAAAAAGTATCTTCCTCATTTTAAATATTTTGAAGAAAGACGCTGTTAAACGACGCATCGACTCCATTAAATCTCTTGGCTCGTTCTTTAATACCCACCACTCAGACATGTTCCACGTGATAACGTGTCACCGGCCGGTGATCCAAATTGGACAGTTCCACTATAGCAATTACACACTGTATTCATAGCCTGTGTTTTCCCACAACAGAGAAGACAACCCCTACTCAAACTAGTTCCCCAAAATAGAATTTTTCGGCGAACCAGTTTTGGCGGGTTGGAAAGAAAAGCGACAAACCCTGGGAAAAAAAGTGAAGTAGGCCTGTATTGAAAGGGACAGGCGCACGATGGGTTTGGGGGATCGACCGTAGCAGGCCCCATCCCCTCTACGCTCCCCCCCCCCCCCCTCCCATGGGATATGGATGTTTCGTTCGCCAGCCGAATCATCCGCTTGCAATTTTACACAAATCGTCCGCCAACGCGACGAATCGTCCGCTTTCAATTTTACCCAAATCGTCCACCAAGGGTTTGAAAATCAACACAATATCAGATGGAAAATCTGTATCTCTGAAACCGTAATTTACTGGAATTTTGTCTCAATACTATTATCCAGGATAAGCGCGTGCGCACTGAGTCTACTGGTTACGCGATACGAGAGTTTTGAAGCTCTCGACTGTTCCACAATTCGCGGTGCTTTCTGAGATGGAGTTCCAGTCTTTGAGAGTCCGTGGTACAAATGAGTTTTTGTAAGATTCCGTGTTGGGTGAGTGCATTTTAATTTGTTTACTGTGTGCTGATCTTGTTGGTAATAATAATGACACTTTGGCCGGCCGTTGATTTATCGCGGTTCTCGGATGAGAAGGCCTTGGTTACCCCTTTAACCCAACTGCCTCCCTATTCATACGCTTCTTCTCTCCTCCCAACACTCGGAGACGAACTACTTGATGACATCCCTTGCCCCGTTCTTCCCAATCTCTCCGATTAGCATATTAACCCTCTCCTTTGAGTCTCCCACTAACCACATGTCCTTCATTTTCCCACCCACTTCCCCATTATACTCCCAGTGAATCGTATTCTTTTATACTGGTATTTTGGGCATTCTAGAAGAAAGTGTTCTAGGGTCTCCATCACGCCCAAATTACACATCTGGCACTCCTTTTCACTGTTTTTCCCCTCGGCTCCAGGGACCGCGACCCCAGCTTGAACAACAGTGACCCCCCCCCCACCCCCTCTCCCAAAGGTGCCACCAAGGTACTCTTCAAAACCAAGCTTCTCCTCTTTATCACGCAGGTCACCCAAATACCTCTTTGATTTGAACTCCCCCCCCCCCCCCCTCGCCATTTAAGGTTACCATCCTCCATGACCCTTTCTCTGACGATTCATCTACCCTGGTTTGCCCCAACGTCCAGATCCGAGATCTCCAATGAGTAGTTCTCTATTAGTTCCCTCACTGAGACGATCCACCCTGTCTTGATATTTGAGTTGAAAATTACTTTACACCATCGGCTGTCGGGGAGATTTACCAAATAATTAAAATAACCGAGTTCAATATAAGTCTATCTTGTCCTTGATCCTCATCCACCAAGCTCACCCCTGATCGCTTCTAGGGCTGAGGCATTACTCGACCGCGTTATCCATCGCCCTGAATCGTTCTGCAGGATTTCCAAGCTCTTTATAGCCGTCTGGTTTAGGGATACCACATCCGTACCCTATGTTATACTTGGCAGACTCACCATTTCCCAAATGGTTTTCCCACGAAAACCTTATTGAAACTGTTTCTCCCTATAAGTTTCATTTGGTTAAGGATCCCCCCCCCCCCCCCCTTCAGAATCAATTTATTTCTGTCGTTTCGGTAGATGCCTCTTCCTGTGATGTTTATATTTACTCCCAGATACTCGTAGTCACCTGACTCTCCTACACTAAGAAGTTTGCTGCTACCTTCCGGAATACAGACCCCCCCCCCCCCCCCCCACACACACACACACACACACACACTCTCCAGCTTCGAGTGGGGTCCACTTTGCGGCCCACGTTCTGTCGTTTCGGTAGATGCCTCTTCCTGTGATGTTTATATTTACCCCCAGATACTCGTAGTCACCTGACTCTCCTATACTAAGAAGTTTGCTGCTACCTTCCGGAATACAGACCCCCCCCCCCCCCCCACACACACACACACACACACACACACGCACATACAATGTACTCTCCAGCTTCGAGTGGGGTCCAATTTGCGGCCGACGTGTATAACTTTGCTCTTGCTTTCATTAAGTTCGAGTCTCCATTTGCTACCATATTTCCCAACAATTCCCTGCTTTTGCGCTTGCCCCTCTTCGCTTTCTGACACTAGCACCATATCGTCTGCAAAAAATAGCCCTGGGATCTTCAAGTCCCCAACTGCTACCCCCTCGTCGCTATGCAGGAGTTCTTCTCCTAAACCTTTGATGTACAATGCAAAAAGAATTGGCGAAAGGATACACGTCCCTGTTTTAGGCCTATCTTCATGGGCACACGCTTTGTTGTTATGTTACCCATGCAGGCTAAGTTCACTCTGTTCATCTTTATATTATACTTTCATAATTCCAACAAACTCGCATCCCAAGCCCAGAGCCTCGGTCTTGCGCCACATACCCTCCCTCCATACTCTATTGTATGCCTTTTTAACATCCAAAAAGGCCGTAAACAACTTTTTCTTTTTTTGATTGCGCGGATTCTATCATTCGGGATAGCGTGAAAGGGTGGTTAGTGGCAGTGATCGTTTGTTGTATTGGATGACATTGTTAGCAGGGATGGCCACTGGATCGTTAGCGATTTTGAAAAGTGGGACGAGTCGCTGTTCTCTCCTATCTTTTAGTGGTTTCCAGTCAAGTTCTTTCATCATGGAAGTGACACTGCTTGTGCGTTTGTTATCCTTGCAGACGAAAATAAATTTGATGTTAGTTATTCAGTGTCAAATAGCACAGAACATTGAATAGTTAGCGTAGCTTTTTTATAAATGTACAATATAGCACATCTTTTAAATATGTTTCTTTATATAAATTCTTATTACGTATTTATGCACTAATTTTATGATTATTCATTGGCCAGTAATAACAATTTCCTTTAATTTTTTTCGAATTTTGCGAATATTCATGGTTAAGTACGATGGTGCCTTTCAATGAATACTTGCAAAATTATAAGATTTTTTTGTTTATAGAACTTAATATACCATAAGTTTTTGATGCGT
This sequence comes from Pictodentalium vernedei, assembly GCA_031216915.1. NCBI lineage: Eukaryota > Metazoa > Mollusca > Scaphopoda > Dentaliida > Dentaliidae > Pictodentalium > Pictodentalium vernedei. The sequence continues at coordinate 320,150,546 of CM062297.1, forward strand.
TTCTTCCAATAGTTAAGTATTATCATTTTTATATTATATTTATATTATATATATTTGCTAATAATTTTGCGATTATTCATTGTTGAGCGCGGGTTGCGCCTTTCAAGGAATTATTACAAAATTATAAGATTTTTTTAGCTCACCTGACTTTCAGTCAGGAGAGCTATAGTGATCACTCACCGTCCGTCGTCCGTCGTCCGTCGTCCGTGAACATGGTGTTTGCGTCTTCTTCTCCCAAACCGCTGAACCAATTTAGTTGATATTTGAGATAATAGTTTGTTATGACATCGCAATTTGATTTTGTTCAAATCAAGTTGCCCCGCCCGTGGGTAGGGCCACACCCAAAAAGTGAGCTGAAATCTTAAAAAATCTTCTTCTCATGAACCAGCAGTAGCAGAGACTTGATATTTGGTGTGCAGCTTCCTTTTGAGGTGTAGACTCAGATTTGTTCAAGAGAAGTTTGTGGGGCTATACTTGGCGTCGCTATGGGAGGGGCAAAATGTTTGGCCCCGCCCGAAATTTCTATTTTCCAAACCGAGAGGCTGATTTGAACCAAATTTTATGTGAGGGCTTATTGGGTCATAAGTACCTAATTTATGCTGATTTTTTTTCCCCGTAGCCCCATGGGAACCGCAGGAGCTAAAAATAGAAAAAAATTAAAACGCCCATATCTCCAAAACTGCACCACACCGAGAATTTTTATTTGGTGTGAAGCTTCCTTAGGACCAACAGAAAGAATTGGTAAAAAAAATTGCCATCGGTTTTATCATAGGGTACAGTTTCGGGACTTTGAAAAAGTGCTGAGTCAGCACTTTTTAACACTGTAGGCAATGGGAAAAACATTAAAAAATCTTCTTCTCCAGATCCAGCAGGCAGAATCTTTTGATATTTGGTATGCAACATTGGAGGGTGGATCTGATTCAAGTTTGTTCAAATCGGCCCCCTGGGTTCATATTTGGGCTCAGTATAGGAGCCCGATTTTGAACTTAGTGCATTTCAGGCAAATTTCTTAAAAAATCTTCTTCTCCAGATCCAGCAGGCAGAATCTTTTGATATTTGGTATGCAACATTGTGGGTTGGATCTGATTCAAGTTTGTTCAAATCGGCCCCCTGGGTTTATATTTGGGCTCAGTATAGGAGCCCAAATTTGAACTTACTGCATTTCAGGCAAATTTCTTTGAAAATCTTCTTCTCCAGATCCAGCAGGCAGAATCTTTTGATATTTGGTATGCAACATTGTGGGGTGGATCTGATTCAAGTTTGTTCAAATCGGCCCCTTGGGTTTATATTTGGGCTCAGTATAGGAGCCCAAATTTGAACTTAGTGCATTTCAGGCAAATTTCTATGAAAATCTTCTTCTCAAGATCCAGCAGGCAGAATCTTTTGATATTGGGTATGCAACATTGTGGGGTAGATCTGATTCAAGTTTGTTCAAATCGGCTCCCTGGGTTTATATTTGGGCTCAGTATAGGAGCCCAAATTTGAACTTAGTGCTTTTCAGGCAAATTTCTTAAAAAAATCTTCTTCTCCAGATCCAGCAGGCAGAATCTTTTGATATTTGGTATACAACATTGTGGGGTGGATCTGATTCTATTTTGTTCAAATCGGCTCCCTAGATTCATATTTGGGCTCACTATAGAAGCTCGAATTTGAACTTAGTGCATTTCAGGCAAATTTCTTCAAAAATCTTCTTCTCCAGATCCTGCAGGCAGAATCTTTTGATATTTGGTATGCAACATTGTGGGGTGGATCTGATTCCAGTTTGTTCAAATCGGCCACCTGGATTCATATTTGGGCTCACGATAGAAGCCCAAATTCGAACTTAGTGCATTTCAGGCAAATTTCTTTGAAAATCTTCTTCTCAAGATCCAGCAAGTAGAATCTTGTGATATTTGGTATGCAGCATCCTTAGGGGGGTGAGATTCAAGTTTGTGCAAGCCATGTCCCTAGGTCCATATTTGGGCTCACTGTGGGAGCTTGAATTGTAACTTTGTTCGAAATGAGGAATTTTCTTAAAAAATCTTCTTCATCAGATCCAGCAGTCCGAATGGTTTGATATGTGGTGAGTAGCATCCTTGGGGGGGGGGGGATTCAAGTGTGTTAAAGCCAAGTCCATGGGTTCATATGTGGGCTCCTTGTGGGAGCCCAAATTATAACTTAGTCAATATGAGGAATTTTTCTTTAAAAATCTTCTTCTTCAGATTCAGCAGTTGGAATGTTTTGATATTTGGCACGGAGCAACCTTGGGGGCTGAGATTCAAGTTTGTTCAAGCCAAGTCCCTTGGTTCATATTTGGGCTCACTATGGGAGCCTGAATGACAACTTAGTTCAAAATGAGGAATTTTCTTTAAAAATCTTCAGATCCAGCAGATGAATGCTTTTGATATTTTCTATGCAGCATCCTTAGGGGGGTAAGATTCAAGTTTGTTCAAGCCATGTCCCTAGGTCCATATTTGGGCTGATTGTGGGAGCTCGAATTGTAACTTGGTTCAAAATGAGGAATTTTCTTTAAAAATCTTCTTCTTCAGATCCAGCAGTCGGAATGTTTTGATATTTGGTGTGCAGAATCCTTAGGGGTGTGAGATTCAGGTTTGTTAAAGCCAAGTCCCTGGGTTCATATATGGGCTCCCTGTGGGAGCCCGAATTATGACTTAGTTCAGTATGAGGAATATTCTTTAAAAATCTTTTTGAGATCCACTGGTCAGAATATTTGGATATTTGGTTTCAGCTTTTCTTAGGAGGAGCAGATGCAACTTGTGGAAATCAATTCTCTGGGTTGATATTTAGGCTACCATGTCAGGTGAGTGCCCTCAGGCCCCCTGGGGCCTCTTGTGTGGAATAATATACTTTAAGGAGTTTTGTTGTCTTTAACAATAATTTTATATAATTGAATTATTATAATTGATCCTTTCAATGAATATTTTCAAAATTGGGCACGGTTGGAGCATTGCAAATTAATGTTTGCTGATCAATAAATTAATTTCTGCTTATTTTTATCCAGCTAAACATTGAATAAACATTAATCAGAGCCGTGTTTAACAATTTGAATTTAATTAAATTGCTGAGTAATTTATTGTGTTACTAAAGAAAACATAGAAGATAATAGATTCAGCAGGCATGACCAGCTATAGGCATTTTCATAATTCTCATTCACTTGTCCTGTTCCTCCCACATGTTCCTAACTGTATAATACGAGAGAAAACCCAATCAAATATTTTTATAATTTTATTTAAAAAAATTTCTCAACCTGAATTATCATTTACCTTACAAAACATGCATGAAAATACAACATATTATAATGAGCATAATTTAAAATATACATAAATATACATATAATATACATAAAATTGGGTAAAGGGTTATATATATGGAAATATAACATTTTATAATGAACTTAATTTGTGATGTTCAACAAAACTGTGACATAAATCATTACTCTAAATGTAACAATTGAGATGCGTTGTCTGCATATTCATACACAGACAACTGACCTTATCTAAAACGTTCTTTTAATGAACATAGTCTGGTATCTATTTTCACATAGCGTCTTTTCTTGGGGGCTCTGACGCCTCCTGCAGCACACTGGTTGATAGAAAGTTCAGTATTAGCTTGGATTTCTTTGAGTATTTTTACAGCAGTAAAGATGGTAGGATGGGAGTGGTGCACCATTTTCTTCAATTTGTTGTGCCACCCTTCTAAATGATTTGTGGGCCGACAGCCTTCGGTATCAAAGGGACTCCACATTCTCCTGTCACCTTCAATCCAAAACTCTGTCACGTAGTCCTTGAAGGCATCAGCACTGGGTGTGTCCTCACTCTCGTCATATTCCTCAAGTGCATTCAGCCACACGTCTTCTACATCTGTTTCAGGCACTAGTGGGAGGACGGCAGCCCTCCGTATAAGTTTGTGCACATTTTCATTGTGTTTATACGCACTTTGAAGTCCACCCTTTTGCACTTTTCTCTAAATACATTGAGTAAAATGAAAAAAAAAACATCCTTTTACTCTTACTCCAGGTATGGTTCTGCAAACAGCATTATGCGCAGCAGTTTCAAAGTCACAAAATAATGTTTCTGGTCGTAAGATTAAATTAATTCTAGACATTATGTTTTTCACTGAATCAAAAAGTTTCACATAAATTAATTTCTCTCTTTCACTCCAGTCGGGCCTCCTTAATTTTGCCTATTCTTGGGAATAGATTGACAGAATTGGCGTTGTTTCCTCCCTTGCCCGTTTTTCATTGTTTGACGGATTTTCATTGCCTCTATGACTGGTTGTTCCACTTCATGGTTGTGCTCATGACCAATTTTTGTCAAATGGCCTTCGTGAGTATTAAGTGTAGATGGGCATCGCGCTATATGACACTTCCAATATATGCGATCTCCACGCCTGTTCTTCACCTGATAGCGAAAACCTTGAAAAATCAGACTATCACCCCAAACTTATTTTTTACAAACTCGAGTGGTTGTACTTGTATGACGGCCATTATCTTTTTCTGAAACTGAATAACTTCCCACAAAAATGCTGATATTTATAGAGTCTAAATTACACAATCTTGGATTAATATCAAAGATGAATTAAATAAACACAAACAAAGATCAATCAGATAGTTATAATCAAGTGAAAAAAATACCACCACTTGAGAAAAAACAAACAAATAGTTATTATCGAGTGATTACTTCTCAAACTACGAAGAACTGACCACTGATTTGGGAAAAATAAAAAAGTGGGAGAAAACAAACAAACTCAAAGATCAATCAACTAGATATTATCGAGTGATTACTTCTCCAACAAAAAGTGGGAGAAACAGGGCATCCAGTAAAAAGGCTAGGAAAATGATACAGACCATAAACCTTAAAACAACATCTGATTTAGGTGTGAAAATGGAAGTGGGAGAAACAGGACGATACCGTCGTGTTCACTATCTCGTATAAGTATATGAAATTTTATTGCAAGGAGGTACATTAAGATTTAATATAATAGATGATATACGATAAATTTTTTTAAAAATCCCAAATAGATAAAAAAATAAAAATGATTCAAAATTCAAAATTTCCCCCAGCGGACGAGTTTCGGACGATTTGGGTAAAATTGCAGCGGACGCCCTGGGTAAAATTGTAAAATTGCAGAGGACCATTCGGCGAGCGGACGATATGGGTGTAAATCCCCCCCCCCCCCCCCCCAATTGGTCCAAAGTATCTCATATTAGGCAATGAGTACCGATCAAAAAAAACAAAACAATAAAATCTATCGGCGATCTGATGGGTTTTTGGGCTAAGAGGTTGGTAAATTCAAGATAATAATGACGATTAACGATGTCCCGTAGATATTTATTTGCACATTCTCTGCTCACTAATGACGAGAGTAGTATAGCATGCACCTGATCGACCCTGATTACCCGAAGTTTTGCCAAAGCAGCTAGTGTTACATTCCCATAGGAACCGGAGCCGTTCGCCGGAGCAACTTTTTCCTTTGGAAAAGTACGACTCCTTGCAGCTAGTTCCGGCAAGTGGTGTACGTACTACATATATAGTATACTATGGTATGTATAGTAATATATGTACGCATGGGGCTATAGGTATAAAGTATGGGTGTGTGGTGGAATAGTAATGGTGAAGTTGGGTTTTCCTGAAAGTTTTTTTCCTCGAAACGGTTGACGTTGCTATTGACGTCGTGACGTCATGATGCGCACGCGACGTCATAGAGATGTTGGCCACTGTTGTTGTCCACTATGCAATCTGGCATAACGTTGTTCGGGTCAGGGGGTGTCGGACTTCTCGTATGGGGTGGCGGTGATATGGTAGAGATGGTATATATCCATGTAAGTATACTATTAGCTCTTGGGTCTTCATATTATCCTATGTCTGTAATAAATAGGTCAAGCAGTATTGTGGGGATGGGGGTAATGCATGGTCGCCCAGTGTGGTATTACGAGATAGTCCTTGGTGGTTTAGACTGGCAGTATAGGATGAATGGTCTATTGGCCTCTCACCCCATTGGTACAATTAACCTACCGAATCATTTGTATTATCTTATGGGTGGTATTGGTAGTTTGCAATGTTAGGTGAGGCAGTATTATAATCGTTTGATTAGAACTGGGGCATAGGATGCATTGTATATACCGCTGTAGGTCCCCTGTTAGTCCTCGGTATTATAGTAGAATAGCACGTATGAATCGTCCACCATTACCCGGAGCTTTGCCGGTGCAGCTAGTGTTAAATTCCCATAGGAACCGGAGCCATTGCCGGTGCAACTTTTGCCGGTGCAAAATGTCGGCACCATACATCTAGATCTGGTAAATGGTGTACGTACTGCATATATAGTATGCCATGGTATGTATAGTGATATAATTAAACACAGGGCTCTGTGTATATAGTATGGATTTGTGATGGAAAATTAATGGTGAAGATGGATTTTCTTGAAAGTTTTTTCCCGCGAAACGGTTGACGTTGCTATTGACGTCGTGGCGTCATGATACGCTCGCGACGTCATAGAGATGCTGACCACTGTTATTGTCCACTATACAATCTGACATAACGTTGTTCGGATCAGGGGGTGTCGGACTTCTCGTAAGTTTGTGTGTTTGTGGGGGGGGGGGGGGGGGGGTCTGATAGTGGTGGTATATATCCATGTTGGTATACTGGTATACCATTAGCCCTTGAATCTTCATATTATCCTATGTATGCTATTGCTAGATCAATCAGTACATGTATTGTGGGGATGGGGGTAATGCATGGTCGCCCAGTGTGGTATTGCGAGATAGACCTTGATGGTTTAGATTAGCAGTATACGATGAATGGTCTGTTGGCCTATTACCCCCTTAGTACTATTTACCTACCGAATCCTTTGGATTATCTTATGGCTGGTATTGGTAGTTCGTAATGCTAGGTCAGGATGCATTGAATATACCGCTGTAGGTCCCCTGTTAGTCCTCGGTATTATTAACCAACCGATTGCTTTGTATTATTATACCCCCGCTTCGAAGAAGTGGGGGCTATATAGGAATCGCCCTTTTCCGGACATGAAATTTTTGTGTGCGCAACTCCTCCTACATTTATCAATCAATTTGGACAAAACTTTTCAGACATCATCACTACTAAGTGAACATGCGCATATTCCAAGATTTTTGATCTGCGACAATTTTAACCAGGTTATCTCCCTTTGACTTAGATTTATTTTGTCTTTCCATCCAAACAAATTCTTGTGTGCGCAACTCCTCCTACATTAATGAACCGATTTTGATGAAACCTTTCAAACATCATCTCTACTAAGTGAACATGTGCATATTCCAAACTTTTTAATCTGCGACAATTTTAACCAGGTTATCTCTCTTGAACTTTGATTTAATATGGGTTTCTACATGAAATTCTTGTGTGCGCAACTCCTCCTACATTTATCAATCAATGTGGATAAAACTTTTCAGACATCATCACTACTAAGTGAACATGCGCATATTCCAAGATTTTTGATCTGCGACAATTTTAACCAGGTTATCTCCCTTTGACTTAGATTTATTATGTCTTTCCGTTCAAACAAATTCTTGTGTGCGCAACTCCTCCTACATTAATGAACCGATTTTGATGAAACCTTTCAAACATCATCTATACTAAGTGAACATGTGCATATTCCAAACTTTTTGATCTGCGACAATTTTTACCAGGTTATCTCTCTTGAACTTTGATTTAATATGGGTTTCCACATGAAATTCTTGTGTGCGCAACTCCTCCTACATTTATCAATCAATTTGGATGAAAGTTTACAGACCTCATCACTACTAAGTGAACATGCGCATATTCCAAAATTTTTGAGCTGTGGCAATTTTAACTAGGTTATCTCCCTTTAACTTAGATTTATTATGGGTTTCTACATGATATTCTTGTGCGTGCAACTCCTCCTACATTTATCAATCAATTTGGACAAAACTTTTCAGACATCATCACTACTAAGTGAACATGCGCATATTCCAAGATTTTTGATCTGCGACAATTTTAACCAGGTTATCTCCCTTTGACTTAGATTTATTATGTCTTTCCGTTCGAACAAATTCTTGTGTGCGCAACTCCTCCTACATTAATGAACCGATTTTGATGAAACCTTTCAAACATCATCTCTACTAAGTGAACATGTGCATATTCCAAACTTTTTGATCTGCGACAATTTTAACCAGGTTATCTCTCTTGCACTTTGATTTAATATGGGTTTCTGCATGAAATTCTTGTGTGCGCAACTCCTCCTACATTTATCAATCAATTTGGACGAAAGTTTATAGACATCATCACTACTAAGTGAACATGCGCATATTCCAAAATTTTTTTAGCTGTGGCTATTTTAACTAGGTTATCTCCCTTTAACTTAGATTTATTATGGGTTTCTACATTAAATTCTTGTGCGTGCAGCTCCTCCTACATTTATCAATCAATTTTGACGAAACCTTTCAAACATTATCACAACTAAGTGAACATACGCATATTCCCAAATTTTTGATCTGCGACAATTTTAACCAGGTTATCTCCCTTTAACTTGGATTTATTATGGGTTTTCAAATGGGATTCTTGTGTGTGCAACTCCTCCTACATTAATGAACTGATTTTGAATACATGTTGCACATTGTAAATGTGTTTTTCCAAATGTAAACCATATATGTGTGGGCTCTTTAAGTATTCAGTGCTGTTCAGTGGAAGGCCACATGCAAATACAAATTTCAACAACAAAAAATGATCTTTATGTATACATTTCCTTATGGCCTTCACCTACATGATCAGAAGTGCATTCCTCTAAAAACCCAAAGCGGGGGTATTAATCACCTTCAGTGATAGTTCTAGTTTTATGACTGGTATAGGTAGTACGTTATGGCAGGTCAAGTGGTATTGTGGAGTGGGGGGGGGGGGGGGGGGGGGGGGGGGGGGGGGTAATGCCTGACAGTATAGAACAGCAGTACAGTATGGACGATTTATACCTCTGTGGGCCCCCGAAAGCCATTAGTACTACTAATCGACCTATGCTTTATGTGACTGGTCTAGGTAGTATGTAAGACCAGACGTTATTGTGGGAGATGAGGGGGGGGGGGGGGGGGGGTAATGTATGGTAGTTTAGTGTGGTAGAATAGGATGTACGCTTTGTACCCCTACAGGTCCCATGTTAGCCCTTAGTACTATTACTGTACCTAATGCTTCATGTTATCCTATGAATGGTGTAGGTAGTATGCAATGCTAGGCATAGGGGTATTGTAGGTATGGGTAATGCCTGGTAGTTTAGAACGGCAGTATAGTATGGTGGTATATTCCCTTCTAGGTCCCATCTTAACCGTTGATAGTATTAACCTACCAAATGCTTTGTGTCATCCCATGGCTGGTTTAGGTAGTATATAATGCGGGGCAGACGTTATTGTGTGGTGGATGGGTGTAATGCATGGTCGCCTAGTGTGGTAGTATAGGATGTACGCTTTGTACCCATATAGGTTCCATGGAAACCCTTTTTGGAAAACTAGGGCACATTGTGTCACATTGTGCCTTTTCACATAAGCACATACGAATATTTGAGGATACCTATGGCCTGGTATTGTATTATTTGAGGATATCTAATAATATCGACCTACTGCTTTATGTGACTTGTCTAAGTAGTATGTAAGACCAGGCGTTATTGCGTGTGTGTGTGTTGGGGGGGGGGGGGGGGAGGGGGGGTAATGCATGGCAGTTTAGTGTGGTAGTATGCGATGTACGTTTTGTACCCCTACACGTCCCAAGTTAGCTCTTAGTCCTATTAATCCACCTAATGTTTCATGTTATCCTATGACTGGTATAAGTAGTATGCAATGCTAGGAATAGGGGTATTGTGGGTAGGGGTAATGCCTGGTAGTTTAGAACGGTAGTATAGTATGGTTGGTATATACCCCTATAGGTCCCCTGTTAATGCTTGGTACTATTAACCAACCGATTGCTTTGTTTTATTATATGGCTGGTATATGTAGTACGTTATGGTAGGTCTAGTGATATTGTGGGAGTGGGGGTAATGCTTGGTAGTTTAGAACGGTAGTATAGCATAGGCTGTACATTCCCCTGTAGGTCTCTTGTTGGTCCTTGGTTCTACTGATCCACCAGGTGCTTCATATTATCAAGCAGTATTCTGGGGTGGGGTTAATGCCTGGTTATACAGAACGGTAGTATAGTATGGTTGGTATATTCCCCTGTAGATCCTATCTTAACCGTTGATAGTATTAACCTACCAAATGGTTTGTATCACCCTGTTACTGGTAAGGTGGTACGTAATACCAGTAGTTCTGACCCTATTCCGTGTACTCTTGTTGGTTTATTTATCTAGATCATTTATATAGATTATAACTAACCAATCAAATTGCTTGATTTCCCATAATCCGTATGCAGAGTTATCTCCCTTGTGTATAATAAAAACTATATCATTTCCAAATATCCCTTTAAGCTATCGAGCAGTTACTGATAAGCCATTGCTCGAACGACTCGAAGCCCATTGAGCAAATGAGCTATCGAGCAATTGCTCGTTCGAGTGACTCGAACATATTGCTTGAAAAAAACTTTCAAGAAAACCCAACTTCACCATTACTTTTCCATCACACACCCATACTCTATACCTACAGCCCAATGCGTACATATATTACCATACATACCATAGTATACTATACTATATATGTAGTACGTACACCACTTGCCGGAACTAGCTGCAAGGAGCCGTACTTTTCCAAAGGAAAAAGTTGCTCCGGCGAACGGCTCCGGTCCCTATGGGAATTTAACACTAGCTGCTCCGGCAAAACTCCGGGTAATCAGGGTCGATCAGGTACATGCTATACTACTGACGAGAGAATGGTTTGTGCGCAGAAACATAAGCCTTATAATGCCATTGTTCTCGTGTTGTTTAACCCTTTACCCAGCGTAACGATTCGCTCTTCTTCTGGAGCACATCATATCATGGTTGGACCCACGTTTCTCCTTTGGAGTGGAACTTGTTCAACATCAACAATTTTTCTTTCATTTGCGTACAAAACTGGACTCTGATATCAATACAGAAATGGGCTTTTTTGAGCTAATTGTGGGAGCCGATGAGGGGAGCGCGTTATTGATGGCAAAACTATCTGCGTCAACCCCTTAATTTCTAAGTTATTTTAAAAAACTTGAACCAAAATTACAACAGTTCGTTTTTGAACCAGCCTTGGAAAAGAAATGGATACCAATGAACTGGACCAACAACAATTGTGAGTCTATCAACAACATCGTCAACTGGAAAGCTCTGAAATAACCTGATTTGATAGAGAAACTGCATACCATTGTGAGGTCGCAGTGAGCGGATATTAAGTGTGCCTTACATGGTGAAGGCAATTATCAGCTGTGTAAAATCATAGATAATACAGATAATTTATAGCAAACTAGCTTGAAAACTAATTTTTCTGAAGCCTGTGTTGATGTGGTTCAAATATGGGACTATGGCATCCGCCTCATGGCCCTGAATGATCTACCATCATGCCGACTATCGGAATGGTGGTAGATCATTCAGGGCTTGGCGGTGGATGCCCCAAACTCAGGTTCGAACCTCATCGATGCAGGCGTCAAAAACTTAATTTTTTTTGTCTAAAAAATTTAGCTTTTGATCCCTGGTTGGAACGAGCTCAACGAGAGGCCAAAAGCCATGTTTTTGAGGCAAAAAATGAAGGTTATAAAATTTGTTACAACGCATCTGACAACTAATGGATACACAAGCGTAACACAGTTTATTCAAGCTGATTCCAGACTAACCTTTTCCGGGAGAGGGACGTCGCTCACAACTGTGGCGCCACGTGCCTCGATGATGCCTCCAATTTTCGGTCAATTCCTGGCCAAATCTTAAATAATTTCCAGCTTTGTTGCCACGCTAATATATATGCAGCTAAAGGGTACAAGCTTCTATTTTATATCTATTGAGGGAGATGAAGACAATCGATCCAAAAAATCCTTATCTAATGTAGTTTTTTACAGTTCAGCTTGTGCCGACTACCTGTGTCCGCCCCCACAAATAACTGCTTAAAAACCTTTGAGATTCTAAAAAATCGTATTTTTTTTTTGGTCGGGACTGACTGTACCGATACTCATTTAATTTTTTTTTATCGGTACCATTGCGTTTTGGTCTTTGGTCGGTATTTTGGTCGGTAATTAGCACTTTTGGTCGGTTTTGGACTGTTTTGGACGGCATTGATCGATTGTTGTCGTTAATTAGTAGGACCCATAATATAGGTGTGAGCCGTTCAGTTCTCCCATATTGGCCTGGACAAACTCAGAGCATTGAACTATGCAGTTCTTTATTAAGGGAGGCTCCGAACCCTAGGTACCACCGCCAAGGGAAGGAACGGTGGACCAAACAAAGCGGTCACAGACCCGGAAGTTGTTGCAGGGAATATATCCGTAAGAGGGATGTGTGTTCCCATCTCGCTGGGGGAGGGGCCGGATATTGTGGATGGGCGGCGGCCAGGTTCTACAGAATCGATACACAGAGTACTGTGACACAAAAGCAGTCTTTCACGATAAATTCGCGACTCGATTGAGACACAGGTTTACACTAGTGATTCGAGATTTCGAAATGCAATCTTCGAAATGGAGACCACATCACGAAAAACAAACAAAAATAGCATCTTAGATGGAAACTGCATTCATAATTGCCCTGGACAAACTCAAGAGCATTGAACTATGCAGTTCTTTATTAAGGGAGGCTCCGAACCCTAGGTATCACCGCCAAAGGGCAAGAACGGCCGACCAAACTCTTCGCGAAGGGGTTACCGACTCGGAAGATGTTGCAGAGAATATATCCGCAAGAGGGGCGTGTGTTCCAATCTCGCTGGGGGAGGGTACGGATATGGTGGATGGGTGGTGGCTAGGTTCTACAGAATCGATACACAGAGTACTGTGACACAAAGGCAGTCTTTTCACGATAAAATCGTGACCCGATTGCGACACAGGTTTACACTAGTGAGTCGAGATTTTGAAATGTAATCTTCGAAATGGAGACCACATCACGAAAAACAAACAAAAATAGCATCTCAGTTTCACGTTCTCGTGTTGATTTTTTTTTTTAGTCCCAACATAGTAACCACGATTTCCCTGTTCACTGGTCAAAGAATACAAAGTTCTATTTAGGTTTTGCAACCAGACGTGACTTTAACTCTCCATTCACACCTGCAGCATACCAGTGGTTGGAAATAATGAACCTACATCCCTCCCGACCCCTTTAAATAGGCATGGTGTCCAGTTCTCTGTGTGAACACGTTTGCAAATTGAAAGTTTCAGTAAAAATTTCCTAAAATTTGGAATGAAGTTGATCCCTACACCTAAAACTATCCTAGAAATTTATCTAAAAAGAAATTCATGACCACTTTTATAAACTCATACGAAAATAGTATATGCACGAACAGACTGTGTCAAGAAAGCAGAGGAGCAGTCGCGTGCGTGCACGGTGAAGACCATCTTTCAAATCAACAGGAGGAATAGAGCTGATTTCCATATCGTCTATACCCATATCGCTTGTACCCAAGATAAAAGTGTGGTCACTGATGTATGCACTTCAATATTGGTCTAGGAGTTATCTGACTCTGGGTATCTGTATCCTTATTACCACTCTGCAGAAATTTTAGCGCAGTGTGAGTGCTCTGTCTCGAGCCATGTGATCTTTCACAGGCAACAATACGTTCTTTAATGACTTATTGGAAGGGATGATTGACCGTCTTTAGCCTTGCTTTCTCTTCCCCACTTCCCCCCCTCTCTCTCTCATTTTTTTACTTCTCCCTCTCTCCCTCTCTCTTTTAGGTGAGCGAGAGTAAGACAGCCTAATGGCTACCTCACCCTCCTGCAGAAAGCAAATACCAGTATGATAATTTACATGTTTCTTTATAACCAATTGTTTAAATACTGTAATATTTGTTTATGAAATGTAACTGTACTATAATGTTTTCTGCAAATAAAGCATTCATTCAATACTATATGGGAGTGTGTGTGTGTGGGAGAGGGGGGAGGGGGGCTATTGTCATTCAGGCCACACTATGCCTGTGGGGTGGAGATACCTTCTTCCCCGACCGCTCAGCCCTTCGGTTTTCGTAATAGTTTTGAGGTTGTGTTAGGCACAACCTCGCACTCCCCAGTCACATCAACAGGTGCTAACTATTGTGTAAATACTAAATATAACAATCAAATATAGTGATCTTCTTTAGGCTCATTCTAGAACCACATAACAAGTAGCAACAGCAGTTGTCATGTAACTAGCCCATATGTTCCATCAACAACTCAGATTACCCTATAATCCCAGTCATATTCACTATTAGACTCCACAACCACACAGATAAATGCTGACTCTCACACATTTATCTTAGCTGTCAAAATACATCTATTCTGCGAACAACTGTGCCTGCAGTACACTTCTATCATTCGGCGAATGTTATTGTGGCTGTGGATTGTGGGGTTGTGTTAGGCACAACTTCACACTCCTCAATTCCAACAACATGTGCTAACTGTCTGTTAAATACCAAAGACAACAACTATATATAATGATTTACTTTAGGCATATTTTTGTGGAATTAGCCCATATGTGGTATTAATAATTCAGAATAACCTATGATCCCAGCAATATTCACTATCAGATTCTACAACACCACTGACAAATGCTAACTCTCACACATTCACTTGTAGTAGTCAAAATACATCTGTTCTGTGTACAACTGTACTTGAAGTACAGTTCTATCATTTGGCAGCTGTTGCTGTGCCTATATTTACTATCAGACTTCTTACGTCCATTTTCAAGTGAAAACTCTCAAACACTCTTATACTTAGCAGTAAATATACATTTATTCTGTGTACAACTGTACTTGTAGTACATTTCCATCAGTTGGCAGCGGTTGCTGTGCCTGAGGATTGTGACGTTGTGTTAGGCACAACTTCACACACCTCAATTCCATTAATAGGTGTCAACTGTCTTGTAAATACAAAAATAACAATTAAATACAATGATTTACTTTGTGGTTAGCCCAGAAACACATAACTTGTAGCAGCAGCATCCACCCCCACCCCCCACACCGCCCCAACCCCCCCCCCCCCCCCAAAAAAAAAACTGCATTTCAAAAGAAAAACATATTGTACATTAGCAAAAATTCCATTTTCCTTCTTGTGTGTCTTTGGATGCAACGGTAATTGCAATCTCAATATGTATCTCAATAAGAGTACATGGTTACCATAAGCCTGTGCTGCTATTCCAGAATTGACACCTCAAATAGTACCCATGTAATTGCCTCAGATAGACCCCTATAGCCCCACTTATATTTATTATCAGACTCCAGAACTCCACTGACAAGTGCTAACTTTCACACATTTCACCTAGCAGCCACAAAACATCTGTTTTGTGTACAAGTGTACTTGCAGTATTTTTTTCTGGCAATTTGCAGCTGTTACTGTGGCCGTGGATTGTGAGGTCGTGTTGGGCACAATTTCACACTCCCCAATTTCATCAACAGGTGCAAATTGTCATGTAAATACCAAATATAACCACATATCCAATGATTTACTTCAGGTTTATATTAGAACTGTATAACCACAGCAGTAGTCAATGATTTAGCTCATTTATGGTATCAACAACTCAGATTGCTATATAATCTCAGCCATACTTATTATCAGATTCCACAAATCCACTGACAACTGCTGAATCTCACATACCCATACTTAGCAGTTTAAGAAACATCTGTTCTGTGTACAGTTGTACCAATAGAATATCTCTATCAATTGGCTGCTGTTGCTGTGGCTGTGAATTGTGAGGTTGTGTTAGGCACAAGTTAGGCACAACCTCACACTCCAAATCACATCAACAGGTGCTAATTGTCGTGTAAACTCCAAATATAACAATTACAATTACATATAAGGATTTATTTTAGGCTTATTCTAGAACCACATAACTGGTAGCAACAGCAGTTGCTATGGAACTATCCCATATGATCTATCGATAACTCAGATCACCCTATAATCCCAACTGTAGTTTCTACACAACCACACTAACAAGTGCTGACATTCACACTTCTATGAGTTGGCAGCTGTTGTTGTGGCTGTGGATTATGGTTTTTTTTTAGGTACAACTCCACACTCCCCAATCCCAACAGCAGGTGCTAACTGTCTGGTAAATGCCAAAGATAACAGCTACTATATATATTGATTTACTTTAGGCACATTATTGTGCAATTAGCCCATATGTTGTATTAATAATTCAGATTACCCCATACTTCCAGCTATACTTATTATCAGATTCCCCAACACCACTTCACATCCCCAGTCCCAACAGCAGGTGCTAATTGTCCTGTAAATACTAAATATAACAATTATATTTAGTGATTTATTTTAGGCTTATCCTAATGGAACTAGCCCACATGTGGTAACTCAGATTATCCTATAATCCCAGCTATATTCACTATCAGACTCCACCGCTTCACTAACAAGTACTAGCTCTCACACATTTATAGTTATCAGTCCCCAGCTATATCCACTATTAGATTCCACAACTCCACCGACAACTACTAACTGTCACACACCCCTGTGGGAACCTCAGCTAGTGAAGCAGTTCTTGTTTACTGAGGCGAACAAGTTCTGCTTTACTGGTAAAATAGGACCCTTTCACAAATGTCTGGATGGAAGTCCTCTAAAATGTGCAGCAGTGGTGCAAACGATTGGTAAACTTGACTTTACATCCCTGTTACATTCATGTTGCAGTCACAATTAACCATTAGTGCAGAAAAGTGACTTCAAGAACCAGTGAATTAATAACTGTCAAACATTTATACTTTGTAGTTAAAATACATCAGTTACAGCTGTACCTGTAGCACACTTCTATCAGTTGGAAGCTGTTGCTGTGACTGTGGATTGTGGGACTGTGTCAGGCATAGCTCCACACTTCCTGTCCCATCAGCAGGTGCTAATAATTGTCTTGCAACTCTGGTGATTGACTGTCTGCAGCACTTAACTGTACTGATTTACTTCAGACTTATACCAAAATAGCAAATCATTGAGCAACATTAATCGTCATGGAATCGGCCAATATAGTTCCTATGCAAAGATGTATCAATAACGCAAATCACCCTACAATCCCCACCATACCAGCATTCACACAGCATGTGTGCAGTGTTTGTTCAAAATCCATTGGACGAATAAAGCTATTTGTTAATTATGGCAAGTGCTGTACTGTCAACATTCAAAGCATGCGGCGTGATTTCCAGTGTTTTGAACTGCGTGTAAATAGTTTCTTCATCACCTCAACACTCAACCCGTTTTGTGGATAGGTAAAAAAACCCAAAGAAACAATTCATTCTCACTTCTGCTCGACCGGAAATCTAAAGTATATTCATACGTAAACAAAAGCAAAGGCTTTGGAATTTACCCCCATGCAGCTCTGTCGCCGTGTTTTGAAGAATTTTGATCCCCTAGCTTTGTTCTTGGATATGTAAAGCACATTTCGCCACAAGTTGTGTTCGTGAAATATTATTAAATTATCAGTTCTGGTATGAATACGGCAGCAGACTTCCAGGAACCAGTGGTGCCTACAGTCGACTCTATGAGTTGATTACACATGTGTTTCGTGTTCTATACATCTCAATCTTCACTTTGATGTGCATTTTGTGTATATTTAATTTGAATTGAAGGAATATCAGAGGTGAGAATTTTCAAAATAAACAAAATTTCATTACTTATTAAAGGGCCTTTATAAGTAATGAAATTTTGTTTATTTTGAAAATTCTCACCTCTGATATTAGCTTTAATAAGTAATGAAATTTTGTTTATTTTGAAAATAATAATATTTCACGAAAACAACTTGTGGCCAAATGTGCTTTACATATCCAAGAACAAAGCTAGGGGATCAAAATTCTTCAAAACACGGCGACAGGGCTGCATTGGGGAAAATTCCAAAGCCTTTGCATTTGTTTACGTATGAGTATACTTTCGATTTCCGGTCGACGTCATCGGACAGAAAAAGCATGTAAAAACAACGCCGTCTAAAATCAAATAATGAAAAAGATCGCCTTCATACAGTATACTGTTATTAGATAGAGATTGCACAGCTGCCATATTCAATGCAAGGTATCATGATACCTGTTGAAATTTCTTAGAATTACGATTTTGTTTTTCGATGGAAATTCGTGGTAACGAGTGATTTGCGCATGTCTGTCGAGCATGGAAACCATCTTCAATAAAAATGCAGACAGTGTTGTCCTTTTCCAAAATGCAGTCCTATCGCTGTATTCGAAAGTGTTTTGAATGCCTAGCTTTGTTCTTGGATATATGAAGCACATTTGGCCACAAGTTGTTCTGATGAAATATTATTTTATTATCAGTTCTGGAGCGAATACGGTAGCAGACTTCCAGGAACCAGTGGTGCCTACAGTCGACTCTATGAGTTGATTACATATGTGTTTCGTGTTCTATACATTCCAACCTTCATTTTGATGTATAATTTGTGTATATTTAATCTGAATTTAAGGAATATGAGAGGTGAGAATTTCAGAATAAACAAAATGCCGTTACTTATATAGGCCCTTAACGTATACGTGTGTTTTTCAAGTAGTCATTGGCGTCTGGCGTGCAAGTTGAACGGTCATTTGTCACATACCTTTCTCACTAGCAACTTAAAATCCATTGATAAAACAAAAAATCCATTTGTTCATGGTTAATTTTGACATGAGCTGTATTGTCTCAATTTTGATGTGTGCAACGCGATCTCCAATGTTGGAAATATGTGCCAGTAACCCTATTCGCGACTTCACGCAATCACGATCGCGAGTAACCCTATTTCATTAAGGGGCCGTCCGACTAAATATTCCACATGTAAGCCGAAAGATGTAACTTGAAAAAAAAATTTTTTTTTTTTTTTTTTTTTTGTTGTCTCTCTCACATGGCCTTCTGTCTGGTATTTTCTGAGACCGCTAACTTGAAAGTATCCGCAAAAGCATTTCATTTCACAAGACAGAGTTGATTTCAAAGTTGTACATTAACCACCCACAAGTTTGCTTTATGGCCACTAAACCCCGAACTTCAAATACTTCTTGTGTTTGGTTTGTATTCACGTTCAGTGAGAAGAAAAAAAATTATTTGGGACTGTTTTCTGATGTGTTTGGCTTCAGAGTGTTTAACCTCAACTTTACTGCCTTCACAATCCTCTCTCTCCCTCTCTCTTCCTTTTTTTCTCTCTCTCTCTCTCTCCCTCGCCCACTCTCTCTCTCTCTCTCTTTCTCTCTCTTTCTCTTCTTGGTATTTTTTTTTATCCCTGTTTCTGGACACCTCGGCGTGAGAGCAACAACAGAAGCAATGACTAGTTGTTTTGTGCATCCGACTCAGTTGGGTCATCTCAAATTGCATTTGCATTTGACTCCAGATGTATCTTTTTGTATATAAAAGTGTCAGAAGAAGCTTAAGTATAAAACACAATTCTAATGTAAACAGTTTATTTGCAGACAAGAAACCGAGACCGACCAGTGTTATTCCCAACAGAACATTAATAGACATGAACAAAGATGGCGAACCCAAATAGTATATCCTTAGATGAGATACAGACTGACAGTAGATATTACTTTGTAAGTCAGTTCAGTCAAAGACAAGATCCAGATAAGGATGACTACGATAACCCTTTAGCATCAGCCGAATCTTGTAGATACTATTCCCCTGAAGACTACAGAAAGCTATTAGCTAATATACCAAATCCAACATCCCTTTTCAATGTTAATTGCCAAGATCTAAGCGCGCATTGGGATTCTCTTGTTAATCTTTCAGGTAAACCAAGACGAAACTTTTGACATCATTGGACTCACTGAAGTCTTTAAGGTACCAGAATGTGTGAACTTTGAACTCAATGGATACCACCCTCTCATCACCAATACCCGCCCAAGCCCATGTGACGGAAGGGGGGAGTTGGTTTATGTTTTAAAAACAGCCTAAAGTACAAAATACGCAAGGACCACCTCTCTGTTTTCATACCCCATGTGTTTGAGTCTCTCTTCGTGGAAATATTGAATAAGCATCGATCACTCATAATTGGTGTGATATATCGCCCAAACACCCCGCCCAAGGCTGATCTTGATGGATATATTTCTCCAGTACAAACTATCACTGAAAAGATAAACCAGGAACGAAGAATATCCTATATTATGGGTGACATGAACATGGATTTGTTAAAAGTTCAAACACACAACAAAACGAACGAATATATAGACACCATAATCAGTCAAGGCTTTCTACCACTCATTACCAAACCAACCTGCTTGACAGAGCACTCAGCTACTGTAATAGATCACATCCTCTCTAACCGTCCCCAGGAGAACTATAAGACCGGCGTAATCAATACCGACCTTGCTGACCATTTTGGAACATTTTACTGTGAATAGAGCCATACGAAGACAGTAACCGAAAAACACATTTTGAAACGAAACTTCAATGAACTAATCTGAGAGCATTCAAACACATGTTGACACAAACCGACTTCTCGACAGTACTATGCCCTAATGAAGCAAACAATATATTTGTAAATCTTTACCTTGCCACATTTAACACTGCACTTCCACTTAAAAAAGTATATCAAAGCAATAAATATATAAAGCGCCAAGCTTGGATGACCAGAGGCCTCTTACAGTCTTCTCTACATAAGGAAAAACTCTTTCGTAAAAAACTAATGTCCCCTGCTGAACAAAACAAGACAAATTATAAGATGTATAGAAACATATTTAACAAAGTAAAACGCAAAAGTAAAGTAATATACTATGAAAATATCTTATTATTAAACAAAAATAACACGAAAAAAACTTGGGAAATTCTGAGAAGCGCAATTCACAAGTCTTCGAGTCAACCAACAGCTAATACTAATTTCCTAATAGATAACATCGAAATAAGTGAACTAACTGGCATTGCCAACCAGTTCAATAAATACTTTTCAAGAGTTGGTCTAAAAGCTTCTGAGCGAATTCCAAACACAAATGCGCATTACACAGACTATATGACCAATACCAATGTAAGTAGCTTATTCATGGCACCAACGACTGCTGGAGAATTAATTTCTATAACGAACTTGATGAAATCCCAAACTAGTGCTGATTGTGACGGGATATCCACCAAACTTCTAAAAAATTCAATCCATGAAATAGCGGAAGAATTAACACATATTATAAATCTGTTGCTATCTTCTGGAATCGTTCCTGATAAAATGGAAATGGCAAAAATTGTATCAATCTTCAAATCGGGAGACCCTCAATCATTCAATAATTACAGACCAGTTAGGATACTGCCGGCGTTCTCAAAATTACTTGAGAAAATAACTTTAGAAAGATAACCAAACCTTTTAACCACGCACAATCTTCTGTACCCGCACCAGTATGGCTTTTGGAAAAAACACTCAACTATTCATCCCGTGATTCAACTTCTCCAGAGTATAGCCAACAACAACGACAAGCCGACAAAGGATTGTACCCTGTCAGTATTCTTAGATTTATCAAAGGCGTTTGATACAATTAGCCACAACATCTTACTAAAAAAGTTAGAGTTTTATGGTGTTAGAGGCCTTACCAATAACTGGTTTAAGAGCTACTTAGATGGGCGTGTTCAATATGTCACATACGATGGAAGCAGTTCTGAGCTTGAGAAGATCACCTGTGGTGTTCTCCAAGGATCCATCTTGGGGCCTATCCTCTTCCTAATTTATGTTAACGACTGTAGTGCTTCAACACAGTTAAATCTCCTATCATTTGCAGATGGCACCTCAAAGCACACCTCACATCATAGTATAGATGCAGTATTTGACGTTGCCAACACCGGTCCCTCGGTGTTAATGGACTGGTGTGCAGCTAACCTCCTGGTGTTGAGTGCCCAAAAAACAAAATATATGCTGTTCAGTCCACCCAATAAAATATACAATACCAACGGAAAGCGGTTGTATGTCAATAACCAAGAAACTGAATTGGCGGAAGAAGCAAACGGTGAGTCTGTCATCAAATTTCTTGGTATATATCTGGATAAAAATATCAAATTTAAGTTCCGTATCAATAAAATCTACAGCAAAGTATCGAGCACGCTCTATTTAATGAACAAGGCAAAACATATTCTTTCATACTCCGCCTAAAAACACTGTACTACTCACTGATTCACAGTCACCTCCTGTACAGAATCGAAATATGGGGTCACAGTAGTGCCGCTTCTAGACTATTTAGACTTCAAAAAACGTGCAATTCGCCTGATCAACAATAAGAAATATAATTGTCATACCGATCCATTGTTCAAAAAGAGTAGGATATTAAAACTGAAGACCTCTACAAAATGAATGTGTCATTGTTTATGTTTGATTGGCATCACTCCAATCTACCAACGACCTTTGCCGACTTCTTTCAAGTCAATACATATGCAACAGGTATGATAACAAGGCAATTAGGCCAATTACGGTGTGGCAAACCTAGGACTAATTTTTCCGCTCAGCTACCAAAATATGCTTTCCCGAAAATATGGAATGAACTCATTGAAAGTTTGAAAGGAATTTCCTCCCGAAGAGCATTTAAGAAGGCTTACTTTATGAAAATCATAAACTCGTATTCATTATTCCTAACATGCGATAATCCACGCTGCAGTGATTGTGCACATACTACTAGGAATAACAACACCAATTCTCTCTAACATAACTATTGAAGTTCAAAACGTGTTTGCTCATTCTGTTTATTCGAGTTTAAAACCCTCTACCGTCAATTTTCTTCGCTTCGCCTTTGCTGTTATTAGAGTGACCACTGAGAACGATAGCTGTGGGCTGTTAATGCAATGGCTGGTCATTAATTATTTATTTCTTGGAGTGCTCGGCATTCTTGGAGATGATGTGCAGTTGTGTGTTGATCGTACGCAGTTGTTGTTTGGAGAGGAGAGAGTCCATTCTGACAGATCGTGTATTTGTTTTTCTTTAAGTCAAATAATGCACTCCACACTGGGTGTTTGGCCAGAGAATGATCTCGGACTTCACCCTCCACCATTCTCTCGCCGAATACCCAGTGACTCGTGCATTATTCTCGTGCATTATCCTTTATGGAAATGTTTCCTTTCTTCGATGTTTCCATCCTTCCTTCGATTCGACAATAAAATTAGCGTCCACTATACAGTACAAATTTCCTTTGAGTCCAGCCAATTTGTTCAACTTCAGTGAAGGCTAGGCTCCAACCTATGGTCTGTTATCTCATCCTATCTCCTCTTATCTCATATTATGTTATCTAATCTTATTTCAGCTCATCCTACCTTGCTTCATCTCTACTTTCCTAACACAGATTCATTCAGTGTCATGCTTTATTTTTTCACCACATTATGAACATGCTCTTTCAGAGATGGTGATGGTACGGAGGTGAAAAAAAATAATAATGAAGTTTATAGCCTCGGTTCCACAATGTGCTCGTGGGTTTTACAATCGAGTACACGCATGGTGTATAATTAAATAGACTCTACGGCTGAATGAGTCTGTGGTGAGGTAATGAAAATAGTGATAACGCTAAAGAGTAATACAACATACTTTCCTATCTTCATTCCCTTATCTTGTCTTATTTCAGTCTGTGTCCAGTTGCTATGACGCCGAGAGCATGCTCAACTCCGTTACTTTTATCCGGCTCCGATACTCTTGTAGAGATTGATGTAAGACTGGTCGGTCTCGGGACAAACCCAAATTTAAGGACAATACGTGTTTGATGTTATGACAACTTCTCATGGAAAATAAAATCACTTCTTCTGAAACACATACCTCCATGTTTTTACTGATGGGGGCGGTAGGAAGATGGCCAATCTGGCCATGCTGCGTCCCAACAGAATATCACTATTTCCTTATTACCTATTGTCACAAACACAACATTCCTAATATGAAATGTGCACAATTTTAATTGTCACCTAAAAAGGAGCCCAAAAATCCCAAACCAGGATGAGGGCGTGACGAGCAGTTAGACTTCACTGAGAAACTTCACCATAGACCTGTGTCGTGCCACACATCCTATAGGAATAGACCTACGAAGTGACATGTCTCAGGTTTGGTAAATGGAGAAAAGACACCCATAATAGTCAAAATGGGAGAAATGTGGGATCTATATATGTTATCATCACTGTGTGTTGATCAAGAAACTTATGTCAAGTGGAGGTGAGTAGAAGATTGGAGGCGGAATGACCCTGCTCTGGTGGTGGCCAGGATGTGGTCGGGATGTGGCTGGGGTGGATGACGTCATCTTAATTAAAAAGTTACATAAGGTAATTAACATGATGTCACTTAATGAATTGTTTTTTTTTAATCGCTTTAATTAATAACTGTTGCGTAATTAATTTTAATTAATGACTGTTGTATAATTAATGTAATTAATGTAATTAATGAGTGTAATTAGGGTTGATTATAATAATTAGTATATTAATAAATGAATTAATAATGTTTATGTCGATTAGTACATATTTTTTTTAAAGTCATAATTTGGGATAGATATTATTAGATAAAAATTAATATATTTAAAAATAATATATTTAAAAATAATATTGACGTATTAGACATATATATGAAAGCTATCGACTGACCCTGACCTGGACACATGCTAAGGTAAACACTTCATTGCATGTTTGGGTGTCATTAAAAACCAATGAAATCTTGTTAAATCGATTTTTTCTTTTCAAACGCGAACTACTATATGAGAGTGACAAATGTTGAGATCATAATCTGTCCTAAATATCATTAGACTGGACATGCTATCATGTATTTAAACATCAATGATGATCTCACACAACAGATGTTTCTTGCTTTAACTGAAGACGTGTGAAGATAACGACTCCATTGTGGCTATTTTTATGGGTATGATTAGCTTTAATAACTTTGTGTGATTCCTACATATTAATAACGCCAGTTTATTCTTCTCGTTTTTATTGCAGTCGTAAAACTCTCATAGACCTAGGTATTCTGATTTTACGTCTCATGCGATAAAGTAATTTTTTAATCCAATGACCACATGAACATATAACATTTTGATTATTGAAAAGCGGGCGTGTTTTTTCCCCCAATAAAGTCCGACGATTCGAATCTCGCTCTCATTAGAAACTGTGTCAGAAAAGCCAACATGACAAGCATCGACTATACTTCCGTGAACAGCTAGGAGTGAACCAAGAAGCAGCGAGCCAACGAAGAATTTTCATTAGCGTTAAAAAAGTGGTGGTCAGCGACGCTCCCCATGAAGGAACAAGAAAAGAAACTTAAAGACTACCCTTTTGTCGAGGCTGCCAGACGTCCTTTTGGGGAGATCCAGTACAAAAATCGACCCAAACACTGGTTCGATCTTCCCGTACACATGCAGAAGGAAGCACTTTTAGGGCCAAGGTTGGAGACACCGTTAACAGTCGACGAAGATTGGGAAAATGAGTTCTTCACCGAGGCGGAGATGGGAGGAAAAAATAGCTTTTTATGGAAAGCCAAAAAAACCGGCCCTTTTCAGGGCCACCATAATCTTAAAAAGAGTTGCTTTGTCACAAACACACACCTTCCATGAATCAGACACCCCCATTATTTCACGCCCTCACCACCACACCCCTGTAACCCCTCACAATACCTAAAACTTTCATGAACTCCCCTCCTCCATGTCATCCAATACCAAAAAAACTTTTGGAAACCTCTCTCCCCTCCCCCCCTCACAATAGCTAAATTATCTCGAACCCCAATCCATTTCTCTAAATGTAACAGGCATGTCAGGCCCCAGATACCCTGTCCACACAATTTTGAGTGATCAAATTACCCCGATTAGTCTCCTCTCATAACTTACTGCACTCTTAACCCTTAGTTACTATGAGGTTGTCCCCCTAATAAATAGCGTATGTTCATTTAATATAATATATTAATAATTTTTGTTGAATAATTTATTCCACAAGACACTTCTCGAAAAAAAATGGCGGATTAGTTTGACAGAAATACATGTAGCAATTTATTCATGAGTGTCTGTCAGTTGTGTCCTTGGGCAAGACACTTCATCCCCATTGCCCATGTGGGGGGCATGGTGGCGCTGTGCACTAAGGTGTACTGCACATCGATGGAACACCTGTCTACAACCAATGCTAACCCTGCTTGTGTGGAGTTAGTCTGTTGGGGAGCTGACATTTGCTTGTCATTGCTCAGTGGCTCTCTCCAGGGACTCCTACTTCCTCCACCCGTAAAACTGTCATGGTCATGATTAGCCATTGTGCAGAAATATGTGACCTTAAACACCAATAAATAAAAAGAAATAAATAGTGTCTGTCGGTTATCAAAACAGCCCTTAGGTGTTTAACAGAAAATTGTGGACCAGTGTGTTTAGAAATGCCAGAATCTAGTTGATTGTTCTCAAAGTTGATGACAATAATTGCCTTTAACTCAAGTGAAAATGAAAAAAATTTGGGTGATAACACTACGGACTGTGTTTAATCATAGAAAAATCACACCCGCGATATTACTAACCCGTAGGTTTTATTTTTTGAACGTTTACTGAAGAATAACCCACCCATCTAAGTAAAAGCATGAAAGAGCTACCATTATCTTATTACCCATGTGGGGTAGGGGTGGGCAGTGACGTTGTGTACTATGGCGTACTACCTTCAGCCAATGATAACCCTGTGTAGAACTTTGACAGTTGTTTACCTCTGCACAATGTTTTTTTCCGGATTGCTCCAACTATCGTTAAATAAAAAACTACAATTCTATAATAACAGGTCAAGCCCCCTCCCCCTTCGTTTTACATGTTTTGTGAGGGGGAAAATCAACAGTACTTTCACCCCCCTCATTTTAATAGTGGAAAAATGCTGTTACTCGATCCAAAAAAAATGGTAAAAGGATACGCGATTCTGTATTAACCACCCAAAAGTGCAAAACTTGGGAAAATATAACCCACCTAAAGCTGCACCAAAGCTACATACACTATTCGAACTCCCACATTGTGTCCTTGGGAAAGGTAATTAACCCCGATTATCTACATGGGGGCACGATGATGCCATGTATTAAGCTGTACTGCACGTCGATGATACAAATATTTTCGAACAATCTAACCCAACCTGTGTGACAGTGCGGATTTATGATGTAGGTGAGATGACAGTTACTCATCGTTGCTCTGTGGTTCTCTTTGGATATTCCGGAGTCTACCCATAAAATTGTTACGTTTATGATTAGCCATCACGCATAAGTATATGACCTTAAACACCAATAAATAAATAATGATAATTAGGATTCTAAATCTATTAAGACCTGCATAATTTATGAATGTTATTTGATTTTAGCCAGTGGAATGACAATGATTTCTGAACTTCGAGCTGGAGAACTCTGTGTTTATTTAGAATAAAGTGCGAACGTTTAATTATAACTTGAACTTGATGTCCGGGTGTAATGAAATAGAGTATTTTCTGCAGACATTCTAAATAAACGCAGCTGGTTTACAGACCTGTATATATATATTTTTTTTTCAATTGAGTAAAAATGTATGATAGTTACTGATGTAACACGCCGATTAGCATGTTTAATGAATCTAACTATGCCAGCTCGACCGACCCTTTGCCCACCATGATCACAACAAACGTTTCAATTCTCTCTCTCTCTCTCTTCTAGTTTTTTTTACCAACCCCTTTACAGCACAAATAGAAATGAAATCTGATTCATTGAACCATACTACAGCGTATGTGCTAAAACGATTATTTTTGTACAAAACTCAAGACCTTTCTGTAGCAAATGCCGATATAAAAACAAGATAATACATGAGAACAACTTGTGTACCTGCATTTTGTTGATAAAATATGTCATGACCACAGTCCCTGAATATTATTAATGTTCCCTCTTAATGACAGCCGATTTTTTATCGGATCACAGCGTTTGAATAATTGCTTAAATTCCATAAATTATGTGTATTTCCTGAAGTTGGCGAATGTCAAGAAAGGCACTCTGTAGTTTAGGAGACACCACAAACAAAGAAAAAATCTGAGATATATTGCATTTATTTAAATATCGATATTAACCAGAGGTCGAAACTAGTCAAATTGTTTAGTATTAAATTACAAATGAATATGAAATTTGCAGTAAAATGAACACCGATATATACGTCTATTCAGAATGACACCCTACTGGTGTGAGTTTTTGCTTTTTCATCCATTTTCATGCTTATTGATTAGAGCTTCTACGAAGTCCTTTCCACTTTCACAGTCTTTTCCAGGGGATTTTCTTTAAAGGCTGGTCCATCTCAGCTTTGCAGAGATATTGTTTTCTGGAAGAAAAAAGTCCATACGTTCTTTATTTTCAATCAGGCCCCTTTGGATATTTTGATCTTTAAGGATGTTTGCCAAAATTTTCCAGCCTGTCGATTGAAAATCTTTTCTTTTTTGCAGCAGATCATTTATTAGATCACACATATTGGAGCCCGAAATTGTAATGCCGTTATACACGAGTCGATCTTTCTCATCCCAGGACAAATTGGGTATATTCTTTATTATCTGGAGTAACAAAAGCGCCTTCTGCTGCATGGAATCGGGTATAATGGCTATCCAGTCTGGATGATTTTCCACTGAAAAACTGGTCTTTAAGGAGTGTGGTTTGGTGTTTTCATTGCGTAAGTTTAAATGGCGCTGAAAGATTGTCTTGTACAGGAGCCCTTTCTCTTCAGAACTCGATGTTGAAGATTAAGTAATTGGTCTCATACCCTGGTCTATGGGCGGGACAGCTACAGCATTCGGGGTGTGCGTATTTCTTGCAACTGTTCACTCCCCCATGGTTCAATACACTGGATTCTGCTTGAGGGTTGGCTGGTTGAGTCATCTTTAGGTTTTTCCCTCAGTGATTCCCCCATCACTAGCAGTTTTACTGGCTCTAGCTTATTTACAAGCCCCAAAATATTTCCACTTGTTAATGCATTGTTCCAACTAAAGGCTGATTTGAAATGCACTGGAGGATAGGGTAGCCGGTTACAGATAGATCTGGTTGTTAACTCGGCTGTATTGGTGTTTGCTCCGCTTGCAGGTCATTTAAAATTTACATTTTTGTGTAATTTTTGTCTGTGTCGATAATAATGAGTTTTATGAGAGTAAGATTTTTGACACAATTCACAGACATAGCATGAATTCATCCTTTTCAGAAACGAGTTAACAGAGTGGCAATACTGTTCCAACACTCTTCCATTTATATGTATGAATAGGATGGGTCCCACCCCAATCTGTCAATCACTGATTGTCTAATTATATACCAAGATAAGGTGGGTTCTATCCCAACCTGTTGATCATTGGTTACTTCAAATTCTCACACAGTGCATTGTGGGAAATTACAGTGATAGAGCTCTGGGGTAAAATAAGTGTTTGCTCAACTTCACACAAATTGATATAGTTTACTTCAAAAAAGAAACATCAAAGTCACATTCACGACAAGCCGAGGTAACACATCATAGACCTAGGTATTCTGATTTTACGTCTCATGCGATAAAGTAATTTTTTAATCCAATGAGCACATGAACATATAACATTTTGATTATTGAAAAGTGGGCGTGTTTTTTTCCCCCAATAAAGTCCGACGATTCGAATCTCGCTCTCATTAGAAACTGTGTCAGAAAACCCAACATGACAAGCATCGACTATACTTCCGTGAACAGCTAGGAGTGAACCAAGAAGCAGCGAGCCAACGAAGAATTTTCATTAGCGTTAAAAAAGTGGTGGTCAGCGACGCTCCCCATGAAGGAACAAGAAAAGAAACTTAAAGACTACCCTTTTGTCGAGGCTGCCAGACATCCTTTTGGGGAGATCCAGTACAAAAATCGACCCAAACACTGGTTCGATCTTCCCGTACACATGCAGAAGGAAGCACTTTTAGGGCCAAGGTTGGAGACACCGTTAACAGTTGATGAAGATTGGGAAAATGAGTTCTTCACCGAGGTGGAGATGGGAGGAAAAAATAGCTTTTTATGGAAAGAAAAAAAAACTGGCCCTTTTCAGGGCCACCATAATCTTAAAAAGAGTTGCTTTGTCACAAACACACACCTTCCATCAATCAGACACCTCCATTATTCCACACCCTCACCGTCACACCCCTGTAACCCCTCACAATACCTAAAACTTTCATGAACTCCCCTCCTCCAAGTCATCCAATACCAAAAAAAACTTTTGGAAACCTCTCTCCCCTCCCCCCCCCCTCACAATAGCTAAATTATCTCAAACCCCAATCCAGTTCTCTAAATGTAACAGGCATGTCAGGCCCCAGATACCCTGTCCACACAGTTTTGAGCAATCAAATTACCCCGATTAGTCTCCTCTCATAACTTACTGCACTCTTAACCCTTAGTTACTATGAGGTTGTCCGCCTAATAAATAGCGTATATTCATTTAATATAATATATTAATAATTTTTGTTGAATAATTTATTCCACAAGACACTTCTCGAAAAAGAAATGGCGGATTAGTTTGACAGAAATACATGTAGCAATTTATTCATGAGTGTCTGTCAGTTGTGTCCTTGGGCAAGACACTTCATCCCCATTGCCCATGTGGGGGGCATGGTGACGCTGTGCACTAAGGTGTACTGCACATCGATGGAACACCTTTCTTCAACCAATGCTAACCCTGCTTGTGTGGAGTTAGTCTGTTGGGGAGTTGACAGTTGCTTGTCGTTGCTCGTTGGCTCTCTCCAGGGACTCCGACTTCCTCCACCCGTAAAACTGTCATGGTCATGATTAGCCATTGTGCAGAAATATGTGACCTTAAACACCAATAAATAAAAAGAAATAAATAGTGTCTGTCGGTTATCAAAACAGCCCTTAGGTGTTTAACAGATAATTGTGGACCAGTGTGTTTAGAAATGCCAGAATCTAGTTGATTGTTCTCAAAGTTGATGACAATAATTGCCTTTAACTCAAGTGAAAATGGAAAAAATTTGGGTGATAACACTACGGACAGTGTTTAATCATAGAAAAATCACACCCGCGATATTACTAACCCATAGGTTTTATTTTTTGAACGTTTACAGAAGAATAACCCACCCATCTAAGTAAAAGCATGAAAGAGCTACCATTATCTTATTACCCATGTGGGGTAGGGGTGGGCAGTAACGTTGTGTACTATGGCGTACTACCTTCAGCCAATGATAACCCTGTGTAGAACTTTGACAGTTGTTTACCTCTGCACAATGTTTTTTTCCGGATTGCTCCAACTATCGTTAAATAAAAAACTACAATTCTATAATAACAGGTCAAGCCCCCTCCCCCTTCGTTTTACATGTTTTGTGAGGGGGAAAATCAACAGTACTTTCACCCCCCTCATTTTAATAGTGGAAAAATGCTGTTACTCGATCAAAAAAAAATGGTAAAAGGATACGCGATTCTGTATTAACCACCCAAAAGTGCAAAACTTGGAAAAATATAACCCACCTAAAATTGCACCAAAGCTACATACACTATTCGAACTCCCACATTGTGTCCTTGGGAAAGGTAATTAACCCCGATTATCTACATGGGGGCACGATGATGCCATGTATTAAGCTGTACTGCACGTCGATGATACAAATATTTTTGAACAATCTAACCCAACCTGTGTGACAGTGCGGATTTATGATGTAGGTGAGATGACAGTTACTCGTCGTTGCTCTGTGGTTCTCTTTGGATATTCCGGAGTCTACCCATAAAATTGTTACGTTTATGATTAGCCATCACGCATAAGTATATGACCTTAAACACCAATAAATAAATAATGATAATTAGGATTTTAAATCTATTAAGACCTGAATAATTTATGAATGTTATTTGATTTTAGCCAGTGGAATGACAATGACTTCTGAACTTCGAGCTGGAGAACTCTGTGTTTATTTAGAATAAAGTGCGAACGTTTAATTATAACTTGAACTTGATGTCCGGGTGTAATGAAATAGAGTATTTTCTGCAGACATTCTAAATAAACGCAGCTGGTTTACAGACCTGTATATATATATTTTTATTTCAATTGAGTAAAAATGTATGATAGTTACTGATGTAACACGCCGATTAGCATGTTTAATGAATCTAACTATGCCAGCTCGACCGACCCTTTGCCCACCATGATCACAACAAACGTTTCAATTCTCTCTCTCTCTCTCTTCTAGTTTTTTTTACCAACCCCTTTACAGCACAAATAGAAATGAAATCTGATTCATTGAACCATACTACAGCGTATGTGCTAAAACGATTATTTTTGTACAAAACTCAAGACCTTTCTGTAGCAAATGCCGATATAAAAACAAGATAATACACGAGAACAACTTGTGTACCTGCATTTTGTTGATAAAATATGTCGTGACCACAGTCCCCGAATATTATTAATGTTCCCTCTTAATAACAGCCGATATTTTATCGGATCACAGTGTTTGAATAATTGCTTAAATTCCATAAATTATGTGTATTTCCTGAAGTTGGCGAATGTCAAGAAAGGCACTCTGTAGTTTAGGAGACACCACAAGCAAAGAAAAAATCTGAGATATATTGCATTTATTTAAATATCGATATTAACCAGAGGTCAAAACTAGTCAAATTGTTTAGTATTAAATTACAAATGAATATGAAATTTGCAGTGAAATGAACACCGATATATACGTCTATTTGGAATGACACCCTACTGGTGTGAGTTTTCGCTTTTTCATCCATTTTCATGCTTATTGATTAGAGCTTCCACGAAGTCCTTTCCACTTTCACAGTCTTTTCCAGGGGATTTTCTTTAAAGGCTGGTCCATCTCAGCTTTGCAGAGATATTGTTTTCTGGAAGAAAAAAGTCCATACGTTCTTTATTTTCAATCAGGCCCCTTTGGATATTTTGATCTTTAAGGATGTTTGCCAAAATTTTCCAGCCTGTCGATTGAAAATCTTTTCTTTTTCGCAGCAGATCATTTATTAGATCACACATATTGGAGCCCGAAATTGTAATGCCGTTATACACGAGTCGATCTTTCTCATCCCAGGATAAATTGGGTATATTCTTTATTATCTGTAGTAACAAAAGTGCCTTCTGCTGCATGGAATCGGGTATAATGGCTATCCAGTCTGGATGATTTTCCACTGAAAAACTGGTCTTTAAGGAGTGTAGTTTGGTGTTTTCATTGCGTAAGTTTGAATGGCGCTGAAAGATTGTCTTGTACAGCAGCCCTTTCTCTTCAGAACTCGATGTTGAAGATTCAGTAATTGGTCTCATACCCTGGTCTATGGGCGGGACAGCTACAGCATTCGGGGTGTGCGTATTTCTTGCAACTGTTCACTCCCCCATGGTTCAATACACTGAATTCTGCTTGAGGGTTGGCTGGTTGAGTCATCTATAGGTTTTTCCCTCAGTGATTCCCCCATCACTAGCAGTTTTACTGGCTCTAGCTTATTTACAAGCCCCAAAATATTTCCACTTGTTAATGCATTGTTCCGACTAAAGGCTGATTTGAAATGCACTGGAGGATAGGGTAGCTGGTTACAGATAGATCTGGTTGTTAACTCGGCTGTATTGGTGTTTGCTCCACTTTAAAATTTACATTTTTGTGTAATTTTTGTCTGTGTCGATAATAATGAGTTTTATGAGAGTAAGATTTTTGACACAATTCACAGACGGCATGAATTCATCCTTTTCAGAAACGAATTAACAGAGTGGCAATACTGTTCCAACACTCTTCCATTTATATGTATGAATAGGATGGGTCCCACCCCAATCTGTCAATCACTGATTGTCTAATTATATACCAAGATAAGGTGGGTTCTATCCCAACCTGTTGATCATTGGTTACTTCAAATTCTCACACAGTGCATTGTGGGAAATTACAGTGATAGAGCTCTGGGGTAAAATAAGTTTTTGCTCAACTTCACACAAATTGATATAGTTTACTTCAAAAAAGAAACATCAAAGTCACATTCGTGACAAGCCGAGGTAACACATTTGAACCACCCACTCCACACTGTTTAATCAGATAATCTATATAATCAGATAATGAGTGATCACTGATTTTACAATTCGATGAAATGGTTTTTTAGTGATTTTACAATTCGATGAAATGGTTTTTAGTGATTTTACAATTCGATGAAACGTTTTTTTAGTGATTTTACAATTTGATTAAGCAGAGCAGTTTTTTAGTGACCATTTAATCCAACATGTTCACTAAATTGGTCTCTGTGACCGTTTAATCCTACATGGTCTCTGTGACCATTTAATCCAACATGTTCACTAAATTGGTCTCTGTGACCGTTTAATCCTACATGGTCTCTGTGACCATTCAATCCAACATGTTCACTAAATTGGTCTCTGTGACCATTTAATCCTACATGTTCACCTAATTGGTCTATGTGAACATTTAATCCTACATGTCCACTAAATTGGTCTCTGTGACCATTTAATCCTACATGTTTACCAAATTGGTCACCCTCTGTGACCAAATTGGCCACTGTGAGCAATTTAGTGAACAAGTTGGATTAAATGGTCACAGAGATTAAATTAAATGGTCACAGAGACCAATTTAGTGAACATGTAGGATTAAATGGTCACATAGACCAATTTGGGGGAACATGTAGGATTAAATGGTCACAGAGACCAATTTAGTGAACATGTAGGATTAAATGGTCACAAAGACCAATTTAGTGAACATGTAGGATTAAATGGTCACAGAGACCAATTTGGTGAACATGTGGGATTAAATGGTCACAGAGACCAATTTAGTGAACATGTTGGATTAAATGGTCACAGAGACCAATTTGGTGAACATGTAGGATTAAATGGTCAACCGTGATAAAGTGCCTTGCACAAGACACAACGAGGGTCGTCCAGGACGGGAATTGAGCTCGGGACCTCTAGCATAGAAATCCAAAAGTCTACCACTGAGCCACCGCGCTCCCAGCGCTGTGTACTAAGACATACAGCACGTTGATGGTGCACATATATTCAACCAATGCTAACCTGCTTGTGTGGAGTTAGTACGTTGGGGAGTTTGGCAGTTACTCGCCATTGCTAGGTGGTTCTCTCTGGGTACTCCGGCTTCGTCCACCCGTAAAACTGTCCGTTACCAGGTGACCCTGGCTGTAGAAAGTGTCGTTAAATCACAATAAATAAATATATATAAATACATTAAACCATTCCTCTGCAGTCATGCTCCTTGATTTGTGTAGTAATCATAAAATAAATGAAGATGTTCCTTGTTGGGCGCATGTAATGACTGGTGCCCGTGAGGTGGCAAGGGTAAAAAAATCATTGTATATTAATCCATTCGCACTAATTATTAATCCGTTCGCGATCTTCATCTATATTTTACAAAGTCATTAAGCAGACATTTGCACTTGCAGACAAGGACATCCAGACTAAAAAAATAAGCATGGTCCTTCAAGTTGAATGTCTTCTACTTCATTCTGTGACATTTCTGACATCGATGACTAAATTTTTCGCAAACTTTGCTCTTTGCAAAAAATTTAAGCTAAAATCTGATATCCCGGTAATCAGCTGAATGGTTGTCAAAATATACGAACAAGTCAAGAAAAGGGGTGGGGAGTATTGTACGTTTAATTGGTTATTACCACCAAGTGGGTAAAAGAGATATTAAGATAAATTATTTGTCACCACTACTGTTGATAGAGAAACTTGTATTAAGCCTGGAGAGTGTTTCTATAACATATCGCGACTCTCCTAAAAGGGCTCCCTGCGATATACCTAGCCCAATATGAACACCACCTCAGTAGTATGTTGGAGGTGGAATGGGCCTGTTCTGGGGGTAGCCAGGATGTGGCCGGGATGTGGCCGGGGTGATGACATCATCTTAATTAAAATGTTACGTAAGGTAATTAACATGATGTCACTTAATGAATAGGTTTTTTTTAATCACTTTAATTAATAACTGTTGCATAATTAATTTTAATTAATGACTGTTGCATAATAAATGTAATTAATGACTGTAATTAGAGTTGATTATAATAATTAGTATATTAATAAATGAATTAATAATGTTTACGTCGATTAGTACATATTTTTTCAAAGTCATAATTTGGGATAGATATTATTAGATAAAAAATAATATATTTAAAAATAATATTGACGTATTGGACATATATATGAATGCTATCGACTGACCCTGACCTGGACACTTCATTGCGTGTATTGGTGTCATTAAAAACCAATGAAATCTCGTTAAATCAATTTTTTTCTTTTCAAACGCCAACTACTATACGAGAGTGACAGATGTTGAGATCATAATCTGTCCTAAATATCGTTAGACTGGACATGCTATCATGTATTTAAGAATCAATGATGATCTCACGCGACAGATGTGTCTTGCTTTAACTGGAGACGTGTGAAGATAGCGACTCCATTATGGCTATTTTTATGGGTGTAATTAGATTTTAATAACTTGGCGTGATTCTCACATATCAATAACGCAAGTTTATTCTTCTCGTTTTTATGGCGGTCGAAAAACTCTCATAGACCAAGGTATTCTGATTTTATGCCTCACGCGATAAAGTAATTTTTTAATCCGATGATCACACGAACAAATAACATTTCAGTTATTGAAAAGTGGGCGTGTTTTTTCCCCTATAAAGTCCAATGATTCGAACCTCACTCTCATTAGAAACTGTGTCAGAAAAGCCAACATGACAAGCATCGACTGTACTTCTGTGAACAGCTATGAGCGAACCAAGAAGCAGCGAGCCAACGAAGAATTTGCATTGGCGTTAAAAAAGTGGTGGTCAGCAACGCTCCCCATGAAGGAACAAGAAAAGAAACTTAAAGACTACCCTTTTGTTGTGGCTGCCAGACGTCCTTTTGGGGAGATCCAGTACAAAAATCGACCTAAACACTGGTTCGATCTTCCCGTACACATGCAGGAGGAAACACTTTTAGGGCCAAGGATGGAGACACCGGTAACAGTCGACGGAGATTGGGAAAATGAGTTCTTCACCGACGCGGAGATGGGAGGAAACAAATAGCTTTCTATGGAAAGCAAAAAAAAAACGGCCCTTTTCAGGGCCACCATAATCTTAAAAAGAGTTGCTTTGTCACAAAAACACACCTTTTCAACCAATCAGACACCTCCATTATTCCACGCCCTCACCGCCACACCCCTGTAACCCCTCACAATACTAAAACTTTCATGAACACCCCTCCTCCAGGTCATCCAATACCAAAAAAACTTTTGGAAACCTCTCTCCCCGCCCCCACCCCTCACAATAACTAAATTATTTCGAACCCCAGTCCAGTTCTTAAATATAATGGGCATGTCAGGCCCCGGATACCCCGTCCCCACAATTCTGAGTGATCAAATTACCCCAATTAGTCTCCTCTCATAACTTACCGCACTCTTAACCCTTAATTACTGTCCCCCTAATAAATAGCGTATATTCATTTAATATAATATATTAATAATTTTCGTTAAATAATTTATTCCACAAGACACTTCTCGAAAAAACAAAATGGCGGATTAGTTTCACAGAAATACATGTATCAATTTATTCATGAGTGTCTGTTGGTTGTGTCCTTGGGGAAGACACTTCATCCCCATTGACCATGTGGGGGCACGGTGACGCTGTGCACTAAGGCATACTGCACGTCGATGGAACACCTGTCTTCAACCAATGCTAACCCTGCTTGTGTGGAGTTAGTCTGTTGGGGAGCTGACAGTTGCTTGCCGTTGCTCGGTGGCTCTCTCCGGGTACTCCGACTTCCTCCACCCGTAAAACTGTCGTGGTCATGATTAGCCATTGTGCAGAAATATGTGACCTTAAACACCAATAAATAAATATAAATAAATAGTGTCTGTCGGTTATCAAAACAGCCCTTAGGTGTTTAACAGTTAATTTTGGACCAGTGCATTTAAAAATACCAGAATCTAGTTGATTGTTCTCAAAGTTGATGTCAATAATCGCCTTTAACTCAAGTGAAAATGGAAAAAATTTGGGTGAGAACACTACCGACTGTGTTTAATTATAGAAAAATCACACCCGTGATATTACCAATCCGTAGGTTTTATTTTTTGAACGTTTACTGAAGAATAACCCACCCATCTAAGTAAAAGCATGAAAGAGCTACCATTATCTAATTACCCATGTGGGGTGGGGGTGGGCTTTAACATTGTGTACTATGGCGTACTACCTTCAGCCAATGATAACCCTGTGTAGAACTTTGACAGTTGTTTACCTCTGCACGATGGTTCTTTCCGGATTGCTCCAACTATCGTTAAATAAATAAATGAAAAAAACTACAATTCTATAATAACAGGTCAAGCCACCTCCCCCTTCGTTTTACTTGTTTTGAGAGGGGGAAAAGCAACAGTACTTTCACCCCCCCCCCCTCATTTTAATAGTTGAAAAACTCGATCAAAAAAATGGTAAAAGGATATGCGATTCTGTATTAACCACCCAAAAGTGCAAAACTTGGGAAAATATAACTCACCTAAAGCTGCACCAAAGCTACGTACACTATTCGAACTCCCGCATTGTGTCCTTGCGCAAAGTAATTAACCCCAATTATTCACATGGGGGCACGATGATGCCGTGTACTAAGGTGTACTGCACGTCGATGATATGCATATTTTCGAAAAATCTAACCAAACCTGTGTGACAATGCGGATTTACGACGTTGGTGAGATGACAGTTACTTGTCGTTGCTTGATGGTGCTCTTCGGGCATTCCGGAGTCTACCCGTAAAATTGTCACGGTTTTGATTAGGCATCGTGCATAAGTATATGACCTTAAACACCAATAAATAAATAAATAAATAAATAAATAAATAAGTGCACAGCGACACTGTGTCTCCACGCGGGCAGTCGCGATGAAGTGCCTTCAGTCTGAAGGCCACAATGCAGTTACCCATGGCGAGGATCGAACCGTAGACATTTTGGTTTGGAGTTCAATGCCGTAACCACCGAGCCACCGCGCCCCGAATGGCTCAAGTAATAAGGGACCCTCTTCCCTCCTGGGGTGGATAGGAACGTGTTGGTATGCCGTTTGAAACATTTATCCCGCATTTCCAAGAATTGGATAATTATGTACAGCTGATCAGACCTCATTTGATGTTGATGAGTTTGGTGTGGGGTGGGGGGGGGGAGGGTGGGTCTGGGCGGGATTCCTACCCGTGGTGGAACTCATGTGGTGGACTCCATCACCTGACTATACCACCTGGTAGTATTATTATTTATTTATTTATTGGTGTTTACGGTCACATACTTATGCACAATGGCTAATCGTGACCATGACAGTTTTACGGGTGGAGGAAGCCGGAGTACCCGGAGAGAACCACCGAGCAACGACGAGCCGCTGTCAGCTCTCCAACATCGTAACTCTGAACTCTGCACCGCAGCACAGGCAGGGTTAGATTGGTTGAAGACATGCGCACCATCGACATGCAGTACGCCTCAGTACACAGAGTCATTGTGCCCCCATGTAGGCAATTGGGGTGAAGTATCTTGCCCAAGGACACAACGCGGTTGCCGCAGGTGGGATTCGAACCGAGGACCTCTCGGCTTGCAGCCTGTACCTCTACCAACTGAGCCACCACGCCCGCGCCCCTGGTAGAACTGGTAACCTGCTATCGTTTGACGTCATCGTATTGGTGATAAGCGTCTCTACGTGCGCATGCTAATATTGTTGGGAATTGTTTTAGCTGGATCAGAATCTTACGAGAGAGTGTGAAAGGAGTATGGAGCCGCCATCTAGTTTTTGTACCGACATGTGTTATCCCCTCCCCCCCCCCCCCCCCCCCCCCCCCCCCCGTTCTGGAAGTAGCATAGGCCAGCCGATTTTCACGGCAGTCAAAATTAGTTCGCCAAGGTCCACATTGATCTCCAAACTAATGCGTTATGGGTTTCGTAGCTCCTATCTTCTCCACCATTCCGCGGGTTTCTTGGCTTCTAGCGCCTAGCTCACCAATACCTAAATGACACCCTGGCTGCTATATAACACAACGTTCTGTCCATACCAAACGAGTATCATAAAAAATGCCATGCTTCCAGAAGGTATCGGAGTTATTTGTTTAATGATTGGTAGTGATCAAGGCGTTTTAAGTGAATAGTTATACCCTTATACAATTGAGCACAAACCCCGAACACACTCCCACTATATTCGAGGTATTTAGGCTCCAACGTTACTATGTAACATCACAGAAACCAAGATGGTGGGCTACATCACACACAATTGGAGACAGAAACACGTATCATCATTACAGCAAGAGCTACACATGCGCAATAACAACATCGTGGCATGACAGCCAGGGGTGGCGCCAGGGATTTCTCGACAGTGTGGCTGACCTCTCCGACAAGGGGGGGGGGGGGGGGGCGGGGGGGGGGGGCGGGGGGCCTATAATATTTCACCTCCTAAACGAAGGAAAATGAGTGAAAATTGGTAAATTGGAGAACCAAAATAGAAGCAAATTGAGTATGTTTGTTGATTATTTAACGTAAATGACGATAACCGATGATTAGGTATGGAAGTAATGGAATGCCAGTTGGATAACAACTGTCATAATGCCCTACAAAGAAGAACCGTATACCTCATTCTTGATCGACACAAGACGAGATATCTACAGTCTATTGTCGGAAATTTCTCGTCAAGTCGGGTTTCCATGTGATGTCATGTGGCGGTGCATAATGGGTATCAAGCAGGTTGTTCTGGTAGACCACATAAGCGGTTATATTGTGATGTCATGCCATGATGTTGTTATTGCGCATGCGTAGCTCTTGCTGTAATGATGATAGGTGTTTCGGTCTTCGAATTTGTGTGATGTAGGCCGCCATCTTGGTTTATGTGATGTTACACAGTTACTTTGTGGCCTAAATACCTCTAATATAGTGAGCATGTGTTCGGAGTTTGTGTTCAGATGTATAGGGGTATATCTATTTACTGAAAACGTCTCGAGCACTACCAATCATTACACAAAAACCTTCTAGGAGCATGACATTTATGATGATACTCGTTTGGTATGGAGAGAACGTTGTGTTATATAGCAGCCAGGGTGACATTTAGGTATTGGTGAGCTAGGATAGGAGCTAGAACCCAAGAAACCCGCGTAAAGGTTGAGAGGATAGGAGCTACAAAACCCATTAGTTTGGAGATCAATGTGGACCTTGGCGAACTAATTTTGACTGCCGTGGACCTTTGCAGACTGATGTGGAACCTTTTGGACTGTCATCGACTTTTTTAGTCTAAAGTTGACTAATGAGGGCCACTGTGGACACTGAAGGACTGATGTGGGCCCTTGTGGACTGATTTGAACTGTATGCATTGATGACAGTGGTTTGGAAACTGCTGGGGACGTATGTGAACTCAAGATAGTGGTGGTTTGAGGACTTTTGGAGAGTACTTAGGAATATAGGGAACTGAATATGGTGGTGGATTGTGTAGTAGTTATAGACGTTTGCTTAGTCGTTGGTTTAGCAGATGGAGTAGTAGTGCTGGTGGTTTCTGTTGTGGTTGTCTGTGTCGTAGTTGTAGTGGTTGGTGTTGTATCACTTGGTGATGAATTTGTTGTCGTTGGCGTTGTAGTGGCTGGTGTTGTAATTGCAGTTGTTTGTGTTGTGTTTTGGTGGTTCTTGTAATGGCATGTGTAATAGTTGTAGTCTTTGTTGCTGTGGTTGTAGGTGTAGTAGTTGTAGTGGTTGATCTTGTGAAATATTACACATTGTGTATTCATATTGAAAGTTATGGTATTTCGTGTCCTAGTGGTTGGTTTGGTGTTGTGTAGTTGGGGTGATTGGTGTCATAGATCGTTAGGCTGCTGTAGTAGTTGTATTGGTAATTGCTGTAGTGGTTGTTGTAATGGTTGTAGTTGTTGAAGTTGCAGCTGTGGTGGGTGATGTTATAGTTTTTTTGGTTGGTGTAATAGGTGCAGTTGTAGGCATTGTAGTGAGTTTCATGGATGCAGTTAGTGACTGAAGTTGTTAGTGTTGTTGTGGTTGTTACTCTTTCAGTGGATGGTGTAGTAATAGTTAGTGTAGCAACTATAGTGTTTCGTGTGCCAGTTGGTTTGTTATAGTGCTTGTAGTAGTAGTTGTGTACATTATTGGTGTTGTCGATGCTTGTTTTGTATTGATTAGTGCAGTAGGTGTTGTTGTGGTGGGTATAGTGATGGTTTGTGTAGTAGTTTTAATAGTAGTGGTTGGCTTTGTAATAGTGATTGTGCAGTAGTGGTCGATGATGTAGTAAAGGTTGGTATAATGGTTGTTGTTTTTGATGAAGTAGTATAAGTGGTTGATGTGGTAGAGGTTGGAGTAGTAAAAGATGGTTTAGTTGGATTTGGTGTCGTAGTTTTAGTTGTTGTTGTATTGGTTGGTGTCCTTGTGGATGTCGTTGTTTATGAATGAAGTAGATATAGTGATTGGTGAAGTTGTTGCGGTCCTTGCTATAGAGTTGGTTGGTGTACTAGTTAGTTGGTGTTGTAGAAACTATTAAATCAATCACTGTAACTAGTTAGGAACAACTGTAACGCTAACCACCATAACGGCAATACAAACCACCAGTGTACCAACTGCAACTACTCCAACCACTACTACTATTAAACCAACCACTACACTATCACAGCAACCACTGTAAGAGCAATCATGACATCAATAAAACCAACCATTATTTCCCAAACACTACAGTATGAACCACTACAACTACTACACCTATTTTTACACCGGCCTTCACAGCCACAAGGTAACAAAAACTACAACTACAATACGAACCACTGCTGCACCAACAACCATAACTCCTGTACCAACAACTATATGGTCATCTACCACTACACTAACCACTACAACATCATCCCGACAATCACAATACGATCAATCTCAACTACAACCACAACCACTATATCTACGACATCCACAACCACATGTACAGCAATCAAATCCGCAACTAAAACACCAACACTACATTACCAACTAAAATTATTGAGCCAGTGGGTATATAACCAACTATACTACACAAAGTTTGCTTAGCACCAAGTACATCCAACTACCTGTTTTACGTTTCAGTTGAAATACTGTTATGAAAAGTGTATATACTTTTTATTTAATTATATCTTTAATTATTTAAGTACAGAAATTAAGATTTTATTTGTGTTTGACATTATTTTTTAGCTTTTGAATGCGATAACCATGGAAAATGGATATTTTTGGTAAAAGAGGAAATTTTTCAATTTGCCAAAACGTTGACGATGAGAACTGGTGTCGCTTCAATATCGAGTATAAGACTCATTACTGTTAATTACAGCTTGACAACGCCTTCTCATGCACCCAATCAGGTTCCTGGTGGTCCTTTGTGGGATGTTGTTCAATTCTTGGACCAGCATGGCACCAAGCTC
Source organism: Pictodentalium vernedei (assembly GCA_031216915.1). Lineage (NCBI taxonomy): Eukaryota > Metazoa > Mollusca > Scaphopoda > Dentaliida > Dentaliidae > Pictodentalium > Pictodentalium vernedei. Next base: position 320,193,814 of record CM062297.1, read on the forward strand.
CTGGACACTTCTTGGCTGGACTGGAAGGGCTGAAATTGCAAGCTGAAACTCATTCCAGACATGTTCGATTTAATTGAGGTCAGGGGATCTTGCTGGCCAGTCCATACGCTCAATCCCCCCCCTCTGTCGGTACTCCCCAACAGTATGGGCAACATCAGGACGGTCATTATCGTCCACCAGAATCAATCTATCACCCACTGCACCTGCATACAATCTGACATGGACATCCAGGATCTCATCAATATACCGTTGTGCAGTCAATGTACCACGTTCAAACACACGGAGCTCTGTACGTCCATCCCAGCTGATGCCGCCCCAGACCATGATTGACACTTCACCATAGCGGTCATGCTCAGTAATGTTGTCTGGATGGAATCGTTCTCCTGGTCTTCGCCATACCCTAGAACGCCTATCTGTGTGGTCTAGGCAGTACCTTGACTCATCTGTAAAAATGACAGGTCACCAATCTTCTCTGGTCCATCCAACGTGGTCCATGGCCCATTCATATCATGCCTGGCGGGGGGTTGGGGACAGCAGAATGCGAATACATGGTCTTCTCGATCGGAGACCACTTTCGTCCAACCTTTCCCAGATAGTCTGCGTCGAAACATTTACCCAGAAGGTCGCTGCGAAGCTAGGTTACTGTGGCAAAGCGGTTCCTATGGGCCTGAATGATCAAAAACCGGTCTTCAGCTGCAGATGTTTCTCTGTCTCTGCCACCACCATGCCATGTTACTGGTGTGTCATATTGCCGAAATCTTGCCCAGGCTCTGGTGGTCACCGTATGGTGCACACCAAGGGCTTCACCAACCTGACGATGGTAGCCCCTTGCTCCACCATCCTTATAGCCCGTCATATTTCTGCTTCAGACAAATGTCTTCTTACATTTGCATTTGCCATATTCAATTATTAAATCACAAGGGTTTGTGTTCAAATGAAGACTGAATACCCTACACACGCCATGTACATGTAGACAGTACACGAAAACATCATGAAAATCAAGGGGTACATGCTTTCCACGACCGTCACGAAAAGTCTGCCTGTCAAGGAAGCTAATGTAAACACTGGGTACCATATCAATACATTCCTCAATCATATCCACCAAAACTATCGCAAATATGTCACAAGCAAATTTTACAATGATGTGTCAAATATTTGGTGCTTAGCAAACTTTGAGTAGTATATTTCAAAATCAAACCACAGCAACACAAACAACTACTACAATCTTTACTACACCCAACCATCAATGTGCTAAACACCAACCACTGCTATATCAACAGCTACTGCGCCAATACTTTCTACATCAACCACTACAACACCAACTTGAAAACACCAACACTATTACAAAAGACATTGCAACCTCAACCTCGACAACATCAACACCCACTACAGTAACAAATACAATATCAAATACTGAAACAAGTGCACCAACATTTACTCACGAATAACTATAGCTATATCACTAATCAATACACACCAACCACTATAGTTATCAAACCAACACCAACTCGTACAACACCAACCACTAGTAGCATAGTATGTGCTTTAAATGCCTTCCACAAGTATAGCTTGTGGTTTTAATGCCTTTATTACTTTCTCAGAGGTATAGCGTGTGGTTTAACGACATTTTACCGGGCTCTTTTTGATGTAATGTCGCGGTGCATGACGAATATCATGATGGTTAGCATGGTAGCTCACGTGAGCGATCAGGCTGCGACGTCATTGTCGTGGTAACACATGCCGAAGCTAGGAGCTACGAAACTCATAGTCCAGTAGTGTGGGCAGTGATATGGACCCTTTTGGACGAATGTGGACCATAGCCTTATGTGGTCTAATGTGGTCTCTGGAGTAGAGTGGGCTTTTTGTCGACTGATGTTGACTGATGTGGGCCTCTGTAGACAGATGACGTCTTTTGTGGTTTGCTTTGGGGCTTTGTGGACTGGACTGATGTGGGCTTCTGTGAACTGACGACAGTGGCTTGGGGACAATTGGGGACATTTAAGGACTGAAAATAGTGGTGCTTTGAGGACTTTTGTGAGTACTTGGGACTTTCGGGAACTGAAGATAGTGGTTGTTTGTGTAGTATTTGTTGTTGGTGTAGTAGCTATTTATTTATTTATTTATTTATTTATTTATTTATTTATTTATTTATTTCAACAGGGTTATCTCATGTCTGATCACCACTACTATAACAACAACCACTACACATATTGTGCCTCCAATTACTGCAACAACTGCACCCACAACTTCAAATATCCAGCATCCACGACGACTACTTTGCCAACCACTTCAACTGCTATATCAAAGAAACACAATTACTACAACAATCAATACACCTGCAACACCCAAAACTACAACACCAACCACTACACGTGCTACTTCAAGAACCACAACAACGCCAATTGACACCACAACTACAAATCCAAAGACTACAACAGCAACCCCGAGTAGTTTACCAAACACAACAACAGCGTCAACCACTCTCTTATACCATTAACCACAACCACAGCACTAACAGACAAAACCGCAGTACCCACTACAACTACTTTATCAAAACCAACAGCTACTGCGCAAACCTTTACTTCACAACTACCACAACAAAAATAAACCATTACAACTACTACTTCAACCACAAACTACACCTATTAAACCCGCTATATCACCTACCATTACAACCACTACATCAACCACAAAGACCTATAGCACTAACTATCACAGCTACAGCACTAACCACTACAATACAAACCACTTTCAATTATTACATCAACCAGTGCAATACTTACACTACAGCTACTACAGCAACCAGAATAACTATGTCACTAATCCTAACGACTCAAACACCAATCACTACAACACCACAAAACACAGCTAAAACGCCAACTGCTGTAACATCAACCACTACAACTGTCCCAGCAACAACCATAACCACAGTATCAAACACTACAACTACTACACCAACCACTACAAGAACCTCCACAAATAATTCACCGTCCACTGCAACAACAACGCCAAATACTACATCAACAACTTCAACACCCTCAGATACAACATCAACCACTGCAACAATGATACCAACAACCACAGGAGCAACCATTACAACTACTACACCAACCACTACAACAACTAAACCAACAACTAAACAAACCTTTGCAAATATTACTCCAACTAATACAACACCCACTACATCAAATAAAAAACAATATATTCAGTTCCCGATAGTCCCAAATCATTACTGTCTTCACTCCCCAAAAGTCCCAAGCAGTTGCCAAACCACTGACATCAGTCCACATCAGTCCAAACTGGTTCACACGAGTCCACAAAGGCCCACATCAGTCCACAAAGGTCCACATTAGAACACAGAGGCCCACGAGAGTCCACATCAGACCACAATTGTCAATGTTAGTCCACAAAGGTCCACATTAGTATTCATGGGACCACGGCAGTCATTTGTCTATTGGTCTACATAGGTCAACATTAGTTTCCACACTACTAGGTTATACATTTCGTAGCTCCTTGCTTCTACGCCACCCCGTAGGCTTCTTGGCTCCTAGCACCCAAACCAAAACCCGCACAACCTCTGGCTCCTAAATCATAGACCATAGCTTGCATGGTTCAGGGGCGCGGTGGCTTATTGGCTAGAGCATTGGGCTTCATAAAGGTTGTGGGTTTGTTTCTGAACCGTGTTATATGCATGTGTGCTTGGGCAAGACACTTAATCCCAGTTTCCCAATTGGGCGCACGGTCACTCGGTTACAGCGTACAGCACGCTGATGATATGCATAAACCTGTTTGTTTGTGTCGGGTTACTAAGCTGGAGAATCCGAACCTTATAAACAGTTTTGTGATTCATTTGGTATTTATGGTCGTTGTTGGGTCGTTTCCGATGAAGAGATATGCCTTGACACACACACTCTATATTAGTCATATGTGGGTCCCATAGTAACAACGTGGCACCATATAAACCAAGATGGCGCACTCAATCATACAAAATGGTGGCCAGAAACCTGTGCACGAACAATGTGTAACACTATACCATTGTCATCACAACATGACCGTCATGGACCACCAGGACAACGAACATGATACTCATCATTCACTGCGGCATGACATCACATGAGATCTTGAATCAGATCCTTGTAAAAAGGTGTTAAAACAACATGCCATACTGCTCAACCCACACAAGTTAGTATGGAAAGTTCAAGAGTAGCTAACCATTTGCACATATGTTGCCCCCCCCCCCCCGAGGGGAATTCCACCCCAGGCATAGTTACAGTGTCCAATTTTGCTGGTAAAACAAAACCCTGGTAAGAACATAATCGAGGACTGCTCCACTATCAGGATTCTCATGGACCACTCTACTGCCTTTGGAATGTGATATGAACATACAACCACCAGATATGCCTAACCATTTGCTTTAGCTCAGCGGTAAGGATTGCTATAAAAGTGCTTGAAATGCCTTGTTATGCAAAACACACCAAAATGGCCTCATCCACTACCAATTAAACATAAAAACATTTAATGCAGTGCATAATGCGTTGTTTTGTTGTATAATGCAACATTGTTGCATAATATATTGCATAATGCTTCATTTGCAGTGCATAATGCGTTGTTTTGTATAATGCAGCATTGTTGCATAACTCGTTGTTTATTGCAAAATCAGCCCCGGACCAAAATGATCATTCCTGCTAATACCATCTGGCAGGCACCTTGTTCTCCCATGAGGTGCATTCCAAAGGCCCCGGAAGAAGGAATCCTGGCAGTTGAGGACTCATGGCCCCGGTTAGGGCAGTCTCCAAGATGGAGATCAGGCTGTAAACCATGTTTGACCCTGGTCTCCATTTTTCAGATAATATCCAACACACTGCTTTGGCCCTAATTTTGGGAGTAGACGGATGGTCGGATGGCCCGTTCTGGCCAATAGGGAGCCCCCACCCCAAAAAGTACTGTGTGTCACGTCGGGGGGGGGGGGGGGGGGCATTGGGTGGTCATTCATTTGGTTATTTCTTTTAGTCTGTTTTATCATTACTGACTTTTAATGATTTTAAAACTTTTTAACACCTTCTATTTTGTTGCATTGACTGTATGGGTAGTCAGTAGCAGTTTTTGTTGTACTCATTTTTAAGGAAATTGTTGGTTGAGTGGCCACCATGACCTGGCACTTCCTAAAAACTCTACGGGTCAATCGGCCAGCAGATATGCTTTTGCATCAACGCTGGTCAAGTATACTGTGTATGTAATTTTGGTGCAGTTCGCTGGTGATCCGCAACATTCACCCCCATGTTGGGCTCGAAGTAAGGGTGGAAATCATACGCAGAAGAATTTCAATTATTATTACTATGGCTTCCAAAAACAAAATCAAACGACCATATATTCAGACAATGGAAAATCTTTCATCTGATTCTGACTCTGATAGTTATGACAAAGTAACACACAACTGGACTAAATTTATCAACCTCACTTCACAAGATGAACACAAAACAGTTAGCAGCATCAATCCCTTTGCTTTAGAGAAGGCGATTTATGGCATGGCTGGGACAGTCAAAAGCGTTAAAAAATTAAGTTCTGGTGACCTTTCAATTGAATCTTCATCAAAGATTCAATCAAACAATTTGTTAAAAATTACAAAAATTTAGTTTCCATCGGTTCTTGTGCCGATGTAGAAGCTTGAACAGCTTTCTTCTGCTCTCGGTATCATCGTAATCTATGACACAATTCTTCCATGGGTATTCCTTCTTCCTCGAAAGATGAGTTATTTCTGATTTGATTTTTATTTTTTATTAAAGGAGCCATAGGCAGAGGCTCCTCGTTGTCACTACTGCTACTACCTTCTTTATCTGCCTGGTGTGCTACATATCTTAGTCAGCATTTCGCTCTCACTAGCTCAGGCATTTCCCACTCTTGAGGAGCCAAGCTTAAGTTTTCCCCATGACATTTAATGAGTCTGCCTGTCATTTGATCTCTGATCCTGTAACTTACAGGTCCAGGTTTTTCAATGACCCGAAATGGGTACTTCCATTCCTGTTCTAGTTTTCCCTTTTTGTCTTCTGTATATATACATCATGGGATCCCCCACATTGAACGTAATTTGTTTTGCTTTTACATCTCTGAGATGTTTCTGTTTTTCTGCTCTCTTTTGTTGAGTCATTTGTTGTCTAACAAATGCTTTATGTTGTTCTTGTAAAGCTATTTTGTGGGCTTCCTCCCCCACATACTTTTGTCTGGGCTTTAATACTGTGTCTAATGGAAGAACCACATCTCTGGCATATAAAAGATAATAGGGCGAGGACCCAAAGGACTCGCTTCCATTAAATCTGATAGCTGCCAGTGATTGATTCAAAAATAAATCCCACATTTCTATTTCTTTGTGAGACATCTTAGCTAAAACATCATTTAACGTTTTATGGCGGTCACGATTAGCCATTGTGCATAAGAATGTGACCTTAAACACCAATAAATAATACGAACATTCTGTGGAATCGTTCCACCTTACCATTTGACTGAGGGTGGTAATGAGAAGTTTTCACATGATGAATTTTTAATTGTTCAGTCAAATATCTCATTGCAATTTTCTGAACCATTGTCAGTTAATAGTTCGAGTGGACATCCAAATCTTGAGAAAATTTGATCAATTAACAAATTTGCAACTGTTTCTACTCATTTATCAGGCACTGGAAAATGCTTCAAGCCATCCAGAATATAGATCAATGAAAGTAACTATGTACTTATTTCTAGATAAAGTAGTTTGAAAAGGTTCACTCATATCCAAAGCAATTTTGGTAAATTGATAAGGTGGTCTATCTGCTTCTTTCATAGGTAATGTAACCTTCTTAGTGTTTCTTGCCCTACACTTAAGGCGTTTTTCTACATGCTGGTGTATGTTTTTGTATAAATCAGGCCAATAATATTTCCTACTAATATTCCAGTACATTTTATCTATTCCCAAATGTCCTAAGTCGTCATGGTATTGTCTGAGTTTGTCACTCTGTAAGTGCTCAGGTATGTACAACCTCACCCTGGGGTTGTCATCAGTAGCACTGATGTAGTATAATTACCCCCTTATCATTAAGTACCTATTACTTATGTTAGCTGGGGTATCACTTTAGTATTTCTTCTGTACATCCATTAGTCTATCATCTTTTGCTTGCTCCACTTTCATGTCTAAATCTTTATAATTTATTTCTTCAGGTTCCATAGGGGAACCTTGTTGTTCAATAGTGACATGAGCATATTGTTTAGGGTAAATTCTATCACTGTTTATCACTCCTACCCTTAATGTTTTCTCAGTTTCTACTTGATCCATCTATAATCTTGATCTGCATTTGCAATTCCTTCAGGTAATCTTCACAAGTCAGCACAGGTGTTTTGAGTTCCAGATAAATATTAAATTTTGTAATTATAACTGGCTATTTTAATGCCCTTTAACCATGGAACTTTTGCATTATTTGGGGGTTGTTTCAACATGTATTGTAATGGAGCATGGTCTGTTTTGATAACGGACTCGGCTCCATGTAAATAATTGTCGAATTTATCCAGTGCATAAGATGTAGCAAAAGCTTTCTTTTCAAATCTTGACCACTTCTGTTGTGTGTCATCTAAGTTATGTTACAAAAATACAATTGGTTCCTCATCTGGTACACCTGGAATTTGACCTTGCTCACCTTCACAAGGTTGAGTTAACACTACTCCTAAGCACGAATGGGAAGCGTCTGTATATAGGACGTAAGGTTTTCGTGGGTTGGGTTATGAAAGATGTGCTACTTGTGTCAAGCTCTCCTTCAGGTATTCAAAAGCTTTTTGATGGGCTTCTTTCCAATGAAATCTAGCATGCTTTTTAGTTAGTCCTATCAATGGCTGTGCTAATTCACTGAAGTTTGATATGAATCGTCTATAGTAAGAAACCATCCCCATGAAACTTCTAACCTCGGTCACAGTCTTTGGAGTTACTAATTTTCTTATGACCTCGACCTTTGTGGGTTTCGGTTTGATACAATCTTGATTTATGATGAAGCCAAGATAAGCTGTTTCACTTTGGAAGATTGTACACTTTTAAGCTTTTAGCTTTAACTGATGCTGTCTCAGTCATTTGAATACTTGCCGAATATGTTTAATATGTGACTTTTCATCTTGACTAAAAATCAAAATGTCTGAATATGCAAGTGAAAAGTCCTCTTGTCCTTGCAGGACTATGGTCATCAGCTCTTGAAACTTGGAGAGCACATTGACCAATCCAAAGGCCATGACATTGAACTCATATAACCCTTTGTGACATGTGAATGCAGTCTTAGGTCTACCAGCTTCGCTCATCTTGACTTGCCAATAACCAGACCTCATATCAAGTGTCATAAAATATTTACAACCATTTAGTAGGGTAAAAATATCATCAATTAGAGGGAGTAGCCAACATGTGGTCTTGATCATTTGATTAATCCGGCGAAAATCCTTGCAAAAATGCTTTGAGTCACCTTTCTTGTCCACTAAGAGGCAAGGGAAGATCCACGCACTGTTTGAGTGATGGCTTATGCCAGTATCAAGCATCTCCTGGATTGCATCATCCATAATTTTCCGCTTTGTGGGTGGTACCCTATATGGTCTACTTTTAATTGGCTTGGCATCACCTGTATCAATCTTCATGGTGACTGTGTCTATTTGGGATAAGTCCTTGTCACTTTGAGCAAATAGATCTCTATTCTCATTAATTAATTTTAGAGTTATGTCCCTTTTATCAGCAGGTACCTTGGTATCTTTTTCATCAAGTTTATTCTTTTGTTTTGGCCCATCAGAATTTAATTTCCTCAAAACTTTTTCCATTTCCACTAAGTTTTTATCCTGTACTACAGATTCTACCTTTCCCACAATACAGCCCCTCTTTAAAGTATAATGTTTTTAGTGCTATTCACTTACATCAGAGGAATATGTCCTTCATTGCTACTCACTACACTATTACTAACAAGTAAACCTGGTTGTTCAGCTATGTAACCTTGCTTTAAACCATGATGTTCTAAATAATCAGAGTCAAAAGTCGAGTAAGTGCCTATAGTCTTTGCTGTACAGACACAAGTGGTCTGCAGTTTAAGTTCAATTTGATTCACCAATCTAGTCAAACAACTAACATGTAAGTCTTTCACTATCGGTATAAGCTGTCCCTGTAATTTTAATTTTCGAAGTTCAAAGTAAATGTTCACTCCATTTTCATTGATCCAATCTAAACCAAGTAATACACTTCAATTAAGTTCATCTAAGACTAAGAATTCATGCACCTGAGAAATTCCATTAATCGAAAAATAAAGTTTCACTAGACCCCTGGGTCTAACATCATTTCCAGTCGCTCGCTCATTTTGAGGTAAAGTATTTCTATCTCCCAATAACATTGGCCTATACCTCAAATTTTTCCAAACATTTGTACTAATGCAAGAAGTTTGAGCTCCTGAATCCAATAAAGCTCTCACTTATTTCTTCCCTATGTTTATCATGACACTATCCAAAGAGGCTGGTCCATAATTAACATTGACTGGTTGTGAAGGCTGTTTTGTGTGTTTATTTCGACCTCCTGTTGCAGTAGGAAGTTGTTTTAATTGACTTCCTGTTCCAGTTTTAGTGATTTCTGAATTTTGTTGAAGTTTTGGTTTCACTTCCTGTTTACCATTAATTTTCTCATCTACTTTCGGTTTTGATTTCTGCTGAGATTTTTCCTGTTTTGGTTTTAGTTTGATCTGAATGTTTACTTCCTGTTTCTGTTTCTGATTTCCAGGGGTATTCCCCTGAGGTTTTACTGGTTTCTGATTCTCTAAAAGTTTCTGCTTCTGATTTTCCCTATTCAGTGGATGATTATTGGGATACCTTTCATAATAATAATTATTTTCAAGTTCTATTGGACTGAAATGTTTTTCCGGTAAAATTCAGGTACAATCTTTTGTAAAATGTGTGCCCTGCCCCCATTGTGGGCACCTGTCACACATTTTAATTCCTTCTCAACACCGGGTATAGTGGTTCTCACTTTCACATTTTTCACACTCTTGGTCCATCCATGGCTTAATTTCAGTTGGATCTATCTTTACAATTGGGGTGGGGTCCCTCCTTGTTCTAGCAATTGACTCTGGATGAGGTTTAGATGTTATGTCATTGCTAAATTTTGGGTTAACATTAGAACCAGAGTTTGAAATTATCTTTGTTTTACTGCTAGGCTTTGTCTCCTTCCCTACTTTCTTAGCATGTTGTCTATTTGTTAAAGGAATAGTCCTTAACCTTTTACAGTACTTTATCAATTTTCCTTGTTTTACAGAAGGGGGTTACTATTTGTTGGACATTGAGTCCCTTTTTTATAGGTTGCCTGTTCCCAGGTTCTGATTTTCTAGTATGCCTATTTCCAATTTTTTCACTGTTTTACTTATTAGTATACATTAATTTTTCAGATTTTACAGTTTGTGAACTTTTAGCATGCGGACTTGAACTTTTCACATGCACTGAGTTATGTATCTGTCCCATTTTTCTACTATATTCTCTATTATGTAACTCATTACATGTGTTATTGTATGATAATTGTGTTCTATTCCAATTCTGATTTCTATGAGCATTATTTTCTGATTGTTTCTCAGGGCTGGTTTTATCAGAATATGGATCATAAATTACAATAGGATAATTATTTGTAGGGCTGCACGGTATTTTGATATACCGGTAATACTGGTATTGAAATCTTAACCGGTTAAATATCGTCCAATTTTTTAATACCGGTATATCGTCTGTGACGATATTCATTTCGAGCCGCAGTTTTTAGTGACAGACATTTTCCGTAAAAATTCTGTTTAATCTCACAGCTGATTGAAAAAAGTGTATATAAACAGAAACTGTGAAAGCAGTTTGTTTGTTTTTTTATCAATACACTTCATGTCCTGGTACTAGTAAAATATTCTCCCATAAGCTGTTTTATTTTTGTTTCTCCGATGACACAGGTAAGCACAGATTTTCCCCAAACAGTGTGGCTTCGAACGTAAACCGTGAAGAATGATTACCGTATTTCCATTAATAATGGCTTTTTGTTGGACCGGAAAAATTCTGGTTTAATACTAATAGTTCCTCCCACTTCATTGCACTTGTTCTCGCAATTCCAAGCACTGCAGTAATATTTTCAAAATTTATTTAATTACCGGCATACTTGGAAAGTGCTTTTCAATATGAACAAATCGCATACGTATTAATGAACCCACAATTCCAAGTGCTGCGGTAATGAATATTCATTTTTGTAACACCAGTTTGCACGTATTAATGTTTTGAAAAGTAGGTGAATGTTTTGATCTGACTTGTATGCCACATCTTAAAAATTAGACAGATAGTCATCAAAACACTAATAAAAATAAAAAGGGAATAATATTGTTTATTTTCACTTTGTTAAGAGTGATTTAATATTGAAATAGTATTTATACATCGCCAGCATTCACACACTGCACGAGGTGGTTCACCGGTACATCAAAACGTGCCTATCAAGCATGTGCGTTTCAGCTGTTTGTGATACTGTGTGACAAAACTGACTGCTTTCATTTGTGGAAAAGTGTACAAACTCCTAGCCCTCTAGTGGCGTCCTACTTAACCAGTACATGGCAAACGCCCTCTAGTGGTGATCTATTCACATGTATATGAAAAAACGCAGGTAAAGCGTTTTTGTTTTGTAAAGCGATGGATCAAATAGTATATATTTATTTGAAATTATTGACTCAAAATAAAAGATATTTGTTGTGCCATCATGAAGTTTATTTCCAAATATTTATACAAGAATGAATTAAGACAAGTTACTAGGCTTATTATTTCAATGCATTTAAAACGTAATTATTTGACTTCGAATGTCAAAAAAATACTGGGACGATTTGGGCGAGAATTTTACATGTTTTGAACTTGACAATATACCGGTATATCGCGATATTTTTTAAAATATCGTTACCGGTAATGAAATCTGAATATCGTGCAGCCCTAATTATTTGAATACTGTCTTTTGCAATTGTGAACAGAATAAATCGAATCTGGTCTTAGTATCTCCTTACACTTTTGACATTTCCTTGAGACTTGACCCTTTACCCTACAAGGATTGAGTTTTGCTCATTTAAATTAAACCTGCATGAGGCTGCATAGTGCCCTAACTGGCCACAACGAAAACAAACTCCTGGACTGAATCTAGTCTGTCCTACACCCTCGGTACAAGTTTGCTATTGTTGGGGTGGGGCCTGCACCTCTACTGTTCTCACTTGTTTGTGATGTTCACCCTACAATCGCGTTTGTAGTGCCCTGGTCTCCCACAGAGATGACAAATGGGTCTGGGGGTATTGATTAACCCTCTGCTGAACAGACTCTTTGTTCTGATACTGTTTATTTTGATATCTCGGCGTACCTAGCCTATACTGTTGACCCTGTCGGAACGTCTTTTGAATTTGATAATTTTCCCTTCCTATTGTCGCTAAATGTACGCACTTTTCTGTCGTGTCGCATCAACCTCCATGGGGACACCTACATTCCCCGGACTGTCATCCCTTTTCGGATATTCATAGTTTTGTACACCTGCTACTTCCTGAACTTTATGCTTATATTTCACACACACCTGCCTCAAATATTGCCAAAGCCATGGCCTTGTCGTGCATCGCAGGCTCCTTTCTGATTAATATTAACTGCATGTCAGGCTGACACAGTCCATCAGTGAAGTAGTCTGCTAACATTTTCTGTTCGGATTCCCTGTCAATTTGTTTTCCATAAACGTCTTTGGCAAGATCGAGCAATCGTTCACCATATGACACAATGGTCTCAATTGTTTCCTGTTTCATATGATGCAAATAACTTCTTGCCATGCTCTTGTCAATTATTTCTGAATATCTTCCCTTGAGTTCCTTCTGGAGCTCTTCTGACAGTACCTCGGGGTTGCGTTCAATTTGCCTCAAAATAAAATCGCTCACTACATAATTGCTGGCTTGAGCAGCAATGAATTTTCTTTATGATGGAGGAATGTTATTAGTTGTCCAATATAGGTTCAAGCTTTTAATCCACGCACGATAGTTCTTTGGGTTCCTATCAAATCTGCGGATATGGCAATGAAGGGCCTGAGTTTGTGTCACATGAGCTGCTGTAGCGGCATTTCTGCTACTGGCCAGAATGGTTTTGTGCATTTTAGTGATAGCCTGAGCAGCTGTGTCACTGTTAGCTTGGCTTAAATCAAGCTCGGTAATCTCACCTTCACTGTCCTCGCTCATTTTTATGTTTGCAAGCTGGATTTGTAATTCAACTATCTGGTGCTTCAGGACTTGAGTTTGTTCCTGAAAAGCTTTTGCCTGGTTTGCATTTTGTTCGTGCAAAGTACGTTCATGTGTTTGCATTTGTTCTTGCAAGGAAGCTCATTCAGTATCAAACAGTCGCTGGTGACGTGCGGTAACGTCATCCAGTTGCTGCTGCATTTCCTGAAGTTGCTGACTTGCAATAGCCTCTGCCCTCTGCCTAACTGAAACTTCGTCCATTTTTCTGTTGAGAATTAGTGAAAATATTAAAAATGTTACACTTACAGTTTTTGCTGGCTGTTTGTAGAAAGTTGTTCTACCACGTTCCTCCTTCCTGGAATTTACACTTTTTCGTGAGTACTACACAATTCATACTATCGCGCACTACTACTATGATGCGTTTTAGTTTCGTTTTTTTTGTGTTATTCCACCACTGTGTGTTTTTGCTTCAACACTGTATTTGCTGCTACCACTGCACACGGTCTGTTACCTGTACGGTTGTTGGTACTTTAGCTCTTGGGGAGAGCTCAGTTAAGTCGCTGGCTACTGGTACGTCGTTGCCTATGGGTACTGGCCATGGTCACTGATTTTCGCAAAATCTGCAGGCATGGCACCAATATAAATATACATCTGTTGTGGAATGTTAAGTAAAGTCTATTGATCGGTGATCGAAAGTTCGGACTGTAACGTTGTGATTACTGGCAGTTCTGTGAGATCCCACCAGCCAGTGGCATTTTGTGATTCCTTACCAGACGATATCAGACACAGGCTCCAGATTCTGGGTCCAGTAACTTGACAAACTTGTCGTGTACAGCACAACGAAGACCAGTTTCAAATTATCTACTATTTTAATAAGTCAAATATATTCACACGTTACGACTAACTGTCGTTGTCTCTGGCTGGCATAAAATATAATGTATTAAACAACAAAGTTCATACCTCGACAGCAGTGGCGGCATCCAGGTTTCTTCTTGTAGACCGTTCCGTAGTTATCAGGAGCCCAGAGACCACTTGTCTAAGCAGTCAGAAATTAGTGCTTATATACACCAAATTTCTGATACAATACTTGGGGTACGTGACGACCATCAGCATATTCTCCCTGAACTCAGGGGAATTTAGGGAAAGTCCCTTGACGTGATGGTCGCCATTTGGTAGACTCTGTTACTGCCATGCAGACTGTCGATCAGTGTGCATGCAGTCCATGGAATCTCGGCTATCAAATAGTATTCTGCCGGGTGTTAGTTAACTGGCAGAATGTTCTGGTGACTGGTGCAATTGTGCAACTCAGCATCCCCAGATTCCCGGTGAGTCTCTAGGGCTGCACGGTGTATCGATAAACACTGTTATATACCGGTATTCAAACCAATATCGATTGAATACCCGTGTAATTTAAAAAATATCAGTTTATCGTCATTATTTATTTACCAACAATTTAATTTTCAAATGTCTTCAGTTTTTAACTGTAGCCCGATTGAATGATATTATCTCTTTATCCAAGGAATCGTCTGCTTGTCCCTTCGTAATATACAAATTCAGCAGTTGAAAAAACAAGTTAAAAAAATTTCATCAAAACTATATCATGTGACCCCCTTATTGGAACGAGCTCGTTGAGCCCCTTCCAATGAAGGGTCACATGATATAGTTTTGTTCAAATCTTTGGGGAAAATCCGATAAACTAATTTTGAAAATAATAAATTTTTATATCGTCTGCATCGGGTAAAGGTTTTTCGAATCGCATCAAGGCATGCTAATTCGTTCTGACTGTGATGCCTCGAGTCTCGATTATGGTACTTGTGTTCATATATCTGAACAGTTTTCGATATACCAGTATACCGTTGTATTTTTTGAATACTGATACCGGTATTCAGTTTTGAATATCGTGCATCCCTAGGAGTCTCACCAGGTATATGTTATGATTTGTTAGACAGTTCGAACACCAACATCCCAGAAAATACTGCCGAATGTTATTGTTCCATCTATTAAGAAATCCTACAATGTTACTGCTTGTTGACAATATTGGCTTGCAAAGGTATGCCTGATATTGTCAACAGAACATCTGGCGTGTACCCACAGAGTACGCCTGTACTCTGGTCGCCAATTTATACGATTCCATGTAATTCTCTTGTCATGTTCAAATCTATTATAAACTGTTCAATAAATTAAAGAAACTCGAGTCCACTGAGTTACCAAATAAGTAAATTCCATATCAAATCCCATATTACTTTCAAGAGCTCGAGCTCTTACCCAAGCTTGCGAGCTTAACCCCTGTAGGCTCACTTCGCAACAGCTCTCCTGGTTACTCATAGCAAACACAGCAGTGTTTCTGTCAATGGGCCTCTGGGTTAGACCGACGTGCTATTGTGCGCATTTCTTGACAGGACTTCTAGTTTTAACTGTATGAAACACAACACTACAGGTCTAGGTTTTCCAATCGATGAATATTGGTTTGTTACACCCGCTGAGCTGAATATCAATGGAGTCTTGGAATACTCATTCGTCACATATAGGAAAGTGTATGAGGGGCGGGCTGGTGTCAATTGTTACTATAAATAAACAATGCATAACAACCCCCCCCCCCTCCACCACCAAAACAATAACATTTCTAAAGTTTTCAATTTTCCGACTTCAAGCAATTATCGTTCGCATTTTAAAAGCATATGCTTTGATGTGTGTGAAAAATGAATATTTTGATGATGTGCGTATTTTTCGTGGCAATGCAAATAGAACATTTACAACAGAATTTAGTTATTATTGATCAAAAACAAGTTCCGATATTGGAAAGTTTATACCGTATTAGTAGTGTTCGTGTTAGTCTTTCGTTTGGTGTTTAATGATGTGAGTGTTGCCATGTTTTAAAGACAAACCTTGCAAAAAAGTAAACAAATTTAAGTGGGCGGATATTGTCGACGCGTTAGGTCATGAGTTGGTTGAAGTAAGTGCTTGAAGCAAATGTGAAACTTCGTCGTACTCCCAAAACGTTTTTCTTCTTTAGCAAGTGGCGTCTTCTAACATATAATGTGCTGGTGGGTAAATTAAGAATCAACGCAAATCGTTACTGAGAATGCGTTTTCTTTATTCTATATCCATCGCACAACTACGATTGGATTTTTAAAAAGAACATTTTTTAAAAGTAGGACCTTGGATGCTTCGAAATTCGATGGGAAATCGGTCTGATGATTCAATGAGTCACACCAATTCGAAAATTTCGTATCGTCGAAGTGTTCTATAAATCACACCACGTGTATCATCTTGAAGTTTCGATTCGATTCTAGTCCCGCCGATTCAGTAAGTTTCAATCGTCGAGGTGTTCTCGAAATCCTCCACGATTGCCTCTCCTTGACTTCTTTTACCATCAGGTCCCCTGAAAGATGATCGACAAGGAGTTCCGCTTCCGAAAGTACATTGATTTGGTTCGCGAATATTCTGCTTTTTGATTGATTGGCCCATGAAGAGTCGCCGTTGCATACAATATTTCAGTGGAGACTGACAATAATTACAGTAAGATGTTGGAAGGTGTAATATCTGCAAATTGAAAAGCATTAGATCCGACTCGAGATTCGATTGGATTCAGAAGTCTTTGCCTGATTCGATTCGTGACTTGATTCGACCCGAAATTTGAGATTCCCAAAACCTACCCCCTTTTCGCGTCACTTGTACACATCAGAATTAAAATTATTTTTAATTACAGACCTGCAAAATAGAAGAAGTACGCTTTAACCCTTTACCTAACGTAACGGCCAAAACCGGCCAGCGCTATTCTCAAAAATCGCCAATCAGTTTTCATTATTTTTTTCATTTTTTGTCTCAAAAACATAGGTTATGACCCCTCGTTGGAACGAGCTCGTCGAGCTCGTTCCAACTAGGGGTCATAACCTATGTGTTTGAGACAAAAAATGAAAAAAATTAGTTATTCAAGAATTATTTTTGCAAGTGTCGTCTGCTTTTCAGATTTTGTAAAGGGTTAACAATAACGTATTTTCTGTCAGTGTAGTACCATTTGTCTTCAGAGGGTGAATTTCCCAACCACTTTTCACACAGTTTTCTTTCGTCGCTGTTCATTTTCTTTAATTAATATCCTATATAGTATTGAAATGTTCAGTGGTTTCAAATTAATCGATTGTAGGTATCATTGTTAAATAAATTGTGAGCATTTCCAGGCAATCACTGGGTATTGGAGTCCGCAAGCATGGGATACGGAAAAACTGATGGCAATAAACTGAACGGAAACTAGCAATACGAAAGGGTGCTCGCTGTGTTGAACATCGCCTTGCTGGCTATATAATATCTAGGATACTCGTCAAGGTCAATCCATTTCGGGTCTTAAAATTGTGATGGTACTGCATTCTCCCTCAGAAAAATGTAGGGGGACGCTGCTCCCCCAAGTCGCCCTCCAGGTACTAGCCATATTTTAAACTACGATTCCAGGAGTAATGTAGGAGATATTTCCTCGTAGTTGTTTTAAACAGAATGTAAATCTTCATAATGCTAAACCCATTAGATGACATACCGGTCAAGTCCGTCGGGGACAAAATGTAAATACCCAATTCTCGTCGTATTAGTTTGAGGGTAAGTACATACAAAATTCATAAAGTAACTACAGTACATTTTTATAATGGGATAGCAGTGAACAAAATATTGACTCGTGAAAGGTCAGAAATTGCATTTTGGAGCACCGAAATTTCCAATGAACGCGGTGATTCAGAGACTAGATGCACTTGAATTAAATCTAAGGTTTGACGGTGCGATGCTCACAAGCGGTAAATGCGTTTTGTCTTTGGGAAAGACATTGATGGCCCACGTGGGGACACATCGATCGCGCACTTGCCTTTAGCCGGGTACTCGGGTTTTATGAGCCTGTAAAATTGCCCGACAGGATGTGGCCCTGGCTGTTGAAAGTGTCGTTAGGACTCAGTCATCAAACAAACCTATAACCCTAAAGGTTCTAAGGTCTCCTAAGTACCTTGCCAAAACACGAATTACATCTGTACTATTATTAATTCACAGTAGAGTGTATCACTTCATACTGAATGCCGTACTTCGTTGAAAATTAGTCTCTCAGCTGCCTAATGGTTTTGGAATAATTGTTGTGATAATAGGCCGTTATTGCTGTCACAGCTGGTCACTGAACTGTATTCATGAAGTTAATGCATTTTATTTTTGCTCAGGAGGCGAGATCAATGGCTTCAATCAAAACAAAAGTTAATTTATCGCATTGGGCGAAAAATAACTGGCAACAAATTTTGTCAGATTTTAGTTGTGAAAAATTCTTACGTCGGTGGATAAATGATCATTGGTAATAAGCTGGAGCACTGTTTTGCCATCGAACACGTGCACAAGCGTGCAGTCTATAGGTAGTCCCGCTGCTAAAGATTAACACACCCAGCCAATTACGTTTAGGCGTACCTGGCTATGTCATTCCCCGCGGTACATATACTTCATTTTATATTGGTAGTAAAATGGCTACATAATGTTCTATGTGAAACTATGAAACATTCAGTATATTTGTATATAAATATATGTATGTCCTCCAAATAAAGTACAGTATAGTACCTTATCTACATATGCGGGCAATCCCAAACAGACAAACATATATGTTAGATACAGAGGTGTCGAGACGACGCCCGATTGCGGGTGTAAACTTGATTTGCCAAACCCCAATGGCTTAAATTTCAACTGTATCTTCGAGGAATGCCCCGAAGATACATTTGAAATTTTAGTCAGTCGGGATTCTAGTTCAAAACTCAGAATCCTTTGAAATTTTGCTGTGGGCAAATACATGCAGCAGTCGTAATGCATATGTTTCTCAGCTTCTTTAATTTGCACGCAACTTACTCCATATCGATTTCATGGGGCCCCAAATAGATCGAATCAGGTAACGCAGACCTTAATTTCTATCCGCCTGTTTGTTTGACATAAGACCAAGTATCAAATCTGGTCACATAAAGAAGCATATGGTTGTTTATTTATTTATTAGACTTTAACCCTTTACCCAACGTAACGGCCAAAAGCGGCCAGCGCTATTCTCAAAAATCGCCAATTAATTTTCAAAATATTTTCATTTTTTGTCTCAAAAACATAGGTTATGACCCCTCGTTGGAACGAGCTCGTCGAGCTCGTTCCAACGAGGGGTCATAACCTATGTTTTTGAGACAAAAAATGAAAAAATTTAGTTATTCAAGAATTTTTTTTTTGCAAGTGTCGTCTGCTTTTCATGTTAGGTAAAGGGTTATCATACTTTCGACAGCCAGGGTCACATCGTGTCGGACAGCTTTACGGGTGGAGGAGAGAAGGACACCAAGCAACGGTGAGCACCTGTCAGACTTCCCAACGTACTTACTTCGCACAAGCAGCGTTAGCATTGGTTGAAGACAAGTGCACCATCTATGTGCAGTACATCTTAGTACAGGACGCCACAGTGACCCACGTGTGCCTTCAGGATTAAGTGCCGTTCCCAAAGAAACAATGCAGTTACCACTGGCGGGGACTGAACCGTGAACCTTTCGGTTTGTAGTCTAATGGAAGGGAGCAGCAAACTTCTCAGTGTGGGAGAGACAGGTGATTGCGAGTATTTGGGGGTAAATATAAACATTACAGGAAGAGGCATCTAGCGGAACCACACAAATAAATTGATTCTGAAGGGGAAGCGAATCCTTAACCAAATGAAACTTAAAGGGAAAAAACAGTTTCAATAAGGTTTTCGTGGGGAAAACCATTTGGGAAATGGTGGGGCTGCCAAGTATAACATACGGTACGGAAGTGGTACCCCTAAATCAGACGGCCGTAAAGAGCTTGGAAATCCTGCAGAACGATGCAGGCCGATGGATAACGGGGTCGAGTAATGCCGCAGCGCTAGAAGCAATCAGGGGTGAGCTTGGGTGGATGAGGATCAAGGACAGGATAGACCTGTTGAAGCCCGGTTATCTTAATTATTTGGTAAATCTCCCCGACAGCCGATGGTGTAAAATAATGTTCTTGAGAATTTTCAACTCAAATATCAAAACGGGGTGGATGGTCCAAGTGAGGGAGCTAGTAGAGAACTACTCATTGGAGATCTCGGACCTGGACGTTGGGGCAAACCAGGGTAAAAAAATCGTCAGAGAAAGGGTCATGGAGGATTGTAACCGTAATTGGCGAGAGGGGGTCAAATCAAAGAGGTCTTTGGGTGGCCTGCGTGATAAAGAGAAGCCAGGTTTTGAAGAGTACCTTGATGGCACCTTTGGGGGGTCACTGTTGTTCAAGCTGAGGTCGCGATCCCTGGAGCTGAGGGGGGAAATTGGGAAAGACGATGAAAGGGAGTGCCAGATGTGTAACTTGGACATGGTGGAGACCCTGGAACACTTTCTTCTAGAATGCCCAAAGTATCAGTCTAAAAGAATGAGATTCACTGGGAGTATAATGGGGAAGTGGGATGGGAGAATGAAGGACATGTGGTTAGGGGGAGACTCAAAGGAGAGGGTTAATATGCTAATCGGAGAGATTGGGAAGAATGGTACAAGGGATATCATCAAGCAGTTCGTCTCCGAGTGTTGGGAGGAGAGGAGAAGCGTGGGAATAGGGAGGCTGTTGGGAGTACAGGGATAACCATGGCCTTCTCGTCCGAGAACCGCGACAAATCAGCGGCTGGCCAAAGTGTTATTATTATATTATGCCGTACCACTCAGGCATTGCACTCTCAAGCATATGGTTACCAGTAAGATTGAATCGATATCAGACAACAATGCAGACGAAAATGTCCCCACTGAAAAAAAATATTGCGTGCTGGAGTAACCCACCCATATACCCACTTATTTACGTTCCTGGGGAAGTTGTGCAACGGAAGTTCTGATAATACGTTCAGGGTTTTCCATCTTGGCATTATTTTAATGAGGAAAAGAGACCCATGGTTTTTCTGGTATGGTTTGAAAATAGTTAAAGATAATGTGTTTACAAGAGATAAACAAATATCGTCTTACGCCTTATTGATCGAATAAGTCCTGTCATTATGCTCTCTGCATATGCTTTGGGGCAAATACGAAACAAAAGTTAACAGCATCCGGAAACCATACAGGACAAAACAGACGCAATACTTGGGAACTAATTATAAATACTTATCCGTTGGTAAAGAATGTACATTCATTCGTCACAGTGTAATGACCATCATAGCGAAGCGCAAGACATAAGATTGTTGACTCCGGGTGAAATTTCAACTGCCTCAGATCCCCTCAAGAAAAGCAGATATAATATATATTCAGTCAAACGGGATTATCCACTCTGCTCTAGCATGATAATGCTACAAAGAATGACCCGAAGAAGCAAAGGCAGACAGCCGTAGAAACATTGTCTGGTGTTTGTGTACGTGCATATGAGAACCCAAGCACTCATGTCACTAATTGAATTATGTTAGAAATTCGATGTTGTTATGACCTGGAGCCAGTCTCGCTCTCAAGTAGCTCATCGCCCATGCTTACATGCACTCGTCTTGAACATCTCAGTTGGTTGGAAAAGAGAACCCACGGTTCGCTTTTCCGACCATCTGTTATATTTCGAACGAATGAATCAGAAAAAACTTCATAAAGATCATTTCTCGTGATTCAAAACTAGAAATGTTACCAAGGACGTGGCTAGAGGTTTCCGATTGGGGAGAGGGGGAGGGTAGTGCCAATTGGGGGGAGGGACCGGGAGGGTCCCACACCCCAAGTGGGCAAAAAATTGAAAATGAAGCCATGAAAGGGGGCATAAAATTGATTCCAGTAACTGATTTATGATACAATTATCAGGTTATCATTATTTGGTATTATTCTGGAAATTGAATATGTGCTAAACAAATGCTCAAGCGTAGCACTTTGAGCAATTCACCTTACATTAAATTAGATCTATTGCAGGAATGATCAATTTTCGATTTTTCAACATTTTGTAACTGTGAATGATGAAATTAACTCAGGATAACGATTTTACATGATGCGATTTTCTTGAAGTGCATTTCAAGGATTTTTTTTTATTACGATAAGTAACGTACTATAGAAATCTCGTACAGATTGACTTCATGCATACTTATGAAGCTCGATATAGCGTACACTGTAGTTGTAAATAGTAACAGTTAGAATTTTTGCCGATTTGAAACAGAGTTGGAATTTTGGGAAGTAAAGGAGACATCAGTATCACCAAAGAAGCTCTAAAATCCAGATAGATGGAATTTCCAACTACTCATGCATGACCTGCCTTCCGAAATTCCAACTATAGGAAATTTTTGCCATTTTTTTTTTTTTTTTTGGGGGGGGGGTGACACACTCCCACCACCCTGTCGCCACGGCCCTGAATGTTGCTCGAACGAGACTTGATTTTATCGACCTTTTGATTAGAATCAGAAATGAAAAATCACGACAGCCGTACTGTTATGATTATGCCGATAGTTCCACAAATTGTGTTAACTGGTGGATGGACCCGCGCTCCGCACGGTTTCAATGGCGACTCATGTCTGTAATCGGAATTAAGGTTTAATACCGGGAACGGGTATTTCACAGCACTGCGGCTTCAGGTTCTGAAAGTCAATCACAATAACAGGTAAATTCAAAGACCATGGTATCAACGATTGCGTATTATATATACACTAGCGGGTGAATACCCGGCGTTGCAAGGGAGAAGATGGTTATATCAATATACCCTCAGATATGATCGATAGAAGGTCAAGGTCACCAATTTCAAGGTCAAGGTCACCCCGCAACCCGATAAAGTCAAAATGATCGATGGGTCAATATACCCGCAGATATAAAATTTTAGCCCGATCAGCCCAACCGTTTTCGAAATAAAAGGTCAAGGTCACCAATTTCAAGGTCAAGGTCACCCCGATAAAGTCAAAATGATCGATGGGTCAATATACCCGCACATATGAAATTTTAACCCGATCGGCCCAGCCGTTTTCGAAATAAAAGGTCAAGGTCATCAATTTCAAGGTCAAGGTCACCCCGCATGGGCACGGCACCCATCCCATGTTACTCGCAGGAACGAATTACCCCGTGTACAAAATTTGAGATCGATCGGTCGAGAAACGGAGGAGTTCACCCGGAACAAGAGAGAGAGAGAGACATTTGCATTTATATATTAGATTATGAGATTACGGCGAATATCAGTTTCTTCCGAGAACAGCCTCGCCGTTGGAGATATGGTTTAATCTCGCGAACGGGTTCTGAAAATGAGTTCTAATGCCTGGGCATTTCATAGACTAGAATCGGGAATCAAAGATTGCCGAACGCAATCTTTCATTCCCGGTTCTGTCCTATGAATTTCCCGAGTATCGGGACTGATATTCAGAAACGACAACCCGATAATTCCCGGTATCGTGACTTGACTTTCAAAAATGAGATGCAGAAAACTCCCGTTCTAGGATTAAACCCTAATTGGAATAGCACGGGATGCTACACAATTGCTAATTGTCCAAAATAGCACAAAATAGTGGCACTAAATGTGTCGATTTAGTTGTGTCGGATATTATTAGTTAAACAGTTTGTTGGTGGCCTAATATGGTATATATGGTGTCAGTTAATTCACAGTTACTGGAAGTTGTGGCTGCAACCACCTTTTCACCAATAACAATGAATGCACCACGTCAGTCCTGTCCCCGTGTTAAGGGGTCGTCCAACCTAACTTTGGTCAATTTTTTGACATTTTTCTCAATGCCTCAGAAACAGATAAGAGAAGTAAGGAAAGGCAAATTATATATCAAAATAATGAGTAAAGTGCATAGAAAAGGTACATATAATTTTTTTCAGGAAAAAAAGTGAATTTTAGGATTTTGAAGAAGATTAATTTGCAAATGCCATAAGTAACGAACCGGTAAAATCACAAAATAATCGGTAATTCGAAAGCCTTGTCCTCAATATAATGATAACATACTACAGACTCGGAGAAAGCATTTTTTTGACACACACTCTGGTGGGTTTTGACGTTTGAATGTAATAACACCAACACAAATTTTTTATGTTCCGGATGTGGCCATGTTTCAATGGTGTTTTTCCGGTCATGTGATTACGATGTGGTTCTTGCAGAAATACTCAATTTGGGCAATCGTAAGAATGCAAGGACGTGATCACGCCCTTTATTTATTCGAGACAATGTATGAGCGGATTTGCAAACGGGTGACAGCAAATACTTGAGCTGTTAATGTCATAACTGCAAAATATGGTTCGAAATTCCCTCTCGTGTTTACATGCCGTCTGAACTTTTTTGTTGACAAAAAATCTGAATTATTGCGCACTAGAAAGACAACATGAACCACTTGTAAAAAAATAACCGAGTGTATAAAATCGGGACGATACACATAAAATAAGGCAATATTCATAACAAAGTAAGCAGAATGCTTCCGAAATCACTTTTTCAAGAAGTATATTCCAAGTGACCTGGAACATATTGAGAGTGTTGATTTCCCCCAGATGTTGTGAAGTTATTTTGAGACGGGTATGTTTGATGTCTGCAAAGGACCGATTGCAGATGGGTTGAAAATGATGCATTCGTGCTTTTAAATAAGGTGCGCTTGGACGATGCTGAGAATTTAGTTTTTTCTTGCAACCAACCATAGTAATACAAGCGTCGATCAGTGTCTTTTATGATCGTTTTACCCTGACAAATGTGACAAATCTCCTTCACCGGAAACCACCCCCCAATTTGCATATCACAATAAACATAACCGCTGCCACGGAGTGTCAGCGTGGACGTGTGGTCAAAACCGAAACGAATTATCGAATGCACGGTCAATATTAGCTGCAATTGGCTTTTAAACAAATGAAATACACGAAATATTCGCAATTTCTTCATTATTCATGTCGAGTTACTTTTTAACCAAACCACATGCGTTCAGTTTCGTTTGTCGGCATCAAACTGATATTGTTTGTGGTAATTAAATAGTACGAGAAGGCGAAGGAAGCCAAATATTTTCCATCATCTATTAATTAATTCAAATTGATAATTTCTTTTATTTTACTGAAATTATGAACTGATAAGGTGGGTGTGTTGCGATTATTATGCCCCAGACCTGGAAGTTGGAAAATCAAAGGTGCATCTAGGGCCGTGCAGTGGTGACCCCGTCCTCTTAATCTTAGTCTTACCCATTCATCATTACATGTACCAACATTCTCCCTTGTATCTCAACCATTGCTACTCCAATTTGAAGGATATTTGGTGTTGTGATCGAGCATCATGGGGAAACAATGCCTGTGTAGCTGCTGTAGCATGTGTTTCTTCCCACATTTTTTTCAGATTTGTGGTACTTTTTCACTGTTTTGAGTTAGAAAATTTTGTTTATAACTAGTTGATTTGTTACAATTTGTTGCATAGTGCCTGCTAATACCCTCAATTGTATTGCTACAGAATTTTCTTGTGAAGATTTTGTTCCTATTACTTATCAAGCAACAACCTAATGAATATTCTGTATAAAGCCACCAATTTGATGTCTGACACTTTTATCGGAGCTGTTATGGAGGCTTGTGGAACTCAATATGTTGATTATGGCAGGATTTTCTATTCACCCATTAATCGATAAATTAAGTGTTATAGTTGGAAGTAAGAAGCATGAAAGGTCCAGAACTAAAAGTCTAAAAAGAATGTTTTTGCAGATGCACTTATTTGGAGGGTTACCTGTCTGATAGTGTTTGGAACATGTGTGGCCAGAATCTTCAAAAAGAAAAAAAGAGTTAAACTTTGAGAAAAAAGACATATGCCTTGAGTGCCGGAGGTAGCGTCATACAAGGAAGAGAGCCCCCCCCCCTCTGGGAATTTTTTTGTGTCAAATGGAGCTCACTTGTCATCTTTTGGGGATTGCTTTGTGTACTGCGTTCTTGAAAAAAATATGTGAGACCCTCTGGATGTGCCCTTCTGATCTCAATATGTCAATAAGCCTCCTTGGGGAAAGTACATGGAATAATGGTTATGTAAGGTTGATTTGATGTGTTTTGAATAACAATGTACTTTTAAGTACATTAGATGGTTTATTGCAGTGACATGTTACAGTTACCCTTATTCCTTCTCCAACAGATATCATGAGTGTATTGGTGTCCAAGAGTTAAACAGAGCTATTATACTTATTGATAAACCAGACAAACTTAACAATTTAATCACTATCAAATTGATGCATGGGATAAACGGGGTTACAGTGCAAGGGGTTTGTAAATATATTTATTCAACTACAATGTATGACTTTGCAGTCCATTCTACATAGGAGAATATCATATTTTCTTTCCAAACCATTACAGTAACACATACATCTTGATACTGGGAGACACTCTTTTGTCCTTCCATACTTCTGCTGGACTCCTTCAAGTTGACCTTTGTTGAACTCCCCAAATCAAAACATAAACAAAAGAAAATGTCTGCCTTCGATCAGTGAGCACGCCACTTATAACATTTGATCTCAATCTTTATTACTTTCATGAATTAGGAAAAGATTTCTTCGAGTATGTACTTCAATGTTTATAGAATACAGCTGTTATTTTATTTTGAGGTATTTTATTGTAAAAAGTTTGTTCTCTTACTTATGCCACAGCAGACTTTCAGGTGGTGCTATTTACACATGGCAGCAGTTCCATGGCAAATTTCAGTTTCCACGTGTTCTATGTTTCATTCCAAGCATTTTGGTATATAATTTATTGGGGTTATTCATTTTGGGACTTTTTTAGACTTGAAAGAAAATTACATGAAATTTGACCAAAGTTAGGTTGGACGTCCTCTTAAACATACAGTAGTCTATATAAAAAGACAAGTCATGAAAGCTTTTTTTGCCCTGACCGATACCCCCTTCCCAGTTCATTTGTGAATTCGTCCATTGAACAAAGATTCATCAACACAGTTTTCTTGTACAGCTATCCACAAGGTATTTAACTTCATATTTATCATAAATTAATAATCAAATCATCTATTTATATTTATTTATTTATTGGTGTTTAAGGTCACATACTTATGCACAATGGCTAATCGTGACCGTGACAGTTTTACGGGTGGAGGAAGCCGGAGTACCCGGAGAGAACCACCGGACAACGACGAGCAGCTGTCAGCTCTCCAACATCGTAACTCTGTACTCTGCACCACAGCACAGGCAGGGTTAGATTGGTTGAAGACATGCGCACCATCGACGTGCAGTACGCCTCAGTACACAGCGTCATCGTGCCCCCATGTAGGCAATCGGGGTGAAGTGTCTTGCCCAAGGACACAACGCGGTTGCCGCAGGTGGGATTCGAACCGAGGACCTCTCGGCTTGCAGCCTGCAGCTCTACCAACTGAGCCACCGCGCCCCCTAATCAAATCATCATTCTACGGCTTCTTTATTTGATAAAAAAAACTCTCCGTTCGAATTTTTTGCCCGCGACTCGACGCCATTGGAACAACAATGATGGCGTGACATTTCGTTGCTGGGTTGTACAAAAGTTAACCCGGAAAGCGAAACTACGCACTGCGTTGTTCTTGTGCTGCAGACGTCAGAACAGAACAATGGAAGTGGGCTGTAATGTAAGAGCCTTTCCTGCAAAACAATTGTTGCACCCCTGTCCTCGAGTTCTATTTATTGTCAAGGCACAACCAACTTATCCGAATTTCAATAAAAACTGGTGGTTGATTTAAGACAGCGCTACCTTGTTGTCCGAAGTTGAAAATTCAGGACGCTTTGAAAGGAATATGTATAGGCGGGCGGAAAGAGTGTTAGATCTAGGCTATAGGCCTATATGACAGACAGGGAGAGGTGAGAGAGATCTCATGGCCTGTATAAAAAAGGAAATTCTATTGCATTTCTTTTTTACAATGCCAGTTAGGAATCGTGACATTGACAACTTTTAAATTTAATGCTGAAAAACATTAATCATAAAATAGTGTATTCGGCCCACTACATGCTGATTGAAACTTGGAGAGGGATGGGTGGGTGGGGCGGGGGGTGAATCGACTGGGAGCGGCGAGATTCGTTGTAGACACATATTATTCAGACGAAGCACTTGGCCGATAAAGATATCTCGGGGTCTCGACAAAAATCTTTCTCAGGGACACTTTTTTAAAAAAAGGGAAAAACCTTTCTAGAAAACTCACTGCGGGCATTTGTGCGTGCGTTTAGGAGTCGGTGGGGAGGTAAGGCCAGTGATGCTTTTGGGGGAACGCCGTTCCCCTTGACCCCGTCTACTTGCTGAGCACTGCAAACGTTCTTTCTCCTCAATTGCCAAACTTGAACTGGCTACATCAAAAATTACCTGTTACTTGCATGATGAGTGAAATGTAAAACTTGAAGATTGTGAATGGGTGGGAGGGGGGGGGGGGGGGGGCTTGTAGGCACAGACTATTCAGACGCGGCGCTTGGTGAATGAAGATCAACAACCCTCTGTCTTATTAACGGCCCTCGATTCTCGGGCCGGTAATAAACCCTCGGGCTTTTATTCATTCCTCTCGGGCCGGTAATACACCGTAACGCCCTCAAATCTCATGGTATAGTTATATTATTGGAAGATATCTTCAGAATCTGTAGTTTATGTTAACTTGGTTGCTCGTAGTTACTGGCTTTCTTGCCTCTAGATTCATAGATAAGCCTATTGCGACTTTTTTCCAATTAAAACAAAAATTATACACATCTGGCGAAACCATTTTATGCACGCGCAGATACTGCTACAGAAATTTCCAACTCCTAAGTATTTCCTTTTTCTTATCATAAACAGCATAAAACATACGACTGCAGTCTAAAAGTTCACCGACTGTCACTGTAAAGCAGGTGAGAAGAACTTGATCCGTTACAACATTCCGCATTCATTTTTAGACGGTATTTTTAGACATCCGAAACCTCACGTCATCATTGTTGTTCCAATGGCGTCGAGTCGCGGGCAAAAAAGTCTAACGGAGAGTTTTTTTTATCAAATAAAGAAGCCGTAGAATGATGACTTGATTATTAATTTATGATAAACATGAAGTTAAATACGCTGTGGATAACTGTTAAAGAAAACTGTGTTGGTGAATCTTTGGTCAATGGACGAATTCACGAATGAACTGAGAAGGGGGTATCGGTCAGGCCAAAAAAAGCGTTAATTACTTGTCTTTTTTATATAGACTACTGTATGTGTAACACAGGGTCAGGATTGACGTGGTGCATTCATTGTTATCGGTGAAAAAAGTGGTTGCAGCCACAACTTCCAGTAACTGTGGTTAATTTCATATTGGACGAGAGCGAAGCTCGAGTCCAATATGGAATTAACTGACACCATATATACCATATTAGGCCACCAACAAACTGTAACGAATATATCTTACCGACTGCTGCATCGATGCACAGAACTAATAACAACAGCCATCAAAATTAAATGAGAGAATTCTCACAATGTGTTCACGTGTCTTTGCCTTGTAACAATTTATGGGAGAGTGCACTCTCCCATAAATTGTAACAAGGCAAATTCATACATACCAAACAGTTTCATTTCGAAGGTAACATGACACACATCCACAGAATATGAAGCCTTTTAAGTTGCCTAACCTGCACTTCAGATCAAATATGGGCTTCCCACACTCAATCTTTCAACTTGAAGCGTTTATCGGCTGCCGCCATTTTGAATAATCAATGAACAAAGGGGAGATTACCCATAGCTGTCAGCGTATATTGATGTTGACAGGCAGTATATGGTTTTATATGCAGTCTGCATGTGACATCTTTGAACCAATGAAATTCCCAGATACTTGTTGGAGGTAAGATATAAATATATATACCTGGTGATTTTGAAGTCGATAAGGCCCGGAGAGGCGAAAGAGAAAGCACGTGGAAACAAGCAGATAAACTGAAACATGACATTACGCACTATCCAATAAGCGGAAATCTATACTCTGGCGTGTAGCACTGCCCCACCCTCTCCGGTTCGCCGCGGGGCGTCAAGACAGATTAAAGATTCATATGTTTTAGCAAGAGGATTGAAAAATGGCTGTTGAGTGCTGTAGCCAAAAAACAAATCTCCTTTTTTATTTTTGTATTTTTTATAACTATTGATTTCGAAAAAAGCCCATGAGCTCGCATTGCAAAGAGACCGACAAGATGGACTCACAATCTAAGTTTGGAAATCAAACCATGATTTTGTTCAGTTATTGCAAAGAAATGTATTGCATCCGTCATTGTCTCCTAGTCGTGTTAGGTACATGGAAAAATATACAGAGGGCCAATTTTTTATCCTGCTATTTATTATTAAACCGACTTTCCCAGGCTAGGAACGCGTATGGCCGTTCAGGTTGCGTGTGGATTTCGTAAATTGTAAAATACGCGAAAGTCCCACAGCTTACAGCAGGTTGTGAAGGTTATAACAAAGTAATACAGCATACGTTTATTAAATTACCATCCTAAAAGATTTATGCCAAAATAAATATCAACAAATAACGTGCAATCTCGCTTCGGCGAGATCGCACGTCAGTTGCTGATGTTTATATTGGTGGGAATCCCACTAAGACGTTAAAAAGCATGACGGTCATATTAAAAATGGAGAAGGCGCATAAGCACCACAACACCCTTCTCCTATGGGTGACGAACATGCTGTGTGGGGTAACCGACCAGCGGGTTACGATACAAGCCCTTTATTTGCAGAGCTGCTTGCCGTACCATATATTTTATTTTATTTATTTTATAGTGTCAACAAGAATAAACATTTACGATAAAAAGTTCAAACACTTACTTCTGTTTTTGACTATACTGAAAACATTGCGTTTAACATCTCAGTGGGAGTGTAATGGCGTTAGTGACGGGGGTTCGCTAAGGCGGGGAAGGGTTAGTTGTGTGTGCCACACCTCCGAATAACTTTTATAGTCAGAACATTTTAGTGGTTGGAGTCTTATAGGTATCAATTTAATCATTTTCTTTAAAAAAACACATTTAGATACCGAGGCTTGTGTCGCCCATACAAACTAAGTACCCAGTTGGGCCTGCTGGGGTCCAGTTTGACTAATCTAAAGTCCCTGTACCTTCCTCCTTAAGCCAATAAAATGTTCTGCCACAACTTCTACATGCATATCTTGAGAAGAAGTCTTGAGTTTTTAACTACAGTCCTGACTGACTAATATTCCAACTTCGTCATCAAGGGATTTCTTCGACGAAGGTATACCTTGATTGTGTTGTTCGTATATTTTATCAATCGGGACATCAGCCATCACAGACGAGACAAATCAGATTTAGACCCCAGCATTTATTCTCGCGACGCCCCTGGTTAGTGAGATCACAGCTACTGCAGGTACAGCCATTTTCCATGTTGAATCTGAAGTGAACGTTCATTGCTCAAGTACGGAAATGAAGCAAACTTGCATCTCAAATCCTTTATCCATATAACTGACCTCTACATATTCGATAAAAAGTTGTTTTGAAAATGTTTGCGTGGGATGTGTGCGGCATATTAAAATGAAAAGGATAACCCTACAAAAATGGACAGAAGACAGAGAGAAAGGTAATGTCGGTTGACAAGTCCCAGACGTAAAATACACAACTTGTGGGCCTTCAACTTCAGCTGTGAAAAGCGTGGCAAATATGGTAAACCGTAAGCAGCGATGTGGCCAGGAGCGTGGGGGAGGGGATGATGGGAGTGGGGATGCGGAGGTGAGGCTGTGTTGCTCGGCAACCACTTTCCTGACAAATGGTGACCTATATCATTCGTGCCTGAAATCCCCGACCCTAACTTGTTTATGTACTCTTTCGCCGAGATTTTTGGTGTTTGTTTTTTTTATTAGGGTTTAATGACACTTTCTACAGCTAGAGCCATCTCGTGTCGGACATTTTTCCAGGTAGAGGAAGCCGGAGTACCCGAAGAGAACCACCGAGTAGCGGCGAACTACTGCCAAACACCCTAACATACTAACGCTGCACAAGCAGACTTAACCCTTTGAACCCTCGTGGCATCTTTCAAGTCAGTTGAATGGCAGCAGTTGGAAGAGTCCATATTTATTATCTGGGGGAAGACCAATTAATATTTTCAACGTGCAGCGGTAGGGCTGCAAGTTGAAAATATTAATTAGTCTACCCCACACATTCACTCAGCAGCCATCTTACTTAAGGGAATTATGAAGTATCATGCTTCTGGGTCGGAATAGCGGCCGCTGGGGTTCAAAGGATTAACATTGGTTGAAGGCAAGAGCACTATCGATGTGCGTGCACCTTAGTACACAGCACTACGGTGTACCAAGTAGATAATCGGGATTAAGCGCCCTGCCCAAGGACACAACGCCGTTACCCCTAGCGGAGAAAATGAAATAAATCTTTAATAGACGTACAGAAAAATAGTGCCAACACAATAATTATAATTTCAACCAAGTAACAAAATAGTAATAATTCATCTCACGATGAAGGTAATCGCCACCACTTGGAATGGTAACAATAAAAATAAAATTAGTCTTCCAAACAAAAAAGCATAATATATCTGTAGAAGATGAACATGTGGAAGAAAAACGCCCAAAATAAAATGACATATAAGCTAATGCTAGTGAAGAGGACAGGGTTCTAACAACGTGAGCAGTGATATTGACTGGAGTGAGTCTCACATGGGCTAAAAAAGTTACAGGCGAGTTGCAGTATAAAACTTTTTAACCTATCAGGAGGGCAATGTGCATAAAACAAAGGTACATTAAATCCACATACGGCAACCCGTTCCCCCATTCTTCAGAAAAAAAATCAACTGTGAGCTAAGGAAGATGGATAAAAAAATAGGAAACAGCGTATAGTATAATCTTAATTGCTGTCGATCGCTTCTTCTGTTTCTAAAAGAAAATTAACATCAAACCAATAGAAAATGTGTCGAACTAAACCGAATACTAGTGCAGGACGAACACAGAGACGACAGATAGGAACTGCACGAGTACACAGCACATTTACGAAGTAAACCTTTTGTCTGAAGAAGCAACGGCAAAATGTCTGGAAGCGCAGCAAAAGCAATTCCCGACTGGAAACCTTCTTTTTATACCGATAAGATTCGTCTGAATGAAAGGTAAGTGCAAAATCATCGAAACAGGGGAAAACAACAAGCAACCCCAAAACGGTAACAACAGCGAGGCAGATAACAATTCTAAAAGGTCGGCCATGAATCTTCAACAGAATACAATTGTCCTAATTTCACTAGATAATCGCGTGAATATTGACGGATACAAACTTGAAATAGACACCACATGTCAACAACATATCAGAAAAAGCTCAATACAACTTGGAACATTTTCCAGAGAAGTCTCAAGCATTACCAAGTATACCTTCCTAAGAAAGACCAGCTCCATATCATAAGTCGGATCAATGTTCGATTACACTGGCCTCATCTAAGACCCCTACGAAAATGGAAACATCAATAAGCTTCAACGAATATAAGGACGGGCAGGACGGTATATCAAACAAGACAACAGAAGCAGACACGATGGATGCAATAACACAAATACCGTCAGATCTCTAACTACCACCTCTGGAAAAAATGAGGAATATAGACAGACTCGTCATCAAGCTTAAGAGAGTGTGCGGGACCCTCCCAATGGAAGGAACCCTCACAGCAACCCGCAATAGCGAGTACTGAAAACAAGTCTGCCTAAAATGTTAGTGTAGACAGGATACAAAACTATTGAGTTTAATATATAAAAAACGTACATGGCCTCTCTCCAATACCTTTCAAAGTTTGTTTTCTATGAATAGTAAAGTAGACAAAGTCGTTACTAAGCGCGCGTTTGTATACTACAGCAGCAGGATACAGATACATGATTTGTATCATGGGTCCCTGATAGTCGATGTATTCGAGTAATTACGAACATACTTAGTGTAAGATAATATCGAACAGTGTGGTTTTTGTATCAGCCATCAAATAAACATGATCAGTATTCATTAGCACTGCGCCCAAACTCGATCATCCTGTAATATGGAAGGCTGCTAATCATTCTCATCAATCTGATAATAAAATATAAAGCTCTCCAACACAATGTTTATGTTTTAACCCTTTTGAATCCTGGTTGTATATCCCAAGTCAGTTCAATGGCAGCAATTGGAAGAGTCCATTTCATTTTCACCATTTGGGGTAGACCAATTAATATTTTCAACGTGCAGCCTTTGGGCTGCACGTTGGAAATATTGATGGATCCACCCCACAGATTCACTCACCAGACACCCTGTTTAATGGAATTAATATTATGACGTGTCATGTTCCTAGCTGGAAAAACGCACCTCGGTAAAATGTTTAAAAACACAGTATTTTGAAATGGGGATCAGAACGGCAAAATTTCCCACAAAATTTAGTTATGCAAAAGACATGTACGTCAGTTGCGGCACGTAACGATAAATTTTATCGTCTCGACATAGAGCTGAAAACCGAGCCATTAAAAGTATTAAAGATTGTGCTCAACCGGGTTTTCGGAAAACCCGTGGAATACACAGATTGCTAATTTGCATCCCACATAAAGGAATTTTTATGGGTGAAGATTTTTAACAATACCGACCCCAAAAGCTCAACAATTTTGCACATGAGAGAACAGTGGCGGCCGGAGGCCCCTTGGGGCCCCTGGCCATAATTATGATGGGGCCCTCGGACACAGGACGCACCGGGCCGATCATGTGGGAGAAAATTTTGAAAATTATGGATGAAAAATGCCAAATCCTTCACTCTAGAGAGGAGAATTCAGTTGTCTATTAATGGAAGAATCCCACATTTCACTTGCAATATCGAGCTCTGTACATGAATGTCTGGGTTTTCTGTGGAGATGTAGATTAGGTTGATGTAGATTAGGTTGACCGACACTCGATCTTACCAACTGGACCACCGCCCCCAAGTGGCATTGCCAATGAAGAAACTGACACCGTAATTGATTATCGCCACTACCGCCTACTGACGCGCTTTACTATACATCACCATTCAGTTACTTTGTTATTGTTATGTCTTTCCGTAGTTTCACATAACACACCTCTTGATATTTCTCCAAGTCCACTTCAGTTGTTAAAGTCAAATGAATTATGAAATGGAAAATTATCATAACACTTTATCTCATGCCTATCTGGTTAATCGGGTGAACTTACCTTTGGGATTATAGATTTGGTTTATAAAAACTTGAAACTTTTGATTCTTCCTTCGGCTTCTTCTTGATTTGTTGGACTAGCTGTCATCGCGTATTACTTTCGGTTTATTGTAAGCGGAGACTACGGAACGGAGTGTTGATGAAAAACTCTATTCCAGCGCGCGGAAAAATTTCATTTATGCACATGAGCCTGTAAATTATTAACTTCACTGCGGGGCCCATTTTTTTGCAGAGGGGACCCCCCAAAAAACCTACAAATTTCTTTTTCCTTTCAGCCCTTGCCCCCCCCCCCCCCTGGAGCCCGGGGCCCCTGGCCATTGGCCACCCAGGCCCTATGGACCGACCGCCACTGTGAGGGAAGCTCTAAACCGAGGGCAAAGGT
Source organism: Pictodentalium vernedei (assembly GCA_031216915.1). Classification (NCBI taxonomy): domain Eukaryota; kingdom Metazoa; phylum Mollusca; class Scaphopoda; order Dentaliida; family Dentaliidae; genus Pictodentalium; species Pictodentalium vernedei. The sequence continues at coordinate 320,229,418 of CM062297.1, forward strand.
TTGGCCGTTGAGTTAGAACCTAAGGCTTTGTGGAAAATTACCAAAGACATTTTGGAAAATACTGGCTTTGAAAAATAGGTTATTGTTTACACGGAGTTATTTCAAGGTGTGTAACTAAAAATGAGGCAGAAAGAATATACTTTTTACTATTTGGAGAAAACGAGGATAATGCGCCCCAAGGGTGGGTAGGGAAAACAGTGGCACATTCTGCCTTTAATACCACCATGTGACTGAAAATGGCAGCTTTCATCAATTTGTCATGCAAATGTTCAGATTGAGTCTTTGCATCTGACAGCGAATTATTCCTTCCACGTACAGTTTGTTTATATTTCTACTTTATCCATTCCAAGTGGATCTAAAAAAATACAATACACGTCATAAGTCAGAGAACTAAATTTGACCCGACAGGCCGCTTTTCCGACCCAGGAACATGATACGTCATACGTTAATTAAGTAGGATTGCTGTTTAGTTGAAGTGTGGGATAGACCAGCTAATATTTTCAACGTGCAGCCCCAAGGCTGCACGTTGAACATCTTAATTGTTCTACCTCCAGATAATAAATATGGATGCTTTCAATTATTTGTAGTGAACTGACATGGAAGATACTATCAGTGTTCGAAAGGTTAAGAACATCTTTGTTTGGTTAGCGTTCACCCAGTGTCATATTAGAAAGTGTCTGGCAAACTGTGGAGCCGAACCTGGAGGAAAGAACAATAACATACTTAAGAACACGAATGAGCAGAGCTGTGCTACACACACTAACCGTACACCCATTGCAATTTTTTTTTACTATTTAGTTTCATTTCACATAAGAAAAATAGGAGCAGTATAACTTCATGGCGTGTGTGTCCGATGCATTATCTTTTTAAGTGAAAATTGTAATGGAAACTTTAAAAAAAATGGAAGACCACCTTATCGTAATCGCAAAAACGACTCTCTAGCGTTTTTAAAGTTTACGTTGCCGTGCCTCAAAAAAATAATAATAAAAAAAAAATAATATTTTGCTGGGATCTTACGAAGCTTCGAATTCGATTCAATTCGAATTATTTCCGATGATCCTATTTGGTTCGATGCGATTCGAGACTCCCTATTTCGGGCATTTTAGAATCATTGAGATGTTATCAAAATCCGATTAACCCTTTACCTAACGTGAAAAGCAGACGACACTTGCAAAAAAAATTCTTGAATAACTAAATTTTTTTATTTTTTGTCTCAAAAACATAGGTTATGACCCCTCGTTGGAACGAGCTCGACGAGCTCGTTCCAACGAGGGGTCATAACCTATGTTTTTGAGACAAAAAATGAAAATATTTTGAAAATTAATTGGCGATTTTTGAGAATAGCGCTGGCCGGTTTTGGCCGTTACGTTGGGTAAAGGGTTAAGTATATCCCCTTGATCTCTTATTTTGTCATCAGGCCTCCCCTAAAGGAGACCTGATCATAGAAGAGTTCAAGCATGTTTCGCTTTCGCCACTACTTTGATTTCGTTCTAGAATATTCCGCATTTTTGGTTGACTCGCCCAAACAAATGAGTCACATTTATTAAACCTTTGAGTGGAGCCGGGCAATATTTATGGTTGTAAAATGGTGCAATACTTAACATTTGAAGAGCAACGAGTTTTGATTCGATATTCGATTCGAAATTCTTTGTCTGATTCGATTCGACTCAAAAGTTGAGATTCACAGGGCCCATATATTTGTATTATTTTGATAGACAGTTTGTTCTTTGTTTTCTATACAGAACGTGAAAGTGTCAATAGTAAAGGTAAAAGGTGTATTTTGAAGCGATCCTTCGTTCGAAGAAATAAGTCTCATTTGTGAAAAACAAATAGATCAATGTTTTCACTTCGTCAACTTTTACTGTTCTATCTTCAAACTGCGCTTTCTTAAACAGCAAATAAATACGTAGAAAATCGATTTCTCACAATGTTAATTCTTCTTTTCGAAGTAGACCACCCGCTGCTATACCCATCAGTCCGATATCCTCATCACCTTCAGCAATGTTTAATGCTCATTCAGGTTTCTCAATAACCGATCAGAAAAGACTTTATCTTGCAGGTGAATATTTTAGTTGAGTCGAACGTTCACCAATTTGTACGGAAGTTTAGATTTTCTTACTCACGTGATGCGCTATTCACACAAACATTAATTGTGAGTTATTCTAAGTCAGTTTCGAGAAGATTACTGCCTTTCGACCTCAATTTTTCGTAAAATGCTTTAAAACACAGCGTTTTTAAAGGGGGGGGGGGGGGGTGGGGGGTGTCAGAACTGCACATTTTCCCACAAAATTTAGTTATGCAAAGGTCATGTACGTCAGTTGCTATAGTGATCAGTCACCGTCCGTCCGTCGTCCGTGAACATGGCGTTTGCATCTTCTCCCAAACCGCTGAACCAAGTTAATTGATATTTGAGATATTAGTTTGTTATGACATCGCAATTTGATTTTGTTCAAATCAGGTTGCCTCGCCCCTCGGTAGGGCCACGCCCAAAACGTGTGCTCAAATCTTAAAAATTTTCTTCTCATGAACCAGCAGTAGCAGAGATTTGATATTTGGTGTGCTGCTTCCTTTTGAGGTGTAGACTCAGATTTGTTCAAAAGAAGTTCGAGGAGCTATATTTGCCTTCGTTATGGGAGAGGCAAGAATTTTCACCCCGCCCAAAATTTCCATTTTCCAAACCGACTGGCAGATTTGAACCAAATTTGATATGAGGGCTTATTGGGTCATAAGTACTTAATTTATGCGCACATTTTTTCCCGTCTCCCCATGGGAAGCGAGGGAGCTAAAAATAGAAAAAAATTAAAACGCCCATATCTCCAAAACTACACGGCACTGAGAATTCTTATTTGGTGTGAAGCTTTCTTAGGACCACCAGAATGGAAAGGTAAAAAAAAATAGCTATCGGTTTTATCATGGGGTACTTTTGTGGGACTTTGAAAAAGTGCTGAGTCAGTATGTTTTAACACTGTGGGTAACGGAGAAAACATTTAAGACTACTTTTCTCCCAAACCACTGCTCCAAAAGCTTTCAAATGTATTTCACATTTAACATCTTTGGAAGATTGTTTCACATGTTTATTGAAATCGACTCCCTGGGTCCATATTTGGGCTCTCTATGGGAGGCCAAATGTTTAAATTAGTGCAGTATGAGGAATATTCTTTAAAGATCTTCTTCTTCTTCAGATCTACCAATCAGAATCTTTTGATATTTGGTGTGCTGCATGCTTAGGGGGTGAGATTCAAGTTTGTTCAAGCCAAGTCCCTGGGTTCATATTTGGGCTCACTGTGGGAGCCCGAATTATAACTTAGTTCAAAATGAGGAAATTTCTTTAAACATCTTCTTCTTCAGATCCAGCAGTTGGAATGTTTTAATATTCGGTATGCAGCATCCTTAGTGGGGTGAGATTCAAGTTTGTTCAGGCCATGTCCTTAGGTCCATATTTGGGCTCACTGTGGGAGCTCGAATTGTAACTTAGTTCAAAATGAGGAGTTTTCTTAAAAAATCTACTTCTTCAGATTCAGCAGCCGGAATGTTTTGATATTTGGTGTGCATCCTTGGGGGTGGGGGGGGGGGGGGAAGGAGGGGATTCAAGTTTGTTAAAGCCAAGTCCCTGGGTTCATATTTGGGCTCACTGTGGGAGCTCGAATTGTAACTTAGTTCAAAATGAGGAATTTTCTTTAAAAATCTTCTTCTTCAGATCCAGCAGTCGGAATGTTTTGATATTTAGTGTGCAGCATCCTTAGGGCGGTGAGATTCAATTTTGTTAAAGCCAAGTCCCTGGGCTCATATTTGGGCTCCCTGTGGGAGATCGAATTATAACTTAGTTCAATATGAGGAATTTTTCTTTAAAAATCTTCTTCAGATTCAGCAGTTGGAATGTTTTGATATTTGACATACAGCATCCTTAGGGGGTAAGATTCAAGTTTGTTCAAGCCAAGTCCCTGGGTTGATAAATGGGCTCCCTGTCAGAATCTTTTGATATTTGGTATACAGCATCCCACAGGATGTGAGATTTAAGTTTGTTCAAGGCAAGTCCCTGGGTTCATATTTGGACTCCCTGTGGGAGCCCGAATTATTGCTTAGTTCAATATGAGGAATATTCTTTAAAAATCTTTTTTTTTTAGATTCACTGGTCAGAATCTTTGGATATTTGGTATAAGCTTTTCTTAGGAGGAGTAGATGCAACATGTTGAAATCAATTCCCTGGATTGATATTTATGCTACCACGTCAGGTGAGCCCCCCCCCCCCCCCCCCCCCCCCGGGGCTTCTTGTTAAATATTGTGCTCAACTGGGGTTTCGGAAACCCCGTGGAATTCACAGACTGATAATTTGTACCTCACACAACGGAATTTTTATGGGTGAATATTTTTTGTGTACTGGTACATACTTTTATTGGCATGAACAGAAGTATAATTTACTATGCCTCGGAGTCAATTTGACCAATCAGGGTACCAACATTTTGAATCCTTTTTTTATGGAACCGAGTTGTCAAAATTTGTAATCAAATCAGGGTTGCAAACGGTTTCAAGATACGTAAATTTCGCTTTTGTGATATTTTTAAATGCATTTCCTAAATTTCCTACCGTGGTTTGGTTGGTTATTCGTCTCAAAACATTAAAGTCATGAAATCGACACGCCTTGTTTTGTTCAAATTCAATTCACCATGTTTATTTCATTCAGGTCGCGTATAGTTAATTCCCTTCATCCCAACACTTCTTTCGTCTGTTCGTTTACAAAATGGCAAAATAATTCGGAAACGTCTTCTTCCGAAATTGAAGCAAAACGAAAGCTTATATATCCCAAAAAACACTAAAAAATCACCTAGGTTAAGAATCCACGCAAATCAACTGGGTGGAGTGAATATGAACCCAATTGGGTTCATATTCACTCCATCCAGTTGATTTGAGGTGATTTTTAACCTAACTTATTTTAGAGTGAAACTATAAGAAGCAATATATTACTTGTGTGAGAAAAATCGGGAAGAAAAGTTTTAGGAGTTTCATAATGTTCGGCTCAACGAGGTCCCGAGTCATTTCTACATGGATGCCAGAAAAGTGAGTGGAGGTAATTACGCGTCTTCATCGATAGGAAGTTTTAGACATGGATTAACCCTTTACGTAACATGAAAAGCAGACGACACGTGCAAAAAATATTCTTGAATAACTAATTTTTTTCATTTTTTGTCTCAAAAACATAGGTTATGACCCCTCGTTGGAACGAGCTCGACGAGCTCGTTCCAACGAGGGGTCATAACCTATGTTTTTGAGACAAAAAATGAAAATATATTGAAAATTAATTGGCGATTTTTGTGAATAGCGCTGGTCGGTTTTGGCCGTTACGTTGGATAAAGGGTTAAACCGGTATCTGACCTCTCAACCATCCACCAGGAACATTGATATTATAAAAGACCCGATTTCAAAGATGCGAATGAAAACTTCAGACCGAGTTAAACGGGACAGGGAACGGTCACCACCCCCCCCCCCCTCCCCCAATGATAACGGATCAAGACAAAAACTGTGAATCTATGCGGTTATCAGACTTACCTACAAGGGGCTTGTTGAATAAGATGAAATTTGATGTGAGGTTATATATCTTTGAAGGGGCGGGGAAAATATGCATTTAATGATAAAGAGTTCGTTTGAAATAAAATTTGATGAAAAAACTGGTATGAAAATATGTTGTGATGTCTATTGAAGAATTATAAAAAAAAAAACCTCTGGAGAGAATGATCGTGAAAAATCGAGTTGGGTAGTGCCAGATTGTCCCGGCAATATTAACAGCCCAGTAGCTAGGATTGAAACAGTACCTATTAAAACTGAATCCATCATGCAATCGTTTATGGCTGAGACCTTTGGATATTTTCATTTAGTATGGATATTAGTATTATAACTGTCCCATTGGAGAGAATAGTCTTTCACAGTTTATGTCAGCGTTGAGCAAGAAAGCAGAACTGTGTGGGATATATACAAACCGTTCTGTGCGCACAAACGGTTCTAGCATAGTGTCACAAAATCGTTTTGAAGGCGCTCAAAATATGTCAGTTGCAGATCAAAAATTCTGTCCGCTCTCGCTATGTCCCAACTGGAGTTGGGAAGTGAAAATGGCGATGGGACAAGTTCTCAACGAAGTCGATGAAAGATGCTAACCCAAACATTCCATTGCAGATGTTAATCCTATTAATAAGTGTACACGCGCTGCTCCACCCCGCACATCGAATTACCAGCATAATATCACGGTCATACCTGCTTTGGATGAAATAAACTTGGATAAACGTTTCTCTCTCTTCGAGGAAATCGGCCACTGTCTCTTGTGAAGTGGCCCGAAAACTGTAAATATGATGAATACACAATCGGCTCTTCTATTTTGTTTTCTCGCTGCTCAGTTGGTAACTTTAATATTACCATAAATAAAAAATGACTGACATTGTAATAGCCGGAAAAAGAGACCTTGTTCTTGGATAAAAAAATGTTAGGCTTACACTGAAGATTTCGTTATTAATTGTTGACAAAGTATAATTTTCTTATTTATGCAAATTATTCAATATTTGTTTAACTTATATTTGGGATAGAGTAAATATTTTACTGTTTCTCTTATGGACTGTTAGTGAACAGAAACTCCTCGACATTAAATATATTAAGGCGTCTCTGGTTGCCTGGTACAGCGTTGCACTAGGTGAGGAGAAAACAATACCACTCTCCGCTTTGTGCAGGGTTATTATTTTCCCCTCACATTGTATCAGTCTATATCAGTAAACTAGAGACGCGGTAACTTATAGTACCACGCATTTCCAAAATGAGCACAACTGCCTCTCACATTTCATTATATGAATACCCCCCGAAAATACCGGATGACTGGTGCCCAACTATCCAAACTGCTCGATGAAAATCAAAATCCGTCATGTAAACTTATTGTGTAAGTTATTCGCAACTGTCCGGTTCATAAAAATGAAAAATGTTTGAATTTGTCAAAATATATCCTCGTTTTTAATTTAAATTATTTTTGCATGTACAATACACGGCATGAAGTTGCCAAAACCTAATGTAAGACTAAATCCACGAGACTTGTTTGCTTTATCAAAATAATACAGTGCAAATAGCCGTGCAAGTTGAATCAGCACGAAAAACAATCCCCAACGCACATTAAGCAATGGTTTGGGTATTACGTTTGATATAAATGTTTATGGAACATAAGTGGGAGCCAAATAAAATTAAGGTGCTAAAAACGTAAGGGAAGTTTATTAACTTTGACATTCCCACCTATGATATTTCTTAAATTCGAATTAAATATTCACAAATTATACACCAAACTGAAGGTTGTGATTTAGAGAATACGCATAATATATGCAATCATCTCACAGAGTTGACAGCAGGCAACAATGGTTCCTGGAAGTCTGCTACCATATTCGTACCAGAACGAATAACAAGATATTTCAGGCAAACAACTCGTGGCCAAATGTGCTTCATATATCCAAGAACAAAGCTAGGATATCAAAATTCTTCAAAACACAGCGACAGAGCTGCGTGGGGGTAAATTCCAAAACTGTCGGCTTTGTTTGTTTACATTGCCGGTCTATTTCGATTGTCGGTCAAGTTGATCGGACCGAAAAAGCATCAACATACAATGACGTCTAAAATCGAATAATGAGAAAGATCGCCTTAATACTTCATACTATTATTATATGTAGACGCCACAGTTGGAAATATAACTTGTAAGGTATCATGACACCTGTTGGAATTTCTTAGAATTACGTTTTTCTGTTTTTTGATATCTTCAATAAAAATGCAGACAGTGTTGTCCATTTCCCAAATGCAGCCATATCGCTGAATTCTAATGTATTTTGAATGGCTAGCTTTGTTGTTGGCTATCTGAAGCACATTTGTCCACGAGTTGTTTTCTGTAACTATTAGTTTATTATCAGTGCATGCACGAATACGGTAGCAGACTTCCAGGAACGATTGGTGCCTGCTCCCACCTCCATGAGTTGATTTCATATATATTGTGCGTGTTTTATACATACCAACCTTCATTTTGATGTATAATTTGTGTATATTTACTTTGAATTTATTGAATATTAGAGGTGGAAATTACAAAAGAGAACAAATTTACCTCACTTATATAGCACCTTAAGGGGCCGTATAAGTAATGGAATTTTGTTTATTTTGAAATTCTCACCGCTGATATTCCTTCAATTCAGATTAAATATACACAAATTATACATCAAAATGAAGGTTGGGATGTATAGAACTCGAAACACATATGCAATCAACTTATAGAGTTGGCAGCAGGCACCACTGGTTCCTGGAAGTCTGCTATCGTATTCATATCAGAACTGATAATAAAATACTATTTCGCAAGAACAACTCGTGGCCGAATGTGCTTCAGATATTCAATAACAAAGATAGGCATTCAAAACACTTTCGAATGCAACGACAGGACTTCATTTTGGAAAAGGACAACACTGTCTGTATTTTTTATTGAAGATGGTTTCCATGCTCGACAGACATGCGCAAATCACCCGATACCACGATTTTCCATTGAAAAACAAAATCGTAATTCTTAGAAATTTCAACAGGTATCATGATACCTTGCACTAAATATGACAACTGTGCAGTCTCTAGCTAATAATATTCTGTATTAAGGCGATCTTTCTCATTATTTGATTTTAGACGGCGTTGTATAACAATGCTTTTTCCGTCCGATGACGTCGACCGGAAATCGAAAGTAAATTCATATGTAATAAAAACGAAGATGTTGGAATTTACCCCCATGCAGCTCTGTTGCTGTGTTTTGAAGAATTTTGATACCCTAGCAGTAGGTATATTAGGCCGATTCCATATCACTTGTACACGATTTTGTACATGTACACGTACATCGATGTACACCTCCATAGGATTCAGTGTTAAAATCGTGTACAGGTACACAAAATGTCGTTTTTTATGGTGATACAGAATCGTCCATCGTTTTACATCGCACTTTTAACGTTCAAAATATCTGTTGGCGAACGCGTACATTCGACACGTCGCTCAAGAGTGAAAAACATGTATGAAATTTTAAGAAAATATGATTAAAAATTTGTTCTCCACGCTCCCATCGCGGATTAGACCATCGATCCATCGTTGGTGAACGCGAGCAAAAAACGTTTTGCCGATTCTGTATCAGCATCAAAAAGCGGTTTGCCGACTCTGTATCACTCAAGTAGGTATACGTTCACCAACGGGTATTTGAACGGTTAAAGTGCGATCCGATCGGGGAAACCCATTTGCCGATTCCAGATCAAAAAATCGACCTCTGTACGGTATGTGGAAAAAAGGTGATGTCGAATCGGCAAAACCACTGCCACGTTCCCGATCGCGTTTGGGACGGTATAGGGTGCGATTTGATCGGTGAAAAAAAAAACAAACGATTTGCCGGATTCATCTCTTGAGTTTTGTGAGAGGTGAATTGTGATAGAATCGGTTTTGAGGAGAGGAAATAAAAAAGTGGGAAATAAAAAAAAATGATTGATATATATAGGAGAGAAAAAAAATATAAATAAATATTTATTTAAAATATAAAATATATCAAATCGAATAGATAATAAAAAATACGTAAATCATGAGTGCTTCCCAGACTATTAGAGCAAAGTTTCTTTTAAAAATGCTGATGAAAGCCTACGCATTCTATGTGAACGAACAACTAAGTCGCCTCTTGTTAGAACGATGTGTCGGATGTCGGGATCACCTAGACTTCGATCACGAGAATCATTCGTGTCTGATGATGGAAAGGGAAGATATGGTCGTCAAGTATTTCGAACCAGCGTTCAAATCGACGAAGTGATCGCGTTTTGGAAGAGATTACTCTTCTGTAAGGATCGAGACAAGCCCACAGTTTCGGAAGAACTGAAATTGGCGCGTAGAAGTCTGACTTTAGAAGACAAGGGATGCATCATGAAATTATTGTTCAATGAAGCATACATCTAAGTTTTTCTCGTTGATATAAAATAAGGGAGAATAGAAAATAAAAAATAAATACACACATAAATTTTTTATCTAATATTAGAAAGAAAAAAAAACACAAAAAATGAGAACCAGAAATAAATTGTATCCGATGTTAGATGACGACGAGGACGAGAAGCCGAACGGCGTTTTGCCGACGGCACCGTCGCTAGAAGAAAAAGAAAGAGGAGAGAGGTATCGCAATGATCAAATCAGTAGAATCCAAGAGTATCTAACTCGAGAGAGAGAGATTCTCGCCGTTCTCTCAAGAAGAAGTATTCACGTTTCCTGAAATTCGTCAACGCGGTCGACACAACACTCATCACGATTTCCATGGGTTTACACGCGGCTGGCATCGGATTGTTGTCGACCGCGGTCGGCATTCCAATCGTGTTGACCGTAGAAGGAGTGGCTCTCGCCGCCAGATTGTTTAGCATGCTCGGAAACTTTTTGAGTAGGAAATTATATCTGAAGGCGAGGAAACATGACAAGAATCGCGTCTTGGAAGCCTCCAAGATCGACACGATATCCGAAATGATCTCGATGGCGTTGAAAGATGGTAGGATATCGGACGGAGAATACTTCATGATATTGGGCGAGAAAACGAAATACGAAGCCATGAAAGAAGCCGTGAGAATCAAGACTCGTCAGATCATCAAGGAAGAGATGAAGGATTCTCTCGTGGAAAAAGGGAGGAAAGAGGCCAGGGAGGAATTGAGTAGGATGATAGAACTCAAGAGCAGTGATTGAAAAAAAAATATATATAATAAGAACAGAATTTTTAAAAAAGAAATATTAAATTTATATATAAAATAAAAACGAAATTAATTTAAATAACTTTCAAAAAAATGTATTGCGTAAAGTGTAAGAGAGTTACCGAGATGAGTAATTCTTGAGAAGTATGAACTAAAAACGACAGACAGATGCTTCGCGGAATTTGCGACGTGTGTGGTTCTATCAAGACTCGATTCGTCAAAAAAAAAAAGAATGCGAGCAAAGGTAAAGGCATCGTGAATAAAATGATCAATAATCTACCTTTCAAAATGCATCTGCCTGGTCACAGTTTCACGGGACCTGGAACGAAATTGAACAAGAGACTCAACGCCGATCTGACTCCTAAATCTTGGAGCAAACCTGTGAATAGGGTGGATGTGGCCGCATATGATCATGATCTGTGCTACGCCGGACATCCCGACACCAAGACTCGCAACGGTGTCTGCGATAAAAACATGTTGGGGAAATTGAGAGGCATATCGAATCCGACCAGGAGAGAGAAGATGGAACGTTCGCTGGTCGGCAATCTGATCGGTGCGAAACGATTGGCCGAGGATTTACACAACTCATCGTGCATAAATTTCGAAAGAGAAGGGTGTTCGTGAAGGGTTTGGATGATATTTGGTCTGTCGACTTGGTTGACATGAGATCGTTTTTGAGGTGGAACGAGGGTGTCAAATATCTATTGACGGTCATCGACATGTTTTCCAAATACGGTTGGATCAGAGCTTTGAAGAATAAATCGGGACCTTGCGTCGCCGAGGCTCTGAAGAGCATGTTCGACTAGTCTTCTCGAAAACCGAATAAATTGTGGGTGGATAAGGGAAAGGAATTCTACAACAAGCACGTTCATCGATTGGTCGACCTCTACTCGATCGAAAACGAAGAGAAAGCCAGCGTGGTGGAACGTTGGAATCGAACGATGAAGGAAAAGATACATAGATACTTCATGGCAAATTCGACCAAGAAATACATATACGCTCTGAACGGTTTGGTTAAAGATTACAACAACATGCGACACAGATTGATCAAGATTACTCCCGCGGAAGCTAGCGATCCTCGGAACGAAAAACGGGTCTACATGAATTTATATCCTGAGAGATCTAAGATTAGGAAGAAGTCTAGAACGCCGAAATTTGCGGTCGGCAATCGAGTGAGAATCTACGCTTATAAGAAGCACTTCGAAAAGGGTTATACTCCTCGATGGACCTCGGAAATCTTCGTGATAATCAAAATATTTCACACCGATCCGGTGACTTACGAAATCGAAGCTTTGGATGGAGAAGAGATCATCAGAAAGTTTTACGAACAACAATTACAGAAGACAAAGTTTTGATAAAGAAAAACAAATTCCTTTTATTTACACTCTTAAACATTTTCTTGTTTACACACATATATATATAGGAGAGAAAAATAATAATAAAAAATAATTAAAACTATTTTTAGATAAAAAAAAGAAGCAAGCTAATTAATAAACAAAAAAAACCAAAAACGCTTTAAAAATGACAAATATATTCGATATAGCAGTGAAAGATGAAAGTATTCAAGAATATGAGGTTCACGAATACGAACCAGTAACCGGAACGAGTTTGAACAATGCGGGAGAGATAAGAATCAACGTCGAAACTCAAGATCTATTCGTCCATCCTAGCGAGAGTTACATAGTGGTGCAGGGACGTCTCACCAAGGAAGATGGGAGCGACTACGCCGACGACGACAAGGTTACTCTAGCCAATAATGGAATCATGCATCTATTCAGTAATATAAAATACATGCTATCCAGACAAGAGATAGAATCTGTGTTTCATCCCGGTCAGGCCACCACGATGTTTGGTCTCTTGACGTATCCTGATGATTTTTCAAAATCCAGAGGACTTAATCGGTTGTGGATGAAAGACACCATCGGCCCTGCTAGCGTCGGCGCTGCCGCGATATTCGACTACGTCGTCAAGACGTCCAAACCTAAAGGAACGTTTTCGTTCAGGATACCTTTGAAACACATGTTCGGATTCGCGGACGATTACAACAAGATCATGTACAGATTCAAACACAATCTGACGTTGATCCGAAAAGGAAACGACGCCACAATAGTGAGACTCCCTGCGACCGATGCGGGTAAGTTAACTCTACAGAAGATATCGTGGTTCGTTCCGCACGTGGAGCCTTTGGTCGAGGAAAAAACACGTCTCTACAAGATCATAGAATCCAAGAGTAAATTACCTGTGGGATTTAGAATGAGACAATGCGACACGACCAGCATTCCACCCTCCACGAATCACTTCGATTGGCGATTGCCAGTGAAATCTGCTTCTGCGAGACCGCGTTTCATCATGGTTGCGTTTCAGACTGATAAGGATGGGTCTCAGGAAAAGAATGCGTTGCTGTTCGATCACTGCCATTTGAGAAACATGCAAGTGTTTTTGAACACCACAAGATATCCAGCAATCGATTACAATGCGTCGTTCGACAAGAACGATTTCTGCAGACTGTATGATTTTAGAAAGAAGTATCACGGTCTAGATGAATTGGTGAACAACCCTAACATATCTCCCGGCGAATACAAGTCGATATATCCCATGTTCGTATTCGACATCAGTAAACAGAGTGAACGACTCAAGAGTAGCGTCTTAGACATTCAGATCAAGATGCAATTCGATAGGAAAAACCGAAGCCTTCACCCTGGTCCTGTCGGACAGAGAATTACAATTCGAATCTGATGGAAATAAGATGTCGATCATTCGGTGAGAGACGTGTGTGAAAAAAAATAAAAAACAAAATAAAAAAAAAGTAATGAGTAATTATTAAAAACAAAAAAACCAAAAAAAAAATAAATAAAGTAATGAGATCTATAGAGATTGTACATCTTTCTAAATCTCATTACTTTTTTTTTTTGATTTTAATAATCACACATTATTTTTTTAAATTAATTATTTCCACGCATTCACTGTTTGTTCAAAGGATCTAGTTTGATCAGTAGACTCATCACGGAACTGGCGGCTTCGGGATTATTGGTTTTCATAACGAAATTAATCCTGTCTCCGGCGTTCACTTTGAGAGGCGTGCCAAACGTGCTAATATTCGCGTGTTGATTCTCAGTCTTTTCAACGCTGTATTTCTTATCGCTCTCTACTCCATTCACCACGAGATTGACGACCGCTCTGTTATTCAAATCCGAGGAAGCCAGAGCCATTTGAATGATTTCACCTCCCAATGGCATGGGATATCCCACCTGACCATGTTTCAATCCGCTACCTCCGTTTCCGAAAGACCACTCGGTTTTTCCCTCCTATAACGTGCCGGCCTCCTCAGCACACACGGTGATCAATTTTCTAGCATATTTGAGTCTTTCCACCACCGAAATCAGGGTGCAGGCGTCCATCATGTTCACGGGATCTGGTAGATTCGTGAGCGCATGTCCGCCCATGTCTAGTTTACCTTCCATGACGTCGCCCTTTCTCCAGACCGAGTTGTCATCCACGTAGTTCCTGCTGACCGCGCTGGAATCGAATTCGGGATCGTGATTGAGTCCGAATAAATTCTCACCGTTCATGTTGATACCACCCTCCATGGTTCCACCAGATTGTTTGTTCAAGTAGAGATTGTCCACTTGCGATTCTACGTATTCTTGTGATCGTATCATGGCAGAATCTACGTAGCCCTTGTTGACTGCGGTTGAGTCTGCATCTGTGTCGTCGACCTTCGACAGATTCAATATCTTGTTGAATCCTGCATTCAGATCCGATTTCATTTCTCGTCCATCAGACTTTCTCTGTTCCAGATCTCTGTAGTATTTGGTCGCCACGTCCTTGGGATTCGTGGGAGTGGCCACGTTCGTTATCTTGTTAGAATTGGCGTTCAATCCTGAGTGCATCGTTTTCTGAACGTATCTATTTCTCAAGTGTTCGCTGAATCGCGCGTGAGAGTCATCAGCGTATTTCTTGGTCGTGGCATTGGTGGGATCTATGGGATTTGTGACATTCACCAAACATTTAGATTTCAGATCGAGATCGTCGGTCATGGCTTTATCCACATAATTATCTAGCATGATTCGTTCGAAATCCGCGTTCCCCCTGTCAACGTATATTTTAGTCGCAGCATTTGCAAGATCTATCAGCTCGGGAAGATAGTAGAGCTTGTTATCGTTCATGTTCAAAGGTTCCTCTTGAGTTTCGTATCTCCGAATGTAACGTTCGTCCAAGTTGGCAACGTCATAACCATCATCGACTTCGAGCGTCTTCCTCTTCTTTTTGGGTCGACTTTCGTCGGCACTTCTACCAAATTTATCGACTGGCATGTGTTTTGAGATTTTTGTTTTAAAAAATATATTTCAAACGCAGTTTATTAAAAAATGAATTATTTCACTTATTTTATTTTTCGTTTTTATTCGATTAAATTTTTTTAAAATAATTTTTTACCTTTATATACTATAAAAAAAATCTTGAAACCGATCTCCTTCAGACCATCTCTTGAGAACGTAGAGACATAAGTGACTGCAAAACACTTGATCTGGTGATTGCACGCGTTCTGTGTTGTAACAAACCATCGATTTGTTGAAATAGTTCTTTATTTCTTTCGGCGGTGAGATTCTGTAGCTGTCAAAATAATAATTCTTCTTCTTCCTGTTCTTGAACCACGCCACCCAGTGAGTGACCCGATAAATCGTCTAGATTTAAAATTCCACATTCCGATTGTCGAGGTCTTCTCTTCAGCAAGGCATCTCTAGAAAACACGCCTAGAAAATCTTTGATTTTCAAATCCTTCGTCGCATTCGACAGATCGATGTTGGATAGGGGTTCGTTAGGTAAGGTGACACCTTCTACGGATATCTCTATTTTCTTATTCATAAATGTGTATATTTTTTTAAAAATTTATTTATTTTATTATAATTCACTAAAATGATGTTATTTTTTATTTTTCTTTTTAAACTAATTCTATCGACTTCCATAATGTTGAATCCGTCTAATTCCTCGACTTTCATAATCTTGAATCCGTCTAATTCCTCTTGATTTTCTGGAATCCTATCATCCACAATCATATCTGAAATCCTATCATCTAAAATTAGATCCAAAGTCCAATGTCCGCATGCCAAAGTGCTTATTTTATCATTTAACATGAATCTCTTATCGTTGTCGGCCGTCAGCGAAATCTTGTTGACTATTTCGGTATACAAGTCATGATTTTCACTTCGAATCGATTTCATAGTCTTATACACCGGACCACTTCCTAACAGACAATCTTTATATTCTTGGAAAGAGATGTTTTTCTTCACCACGCATGCTTTAACCCCTTTGCACTTCTTGATCTCTTCATCTTCTAGACGATAAGCATACAGTTTGGGTCTCAAGCCCACGAATTCGAGGATTTGTTTACCGTCGCTCTCATCCTTAAATTTACCTAACACCTTGTTGTCGTTCGATTGAAAGTTGGACGGGTGATCAACGGGATAATTGCTCGTGTCAAACCACGCGGCCACGCCTGGAGATATATCTCAGTAGACATCTTTCGTCTCTATCTCGTAAACTAAACTGTCGATGTCGGTGAACAGTAGTTTGGCTTTATCACCAAATTTTCCTTTGATGTAATCGTAGTGAAACTCGTACATCAATCGCTTGCTGATATCTAAGATGATCGATCCAAGATAATACAGTGTGTCAAACTTCAGGTGCGTCTTTTGCATGTGAACGGCGACTAGATTTTCATTGAATATGGTTCGGTGTTTGTAAATGGGTTTCGCCACTAATTTTTTAGCTCTTTTCTCAGATGTGACGAGTCGAACGTCGGTTCTCTTCCTGATGTTTTCCATCGATTTACCGTACACGCAGTTGTTCATGAGTTTGAAGAAATCTTTTTCAAAATCGTTCTCGGCTCGAATTCTGAGATTTGTGTTGAGATTGATGTATTTTTTCATCCAAGGCTCTTTGTCGAATCGAATGATGCGATGTATGTTGACTAATTTCATCCCGTAATCGACGTATTGTTTCAAATTCTCACTGTAGGTGACGTAGTTACGTTTGTTAGATAAATTGGGAATGAGTTTTTCCTCGTCTCCTTCGTTCGGTTCCATTCATTCGGGAGCCAGCGGATAATCATTGTGTAGATCATGTAATTCTTCCGGATAGTTCAAATCGACTTCTAAAATGCAAGGATAGTCTCTCCATTTTTGCATCTCTTCCTGTTCCGTTACCCATTCGAAATTTCCAATCGGTAAAGGATGAGTCATAGCCCAACCATACAGATTATTAGCGTCCCAATACTGTATGTATTTATTCGACCGTTTCGAATCGAAACCTTCTTTCATGTAGTGATTGTTAGCTTCAGAATATCTGTGGGAGATCATCGTGATGTCACCTCTCTCAGCCCTTTCGAACATGAGCAACATGTTCACGTCGGATAATAATTCCAATTGGACTTCAGTGGTCTTCAACAGAGCGTCCCACGCCAGACCGGGAGCGGTGAAATACCAAGCTGGATCCAGATTGTAATTTCGACGACAGACGTCTCAAAAATTTTCGAACACGTCTGCCAAGAGTAGAAGGTCAGTCTTTAGATAGAGATCGTGATAATGTCTCATGGTTTTCATATCGAATGATTTCCACATGTTTTTAGCGTGTTCGTAATTCTCGTTGGAAATGTTGGATTCGTATAATTTCGAATAAAAATCTTCTTTTGAAGGTAGTGCGGTGTCGGCGAATCTCTTTAGATCATTCGTGTAATCGTAAGGATAGACTCCTTTCCTCAACATGACGTCTACTCGTTCTCCAAAATGTTTGCTCGTGATTTTAAATTTATCCTTGCTCATGTTATCGACTAATTTTTCCAGAGCGGTCAACATGAATTTAAAACTGTCGATGAAATGTATGCTTCTACGAATGAATTTCGTTTTTTCTTTCAACGTCTCTCTGTTGATTCCTCTTTTCTTCTCCATGAGCTTCCATTTCGTGAAGGAAATGTATCTTTCTTCGCTGTTCATGATGCAATTTAATTCTTCGTGGGAGGTGCTGAGATTTTTCACGAACAGACGACTGTCGTAACCCGAGAGATTGTGAAATATCACCGGATAGAAAACGGCATCTCGATATTTTAAATTACACTTGCTGTGAGCCGGACCATGATACAGACCCGTATAATGATCATGGTCTCTGACCTTCTTATTTTCCTCCGAATTCTCGTCGAACGATTGTCTGCATATGTGACATTCAGTGGCTCTGTTATTTTCATCCTGCTGCTCTCGCGTGATGATCATTTTCGCCGGAGTTTTGAATTTATCGTATAACATTTGAATTTTCGATTCTAACTCTTCCACGAACCTTTGAGCCACGTCGTCGTCTTCGCACTGTTTCGTGTAGGTGAAGGGACCCATGTCATGTTGCGAGTCGAAAGCACATTTCACGTAAATGCAATAGCCCGAAGGTATGTGTTTTTGATATCTTTCGACGTAACTTTGAAGAGCGTTAGGTTGGCAGGAACTCATTTTCATGGTGAAACATTCGAAATCAGCGTACACGATGAATGGTACTTTTAACCTTCTACTGCAATTTTCAAACTTCATGATGGTGTTGGGTTTGGGCATTTCAATGGCGACATCTTGATTTTCATTGCAATATTCCTGATGTTTCGCTAACGATTTTTTGCTCTGAAACATGTTCATGCAGTTGCAACATAAACATATCTTATGTTCATGTTTATTATTTTGTCTTGACAGTAATCAGCTCGGATTTTTAACCCAACAATAATGACGATTGTCACCATTCAATATCAATAATAAAATAATCATCTTTTCTCTTTCGAGATACGAAGTCTGTCTGAGAGGATAGATCGTTCGTTATTCATCATCGTATCCCAAGACGTTCACCGCTATGGTGGGATTTTGAGCCTCGAAACGTTCGATGTGTTTTAACTCTGTTGGAAAAGTCACTCCGGTCCAATCGAGATTTTTAGAAGTCTCCTCGTAACGAGAAACTCTTTCGGGGTTCAGTTTGACAGGGTATAAAGCAGAGGTGACTGCTCATTTAAAACACTGATCATCTTTATTTCTCACATTGATCACAGCATTTTTTTTAGCTAAGAAATACGGTAATTCCACGTAGGAAGACCCTTTCAACGAATCGTTTTCAGTTATATGAATTTCAAGTTTCAACATCTCATCGAACGTCCAATTACTACCTTCATGTTGATAATTCGCAAGAGACGTCAACATCTTGTCTTTCATCTTTTCGAAAACGTCTGATAAATCTGAACCTCGAAATATGGGTTTGACGTTAGATCTGAAATATGTATTTTTCACGATGCTCTCGCCGGACTTCACATCGATTTTATTCATCACACAATGGAGTATCATCTTAATTTTTCGTCCTACATTCATGTGTTTGCAAAACAAATCCAATATTTTTTTCTTCACCCGTTCCATGAATAATTTCGCATCGATTTTCTTGAACGAGGGAACCATGTCGAAAGTTTTAAAAACGCGTTTGATCGCACTCTCCCATTCTAAGGCTTCGATTGGAATAGCTCTGTGATGAGTCATGCTACATATTCTTCTCCTTTCCCTTCGTTGATTGCTTGTCGAATTTCGCTCGATATATCTCGTTTGTCTAGAATCTGAAGTACATCACTTGTTTTCGTTTTAGTTTTTTTTTCTTTTCTTTTGAAACTTGAAGTTCTTCAACGGCTTTTCGTTCAGTCGTCTTCTTATTTTTCACAATCGAAACGTTTTTGCTTTTTTTGACATCGGCATTTCGATTCCTTTTACTATCTTTTTCTTCTTCTCATTTTTCACAACCGATGCATTTTTTGACGTTGTTGCTATCGACATTTCATTTGCCTTTCCATCGTTTCGCAAATATTCCTGTATGACTTCAATTTTTTTTGATTTAGTTCTATGATTTCTGAAGTGTGGAATTTTAAATAGTTTACAAATTTCGTTTAACTGAGGTACGGTTTTCTCATTTAAATTTTCCATTTTTTTATTTGTTTGCTCCATTTGTAAGAATTTTTTTTTTTCGAATTTTGTATTTAAATAATTTGTTTTTTTACTCTTTATATATAAAAAGATTTTTTTTAAATTTTTCTTTAATGTGAAAAATATTTTTTTTTTGATGAAATTAATCTATTTTTATGTTCCTTAATGTGAAAAAATTGAATTAATATGAGAAAAAAGGATGTTAAAATTTAACTTTTTATTTATATATAAAGAGAAAAAAACTTTTACAAAAAAATTTTTACATTAAAGAAAATTAAAAATTAAAAAAAACCTTTTTTTTTATATATATATAAAGAGTAAAAAAAACAAAACAAACTTTTTTAACAAATTATTATTTAAATACAAAATTTAAAATATATTATTTGCAAGAATTCATAAAACAAAAAACTAAATAATCAATCATGACAACAACACCTAAAAGATGGGAATTGAAATTGAAACGAGTCGAAACGTATAAGAAAGTCGGTTATAAAATCTATAGATTACAACGACATGACTCCATCGAATTGAATGAGGTTGAGATGAAGGGCTTAGAGCATAAACATGACAAATATAGCATGCCTTTGAAATTGGACGAAGCCATGCTCGATTTGTTTTACGAGTACCACAGCGATCTGCAGAATATCATCGTTGCCGAAGACAGAGAATTCGACAAGGACGATTTGTCGTTGTTCTATGGAAATTACATATATCCAAAAATCTCACTCAAACTCATGGACAAATCGGGTGGTAAGAGTGCGTTCACCGATGTAAAAAAACTTAAAAAAGTAAAGATAAACATTCAACACATTTTCGAAAAAGTAGAAAACACGAGTGTCAACATGCTAATAACGGACTTGAAAATCTAAACAATAGAGAGATTGATTTTTAGCAAAGAAGAAGGAAAAAAAAGTAATGAGATCATCTTTAGATCTCATTACTTTTTTTGTTTTTTTTGTTTTCCTTCTTCACTATTGCCCATATATTATAATAACGTTTCCTTTTTTCTCAAATTTCAGCGTCGATTCTTCTTTTCTTTTTTTTTTTGTGATATGCTACGTTTTTATGAGAACACATTTGTTTATCCGAATCATAATTATGAACGAATGTTGTGCATCTCTCGGTAACACTCGCATCATCACCATTCTCTTTAGAAGATAGTGGTAACGGTGGAAAATGTCTCATTCTTTTAAATTTCAACCGCATATCCCGATCTTTATTTAACTCTTTTATCAGTTCTTTACTAAGATATCCATCATTAGCATCTCATCATTTTTCCACATCTTTTTCACACTCTATCTCGCGATATTCATCATTATTGTCTAATTGTTTTTCCACCTTTTTATCCATTTTATATTATTTTATACTTTCTATGATTTATATTTTATATTTATATAATAATATAAATGTTTTACATTATAATAACATATTCAAAATCGGTATATTCTTAAATGGCGTTTTCTCACCAAACAACAAACCCTTGCCGAGTCGCTCAACGTTCCATCCACTCTTCAGATAGAGACCGTTTCCACTCAAAGAGTTGTCACCTCTAACGGGTTCTAAATACAATCATTTACCGCCGTCGTCTACATGGACGCGACACATGGCTCCTCCCTTCTCCAAAAATAGTCCGCTGCCACCCATTAATTTTTGAACTGCCGAACTCGTGAGTCCCGTGAGAGCTCCCACGCCCAGAGTCTTTCCGAGAAAGGGTAATGCCTTTGCGGCGAAGGGTAATGCTTTTGCGGCAATTCCTGCCAATAGTGGTAGGAAACTGCCTTTCATTCTCAAATTGTATCTCAATTGAGCGGGACTCAGTCTAACCGTCAACCCTCTTCCATCACGAATCGCTTTCTCCATCCTTTTGATTTGACTTCTGGTCCAGGCGATCGAATCTGACTGCCACTCGTCAGATCTTCATGAGTGAATTTGAATCTCACCGCCTCGCCTCGAGTTGTTAATGCTCTCTTAAGTTTCTTCCTCTGTCCTGCGGATATGTTCACGTTTTTAACCACGTATTGTGTCATAATTCTTTTAAAATATATTTTCTTCAATTGTTTTTTTTTGTTTTAATGATAATTATATATATTAAATAATAATTTTTGTAAAATTAATATTGTGTTTATTTTATTTTTGTTATTTATATATATACACAATATTTTTTTTTTTTGCTTTTATATTTCTCTTATGTGAAATCGTATCGTCACCCTCTCTCCGCAAAGATCTAACAGTTCACCATTTGATCCGTCAACGTGGTTTTGAGACTATACAACGTGTCTAAAATCACTGGTACATAAACTAAATTTCGAGGTCGTTCCACGATCTTATAACCTGGCGACATGTTTGGAAAGAAGGAATAGATCGTCGGTTGAGCGCTACCATTCAGGTAGCTTCCAGCAATCACATCCACGTTCACCAGAATGCTATTGACTGCGAGAATGTTGACCGTATTTTCAGATGCCGCGTGACCTCAATACATCTTTCGATCGAATCCCAGCATCTTGCCTATAGAATCGTCCGTACTGAAATCCACTCGAAAATTATCTTCCAAATCCAACATCGTCTGTAAGGTATTAGGATTGGGAGCGAGTCTGATCTTGTTGCTTCCCTTTCCATCCGTCTTCATTCGCGTCTGAATGTAATTGTTCAAATCGTCTATGTCGTAACTTCCTTTGGGAATTCGAATCTCCAACCAATCCACTCCGTCGGAATACTTAAACGAGTTATTCTTTTCGGTGACGTTGGGAAAGGAATAATAAGTCTCCAGATTCACCAACGCCATCTCGTATCTTTTCTCTCTATTCAATTCGATGGAAGGTTCGAATTTCGTCGTGAATTGAGTCGAATCGCCACTCACCATGATTTGAATGGATTGTTTTGCAGCCATATTCTCAGCTATCCATTCTAACAATTCTCCTTGTTCGAACATTATATTTAATTTTATTTTTTCAAAAACTAATTATTTGAAGATTTATTATTTTCTAATTTTTTTTATTTTCACGCTCTATCTTATTATCATCAGAAACATAAAACTTGTCGAATCTGCACCGATATTTTCCACGATTAAATTCGCTAGTCAAATCGATCATGACGAAATTGTAAAGTCCTCCATCCCAAACCCTCTTGCAGAATCTCCTGAATTCCGCCGTGCTCATTTCGTTTGCGACGTGATCGCTGTAGATGTGATTGAGATTCTTGAGATCTTGGCGAAAGAGACATTGAAAATTAGCGTTCTCCCTTATCGTCTGTCTGGGCAATCGAAAATAATTCTGCGACAGGTAGAAACAGTCCACATTGCTGTGATGACTCCTAACGTAATACAATTTGCATCGGTTCTGTCTGTCCAAAAGCAGATCGTCGAAAATCATGAGATTCTTATCTTCCGATTTCAATTCTCTAGGATCCGGAACGTCGCTAGCATTCTCATAAAATCGACACTCGACGTTTGAAGATGCATTTCTCTTCATCAATTCCATCGCTGCACCGTCCAAAATGGTTGAAAGAGAAGCTTCACTTTTGTCGAATTCCTCCCTACTGTCAAAGATTCTGGCTATGACGTCCTTAGGCAATCTACGATCCATGCACTCTCGAAGCAATCTGTATTCGGGTTGAAACAAGCTCTTGCCAAACACAAACAATCTGTCATAATCCAACCAGTCGGGTCGGGACAACAGATTCATCAACAGATTGGTCTTTCCACAATTCGATTTTTCCACTGTCAAGCCTCTTATGCTTTTAGGAAAGAACTCATTATTCGACCTCTTAGTCGCGGTGTCATTCCAAGACATATCTTTAATGTTCATCTTTGTTTTATTTTCTTTTTGTTTGTTATTTTAGATTTTTTCAAACACAATTTTTTATGTTTTTTCAAACTCAGTTTTTAATATTATTATCTATTTATATTACACCGTCGTGAGTTCTCTTCAATCCAGATCCACTCGTCATTTTGGCTAAATCTTGTATGGGTACCACAGCATCCTTAAAATCTTTCCAACTTTTTGGCATTCGCTCTAACATAGCTCGCTTCGACGGTGGACTGATCAACTTGTCGATCAATGCGTCGGCTGCCCTCTTGCCAGCCACAGAAGCTATCCTACCACTGGCTTCAGAAGCGGCTTTCTTACCAGCATCCAAAGCCGTCTTCTTACCAACCTCAAACGCGGTCGATGCGAGTTTTCTACCCGCATCACTCGTGAATGCTCGCATTATAGAATCGATGATGCCAGAACTGCCTTGAACGTAAGTTCTAACGTATCCCCTGTTCTTTATCACCAACATATTTTATTTTATAATATATATTTTGTTTTCACTGGTAAATCGTTTGTTGTTTAAATACTTTTTATTATTCTAGTGTAAAATTTACTGTTTTTATTTTATATAATTTTGTTTGTTTGTTTGTTTCTCTCTACTTATTATATACATCAATCCTTCAATTCGTTCATCAGCCTTTTATAATGTTTTTTTTTTAAAACCTTCTGTCTTAACAATTCATCGCATATGCTAACTATTTCATTATCTAATCCTGTGTTACCAGCGTGTCTACTTGCCATCAACAATCTCAATCTCTGAAACAGAGCGTCAGAATCACTCGGAAGAAAAGTGGTTTTCACCCCTTTACCAGTCACCGATTCGATGAACTTCTTATGCAAATTCCATATAGGTTTCACCACTTTCGTCCACTTGTAACCTCTGCTGGCTTTAGGTCTCGTCTCTCTGTCATCATTATTTCTCTTCATGGCGTTGGTCCCAACCAGAATGTTGCCGTAATTGTTGTAATCCTGTTCCGTGTAATCACTAGGCTTGTCATAAAGGAGCAATTTGCACAGTCTGGAAGTTAATTCGTACCTATTCGAACCGACGGTTAATTCATCATCATCTATTTCCACTTCTGTGTCGCCCACAAAAGTTCTACCGTCCGAATCCTTATAAAATCCATACAACAGATCTCTCTTACCACCATCCTTGGACAATGCGATGCTATCAGTGGTGATAGTCGAAGCGCTATCGCTCTCACTCACGTCGGTTTCGATTTTCATGGGAACATAATCCGGTGTAGATTGAAATGAATACTGGTTTGTAAAACTACCAGGCAACGAACCCATTCTCAAAGAACTTTCTTTTAAGGGCCTCAGTTCGTCATCGATCTCCTTCTTGCTTCACTCTTGAACCTCCGTCACAGGTTTAAATATTTTTGTGGTCTCGCATTTGAGTTCGATCTCTCCAAGACGTCTGCTTCTGTCAGCCGATTGAATGCTCTTTTTGGCACGTTCATGTTCATTTAAAAGCTGATCTCGGCGTTTAGCATCCATCTGTAAAAACATTTTTTTTCGTTTTTAAATTATTAATATTTCCTTTGAGTATGCTAATGTGAGTTATTTATTATTTTCAAAATTAAATGTATAATTATTTTTTATGTTTTAAGAAAATAAAAATCTTCTGTCTTTAATATAATAACTAAAACCAGTTAAGGAAAAACATTTATAAAATAAACCTCTTTAAATGCGTTTTGCCCTCGAACGTGTTAAAGATCACATCAACAGTTATTTCCGACAATGAGAAACTTAGAGCTAGTCTCAAATAAACATCTATAAATACAACGTTTTTAAAGTGTTAAATCATACAGGTAGTTATTTCCTCACACTTGAAGTCATTCTCAAAATAATACCCCATGAATATCTTGTAATATTTTGAGTTAAAACCACGTTAGTACTCGCACATTGAACAATGCTATTTCTCTAAATTTTTTACATGGAAATCGTTTCAGTCAAAAAAACAAGAGTTGAAAAAATATTTAAAAAAACTTCTCTGGCGAGAATTTTTTTGCAAAAAAAATATATGGGAAAAAATAATACTCCATGAATATCTTGTAATATTTTAAATAAAAACCGCGTTAGTACTCGCACGTTGAACAATGCTATTTCTCTAAAATTTTTACATGGAAATCGTTTCAGTCAAAAAAACAACAGTTGAAAAAATATTTTTAAAAAATTCTCTGGCGAGAATTTTTTTTGCAAAAAAAAATATATGGGAAAAAATAATACTCCATGAATATCTTGTAATATTTTGAGTTAAAACCGCGTTAGTACTCGCACGTTGAACAACGCTATTTCTCTAAAATTTTTACATGTAAATCGTTTCATTCGAAAAAAGCCATAGTTAAACAGCACATTGAAAACTCAATTTCTGATTTAATACGTAATATACTTAAAATCATTCACAATAAAACCATTGATAAAATGCAACGCCCTCGGCGATTATTCTCACCTCCATATCATCAAAGAGCAAAATACTATTTGAAGTAAACAAAGACAATTATCATCAAAAGAACAAAATACCGTTTGAAGTAAACAAAAACACTTTTGTGAATAGGAACAATTTAGAAGTGTGTCTTGTCAAAAGGTGTTTTTATTGATGTCTCTTGAACCGAGACATGAGTCAATTAAAATTCAATTACCTTTAAAATCCATTTAAGTGGAATGCAATTTTACCCTTTGATTCTATCACGATTCACCTCTCACAAAACTCAAGAGATGAAATCGGCAAATCATTTTTTTTTCACCGATCAAATCGCACCCTATACCGTCCCAAACGCGATCGGGAACGTGGCAGTGGTTTTGCCGATTCGACATCACCTTTTTTCCATGTACCACACAGAGGTCGATTTTTTGATCAGGAATCGGCAAATGGGTTTCCCCGATCGGATCGCACTTTAACCGTTCAAATACCCGTTGGTGAATGTATACCTACTTATACCGACTTAGGTGATACAGAGTCGGCAAACCGCTTTTTGATGCTGATACAGAATCGGCAAAACGTTTTTTGCTCGCGTTCACCAACGATGGATCGATGGTCTAATCCGTGATGGGAACGTGGAGAACAAATTTTTAATCATATTTTCTTAAAATTTCATACATTTTTTTCACCCTTGAGCGACGTGTCGAATGTACGCATTCGCCAACGGGTATTTTGAACGTTAAAAGTGCGATGTAAAACGATGGACGATTCTGTATCACCATAAAAACGACATTTTGTGTACTTGTACACGATTTTAACACTAAATCCTATGGAGGTGTACATCGATGTACGTGTACATTACAAAATCGTGTACAAGTGATATGGAATCGGCCTATATTACCTACTCCTAGCTTTGTTCTTGGATATGTAAAGCACATTTGGCCACAGGTTGTTCTCGTGAAATAATATTAAATTATCAGTTCTGAGACTGGTACGAATACGGTAGCAGACTTCCAGGAACCAGTGGTGCCTTCGGTCGACACTATGAGTGGATTACACATGTGTTTTCGTATTCTATACATCTCAATCTTCATTTGGATGTACATTTTGTGTATATTTAATTTCAATTGAAGGAATAACAGGGGTGAGAATTTTCAAAATAAACAAAATTCCGTTACTAAAATAGCCCCTGAAGGGCCTACATAAGTAATGAAACTTTGTTTATTTTAAATAGTCTCACCTCCGATATTCCTTCAGTTCAAATTAAATATACACAAAATGTACATCAAAATGAAGGTTGGGATGTATAGAACACGAAACACATATGTAATCAACTCATAGAGTCGACTGTAGGCACCACTGGTTCCTGGAAGTCTACTGCAGTATTCGCACCAGAACTGATAATTTAATAATATTTCACGAAAACAACTTGTGGCCAAATGTGCGCTACATATACAAGAACAAAGCTAGGGGATAAAAATTCTTCAAAACACGGCGACAGAGCTGCATTGGGGAAAATTCCAACGCCTTTGCTTTTGTTTACGCATGAGTATACTTTCGATTTCCGGCCGACGTCATCGGACAGAAAAAACATATAAAAACAACGCCGTCCAAAATCAAATAATGAAAAAGATCGCCTTCATACAGTATACTGTTATTAGATAGAGATTGCACAGTTGCCATATTCAATGCAAGGTATCATGATGCCTGTTGAAATTTCTTAGAATTACGATTTTGTTTTTTTATGGAAATTCGTGGTAACGAGTGATTTGCGCATGTCTGTCGAGCATGGAAACCATCTTCATTAAAAAATGCAGACAGTGTTGTCCTTTTCCAAAATGCAGACCTATCGCTGTATTCGAAAGTGTTTTGAATGCCTAGATTTGTTCTTGGATATATGAAGCACATTTGGCCACAAGTTGTTCTGATGAAATATTATTTTATTATCAGTTCTGGTGCGAATACGGCAGCAGACTTCCAGGAACCAGTGGTGCCTACAGTTGACTCAACGAGTTGATTACATATGTGTTTCGTGTTCTATATATTCCAACCGTCATTTTGATGTATAAGTTGTGTATATTTAATCTGAATTTAAGGAATATGAGAGGTGAGAATTTCAAAATAAACAAAATTCCTTTACTTATATAGGCCCTTAAAGTGCATTTTCATAGTTTTTGAGACGTCGAGAAAATACAACTCTGTTTTCTTGTCGATATTTTTCGGGCTCAAAGATTGGCGGATTGGGGCACAAAATTAACTGCTATTTCTTACGTAGTACGCGTGCTAACATGCAAGAACATTGCGGACGCATGTTGTCCAATGTATTTGGCAAGTTAGAAATAGCTGTCATTCTTCCACTCCTAACACGAGATTTTTCACCCATCTCAAAGTGTATTATGTGCTGTCACGTGATATTTACAAAACAAAAACTCGATATTTCGTACATTGTATCCTTACATTTCCTTAAAAGGGTGAGCATTTTATTCGGAAAACATGTACTTTGTATTTCCGTATCCTCTTTGTTCACATTCCACGAAACGATTCAGCTTGCGCTGTTTCATTTTGTTTGTTATCAAGCAGGCTTTCTACGTGCGTAAATTATGGACGTTACAAAAAACTCTTGACCTTAAGGGCCTATATAAGTAATGAAATTTTGTTTATTTTGAAAATTCTCACCTCTCATAATATTCCTTCAATTCAAATTAAATTTACACAAATTATACATCAAAATGAAGGTTGGGATGCATAGAACACGAAACGCACATGCAATCAACTCATAGAGTCGACTGTAGGCTCCACTGATTCCTGGATGTCTGCTACCGTATTCTCACCAGAACTGATAGTAAAATAATATTTCATCAGAACAACTTGTGGCCAAATGTGCTTCATATATCCAAGAACAAAGCTAGGCATTCAAAACACTTTCGAATACAGCGATAGGACTGCATTTGGGAAAAGAACAACACTGTTTGCATTATTTATTGAAGATGATTTCCATGCTCGACAGACATGCGCAAATCACTCGATACCACGAATTTCCATCGAAAAACAAAATCGTAATTCTAAGAAATTTCAACGGGCATCATGATACCTTGCGTTGAATATGGCAACTGTGCAATCTCTATCCAATAACAGCATACTGTATGAAGGCGATCTTTTTCATTATTTGATTTTACACGGCGTTGTTTTTGCATGCTTTTTCCGTCCGATGACGTCGACCGGAAATCGAAAGTATATTCATACGTGAACAAAAGCAAAGGCTTTGGAATTTACCACCATGCAGCTCTGACGCCGTGTTTTAAAGAATTTTGATCTCCTAGCTTTGTTCATGGATATGTAAAGCACATTTGGCCACAAGTTGTTTTCGTGAAATATTATTAAATTACCAGTTCTGGTACGAATACGGAAGCAGACTTCCAGGAACCAGTGGTGCCTACAGTCGACTCTATGAGTTGACTATACATGTGTTTCTTGTTCTATACATCTTAATATTCATTTTGATGTGCATTTTATGTATATTTAATTTGAATTGAAGGAATATCAGAGGTAAGAATTTTCAAAATAAACAAAATATCATTACTTATATAGGCCCTTAACAATCGTCCACCAGTATGCTATATATGTCAGAAACTGGCTATATTTTATTGTTTTTACCAGAAGTGACCTCAAAAAAGTATTTATATTGTATATTTTAATAAGATTTATCCTTTATTGCACACAAAGGCCTGTTTCCAATTAAAAGAGGCTGTCTGATCATATAAACACTAAAATCAGTTCAGCCGATTGTTAACACCCTCTAACATTAGCTGGGTTAAAATTCAACTCAGATCAACTGGGTTGAGTAAATATGAACCGAACTGGGTTGGCTGCGTTGGCAACAACAGACATACACGAAGTGAAGTGTCCGGACCTACGATGTTTTTCAAATCAAGTGGGTTGAGTGAATATGAACCCAACTGGGTTCATATTCACTTCACCCGGTTGATTTGGTTTGATATTTAACCCAACTGATTTCAGAATGCAGCGCTGTGCTGATACCACAAAATAAAGATGTCGAAAGCCAGATTCAAAGTTTAGAAAACAATTATTAATCCGATAATTGCTATAATCAGTATATATGTTTGCGAGTTTATTGTATAAAGATAAGAAGGTTAAGTTTCGAAAACCCGGTGACGTTAGCTCACATTCGGTGTACTCCCATCAAGACGTAATTATGAACAAGAAACAACAGAATGGCGTTTCTTAAGAAAATACATCGTAGGTTTGGTCATTTTACTTCATGCATGCCTGTTGTTGGCAACTCAACCAAGCTGAGGCCCCCAGATATGTTCTCATTATTTGACAATGTACAGTCGTCGCCAAAATCGAGAGCAGACCTCCATGAATCACGGGAAGACGCTTCTGCCTTTAATCGTAGACGAGCTTCATATCAGATCCTACATTAGAACCTCCGGCACGAGGTGACCCTGGCTGTCGAAAGTGTCGTTAAATCCCTAAAAATAAATAAATTCATTAAATCTTCATTTTGATGTATAACATGCTTGCACTTTTCAAAGAGTAGAACTAATGTAGAAATCAAGAATTTTTGCCAAGAATATGTTAGCGGTATCTGGATATAGCCTTAACCAGCATGTGTTGATGAGCCAACCCAACAAACACTCAACAGCCATTCTTTGATAAGGAGCAATATAGAAATCAATTGACTTTCAACTAAAACAATTTCTGTATGTAATTTATCGCATCCTGTTTGCCCTTCGCATTCTTGTTTTGTACTTTACTCCATGTAAATGGATAAAAGTATAGTAATAAAATCAAATGATTTCATCCAAAGGGCCCCAAAAGACGCCCTTGATCAACACCGTGAATATAATAAAATCCCAACAATCATTTCCAAGGTTTGTATGTCACGACCACAGTCGTCACAAGAAGTAGTGTTACATCCACGATATCACGAATATGGTAACTGCATATTTAAAGAAGAAAAGAATAGCGACTGATCCTACTCTTCAAGCTAGTGAATGACTTGGTGGCCATTCCATCTGACATTTTTATTCACTTCAGTCATATACCAAATCTAAGTTTAAATTGCAGACAGTCTAAACAACATTACAGTAACTCACATATTTTAAAGAATACATTTTTGCACTCATAATTGTCGACCGGAATTATTTGCCTGATAGTGCTGTGACGTGTGACCAACTAGACAGCTTCAAAACTTGTTTTTCGTCTAGAAGGATGCACATCTAGATGATTAACAAGCACACACACACTGCTGAATAAGATTTGATCAGTAGCTAAGATAATTTCCAGTATTACACAGATACAGATATAGATACACGACAATAAACTATGAAAGCCGTGTCGGCTCTCTCACGAGTTAAAATTTTATTGAAGAAAAGTATTAAAAACATCTTACGAAACAAAGGATGTCTGTCATCCGTGACTATATATTAGAACAGACATGTGTCTTTTCACCCTACATAAATATAGCACAGAACTGAATATCAGTCTTAGTTTAGGCAAGAAGAGGAAATTACCAACTTTCTTTTTGCAAGACTATTCTAAACCCCCTAGCATTAATTGTTCCTTGCAAAACTTTAATTCACAGTAAACAACGGCCCCGAGGTAACGATTATTTATCAGTAAACTAGAGACGCGGCAACTTATAGTACCACGCATTTCCAAAATGAGCACAACTGCCTCTCACATTTCATTATATGAATAACCCCCGAAAATACCGGATGACTGGTGCCCAACTATCCAAACTGCTCGACGAAAATCAAAATCCGCCATGTAAACTTATTGTGTAAGTTAATCACAACTGTCTGGTTCATAAAAATGAAAAATGTTTGAATTTGTCAAAATATATCCTCGTTTTTAATTTAAATTATTTTTGCATGTACAATACACGGCATGAAGTTGCCAAAACCTAATGTAAGACTAAATCCACGAGACTTGTTTGCTTTATCAAAATAATACAGTGCAAATAGCCGTGCAAGTTGAATCAGCACGAAAAACAATCCCCAACGCACATTAAGCAATGGTTTGGGTATCACGTTTGATATAAATGTTTATGGAACATAAGTGGGAGCCAAATAAAATTAAGGTGCTAAAAACGTAAGAGAAATTTATTAACTTTGACATTCTCACCTCTGATATTTCTTAAATTCGAATTAAATATACACAAATTATACACCAAACTGAAGGCTGTGATTTAGAGAATACGCATAATATATGCAATCATCTCACAGAGTTGACAGCAGGCAACAATGGTTCCTGGAAGTCTGCTACCGTATTCGTTCCAGAACGAATAACAAGATATTTCAGGCAAACAACTCGTGGCCAAATGTGCTTCATATATCCAAGAACAAAGCTAGGATATCAAAATTCTTCAAAACACAGCGACAGAGCTGCGTGGGGGTAAATTCCAAAACTGTCGGCTTTGTTTGTTTACATTGCCGGTCTATTTCGATTGTCGGTCAAGGTGATCGGACCGAAAAAGCATCAACATACAATGACGTCTAAAATCGAATAACGAGAAAGATCGCCTTAATACTTCATACTATTATTATATGTAGACACCACAGTTGAAAATATAACTTGTAAGGTAGCATGACACCTGTTGGAATTTCTTAGAATTGCGTTTTTTTGTTTTTTGATATCTTTAATAAAAATGCAGACAGTGTTGTCCATTTCCCAAATGCAGCCATATCGCTGAATTCTAATCTATTTTGAATGGCTAGCTTTGTTGTTGGCTATCTGAAGCACATTTGTCCACGAGTTGTTTTCTGTAACTATTAGTTTATTATCAGTGCATGTACGAATACGGTAGCAGACTTCCAGGAACGATTGGTCCCTGCTCCCAACTCCATGAGTTGATTTCATATATATTATGCGTGCTTTATACATACCGACCTTCATTTTGATGTATAATTTGTGTATATTTACTTTGAATTTATTGAATATTAGAAGTGGAAATTACAAAAGAGAACAAATTTACCTCACTTATATAGCACCTTAAGGGGCCGTATAAGTAATGGAATTTTGTTTATTTTGAAATTCTCACCGCTGATATTCCTTCAATTCAGATTAAATATACACAAATTATACATCAAAATGAATGTTGGGATGTATAGAACTCGAAACACATATGCAATCAACTTATAGAGTTGGCAGCAGGCACCACTGGTTCCTGGAAGTCTGCTATCGTATTCATATCAGAACTGATAATAAAATACTATTTCGCAAGAACAACTCGTGGCCGAATGTGCTTCAGATATTCAATAACAAAGATAGGCATTCAAAACACTTTCGAATGCAGCGATAGGACTGCATTTTGGAAAAGGACAACACTGTCTGTATTTTTTATTGAAGATGGTTTCCATGCTCGACAGACATGCGCAAATCACTCGATACCACGATTTTCCATCGAAAAACAAAATCGTAATTCTAAGAAATTTCAACAGGTATCATGATACCTTGCACTGAACATGACAACTGTGCAGTCTCTAGCCAATAATATTCTGTATTAAGGCGATCTTTCTCATTATTTGGTTTTAGACGGCGTTGTATATAAATGCTTTTTCCGTCTGATGACGTCGACCGGAAATCGACAGTAAATTCATAAGTAAATAAAAGCAAAGGTTTTGGAATTTACCTCTGTCGCTGTGTTTTGAAGAATTTTGATACCCTAGCTTTGTTCTTGGATATGTAAAGCACATTTGGCCACAGGTTGTTCTCGTGAAATAATATTAAATTATCAGTTCTGGGACTGGTACGAATACGGTAGCAGACTTCCAGGAACCAGTGGTGCTTTCGGTCGACACTATGAGTTGATTACACATGTGTTTTCGTGTCCTATACATCTCAATCTTCATTTTGATGTACATTTTGTGTATATTTAATTTCAACTGAAGGAATATCAGAGGTGAGAAGTTTCAAAATAAACAAAATTCCGTTACTAAAATAGCCCCTTAAGGGCCTATATAAGTAATGAAATTTTGTTTATTTTGAATATTCTCAAATCCGATATTCCTTCAATTCAAATTAAATATACACAAAATGTACATCAAAATGAAGGTTGGGATGTATAGAACACGAAACACATGTGTAATCAACTCATAGAGTCGACTGTAGGCACCACTGGTTCCTGGAAGTCTACTGCCGCATTCGCACCAGAACTGATAATTTAATAATATTTCACGAAAACAACTTGTGGCCAAATGTGCGTTACATATCCAAGAACAAAGCTATGGGATAAAAATTCTTCAAAACACGGCGACAGAGCTTCATTGGGGAAAATTCCAACGCCTTTGCTTTTGTTTACATATGAGTATACTTTCGATTTCCGGCCGACGTCATCGGACAGAAAAAGCATATAAAAACAACGCCGTCTAAAATCAAATAATGAAAAAGATCGCCTTCATACAGTATACTGTTATTAGATAGAGATTGCACAGTTGCCATATTCAATGCAAGGTATCATGATACCTGTTGAAATTTCTTAGAATTACGATTTTGTTTTTCTATGGAAATTCGTGGTAACGAGTGATTTGCGCATGTCTGTCGAGCATGAAAACCATCTTCAATAAAAAATGCAGACAGTGTTGTCCTTTTCCAAAATGCAGACCTATCGCTGTATTCGACTGCATTTGGGAAAAGAACAACACTGTTTGCATTATTTATTGAAGATGATTTCCATGCTCGACAGACATGCGCAAATCACTCGATACCACGAATTTCCATCGAAAAACAAAATCGTAATTCTAAGAAATTTCAACAGGTATCATGATACCTTGCGTTGAATATGGCAACTGTGCAATCTCTATCCAATAACAGCATACTGTATGAAGGCGATCTTTTTCATTATTTGATTTTACACGGCGTTGTTTTTGCATGCTTTTTCCGTCCGATGACGTCGACCGGAAATCGAAAGTATATTCATACGTGAACAAAAGCAAAGGCTTTGGAATTTACCACCATGCAGCTCTGACGCCGTGTTTTGAAGAATTTTGATCTCCTAGCTTTGTTCATGGATATGTAAAGCACATTTGGCCACAAGTTGTTTTCGTGAAATATTATTAAATTACCAGTTCTGGTACGAATACGGCAGCAGACTTCCAGGAACCAGTGGTGCCTATAGTCGACTCTATGAGTTGACTATACATGTGTTTCTTGTTCTATACATCTTAATATTCATTTTGATGTGCATTTTATGTATATTTAATTTGAATTGAAGGAATATCAGAGGTAAGAATTTTCAAAATAAACAAAATATCATTACTTATATAGGCCCTTAACAATCGTCCACCAGTATGCTATATATGTCAGAAACTGGCTATATTTTATTGTTTTTACCAGAAGTGACCTCAAAAAAAGTATTTATATTGTATATTTTAATAAGATTTATCCTTTATTGCACACAAAGGCCTGTTTCCAATTAAAAGAGGCTGTCTGATCATATAAACACTTGTAAAAAACAGTTCAACCGATTGTTAACACCCTCTAACATTAGTTGGGTTAAAATGCAACTCAGATCAACTGGGTTGAGTAAATATGAACCTAACTGGGTTGGCTGCGTTGGCAACAACAGACATCACGAAGTGAAGTGTCCGGACCTACGATGTTTTTCAAATCAAGTGGGTTGAGTGAATATGAACCCAATTTGGTTCATATTCACTTCACCCAGTTGATTTGGGTTGATATTTAACCCAACCGATTTCAGAGCGCAACGCTGTGCTGATACCACAAAATAAAGATGTCGAAAGCAAGATTCAAAGTTTAGAAAACAATTATTAATCCGATAATTGCTATTATCAGTATATATGTTTGCGAGTTTATTGTATAAAGATAAGAAGGTTAAGTTTCGAAAACCCGGTGACGTTAGCTCACATTCGGCGTACTCCCATCAAGACGTAACTATGAACAAGAAACAACAGAATGGCGTTTCTTAAGAAAATACATCGTAGGTTTGGACATTTTACTTCATGCATGCCTGTTGTTGGCAACTCAACCAAGCTGAGGCCCCAGGTATGTTCTCATTATTTGACAATGTACAGTCGTCGCCAAAAGCGAGAGCAGACCTCCATGAATCACGGGAAGACGCTTCTACCTTTAATCGTAGACGAGCTTCATTTCAGATCCTACATTAGAACCTCCGACACGAGGTGACCCTGGCTGTCGAAAGTGTCGTTAAATCCCTATAAATAAATAAATGCATTAAATCTTCATTTTGATGTATAACATGCCTGCACTTTTCAAAGAGTAGTACTAATGTAGAAATCAAGAATTCTTGCCAAGAATATGTTAGCGGTATCTGGATATAGCCTTAACCAGCATGTGTTGATGAGCCAACCCAACAGACACTCAGCAGCCATTCGTTGATAAGGAGCAATATAGAAATCAATTGACTTTCAACTAAAACAATTTCTGTATGTAATTTATCGCATCCTGTTGGCCATTCACGTTCTTGTTTTGTACTTTACTCCATGTAAATGGATAAAAGTATAGTAATAAAATCAAATGATTTCATCCAAAGGGCCCCAAAAGACGCACTTGATCAACACCGTGAATATAATAAAATCCCAACAATCATTTCCAAGGTTTGTATGTCACGACCACAGTCGTCACAATAAGTAATGTTACATCCACGATATCACGAATATGGTAACTGCATAGTGAAAGAAGAAAAGAATAGCGACTGATCCTACTCTTCAAGCTAGTGAATGACCTGGTGGCCATTCCCTCTGACATTTTTATTCACTTCAGTCATATACCAAATCTAAATTTAAATTGCAGACAGTCTAAACAACATTACAGTAACTCACATATTTTAAAGAATACATTTTTGCACTCACAATTGTCGACCGGAATTATTTGCCTGATAGTGCTGTGACGTGTGACCAACTAGACAGCTTCAAAACTTGTTTTTCTTCTAGAAGGATGCACATCTAGATGATTAACAAGCACACACACACTGCTGAATAAGATTTGATCAGTAGCTAAGATAATTTCCAGTATTACACAGATGCAGATATAGATACACGACAATAAACTATGAAAACCGTTTCAGCTCTCTCACGAGTTAAAATTTTATTGTAGAAAAGTATTAAAAACATCTTACGAAACAAAGGATGTCTGTCATCCGTGACTATATATTAGAATAGACATGTGTCTTTTCACCCTACATAAATATAGCACAGAACTAAATATCAGTCTTAGTTTAGGCAAGAAGAGGAAATTACCAACTTTCTTTTTGCACGACTATTCTAACCCCCCCTAGCATTAATTGTTCCTTGCAAAACTTTAATTCACAGTAAACAACGGCCCCGATGTAACGATTATTTGACTCGCGCTATTACGGAAATTTTCATATCGTCGAGAAGTTCTCAAAGCCTACCAAGTATCTCCTCTTGAACTCTTCTTCTTATCATTAGGTCTCCTGAACAGGAGACCCGATGATAAGAAGAAGAGTTCAAGGACGTTTCACATCCGAAGTAACATTTATTCCGTTCTACAATGTTCCGCTTTTTTGATTGGCTATCCCAATAGACTCATTACCATTGAATACATTACTTGAGCCGAGACTGGAAATACTTACAGTCACATGAAGGTGCAGTATTTACAACTTGAAGCGCCGTGGGATTCGATTTGAGATTCGTTTCGATTCGCAATTCGCTGCTTGATTCAATTCGGAAGATGAGATTCGCAGGAGTCCGATTATTTTGTGATAGAAGCTCGACCTCTTCCTGAGATATGATTATTTTATGGATCATTCAACGAAATAAACTAGTCAACTCTGAAAAGATTTTTTTTACTTTTTTCGCAATAAACTAAAAACTCACAATATATTGTTTATGTCATCAAACAACTTAAATGTACAAGTGCAGAAAAAACTTTTTCTTTTATACTGCAAACTATGTTAATTACCGGTATTGTAGTTATCAGTAATGTGAAAAATGTTTATTTTTCTTAGTCTCTTAAATATAGATTTCTCAGACAGTTGAGTCAGCTTCGGCTTGCGAAGAATTGGGATTCTCTCATATCAATTCAGATTCATCCTCTGGATCCCAATTCTATTAGAAGAAAGTAGACTTCCAGTCTTGACTGACAGGACCTAAGATAAAATTACTTTTTCGTCTCTTTCCAGCTTCTGTCAGTAAAAAACTGAATTCCAGTTTCTACTAGTACAGGCAGAGATTTAAACGTTTGGATGTCGGATTCCATTTTCCATCAGAATAAAACAGAATTCAAGTTCCTAGTAGTAGTATCTCACATTCTTCCAGATTCCATTTTCTACAACGGAGTTATACATTTAAGGCCATTGCGTGTCGAAACAATAAGCACCACCTTGCATTGTTTCTAAGCATTATCCCTACTTGATTTGTACGATCCAACTTCATAACATTTGCCCTCCCATGTGGTGGTCTGGCACAAAGAAATAGCACACAAAAGTTGCATTCGTGGTTGTTTTTCCGTCTCTAGTTCTGAAAGTCGAAAAATAAGACTGTATACTGATGTACACAGCAGGTCAGAAACCTACATATAACTTTTAATTCAATATTTTCTTCAGGTAGTTTCCCAACAGCTTCTGTCATCTTTTCCACTAGAACCCGAAAATCGTAAGTCTTTTTCTCGTATTTATTCACCAACTGTGTTCAAGTTTTTATTACCTTTTCTCTATTTGCACAATACATTTCCAGACTTTTAAAAAAATAAACAGTGGACACTTATCTGCATATCATTAAGTGCATCAAGTCTTCATTACTGTCTCTTAGGTCCTTGTTTTTTCTAACAATAACTCAGTCGTTATTATCAATGTTTGCCTCACGATGGGCCTTTAAGAAAGGGGATTGTCATATTCAGTGGTGATACAGCGACTTGCTGGATTTAATTAACGGCTCTTGTTAAAGGTTTGATTAAGGGAGAGGTGGTTGGGGTGTTCTTCACAATAATTTTTATAGTCGAGACATTTTGATCTGGATTGGTCTCAGATACCGATTCGCTGTTGCTTTCTTACAGCACTATGCCTGATACTTTGATTTGTCAAATGCACAGCTGGTCACACAGATGGGTAGTTGGAAGCACGTCATGACCAATTTGGTGTATCAACAAAGAAATGTGCAAGAAGTCTTGAGAGTTTTTTTTTTAGCTTTTATCCAGACTGACCAATATTCAAAATGCATCATCAAGGCATGCCTTCAACGAAGGCATGCCTTGATGATGCAGTTTGAATATTTTATCAGTGTGGAATGACCCATTACAATCGGGACAAGTCACATTTACCCCTCCTTCCTTCCCAAGCGGCCATCTTCGTGACGTCCCTGGTTGGCTGGGCTTATCAGCGTCAAATACAAATAAACGGGAGAAGAAAACACACTTATGTTTTCATTATTAGACAAATGACAATAGAATACAACATACGAGGACTGTGGACTCTATTGCTCACTAACATATCATTTACTGAAGATGAATGTATTTCAAATTTGTAGGAGAGGAGGATAAACTAAGTGTTTAGCACTTGTCCTCCAATCCAATTTGCACTAAGTGTAGCAAATAAAATATGTTTAAACTACACTAATCATTTCTGTTAGTCAAGCATGTGTTATACTCCCCGGTGACTTTAACAGCCTCATTTGTGCACTGGTCGCGTTTTGGTGTACCCGTAGAAGAACCTGTTCTACTAGCTTTCCACAATCTGTCACAACCG
This sequence comes from Pictodentalium vernedei, assembly GCA_031216915.1. Lineage (NCBI taxonomy): Eukaryota > Metazoa > Mollusca > Scaphopoda > Dentaliida > Dentaliidae > Pictodentalium > Pictodentalium vernedei. The sequence goes on from CM062297.1 coordinate 320,269,068, forward strand.
TATCACCTTCCAAGGCCATCACCTCGTACCTCTATGCCCACTTTATATCACTCAGTATGTCTAAGAACTTTACACCTGATACAATTTGAGTGATATAGTTAGTTTATGATCGCAACACCAGCTATTAGTTTTAGTTTACTTTATGAAGCATCGAATAAATCTAAGATATTATCGGACAGTGGAAGGAGAAAATGACAAAATTTTACTTCGTTATTTCACACTGCTTCAGTTGAGCCTACTATTGTTTCAGTGAGCATTCTAAAATCAGTTGGGTTAAAAATCGATCCAAGTCAACTGGGTTGAGTGAATATGAAACCAAATTGATTCACTCAACGTAGTTGGTTTGGGTTAAATTTTAACCCAACTGAATTTAGAGTGTAACATCAAACATTTTGATTATTTACCGTATGCACGTTTCCGAAGGATTAACCTGAACATAATACCAATAGAGAGAGTCAGGCGATGTATTTTCCATGCTCTGGACCACCTATTTTTGTTCCCACCTTAAAATTTTTTAGATTTTTTCTTGGTCCAGAAATTGTCTATGGAACTTTTAATGTTAATTCTAAACCACACATTAAAAATTCGTGCTCTCTTTTCATTTCAGCAGAATTTTGCTCTGCTCCAAAACCTTCTCAAAATGTGTAATTCCCTATGTAAAATATCGTGTTAATAAGCAAACCATCTAAAACCAGTATGTGACATGGGAGTTTCAATGTCAATTTGTACATGTTTGTGTTATTCGCGTGCTCGCCGTTTACTATGGAAAATCCGATTGACCTTTTGTGGACCACTTGAAATACAAGTTTAAGAATGTTTTGAACAAGTTTGGAAATTAACACTTAAATCTCTATTGTGAAAGACAACATTTTGGAAAAGAACTGTATTTTGAGCATCTGCGTTCAATTGTGTTTTTTTGAGTAAATCGAATTTCGAAAAATGAATTTCAAAATCAAAATTTTTTAAAAACAAATTGATTTTGAAATTCAATTTTTTCTTAGAATATTTTATATTATAATCATAATAATAATTTAAAAAAAATGATTTTGAATTCATAATTTTTTTGTAATTCGAATTTTCGAAAAACGGCTTAAAAAAATAAACAAAAATTGAATTTCTGAATCATTTAACAGAAAAATTGACTTTGAAATTCAAATTTTTCTTCGAATATTTTATATTAATAATAATAATAATTAAAAAAATGATTTTGAATTCATTCTTTCAATTCAGTGAACAAAAAGTTTATATTAAAACAATACTCATAAGAACTAATACTAAATTAAATCAAATTTTAAAACAAAATTGAATGTTGCTTTTTTCTGAAATATTTCGTACTTATTTCTTTTGAATACTGATAAGAACTAATACTAAATTAAATAAAATTTAAAAAAAATGATTTTGAATTCATTTTTTAATTCAATTAACAAAAGTTTATATTAAACAACATTTTGTACATAAACATAATGGTAATAATGTATTATGCATTGCAAACAAGGACTAATGTTAAGTGACATGACAAGTACATCACCTGTACTGTAACTTTGAAAAATAACCTCAGTTGTTGCTGCGGCTCTGATTGACCTTTAGCAATTTCAGTTGGTCTGTCGAATGATTATAAAGGAAGAGGAAAATTTCAGATTGTTTTTTCGATAATACCATGCTATAACACAGAAAAGAACTTTCCAAAAACTTTGTGTCGGGCAATTTTGAAAAAAATCCAAATATCAGTGCCAAGAATTGATTCTAAGAAAAAAGCTGAAAAAGCTCAGAAAAAACTATTGAAACCCGGAGACCAAAAGACTGAATTTAGCGTGAGCTTTTTGGAGTTGTTTACAGAATTTGAGTTGTGGCATGGGTGGATACTCCACTCTGCTTGTGTTTAGGCAATGTAATATTCACTCAATGTACACAGAAACAGATTTCATTCTGACACCAAACCTTTACATTCTTTAACCCTCTACCTCATATGACAAACCATAATCGACCAGCGCTTATCACCAAAGTTCATTATTTTACAAGTTTTGCCTCAAAAGCACTACTAATGACATTTCGATGGAACGAACTGCTAACCCATTTCAACGAAGGGACACAAGCCATGTTTGCTGAGGCCAAAAATGAAATTTTTTAGTCATTCAAAAAATTCTTTTGCACGCATCCTGACTTGTTCGTCATGAAAATCGACTTTCGATAAAGTTATCTCCCTTGCAGTTTGAATGAGCGAGGAAGGTCCAATTGAGAAGAAAGTTATTTTTGAGAAAATACCCATGACATCAGTAGAAAATAAAGACAGGTTTCCTTTTGTAACTTTTATTAAATGAAAATACCAGACAGCCCCGGGAGCTGTCTGTTGTTTTCGTTTATTAAAACTAACAACATTCAAAGTAGGCTTTTTACGGAAAGATAGCAATTTCCATATTTTTTATTCCTCCCATGAAAAATAGCAAATCTTACTCCCTGAAGGTTTATATTAATGGAGAAGACAATGTCTGTATAAAATGTCACGATGCACCCACTTTTGATGTAATGAACAGAAAAAAAGATTACAGAACAAAAGGTGGTGAAGTGTTGTTTTTTAATTTTTAAATTGGTTTCTACAGAGAATAATAGTCAAACGTTCAAACGGATTGGGAAAAAAGTTGTATTAAAGTCATCTTCTGTATTTTTATACTACTCTACAGAAGAATGCCTGAAATTTGTGAAATGATGCGCACACCAATGCTACAAGTTCACTAACATTTCGAAGTTTCAATTTTTAAGTGAAATTACCATATCCATTGTGTTGCATTTACTGGCAGGTTTAGGAAATTAATGAGATCTAACTTTCCCGTAAATCTCATCTAATGGCGAAAATTGTCAGTCATATGCCATCTTCTATTCGTCTTTTATACAGTAGTGTTGTAGTGGATTTTGATCTGGTCTGTACTGGATTGCGAAACGGTCGAAATTATCTTTCCGCTTTTCTCCCCATAGCACTGTAAAATCTCACCCTTAGAAAGAAATGCGAGAACATTGAATCTGAGGATCTTTTTTCGTTTGTTTTACGTAATTCGGTCTTGATTTCGCAATATTTTATTTATGTAATCTCAACCCACTGATGCATTATAAGTGTGCCATGACCAGGGGCCAATGCTATAAAACTTTTACAATTGTATTTTCTAGAATTGTATTTCCTAGGTATGACTTTAAATGGGTTAAAATGAATCATTAGTATTTTCAAAGATGTGGCAATTTACCAGTTGGCAAATTGCCATATCTTTAAAAATACTAATGATTGATTTTAGTCAGTTATATAAATAGGTAGAAAATACAACTGCAAAAGTTTCATAGTATTGGCTCCTAATCGAGATCTCATCAAGAAAAATACCACTTCAATTATCACAATACTGCAAAGCGTTAACTATTCCAGTCTAATTGCATGTCTGGAAATGTGTAAGTCAATTTTTGAACGCAGTTCGTTGTTTGTCTTGCTGTTAGTGTCGCAGTTAACAAAACAGATGTACACCAAACTAGTCTTGTCATAAACAGCTCTCCTCGCTTTTCAAAGATCTGTATCAACATTAATTTTAATGCTTTCGCTTATAAGAATGAATAACTTCACTATCGTCAAATTGAACATACTAAACAAATATACCTTAATTACATGTACGTGGCTACTTTATCAATATCTTCAATAACTGAGCCTCTATTTAGTTTCATACCATGTCTACTGATAATAGTTATAAACGTGCAAACGAAAGCAAATTTGATGTCATTAAAGAGAAAGGTTTGTTATTGTCTGTTTCTAATTACACGGACGTGGTTACGTCAATCACGTTAGCACATAATAAACCGTTACAATCAAGGTGTAAAGAATAGAGAATGCAGAATTGTTTAACTCTTAGCTCCTTGGTAGTATTTCAAAGGTTTCGTCATTCACTCCATATTGCTCATGCAGCATTAAAAAATTAACATATATCGTGTTTGACAGAGCTCAGTGAGATCTTTCAAACAAGATATATATTTTTTTTAATATTCTCAGTTGCATTATGAAACAAACTGCTGCTGAAAACTTTGGTATTTTGACATCAGAGTAGAGAGTGTTAAATAACTATTTCACAATATTATACAATACACATTTATGTTCCTTCGTTCATTATCGCCTTACAGGGAGGGTCCACAAATCATATATGGACGAGCGCTGTAGCCCCCCCCCTCCAGCCGGTTAACGCAATGGTTTTCAAATTAAAAGATCGTGTGTTCGATCGCAGCGCTCATCATATGTGTTGTTCCTTGGTGGGTCACTTAATCCTAACTGTCCAAATGAGAACATGGTGGCGCTTGGAGCTTAGACGTACACGCGTTGATGATACAGCTACTTTCAACCAATGATAACCTTTGCTTGTGCCGGCTTAGTAAGTTAGTAAGTCTAAAGCTACCTGCCGCTGATTGGTTGCTCTCTGATATCGCTCGCTTTCCGTACCCATAAAACTTTTCCTCACGACATGTCCCTGGCCGTTAAGAGTAAAAAATAATACCATACTGAAGTAATAAATAATTCATATAGGAGTTAAAGACTTCGGCTACATATACTGGAGGAGTAGCAGAGTTAACGCTCTGAACACTAAAATGTCAGTTGCAGAGTGGTTAAAAGTGTTTCCCCTCTCAGGTTTCTATATCTTAAATGAAAAATACAGTACTTACATCATCGAGAATTCGGGTGCTAGATGGATCACTAATGCGCGTCTGTAACTTCCGATAGAAAAGTCGTAGGTGCAAATATGACCGTCGTAATCTCCATTGTGATCTTGGGCAAACGCTTTAGCACGATTTCCCTAATGGGAGTACTATGGCAAAGTAATCTAAGCCGTACAGTTGACATTGTACTTGCCCTCAACTAATGCTAACCCTAGTAGAACGGTTAGTAAGTTGGAGATTCCGATGTTACTCGGTGGTTTTCTCCGGGTATTCCGGGTATTCTGATTCTGACTTTTTCAGCCGGTAAAACTGTTCTACACGATATGACCCTGACCGCGAATGTGTCATCACACCCCCAAACCAACAAATAAACAGAAATACGTGAACACTTGCAATTCTTTTATTTTATACCATTTAAAGAAAAGCCTTAATGACATAAACGGCGAATTTCTAAAAACTCACTATCACAAAAATACGCATTGCCAGTTGGGCAGTATTATACTCCAAGTGCAGAGTTGATAATAAAATAATGTCGGCATAATATAACAAATGCTGCATATTACTGTTGACCATACACGCACAGTAATCCGCTCTAAGACTGCTTGCATGTAGAACCAAAAGCCATCGAAGGACCTTAACATATGAGTCGTCATGTGATCTCGAACCCTGTAATTTCAAAAGAGTTGCCCGATTTGTTTGTGTAAAAAGTCGCCGTTGTGCCGCAACTTAACACAAGCGTTCTGGAACGACTGCAAACATATTTATGACGTTACTTCGTCGCCACTTTATGGTGGGGTTTTATGTTTTACAATCTGTATAATATCCTTGGCAGTACAGTTAACCTTTTACCCAACGAATCGGCCGCATCCGTCCGCGGAATTTACGAATTCGGCAGTTGAATAAAACAAATAAATTTTTTAACAAATGTCAACAGAACCTAATTATATGACCCCTCATTAAAACTAGCTCATTAAGCTCGCTCCACTGAGAGGGGGGGGGGGGGGTGGGGGTGTCACATGTTAGGGCTTTGTTGAAATGTTTTTTAAAAAGAAATAATTAAAATGATAAAATTTTATATCGTGTGTGTTGCTAAAATAGTTAATGTGAAAAATTGAAGAACCATAACATTTGTATTTTGGGTTTCATGTAACCGACTTTGGTTCACCTATCAGTACAAACTGAAAAAACAGTTTTGGTTTCCAGAGGAACCAAAATTTCTCTGTGTGTATGACAGTTTAGGGACTAGCCAGTCAAACAAAAATATACATAAAACATTTATACCCCAAACGTGGGATAAAGAAGTTTTAGATATTTACTGAGGAACTTCAGTTAGTGGCAATTTTTGTAAAGTCCTGAAAATGAGACAAGGTGGAGGTGATCGAAAAGAATGGGTTTGGGAAGAAATCTAGAATGGTTTTAGGACAAGAAGGATAATCACTAAATGGCAACTGATAGAATTAACTAAAGTCAGAATGAAGAACACGTTTTGGACCTTTCTGCATTTTTCTTAATATTACAAAAACAACATATTGCAGCGTATTAAGAAGGTAAATTTGAGGCTTTTGGCTTGGAAGCTCCGTTTGTTGAAATCATGAACGTCTTGTACAAAAACATACAAAGTGAACTCCGCCAAGATAATGTACTAATACAACTGGTGTATCCATTAGCGGATTTATTTTTCAGAGGATTGTGCATAGAAGACTTGGGAGACGAACTCCCGCAAAATACGAAGGAGTATCGGGTAGGCCCCAACAATCCCGGAACTATTTTGTTCAGATGATATTATGTTTGTGTCCGAAAGTGAAGAGGAAGGTATCAAAAATGTTGGCAATTGTTGGGAGATTTGACAAAAATGGAGGCACGAATTAAACAAAAACAAACACACGGTTTTACACAGGAGCCGTAAGATAGAGTAAACTCCAAGATCGAGTGTGGGCTTCCTCAAAGATGGCAGGAAACTGCTTAGTAGAGACGAGATGAGTGACAACACGTATTTTGAGGTGAACATAAACATCATCGGAAGAGGTATCTACAGACACCGCACAAATATACTCTGAGTATGAAAGGAAAGTGAATGCTTATTCAAAGGAAACTTCTAGATATGAATAGCTTCAATAAGGTTTTTTGTGGAAAGATCATTGGTAGATAGTGGGTGTATGAAGTACAACGCATGGCACGGGTGTGTTACCTCTGGTGCTTTCTCTTTTCGTCGATTCCCTTTTCTACAATTCCCTTTTCGTGAATTTTCTTTTCGTCAAGGAAATTAAGAAGGGTCAGTATTTAGTAAAATACTTACTTTTCCTCCAAAATGAGCATGGTATTTTTGTAAACCTATTTTAGGCAAAAAACATACTTTTGATTCTCAGAAACCGCGACATTGATTTTGTTTTTGTGCGCATGGGTACAGTTTATTGACATTTTTCAAATTTCACCGTTGCTTGTGCTACGAGAATAGGAAACATAAACGCGTAGAGTCACAAATTCCTGGATCGATTTTAACGAGATCTAGAGTAAAAAATCCACAAGTTCCAAAAACAGAAAGTTGTCGAATTGAACAAAACGAACACGTGCGTTTGTGTATACAAACCTCCGAGTGAAAATGTCAATGTTATGGATATATTTCTAACTATGAGAATACTTGCATTGAATGACATTCTCATTCGAGAGATTTTGTCGGTTCAATCTTTGTACGATATTATACGTCTCCTGCTTCACATTTTGATATCGAAAAAAATAAAAAAAATATATCTCTACATAACATTGGTTAAGCGATTTATGATTAAAACCCGCTGCCGAAAACGCCTTTTGTTTCACTTCGCCGTTGTCCGAAACAATCGCCACCACGAAAAGTTAGTGACCAACCTCGCTGTCGGTATTTCAGTAATTTGCATAAACTGTCTCCTGCAGGTACGTGGCTCGATGTCACTCAACGCAAGGGAAAAGTTGTTCAAATTCATGAAATACCCCCAGTACTCAACACGCCCTTTGTTCAATAAACAAAACGCACGGACTCAGATAAACTCAGTACATCAGAGGTATTCAAGTGACGTTACTTGAGCACCTGCTAGAATGACCGGACATTATTTAAATTATTCACAGTTATTGTAATACAAACATGCTACGTGACCTGAGAACTCCCTGATGAAGCTGTTCACATTCACATTTTCAATATTAATTTTCCTCTATGTGACAAAATTATTTCACATTTTCGCTTTTAAACAAGAAGTTAATGAAAGTGTGTCAGATAATACATTCAACCCAGGATATTCGATCCTCGTCCATTATCAGGGGCCAATACTATAGAACTTTTACAATTGTATTTTTCTGAATTGTATTTCTACAAGCGAATATAAATGGCGGAAATGAATCATTAGCATTTCAAAAGATATCGCAATTTGCCATCTGGCAAATTGATACATCTTTGAAAATGCTAATGGATCATTCCAATTAGTCATTTCCATAAATAGAAAAAAAACAATTCTGAAAAATATAACTGTAAAAGTTTTATAGTATTGGCCCCACCTGGACGAATACACCGGACCAAGCGTATTATCCTTTACCCGAAAGCGGAAGTGAGGGCCGGGATTTTCACCCGACACACTAGGAGACGGTTCTGGTGCATATTTGGAGGCAGTGAGTATTCTTCTCACTCTCCGCATTGCAGTGTTTTCATTGCATTTGAAATATGTTTGAAGTTTGATTGAAACAATCAAACACAAACGATTACTATTCTATTAGCATTTATCGTGTGATGTGCGTCAGTTCCGAAGAGTCGTTTTCATACATACGTCGTGAAAAATAGATACCCAAGACATTATATCATTTTATGAAGTAACTTGTAATAAAAGTAAAAGACAAACACGAAACTAATATAAAAAAACAACGTTATAATTAATATTCCATCGACAATATCAACAATACCAACAAATCAACAAACAAACATTTGATCACTACTTGTTTCACTACCCACTTTTTAACCGAGAGAGAATGGCAACCCTCGGTCAGTTAACTAAATATATTGATACAGACATACTGCTAAATGGGTGTGTTGAATATAGCCAAAGCGATAACGAGCAAAATTTCCAAAAACTGCACGAATTCATTATTGCCAGTAAACGTTTTAATAATTGAGAAAAGAAAGCGGTGCGGTCTATTACTTGTGTTGGACAAAGGGCTATTAAGCTCGTACTGTGAACAGGCCACAATGGATACGACTTATCAGGCGTTAATATCCAGTGAGCAGATTGTCTCAGCTGAATGGTTAGCTACGTTTTTCGCTACATCAACTCTCCTGGCTCCCGATCCTGCATATCTATCTCCATCTTCTACCTTTTCTTCTCAACAACACAGCTCTTTTGTTCAAACTTTTATTATCCTAACATCCAGATTGAATAATTCGCCTTATATGTCATGTGTAATATGAACCAGCTTACATAAGCCACGTGCTTGCTGCTGAATCCTTTTCCACGACTTTGTAAATTATTGTCTGACTTGAAACAATGTACACTTATAGTCTGGAATAAAATATTGTTTAAACTAAATCAACAAACAATTGTACTCCAAAACAGCAATCTGAGGGGGCTTTAATTTTGTTTCTGTTCTGTTTTTAATTTTTATTCAGTTTTAAAATACCCAAATCTCCTGTTTTCACAATTGTCTTACGCCATCACTATATTTCTAATTCCTGCAATAATTTCTAGGAGATGAGTGCGTATAAGTTGTAATGTTTTATTCTACAATCCTTTTTTGCATGTAATTGTGGCAAATAAAATATGTTTAAACAAAACTAAACCTGAATGACACGGAATTCTAACAGAGCCACTAATCGCTAACAAATGAAATGATGAAACCATTATTTTGCAAAGCCATAGTTTTATAATTCAGGCAAAACATTGTGCAACGAATTCAATAAAAATCTATTCATGATATATCCAACTTACCACAAATGTTGCGTCCCTGGAAGTGATAATAAATGGTGGTGTGGATTGGGCCACGTTTAACAAAGCTCAATTCTGTCTCGTTAGAAACGAGAGTCTCGACTTTTCCTTATTCGTATCATGCCTGTCTCAAACGCGCCTCTCACAACGTCACTGACGGTCGGAGTGTCTTCACGCTGAACACGCTTGATAAACATTCGTACGTTTTTGTTTACATTTCAGGTGTCGCATTCAGTGTTTAAAGATCCGCAGTTATGGAATGACCAAATTATTACAACGGTCTATTAATATGGGTTGTCATATTTCGTCTTGTAAATTAGACCAGATCAAACAAGACGCCTACGGCGTCTTGTTTGAACTGACTGGTCTGATCTCGTCAACTCGGCGGAATCTGATGACCCAAATTAGCTGAGTGTTGCAATCATCTGTATATAGACGCACACTTCACCCTCTTTGTATGTCTGTATGAATTGTAGGAACGATCGCTTTGTTTTCTTTTTCATCCTTCATTCCACCCCGAGAGTTGTTTGAACTTGCTCACCTACCCAAGATCAACGAAACACCATCTAGACACATACCGAAGGCAGACCCCCTTCACACACATGTTAATCACAAGCGGCAGACTATACTTGTCTGAAGTTACGATCAACCCGAGTCATACTATACTTGCCCACGAAGCCTGTACTAACCTCTGGGAACCTCAAGTGGCAGACTTTACTTGCCTGGACACTTAACCAACAGGGCCCAACCTTACACGAGGCCTTTCCTCCCATGCAGCGTTCAGACATAAATCCAAAAGCCTATTGTACAACCAAAAGGGTCGAAAGGGGCTATTCGGTCACAGTGCAGTCCCTGCACTGATATGTTCACGAAGAAATAGAAGTAATATTTCCTTTTGCGGTATGTCCTGACCAGAGAATGGGTGCGCGTTTGTTTATGTCTGTTTATGTGTCCACTAAGTCTTCTTCCACCGAACACGGGTTGACTCTTATCATTCAAACGCCTGCAGTTTATCTTGAAAACAGAGATGCAACTATACAAACATATGCGGCGGAAACAACTTGTTTCCCATGACATCATTTTAAAAGATTTGACGCAACCACCATTTTTGATCTTTGGAGCATAAATTTGTGATCAATAAATTGGTTCTGTAATTTAAAGTTCACTGTAAGAAAGTACACAATGTAGCTAGGGCGTTGCTTACATTTCATTTTCGTTTAATGCTTTGGTTGTTTCACAGTGTTTGATGTTTTAAATATAGTCAATATTTAACTAACGTATGCTAATATACCAGTTTGACCTCTTTGTTTCCACACAATGTGGGAAACCACATTGTCCCTCAAGAAAACGCTCCTGGAGAACAAAACTATTGGCCATTTTAATATCTTATTGTTATAGTTTGAACGGGTAACTGAGTGCAAGAAAACGCTTATCGCTTTCATTTACCGCCCATTTCCACTCTCATCGGACCAGAGAAGCTATCAGGTCACCAGTCTATTTCTATACGGAGACTGAGGCTCTTATGGGCTGTTTGTTTACCTACAAGTCGTGGGGTTTGCGTGCAGACTACCGTTTATGTAATGTGGTGTTCCTTTACTCACGGAAATATACAGATATTTGTTTAGTACTCCGGGTATACATATTCCAATCAATAAGATTTAATTCACCCTGAAACTATCAAGATATTAACAAAATCAGTGGAACTACGCGCTGTGAAAAAACCTTCTGTTGCGGGAGTCTTGATTTCTATTGCAATAAAAATTCGGTCACATCAAGTCTTGATTGAGTAATATTTCGTGCGCTGATTCAACGAAAATGGATGTTTGTGGTATTTTGTTGATTCAATCGTCTGGAATATATCAGATGATTCAGCCAATATTGAATGGGAGCGCGTTGACTCAGTAGTAAGAGCACTGTCCGTTGAACCGAATGGTGGACGGTTCAATCCTGACCAGCGGCAACTGCCTTGTGTTCTTGCGCAAAGCACATAATCCCGATTGTCCACGCGGGAAGGGCGGTGACTAAAGCGTACTACAGTACTGCATGTGAATGGCGCACAAGCTTTAGACCGCTGCTAACTCTGCTTGTGCCGAGTTTTAAGTTGGAGAGTTTGACAGATGCTTCGCCGCTGTTGGGTGGTCCTTTCCTGGTGGCCGGCCTCCTCCATCCATAAAACTGTCCGTCACGATGTGACCCTGCCTGTTGAAAGTATCGTTATACCCAATAAACAAACAAATATATCGAATGTTCTAAAAAATAATCGTGCGCTATTGCCATGCTCTATATATACAGTTTCAAAATACAGCCCTGAAATATTTTAAGACGCTTGAGTGATGGAACACAACGCATCCTTTAAATATATTTTTCAGGGGGCGCGGTGGCTCAGTTGGTAGAGGTGCAAGCTGCAAGCCGAGAGGTCCTCGGTTCGAATCCCACCTGCGGCAACCGCGTTGTGTCCTTGGGCAAGACACTTCACCCCGGTTGCCTACATGGGGGCACGATGACGCTGTGTACTGAGGCGTACTGCACGTCGATGGTGCGCATGTCTTCAACCAATCTAACTCTGCCTGTGCTGCGGTGCAGAGTTCAGAGTTACGATGTTGGAGAGCTGACAGCTGCTCGTCGTTGCTCGGTGGTTCTCTCCGGGTATTCCGACTTCCTCTACCCGTGAAACTGTCACGGTCCCGATTAGCCATTGTGCATAAGTATGTGACCTTAAACACCAATAAATAAATAAATAAATAAATATATTTTTCCGGTTTTCTGCTTCATTATTTATGGTATCACTAAATATTTTCCCATAGGCGACCATTATAACATTCAAGTGAAAAAAATTATGATCGCATCATTTTAATTTGGGCATTTAACCCTTTACCCAACGAATCGCCCGCATCCGCCCGCGTAATATGCAAATTCGACAGTTGAAAAAATATTATTTTTCGAAAATTTTCAACAAAACCATATCATGTGGCCCTCTTTGGAACGAGCTCGTCGAGCTCGTTCCAAAGAGGGGTCACATGATATGGTTTTGTTGAAATATTTTGAAAAAATTTAAAAAATGATATTTAAAATAATAATTTTTTATATCGTCTTCGTTGGGTAAAGGGTTAAATATTTTTATCAAGTATAGCCCTTCAGACAACTTTTTCTGATCCGAAAACAAGGGGTCATGCTACAAATAAGAGAGAGAAATTGACAGGAAGGGAAATACCGGCCATGTGAACATATTTTTCAGGGAATTCCCAACAAAACCACATATTTTTTAGGTCATCAAATCACCCTCTTTATTTATCTGGAATATTCAACAATAATATAAGATCTCATTATAATGTGTCAAATGCTTATTGAAAAAATCTGTTTTCCCAAGGCTGCTTATTTTTATTAGAGATTGTATCATTTCCGAGTGCAAGATTTCAAGGCGAGTAACTCTAATTCAAATATTTACTGCATGCCTAATAGGTTCACGAATGACAATGTTTACAAAAGAAGTAATTTCAGCATAATACATTGTATCTTTCTGCAATTTCTTGTGCACCTGTTTGTCACGAAATAGTAAGTATGTTCAGTATTTCTTGAGATCATTTATAGTGATTGATAAAAAATCCACCTTCACGGATGTCTACCTACAATACCTGCTTTGGGCAAGGTTTTTGAATGTAGGCCATCTAGTTAGGATTGGAAGCTTGATGGGTAGCAAGACTCTTCCTCGGTTTGGTCGATATAATATAATTATTGTACGGTATGTCGTTGACCATGCCAAAAGAGTGATCCTCGAGGATTAAACAGGCACGCGCCTCCGGCGCGTCGTTTTCATAGTCCGCTCCAAGTTGTGCAATATTCATAATGAAGTATGACTGGTGGTGATAGAGACCTGAAGATCAGCAGATCCACAGCTAGCAAAAGCATTTAAGTATAATCGGCCATTCGCATGCTTGACACTGTGTGTGTGTGGATGGGGGGGGGGGGGGGGGGGGGGGGGGGGGGATAAGGAAAATATAGCCGCATTTACTACACATTCTCATGTTCCATCCCAGTGTATTCTGATAGCCTTGATCAGACAAACCACCAGTCAAGCGACATATCACAATCTGGGTATTGACCTGTCACCGAACCAGTACCCAGATGAGGATATGAGCAATGATAGATTATACCTCAATGGGGGATTTTATCATGGTCCTCGTTGCCTCATACTTTAAAAGTGGCCGCCGAAGGCCTGCCGTTTGTTAGTCAGAGTTGCTGGAAGTGGAGTGCCATCGTGCGGCCAATAGTTTGTTAGAGGTGCTGGAAGTGGAGTGCCACTGAACGTGGTAGTTCAATACCCAGATGGAGATATGAACAATTATAGATTATATCTCACCGAGGGATTTCCCCATGACCCGCATGGCCTCATACGATACAAAAGGGATGCCGAAGGCCAGTCGTGTGTTCGTTGGGTGTCATGGAAGTAAGGTGCCACATATGATGAAAATGGGGTGCCGAAAGATAGTGTTTGTTAGATTGGGGTGCTGGAAGTGGGGTGCCTCGGGACGTGGCAGTTCAGTACTCAGATGGGGATATGAGCAATGATAGATAATACCTCATGGCCTTCATTCATGACCTCATACGATGAAAGTTGGGTTCCGAGGGTAAGTGGTTGTCAGGGTGGGTGCTGAAAGTGGAGTACCATGGGACGTGGCCATTCAATACCTGGATGAGAATTTCGAGGTTAGATCGGTGAGAAATATCCTCATGACCTTCATTTTCACATACGTGGAAGGCAGATGAGAAATAAATAGGATTGCCACATGCAACTATTATGAACCCTATAAGGTGGTTCGCCAATTCCGTTACTGGGATTTTCGGTTGTTTTGTGGTGATTTGGATAGATGTCGTTTTTGTTCGTGGTAATTAGATTTACTCTAGTTCAATCGCACGTGTTAGGCCAGAGAACACTAATTCTACTGTTATAAATCGGATTCTGAGAGAATCCGAGTCAAGTAAAGGCTGTTTCTGCGATATTTCTTTTGTCTTCTCGGCTGGTTTTTTGGTAGTTGTCGGTTGTTTGTGGTAATTAGTTACACTAGTTAGCACTACGTGTCACTCTTATTGGCCCAAAATGGAGGCTTCGTCAGGTCCTTTTCGGTGATTTGTTTTGTCATATTTGGTGATTTAGGATAGGTGTTGTGTCTATTGCGATAATTAGATATACTCCTATAGAAACTAAGATGGCGGAAACACGTTTCACCCTTACAATACGCACTGCGCATGCGTACTAACACCGCGTATCACTATGGTGATGAGGTCACAACATGGTCAACAACGCGGGCTACCATGACAACTCCCGCATGGCGTAACTGGGTCACGCAACATTACATCACTTCCGCCTCCCCAATTTCCTCTCTCAAATGTGACCTGAAGGGTGCGATCACTACTACTGTCGAATATCGCCGAGCTCGAGCCACTTAGGATTATAAGCTATGTTGTTGAGGTAAATATTTAAAAATAATAACTTTGAATGACAGTTTTTGTGAATAGCGCTGGTCGGCTATGGGTCTTACGTGTGGTAAAAGTTTACCTGAGGCAAATAAACAAATGAAATAGCAGGACGATTTATGCAATTTAGACTACCAGAGCATAAATGATTTGTGGTTGAACACAAAATTAACCACCAACATTCTCCACTAAAACAGATAAAACAGATAAGAATGAAAAATTACGGAATACGTGTAATCTTCTGAGGTTCCGCTCCCCGCTTTTCCAGGCATTTCCAAAAATGACATGCCATGCACTCTCTTCAAATGCGAAAATTCGGTAACTTAATTATCTAACCCATAACATGTATTACATTTCCCAAATCCACAAAAAAACATAACACTATCTGACTAAGTAAAAATAAACAATCTGAATATGGGTGGAATAATTTATTGTCAAAGGCAAGACTTCAACCTGCTGAATTGCGTGCAATTTTTTTCATTTTCAGCCACCCAGCAGCCTCAAAAGCAGAATTTTCCCACCACCCCCACCTACCTATCCCTGGAGCATAGCATCCTCTGTTTCTAAAATGCAATTTTTTTTTTTACATGTTTCCGTTTCATTTTTAGTTACATATCTGGTAACAAACCCGCGTAAAAATTACATTTTAAAAAATAATCAATATTTCGACGCCACTGTTTCCCATAATTCATCTGGTAATTTACCCCTATGTACCACACTCCAACTTTAGGACCAAAACGTCAAATTCTCTTGTCCATCAAAAAGCCTAATGTAATCATATATCTGATACTAAAATATATATCTCTATTTTACATGGCCTTACTTTCAACATATGCCCTATGTTTAGAATTTCGCCCCTGTGCAATTGTGCGAAACTGTAGAGCGGAACCTTATTACAAACGGCTTCTTTCCTTTAACAGATTCCCACAAAGACTCAAAACTACAACGAAATAAAGAAATATCATAAGTGCATACGTTTTCAAACCACAACAGTGGAGGTCAACGAAACAAAATTGTGAGGAGCGGATATGTGCAGATATTTCCTATATATATCCCCTATTTGCCACCCGCCTATCTTCAGCCCCCTTCAGTTTGTATTTCCTTTCTTTCCGTATGTCTTGATGAGACAAAGTAATTATTCTACAAGCTTCATTCATGTTTTAAACATCATAGTTACGTGAATCGATATTGGGAAAGTTTATTTCAGACTCTTGAATAAATGAACGAATGTTTTATTTTTGCAATATCTACAACTGCACACAATTAAATAAATTAATATGGTGCATCTAAATATTGAATACTGTGTAACATGCCAGCAAATATAATAATAATGAATGTTGTACTTATTGCAAGGAGAAGGCATAGCCAGATTGGCAGATTCCAACAACGTGTACCTGGGTAGATTGCAAGAACTGACTGTCTGGATATTTGGTTGTGTTAATTAACCCTTTACCTAACTGGAGCAGATTGACGTTACCTAAAAATACTCTTCACAATTTTACAGCTCAATTTGAATCAGAAATCGAAATAGAAACCTCGACAAATAAAAAAGTACATGAAGTTAAAGAAGAGATGTCCATACTTTGAAATCAAAAGGAATGGCTTGTTTTCTATGATGCTTTTTTACAATAAACAACCTAAGAATAAATCGCATAGCGGGGCTTCGAACTCACTCCGAGAGAGTTTCCGTGGGTACCAACCACCTAGTAAAACTACACTATACACAGTTATGCCATTTCAATGCAGCCAGCGTTCTTTCTTGATTCCACGGTACTAGGGGAAATGTGAAAAAGAGGCGTGATTTCCAGTGAAGTGTGGAGATTAAAGTGATGCAATCTTCTGACAACTACCGAAGAAGATTTTCCAAATAGGCTTTATTGTTAAAAATAGATACATTTAATGGCGGAACTGAAGCACGTTCGGAGAGACCAAAACATTTTTTCTGTGCATATTAGCTTGAATGATTCGATAGATAATTTATTTTGCAGCGTCCATAAAATGATGATAAAATACGTCATTGGTTTTTATAAATTGTGATATGACTCAATTGATTCAATCATGATCAACGGGTCCATATGACATATAATATAGACACCAGCTTTTCCGTTAATATAAAAACCTAGGAGGTAATATTTGCTAATGCTTTTTCCTGTAAAGAATAAAAACCTACAAATTACAGTAAAAGCACAATCGCTAAGCAAAGAGCCAAAGCTGTCAATACTTAGTTGCTTGTAATTAGCTTGCTATAAAAAGCCAGGCTTCATTTTGTAACTTTTAATAAAGGAAAACAACAGACAGCTCCGGGAGCTGTCTGTTGTTTTCGTTTATTAAAAGTAACAAAAGGAAACTTTATTTCGTACTGATATCATAGGTACTTTCTCAACAATTACATGCTTCTTAATTGGACCTTCGTCGCCCGTCTAATAATTTCAGGCGAGACAACGCTGTCGAAAGTCGATTTTCATGACGAAACAAGATGGGTGTATATTGTTCCCAGAACAATGGAAATTTTAACGAAAAAGAATCTTACAAGTTATACGAGCTAATCCCCTTAGATATCACAGTTTAGATGCTTTTGGATGTTACGATACGATAAGTACAAAAGCGAAAGAAAATTTCGACGGGATCGCGACAGGTCAAAATCCCTGTCTGCTTTCCCCGGGCTCCCCATAACACATAGTCTCACCTGTCAAAAAAAGGACTTCGAGAACGCATAATCTCACATATTATTTCCGTTTGTTTTTCTTGATAAAATCAAATTAAATCTCAATTTCGTAATATTTGATGTTTGAAATGGCGACTCACTGGTGTAACAATGTCGCAACCAGATAACGATCAAAATGAGAAAGAGGCCGCTTTTGATATCACTGCTGGGTTGACAAAATAACAAGGTCACATCTTGATTTTTACTCTATTAGAAAAAAATATCTCTTGTCTAGAGACTCTCAGGGGTGGTTAAAACTTTATTTAACGAATCGATCACATCCACATGTGTAATTTATAAAATAAGCAGTTGAATAAATTGAAAAAACAAAACAAAACTATATTATGTGACCCCCCTCATTGGAACGACGTCGTTGAGCTCGTTCCATTGCAGGGTTACATGATATGGTTTCGTAGACAGTTGGTAAAAAAAAAACCAGTAATTAAACTAACAAATATTGAGATATCGTGTTCGTAGGGTAAGGGGTTCTAAAAAAAATAAAGAAAAGAACCCCCCCCCCCCAAAAAAAAAAAATAAATAAAAAAAAAATAAATAAATAAAGCCCCCCCCCCCCCCCCCAATATAAAAAAAAACAAAACAAAACAAACAAAACCCCAAAAAACAGAAACACATTTTAACATTATGGGTTATGTTTTAAAATAAAGGTCAATGGCCGAAGTTGATAAAGCCTGTATTGACAGTATTTGAGAGCATACAGTTAGTTTGTAAGTCTTTTGAATATTTTTATTGAAAATCAAATGTGTCATCGGAGGCTTTCGATCTCACAAACCTGTGTACTATCGGATTTTTTTTGTTTATTTCTTCGCTTTGGTCAAGATCGATGTGTCGTTTAAATACTTGAACAGAGAGACAAACACACTTCATAAATTTCACCGAATTGCGTATCTTCGGGATAAGAGGCCCTGAACAGCAACCTGAAGAACACTGTTAGGTAGAAAATGATTTCAATAAGTTATAAGTGCTCTTACAAAATACACTATGTCGATGTCGATGTAGCGTGAGTCGTGACAGGTACGCGCCGCATGCTAAAATAACCTCAATTATTATATACCATTATGTAATCTATCAACGTGAGATAATGGATCATCTACAGAGATAGTGTAACTATTATCAATTCATTGTGCGCTACCTTCATGTTAATACTAATTCACACAATCTGTAAGAGAGCATAATAAACTTGAAACAAAGATTGTGAAGCGCAGCCGGTCGCTAATGGCGTTCTGTGCATTTCGCCTTTCTGGAAATTTGATTACATTTCATTGGTGTCGATTGAGATAAATATAAAGTGTTCTTCCTTAAATTACTTAATAATTAGCGCTAATGACTGCTGGGCTGCTAATCACAGATGGCGGTCTACTAATGGAGCACAACGCCCTCGAAAATAATGTTATTGTTTAAATATTCTCTTCAGAAAATTGCCAAAATATATATCTCATGTTTTTCTTTATTTTTGTTATATGCTTCCTTGTAAGAATGCGGCGGGGAAAATGTCTAGCAACTATTTTTCAATATATTTTGTCACAATACATATTCGAGAATATCTCCCTAGAAGTGAGGCGCATTACGCAGTAAGTAAAGGCCAATATCACTACGCATTTTCTACATTTTGTTGTCACAACTGCAGTTATAACTGTAACACTTGTTTGAAAGGCGTTAGGTTTAATATTATCACTTTAACGAGCGTTCTCTAGTATATTTCCGGAGTTTAGCGGGGCGGTAAAACTCAGTAATTCATGACGTCATGGAACCGGAAGCGAGTGGCGTGTCGTTAATGAAAACGAAATTCATTAACGGCCCGCCGCCCACTCCCAGCCATGGTAATAATAGTAACAATATAATTTTGTCAGGCGTCTCGGTTTATTAAAGACCCTCGACGACTGAATAACAGCCCTCTGGCTTCGCCTCGGGCATGTAATAAACCCTCGGGCTGTTATTCATTCCTTTCGGGTCGTTAATAAACCGTAGCACCCTCCAACCTCATCTTATTTTTATATTAAAAGCCCGAGAGAAATGAATAACAGCTCGAGGGTTTCTTTGTTGCCCAATACAATTTTGAGGGCAGTTAATACGATAGAGAGCTGTTACGCATCCCTCGCAGGTCGTTAACGAACCGAGATGCCCGACAAAATCATGTTATTACTATTATTACTATGAACGGAAACGGTAGACAGGCCGCTAATGAATTTTGTTTTCATTGACGACCTGCCACCCTCTTCCGGTTGCATGACACAATGAATCACGTAGTTTTTGTGCTCTACTAAACTCCGTTAATAAACAGGAGAACGCCCGCTGAATTGAAACTTCGCAAGGCACACAATAAAGAGAATACCTACTGTTTTTGAGTAGGTACCAGGATTATCTTATTGGCGAATGCAAAAGAAATCTGAGAGTTAACTTGCGGGCCGCTCATGAGATCATTCCGGTTCTGTTCAAAACAGTAGGTATTCTCTGTATAATACTGGTGTTTGACCTTGTTCTCAATTTCTCAAACAAAAAACCCATCCCTGTATAATCTTATCGTTGACGTTTTCGACCCGGAATAAATTGGTAAATTGGTAACAAGCTTAATTTGGTGTCATTCGAAGCGGAAATATTCATGGTACAACATATCCAAAATCCGCTAAAATCTGCTTTAGGCAAGTTCCTTTTTTTCAAGATGACGTCCAAAATGGCTGCTATTTCAACGAATTTCACAATTAACCACCAAACAACAGAACAGCCGACTCAGTATACATTATTCGCCGCCTAGAAGCATTGATAACTCATTGGATACCGAACATAGCCACCAAAATGTAAGATGACTGCCAAAGCAGTGACCGTCATGACACAAGTGACTCCGAGCCCTGAGTCTCCAGCCCCCCCCCCCCCCCACCGTTTTTCGGTTCGAGTTCAACAGCCAGAAGGTGATTCGTGATGACAACCTTTAGATGTACACTCGGACTGTAAAATTATGAACACTCGGGTTGTATTATTAGAAGCCTTTACCATCCTCTTCCTGTCTTGTACGATGGAACCATTTCTATAACGTTTGCATAGATCAAGTTGGAAAAGCGTATGCACGGGTTACCTCGAGTAAATCAAAAGGAATTGTTTATTCCCTCTCGCCCATTCCACTCGGATATGACGCTTGAATCACCTATCAGAGTTAAGATCTGATTCACCCAAGCAGGTTTGTTTTTTCCATACCAGTATGTTGTGGATGCCGTGTCGCATCTTCTCCATGCATGTGTGAATATGAGGTGATTGCTCCATGCTCCGGCCTTCTGAGCAGGATCGGCAATTTCCGCGTCGTTTTACCACTTTGTGTGACTTGCGCGATGTAGTCTTGAAATAGAAGGAACAATTGCTGTACTGCACAAGAAGCTCTTGCAGAGTCTGTTCCACTAACTAAACCCGGAACTCATCTGTGGTAGGGGAGCTCTCATTCAGAGACTGAAGTCTAAAGAAAAACCATGCAGAAATATTGCCAGTGCATATGCGTCGTGTTTCAGAAACGGAAATAAGAAGACTAGTGTTGTTTTGTACTGTTACGAACGAGGTACCTTTATTGAAGACCACGAACGCAGCAGGAGAGTGAATAAGATACGTGTCCGTACCAACATACATGTGATTGAAGTGTTAGAAGTTCACAACAATCAAAAGGCTTTCCTCTCGAAGGAGAACAATAAAGATCAGGCCATCAAATTTCTGAGTCAGCAGATGTGTCAATCACGAACTACGTGGAACAAAAGTATTCATCAAATGCTTGCCATTTTCAGCGTTACGTTATAGCTGTCGATCACATGTTTACAAGCCCGAATTTAGAGAGTAGATTACGAACCCAAGTAACGGCTAAGTTTAGATATCATTAGCGAGGATCGACTCGCACCTGTCTCAAAGTGTAGGCTATTTTATTGTGATATTAACCCCTAGGAACGCAGATGTTGATCGCGTAGTAGCCTGTTTAGCATCAGAGTGCTGTGCATATCGACAGTGAC
The DNA here is from genome assembly GCA_031216915.1 of Pictodentalium vernedei. Classification (NCBI taxonomy): domain Eukaryota; kingdom Metazoa; phylum Mollusca; class Scaphopoda; order Dentaliida; family Dentaliidae; genus Pictodentalium; species Pictodentalium vernedei. Next base: position 320,290,853 of record CM062297.1, read on the forward strand.
AATTCGCACAAGCTCGAAGCGCATTTTGAAGTTGTGAGTTCTGCGTGAACTGCGTGTATTTCAAAGGACAGGAAACATTCAAGGAGAGTGGACAAACTGAATCCAAATCAGAACTGTGTTGCCACAAGGTAACTAACATTGCTAGTCGGGATTCTCCGGCAGCCAGAGGCGCAAAAGATTAAGACTCGGTGTTTTAAGCTCCTTTTGCGAGCCCGCGGCAGTGACATTTTGAGAGTGTACTATAGCGCCAGTACAGGGCTATAGATAAACTGAATTTGATGAAAAACTATTAATCCCTGTGATAAATCTTCTACCATGTTGAACAAATTGTTAAATTTGTGGAATGTGGAAATGAGTTTATTTTGAATGTAAATAAAAGAATCTTTGTTACTTTAATCATTGATTCCTTTCCGCAACCTGAAGTGATTAGAAATCACACCTAACAAAGAACGAACCTATATTTCGAGTTCACTCGGCAGAGAGGAAAATCATAGTGCGGTCCCAACTCAGCTCTGTGAGCCGTGTATGCCCGTGCCCGGTTTCCGACCCACCTAGTTGGCTCGTCCCCCAATATTTTTAATGGCGAGGCTAAACAACCCCATGTCACTCCTCCCACGTGCATAGAGGTGTTCTGACAATGTTCGTCCTCAGTATTTATTTGAAAGCGCCAACAAAAGTTCTGTTTATGTTTGTTTATTGGGGTTTAACGACACTTTCAGCAGTCAGGGCCACATCGTATCGACAACATTTCTCTACGCAACTAATAACCAACAATGTGAGCGCGGTGGCTCAGTTGGTAGAGACACAAGCTGCAAGCCGAGAGGTCCTCGGGTCGAATCCAACCTGCGTTGAATCCTTGGGCAAGACACTTAATCCCAACTGTCAACGTGGGGCCGCGGTGGCGTTGTGTACTAAGTAGTACTGCACGTCGATGGTGCACTTGTCTTCAACCAATGCTAACCCTGCTTGCGTGGAGTTTGTACGTTGGGGAGTCTGGCAGTTGCTCGCCGTTTCTCAGTGGTTCTCTCCTGGTGCGCCGGCTTCCTCCACCCGTAAAACTGTCCGACACCATGAGGTAACCCTGTCTGTCGAAAGTGTCGTTAAACCCCAATAAAATAAATAAATAACCAACAATGCTGGGTTTGTTCTTTTTGTGACGTGAGAGACAACGCCGGCGTCAAGCTGGGATTCAGTTACGTATTACTGTATCAAGATTAAACATTGATGTGGTGCTTAATAATTTGTATATTACCAGGCGGATGAAGCAAATTCGTTAGTATAAGGTTAGTCGCCCGACTCCGTCCTCGCTGTGTTCTATCTTACTATTTCAGTAACACGTCGTGAAATTTTTATCCATGTATATTGTCACTATTTTCTATTATTTTTCGTCAGATGATCTAAGAAAATATGCTGCTTCATGTGCCTTTGAATATAGAATTAATTTGGATCTGTAAACTAAACAACATTTCTCTTCAATGTGCGGTGTCATGTCCCTTTAAAACGGGAAAGTAACCCTTTCAACACTGAACTCATGAATGGTATCGTCCGGAAGAATATAATTTACAGCTAAGTGGGCGAATCTATTTTTTATTCATAGGGAGGTTCAGTAAAAAAACAATCCTACGACCGTTTAGGGCTGCAGTAGTTCGGTTTAGAATTTCGAATTGTTTGTCCGATTCAATTCGATTCCATTTTGAATACATGACCGCCGAATGCTGAAATCAAATATCCCGATGACGATCACGGAAACGTATATTTCTTTTCGCGTATATCATAATATGTGGTCATTGTTTACAGGAGTCAATACTATAAAACTATTACAGTTGTATTTTCTAGAATTGTATTTTCTAGTTATGACTGTAAATGGGTTAAAATGGACTATTAGCGTTTTCAAAGATCTGGCAATTAGTCGGCTGACAAATTGCTACATCTTTTATTATACTTATGATTCATTTTTTTCAGTTTTATTAATAGGTGGGAAATACAAATCTCGAAAATACAATTGTAAAAGTTTTATAGTATTGACTCCAGCTGTTCCAATACTATCAATATTCTTACAATTGTATATTGATACACATGTAAAACAGCTTGCAAATACAAGCCTGTAATCATTTTTGTTAGGGTTTCATAGTACAGCAGTTTTCTCACAGTAGTAAATTTCGAGATGCTTGTAATCTCAAGAACGTCAAAACTACACAAGTGTTTGATAGTATTGGGGCATTCGTTCCAGTGGTGATTACAAGATTAGTAATCACAAGCGTGGAGTCGTTTCGAAACTGTCTCTGTGCTCGCGACATAGGCATGTCGTGCGTTTTCAACAATTTGGTGCTGTGTCAGCATGCAAATTAAAGTGATATCAAGAGAGAATTTGATAGACTGTATCATTTGTCGTGTGTTTGCACAGAGAAGTGACACCATGCTAAATATGGTGCAGAAAAACGTCTCCTATCTGATAATAGTTCTCCAAGCATAGAATCTGTTTTTGATGACAGTATCATGACACCATAGCACCGTTCAACGACATTTGTCCATTTTTGTGAGCTTTGTTGAAACGCCCCTCTGCTCCACCGACACCTTCTGGGAATGCAGTAATAGGCCAGGCATTACATGCATAAGCGCTCTTACCAAGGATCACTGCACCTGGAAAAGGCTAACAACCCTGACCGTCAAATGCATCCCACACGTCGAACTCCCCAACTATCCGAGAGTCATGCCAGCTCCCCTGTTCCCTGGAACTGACAAAATACACGTAAAGGTCGGACCCACAGACAATGGCAATGTCCATACTGTGCGTGTGATGACTATTGACGTAACTTCGATCGTCTGCTGCCTGTGGTATGACACGCACATGAGAGCCATCAAGCATTCCGAAAACACTGGGCATATGGCTCAGAGTGAGAAACTGTTCCGCTGCACGATAACTGTTATCCGACCAGCGGATAACCTCAGGTGCCAGAATAATGGTTGGCGGGATTACTGCATGAACAACCCGCTTTACCGCATCCGACTCTATTCAGTAGCAATCCTCCACCACGCGGTAGAAGCCATTTGTGCCCAGGAAATGCAGGAACACAAGAATATTCTGTCTTGGTTTCAGGGGTCGTCTTCGATACGATTTTGGCTCCAAATGATGTCCAAAACGGGATTCTAAAAAATCCACTACGCTTCGTGGTACGCGATATCGTTCACGGAACTTTCGGTCCCAGGCAACACCAAACCGACGCTCCTGGCATATGCGTGCTCGCCTGGGATAACGTCCGCTCAAAACGAGCAGATCAATGTCTCCATTTGAAGAATACGCCATTTTGAATTGCATGAACACGTATCGAAATCCGAATTTACAAGAGTACAGAAATATGTACAAGACACATTTGACTAGTAATTTTTTACCTGTATTTGCAAGCATATTTACTACCGTAGTCTCACTGCGAAGATTGATATTATTGACCAATCTCACAGGTGTAATAATTTCCCCCAAACACAAGTCTCCGCATGCAGGTGTAATTTGCGCTTGTCATTTGATGTTGATAGTATTCGATGGAGAACACAACTGCATTTTAGGTGAAACTTATCACATTTACAGTTGTAAAATCTTTGAAAGGATGGGCCCCTGATCACTCAGAGCTGTCGGGTGGGTATTATTTTAAAACTCATTGTTGGTACTGTAGAAACTTTATTTTGGAACACACAGATAGTGCAGTCTTCAGTTCAAACTTACTGAAAGATACTGGACAGTTTGAGATTTGTTTTTTTGAATTCATCTGACTGTTCTGACATGTTGTGTATCATGTGGAAGTTATTTTTGTTCATTGCTCCCTTTGTGAAATCGTATTGACATTCATTAAAGTTATTTCCTCAAACGAACTTTTGTTTGCATAAACGTGGACAATATTGACCACAATTTAGTTCGGGCGATGTATTCCATATTATTATACAACTACGGTGGAGCCCTGTTAATTGAATAGCCACTTTGTCAATGGAAATTATTAAGTTAACATGAGTATTCAATTAACAGGGATTGTGCCACTTTCCTGTATTCTACAGATAAACGTAGCATTTATCTTATTATATCTTGTTTGACAGAGCTCCGCGAGCTCTGTCAAACACGGTATGATATATTAAATGCCTGTAATGAGTGCACTGAGGACAAATAGGTCTATAAACAAAGGAAAACTTAAGAGAGTCAGGATAATTTCTCGACAGGTTGCAATATGTTTTATTCAATTAACAGGAGTTTAATTTATAACCTATTTTCACTTAACAGGTCAAATTTGTAGTGGAGGCATGGTAAATGGTTTTGTGTTGGGAAATTATATTCAATAAACAGGGTTATTCAGTTGAGAGATATCCAATTAAGTGGGTTCCACTGTAGCAATCACTTCCTCTTCCCTCTCGATCCGTAGGAACTTACTGTGTTATATGTGTCAAAAAACGCCGATTATCCTCGCGAGATGTTCAATTATATATCGAATCATTAAAGATGGGTACGAAAATCTCTGACCACATATACCGACCTAATGTCTGATTCGATTGGATTGGAATTCGGATCAAAATCGAACTTTAAACACGCCGTTCGAATCGTATTCGATTCGAACGGAAAAAGTTCAATTCGCAGTGCCTTTGGCTTGTGGTATTAAATTACTGCTGGTCCTCTGCATTAATTTGTTGGGTATTCCTTCTTATTGAATACAGCTATGCGAAAATTTGATTTGTGCAAAGCAGGTTAAAAAGGTTAGCCTTTTACCCAATGCACATGATCTGTTATTTTAATTTGCTTTTTTCAATTTTTTCCAAAATTTCAACAAAACCATATCTGTGTTCCCTCGTTGAAACGAGCTGTTTTCCATTCATAGGGAGGTTCAGTAATAATTTAATCCTTCAGCCCCTCGGGTCTGTAGGATTTAAATTATTGCTGACCCGCCTTCACGATTGATTGTGAATGGTGTTATCTTGAAAACGAGTTCCACTAGTTTCTTTGTGCAGTGATTTATGTATAACGGGTTGAAAGTGTTAAAACTCGGATGTGAACGAAATATTACCATCATAAGTAAATAAGTAAAACATGATAGTTTAGACAGAACATTAAAATGTTGACATCTTGCACAGCATCTCGTTCCCATTGTGTTTAAAAAAGTACCGAGCTTTGAAAATTTTGTTTCTTTGCCGTAAAGTTGTCCTCAGAAACATTTTCAGAAATGTTTATTCTGCAGCTCAAGAATCAGCCCTGCACTTGGTTTTGGAAAACAGAATTGATTAACAAAGTGCACTGATGGTGAATTTGCTTGCAGCAAATTACCGCTTTGTTTGAAAATCGGAAACTGGAGTGTCAAGACGACGTCAAATGATCGATTAAAACTTGTTGAAAGAGGGATGGCCATCCAGAGAACAGAAAATCTAACAACCAGTATTAAATTGAACTTCTTTGATGGCATTAGTCAATGGTTGACTAAAAGGAAAGATGGGTATTCCAAGATAACTTGTTGAAAGTCTTTGTTCTGTAGTTCGATGAAAATGTGTTCTGGAAAATGGGATGGATCGAAGAAAGCGTTCTTGTTATAGATTTCACATTGTTGGACAGTGAATATATTTTAATGCTGAGCGAACACAAAAATGCCTTAGATTTCAAAAACTGATCGTGCAAGCTAACGTTTGCGGATTCTGGGAGTAGCATGGTTGGCAGAATTATATATCACGCGTGTTATTTTCAGCTGGTAATATACACCACGATAGTCTGGCGAGGGTGCCCCACTGGAGGTAAGACGTTTTATTTAGCATTTTAAAACAAATTTATTTCAGGCTCTAATTGGTTCAAAATCTCACAACTACAGTACTGTGATCACAAAATCGGCAAAAAATTCGATCGCATCACGCAATCGCCACCAGATCGCGATCTACTCGAGAAAGAGACCGCTTCTGCGATCGTCATGCTGTGGTTTCATAGAGTTATTTTAGCCTCTGCACTCCAATGTCAAAATGGCACTGTTTCCAGCAGCAATTATTTCCCACAGTGCAGTGTTATATTTAACCAAATACATTTTGTTTGACAGAGCTCTGTCAAACAAGATATAATTGGTTGAATTCATAGAAAAAAAAGAGAAAAATAAAGTTATGTGCGAAGATTCCGTTGCCCTACAAGCGTGCTAGGGGTTAATGAAGAAAATTATGTACAGTCACATGATGGCGGTCGCAAAAATCGATTAGCACAGCGGCGTCGGAGGGAATGGTAGTTACAGGTTCAGAGACACCTTCCCTCGAGACTACCGAGCGACGGTCTAAGAAATTGGGACCTCTCGTAACACTGGAGTGTTATTGATAATCTCTACCAACGCGAATACACATCATTCCTAACCATCCCAAACACTGTACCCATCAAAAGAGTACCGCTACAAAAATAATTTTAAATGACTCATTCAAAGTGTGTGTTGATGGACATCCGGGTGGCGGTGTAGGTCACATTCCCTAATTGGGGCCGAGGGTGGTGCACAGTCCTAGGAGAACACTCAGCTGTGGCGCATGTGCCTACGTTTCACAGTAGGTTTACAATACACAAAGCAGGTTTGTGGCCAACGCATATCGACATTGAAAAATGCACATTTTTAGCTCCATATTTAACCAATTTGAAATTGGTCAAAGGTGGAGCCAGAAATGAACTCTATGCTCGACGTTAACGGCTATAGAAGAGACAAGCCACCATACAAGGGAATCGTCAGTCACATCTTAAGAGTAAAGAGTATGTACACCACCTTCCTGCTAATTCCCTACAAGATTGCATTGACTTTCAGGTGCTTGTATTATGGTGTGAACATATATTGATAAAGATAATGTTGGCCTGATCTCGGTCCATCTCCTGAAATACTTCACAGTGTTTTATTTTTCCTGCATTTCGTTTTATGAACTGAATCTCCATTATGTGTGTGTGTTCCCAGCATTCCAAGTCAGTCTTCATCAACTTCACATCGCAATGTACCGGGTATAATATGTAAAAGTCAACTATAAAATAATGCTTCCAAAAATATTGCCCTGTCGCTTCCGATACCTAAAATATGACCCAACGTTTAAAGTTCATTTTGATTACTTTTAGTGCAAAATTGCGGTTTTCAATTAATCTGCAAATATTCAATATTTCAAAAATGACATGCTTCCGCATGTTGCTTTACAATAAAATGCCCACTTTGTGTGTTTGTCCAGCGCAGCGAACGTACATGTTCGTGGACGACGCACGACAAAAACACAAAACTGAGATAATAAAAATAGCAGGCTGTGAAATTACCAGGCGAAAAACTTGTCTGAAAAGGTGGGTTTTAAGCGAGGATTTAAAAGAGTCCGAGGTTTGTGGCAGCTTGAGATGATCGGGGAGTTTGTTCCACAGCAATCGCGCAGCTACAGAGAATGCTCACTAGCTTGCTGTTACCAGGTGCACAGGTACGTGAACGAGATTGTTTGCAGTGACTGATCTCAGATATCTTGCTGGTGCAGAAGGTTTTGATAGGTATGAAGGAACAATGTTGTGGAGTGATTCTGGCCCTTTTTACAGCTTCGGCCGGGAGTGGGGGGGGGGGGGGGAGGGGGCGGAAAAAATGCAGGGCCCTATGTTATTTTTGTATTTGAACATCCGAGGGACCCACCCGCCCTTTCTTCCAGTTTCGCAAGTTTTTTCCGGGTAACCCACCCCCACCCCAAAAGTTTCCCATATTTTGCAATATTTTCCGGCCATTTCAGACACCCACCCCTAAGTTATCATTCCCACAGATAACATTTTACGAATATCAGTGTTAAACAATGTTAAAATAACAATATTGTTCACTAATATCTGTATATAGTTTAGAATAGTTTTCAAATAACTGAAATATCCTGTAATAACCAGGAAAGCTTAGTTTTTATCAGCGTAGATGTGAAACTTAGATATATGTTATACATTGAGAATAGGGATTTCTGTTCTTTATTCTCGTAAAATTTTACAGTTACATTCAATGAATGGCAGACTTAACTGTTACATGCACATTATATCAACACTGACTGTTCTATTGCGATATTTTGACCAGATGGTCAAATTTTCTTATGTGATTTTTGTATTTCCTATTGTGAGAAATACATTTTGTTTTGTTGTGTTAATTTTATTTTGAGTTTTAACTTTAAAAGTGTTATAAAGATTATATTTTGTTTTTATTGTTTCTTGGAAGCTTATTGGATTTAACGTTTTCCTTTCATTTTTATTTTATAATATATTCGATAATCAAGCCAATACAGCTACTTATTACTACCCCTCCTATCCATATATGGTGTTAAATGATGTTTTAATATGTCAATGTCTTCAATTTGGCTGAAAATGTAGCCTGGAAACAATTTGCATATGGTTGGAAAAAATTTCTTTTTGTGTCCTTCGACCACCCACCCACCCTAGCATAGGGGTCCTACAATTTTGTTCTAATTTCATAAAGTAAATGGAAATTTGTAGGGCCGGACCCATCAATATTTTCAACGTGCAGCCATTAGGCTGCACGTTGAAAATATTGATGGGTCTACCACCCTCAAATAATGAATATGGACTCTTCGAACTGAAGCAGTTAAACTGACATGGAAGATGTCATCAGGATTTAAAGGGTTAATTCAAAGATTTATCACTAAACTGTTTAATTTTCTTCCTTACTACTCACACCTTACGATCATCTATTTACGCGAGTGCCAATTTGACGAGATGGGTGATTAGAATTAATGGTTTGTTTTTGTATCAATTCCTTTTGGTGAGATCATAACATCGCAGAACACAATTTATTATCACAGTGAACAAGGGCGTAACTATGATGGGTGTACCCCCTCCCCCCAATAATTTTTTGTCAGAATTAGCATATAAGATATGAATTCCCTTTTGGTAATAAAACCGGATTTGATACTGGGACTTGTGCCACAGTCGGTCATACAAGTCGAGGTGTGCAGTACCCGATTCGGGCTGCTGGGGGCCCGTCATGATCAATTGTGAGTACCAGTTCGGTGCGTGTTAACTGAATAAGAAGCTGCGTCACGACTACTACATGTGTATTTTATTTATTCATTAATAAATATTCCAAAAGTCTTGATTTTTTTAACTTTAATCCCGACTGACTAATATTCCAACTAACGGTACATCATCAAAGCATGCCTACGGCAAAGTCGGGACTTGGGCCATCACAGCCAGGACAAATCATATTACCCCCCCCCCCCTCCCTCCCACAATCGATCATCTTCGCAACGCCCATGACAGTAAAGTGCTCGGGCTAATAGGCGTTCAACATAAATTGCAGTGACGAAAATGGCTGATACGAAAATGACAGTGATGAAACCTACACTGACGATCAAGGCTAAAGGTGAATAAGTAAAGGATGGAATAGTCTCGACGAAAAAAAAGAAAATTGTAAAAAGTGTACTCCACATCTCATTTATCATATATCATCTTGAGGGAAAAATAGAGTTGTTGCGTATTTTGGCACCTATTGCTAATTGAAACCTTCGAATAGTCGCTATGTTCCAATAAGACTAAAATCCAATTCTCTAATTGGACGAGAGCTCGCGAAGTTTTTTTCTATGTTTACGGCTCCAGTAGCATATGTTACCATCTGACGTCACCACACGAAATATTTGAAATGACGTAGTCCGTTTCGCAATTATTTCATCAACGGGGAGACTTGCAAACCGCTTCGTTTTCATAGTTTCCACACGTGCAGTAGGCGATGTTCCGAATGAAGTGTTGTTTATATTACAAATCAGTAAGACGGACTGGCCACAACCATTATTATTTTTTGATTATTTGTCCAGTGACGTCGTGCGATACGCGAGAGGTTTATTCACTAAATTTATTCTCGTTAAAATTTGCCTTGTTCATTTCCAGATGTGGGTTTTGCACTGTGGGTATGGTCTTATTGGAACATATATGTTATTGTGATGAATTGAAGGAAATATGGTCTAAGTTTTGTGGTTCGGTCGGAGATTATATTCAAACTTGACGCTTCGCATCTCGGCTGAACATGAGCTCTGAGTCGCAAAACCTCAGACCATGTTACCACCAATTCATCATAATAACTTGTAATGTTATAGCCCAATGTTTTAACCGAACAGAAAATATTAACAAAAGTGGAAGTTGTTTTTAACATTTGATGTCTTACGCGTCAAATTAACCTGCAAATAGTATCGACCCTGGCAGGCCAAGTTGACAGCTAAGACTTGACTTGAAATAACTGCTGATCCATAAGTCTCTGAAGATTTTTGGTCAAGAAAATGATGGGAAAAAGTTCCATCTTTCAAGTTTTAAACTTGACACAAGCAGCCGTATTTGCAAAGTTTGGGTATATATGTACGCGTACAATGCGAATTATTAATTAAAGTCTGCAACTTGTCAGATAAAAAACGAAAATGTGTATCCACATGTTTAGTAGGCTAGATCAAAGTACAGTAGAGTCGCCGTGGATTGGTCACTTTCCACGGGTCTTCAATATTTCCACTGGTGCAATAATATTAGATTCTAAACACTGATTATAGGAATAAACATCAAAAAATTAATTAATGAAGTACCGGGTACAGCCCGGGGCTTCATTAATTAACATTTTGCTTATGATGATTTTTATTAGCTGGTAAATGCATGGTAAACGCATGCGTGGAGATCACTGCCCACGCGTGGATTACGGCCAGTCCACCGCAGCCGTACTGTACCACACATTAGGATTATCTCTTGATTTTCTTAGTTTGAGAATATTTTATTTATCGTTTATAAAACAGATTGCATTGGAACACAGGCCATTCGGCCAGCTAGATGCTGAGCCAAAAGTCTCTGAAGATTTTTGGTCAAGAAAATGATGAGGAAAAGTTCCATCTTTCAAACTTTAAACTTGACACAAGCAGCCGTTTGCCGTATTTACAGAGCAATATTAGATTCCAAACACTAATTATAGGAATAATCATCAAAAATTTAATTATTGAAACACCGGGTAAGATCCGGTGCTTTATTAATTAACATTTTGCTGATGATGATTTTCATTACCTGGCAAATGCATGGTAAACGCATGCATGGACCTCACTGCCTACGCGTGGATTGCGACCAGTCCAAGACGGATGAACTGTACGGACAAATTATGATTATCTCTGAATTTTCTTAGTTTGATAATTATTTTATTTATCATTTATAATTCAAATTGCATTGGAACACAGGTCATTCAGCTTACTAGGTGCATGGTGGTTCATTGGACAGATCACTGGACATCAGGTCGAACGGTCGGAGGTTCGATCCTGACTCGCGTCATCTGCCTTGTGTCCTTGGGCGATACGTAATATCAAATGACCAAGTGGTCATACCGTGGCGCAATTTGCTAGGACAAGTGAGAGTTCCATGGCGCAATGTGCTAGGACATTCTTCACGTCATGAAGGTCATCCCACACACCTACGCCATTGGGCCAAGGAGAGGCGTTAATAAAAGTTGCATAACTTGTTCGCCAATCCTTGTAAAACAAATAAGATTAAAATAAAAATAAAATACTTCACGTCGATGGTGCACAGACCTCCTTGTGCCGGGTTAGTAAGTTGAAGAGTTAGTTAGTTACCAGTCGCTACTCAGTGGTTCTCTTGAGCTTCTCTAGCGTCTTTCTACCCGTAAATAGCACGATGTAAAACTGTTGAAAGTGTCGTTAACCCCAGTAAGAAAATAAAAAAAATGAAGAAATAAATTCAAACAATTGACTAACATTCGAAAATAAGTACATAATAAAGCTAGCAGCAAAAGAAATGTATAAAGATAAATAGAAGGTTGATATTAAAACCTTTTAACCCTCTACACTCTGATGTCAAAATGGCAAAGTTTTCAGCAGCAAATATTTCCCATAATGCAGTTATGCCAAACAAGGTATATTTGCTTAAATTCATAGCTAAGAAAGAAAAAATACAGAGTGATTGGCAAAAGCTTGATGATCTACCAAGGTGCTAGGGTTTAAAAGGTTGATGTTAAAAAGGTTGGTGTTTCAACTAAATTTACTCAAGCCGCTTTCATCAAATATCGAACTTCTACAAGAATACTTGGAAGTTATTACTTGATTAATTTCATATCAGCCGAGATATCAGCCAGAGGTAACTCTTTATTTATTAAGGTTTAACGACACGTTAACGAGCAAGGTCATATCGTTCGGTGACAGTTTTACGGGTGGAGGAAGCCGGAGTACCTGGAGAGAACCACCGGGCAATGACGAGCAGCTGCCAGCTCCCCAACATCGTAACTCCGCACTGCAGCACAGGCAGGGTTAGATTGGATGAGGACATGCGCACCATCGACGTGCAGTACGCCTTAGTACACAGCGTTACCGTGCCCCCATGTGGACAACGGGGTAAAAGTGCCTTGCCCAAGGACACAACGCGGGAGTCCGAATCGATCGCTCAGACGGTCAACCATCCAAGGTCTAACCGAAATCGACGTTGCTTAACTTCGGTGATCTGACGAGAACTGGTTCAGAGGTAACTTTATATCAGCCTAAATACCGAGGCGAGGGCTGATGAGACGTTACCGAGGGCTGATATCTCGGCCGATATGAAACTAACCTAGAAACAATCTATTTATTAAACCAAATCAAATAATTACAAAATGTTCTCAGATCTGTTACAATTTCCTGACAGTTTTATTGTTTCTCATTCTTTTCATAAAGTCCGAAGTTCTCTTCGTTCAGCTATCCGAACGTCGCTGCTTCCCCGCAACGTTCGGATAGCTGAACTATCTCTTCTTTCACTTCGACGAATCTCCGATTACGACTCGAATTCTTAGTTTGCTTTGAATTTTGTGTACAACTCTTTTTTTTTTCTCTTCGTCCACCTGATCCTTAATTATTGCCATCATCACTTCCTCGCCATTCAAAAACTACTCCATTTTGCATAGTATAACGCCAATTTACTGATTGGTAGCTTTCGACGAATAACGGCTATCGATTTCTTTGTAAACAAAATGGCTGCACCTAGCAATACGTCAAGGGGGACAACTCTAGCTTGGTTCATATCGGACGGACGAGATTGGCGTCATATCAGCCAAGTTTGGTGTCATATGAGCCGAGGTCGATAATGGACAATTATGGGAAGAAAATCATATCTGATAAATAATACCTAGTATACTGACAACGAGCAACTTTGGTATGAAGATGCTCTAGGGCGCATTTAGTAACATTGATCATACTTTTGCAAACCTTCTACTGAATGTAATGTAGGAATTGAAATGAATTGTCTGTCACTGTATCGGGGCAAGGCCCGGGGAGTTAGGGGATCATTGGGGTCTTCTTTGACCATACCCTACTAGGTGGGTCCTCGGGTTGCGGATGGGGGAATGGCCTGCTCAACAGAGATTCCTAACTGCGATATAAAAGCAGCCCCGGACCAAAATGGTATGGACCTGTTTTTAAACAGGCACCTTGTTTTCCCGTGAGGTGCGTGCTGAATGACATGGACGACGGGATACCGGGTGTCTGAGATTACAGTGGCCCCGGTTTAGCAATCCGCATTGGGGATATTGTCCAATATATTATCTAAGGCCCTTCCTTCTTGACAGACAGTGGTATGATCAGATTCGGTTTGATCAATCGAAAGCCACACAAATAAACGCAACGTCGAGTTATTTAGTTGTTTCTAAACTGGTCCATCTGGTATATATTTTTGACTCTCATTTATCATTAAACTTTGTAAGTATCAGTTTTCACCCTGGGATCCACAACCTTTCTTTCAATATCTGTTATGTACCAACGTTTTGTGTGATGAGATTGCTAGTCCACTGCGGCCAGTTTACTAACTGACTGTTCTATGATGGCGTGGTAAACACGGATCTATCAGTTTGCGGGGTGCATTTGGCAGAGATACTGCCATTGCGTACTTCTGGTGATGTCTGCTGTTACAGTGTGGCCACCATGGACTTGTCACTTTCCACCGGTGGGCAATATTTCCGTGTGCGCAATAATATTAAATTCCAAAAATTAATTATAGGAATAATCATTAAAAATTTAATTAATTAAGCACCGGGTACAACCCGATGCTTCATTAATTAAACTTTTGCTGATAATGATTTTTATTACCTGGGAAACGCATGCGTGGACATCACTGCCCACGTGTGGATTACGACCCATCCACTGCGACTGTACCTTATCTGTGACACAGACACTCAGGTTGGATTCAAAGTAAGGGCAGAAGGCACAGACTTCTTCTGTTCCACCTGCAGAAATAAAATAATGTTGGCGTTTTGAACATCAAAGTGGATTTATACATTTCAAATCCACCTCGATGCTTCAAATGTTAAAAATCTGGGTATTTTTAAAGTTCTTGTTCTTGCATAGGATAATTTCTTGTCACAAATGTGGAGGAAATTATGAACACGTTCCATATAACCATCCAGTTAAATGTGCAAATTATCAAGATAAACAAATATCACCCAAAGACTGTCCAATGTGGAAGCTTGAACAAAATAGTCAGAAAATTAGATGTAAAAAACAGATTAGTTGTAGAGATGCTAGAGCCCTTGTAACATCAGGGACTTTATTGAACTTGTCAGGACCTGCGTATGCTACTTCACTGATTAACCAAAAAGCTTCTGTTTCAACTGCATGTCACACGTATCATACTAGGCTCAATAACACACTTCCAAAATGGACATTCCCTTTTACATTTGCGCCAACCAAAGAAGATGAACCAAAGTCGATGTAAACCCTTTCACTTGTCAACCAATCAACGCACAAAAAACAAAGGCAGATGAGAACCCCCCCCCCCCAAAAAAAAAAAAACAAAACAAAAAAAAAACAAAACAAAAAAACAAAAAAACAAAAACCAAAAACAAACAAACAAACAAAATAACTAAGCCCAAAGCAGACGAGAATAAGGAAAACGAAATTACATCAGAAAAGAAAAACAATAGCAATCAAATAACCACGCCAAATCTGAACCAAACCACGGACAAAAATAAAACCGGGGCAGAAACAAAAACTGTACAACAGAATCAGCCAGAGAGTGAAAAACGACAAAGAAAGACTGAAATTAATATCGACCCCCCCCCCCCCCCCCCCACACACACACACAAAATGTGTCTGAGCCTTGAAAAAACAACATGTTCGATGAACCTTTTTAGTAACATTTAAACTAGATTTCACCTTCATGTTTATTCCAAACAACGGTTGATTTACATTGTATGCCATTTACTCATTAATCTTATCACTGCTTATTTCTCTCATTATATTGTAATTATTTACTCTTTTTATTGAATTGTTTACCTTAGAAGAAACTGATCTCTTTTACGGCACGTACCGTTTTGTCACTACGATATAGCCTTAGATGATGAAGCGGCGTTAAACACCAATAAGAAAATAAATAAATAAATAAATTAAAATTAATAAATTTTAAAAAAATTAAATAAATAAATAAATAAATAAATAAATAAATAAATAAATAAGGGTTACCATGTGGGATGGGCGTGTTAAGTACAAACTCCGACAAAGCGACAGATAATTCATATCAAATGTTTTAATTTAATTCAGTGTGTTTACGTGTATTATAATGTACCCTTACGCGACCGAAGTCTCCGTCATTTCTATCATTGCAGTCGTATCAACTTTTGTGCACACGACAGTTTTATTATTTTCAACGTAGGCTAATTCACGCGGTCTAGAATACTGAAGAAAAAAACCCAACGTGAACATCCAACGTGAATATCAAGTAACAGCACCCCCTGACCACCCCCACAGGAATTGCAGTTCAATTTCACCTTTGGACACGTCCACAATTTTTTATTTGACAAATGGGAGAGACAAGCAAAAATATTCATACGAAAGCAAATTTATTAGATTTCGAACACTAATTATGGAAATAATCATCACACATTTACTTAATGAAGCAAGGGGTACAACCCGGTGCTTCATGAATTAAAATTTTGTTGATGATGTTTTTTATTACCTGGTAAACGCATGTGTGGACATCACTGTCCACGTGTAGATTACGATCAATCCACGGCGACTGCATTGTATTTCTTCGAGTTATGAAAAACTTACCTCGACCAACCATATGTATGCAAATCTGATATCATTAAAGCAAATTAAATTATACACGATTGAGTGTGGGTGACAGTTAAGTCCTTTTATTGTATTACCTTAGATTCAGTACAAAATATATTCTTTTGAACTAATTTTGTGGTTGTGCAGTGTAATGGCGTCATCTTCAAAAACATGACGTATTTGCATTCAGGCGTTAACGATAAATGGTTTTGAAATTTGTCTCCTTTCAAATCGCTTCAGTTGTTACAAAGCTTTAAGTGGATAGCGTTAGAAAGGTTTTTCACGTTCAAGAATCCCTCGAACTTCACCGTTTGCAATTGAGTCGATGAGTAGTAAATGGGGGTTTTGTGCGCTGAACCGAACCAGCGTGTAGAAACGTTAAAAAGTGAAGTATGCGATCACAGACAAACTTCGTGTTTGTGAGATACCTTTCTGTATACAAAACATTGATCATAATCTGCAACTTGATTCATGACCGGAATACGCGTCAAATCAATGCAGGCTACTCTTTCAGGCATTTCCCCTATCTTTTGAAAACTGCCTCTAACGGCATTTAGCTCGTGTTTCTCAGTTAACATTTCTAGAAAATTATCTTTCCTCCTGTAAAGAGACATTGTCACGTAAGAAGCTCCACAACACATAGTAGACTGTAAAATTCCCTGGGAAGTCACAGTTTATTTGTAAATTCACTGCTCTTGCTCTCGCAGGATTAACTTGGCCTTCACCTACCAACAAAAGTGCTGATTCAAATTTTACAAATAAAGTTCTCACAATGTATTATCAACATCTGCCAGCTTTCTCCCTACAAACAGTTCTAACCAAAATATCTCTATCTCAAGTGCTCAACCAGCCATACACAGCTCTTAGCTATTTATCACTTATGGTCAGAACTCATGAACCCTCGGCGGTTCGGCTGTCCAATTTTAGCCATAATTGCTCCCTTTGAAATCGGAGATACCTGGCTGGATTGATGCACTTGAAATTGCACTTCGTTTAAAAAGTCTGGATCTCAGACATTTTCTGGCCATAACGGACGATATTTATTGGTGCCTGACGACCCTTGCATTTTTAATCTAAATAAAATAACTGTCCCACTCAGCACCGAACCGACTAGGGAAATTTATGGTCAAACATTACCGACGCGTGTGCCTACCTTATAATTATAAATAGCTTTTAGAATTTTCGATGACAACAACCCTGGACCTTATTTTGACTAATGTCTTTAACCCTTTACCCAACGTAACGGCCAAAACCGGCCAGCGCTATTCTCAAAAATCGCCAATTAATTTTCAAAATATTTTCATTTTTTGTCTCAAAAAAATAGGTTATGACCCCTCGTTGGAACGAGCTCGTCGAGCTCGTTCCAACGAGGGGTCATAACCTATGTTTTTGAGACAAAAAATGAAAAAATTAGTTATTCAAGAATTTTTTTTGCAAGTGTCGTCTGCTTTTCATGTTAGGTAAAGGGTTAACTGGTGTCCGTTAAGCCATCGAGTATTTTGCTGTTTACAAACTTCATAATATATAAATGTCTATATTCTGATAAAACAAATCTGTTTCAAGTGTGCTGGATCTGAGAGATGCAAGAGCCTAAAGCGAATGAAATTCGTCTATATAAAGCTCAAACAGCACAGGAAAACAATTTTTACCTAGCTTTCTGTCTGATGAAGACTTTCTTCAGGGTACAGACACAATAAGAAAAAATACACACAGACGACGAAAAAAATGAAATGTGGAGATAAAAGTTTAAAATATATAATCCTTCTGCTTCCTATGCGAATGTCAATATATATATATAATCCTAAAAACTACCCGCACGATTTGTAAGTAGGGCCTATATATATCTTAGAAGTATCATATTGCTCGATATATGTGCCTGTTATTTTTCGTTTTATATGGTGTTCATTTTGTTTTTCTGTCTAACTGTATTTTTATACACCTATTTTTGTTATCTGTTATTCATCTATGTGCTGTTGAGACAATAAATATCTTATCTTATCTTATCTTATCTTATCCTGGCTACTTTATACCGTTTTTTGTTTAAGAATGAGAATATATAAAAATATTATCCTAAGGTATTTATGCAAAACAAAGACTTTCTGTCTTGACATCTCTTAATTCCTTGACAAGTTGTCTGGTACGGTAATGCAGAGTGTACTGTATGTACCCTGTGGGTCAACTGTTAGTCCTTAGGACCACCATCCACCTAAGTCGTTCTGCTGTTCTCTGACTGATATAAGCAATACGTAATGCTAGGCCATGTATTGTTGTGGGGTATGCGTGATTGTTTGGTAGTGCAGTAAAGGGTGTACAATATGTACGCCTGTTAGTCTACTGTAACCCCTTAGTACAATTAACCATAATGCTCTGTACTTTCCTATCGGTAATACGGAATTATAGGTCGTGAGTTTTGTGGGGTGTATGCCAGTTCGAGTATCGTAATGGAGTATACACAATCCTGCGTGACACACACTACACTGCATGACTTCGAATTATGTACTACCAATACCAACCGTAGGACAGTATAACGTCTTAGGGATTAGTAGCACAAAGGGCGAACAGTAGTTCAACAGGGGCACAGACCATGCGTCCTATATTACCATATCAGTGCAGTACGAAAAACCCGATACACCCTGACCCGTACAATGTAGTATGAATTCTGCAGTGGTCAACGTCTCTATAAAGTCGCGTGTGAACAATGATGTCATGACGTCAATAACAAGGTCAAACGCTTTACAGGGAAAATTTTCAAGAAGAAACACGCCTTTTGCATCAATCATCTATCACATTCTCATATTGTATACCAATGCAACAGAAGAAACACGCCTTTTACACCAATCATTCATAACATACTCATATTGTATACCAATGCAATGGATACACACAAAACATGCCATGCCCATACATAATGTAACCACAGTGTAGTTACTACAGTAAATATGCACAGTATGTATACCAATTACTTAGCTGGATAGAGCCGAGGTTCGAGCAAGAAAGTGTTGTTCCGACATAAAACTCCGGTATTGCTCCGGCAAAGCTCCGGGTAATGGTCCATCTGAACCCTCTAATAGTACTTACATCGAGTAAAAAGAAACTCTTGCCAAACGACTGGTCGGTAAACGAAGTATCCAGCATTGTAGAACCTTAAATAATTTGTCATCGGAAGTGGTTGCACTGGCTTCAGGAGCGTATCAGACGCCTTATCTGAGCGATACAAAAAGACTTGAGTGAGAAAATGTGTAACATCACGTACTGTTATCGCCCTTTTCGACTTGTTGACATGACATTCACGAATAACTGTTCCAACCATTGCCTAAGTTAGCGGCTATACCCGGCCAGCGCTACTCACGAAATTCGATATTACAATTTTATTGTTTTTCTGTTCCCCTCTCCAACATATATCCTACGAGCACGTCGATCACGTACCACTGGAGAGCTAAAAGCTAAGTTTTTGAGGTAGAAAGTTGAGCTAAAGCTGATGCTTACTATTATGGTTATGTGCCTCTTGCGACTTTCTTGCCACGTATGTGATGAGAGCACCATACTCTCTAAAATCGGTTGGGTTAAAAATTAACCCAAATCAACTGGATTGAGTGAATATGAATCCAATTGGGTTCATATTCACTCAAACCAGTTGATTGGGGTTGATTTTTAACCCAACTAATTTTTAGAGTGTAAGTGTAAAAATAAAGAGAAAAACTCGCGTATCTCCAGTTTGTAGGACACAAACCCATGCAATGTCTACACTGTGTATCCTATTAGAACGTAACCTCTCTAATCCCAGAAAATACTACAGTGTCAGTCTAGAAATAACAACGGCAGGAAATATACAAACACATAATTGCCACATTGGCCGTCAGAGCTGGGAACTCTTTAATAGCATTTATACACAGGGCCAATACTATTAAACTTCTACAATTGTGTTTTCTAGAACTGTATTTTCTGTTTACGACTGACTTTAAATGGGTTGAAATGAACCATTAGTATTTTCAAAGATGTGGCAATTGGCCAATTGGATTCATTTCAGGCAGTTAATAGGTAGAACATACAATTCTAGAAAACACAATTGTAAAAGTTTTATAGTACTGGCGGCTCTGGGCCGGTCTCACCAGCCTGAGAAGATAATATACCAATGATATTAAAGTGAAACCGTGACCCATAAATATCGTTGCCATTGCGATTTTCTGTATAAATCTTCTTTGTAAGATAATCAGTTGTTACATTGTACTTTGTCTTAGAAGGATAACTGAACGTGTACCACACTGGGGCTTGTGGAATCGATTCCTGGAAGAAGATAACAAATCTATCTGATTTCGAATCGAATCGCGCAAATTCTTACCATTAGATATCAAGGCGAATTCAATAACAAAAAGCACCAAACAATCACTTCATTCAGTTATGTCCTCAACGAATGACGATTAAAAAATGTCGATGTATGATCGATACGGGGATAGCGAGCTGACATTTTAACAGTAATCGGCCAGAATTGCGTACCCATTCGTTATGCTAACCCGTTTCGACTTGAATAATCGTTTAATGATTTGGACCTTTTCTTACACTCTAACGAGATACTGATTTTTCAAGCACACATAATCCAGCCCTGTCCACCCTTAAAAATAGTAATCAATATTGGAACTAGATGAGTAAGCAAACACAGTTAATAGCGGTTCAAATGACACTCATCAAATATCGAATTGGCTTTGAACATGTACCAGGCTTCAACACCATTCGCCGTTTACTAAACAAAATCACAAAAATACTCAGTTGTCCGAATACACCAGATTACAAAAACGAATACAAGCCGTAACTTATGAAACTGAAAATAATATTTTTCTATTAACACTTTGAAGGCCGTTGTCATCTTCAAAACAAGATCAATGTCATCCAATAGAAGAAACCTTTTTTTTCATTATTTGTGTGTGGACCAATTACTAATTTGGTCGTGCACGCAGCCTTGGTGCCGCAATTCGCAAGTATTCACTGGTCTACCCCAAAATTCGACGAACAGCTATTCGCATTATAAAATTAACCTCCGAACGTTCAAATCGATATTCATGAATAACGAGCAGGCGACACGGTGAAAAACAATCTCCAAAGGCGGATCAGGAACACAGTACTGTCGCCGTGGACTGGTCGTAATCCACGCATGAGCACTGATATCCATGCATGCGTTCACCAGGTAATAAAAATTATAATGAGCAAAATTTTAATTAATGAAGCACCGGGTGTACCCGATGCTTCATTAATTCATTTTTTGATGATTTTTCCTATAATTAGTGTTTCGAATCAACATTGCGTCCGCGGAAATATTGCCCACCCGTAAAAAGTGACCAGTCCACGGTTACTGTACTGTAATTCAATCCTGTCACTGTATGAAACTGTTGAATAAAATTCTTACTGACGTTCTCAACAAACCGAATTTTGTGTGTCTGTTTATTGGGGTTTGACGACATTCTCAATTGGCAGAGTCACATCGTGTCGGAGAAATTTACCCTTGGAGGAAGCGGGCGGACCCGGAGGGAACCACCTAGCAGCGGCGAGCTACTGTCAAATTCCCCAACTTACTAACTCTTCACAAGCAGTGTTAGCAGCTGCTGAAGGCAAGTACGCCATTGGCGCGTAGTAAACAGCGCCACCGTGTGCTCACACTTGCAATCGGCATTAAGTGTGTTGCGGATGGAAGCCACGCAGTTTCCGCTGGTCAGGATCGAACCATCGACGGTTTAATTCCAATGTTTCAACCAATGGGTCACTGCCTGCCCCACCCCCTTACAAACCGAAGTATAAACAGAATTGCTGATTTGCTGAAAAGGCTACGCCACGAAAGGGGATGTTCTGTGCTCTTGGGAAAAGGTCTTTATGACATATCTATCGCCTTCACGTTTCTGTTGCCATAAAACATTGAGATGTGCAATGATTAATAATTAGTTAGTATTCAAGAGCGGTTAGCCATCGCATTCATTGCGGTTCTGAGCGTGGGCGGAAGATTTGTAAGTGGTTTCCATTTTTAGTTTCTATTGAAATCAGTAAAACGTTTTGGCAGGCTTTCAGATGTCGCATTTGATATATTTTGTCTTTTCTTTTCCGTCTAGAAACTATCGGCTACGTATTTTCACAGCTTCAGGATAAATTTATTCCAGATTATATTGTGCAACATCAATTATTAACAGCTGTTACTTTAATTTTATTGTATGTATGTTTTGTCAGACCAAAATATTTTTCGCGCAGTCGGCGTTATTAAGCATAATGAAAAAATGTAACGTGGAAAATGTCTTAACAGACCAAGATAACATAGGGTGAAATGCAACGCGTAAAATGTTTTCCACCATCATGATGGAACATCTCATATAGTTTCGTAGAACGTGTCTAGATAATTTATATTAATCCTTTATCCCATATATTGGTATAAAACACAAAGCGCCATCCACAAAAAGCCACATTCATTTTTTTTCCTTCACACAAAGCCAATAATCCATCGGTAGGACGAGGCTGTCAGGTTCGTTCCAACAAATCTATATTAATTTTGCTCAAAGCTATACTATTTTCTGTCGGTTGTACAGGGTGAATAAGAAAGAAATTGCATTCCCTCGGGTGTTCTCAAACATTTGTGCGCACTTAGTCACACGAGTGGAACAATCAGAGCTGCTGATTTTTGGCCAAGCTGAATTCAATTCAGGTGCTATCGCGGTGGAGTGAACACCCAATCTCCGCTTTTTCGACTAATTTTTGAAGTTATAACCAAAATTACTTAGGTATGGCATTTTGAAGCAAGAAGTCGGGCTGTCGCCATTATTGAAATCATGATGTGTGTTTTTGTCACGCCAGTGAGATTGTCTATGTCATAATTCAGAATATTTTATTGAAATAAAGCAGAAACACCGCGTGGCACTGCCCAATCCACATATTGTGTTGTTGTTTCTGATGACTGCACAAATGTTTGAGGATGGGTCCGAGGGAATACATTATTGCTCACTCATTAGACACGGTTGATCAAGCTTCTTCTAACCATTGGGCCATAAACTAAGAGTTTAAAAAATGAATCGCTTTAATTATTTATAAAACTATATCAGTGTTGTCCTCTGCAACTGGTGCTGAATGAAGAATACATTATTTAACCCTTTACTTAACATGAAAAGCAGACGACACTTGCAAAAATAATTCTTGAATAACTAATTGTTTTCATTTTTCTTTATCAAATACATAGGTTATGACCCCTCGTTGGAACGAGCTCGTTCCAACGAGGGGTCATAACCTATGTTTCTGAGACAAAAAATGAAAAAATAATGAAAATTAATTGTCGATTTTTGAGAATAGCGCTGGCCGGTTGTGGCTGTTACGTTGGGTAAAGGGTTAAAAAGCCCATACAGGATCAATTTGAGCCCCAATTCAAAAAGATAAACGATTGGTCATTAAATCTGAGGGGCAGACCTATCAACACTTTCAACGTGCAGCCAGATAAAGAATGTGTGCCCTTGAAAGTGATGAAGTTGACATTCCGATTCTGTACGCACAGGAGCGTAACGATGGTGTCGGTGGTATGACACCCCACCCAAAATAATTTTCCAGTCCCGACATTTCCGTCACTTTTGCAGTCGGAGATATCAATTCTCTGTTGCTAGACGTCATGAACTTTCTTAAAAGACAAGATTTGATACTTCGACATTGCCGGTCATACAAATGGGGGTTTATAGTGCCCGGTTCGAGCTGTTGGGTTCTAGGCATGACCAATTTTGATTAGCGATACTGTGCGTGTCATTTGAATAAGAAGTTGCATCACGATTATTACGTGATTTATTCACTAATAAGTCTTGTGTTTTAATTATAATCCACACTGACTAATAATATTCCAATTACACGAAGGCATGCCGAAGACGAAGGCTTGCCTTGATGATGTAGTTGGGATATTAGGCAGCTGGGACTTACGCCTCTACAGTCGGGACAAATTATGTTTATCCCCCCCACACACACACATACACACACGAGTCGGTCATCTTCGCGACACAACTGGAATGCAATATGGTTTCCTCCAGTTGGTGATCTAATTATCTTACCTCTACCTAACATGAATTTGACCGCTCTTGGACATTGGTTCGGATTGTTTCCGTAACTACTTCTTGAGAGTCTCTCAGCAACTTGTCTATCTGCAGTTATTATCTTCGAATACGTCCATATGTAGACTTGCGTAACATTGAACCCAAGCTCTTCGGTCACTCGTCCAATTCTGTAAGGAACGCATCCTATTATGGAGTTGTTTGTTTACCCGCTTTTCGTTGAGTTTATGCACAGACGACCGGCGAGGTAATGTGATGTTCCTTCACCCATAGGGATAGAGAAATATTCTGTCGTACTCCAGTTATAGATATTACAAACAATAATTTAATTCACCTTAAACCATCAAGATATTAACACAATTATTGGAACTACTGTGTGCGTGATCATAACAACTGCGGCTGTGTTGAGTTTTCTTTCCTAATGGTTATGCTACAAAAAATCCGGTCAAATCAAGTTTCGCTTGCGCAACATTTCTGGCGTCGATTCACAGAAATGAAGGTTTATGGTATACTTTAGATTCAATCGCCTGGAATATATTAGTTCGTCGGAAAAGCGAACCTATGGTTCGCTTTTCCGTCCAACTGAAATATCCCAGACGATTGAATATAAGCATAGGCATCGGACTATTTAACCCTTTGAACCCGAGCGGCCGATTTTCCGCCCAGGAACATGATACGCCAAAACGTCATTAAATAGGATGGCTGTTCAGTAAATGTGTAGGATTGACCAATTAATAGTTTCAACATCTATCCCTAGGCTGCACGTTCAAAATATTGATCAGTCTACCCCAAATAATTAATATGGACTCTTCTAATTGCTGCCATTGAACTGACATGGAAGATACCACTAGAGTTCAAAGGTTTAAGGACCATAACCCCGTCAAATTCCTTACAAAATTGGACTGGTGGCCCGAGAGCTTCCATTGTACCCTGAGTGACTGAAAAGACGTTATACTACAAAGAGCACACCGAAGAGGTGAAATATACTATTTGGCGTTCTATACTGAGTCTATATTTATATTTTGCTCGTGCTTCGATTTGTAAGTTCATGTTCCGAGGCGAAAATTTATGGGAGAGCAGGCTCAGTTATTTGCTGTTTATCTTGAGTAGGTAAAAGTTAAGAACTGCGAACATGTAGAAAACGCGGAACTGTACATTCCGCTCATAACTCACAAAGTTACTGGCAAACTCAATATCTATATTCTGATGACCAAAAAGGCCGCAAAAACAATCATGTCTAAAAGGTAAGGGTGCACCACCATTGTGAATATAATATATCGTGGGCGGATCCAGAGGGGTTACTTCCATTTTACCGAGGCCGAACATATTCAAAGTACATGTTTTTCGAGAGAATATTTTTCTGAAAGATATAGTAAGTAACAAAAATAAGCGCTATCAAGTTGTATTTTAATAACGTGACAGAAACAACCCATTCTATTCTGTGTTTGAATATAGATGGTTTTGAGAGTCCATGATTCCGCGGCCCCATTTGGCTATGTCACTGGTATGTGGTAACGCATTCCTGCCTCGGTAATAAGGATAGCGTAAGATCAGCAAAACATTCCGAATACCTCTAGTATCTTAAAATACAGGGACGACAGCCAAGACGCGGAAGGAAGCACATACTAAATGTGGTTACACAGTTCCTACCTTAATCGAGTAGTGTCCTGGTTGACTTCTTTTGCTTCCCAACGTCAACGACAGTGGCTACAGACTGCTGAAAATTGTTAACCAAAATAGGGTCACGGTAACTACAGTATACTACATATTAAACACACATCATTTTAACATTCGAGAACAGGAACATTTAATGGAATGTTGATTGCGAAACTCATGATCCTGACCATAGATATCTTAAACTCCACTCGACTCACACACAGCGTTCAGCACATCATCGCGAAATTCGACACAACCTTCAACTGAAAATTTTATAGGATTGGAAAGCATTAAGAGACCTTGCTTAATCCTTGAGACGCATTGTAGTATCCCAGTTTCGCTTTTCCCATCAACTGATATATTCCAGTCAGTTGAATCTAAAAATACTATAAACATTAATTTTTATTTTAATTCAAAAAGAACATGAAGGTGCATTCGCTTTTGAAGGTGTTGGACTTCTGATTGTCAGTCCCTGGTGCCGAGTGTGCGATTCCCGGCGGGGAAATCAGAAACCAACATTCTCAATTCTTCCAAAACATGATTGTGTCCATTACAATGCACTCACAGACTCGTGCCAGTCTTCGTCTGAGATCAAACACAGAACTTTCGTCGTACTGCAGCCAACACGTTTCACACTTTCATGTAGCTACACTGTCATGTCAGTACAATAAATAAATTACGTATCGTGAGAACCTCATCAATAAAGCTGGATTCCAGCCGTCATTCTTTGACGATGTGCAATGGTCTAGTTGTTTATGTATTGCACTCCTAATTTCCAAGGGGGTTGCCGATGGTTCGATTCCCGACTGGGGATAAGAAACCACCATTCTAAATTCGTCAAAAACGTGATTGTATCCTTCAAAATAAACGTTCATTTCCTTTGAATTAACAGAACAAACTGTCCCCAATCGAGGTTTGAGTTGATCGAGTCTTTGATGGCATTTACCACTCTGAATGAGAAGTCACCACAGCTGTAGTTTAATGATTACTCTCCGTGTTTCCTCCAATTGTATATCCAAAATATACTCACAGTAGCTGGTGTACCAAATGTTCACCACGAGTGGTGAAGTGGTGTTAACCCTTGGCGGGCGGTTAACACCACTTCACCACGAGTGGTGAACATTTGTTACACAAAGCTACTGCTGATATATTTTATTTATACCACGATCGTCAAAGGCACTATTATTTTTTCTCGATTTTACTGAGCAGCAGACATACATACGTGCGAATCTGTTTTTGTTTACATGAGCACCGGCGAACGGTACTTCTGCTGTCAATTTTATCGCAGAAACGAAATGGAAAAAGACATGCACAAATCACGGGACCTTTTCCATTTTAATAACATAATAACATACTATTTCGAGTTATGGATGCTTTATTAACATGAGACAACTCATGTTTGTTAATTTTTGGTATCTTCTTAGGTAAACTTATTTAAAACATAATAATTGCCGCTTTCATTTCACTCTTCGCGAGGCGACGAGCGAAATATTTAGAGAGTTAGTTAGTTAATGGTGTTTAAGGTCACATACTTATACACAATGGCTAATCATGACCGTGACAGTTTTACGGGTGAAAGAAGCCGGTGTACCCGGAGAGAACCACCTAGCAACGACGAGCAGCTGCCAGCTCCCCAACATCGTAACTCCACACTGCAGCACAGGCAGGGTTAGATTGGTTGAAAACATGCGCACCATCGACGTGCAGTATGCCTTAGTACACGGCGTCATCGTGCCCCCATGTGGACAATTGGGGTTAAGTGCCTTGCCCAAGGACACAATGCGGGAGTTCGAATCGATCGCTCAGGCGGTCACCCATCCGAGGACTAAACGGGCTCAACGTTGCTTAACTTCGGTGATCTGACAAGAACCGGTTACCGCAACGCCACCGCGCCCCCGATATATTTAAACAAGTTCTCATTCAAGTCGAGGTCACCTAAAATCAACCTGGATGCAGTTCCACTGTAAGTGAAATTTTTAACTATTAAAATCCCATTACTGGCGTGTTCACCAGGGTTGGTGTGTGAAGCTAAACTTTATGTCATAGGCTTTTTATACATAGTAAAATAGGTAATCATGGAAAAAAAATATCTTGATGCTTTTAAGTTTAATTAAATAATGATTGAAATATCCATAACGTGAACGCAAAAGAATATCTGTATATTTGGCTCAATAAAGGGGCATCACATTGTGTCAACGGTCATCAAACTCCACAAAAAGTGAGTAAACAAACAACCCGCAACGTTAAATTCAAAACATAATTCTACTGGTGACTTAAGAGCTTGATTCTCAAGATCAAATGGGTGAGTGCATTTTTATTTCTGGGAAGGTTAAATATTAATTTATTCCTACAACCCATGGTACTTTTGGATTGAATATTACTAACCCTCTACAAGTTTGCCATGTACATGTATTTAGAGGATAGATACTTATACACAGTTTACCTAAAATACAGTTACGAATACAGATAATTAACAGATGTAATAGATGGGTACACTGTGGGAGGTGACATAGCCACACCCTGGAAAAGATGTCGAATTGCAAGCAGTGTGTGGTCAAATGATTCAGCTATTGAACATTTATATGACGCATCAGGAGGAATGGAGCGCGGGTTGTGTTGTGAGTCCAGATGCTGCTCAGCACAGATACAAGCAAGAGGTAAGGGTTTCCGTTTGACATTACTCAACCTGCTTAATATGTTATCCACTTCACCACTCGAGGTAAAAACTGAGAGCGATACCATGTCCCAGGATGAATTTATCATCGTACAAGTTTCGACAATACAATCATTCAATTAAATTAAGCATTATGTGAATTAAAATCCACTTAAACACTTACGCTGCCGAAAGCGATTA
This sequence comes from Pictodentalium vernedei, assembly GCA_031216915.1. Classification (NCBI taxonomy): domain Eukaryota; kingdom Metazoa; phylum Mollusca; class Scaphopoda; order Dentaliida; family Dentaliidae; genus Pictodentalium; species Pictodentalium vernedei. The sequence goes on from CM062297.1 coordinate 320,319,434, forward strand.
TTGTCAAATATTTTATGATGATTATCTGTACGTTCAGGAATGCGCAGATCAAACCTAGCATCTGATTAATTGTTGGGAAGGGCTCAGATAACGCTTTCCAACAATTAATCGAATGATAGAGTTTCAAGTATGTCATAAAGTTTATTAAACTTTCTCGCATACAGACGTACACAGAGGCCTTCCATATATAGATAAAGTGGGCGTGGCAGTAGAAGGGTTAAATTAAATTACCGTTTTGAAGCGAAAAAATGAAATAATTTTATCTCATTGTCGAGAATAAAAGTTGAAAATGTAAATGCCTTTTTAATCGTTGAGTTAGGGAGCTCGGTGGCTCAGTGATTACGCCATTGGACTTCAAACCGAAAGGCTCACAGTTCGATCCTGCGTTGTGTCCTTGGGCGAGGCACCTCATCTAGATTGCCAACGTGGGGGCACGATGGCTCTGTGTACTAAAGCATACTACACTTTGGTGGTGCAATTGTCTTCAACCAATGCTAACTCTGCTTGTGTAGAATTAGTACGTTGAGGAGTTTGACAGTTACGTACAGTTACCAGTTGCTGTGTTCTTTCCGGGTATTCAGGCTTCCTCCACCCGTAAAACAGCACGACTGTTTTACCCTGGCTGTCGAAAGTGTCGTTAAACTCCAATAATTAAATAAATATAAATACATAAATAAATAAATAAATCGGGGAGTTATCGTTCGGGATAACACATCAAAGATAATAGCACGCTGTGCATGGACGTGTCAGTAAAAACCCGTGGTAAAAACTCGATCAGGACAGGTTGAATTGTTGAATTAAAATAATAACATTGTGCACTGTGCACTATTTCAAAGGGTACATTGTTTTCATTCGTCAACCTTGAACTGTTCCTTTACTAAAATATTTATGCATCCCTGTTATAGGAGTTAAGAGCTGGAAGTCTTACCAAACTACTACACGCTGTAAACACATTAACCAATGTTAAACTCCACTACTCACTACTCCCCTTGTGTTACCTTTGAGACTGACCGAAGGAACGGCTGCTACAGCAAACAATACGTGTGCGTTATTGGAACCGCAGCTAGGCATCATCATCAAAATAACTAACCATTATTTTAAATAATGCCCACTTTTGTTCTTATTCTAACAATCAACTTGTATCGGCCAAGGTTTAAAGGGCCATTTATGAACCACCTTTGTGTGGTAGAGGTCGACGATTCAAGTCTCGGCTCCCGCACTTCTCTTGAGATCTACTATATTGGTGCCGTGAAAAGCTCTTATTCTGATCAGTTAAATTAAATTGCTGGCATTGTGCGTGCTTTTACAAAGTTAACCTGAACTGGAATTTCTAATGAAATGGTATTGCCTTCGATGAGTACCACGAACAATAACTCGAGATCAAACTGTTTACATTCTCAATATATTTTAATTCTCCCTCTTAGTGTGATAAAGTTATTTCATATTTTTTCTCATTAACACGAAGAGTTTATGTAAATATGACTAACTATTTTTCTACCCTTTAGTACACAAAATTCGAGTGGGATGAAGCTCAAAATTTACTATAGCACTCTATGGAGCAAATATTTAAAGTTGAGATTTAAAACAAAATGGGATTATTTTGAGAATAATTAAAATCAATTCACGATGTTCGTGGCAAGTGCGTTTCAATGAAGTATGATTTAAATCACGAGTTTGGTGTTTTAGAACTTTCATTTTGATTTGAAGTTCAGAACTTTTCATCCTGTGCAATTCTGTATAATTAAACCTCCTTTTTTCTGTTCATCCATTTTTAGGCAAAACGATTGGCTGAAGTATTTACTTTTTTTCTTTTCATAACACAATGAACCGAAAAACTGTATTTTGCACGTCCCCGGTGTCAGTCTTATAAATTACGTTGCACAGTGTCGATAGAAAAGAAACCCTGCACGCTCATATTATTTCAAAATGAAAGTAATTAATATTTATCTCATCACATTAAAAAGATTTTCAAAATAAAATTTATATAAACAATGAAATCCTTATCATGCTTTTTATTCCGTGTTCAATTTTTTTTATACGCAATAGGTGATCGTCTGCGGTCATAAAGACGTCGATGGCATCCACAAACGAAACTCACGCGAACAAAACTTTCCACTTTCCAAATAGCCTGAATGAACTCTTTCAGAGACAAAGTTCAACCAACTTCATGTCATCTAGGTTTATATCGAACTCCACATTTGCAAACTGTGTTTTCAACTTCTCAGGAAATAGTGAAAATCAGAATTAAATTTAACTCGGTGTTGCTCTGAATGACATCACCCTCCCGTCAAGAGGAAAGGGGGATTGAAGTTTTGTGTGGGCGTGGCCTATGACGTTCCTTCTAACTTTCACAATTCATTGGTCAATAAAATTTTTAATGACACAAGAATATGTTTCAGTGAAATGCATCGTTATTTCAAACAGAATATCAGAAAACTATGCCTTTTTTATTCAGTTATCAATAGGAAGCATGATGCGACCTGGCTTTTATTTTAACTCCGCAAAGTAAAGAGTGTTTAAATATATGTTCCCGTCAAGTTTAATTGTAAGGAATGATCTTTTGTTTCTGTCTATTTCTTGAGTTATGAACCCCCCAAAAAACAAAGGTCAAACATATTGTACATGGGCGTATCTTTTATTTCTGTTTATCTCTTGAGTTACGAACCCCAAAAAACCCCAAAAAACAAAGGCCAAACATAGTGTAAATGGGCTACGCCCATTTACACAGTTTGGCCTTTGTTTTTAGGGTTTCATAACTCAAGAAATGACAGAAACAAACGATCATTCCTTATGCAAAATGTTTAAATAAAACATACTAGGGCTTCACCTGTGAAATTATTACAGTTGCCGTCAGTGTAAAAACCCAGCCGGACACCATTTCAGAAGAACCAAAGATTGAATTATGTAAATCAAAAGGAAAAATATAAATAAGTGTTTATATTCCAACTCCCATTTTACATTTCACAAAGAAGTTTTTTTTTAAATCTCCGCTGAAATGTTAGAGATGTATGTAGGTAATACATATTATCGCTACAGTGACGTGATCTGGGTCGTCGTATTACGTCGAGTTGAGGAGGTCAGATCGCCGGATCAAACGAGCTGCCTGTGGCACCTCGTTTGATCCGGTTTCCTCAACGAGACGCGATGCGACGACCCAGATCACTTCTCTGTAGCGATAAAAGGTTTATTATATGACTTATACATCGCTTGCCAACGCTAGCATTAACAATTCCCCCAACCCTTTTTGAGAAAAATGGATTCAAGTGAAAAAGAACTATTTTTGTTTACACTTATTTTTGTAACAGGTGCACACTTTCGGGGAATCCCCCGATGCTTATGAAAACGATAAAAAATAAATATCATGAATACGATAAAAAAAACCCTGGACCGCATTTCATGCGCACCTATTCTAAAGAGTAAAGTACTCTCTGCGACCGAAACAGTTAATTATGCGAATTCGGACGCACTCGTAAATAGTCCGTCATAGTATAGTAATACGGAATCGGATTCCACACTGTGGATTTTCTGGGGTCCAGGAAAGGATCATCAACCGTAGTGATATTTAGCGGTTAAATTACATAGTCATATAATAAATCGAATTATCGCACCTCAGCTCAACTGATTGTTTTATCTGTCGGTTATCTTGAGGGACAACTCCAAAATAAATCTTGAAAAAGTAAAGATCCGTAGATTCGAATGAATGGGTTTTAAGTCAGATAAAATGCATGGCCGATGATTTATTTATTTATTTAGTTATTTATTTAAATTGTGGTTTAATGAGACTTTCCACAGCCAGGCCCACCTCGAATCGAACAATTTTATAGGTGGAGGAAGCCGGAGTACCCGGAGAGAACCACCGAACAGCAGTGAGCAACTGTCAGACTCCCCAACGTACTAACTCCAGACAAGCAGGGATAGCATTGGTTGAAGACAAGTTCACCATCGACGTGGCCGGTCGGGATTGAGTGCCATGATCTAGGACATAGCGGAGTTACCCCTGGCGGGGACTGAACCATGGATAGTTCGGTATGAAGTCCAGTGTCTTGGCCACTGAACCACCGCGTCCACACACGGCGGAGGAGATTCGGACAGATGATGGTCGCCCTCGATAATTACCTATCCAAATAGCCTAGGCACCGTGTATAATAAGATATGGCGTCATGTGAGGCGAAGTGAGATTAATATTAGGCGAGGCCGTATATATCCAAATGATTTAAATAATAAATTAAAAGACTACGATCAAGTCACGTGTGTCGAAAATGTTACCACAATGAACTGTCTTTTATTTGATCGAAAATAGTTGAAAACTTGAGGTGGGAAAATGAATTCGGAAACAAAGTGGCGCCAACCAGAGAGGGTGTATGGGTTCTACACGGTCACTGGCACTGTATGGACTCATCAGAGCCGGTGTAACAGGAATGGAAGTCCGTAGGAAAATTAGTCCCTCTGGACTATTATTCCGCGGAATTATAGTCCTAGGTCTAACATTTCTAGGAATAGTAGTCCGCCGGACTACTATTCCTAGAAATGTTAGACCTAGGAGTATAATTCCGCGGAATAATAGTCCAGAGGGACTAACGTTCCTACGGACTTCCATTCCTTTTACACCGGTTCCCCATTGAATAATCTAATATCGCATAGTTCACCGATGCTATTAGAGCACGTTGATTGGAGATTAAACAGGTGGCATGATAATATCCTTTGCAGAATGATTTGAATTTTTTATTCGAACTGAGAATGCAATGCCTCATAAAACCAACACGACCTTGCAAATCGTTTTAGACCTTCCGCAGTGGATTTAAAATGCTGACATTACAGAATGTATAATTATTGCTGATTAGTACTTATAGCACGCAGCATGATTTTCAGTACAGCAGAGAAGACAATACTGTGTTATATTCGCATATTTTTACCTCGAAAAGTACTTAACTTCCATGTAAGGTTTCTATAATGAGTTCCTTTTTGCGAACACTGACTACTTTACAGTAATTAGTCTTCAGTAATACATTAATAACGGAGAATATTACTTTTAACACCACGCTAACCCATCAACAATTCAGTACATTTTGGGGCAAAAATATTAGCATTAAGCTACCGGCAGCGATTCGGTGCGCAATGCGCTACAAGCGGTTATTGGGCTTTTCAAAAACAACCACGTGAATTATTTTTCGATAAATTCTACCTCGCTGAATTCATTTTTTTTCTGTGAACTTTTGCTCGCGGCGCACATTTATAACAACATAAGAAACTAGGTTTTATTTTGGGTCTTACATTTTGAAATAGTTTTGGGGCTGATGTATGCTAGGGTATGGGATATCTGTGGCAGGTCTGGGAAAGGGAATAATGCTACAGGTTAACACTGAAGTATTATTTTTAGACTCTCAAAGAATAAAAGAAAACGATTATTTGAAATTTGAAGGCGCGACAGATTCTTAACTGACCAACAAAAATAGTACTTTCATGGATTTTAGAGTGTTTATTTTGAAAGACTTTCAGCGTACGTTGAACAAATTGAACCACTCCTGCCAGGCACTGCCGTTCGTTTGTTTTCAAAAGCTAAAAGCTTTAACGACTTTTTAGGAACACTCAAATGTATTTTAAAATCGCAATTACTGTTCATGCTCCCAAACACAACAGCGTGCCAACTGAATTCGATCGCAGATTTTTTGTGTAGTCAGACATGCTTTGTTAGCAGTTTTAGCATGATATAATGGTGCATTTGCACGTGTCACAGCAGGGTTTTTTTGTTAGAAAAAGGTTACACAAAATCACACCCTTGTTAATTTAACATACTTTTCATGGTAATCTCTTAATTTCTTACCTAATCTGACTTGCAGACGATTCTTGCAAAATGTTTCTTGGAGGACAAAAAAGTTTCATTTTTTACCTCCATGTCATAACTTATGGACGAGCTCGATGAGGCCTGAAGCCGGGATATGAAGATTTCCCAACATGGTGCGGCAAGAGTTATATTTTTCCAACAGTATCCTGTGGTCGTTGACAATCCGTACAAACTTGAAACATAAGTCAATATATAAAATAATAAACGAAAAAGGTCACTAACGTTCGTTTATTATTAGAATAATAATAATACACGAACTGTTTTCGGGTACATGACTACTCGAGTATCATATACTAAAAACAAGCGTTTTCATACAAAAGATACTTGAAACATAATAAGTTATTGTGATGACTTGATGGTAACATGGTTTGAGGTTTGCGGTCCGAAGCTTATGTTCAGCCGAGACGCGAAGCGTTGAGGTTTACATACGCTCCGAGCCGCAAACCCCAGACCCTGTTATCCGTCAATTAATCACAATGACGTATATGTTCTAATAAGACCATACCCATAGCTGAAAACCCAAATCGTGAAAGAGCAAGGCAACTTGAATGAACAAGCAACTTTGACGATCACAAATTTAGTAAATAAACATCTCGTGTACCCTCACAGAGCAACAAAAAATCAATAACGCAGATAAAGGTTGACGTTACTCCATCTTAGTTCGAATCAAGAACAAGTTCATCATTTGAACTGAGATGGAGTAACCTCGACCTTTTTATAAGTGGGTTGTGGATATATTCATAGAATGATCACTGGCCTCGAAAAATAGATTTTCTAGGTGTTATGCAATATGAATCCCTTCCTATTGTTATCACCTTTTCAAATATTTCTCTTGGTGACGTCAGACGGCAATATATGCAACTGCAGCTGTAAACAGAGAAAAAAAAAAAATAAGCGAACGTTCGTTCAATTAGATGGCGAGGATTTTAGTCTTATTGGAACATTAATGGGTATTTTTGCGTATTGATAATTGTGGTTTTGCGAAATGGTCTGTTCTCTTTCAAATTAGCGGCTTTCAGAGAAAATGTTGGCATTCGGACAGCAAACAGTTTTCCTGATGGTCAACAAAACATCCTGACAGACTTGACTATTGGAGCGATGGCGTTCCCCCGGTTCTGCCATTGGCTTCAGCTGCTGGGTTCAGTTAGAGATCATAGGCTATGTTTTATGGACAAAGTCTCGGGTTGAGATTTGTTTGATTAGCCTTGGCTGGATATGTTCTTTACGTTTGGAAGGGGGTTGAATTTTCCAAATCTACACGTCCCTCGCGCCTCCAATTGCCTCTTCATGATTTCTTTGTTCTTCCCTTCGACGACATATCATTAGATATCTCTCTGGTTCCACTTCGATAAACTTATCCTGATTAAACGCCGCCATACATATACCACAGTTGTGATTTGGGGGTGCTGTTTGGGATTTTTGCACGGCTAAAAGTGGACTGCTTATAAGGGTAACTTTTAGTAGTTGGAATTAAGAAATCCGTTACCGGTAAACAAAACTATTGTAAGAATCCCTGATCGGTTAAATACTTCAGGTAAAAATTATGTGCCTTAAATATAATGACGTTTTTCGATCCCGAGGATATGACTTGTCAGCAGAATCACCAGTTTGCTCACACAACATATTTCTGTGTGCGTCATTCAAATAAAACAATGGAAAATATTGATTCGAGAATGCGGATTTTCTACGGTTTGAAGACGAAACATTTATAAAATCGTATTATTTATATTATTCACCATCAAAGAAAAATGCGATATCTCTTGCATAATAGTTTTATGGAATCATTTGAATGATATTTGTGTCTGCTATAACCCTTTACCCAACGTAACGGCCAAAACCGGCCAGCGCTATTCTCAAAAATCGCGAATTAATTTTCAATATTTTTTTCATTTTTTGTCTCAAAAACATAGGTTATGACCCCTCATTGGAACGAGCTCGACGAGCTCGTTCCAATGAGGGGTCATAACCTATGTTTTTGAGACAAAAAAATGAAAAAAATTAGTTATTCAAGAATTTTTTTTCCAAGTGTCGTCTGCTTTTCATGTTAGGTAAAGGGATAACCAACCGTGGAAGTCAAAATGGATGTAGAAATAGAGTTCGACCGTCCATGCGTGCTACGTCCTCTTTCTGACCGTCCGCCTGTTAAAAACGTAAAAACGCTTAAATAATCATATACTGTTGACGGATAAGAGTATGGGATGTCCATCTTATGTGAGTTTTCTGATCAGCAGTGCTTTCAGAGTTATGGTCCCTTATTTTGTAAGTTTCATGATTTCAGTGCCACTTGGGCAGACTTAATTTGTGAACGAGGTGACATAAACTGATATTCATTCGCCTTCAATATCTGCCAAATTTTACGAAATTTTTCTTGGTGTTACGGTATGAAACGTACAGTAGATTGGTAACACAAGCGGTCTCTTTCGCGAACCGCTCGCGATAGACTAATTCCAATGGGTCGAGAATTCGTAAATGAAAATAAATAAGAACATATTAAGGAATACAAACGAGAATAGTACCTCATATTAAAATTTCGCTCATTTCTTTCTCAAAACGTGAGGCTCGACAGGTTTACAAGAATGAAACAGGCAGGCAGAATTCCGCCCGGATCGCGACTCAGTCGCGGTCCATCGAAATTTTCTCCCTTTTTTGTAACCACAGTAGTGTATATGCTCATTTAACCTAGAGGTGTGGGTATGCGATTTATTTCTTCTTTTATAACCCGTCATTGTTTTTTATTGCAATGTTTGTATGCTGCTCTTCAGCTTTATGCAACGAATTTTCCGGAACCTGCCGAAATCGAAGATTATGATGTGTACATACATATACAAAAGTAAATTGATATTTAGGGTAGTAATCGCTCAGTGATATGATCTCTCACCTTCCTCTTCCTATGCTTTCCAAAAGTTTTTCGTAACTTGGGGATAGACGTGTCTTAGAAAGAATTCGACTGCACACTACATAACGATCCGTGTCAAAAAACGCCTCTACTACAAACTGGCGTAGACTGGGTGGATATTATCTGGAATCTACTATGATGCGTTTTTCTCGGTACGGGAAGGTATCCAATCAGCGTATGTGGCGGTGAGGGGAGGGGAGGGGATGCTCTGAAGGGAGAAACTTGACATGAGCTAGTGAGATGGTCTAAATATATACTAACTAGGCAATACCATAATCGTTCACCTCTTGTAGATTATTATTACCCAGTCCTTCCTGTGAGTAACATGAAAGTGTGTAATTCTTCACATGCAAGTTTTTAATCCTCTACCTAGACTGGAAAGCAACACTTCCACCAGTTTTCTTGAATGATCACAATTTTTCATTTTTGCCCCCAAAACATAGTGTATGTCTCCTCTCGTCTTTCTGACGAGCGTGGTCGTCACACATGTATGTGAAGAGAAAATTGGAAAAATACTGAAATTTATGCCGATTGCCCACGTGTGTGCACAGTGGCACGGTGAACTTAGGCGTACTGCACGGCGATGGCGCACTTATTTTCAAGCAGTGCTAGCCCTGCTTGGGTGGAGTTAGAACGTTGGGGGGGGGGGGGGGGGGGGTCTGGCAGTTGCTCGCCGTTGCCCTGTGGTTCTCTCCGGGTACTCCGGGTTCCTCCACCCGTAAAACTGTACGACACGAGGTAACCCTGGCTGTTGAAAGTGTTGTTAAACCCAAATAAATAAATAAATGAAGTTTGAATGGTGGTTTTTGTAAGTAGCGTCAGTCTGCAAAGGCCGTTACTGTAATGAATTAATCCTTTACCCAACACATACGGTGTGAATCATTAATATTAATAATAATAATTAAATTAATTATGTGTTTGCCAAAATATGGTCGATCTCATTCCAATAATGGGTCACATAATATGATTTTTTTGAAATTTTTTGAGAATTTCTTCTTCAACTGCTCCGAAGTTTGCAAATTACGCGTACGGATGCTGTCGATTCGTTAGGTATAGGGTTAAGTGAAACACGCGACATCGAAGTAACGATAAGTGATTCGGATAAAATTAGCTGTACAATTCTTTAACCCTTTGAACCCGAGGGGCCGCTTTTCCGTCCAGGAACATGATACTTCGTAACGTCATTAAATAGGATGACTGTTTAGAAAATGTGTGGGGTTGACCAATCAATATTTTCAACGCGCAGCCCTAAGGCTGCACGTTGAAAATGTTGATTGTTCTACCCCAAATAATGAATATGGACTCTTCTAATTTCTGACATTAAACTGGCATGGAACATACCACCAGTCTTCAAAGGGTTAAAATTGAATTTAATTCTGATTTTTCACATTGGTAATAAAATGCTTCGGTAAAACACATCTAGATATATTTGGCTGGGGAACAGAACTTTTCTCCTTACTTCTATATTTGTGTGGCAACTTTGTGCAGACGTATTCAGAAAGTGTGTTGACGATTGACTGAGACTTGAATAATGACACGTCTGATGCATAGTACTCGGTATATTGAATACAATGGGGTGCATCTTGCAATTCAAGATGTGTTTATTTGCAACAAAAGGCATACAAGTGTTTCCCTGAGTTGGCAGAAAATTGAGAAGTGCAGAATTCTTAATTGACAGGCATCCAATAATCTTTTTAAGAATTGTTTTGCATTTATTCTTGCAAGTATAGCAACCAATAATCTTTTATATGAATTGTTTTGCATTTATTCTCGCGAGTACAGCAACCAATAATCTTTTTATGAATTGTGTTGCATTTACTTTTCGCAAGTATGTTATGTAAATAAATCTTGTGATAGGGGGTGCTGATCCAATATTTTCAAAGATCCCAGCAGCATCTAGACGAGTTTCATTTATAACAGTAATAAATATTTACCCATAGACGACCATTATAACGTCCATGGGAAAAAAATATGGTCGTATCATTTCACTTTGAAAGAGAGATATCAAGTTCAGCCCTTCAGACAACCTTTTTCTTTATGCACCAAATAAGAGAGAAACATTGACTGAAAGGAAAGGATCGTTCATGAGAACATTTTTGTCTGAGAATTCTTCTCAGAAACACACCAATAGTCAATTGTATTTGTCAGGCCCAACAGTTCATCAAAGCATCCCTCTTTTTTCTCTGGAAAATTACAGCCAGCAATAATGCAAAATTTCAGCATAATGCTGCAAAAGGTTTTTAAAAGAATATTTTTTCTCAAGGCTGTTTAGTTTAGGAGACCGTCATTTCCGAGTGCAACTTTTCAAGGCGGGTAAGTCTAATCACATATTTAGTACTATCATGCCATAATGTTAATCCAGGTCCTATTTGTTTCCTGAAACGACATTAAATGGGGTTTGTTTAAAGATGTTCCGACTCTACACTGAACCATTTGAACTTTAATGGAGCCATTAGACAGGCAGGACTAGCAGGTTAAAGAACAGAATATAGTTTATGAACCTGATGAACCCTTTGAACTCTAGGGGTATCTTACATGCCAGTTTAACACATTTAGAGCCCTGTAATCCCAAAATTTCGAGTCGAGTCGAATCTGGAATTGAATCACGATGAAGATTCAGATTCGAATTGAATCCCTGATTCAAATCCCGCCGCTTTTCAAGTTATATATATTGTAGCTTCTCACCCTCGAAGAATAATTATAGCAAATATATACTGAGTCAAAAAAGAAAGTATAATAAACTTTTCAGGAGAAATGTTTTAGTATTATCGACTTTAATCCAAAACAAATTATTGTAAATTCATATTTCGAGTCTAGCTGTATGAATTTGCATAATTTCATGTTCTTCCTTTTGCCAGCGTCACGTCAGGACGTCGCAATTCAGACATGGGGTGAAATGAAAAGTTCACACATACAGTCAATATTGTGGATGTCCACCGTTTGCATCTTGGATGGCAAGACGTCGACGGCGCATGGACCTGATAAATGTCTGGATGTCACACTGTGGCATTGCGCTCCACTCCTGCCTTAGAACATTACGTAAATCGTCTAACGTCTGAAGATCAGGAAGTCATACCCGACGGCCCAATTGATCCCAAAGATGCTAGATTGGCGACAAATCTGGCGAAAGTGGGGGCCTGGGAAGAAGTTCGATGCTCTTCTTCTCAAGAAAGCCACGACAGATACGCGCCACGTGACATCGGGCATTGTCTTGCTGGAATAACTGCAATCCGACGTTATCGTTGAACAACGGGACAACAACAGCGTTAAGAATTTCGTCCCAATATCGATGTACATTCAGATTACCATCGATGAAGATCAACTGCGTTCGATGGTGCAAGAAAATTCCTGCCCAAACCATTACACTACCCCCGCCCAAACGGTCTCATTCCCGCCTGCATGCATCATAACCCCTCTTTCCTCGTCGGCGATACACTCTTGCCCTACCATCAGCTCGCAGTAGACAAAATCGTGATTCGTCACTAAAAAGAACTATGCTCCAACGCTGCTGAGTGCAGCGAACACGCAGACATACCCATTCCATTCTGACGGTACAATGACGTTGGGTAAGGATTGGTCTGTGGTATGGACACCTTATTCGGATGCTGTGTTCAGTGAGTCTGTTGCGGACAGTTTGTGCGCTGATTCTATTGCTAGTTCTACCAGGAGTTATTGCTGCTGTCCTCGTCGCCGGAAGGAAGCGATCCTGCAGATGAGACGTCCTGATGTGTCGGTCTTGTGCAGGGGTCGTAAATCTTGGTCGACCTGAACGCGATCGGTCGGCAGTAGATCCAGTGGTTCTATACCTTCCAATGAGACGGTACATAGTGGCCACAGTGACTCCGAACTCAGCAGCAAGCCCCAGCCTCATGCATACCAATGGCGCGCAACCTCTGATTTTCAGTTAACCTTGGTATTTTTTAAACTGTCGGAAGACAAAAACTAGCGTGTTTTCTCAATAACCCAGTCTCTCTAGCACAACATAACACAAAGAAAATCGTCGGTCACCCATTCAATTTGACATTCTCGGGTAGCACGTGCTATTTTGAAATCCGTAGCAGAATTGTATACAGTTGGGTAGACAACAACAACATGTCATTAAACTCTTTGCACGACTTGTTGTTCACAAACATGCAACATTAGAACTATTATATTTCATCCTTTATGCTATCTTTTCACATTTGTTTCTATTATACTTCCTTTTTGACTCAGTATATACAGAGGACGTCACGATGTGTGCATGCATTTGCCAATATGGCACTCGTCCCAGCGCGAAAGGGTAGAACGAGAGGCGCTGCCTCGATTTCTAGACTTCCGCGCTGGCAGTCGTGCCGTTTTGACGAACGCGCTCACACATCGGCGCATTCTGTGTTTATTACACCCTCCATGACACAGAACCATTAATTGAATAAGCCCATAAAAAACAACAACTCCCCCCCCCCCCAAAAAAAAACCCCAGAATATTTAAGAAACGCAATCAACGTAGTTTCAGAAGCGAACCATCCTTGAACTCTCCTTCCATCATCAGGTCTCCAAAGTGGGAGGCCGTTGGTCGAAGGAGAGTTCAAAAGGGGACACTTGACACGATTTTGAGAACGTCTCGGCGTTTCGAAAATGTTCGAATCAACGCGATTGAAACTCAATCGAATCGTCGAGACGATTTTACATCGAATCGAATTACGATGCTTCGCATGGTCTTAACGCCACACCCCTCCGAACATGCACGGAGCACATACCAATGAATGGAGACACATCTCGCTGTATTATACTCAAAAGCCGTGCTATTTTTTATTTACCGTGTAGAATTAAGAAAATGGCGGAAGACAATCTGTTCGAGCGGTAAGTGCCTTACCTTGCTATTCTCCCAATTTAAGACTTTTCTGATGAATGTTTGCTACGTACATGTACAAGACATAACAAATTCCCCACAAGTATCAGGTGTACTCGTACAGTACGTGGAGAGTGGATTGTAACTAAATCACCCGCGGAGTGGAGTTATCACCCAAGCTATAACTTTCAAATTCTGTACACATCGACAAAAAACACTGGCTAAGCAATGTTTCAGCCAATGGACCTCCGGGTTTAACCCGGAGGTCCATTGGCTGAAACTTTGCTTGTGCTGGTTATGCTTTGCAACAAATTTGTAATTATTGTAAATTATTTGCAATTATTGCCCGGGTGGAATCTCTCCACTCTGCGAGTGATTTAGTGTTAATACACTCTCCACGTACTGTATATTGCGATCATAGAACGTTATCGCCGTCTGGATTTTATGTGACTTCAGTCCTCGACGTATGAAGAGGTGAGAGAATTGATATTTGTTTCCAGATTTCTTAAGTTTGATAACAACATCCACCCACTTGCTATGAAAACCCTGTCCCTTGTATGTGGCGGAATAAAATTTATCGCATGTTGCTGTAACAAGTTGGTCAGTATCAGTACAGTATAACTGACAATTCGAGCTCACTGAGCAATGCATTTCGAGCTCACTAAACAATTAAGCTTGAAAGCAATGGATATCTAGCTTGAAACATATTCGAGTTCAGCTAACAAAAAACAGCTCGTATTTCGGCTAAGGTTGATCCAATGAGGATTTATTTTAGAAAATTTAAAAACAATTTGAACTGGAACAGATCTCAAACTACCTTTTTCCATACAAAATTGCCCTAGGAATTTGTAAAGTCGTGAAGATCACCTCCCTCGAACATTTGCGAGAATAAATTTTTTCCCATTATCGCCTTTTTGCGCAGTGTTTTTCCAATGGGCATTTTTTGAGAATTGTCGAGAAGAGAATTTTCCTCCTTTCATTTTACTCCTTTTTTCTCCATAAACTATGCAACGCAGTTAAATCGAAAACTCACCCACCAACTTCTAACGTACAACAACACAGAAATAGGCTACCTGCGATACGACAATTTAAAGCTCTTCATCCTACATAACAATTGTACACCGAATTCCTCCTGTCACGCAAGTATTCTAATGGCTCTTCAGCCAGGAAATGTTCAATTAATTCCTTTCCACTTTCTTCTTCGACTTTAAAGAAGACCCATACATCAGCTAATCGACAGGATTATATGTAATCTGTAAAGAAAGCAAAAAGGAAAATTACCTTTCGAAATATATGAAACAAAATTTAAAATGACTGTGCCCGTCTTGCCGTATCGCTCCCAAATTAACTGTTCATACGTCAGAACCAAACTTAGTTCCCGTAATTATCTCCCTTGATATCTCCATAGCACCCAGGCTGACAACACAAATGCATTAACCCACCATGGAGAAACTAATTTCGGTCTATTTCGTACCTCAACCGACAGAAGTAATATTGCCCTCTCATTGCCAGTTTTCGTCATTTTGCTCAGTGCTAATCCAATGGACATTCTTTAAGAATTTTAATAGATGGTGAGTGGACTGGAACAAAAGATCTCAAAACCTATTTTTTTCCATACAAATTTCTCACTGGAATTTGTAAAGTGCTGCGACCTCGGCATCCGTCAGATTTGTAATTTTCCAATTAACGCCGTTTTGCTACATGTTATTCCAATGGGGGAATTTTGGAGATTTGTAAGAAGCGCCGAGGGTTTTTCCTCCTCTTTCGTGAAGTTGAGAAATCTCCGAGACATTGCAAAGTTAAGAGGAATATTGACGTCGTCATCGCCACTGGTACCGAAGAGAGAATCCAAATGGTATGAGTAAACGTATTATCATACCTCAAACCCAAACTAACTCATTTACTTCATGAATACATTTTGACTAAACTACGCACCAAAATACATCGCACACAGCTATTTTACTCGTTGATCAGAAGCCCAACATTACTCGCAAAACTCGTTAACTTTTGAATATGATATTGGATTTACTAGTCTATTAAAAAGCAATAACTTTCGGCAAGAGCGATTTATGAACATACTGAGACAGAGATTGGAGTACAACCACAACATTTTGGAGAGTGGAACGTGACACACTTTCGATAAAAGATACGTTAATATACTGTGACAGAAAACTTACTTATTACTATCGCCACAACATTTCCGGACACGACAGCCAAATATTTTTGAGCGGATGATAGAAAGATAAGTTTCGGGCAATAAATTCGTGAAGGTGCTGAGACAGAGATTTGACTACCATTACCGACTTTTGGGAGTTTGGAATAGGACATGCAACAAGACTGCGATGGCGATGGATAAATACGTTTCTAAGCGGATAATGGAGAGATACGTTTCGGTCAAGAGATTCGTTATCGTCCTCTGACAGAGCACAGATCTGACTATCATGTGACATCCAACAGGAATGTGATCGCGATGAATATATACGTTTCTAAGCGGATGATAGAGAGATACTTTTCGGACAAAAAATTCGTGAACGTACTGTGACGGGACAGAGATCTGACTACAACTAGTACAGTTTGAGAAAGTGAAACATGACAAACTTTCGGCAAGAGATTCGTGAACCTACTGTGACAGAGCAGAGATCTGACTGCTACTACTATCACATTTTGGGACATTGAAACAGTACAAACGTTCGACAAGAGATTCGTGAACGTACAGTGACAAAGCAGAGATCTGACCACCACTACTTCCACATTTGGGAGAGTAGAACATGACAAACGTTCGGCAAGAGATTCGTGAACGTACTGTGACAGAGCAGAGATCTGACTACTATTACTACCACATTTCAGGAGAGTGGAACATGACAAACTTTCAGGCAAGAGATTCGTGAACATACTGTGGTAGAGCAGAGATCGGACTGTCACTGCTCCCACATTTTGGGAGGTTGAGACATGACACACTTTCCACAAGAGATTCGTGAACGTACTGTGACAGAACAGAGGTCTGACCAATGCTACTTCCACATTTTGGGAGAATGGAACATGACAAACTTTCGGCAAGAGACTGGTGAATGTACTGTGACAGAGCAGAGATCTGACTACTATTACTGCCACATTTCAGGAGAGTGGAACATGACAAACTTTCAGGCAAGAGATTCGTGAATGTACTGCGAGAGAGTAAAGATCTGACTACTATTACTAACACATTTCAGGGGAGTGAAACATTACAAACTTTCCGGCAAGTGATTCGTTCGTGAATGCACTCTGACAGAGTAGAGATCTGACTACTGTTGCTACCACATTTCAGGAGGGTGGCACATGCCAAGCTTTCAGGCAGGAGATTCGTGAACGTACTGTGACAAACTTTCGGCAAGAGATTCTTGAACATACTGAGACAGAGTAGAGATCTGGCAATTATTACTCCCCAATTTCGGGAGATTGGAACATGACAAACTTTCAAGCAAGAGATTCTTGAATGTACTGTGACAGAGTAGAGATCCTACTACTATTACTATCACATTTCTGGAAGGTGGAACATGACAAACATTCGGCAAGACAATCGTGAACATACGGAGACAGAGATCCGATTACTACCACACCTCTGGACAGTGGAATATAACAACCTATCGGTAAGAGATTCAAGACATACTGAGACGACATATGACTGTCACAACTACATTCTGGGAGAATGAAACATGACAAACTTTCGGCAAGAGATTTGTGAACATACTGAGACAGAGGCCTGACTACTACTACTACATTTTGGGAAAGTGACAATTGACAAACTTTCGGCGACAAGTGATTCGTGAACATACTGTGGCAGAGCAGAGATCTGACTGCTACTACTCCCACATGTTGGGAGATTGAAACACGACACACTTTCCACAAGAGATTCTTGAACGTACTTTACCAGAGCAGAGGTCTGAGTTACTACTACTTCCACATTTTGGGAGCGTGGAACATGGCAAACTTTCGGTTAGAGTTTCGTGAACGTACTTTGATCGAGCAGAGATCTGACTATTATTACTACCACATTTCAGGAGAGTGAAACATGACATGTTTTTAAGCAAGAGATTCGTGAATGTGCTGTGGCAGAGCAGAGATCTGACCTCTATTACTACCACATTTTGGGAGATTGAAACATGACAAACGTTCCACATGAGATTCTTGAACGTACTGTGAAAGAACAGAGACCTGACCACTGCTATTTCCACATTTTGGGAGAGTGGAACATAACAAACTTTTGATAAGAGATTGTGAACGTTCCGTGACAGAGCAGAGATCTGACTACTATTGCTACCACATTTCCTGAGTTTACATGACAAATCTTCAGGCAAGAGATTCGTGAATGCACCCTGCCAGATTAGAGATCTGACTTCAATTACTACCCCATTTCCAGAGAGTGGAACACGACAAACCTTCGGCAAGAGATTCTACTATTTTGATGTACAACATTTTATATTAGTCACAAGAGTGAATGTTTTCAAAATTAAATTTATCTTGTTTTAACCGTTCATAAAACGTGATGGATGCGCCCTTAAAGGTCGTTACCAACTTTTAATTCGATCTTTGAACCACAGCGAACAGTCTCGAACATATGTGGTGTTGGACCCTAGTTCCCTAGCAGGGTCTCTCAGCAAACACCTGTCATAAGTGGTGTCGACACACCAAGTGCGTAGTGTCTAAATGACTAACATATGTCTCTTTTGATAGCCATTTAGTCGAGAAGAATCACACAACCCCCACGCCTGGCAAAATAGAAATGTTCCTTCAATATGAGTCAAACATACACACAGTAGTTATTCACTATGAATCAACTGAAAGGTCTCAAGGCGTAGAGTTCAACAATGAGGTGACCTACCCCTCCTCGAGGGGTCCGAGTGGGGTCAAGGGCCTCCAAACTTAAATTTTCGAGAGGTAGGCATGTGAAACTTCAAATGAAAGGCCTCGACGTGTGGAGTTAAAAAATGAAGTGCTCACGCCTCCCCGAGGGGTTGGGACAAAGGTGTCATAATTTCGAAAATTTTCGAAAGGTAGTCATGTAATGCATTAAATGAAAAATCTCGATATGTAGGGTTCAAAAATGAAGTGATCGACCCTCCTCTGAGTGGGTGTAGGCAGGGTGAGGAAAGAGCGTCAACACGTCGAAAGGTAGTCATTTAATACATCCAATGAAAGGTCTCGACACATAGAATTCGAAAATGAAGTGGTAAGTCTCCCTTAGTTTGTGAGGTTGGGCCAAGGGCCTCAAAACGTAAGTTTTGGAAAAGTAGTCAAGTCGCGTATCAAATGAAATGTCGAGTTCAAAAATGAGGTGATCGACCTTCTCAGGGGGGTGCAAGGAAATAGTATGCTCTATTTGGAGAAAAGTTTCTATTTTCATCTGACTGTATACTATTTCTTCTGTTTTATGTGAGTTCATCACGGGCCATTAAACTAATTTAAATTATTCTACACGTTGATAAAGCTTATGCATCTACAGTTAAAACTAGAAGTCCTGTCACGATCTGTGTGCTTATCTAGGCTTAATTGCGCGTAGGAATTGCGTGCAATCGCCATATCGAATAGCATTCAAACCATGGCAGGTTCCCCTTTGTTACTCATAGCAAACACAGGCAATGTTCTACCAATGGACCTCCGAGTTGCCCGGGGTCCACTGGCTGAAATATTGCTTGCACACAAGCCATATGTACAGAATTTGATAGCCTTACTATGGCCATAACGCGTAGATTAACGCACAGATGGACATGCTATTTATGCACATTTCATGACAGAACTTCTAGTTTTAACTGTACCTTACTATAATGTACATTTAATGTGTTTCCTTCACGAATTATTAATCGAATTCTTACACACTGGTACTGAGAGAAGTTTTTGAATGAATACTTTCATTTTAATATGTTTTTAAACATGTATCCATCATCAAGTCATTCAGAGTCTGTATAACAACGGTTTTCTCTCTTCCTCTGTTAACGAAAGAACACTAATGTCTTCATGTTTTCAGACCATTATATATATATATATACACCTCCAGTGGACAAAAGAACTGTCTGCTGGAGATTTAACACTTCGAGTCTGCAGGTTTCGTATTTTCCCTCCGTCGACGGATATATTGGTGTTTAAGGCCAATTTCGAACATTTAATTACTACTTATGCCGTTTGACTGTAAAAACAAAGAAAGAAAAAAAATATCTGAGGTGTGAAGTTGGATCAAGACTGTGTCATGCCATTCCATCGAGTATGTCAAGCGTTATCGTAAAAAACCAAGCACATCTGTGAAAAAAGTCCATAAAAAAGGTCAATTAACTGATAAGAATACGACAAACGACAACGACATCGAAAGTTAGGGAAGGAGATCGTACATCGATTAGACACAATGGCTTACCGAAGGTGAAATGTCATTCCACCGAGAATTTTTTTTAAGTTATTGGGCTTTTCCCAAAACACTCCAGTTTGAGCATAATTCTCTCTTATTGTTTTAGTCTTTAGATTCACCTCTGTCTTTTGTTTCGTCTGTGAGCGTAATGCCAGACAATACACATACTTGATGCTATATAAATAGTGTCAATCGTCTGTGGAGAAACGACACACAATCAAAGTTGATTATTTATGCCCGGACTCCCTTAGTAAATGGTGTAAAGAATAACAAAGGGTAATTCCGTTTGGGACAACACTGATGAACTAAATGCGTATTGCCTATTTATTATGTTCTCATCATTCACATATTGAAGACATCTTATAATATGCATTAATAATTAGGTAGATAAGGTTATAATCACAGAGAAATATTTATAAATTGTTGCAGAAATTTACCAATCCGAACACCAGTGGGTGTCTCCTCCACAATGCCAACTCCACTGACTCTGCTAAGAGTTGGCGAGTTAGTTGAGAATTATCTCATTATTTCTGAAATAATTAAACCCATTAAAAGCTATTTCATTATTTATGAAATAATAAAATATATCGGAAATTGTTTCATTAGTATTTAATAGTGATAAAATAAAACAAAAATCAAATGAAGGAGGAGTCCGGAGACTTGAAAAAAAGGTTGACATTTGAATTATTACCTTCTTTCTATTTTATGGAGTGCGTCCCCTTCATTTGATTGTATATATGTTTTATGTTGATGAATAATAATTTCTAACCAAATAATCAAATGTTTAAATTTAATAACAAAATAAATTATCTGGGGAGTGATGGCACACACTGCGCACGCGGACTGGTAGTTAATGGTGGATCGAGGAACGGAATTATCTTCGTCACAGGACGACCACGAACTTCTTGGCCTGAAAAGTATCTCTCTGTTATCTGCCAAGAAACGTATATATTCATCACGATCACAGTCCTGCTGCATGCCATGTTCCAATCTCCCGAAATGTCGTGATAGTATTCAGATTTCTGCAATAATAATAACACTAGCCGGCCACTTATTTGTCGCAGTTCTTGGGTGAGAAGGCGTCAGTGTAACGAAATGCCCTCCATGGAACACATAGGGTTAAGATAACTTGACTTGGGAGTCTTGGTTCCCTAAGTGTTAATAAGAGTGGCCAAGTCCCACTTGGTAATAATTCTCTGGAGAATAGACTTTAATGAATATGAAATCTGTTCCCGAATACTTCTTAAAGGCACGGCTATGCTGTCGTGCTATTTTACAATATTCGGATTTCTAATTAAAATTGCATAACAGTATATAAACAGTGCATATGAACCAAACGTTTAGTTCTCACACTCTTGCACATAAACACCAGATGCAGTCTGACCTGCGCTAACCTTATCAAAATGTTCTTGACAGAAATTGTCATTATATTCTAACCTGGCTTAACCTCGACACACCAAGAACTACTTTTAGCGATGGGAACTGCGTAAATAAGCACGTATGATAATAAAATATGGGCATCATATGATAAATTCCTAACCTTGAGAATAAACGTGGACAAGCTGAATAAATGCAAACCAACAGCATGTCAGCGTCATTTTAGTGTGAGAATTCATACTGATAGCACAGGATGCCCCTGCTATCCCAGAATGGAGATGAAGGGTTATGAAACACCTCTCCGCCATCTTGGGGTATACGTAATGTTTTGTGGTATCAACCTTCCCATTGTGCTCTTGTGGATGTGACTAGCTGCGCTCGGAAAGTCACGTACACAACAGTATATAAACTGGCGGAAAGACCCGAGAACTTCACTTCTCCCTGGGCTTCCAACACATACAGAAGTCACTCTCTCCTATTTTCATGGAGGAACGCTGCCAGGCCAGACCACAGTTGGAGATGAATGGCACGATGAGAACGATGTGATATTTTCTGACTTAATTTCATTTCGTATCTTTCACATTCTTATTATCACCAGAGAGAGATAAACAAGTGTAGTTGTAGGTACTTTAAAATAGGGTTTCAATAAATAGAAAACTGTAAGTACATTTTTTTATGTGTTTTGACTTCACACATTCACTGCGGCTGCAGGACTTCAAGAACTATTACAGACTCCAAAGAAACTGGTTGATTTTTTTTTTGAATGAACTCTTTAAATTGTCCTGTGGCCAGTTGCCATGATTGAAGTCCTAATCTAAATCCACTAGATGATCATTTTTAACGGGGTGCTTAACCCTGCTTCGCCACAGGCCAATTTATATGGTGCCACTCATCAGGATGTGGACTCTGACTACTAACTTTCTTGAGACGAACGGGTGAACTTTCTAAAACATCTATTGAACCTAACGGACCCAGTGAAGCCAAAATTGACTTAAAAACATTGCCGCTGGGGAGCACAGTGAACTTGTGAGAAATTTTTGATACTGTTTACAAGGGACAGTCATCCCTTGAGTTACTGGTAATTTGTATGCCTGGCAGCAGACACTCATAATCACCCTCTGAACCCAATGATCGAAAATTTACTGGTACAACTACATGGTGGAATTGACTGCATGTCCGACTGAATGTCCAATGTGCCGTTATTTACTCTTATGCCGTCCACCAATCACTTCCGTATTCAAGCCACACTCGACTGGTCGCACCGAGCATTGCTCATGAGATATATAGAACCTCTGACAGAACATCAGGGAAAAACGGAAACTCAGGAACCAGTGCAAAATCTTCAGGAGTTCAAGAAAATTCTGGAAAGACTTCCACGTGTGTTTCAAAATCTACAACACTAGCAAGGTAAGTGCAATTTTATTCATTTCTTGTTCATTAATAGCAGAAATTGTAAATTAATTGAAAAATGACTACGCCACGAGACAAAGAACAACAGTTGCTAGACGAAATAACTCGACTGAGGCGAGACAGAGGGTCAAGGCAATCAGTATGAGAAGTGACTTTCTGACCTGAACAGCCAGGTACACACTTGGTCGCAACAGCATGCTGCCTCACAACAAACGCTCCAACAAATGCAGACAGCCCTCGGCCAAGCTGAGGTGGCAATGGAACAGCAAAAACTGATTTGGAACTACAAATAGCCACTGATAAAACTAATGCACAAATGAAACAGGCAAAATTAAAGAAACAACTGGCAGAGGCTGTCGAGAAGGCAAAGATAGCAGAGGACCCAACAGCCTTTGCTATCACTGACCTTCACAAAACCGTGTGCCAGAGTGAGAAGAGTAATGCAAAAACTGCTAACGCCACCCAGACATAGTCAACTAACTCCCATATTAAGAAATTTAATGGGAACCCCCTGAACTTTCGAGAATGGATAAAATCCCTTGACCTTTTCTGTGAGACTAATGATGAAGAAGAGGAGAGACGACCCAAAATCGCTGCTCAAACCAGTGAATTTGTGGTAGCCGACTTTATTTTGCGAACAATGAAGAAAAATCCTTGTATGCCTTGGTCCAAACTGTATAGCGAATTGAAAAGTCGCTATAGCACCACCATGGATAACTCCATGGCCACCAATCAGTTATGCCACATGCGGCAATGGAAAAATCAAACCCTTGTTTCATACGCTGAGCAATTGCTTGATCTTGCGAAAGATGCTTTTGATCAAGAAATTGACAATCCAACCATTCAGAAAAAACTCTCAGATTACTTTTGTGACGGGTTATATGATTCTGATGTTCGAATGAAATTGATCCGTCGCATGCCAAAGATGCTAGAAAATGCCGTTAGTCAAGCATTATTCGAAAATGCCGCGAAAATCAAATTTCGCGCACGCTCTGAGGCTTCTAAACAAAAAGCACCCTTTGGAAAAGCATTTGAACGACAATATGAAGAATATGAACAGTATCGGGACCCCGCATTTCGAGATCCCATCTTTCGAGACCTCATAGACGAACATGAAGAACCTGTAGATCTCCAAGGGGAGACAAGAGATGAAACTCCCATGGACATAAGTGTGGCGTGCCGAGGACATAAGGTTAATATGTTAACTAAAAATTATAGTGGCGGTTATTCGCAACCCCCATATCAGAATCAGAATAGAGCTCAGTATAATAACCCATACAGAAACAGAGGAAGTCAAAATTACAACAGATATCAGAAACTGACATGATTTACATGTCTGGTTTGCAATCGCTGTAATCGCGTTGGCCACGTGAAATGCGATTGTCACATAAATTTGACAACACAAGTTCGAACGCTTGATATTCAGCCAGCAGGTGAAGGGTCACCAGGGGCGACCTTTTGCTGCTTTTGCTGTGGGAAGCCAAACCACTTTGCTCGCGATTGTCGAGTAAATTTAAACGAGGGAATATGGGGCAATGAGCAGAGTTAATGAGAAGTCACATGCTCCCAACGAGTGAAAATGAAAATCACCAGGGAGAAGTGATAAATAATGTACAGAATAAATGCATGAATGTGTGTAAAAACAAAGTTGTAAATAACAAGGCAGGTGGAAATACGGGTAATAAAATATGTAATATAAAGTGTTCAGTCTCAAACGAGGAGAATCAAAAATGGTTCTCCTCCAGTGAAAAGCAAGACCATTCAATGCACAAGGTGTGGCCAGACCACACATTATAGGAAAAATTGTACAGTAAAATTCACAACTATTCCTCTGACTGGTAGGCCAAAGAAACTCAAGGCCAACACACAAAATGGCTGCCCTTCAAAGGACAGTGAGCATGAAAAGTTTAATTCACAGAATTGTTTCAGCTATCAGACCACCAGTGGCCTGGAAGTGAAAGTATACAGGTCTGGTATAACTCAGGTAGCTGCTGACACATGGAGGAGGTGTTGCCAGAGCTATAGCTCTTGGAGCTGGACCAGCTCTTGAACAAGAATGTCAACAATATATCCAACAACATGGAAATCTTCCAGTAGATGAGAATATGGTTACCACTTGTGGAATGTTGCCATGTTTAAAAGTGATACATGCTGTAGGACCTCGGTGGAATGATTATAGTGATAAAAATAAATGTTTAAATATATTATACAGAACTGTACAGAAAGTATTGCAGGCATGTGATAACAAAAATTTAGCAATCATAGCTATCCCACTGATTAGTAGCGGGATATATGGTGTACCTAAACAGAAGTGTGCAGATGTTTATGCTAGAGGTATACAAAACTTTACCCCTAAACAATTAAAAGAGATACACATTGTAGATGTAGACCCTGATATTACAATTTATATGAAAAATGCTTATGATAATCAACCAGGTAAGCAGAGTTGTGTTTCAGTAAAACAGCAGAAACAGGAAATATTTCAATCAGGAAAGAGGAATCCAAGAAAAGGGAACCAAGATCAATCACTTGGGAAAAACCCAAAACAACAAAACAGGAAAATCCCAAGGGGAGGTAATGGGAAAAACCCATGTCAACAGGAAGTGAAAGATTCTATGGAAACCAAGGGAAATAACTTAGTCAACAATGATGATTACCCAAATGGGGAACAACAGCAACAAAAACTTAGAAATTCTCAACCGGAAACCATAATTATTAATTATGGAGCTCATTCTTTGAATAGTGTCTTGGTGAACATCAAAGGACAGTGAGTACATGCCTTATTGGATACAGGGGCACAGACAAGTTGTATTGGTACTAAATTTTGGAAAAATCTGAAACACCGACCGAAATTAGTTGGTGATAAAAATACTTTGCCTCGCATTTCAGGTATCACTGGGAATGACACTATCCCTCGAGGAAGAGTTAGACTTGAATTTTATATTCAAGGAATTTATCAGGTGCATGAGTTCTTAGTGTTAAATGAATTGAATCGAAGTATGTTGTTAGGAATGGATTGGATCAGGGGCAATCGAGTTAATTTATATTGGGAATTTCATAAATTGAGATTAGATGGTCACTATGTACCCATTTTTCAAGATATACAGGTGAGTTGTCTTACTCTACTGATTAATCAGGTTGAACTTAAACCACAGTCAACTTGTTTGTATACAGCAAAAGCTTCCGGTGCAAAATCTGTCTTTGATACAAAATACTTAGAACATCATGGTTTGACTAAAGGTCACATGGCTGAACAGCCTGGCCTCTTAGTAAGTAACAGTATAGTTACTAATGGTAATGAAACCATATCTATACTGTTGGTGAACAGTACCAACAAACATTACACCTTAAAGAGGGGATGTTTGATTGGAAAACTTGAGCCAATAGAACAGGAAGAAAAGTCTTAGAATTTAATCAGATCTTAACTCAAAATACACCTGAAGACCAGATCACAGATGCTGACAAACAGGTGCGTGAAGACAAATGGCACCTGTTAATGCCATTATCAATAATAATAAAGACTTGTTTGCAAAAATTGATAAAGAATTAACACAGACAGATACAGTTAAGATGCGCATCGACACTGGTGATGCGCCACCAATAAAGAGTAGAGCATATAGAGTTCCATTACTTAAGAGAAAAATTATGGATGAAGCACTTGAGGAGATGCTTCAATCAGGAATTATCCGAAGGTCAAATAGTGCATGGAGCTTTCCTTGCTTGCTTGTAGACAAGAAAGATGGCTCAAAACGGTTTTGCATGGATTTCCAGAAACTTAATGAGGTCATGAAAGTTACGAACTGGCCGCTTCCATTACTTGACAACATTTTTACTTTGTTGAATGGATGTCAGTACTTTACCACTCTTGACATGAAGTCAGGTTACTGGCAAGTCAAGATGGACGAAGAGGACAGACCCAAGACAGCCTTTGTCATAAGGGCCTCTATGAGTTCAATGTGATGGCCTTTGGTCTTGTTAACGTGCCATCTGTGTATCAATCACTCATGACAAGTGTCTTGGAGGGTCTAGAGGACTTTTCTCTAGCCTACCTTGACAACATTTTGATCTTCAGCCGTGACATAAAATCTCATATTGACCATATTAAACAAGTATTTGGCTGATTAAGAAAGCATAAACTGAAGCTAAAAGCTAAGAAGTGTTCCTTCTTCCAATCTGAAACATCTTATCTTGGTTTTGTAATTAGTAAAGATGGAATTAAACCTGAGACTTCAAAGGTCAAGGTCATTTGAAAATTGAGTCCGCCGAAGTTGGTAACAGAAGTGAGATCTTTTGTGGGCATGACCTCATATTATCACAGATTCATTCCTCAGTTCAGCGAGATTGCTCAACCGTTATTAGAACTAACAAAGAAATATGCAAGATTTCATTGGCGTGAAATACATCAAAAAGCTTTTCAAGAGTTGAAAGATTGCTTAACTCAAGTTGCTCATTTGTCATATCCAAATCCCAGAAAACCTTACGTGCTTTACACAGACGCCAGTGGCCGCTGTGTAGGTGTGGTTTTGGCACAACCATGTGATGATGAAACAGGTCAACTACCAGGAGTACCTGACGAAAAACCCATTGTCTTTCTATCCCATAAGTTGGGAGAAACCCAACAGAAATGGTCAGCATTTGAGAAAGAAGCTTTCACTATCTCTTATGCTTTGGACAAGTTCAATAGTTACTTACAGGGAGCAGAGTTTGTTATTAAGACAGACCATGCACCCTTGCAGTACTTGTTGAAAAGTCCACAAAACAATGCCAAGGTACAATGCTGGGCATTGAAGATAGCTAGCTACAATTGTAAGATTGAATATTTACCAGGTAGAAAGAATATGTGTGCTGACCTACTTTCTCGATTACCTGAAGGAATAGCAAATGCTGACCCTGGGTACGAGATGGATAATGTCGAAAATCAGAAAGCATTACAAATTGGAGTTATAAATAGTAACAAAATTGATCCCAAGAAATATGTGCACGTCATCACAGATGAACCTCAGGTTCCGCCCGAACCACAGGCAATTAATTATAAGGATTTGGACAGGAAGGTAGAGCAACAGAAAGATGAAAAGATTGTAGAAATAATTAAAAAGAATCAAATAATCCGCGAGTACGATTATGCATACCTGAACAATTACATGCAGATGTATTGAAACAATACCATGATGAATTAGGTCACCTTGGCATAGACAAAGTGTACAATAATATCAGTAGAAAATATTATTGGAAAGATTTATATAAACATATTTATAAACATGTAGAGAATTGTCTTGTGTGTCGAGCTCGTAACTCCAGAGCTCACACTTTGCCATTGCAAGAGATTGATCGACCTCCATACCCCTTTGCTAAGATAGCATTGGATTATGTGTGGTCCACATCCTGAGACTTTATCTGGTAACAAATATATTGTGACCTTTATAGATATATAGATATATATTTTGGCTGGCCTGAAGCGTTTCTGATAAGAAGGCGGAAACAATTGCTAACTTCATAATAGATCAAGTTTTTCCAAGATTTGGATGCCCTTTAGAGATATTAAGGGACAATGGTTCTGAAAATGTAAATTCAGTAATGAAATATTTAACTGATTACTTCAAGATACATCATGTAACCACATGTAACCACTTCCCACTTCCATCCTCAATCTAATGGGAAAGTAGAGAGGCTGCATAGAACACTGAATGACATCTTAGCAAAACTAGCTCGTGAAGAACTAGAAACATGGGATTTATTCTTAAACCGAGCTATGGCAGCCATCAGGTTTAATGGTAGCAAATCTTCTGGATTTTCTCAATTCTATCTGGTGTATGGCAGAGATGTGGTTTTACCACTCGACAATATACTGAAACCTCGAGAAAAATATGTAGGTGAAGAACCTCATAAGATAGCCATTCAGGAACAACATAAGGCATTCAGAAAACAACAAGCTGCACAAAAGAAACGTGTATTAAAGCAACAAAGGTTGCATGATGTTACAGCAAAGGATATCACCTTTGAAGTAGGTGATCCTGTCTTATACTCGTCAGGTAAATCTAAAGGAAAATTAGAATCGAAATGGGAATACCCATTTCGAGTCATTGAGAAAATAGGCCCAGTGAGTTACAAGATTCAAGATCAGTTAACTCACAGAATAATAAAGTGTCATGGAGAAAGACTTAGTAAAGCACCTCAAGAATGGGAGATGCCTCAACCTGCCAGAGCGCAATGAGTACAACATTATGCTGCCCCACCAGAACAGTCCACTACTGAAGACAGTAGCAGTAGTGACAGTAATGATGAAAGTGACGATAGACAAGGGATTCAAGAAAAACACCCCTTAATGTCATTCATTAAAAATAAATGACAAAGACGAGAACATTCGTCTTCAGAAGAAGATGGTGTTCCACTTACAGAGTTACGACAACAAGTACAACAAGTATGAGATTACAAGAAATGTTTGAAAGAGCTATGAGCTCCTTCTGTTGATCAACAGCCATCACGATTCATTGCAGACGATCAAATCAATCGATTAAATGATTCTATGATAGAAGTTGATCACTTACGAATAAATGAAGAAAAAGGCCAAGGTAGTGAGCCTCAGCCAAAACGACCAAGTAAAGATATAACTGAGATGATCTCTTGCATTCAAGCTGTGTTAAGGGATCATGAAAAGATAAAAGAACCAGGTGAAAAATTAGTAGGAGCTGTAATGATACCACCTACCACCTGGAGTACTAGTGATTAAAATGTTACCACAGACTTAATAATAACTAAACATAAACACATAATGGCAGATGCCTCTCCTTATGTTTGGGAGAGACAGGAGGAAGTGCAAGTGAGTAACAAAATTATATTGAGTTATGATTTGTTCAGTAACGAAACTATAAGTGGGATCTTGCCAGCCTCGCAAACTGACTGAGACTCTCTTGTAGTTAGATCAACCTTCTGACCTTTTACACCCGGGAAGTAATTTGTCAGAGCGAAAGTAATTGATTTGAGTATTACTCATTGCACTAACTCTTGCTTCCTTTCTCATTTTAGGAGCAATATGTTGCAGTGGATGTTATTAATTGGTCTTTTGACTAAAATAATAGATGGACATACTATTATTAGAAACAATGTTATCTTTAAGAAAGGGAAAGAAGTAAATATGGTAACAAGTGATTGGACTACAATGTTTGTTTATGAACTTCAACCTTTTATACAATATATACGAAGACTTGATCGAAGTATGAAAAAAAACATTGCTTGTATGACATTACTGAGAAAACTTTTGGACAAACTTTTGAGGCATTAAGCGGTGAAAATTCTACCTTTTCCACTGCGTTAAAATCGATCATCATAGATATGAACCATGAGATCAGATACCTAGATAATCGTGCTACATGATTACAACAGGATCTGAACGATTACCATAGATTACATGGACATACACCCTCGTCTCAGAAGAAACAAGGGTTGTTAGATTTTGTTGGTGAAGGATTGAGTTTTCTGTTTGGAACTGTTTCCCAGTCAGATTTGAAAGGGATAGCAGACAATTTAAGATGTTTAAGTACTAATCAACCAATGATACAACATGTCCAAAAACAAAGTTTAACCTTCATTAAAATGAATCATGGAGCGATTCTCAAAAACAGAGAATTTGTGTTAAATTTATCGCACAAACTGATCTTATTTCAAGGTCGAGTGAATCAAGTAGTTCAGAATCATGAAGATAGAATAATATATCTTGAACATTTCACTCAAGCTTATCATCAACTTGAGTTTGTAATGAGTCAAATGGAATCAATGATAGCTGCCGCAGAAGCAACCCTGCGGGAGTTACATGATCAAATGGATATCTTAGCCGATGAGAAATTATCGCCAAAAATAGTGGATCCTTCACTATTGACCTCAGTATTATTGAGTATTAAAATTCAATTGGATGACAAGTCAATGTTGCCGCTAGATCTGACAACAGAACTATGGCAATATTATCATTTGCTTGCAACGGCTACCATTTATGACGATGATAAACTGGTGATCTTAATGAAGATCCCCTTATGCAATTTGAACTTACAATTTGAAGTGTTCAAGGTGCAGGCTTTGCCTGTACCCTTTGTCAATGTAACTAAGAATGTGTTGCGAGCCGCAAATAAATTAGAAGCAATATATACACTTGAATCTGACATATTGATTGTTAATAAAGAAAGGATGAAATATGTCCCAGAAATAGGACATGCTCAATGTGTAGATAATAATAAGTTGTTTTGTCCTTTAGTAGGTGCTGTGTGAACGATACATACAACTATAAGCTGTATGTTAGCCTTGTTTCTGAATATGAAACCAGAGATAACGCAATTATGTCAAACGGAAGTTCAACTGAATATCGACCTCCCGTCTCGTTCAGTACTAGAATCGATGAAGGAATGTGGTACATCACAACAGATGTCCCACTAAGATTCTTGATTACAAAGAAATCCGAAACTGAAACGGATTCTTCCGCCAACTGGAATTTTGGAATTAAAACCTTTATGTATGGCATCAAGCAGTCAATTGATGTTACCGAGTTATTTCCATAAAAGGGATAATTATACTTTTTGGTTTGTTACAAAGATGGTGTTACCAAATTTCTCATTGCTACAACGACAGATGTGGAATAGAGAGAGTAAACATTTAGATGATTTACCCATGGATGACTTACTCCATGAACTTGACTCACTAAATTTACAAATGATGGAATCATTTGAAGTCCCTAAGTGGGCGTATGCTCTCGCGACTGTTGCGTTAATAATAGGAATATATCTGATTTGGAAGTGCTATCGAGCCGATAGACACAAACAGATATACAAATGGTTAAGAAACCGTAAAAGAAAACTGACTTTTTCTGCTGTTGATGATAGTGAAATGTCTAATTTTGCATTTGCCGGTGATGAAATCTATACTAGTATGGGACCTAGACCACAACCTTCAGCTCCTGCTGCCCCAGCTGGATTACAACAACAACCACAACAACTTCCTAAGAGTATAAGAGACATGATGAGAAAAGCTGTTCAAAACTTTATACCTTCTCCTCAACCTAATAGGAAATCGATATATCCCCGTGTACAACATGATGTGGATTCTGCCACTGTCCACGTAACTATGTTAGATATAGACAAAGAAACTGAAAAACAATAGTTCACACACTGTGTGTTTTTGTTTCAGTGTACAATGGCAGAATCAGATTCTAGTGTTGACAGCGGAATTGATGATTTCCCTGATTACCACAGTTATTATTATGATCGTGACAATTTATTTGATGAAACTTCAAGTACAGTTAGTACTGGGACAGACAGTGATAGTACCGTTTCACAAGAACTTTTCCAAGATACTAATTCATCCAGTTTGGATGTAAATATAAATAACAATGCATCTGATATTTGTGTTCCTTTACTGGCATCAATATGAGCATCACTTTCAATAGCATCTTCTGACCTTTTGTCAACCCCTCCAAGTAGTGTTCAGACCCCTACTGATTCTATTTTACTGTATTCACCTCATTCTCCTGATTATTCTCCTGAACGGATTCCACCTTATTCACCAACAGATACTGAGGAAACGTTAGTTCTTCCTCCAAAGTTACCTGTTAGAACACATGATGCAATTATTGATCGGGACCCCGAGAACCAAGATGGACTCAGTGGATTTGTTTATGACATTGCAGCAGTATCACATACTTCTTCTAGTATTACCACACCCTCGAGTGAATCCATGCATAGTGATTCTACCACTGTACTAGATACTGACGCAGCAGAGTCTGGTATTAGTGTGATACAGGATGAACTTGCGCGATCTGATCTTGGATTAGAAAGATGCACTCCTCCTCTAAGTGATGTGGAAGCAAGACAAATTGCTCCCTTACCTACTGATGTTGTCCCATGACCTATAGTTGATATTCGACCAAGATCATGGGAATGGGCAAGGAGCAAGTTTTTCAATACACCTCGCCCATTGGCCCCTCCTCATGTATTTGATCGAGATATCATATGGCCCAATACATATGAACAAAATTTTATGAAAGATACAGCTCTCTTGGGCCTTGAGGATGATTTTGGATGTCAATATTTTGATTTGAATTTGCTATATATAGAGGTTGAGCATGAATTAATATATTATCATGGCAGTGCTATTGATACTCATTTAACTTTTGCAAATAGGTCTAGGTATATAGCGATATATAATTGCCCTGACTTACAATATCCAAAAATAGATGATCAGGGTTATATAAGGGACCCTCTGCGGTAATACAGTCACCGGGTGGCTACTACCAGCAGTGTACATCATAGATTTCACATGCCAAGAAATGTAGCAGAATTTACTCCTTATTGTGCAAGATATCGTGACTATAGCCATCGAAAACGAGCATGATATCACTCAGATGGAAGACCAATGAGTTTTGAACCCTTTGTTGTCTATCAACAGTACCATCCAGATTATGTTGGACATTTTGCCGAGTCAACATTCGATTATTGAACAGGCCCGAACACTGTGTATCGGTATTATCAGTTGCCAACACAGAATGAAGACTAATTGATGAAATATCATCAGAACTATTATTATTATAAGCAGAAAAGTCTAAAAAGACTATACAAATTGTATATAAGATTTTCATGGATCTGGTTTCCCAATTTTATACATGACTCTTAATTGGAAATCTGATGCATGACGATCACGGGTCATCTGTATTTGTCTTGATTATGATCAAAAATTCTTAAAAGTTGGTAATTCTGTATTCAGTGCAATGCAACATTATTAAATTTGGAGTTCCTGGAGTGTATTAGATAAGTTGCACACAGGACTCCAGAATCAAGACATTCGATTAATTTGAAAGTTGGTGGAAAGAAAGGTATTTGAGTGCACCAAGTTGCAGACAAACCGAGGTGAGCGAATTATTTGTGTAAATTTTAGTGTACAGAAATGTAATACTTAAATAGTGGTTTCACTTTAATATTTGTGGTATTTGTGGTATTTGTGGTAATTTCGTGAGTTATTTTATATTTTTATTTGCTGAATATTGATTTTACGGATGGCCTCCGTGAATGTTACCGAATTTGTTGAATTTAAAGAAGAGCAGGAAAAATATGAGCAACATAAAAATGAGGCCATCCAGCATGCTCTTAGAACAGATGGGAATGGAGGAAAAATAATATTTCCTTTTGAATTATGGAGTCGCCACCATCAAAGACGAATTAGGTACTGGGAAATAAGACATTATAATCCCGATACTGGTAATAATGAACTAACACAATATGAGATCTATTACTGTTTTTACCTCTCAGAGAAACAAAAGGTAATTTTTCCTCATCTTGTGTCTACTGTGGGGCCCACAAGAATTGCTACACAGTATGAAGCCAGTGGTACTGGTCCCTATGAGGTCATCCACTATTGGAATGACCATTGTTGGAATGGCGGTATTATGATCATCGCCAGAATGCACCAAGAACTGAACCAATACCCAATCCAGGACTGGTTCACCCACTCAGGGACATGGAGATTGGTGCAGAGGTTTTGAATGGCGATTACGAGAACGAGTTTTGTGCTTACTCGATGCACCAAACCTACCCTCAAAAATTTGTTCCTCCATGTGATGTAAAGGTGACATATGCCTTCGAAAAACGTACATGTCATTATGAGCTCCTTCATGAAGCTCTCATACGACATGAAATTCGAAGATTACAAAGATTGGTAGACAGAAGAAAAGCTATCGCCATTAATAAATCACCGCCAAATGGGACTACTAGTTACATGGGTTCCGGAGAACCATGTTGTATTTGTTTAGAAGAAGTAGAGTGAAGATTCTAGAGTTGTTTTATGTGTCAGCAATGTCGTCAACAAGTCCATTTTCAATGTGGATATAAATGGGCTGCATCAAAAGAAAATGTTACGTGTTCATACTGTCAAGCTCCTATCACGTGGACCATTCATAAGCAGTATCTTCCCGTATAATCAAAAATTAACCCCAATATGTTTTAGAAAACTACGACTCCCTACAGCTGTGTGCCGTCGGGCACTGTTGTCATCTTTGGACATTGTCTCTCATAAATCTTATCGTAACGCAAACACAAGAAAGCAAAATAAAGTAACGAAATTGAAACAGACATTATATAGTGACATTCTAGACATGACTCCTAGTTTCGTCACTATCGACAACAGAATAAAAACTATCAAAGAACCTTAATGGGGAAAGTAGAATTGTTCAAACGGCACAGCTGTAGAATAGTGTAAAATATATTTTTTTGTGTGTTTCTTAGAATATAATCATTCACTTTAATTTTTATTGATTCTTGAATAATCTGCACTAGAAGTTTAGGTTTTCGTTAGCATTGATAGTTTGTGGTTTCAGGTATTTTGAGCATTTTTAATAATAAGTTATAGCCTTAAGAAGAAGTAAAAAGAACATGGCCTCCACATCTGCATTCTGCGTAGTTAACCCGACTTCAGAAGATTTTCTTCTGGAGCAACTAGAGTACTGGACTCAGAGGTACCACATGCCTGTCCCTATGGTTTTTCGACATGGAACCACGGCTTTCCAGTGCCGGATCCGTGTGTGGGATGTGGTCGAATTAAACGAAAACACTGGTCATCTAGAACTGATTAGAACTCAGGTCTTGTACTGGTATTGTCTCAATACTTCGGAAGTAGGACACAAACTTGTGATGCCTCACCTAGTGGTAATCGAACATGAGGCTTGATTAGCAACTCCACGGGAGGCAGCACGCTCGAGCCGTCAAAGTGTCATTCGTTATTGGAATGATTGACGGTGGGACGGAACCTACTATGACCAATGTATACCTTATGAAACAGAGGATGAGACCGATATATTCATCTCATCTACACTGATCCGTCCATTTCACCCTAGTGAGTATAGCCAAATTATCATACCCCAACATCACCAACAATATCGAATTTTAATTGGTGAAACGTTCCATCATGTGCAGGTGGAACATACTTATGAGTGGGAAAGTGAACAATACAGATTTCAAGTACTACAACATGTGCTAGAACAGTATGAAAGCCTTCAAGTTTTTCAAGTAACTCAAAATTTAGTTGATGGAGACGAGAGACAATGTGCGATATGCTTGTTGGACATTACAGGGCCTCATATGGCTTATCGTTGTCCACAATGTACTCAAATAGTGCATATACACTGTGGGTTAACCTGGATGCAGGAAAGACGGAATTGTCCCCTGTGCCGTTTCGGCCTCTTATGGGGAACCCCTTTGAAAAAAGATAGTTTCGACTATACAAATTTCTGTTATCAATTCTTTCCCAACCAATTGATGTGAGGTATAGTTTATTTTTCAGATAATGTAATTCCTTAAAGGAAGATGATCCATCTTGTCTGGCGACGTTCTTGTGGCAGCATTCCTATAGATGTGCAACCAATAGTTATAATGTGTGAAGTTCATGTAGTGCATTTCTTATTTATTTATTAATTAAACCTAGTCACTAGGTAGTGGCCAGATCATGGTCACGGTATTTTGACCATTTCTTGGTCTTGTTCACATCCTGGTCACACAATTATTCCTATCACCTAATTCATCCGATCCAGACTCGAGCTCCAATAAACATTACCGGACCTCGCATCTTGGTTGGGAGGATTGTAACGAAATGCCCTCCATGGAACACATAGGGTTAAGATAATTTGACTTGGGAGTCTTGGTTCCCTAAGTGTTAATAAGAGGGGCCAAGTCCCACTTGGTAATAATTCTCTGGAGAGTAGACTTTAATGAATATGAAAACTGTTCCCGAATACTTCTTAAAGGCATGGCTATGCTGTCATGCTATTTTACAATATTCGTGTTTCTAATTAAAATTGCATAACAGTATATAAACAGTGCATACGAACCACACATTTAGTTCTCACACTCTTGCACATAAACACCAGATGCAGTCTGACCTGTGCTAACCTTATCAAAATGTTCTTGACAGAAATTGTTATTATATTCTAACCTGGCTTAACCTCGACACACCAAGAACTACTTTTAGCGATGGGAACTGCATAAATAAGCACATACGATAATAAAATATGGGTGTCATATGATAAATTCCTAACCTTGAGAATAAACGCAGACAAGCTGAATAAATGCAAACCAACAGCATGCCAGCGTCATTTTAGTGTGAGAATTCATACTGATAGGATAGCCCCCGCTATCCCAGAATGGAGATGAGGGGTTATGAAACACCTCTCCACCATCTTGGGGTATACGTGGTGTTTTGTGGTATCAACCTTCCCATTGTGCTCTTGTGGACGTGACTAGCTGCGGTCGGAAAGTCACATACACAACAGTATATATACTGGCGGAAAGACCCAAGAACTTCACTTCTCTTTGGGCTTCCAACACGTACAGAAGTTACTCTCTCCTATTTTTGCGGAGGAACGCTGCCAGGCCAGACCACAGTTGGAGATGAATGGCACGGTGAGAACGATGTGATATTTTCTGACTTAATTTCGTTTCGTATCTTTCACATTTTTATTATCACCAGAGAAAGAGAAACAAGTGTAGTTGTAGGTACTTTAAAATAGGGTTTCAATAAATAGAAAACTGTAAGTACATTTTTTATGTGTTTTGACTTCACCCATTCACTGCAGCTGCAGTACTTCAAGAACTATTACAGACTCCAAAGAAACTGGTTGCCTTTTTTTTAATGAACTCTTTAAATTGTCCTGTGGCCAGTTGCAATGATTGAAGTCCTAATCTCAATCCACTAGACAATCATTTTTAGCGGGGTGCATAAGCCTGCTTCGCCACACTCAGTTACACCTGTGCTCACCTGTGCTCCCGACTGCCTCCCTATTCCCACGCTACTTCTCTCCTCCCAGCACTCGGAGATGAACTGAATGATGACATCCCTTGCTCCCAGTTGTGTTGGATGTCATGTGATAGTCAGATCTCTGCTCTGTTATAGCGATAACGAACATCTTGCCCGAAAAGTATCTCTCTATCATCCGCTTAGAAACGAATATATCCATCGCGATCACAGTCTTGTTGCATGGCATGTTCCAATCTCCCGAAATGTTGTGATGGTATTCAGATTTCTGCAATAATAATAACACTGACCGGCGGCTGATTTGTCGCGGTTCTCAGGTGAGAAGACCTTGGTTACCCCTGTGCTCCCAACTGCCTCCCTATTCCCATGCTTCTTCTCTCCTCCCAACACTCAGAGACGAACTGCTTGATGACATCCCTTGCTCCATTCTTTTCAATCTCTGTGATTAGCATATTAGCCCACTCCTTTGCGTCACTCACTAACCATGTGCCCTCCATTTCTCCCATCTCACTTCCCCAGTGAATCTTATTCTTTCAGACTGGTATTTTGGGCATTCTAGTGTTCCAGGGTCTCCAGCTTGCTTAAATTACACATTTGGCACTTTTCACTGTTTTGCCCAATTTTCCCCTCAGCTCCACGGACCGCGACCTCAGCTTGAAAAACAGTGCTCCCCAAAGGTGCCATCAAGTTACTCCTCAAAACCAGGCTTCTCTTCATCACGCAGGCCAGCCACAGACCTCTTTGATTTGACTCCCCTCTCGCCAATTAAGGTTACCATCCTCCATGACTCTTTCTCTGACCAATTTGTGCCCTGCGTCTAGGTCCGAGGTCTCCAGTGAGTTGTTCTCTATTAACTCCCTCACTTGGATCATCTACCATGTCTTGGTATTTGAGTTGAAAATTCTCTGGAACATTACTTTACATCATCGGCTGTCGGGGAGGTTTACCAAATAATTAAGGTAACCGAGTTTCAAGAGGTCTATCCCATCCTTTGATCCTCATCCACCCAAGCTCACCTCTGATTGCTTCTAGTGCTGCGGCATTACTCGATCTCATTATCCATCGGCCTGTGTCGTTCTGAAGGGTTTCCAAGCTCTTTACAGCCATCT
The DNA here is from genome assembly GCA_031216915.1 of Pictodentalium vernedei. Classification (NCBI taxonomy): domain Eukaryota; kingdom Metazoa; phylum Mollusca; class Scaphopoda; order Dentaliida; family Dentaliidae; genus Pictodentalium; species Pictodentalium vernedei. Next base: position 320,358,044 of record CM062297.1, read on the forward strand.
GATTTAAGGGAACCACTTCCGAAGCATATGTTATATTTGGCAGACCCAGAATTTCCCAAATGGTTTTCACTGTGAAAACCTCTTTGAAACTGTTTCTCCATATAAGTTTCATTTGGTTTAGGATTCGCCCCCCCTTCAGAATAAATATATTTGTGTGGTTTCAGTAGAAGCCCCATCCCGAGATGTTTTTGTTTACCCCCAGATATTCGTAGTCACCTGTCTCTCCTACTCTAGTAAGTTCGCTGCTACCTTCCGGCATACAGAACTCCTCTACTCTCCACCTTCGATTAGGGTCCACTTTACGGCCCTCGGATAAAACCCTGCTTTTGCTTTCATTTAGTTCGAGTCTCCATTTGTTCCCATATTTTCCGACAATTCACAGCATTTTCGCTAGCCCCCTCTTCACTTTCAGACACTAGTACCATATCGTCTGCATAAAATAGCCCTGGAATCTTCAAGTTCCCAACTGCTACCCCGTCGTCACTACACAGGAGTTCGTCTCCTAAACTTTGATGTACAATGCAAAACGAATTTGGCGAAAGGATACACCTCTGTTTTATGCCTATCTCCATAGGCATACGTTTTTTGTTATGTTACCCAGGCTAAGTTCTCTCTGTACATATAATGCTTTCAGATTCCAACAAACTCGCCCCCAAGCCCAGAACCTCAAGCTTTCGCCACATACCCTCCCTCCATACTCTATCGTATGCCTTTTTAACATAAAAAAGGCCATAGACATCTTTTCTCCTTTTTGCTTTCGCGGATTCTATCAATTTGGGTTAGCGTGAAAAGATGGCCAGTGACTCCCCTTCCCTTCCTGAAGCCATTCTGAATCTCCCCCCAAAACCCTTTTTGCCAATCACCAATAATTATCCAAAACGTCTTTTCCCCTTTTGGTAAATAAATGTTACTTTGCTTTCTCTCCACTCTTTTGGGACCTCTTGTTTTTCTATGGCTAAATTGCATAGGGCAGTTAGGCTTTCACAGAGTTCCTCTCCCCTTTTTTTGAGAAACTCGTTAGGAATTTTGTCCACTCCTCCCGCTTTTCCAGTCCTTAATTTTGAGATCACCTTTCGCACCTCCTCGGTTTTAATTTCGCTGCACATGAAGTTTGATAGGTTTTACATGACCCGGTTCGAACACTCAGGAGGGTTCCCCATGCCCCATCGCTTATCGTTTACCTTTTCCATGTGCTTGACTAGTTCTGATGCGATTTGGTCTTGATCGTCCGTATCTCTGTTTCCTACTTTAATTCTCTGTGGTTACTTCCTTTGTTACGTTTCTTCATACATTTTCAAAATACGCTCAAAACTCGACCCCACCCCCTGTGATTCTTATTGTCCTAATAAGACTGCAATTTCGCACTCTCCGATTATCGTCATTAATCTTGTTTACTTTATTTCGTGCTTGTTGGTATTCTTCCTTTGCTACCACGGCCTCATTGCTTTCCGCCCCCTTGAGTTTTCTACTTCTCCTGCATGCAGCACATTTAAATTGCGTACCCTTTATGGCCCTATTCAGTTCGTTCACTCTGTACCCATGTTCCCGTGTTGGCACCATATTTTTTCCTTTCCTGCCTCCGCTAGGCTTGCACATATGGCGTCGGCCATTTTCTGGACACTGGGCCCCTTGTGTACAGTTGCAAGCTTTGGTTTCACGTTTTGTTCGAACTTCGCCCAGAGTTCCCAAATCTCCTTAAAGCTTTCTTTGCGTCTTACTAGGTTTTTGGCCCTAATCGTCACAGTAATCAAGTTGTGATCACTATCCAACCCTCTTTTACCCTCATCGTCCACTTCTACCCCTATCACTTCTCTCCATAAATTAATATCTGTGAGAATATAGTCGGTTATTGATCTTCTGTCGTTTCTCTCCCAGGTCAATTTCCCCTTACACTTCGCGTCCCTGTTCAGAATCTTCAGACCGAGCTCATTTGTGAAGTTCAACAGTTTCCATCCATTCCTGTTAACTTTCTTATCCCCGCCCTCTATACCTTCTTCCTTATCACCTATGTGTCCATTAAAGTCACCCATCAAAATTATATCGAGCCTCCCTGTTTTCTAGAAATTGGGCCTTAGTGTTGAGTATATTGAGGCATTCCACTCGGTGCTTCCCTCCACCGCACAGTACACAATCCCAAGTGCAAAACTTTTGTTTTTCAGATTGACCTTTACCCATCCAAATTCTTTCGATACCTCAGTACCTTCACGAATGTATTGCCCGAAAAGTATCTCCCTATCATCCGCCCAGACACTAATATAAATCCATCGCGTTCACAGTCCTGTTGTCTGTCATATTCTGCACTCCCAAAATGTCGTACTGATAGTAGTCGGGTCTCTGTCACACTATATTACCGAATCTTTTACCAAAAGTTTGTCATGTTCAGCTCTCCCAAATGCGGTAGTACTCTGATCTCTGTCTCAGTATGTTCACGAATCTCTGTTGCCAAAAGTTATTGCTCTTTGATCGACTCGTAAACCCTAATATTATATTCAAATTTTTTTTTAACTTTTAATGAGTTCCGCGAGAACTGTTGAGCATCTGGTCAACGAGTAAAGTAGCAGTGTGCGATGTGTTTTGATGCGTAGCCTCCTCAAAATGTATTTATGAAGTAGTTGAGTTAGTTCGGGTTTTTTCTCCCCGGAAAGGATACATCAGGCAGCCTAAGGTATGATAGTACTCTTACTCATCCTTTCAGTTTCTCTCTTCGAACGCGGTACCATTGGCGATGAAGACGTCAATATTCCTATCAACTTCGTAAAATTTCTGAGAATTCTCGACTTCAGGAAAGAGGAGGTAAAACGCCCTGCTTCTTCTTCCAATTCTTAAAAATTTCCTATTCGAATAACACGGAGCAAAACGGCGATAATTGTTAAATTACAAATCTGACAGATGCCGAAGCTTTTGTGATCGTCTGTTCTAGCCCACTAACCACCTCTTACAATTCTTCAGAATTTCCCATTGGATTAGCACTGAGCACAATGACGATAATTGGAAATCTGAGGACAAAAAGGAGTAAAATTAAAAGAGGAAAATCCTCGATTCTACAATTCTCAAAAAATTCCCCTTGGAATAAAACTCTGCGAAAAAAGGCGATAACGGGAAAAGATTTATTTTCGCAAATGTTTGAGGGAGGCGATCTTCGCGACTTTACAAATTCCAATGGAAATTTGAATGGAAAAAGGTTTTTTGGAGATCGACTGTTCGTGCTTACCTCGAGTTTAAATTGTTTTATATTTTCTAAAATAAATCCCCATTGGATGAACCTAGCCGAAACACGAGCTCAAGCTAAAACAACTAAGTTTTTTAAGCTGAGCTCGAAAAACTGTCAAGCGAAATTCCCATTGCTTTCAGGCTTAATTTTTTAGTGAGCTCGAAACGCATTGCTCAATGAACTCGAATTGCCAGTTACACTCTACTACCATCAATGAATCTTTCGTTAAAAAAAAACATTTATAATTGACAGTCTAGATCACGTGGTGTTTCACTGCTCATGGTGTACATTGGGCGAATTTGAATCAACCGTTTACAATGATTTCATAAAAAACAGATCAGTTATTTCATAAATTTTCTGAAATGTTTCACACATTTACTGTAGCATGTGCACCGAGTATGACCACTGGGTAGACACAGCGAAGCTTTCGATGGAGAAGGAAAAGATTCTTAAATGAGGAAGATTTCTTTGATAATTGAGAGTTCAACACCGAGGAATTGTTTCTTTAAAATGTGATTGTAACATTAGAGGATAAAATAAGTTGAGTGTTATATATACTTGTACTGCTCGTCAACTCCTTATACTGTAGCTCACAATGATTCCAGAGTACAGATCCACCGACTAAGATCATCCGATAGTTTGTAACTAGCATTCTACCACTATCATCTTTCAATACCTACACGTGTGAATATGCTACATGCTGTATGTGATGCATTGGTGAAAATGTTGTGCCAACCACTGATCTCAATGGATAGAGGGAACATCGGTGACAAGGCGTCGTCAATGTACACCCCCAAGATGACATCAAGTCAATTAACGTCATAACTTAACCCAATTGATAATGTTTGATGGCGTGAAAATCGTAAAGTTGTGAATTTTGTCACAGTGTAACAGCTTTCACTTAATCAAAGTTCGTAGTGTTTAACCAGCTCGAGAACTGGTAACCGGCATCAACTTTCCAATCTCGGCCCTTGCTTTTAGTCAGTAATAATTAAAATATGTTGTAAATATTCAATTTGTATTGCCGCAAAATACACAGAACAACACTCGTGCAAGAATGGGTTAATCAATATGGCACGTGTGCCAGCGCGGGGGAGGGGGGGGGGGATTGAACGAGAGACCGCGAGTTTTATCCTTCCGTGAGGTGCCATATCGATTACCCTGTTCATGCACACGCGTCGTTCTGTGTTTATTACACGCATTCACGTCTAAAAACAACTATTAGAAGGACACTCAGCAATTCATTTGACAACTATCAACAAAAAGAACACAATTTATCGCCAATCAAATTTGCTAGAGGAACTCCTTTGTCTATTTCGTCCACTGAGTTCCAATGTGTTCTATGTGCCTACTGGCACATAGAACACATTGGAACTCCGGGGACGATTTTTAGCTATCGCTAGCGATTCAAATTGTAATTGCAGTGCTCGATTTGTAGAAAATTCCATTGAAATTTCGATTCTTTTTAAAAATAGCCCGTCAATGATTTCTTTTTCACCCATGGAACGGATTTTCATTTTACACATGGTTTAGTGTTGCTGTAGATGGGAATTCCATAGAACAGCCGTGTGATAAATCAAAGTTATATTCTTTAAAAAGTGATCGACGATTGAGAGGCGTTGGGAAATTGAAATTATTTACTCAAAGCCATAACAAGAGAATGATGGTTAGACACTTTTCTATATATGTGACCAATGAGCAGCAATCCGCTTGAACAGAAATCAATCGTACAAGCACACATCGTGACAAGCATGATATATATACTGAGTCGAAAAAGAAAGTATAATAAACTTTGAGTATTTTTTAGTATTATCGACTTTACTCCCAAACAAATTATTGTAAATTCATATTTCAAGTCTAGCTGTACGGATTCCCATAAGTTCATGTTCTTACCGTTGCCAGCGTCTCGCCAGGACGTCGCAATTCAGACATGGGGGTGAAATGAAAAGTTCATACATGCAGTCAATAGCGTGTATGTGCGCCGTTTGACTCTTGGATGGCAAGACATCGACGGGGCATGGACCTGATAAATGTCTGGATGTCACCCTGTGGTATTGCGCTCCACTCCTGCCTTAGAACATTATGTAAATCGCCTAACGTCTGGAGATCATGAAGTCGTACCCGACGGTCCATTTGATCCCAAAGATGCTCGATTGGCGACAAATGTGGCGAAAGTGGAGGCCAGGGAAGACGTTCGATGCTCTGCTCTCAAGAAAGCCACAACAGATACGCTCCACGCGACATCGGACATTGTCTTGTTGGAATAACTGCAATCCGACGTTAGCGTTGAACAACTGGATATCAACAGCGTTAAGAATTTCGTCCCTACATCGCTGTCCATTCAGATTACCATCGATGAAGATCAACTGCGTTCGATGGTGCAAGGGAATTCCTGCCCAAACCAATTCAGTACCCCCGCCGAAACGGTCGCATTCCCGCAGGCAAGCATCCGAAACCGTTCTCCTCGTCGGCTGAGTGACAACAATATTTTTTGTCAATTCCAGTCAGGTTTTACACCTGGTGACTCAAATGTGCTCCAACTGACCGACATATACGATGAATTCAGTCGAACTCTTGATGAAGGAAAAGAAGTTAGGGTGGTTTCCCGTGATGTCTGTAAGACTTTCGACAAGGTGTGGAATATTGGTCTTATTCACAAGCTGGAGAGAATTGGTGTCTCAGGCGATCTCTTGTTGTTCTTTAAATCGTACCTTTCGGATAGGTCGCAACGAGTTGTGATAGGCTCGGGCGCATCGTCCAGGAGACCCATTAACGCTGGTGTTCCGCAAGGGTCGATACTTGGACCGTTATTGTTCTTAATATATATTAACGATATAACTGAAAACATACTTAGTAGCATGCGCCTTTTTGCAGATGATACCTCTCTATATCTAATTGTAGAGAACCCAGAGCAAGCTTCGAGTTTAATTAATCATGACCTTTCCGAAATAGAACAGTGGGCTAAGACCTGGTTGGTTTGATCCCATCAAAACAGAGAGTATGCTTATACCAGGTAAAAGCAACCCCACTGCCCACCCACCATTATTCTTGGGCGATACACGGATATGCGATGTCACTAATCATAAACATTTAGGAGTCATATTAAATAACACATGTACATGGAACGACCACATTGACCACATCTGCTCTAAAGCCTGGCCTCGCGTAGACATATTGAGGAAGCAGAAATTCAATCTCGATCGCAGCGTTTTAGAAAAAATATACTTTTCGTTTGTTAGGCCTTTACTAGAATACGCTGATGGTGTCTGGGATAATTGTTTGGCAGCGAAAGTCGCCGAGCTAGAAAAAATACAGATTGCGGTCGCGTAAATCATTTCTGGGACAACTGTCAGTTGTAGTAAGTCTTTACTTTATTCTGATACACGTTAGGATTTTCTACAAGAAAGACGTCGCAAACACAAGTAAATGCAGTTTTTCAAACGGTATCATCATATACCCCCCCCCCCCCCCGATATTGCAAACAAAGTTCCGCCGATCGTCTCATCATCAAATCCATCCCTCAATATGCTGTCACGTCATAACCACAAAGTTCCATTTTGTCGGACCCAGCTGTATCTGTCGTCTTTTTTTCCCAGCGTTACAGACTAATGGAACAACATGCCCTTATCTGTCCGCAAGAACTCATCCCTGATCCATTTCAAGACTTGCTTAAATGCTGGGAATCCATGCCCACCTGTGTTTTACAATGGGGCGAAATCTCACACAGCTCAAATATTTCATTGCAGGTTACGACTGCGTTGCAGTGGCCTTAATTCTCATTTATACGATAATCATCTGTCACGCACCACTTCCTGTCAGTGTGGGGAGAGCGAGACACCAGAACATTTTCTCTTGCACTGCCCAATCTTCTCAGATGTTCGTAATAATACTATTAGTTTCCTCCAATTTACTCTAGATATATCGACACTTCTTTTTGGCTTCAAATTCTTGAATAATCAGGAGAACCATCTTGTTTTTGAAGTGGTGCACGAGTTCATTTTGGCAAGTGGGCGCTTCCAATGACTACGGCTCCCCCACTTACTTTGTTCGATCTCCATGCGTGTCCACGCGGTTGAAGTTACCCATACTTCCCCTTAAAACTTGGCTTTCCTCGTCAGTACCGACAAGGCTGTCGCAAGGTTGTAACAGTTTTTATTCTTATTAAACGTGCATACACTGTTTAACGTCTTTTGAAAATGAAGACGTCGCATTCGTGTTTTCAAGCTGGTTTCTTTTTGTACTTCTTATTGTATTTTTTCTTATTTTTTTTGTTTGTTTCTTTTTTTATTTCTAAACTCTTCCTTTAATATTTTCTTTCCACATCAAATATTTTCTTTTCACATTCTTAGGATTTCTGGCAGAACATCACTGTGTGTGCTGGGGTGCGACGGTCTGACTTGGTTTGGGGGTGGGGAGACCATCACATACCTGAAAACCAAATCAAGATGGTGACTGACCACTGGCCCTGGCCTCCAGAGAACGATGTGTGAGTCCATGTGTGAATCCATATTGTCTATACCACCTTTTGCAGAGTAATTGTATGTATGACTTCGGGAGATGACTTACATGAGCTACTATTAATATATGTTTTATTTTGAGCTCTTGCACTAGCACTATTACTCTTCTGGTATTCAATTCTGTCACCTATAGCATATTCCTTCAATAAATATTGTTTGAACTAAAACTCGAAAAACTGCATCCGGCTTCGACTGGTCATATCCTCGCTTGGAAAAATACATCTCAAGATTTTATTTATAACGGCAACATAGGAGTTGAAATTTTGGCTGTACTGTTCCGGAAAATCGGCTGTATTTGAATTTTTGTGTCAGAGAAAAGGAGAAAGGCCTTGTAACCATCTGCCCATCAAACAAAATAGAACAGAACCGCAAACATGACTGATTCGTTGTAATCAGTTGTGATACGTATCTGCAGTATGAAACTTATGTAATTTATTGATCTTGATTTTTTTTCTGTGTTATAACACTCTTACGTCATCAGGAAACAGTATGTAGCTGTTCACTGAAGCAGGTGTACTTTGTTATTCACGATCGAAATGATAAGTATTTCAAGGGAACCTCGAACGCAATCTCTATTGGACGTTTCTCTTTTTCGATATTTTGGTAATGTGTTTATTGGCATCGTCAACGTGTTACAAAAAGTCGCACCATTTGTAATGGCCTTTTCCGAAAACCAAATGATACAACATTCAGTGAACAGAATTACCATCGAATTTACATTTGCACATTAACCCTTTACCCAACGTAACGGAAAAAAAACGGCCAGAGTTATTCATAGAAATGGCCATTCAATTTTCATTATTTTTTCATTTTTGTCTCAAAACCATAGCTTATGACCCCTCATTGGAACGAACTCGTTGTGCTCGTTCCAATGAGAGGTAATACGCTATGGTTTTGACGCAAAAAGTATTAGTCATTCAAGAATTTTATTTGCAAATGTCATCTGCTTTTCGTTTTAGGTAAAGGGTTAACCCTTTACCCAACGTAACGGCCAAAACCGGCCAGCGCTATTCTCAAAAATCGTCAGTTAATTTTCATTATTTTTTCATTTTTTGTCTCAAAAACATAGGTTATGACCACTCATTGGAACGAGCTCGTCGAGCTCGTTCCAATGAGGGGTCATAACCTATGTTTTTGAGACAAAAAATGAAAAAAATTAGTTGTTCCAGAATTGTTTTGGTAAGTGTCGTCTGCTTTTCATGTTAGGTAAAGGGTTAATGGAACAATGAGCCAAGATCCTGAAAAAAATAAGCTGACCATGTAACAAAACGACAATTTCCTTTATTCAAAACGTACCCTCGTGTTTTATATACCATTCGTTTGAAAGCGTCCTTGTCGATAAAGATAAATGAACTTGAAGACGTGATTCTCCTAACAAACCTATGAATACCAAAATGGTCGACTTATTTCTTTCAAAATCGTGGCTTATTGTCCCTTTAACACTCCCTTCGCTACATGTAGACGTGACCGCAGTTACTGATTCCCAGGTCTTTATTCGACATTCGTTATCAACCGATTTTATGTACATAATTTTGGCTTTTCTGTTGATTCTACGCAGGACCGGGGAGAGGAAGTTCGTGGCCCAGCTTTCATTTTGTGATGGGCTCCCCTTTGGAGAGTTTCGGGATATTGATTGATGCCGGTGCTGAAGGTATCTGCCCCTCGTCCCGAGCGAAGATACACGGGGGAGGGGGAGGGGGCAGGGGGCACTTGGATTTTTGAATTGTGAAATCAGTTAGCGAATAGAGACTCCTGGTGGCTTTGGGGATGAAAAATCACGTTATTTCGGCCGTCAAAATGACGTTTTTTAGCAACATGTTTCAAATTTGCAAGTTCATCAGTGAATATCCAGTGAACCAGAATTATAGCGGTTTTGCACAATTCTTGATTATGTCAAGCTAATATAATAAAGTTATCACTTCAAAAATCATGCAACAGATTGCGCATCTCCAATGAGCACTCCAATTCCTTTTTTACTTGGGTGGTAACTAGTATTCCAATACGATGGGCAACTTCTCTAACAGAAATTCTGATACACAAAGCCTAATATTTTCTACTAAAGATATCGAACTACAACCTTTTTTTCTTTAGCTTTAGCATCTTATCAGACGACATTGAAATGAACACGACAAGCTCGTTCCACTTATTGGCCATATTCTGTAGTTCGGAAATAAATCCGAAAAATAATTTTAAAAATAAAAGAATTTGATTAGAAATATATTGTGTACAGTGCATGGCTGAACTGGTCGATCAAATAGGGCCATAAATGTTCAGAAAAAGTCGCCAGATTTAGGTCATATAAATAAGACTGAAGCTTTCCGTTCAAAACATGCTTTAACCCTTTACCCCACGTAAGGGCCAATACAGCCAGCGCTATTCACAAAAATCGCCAATTAAATTTCATTATTTTTTCATTTTTTGTCTCAAAAACATAGGTTATGACCCCTCTTTGGAACGAGGTCGTCAAGCTCGTTCCAATGAGGGGTCATAACCTATGTTTTTGAGACAAAAAATGAAACAAAATAGTTATTCAAGAATTGTGTTTGCAAGTGGCGTTTGCTTTTCATGTTAGGTAAAGGGTTAATGTATATTTCTGTTTATTGTTATACGACGTATTAATTTATCATAATCTGGAATATGTAAACACGTGTTAGCATTCCATTTTCTTTACAGAAAACATAATTGTTTCCAATAAATTTTATTTAACCTAAATCGCCAGATTTAAGTAATCTCCGTAATATGTTTGCTATAATAATAATAATAACTCTTTGGCCAGCCGCTGATTTGTCGCGGTCCTCATAAGAGAAGGCCATCATTCCCCCTGCACCCCACCCCCTCTTCCCCTCCTCTCCTCCCAGCATTCAGATATAAACTGCTTAATAGTGTCCCTCACTTCCTCTTTTTCAATTTCTTCAATAAGCATTCCTACCCTCTCCCTCGTGTCCCCCTTCAGCCATCTATCCTTTGTTTCTTCACCCCACTTCTGCATTATTCTTCCAGTAAATTTTATTCTATGAGGTATATACTGTGGGCATTCCAAGAGAAAATGTTCCAGGGTCTCCACTACTCCAGAGTGGCACATTTGGCATCCCTTTTCCCCATCTCTCCCAATTTTTCCCCGAAGCTCCAGTGATCTTGATCTCAGTTTGAACAGCAGTGACCCTCCAAAGGTGCCATCTAGGTACTTCTCAAAAGCTGGCTTTTGAGAAAGTAGCAGCTTTCAGTGGGTTTCAGTTGTATTGGGTTTCAGCTATATTAGCAGCTTTCAGTGGGTTTCAGTTGTATTTGGGTCCCAAAGACGCAAGCTTATTACTACAACAACGTTTTGTGAAGAGCCTTTGAAAAATATGGGTGGACTTGAGCGAATGAATACTTGTCCTTTACAAACCTTACTGAGTTAATGAAAGAGAAAACAATCAAAGGACCGAGAATTCCAAGTAATACAATAGCGTGGTCACAAATAAAGCGGATAGAGAATTTTGACCGAATCAGAAAAATTCTGTGTCCGCTTTTCTTCTAGCAATACTGAAGAATCTCACCTTTCGAAAAAATGCGAGAATATTGAGTCTATTTTGTTTATTGTTCCTGAGGAGACTTCGCAGTATTTCATTTGGGTAGTTGGATTCCAGGACTTTTGTTCCTGGAATTAATATAAAAACTCTGGCTATCTATATATTTAGATTTGTAATTAATCTATTCTGAAATAACAAAATGTCTTCATACATGTATTTAATTTAATCAGATTTTATTTCAGAAAGACATACTAAGTTACATAAAGTTTAAGACAACATGATGAATTACAAGTTTAGAAAAGGGATTCAGCAGCAACCCAAAGCTTATATAAGCTGTCTCCTGCACTCAACATTTACATTGAACTTTCATGACATTTACTAGTGATAAACAATGTTTTAAGAGAGAAAAATAAGTAACATGGTGTGTAGATGAAAGGAAGAGGGAAAGGGGACGAAAGACTTAGAACTTAGGCAGCTGTTTCCTGGGATGACTCGACCCAAGGATGGCGAACACTGCAGAGAGAACGACTTATGCATATACACATCCTTATACATGGTAGTAAGTTAAAAGGCAACACCATCTCATCAAGGAGATTTGCATTTGTTGTTTAGGCATGGTTCAGTAGAATGTATTTAACCCCTTTACCCAACGTAACGGCCAAAACCGGCCAGCGCTATTCTCAAAAATCGCCAATTAATGTTCATTATATTTTAATTTTTTTGTCTCAAAAACATAGGTCATGACCCCTCTTTGGAACGAGCTCGTCGAGCTCGTGCCGATGAGGGGTCATAACCTATGTTTTTGAGACAAAAAAGTGAAAAAAATTAGTTATTCAAGAATTTTGTTTTCAAGTGTCGACTGCTTTTCGTGTTAGGTAAAGGGTTAAAATCCGATATACTAACAAATTGTCAACTACATATGTATATGTATTTCCAAACGTTAAGATCGTCCAACTTCTATGGAAGTCTTCATTCACAAGTCTGTATAAATTTAGCGACCAGTCGATTCGTTTGCCCCTGGTTCAACTGAAAAGAAATGGGGCATCCGATTATTAGTTGTGACTAGGTTCGGAGACCAAATGTAACATGGATGATTACACTAACTGCCCTTGTAATTGCATTGTTCAAATGACAGTTTGTGACCTGGAGATGTCAAAGATTGACCTGGTGGGTGCAGGTTGAAGGTAAAAGCCACAGATTGGAAAATCAAATTTGATACCGGGGCAGATTAAAGAGGTGATTATGAATTACCATTTAAATCCAATGGTTGAGTTGCTGGGGCATCAAGAAGATACTTAGGCTGCCAATCGTCTTATTCTCAACATTTTGGTCGATCATCACCTCGTATTGCTGATTAATATCTTTAAAATGGTGGGAGGGCAAAATTTTATTTTATTGCGAATCGCAATTGCTTTTACTTTTTTGTTGAATTGACTTCGTGGAAATTACTGTTTAAAATATTTTTCAAACAGTCTTTGGATGGAATGCTTGCACAGAATGCAGCATACACTCGAAGTTTTATGTCTTGCTTTCCATTTTGCGCTCGTCACGTGAACCTCGTTTAAGACTAGCATAATATGAAACTAAGAAAAGTTGAGGCTCGTTTGCCGGCGAGCTAGAATTGGTAAAAGACTACGGTGCTATTTAGGAGTTATGTTTGATAACCATATAGTAATTGTACGTGTTGGTGTTCACTCGTGGCGAATGCCGATCATTCTCCACGCATATCTTCACTTTTTGAACTTTATGATGGTCATGGTTACCGATATGTTATCACATAACAGAGCAAGTCATTTAGCCAAACGCCATGATGTGTATATACTTTTGAAAATGGCGTTATTTACATATTGTTGCTATAGCTGCTCCAACAATATTACTCTTGCACTCCATGGCAATGGCAATTCTTCATAATCTCCAAAACTAATGAATCGGTGTCGTTCGAAATTACACGATCTTGGTTCGTTGTGGCCACCGAACGAACGAACGAACGAACGAATGAATGAATGAACTTGAAGTATAATATACATGGATATGAGCAATTACATAATTGTGAAGAAAACAACTACACAACGGGAAGTGGCATAGTCCAATTGGCTGTCTTCCTGCCACTCCCAAAAAAGGACAAAATATCACCAAAAAAATCTATGAATTTTCAAGACAGCAGAAGTTACAAAAGAGTACATTCAATATCGGGAAGTCCAATTACGGTGGATACAGAAAAATAGTTATAGTTATTCCCTCGTAGTGTTCCCACTCCGCACAAAACACCCCACAGTTCTCTAGTTTCCGTATATCCATTACGGGTAAAATGACTAAAGAATCAGCTTCAAAACTTGAACAATATGGCACAAGTGAGGACACGAAAACAGCCAACGGCAAATACATTTATAGGCATTAACAGTGTTTGTGACGTCTCAAAACCACTGTGCTTTATAGCGTCTATCGAAAAATTAGTTGTTCTTGAACTAACTACTGGCGGTTGGTATTGCGGTATTTTAGACATTGCCTTTACACTTGATAGCACATTTCCAAATCTTTCCTGGGGGATAACACCCTGGGATCCGGGGTGGAATGGTGGATGGGGAACCGGGGTGTTATTCCCTAGAAACAATGTGTATTCTAATCAACATGACAATCACCATAAACTTGTACAAGATCAAGTTATGGACATGACCATTGACATCTTTTTCCGGTATAATAGTGGCACCCAGTTATGCAGAATTTCCATTAGCATCATCGTAGTTTTGACCACGTAATAGCATCACAATTTAAACCAGTACACACTCTGAAACAAAGAATTCGCATTCCAGCTGGAAGTAATTTCAGATCTGTTAGTGTCCAAAGCGCCCAAGAGTTCAAGAAATCGGGTAGAGATATCGATAGAGCTTATACTTCCTTCCTGCTTCTATGATGCTGACATTACAGAATTTACGGGCGCTGATCAATATATATCCGCCTTGGCAAGAGTTTTTTTTTAACAAAAAACGTACTCTTTTTCCCGTGTAAGGTTTTTATGATGCGTTCCATTTTCGAAAGTTGCGTACTCAACTGTTATTAGTATTCAATAGTAATGTTCGTTCCTGCAAGTTCCCCAATAGTCGCGATCGACAATGACGTCGAGTGAATAGAGACCTGAACGAACTAGCTGACGTGGACCAGGGCAAAGACATGATGGAGAAGAAAGAGTTATGGCCGAGCATGACACGATGCTTCAGTACATCCAGATCTTACAAAGATACAAATAATTCACCAACAAAGCTACACAACCAATAACAATCAAGATACAAAACCCATAATGGCAACGGAGAAAACGATGTGAGGGAAGGTCGATGAAAACTCAATATAACGGAGGTCAGAAAGAACGAGGTTTAAATAGAAGAGAACTGAATAGAAGGTCCACGAGAAGTGAGATGAACGTAGAACAAAGACTGAACTCTATAACAAACATTGTGCAGTGAAAGCAGTGACAGTTTTATCACTAAGAGAATTTCTCGTTGAGATCAACTGGGATAGGGAATAACCTTTGAAATGGGGCTGCATAACACCCCCAAATAATGATCCCCCATAAGTAGCTTCCGACAGGTATCATCCAATACAATATAACCATGTCGTAAGTATCCTCAAATATCCAGATGAGTCGAAGAGTAGTACGGACAATCACTGTTCCGAGCAAATGCTGCCATCGCTCTACACCTCATTTATTATAACCACCACTGCAGTACAGACGCCGTGGACTGGTCGTAATCCACGCGTGGGCAGTGATGTCCACGCATGCGTTTACAACGTAATAAAAATTATCATCAGCAACATTTGAATCAATAAAGCACCGGGTTGCATTCATGGAGCCAGGCACAGAATGAGCTAGTGGTGTTAGTAGCGACAATGGAAGCCAAGCATAATTATGATGATGATATGAACAGTCACCTGTAGCGGTAGAGGGTAGTAGCCCATTGGTGAAGAGACAGGGGGCAGTAGTACATGTACTAAGCGCCGATCATAGGGCTGATAGTGGCGACCATGGGCAAGCCAGTAAGAGTGGTCTAGGAGCCAAATAAGCCAGGGAATGTCCAGGAGGAAGGAATCGACAAGTGTCATATTGGGACTAGGCGCTAGTCTACAGTAATTCCCACTGGTCCCCAATGGTAACTGCTAGTCACCAAACCACGAGTTTCTGGTTGTCTGAGAATATCCAGTAGAGCCAAAGAGACGTTCGAGGACCAACTCACATCGACTATTACTCGAACAACTCTTTAATTGATTCAATAAGCCCTTAGGGTAATGGATCCAAGTCTAGGAGCCAATGCCAGATGAGACAGTCGCACGAGAAGTCACCCTTTCGTGCAATTTCTCTCATGACTCTTGGACTCATTCTAAGTTGCCAAACCGGCTCTTTTACTCGATAATGTCCTTGGTGTGGGAGGGCAGCAAATTGGACTTCGATCGAGTGCAGAGGGCCAGAGGGAAAGAGACAGAATGCTAGGATTTATGGTAGCCAGAACAGCTCCTGGTGTAGGTAGAAACGGAGGATTGTCGGAGAATCCTAGAAAGATAAAAAAGCCTTTTGGGCTCAATTCGGTTATTTTCGGTCGACATACTTCAATTTCAATCAAACACACCTGTTAAAGGCTTCACGACCCTTTAGCACTACGTATCCCCCATAATAATAAGTGTCACAATAGGAACCAAGATGGCAGCCTCCAGTAAACAAAGTGGACGAAGGAAAAGGGTATTATCCTAATACAACACCCTGCACATGCCGCACTAACATAACAAATAACCGTGGTAACGACGCCACAACAAGGCTACACATATCACGTACAGACTTAAAATTTCCCAACCCTATATCGTATACACTTCGTAGGACCCTATAGGAATTTAACGTTAAGATACTGTCCGTGATCCATAATAAAGGACATAAATGAGCACACCAAACTACTTCCCCACACTCCTCCATGATGATGTTCGCAGTGGGGCGTAAATGATGGAAGGTTTAAATGGAAAAAAAAAACAACAAGATAAAAAATTAGGAGGTTTCTAAAGTCTTTAGTTGATTCATTGAACAAAAACAGTTTTTGTTTCGATTTCACTTCGGCATCGGCTGTCGCTGGAGGTGGATTCGATCGCACATTATTCAGCATCCACATCACCTCAAACGGACAACGCATGTCACGCGATTGTACGGTTTGCTGCTTCATAGAGTAACGCAAGGTCATTATATCGCGACACATGGTCGTTCTTCCGACGAACCTATGAATGGAAAAAGTAAGCAAAATTTCACGAGGATGCGGACAACATCGAGCATTCACAGATGATTTGTGAAATAAAAATAAAACAAACCGATCAGTAGCATCATCTGTGTATCTTAAAGTGTTCATGCTAGCTGGTGCCTATTTAGCCAATTGTACTAAAAATTTTGTTTTGGCACCAAAAAATTCCATTGCCTAAAATTTTGGCACAAAAAAGTTTCGTTCACTTGTAAGGGAAATTCATTGCGGCAGTGAGGAGCACGATCGGTGACGAAATAATCAAAAATATATGATTTCTTCTTTTGTCAATAAGGTGTTTGAAATTTTGTTTGGAAAAAATTTCAACGTTAATTATCAGTAATGAGGCATTAAATGTTGCTTTTTGCAAGGACTCAAGGCCCGCTAAGCCCAGTAGATTAACAGTGTTTAGTAGATTAATCTATTATTATCTAAGTGAAACAACAAGTTCGGTACCGACATCATTCAGCTTCAAGCATTAATTGAATCAATGGCATTGATATGCCTTAGGTGACATCCCTTTCCACATACCTAGGATTTTGTCAGAACTTTTGAGTTCCGCCGGATTTTTATCCGTGACTATTCGTCCATTCACTCTTGAAGTAACTGCATGATCGATGAATTTAATTGGATCAGATAGCCAAAAAACACCCCTTACTTCCCACTAGCATTTTGGAACCAAAACACTTTGCTTGGTACTAAAATATCCAGAATAGCTAAACATTCGACACAAGACAATTTCGTGCTAGTGTGAGCATTACTATTCTACGTTTGTATGAAAAACTGAAGGATGTAATTGATTTATTTATTTAAATGTTATTTACCTTCTTGTCTTTTGGGGTTTCTTTTGCAAGATTTTACATTAAAACATCCACTCAGCTTGTTTACTCATAATCACGTTCAAACGTCGTTCCGTGTAGTCGTGTATTCCAGGCATCCAATGTCCATATACAGTTCCGCTGTCGCAAAAGCGCCCTCTTTCTAGATCGAATTGCGACATTCTTGCGCCTGTGGGTCGAGATTTCAGAAATAAATTTTTACGAAATCAAGATAGATTCGAGAAAATTAAACCAAAATATCATTCATTGTCTCCACATTTTCATCACATGAGCTTATACAGTGCCGCAGAAAGGGAAGTATGTAGAGAATTTCAACAAGATCGCCACCCAGTCGAAATTCTTTTCTCGGTTTTGTGCTCACATCACTGTATCGATGGATGTTTCTCTTTCCTGTAAGCGCTAGAAAAAGGTTACTGTTACCGCAACCAACCAATATAATTTCGATTTCATTTCCTTTTATTACTTTTGGTAAAAGAAAAGAACAGGCAGCTCAGAGAGCTGTCTATTGTTTTCGTCTATTAAAAGAAACAAAAAGAAATGTGGCTTTATTTCCTACTGATGTCATAGGTTTATTTGAACAATTACGCGCTTCGTAATTGCACATTCCCTACTCGTCTAATAACTTCAAGGAAGATAATTTTATCGAAAGTCGATTTTCTTGACGATACAAGTCTGGGATGCTCTTCCAGATATCATCATGCTTAGTTGAGCATATTGAGAAAAGTATTTGTTAATCGGTGTCTAAGGCCTCACAGCATCCACCAAAATAAGTAGTTCCACAATCGCGAGACATTCCTATCCTATTTGTCCATCATTAACAATATGGACCGCTGACATGTGTTCTTTGGAAATAAAAGATTTCCGAAACATAACGTCTGAGAATGGTATCGTCAGCGAGAGATAGACGGGGTATTGACCTATGATTGTCCTACTTATTATGCCCCTGACCTCCGAATTAGGATTCGGGGGTATCTAGTGAAGCCCTCCGCCCGTCCGTCATTCTGTCCGTCTGTCTGCCCGTCCGTCTGTCCGTCGAAACGTTTTGCATTGTAATTTCAAAGTCATCGGTCGGATCTGGATCTCCTTTGGGATACTTGTAGAACCTTATGGGGGAACGGATATGCATAAGGAACAGGTTCCGTCCAGTACTTTTTCCCAGAGTTATGGCCCTTTTTCACTCTTTCGATTTAGAACATTTTTCTGTTTTCACTCTTTCGACTTTCTGTCCCACAGTACCTTTCATGCTACTTCGAACATGCCTACGGGTCGGGGGCAGTGAGCCACGCTTTGCGTAACCCTTGTTTCGACTGGTACAACAGATGATCATAATGCATTATTTTTTATCCTTCCATTTAACACTCGGCCCAATGTTAACGAAATTTCGAGCAGCATGTGTTCCCATAATGCAACTAGGACTTTAACCACTTCAGTTTTTTTTCAGAGTCAATTCTGACTTTTTAATTTTCCAGTTGCATTATGGTTAAAAGATCTGGCTTGAATATTTCGACATATGTTTGTGGTGGGTTAAATATCCGCTACTCTCCGTATTTGTCGGGAAAATGAAAACGTGGTCAAAACATATTACGAGCGTACATGTAATTGTGTTGATCAGCTGTACCAAACCTTTCATTCTGTAATTAAAGGCTTCAACGACAGCATGTCTTTTGTATTTCTCTCTGAATAAGATAACAACACACGCTGTCGCCCATTGTCTTTGAAAACAAGAGAATTGTGTATAGAAATCAAGAGAATTATATGAAGTATTTTTTATCACAACAGAGAAAATATTCATGGTGCATTAATGATGTGTCTGTTTGTAATGTTAGTTAGAGAGGTGATTGCTTCGGTAAGCAGAAATTTGAATGCGTTGCACATCCTTGAATTTACTAGCAAGCAAAAGTGTTTTCATTGATCTTTTTTGACATTCATTGCACAATTTCTTTAAGAATACGCTACATGAGTAAAGCTTCTACTGCTAATCAATGTTGGTAACTGGTTTTCAGCGATCCGAGCAATAACTAAACACGAGTCATTTTAACTGAGACGGAAGTTTACATTTTATAAAAAAAAGATGTTTCGATTACACGCCTCTAACTCTTTCGAACATGAAACAGCTATTAGACATGCAGTGTTAGCATTTCATGCTGAAATATAGCATTTGAGTCAATTTTATTGTCTGACTGATTCGCCATAGGAAGCACTCATAAATTGAAACTTCCCAGACGTTTCCTGAAGCTCCAAAGCCACCCGTAAACTCCTGTATGGTGTTTGACGCTGTTATGGTCTGGAACAAGGCCAGCCCTTAAATAGTCAATGGACCAGGTTTATATTCAATCGTCTGGAATATTTCAGTTGGTCGGAAAAGCGAACCTATGGTTCGCTTTTCCGACCAACTGAAATATTCCATCTTATTGAAACTAAAAAATATCATAAAAATTCATTTTCTTTGAATCAACGCAAGAAATGTGTCTAAAATGAGAGTTGATTTGAGCGGATAGTTAAGACTTCACAAACACCATTATATATTTGTATGAATAAGGCCTCCTCACAGCTGTAGTGCTATGATTACGCGGCATAGTTCCACCAATTATGTTAATATCTTGACGCTTCAAATGCGCATTAAATACTTATCGATTGGAATATATATAACTGGATCACAAAAAAATATTTGTAATCTTTGTGTGGTTCGAAACAAAATTAGACATGCGACCTGAGAACTTGGCGTTTCCAATTAAGTTTTAATTTTACGTAACGTAACGAAAATAAACAAACAGCACTATTAACTAAATTAGCCATTCAGAATGTATTATTTTTACAATATTTACCCAAAACAGATAACTGATGGTCTTCTTGGGGCGTGTTCATTGCGCGCAGCCCAATGAGATGTCCTAAGTTATTTTTTTTTGCAAGTACTTAACTGATTGAGTGCAAGAAGCCACTATCAGGGCTTTCAAAAAATGAGGGTACCAGAGCAAAAACCAACATTTTCCTTGCTCATGTTACATATGCAGTCAAACGCAAATATCATTTTGTTTATATGAATTTGTTCTATCACAAATTATTGAAGAGTGCATGTGAGTACTCTTTAATAACTTCTAATAAAACAAATTTTGATGAACAAATTCAGACGACCAAAAATAATTTAGCCCTCAACCAGTTAATAAACATTTCTGGTGATTCATTAACTTTATTGTTAAGTGTTGTCAGATATTCGTGCTCGGTGAAGTTTTAACCCCTTATCTAATAAAACAATATAATTCTCCCAGCACTAAATCCACGAGTCCTCTTCAAATTTTTAAAACTTAAGTTTTGAAACCTCACTCTAGATGTACGTACCCCTGTCATTGAAAAAACTATAACTTTGACATGGATGTGTCTTGCTTTACAATTACTTTGAACAAATACTGATCTATCTGACAAAATTATATTTAATCTTTGGAGACAACTGATCGCGTGGGCTCCCATTCCCAGCCACGTGTCTACTTTTGCCTTTCAGTTAGTCGACACTGGTCAGTTTGCGTTAGCTTAAAACGTCTTCATATTCTACAATGTACGGAATGTCGCGAGAATATGTTTTGTAAACCTAATTCTTTCTGACACTCAGCCAATGCCTAAGACCATCTGATTCTGCTTCTAACCGAGTAGTGGGAATTCATAAAGAGACAGGCATCAATAAACCGGAAATATAAAAGTGACAATATGATTTTTAAAATGCCTCTTCAATAAACGCCTTCGTTTCCTCGGGTATGTGACATATTGATGGAATCACTAATTTGCTCACCAGGGCTTATTCACATCCGAACAAAGCACTTTCAAGCACTACGACTGCTAAAAGAGTATTTCTATCATAGTTTTTTTCCAGTTCCCTGAATCCCTTGTAATCATTATACGTGTTCCAGAGACGTATAGACCGGGGCAACATACAGCACGCCCCACCCATGCCAAGAGAGAGAGAGAGAGAGAGAGAGAGAGAGAGAGAGAGAGAGAGATGGGAGGGGGTAGAGAGAGAGAGAGAGAGAGAGAGAGAGAGAGAAAGAATTTAAGTTTTAAACTTAATTTTTACAAGCCCGTCATTGCAGTCTCGTTGGTAATTAGCAATAATGTGGTGTACAGACTCTTTACTTGTAAGATGTGACGAAAGATTTCATCGGTTGAGTTGTCTCTCCTGCGGGCTCTAAAGTCGAGAAAAGTGTACATTTATGGCTCCACAATTCACAAACTTTCTCATAGGGCGGAACATTAAATATTCTTACTAAAAGAATATTATATTTAAAACAAATTTTGAAATAATCAGGTATAGCATGAAACCTCCAGTTTACAGACTGATAATTGTAAAACAAACTGGAGTAACTCTCAAGAACGTAATTCTCTCAGAGAGCCTGAATGCAGTGATTTTCTCGGAAGAGTAAAAGGTATCACAAAAATGTAACTTTGAACAGGTCATTTTTGTTCCAATCCAGTGCAAGTCAAAACCATAACGAAGCCACCACAGAGATGACGGATGAGGTTTTGCTGGTAAATGGGCCTTCGAGAGTGTCCAGCGAACATGTTGGCTACAGATGGAGCCGTATGCACGCCCGTGACCGTTCCGCTGATTTGTAAATAATTTATTGAAACTAACAACTGATGTTCGTTGTATATCGCATAACCCCCTGAAAAGTAATAGGCATACCGTGATATGAGTGCGACAAGACTCCATCTGCAACGCTAAAGCATCCCAAATGTCGCCTTGTTGCACTCATGGAATGATAAGGGATAGCAGTTGTCCATGTTGGTTCAGAAACATTTTCAGTCTTTCAGGCCACGTTCGATCAGAATGCACTACTTTTTGTAAAACAATAGCTTGATTAACGTAGTTTTCTACAAAGGCATGTGGGTCCTCACAGATCCTCTACCACAAGGAAAGTAAAACTTTAAAATTTAACTCACATACGCACATGGCCTGCCGTTAGGCGTGATAAACAGATGTGTGCGCTTTTGATGGACGATGGGTCCGATATTACCATTTTTATCGTTCTGAAAATCACACAGTTCAGCCTCATAAAACGGGTTCGAAATGCTGCAGCTGACAGCGGCACTTTATACCTTTGTGAAGAAAAAAATGAAATTGGGATGATGATGGGAGTTGATGTCATAATTTTGAAAAATTGAATCCGATAATAGGTTTAAGGATCCAGTTACATGAATTCCAAAAAATGCAGGCATTTGAATCAGTGTATTATAGAGAGGTCGATCAACCAATTGTTCGTGAAATGTACAGTACAAGATCACACAAAGACCATGTTGTTATCGACTTTTATGATACATATGTGAAGTGCAGCTGTGATGTCATTACATAATGTTGGTTCTTTGTATTTGTAAAACTCTTCATAACCGAGACACAACTAAAACTGCGCAGAAATGACGTCGAAGCAGGAGTACTTTAACATCCATGCGGGAAATGATAAGTATTTCAGTACACATGATATCTTTGAAACAAGCAGAAGTTACCAAATGTTAGGCTTTTCAGTATTTTTTGCAATATTTTTATTGGTGAAGCCGTGTATTGACAATGCTATCCTGAGTAACGCATCTTCAGTGATATAATTACAGTACAGTGATCTGGTTACTACACCAGTGCGTCGATATTTCCTAAATAAAATATTATAAAATCAAGAATAAATCGGGAAAAAACGAACACAAATAGCATCAGAGATTCAGTCGTCTCGCATTTCGTTTTCGATCGGTGACACTCTACGGTATTATGGGGAGGAGAACGGATAGGCTCAGCCGTGATCCGGTCGAAATTTTCGGCCCGTTTTTTAATCACATTAAAGCATTAGCGGATTTGTATTTGCACACAAATGCTTTCGTCATCGAATTTAGGAAATGGGAACGCCCTTATCCATCCTCTAACCTGGGGTTGATGAGGTGGTTTATATTATACAGTACCTCGCTTACTATTTGCTATGTGCAGTCACAAGTCTCCAGGCGGAAAGTACTAAGGTTGTAACACATCATTAATTCCTACACGCCATTTGATGTTGACAAAAGAGAATTTAAAAAATTGCAAAACCATTCACGAGTAAGCATGAAACATGATTTAACCCCAAGTAGCCTATTTTTTTAAAAAGATGTTGTTTATCAGTTTATAAAATAACCAAACATTTTCTTGCTGTTCTTAAATTCTAAACATATATTGACATCATCTCAGAGCTGTATATACAATCGTATTGTTGTGCGTAAAAGTACTGTCAAGGTTGCTGAGATTCAGCATGAGTGGTTTGTCAACCTATAGTGGAGACAAAACTGAAATAAAGTGGGAACGAACTTCAGCCGGTCATCACCACGTGACAAAAGGTACTCCCAGTACTGAAGACGAACGGACACGACCTCTTCGTCTGCGACCATTTAGAATCCAATATAGAAAGTGATTTATAACTCCTCATGTAACATGCTTGGAAGCGAAACTTGCAAATAAATTCTTGAGTAACTGAAAGTTATCATTTTGCCTGAAAGACCTTGTTTATGACCGCTTTCGACGAGCTCATAACAATGAGGAATCATAAGCTATGTTTTGGAGGCGGACAATTTAAACCCTTTACCTAACCCGAAAGGCAGACGACACTTGCTAACAGAATTCTTGAATAACTATTCTTTTTCATTTTTGCGTCAAAAAGATAGCTTATGAACCCTCATTGGAACGAGCTCAACGAGCTCGTTCCAATGAGGGACCATAAGCTATGTTTTTGAGGCAAAAAATTAAAAAATAATTAAAATTGTATGGCGATTTTTTTGTGAATAGCGTTGGCGGTTTCGGCCGTTACGTTGGGTAAAGGGTTAAAAGATAATGAATGTGAAAGTGAATTGTATGTGAATAGCGCTGCAGAGAGTTCAGCTGGTCAGTGTGAGGGAGATATTACGGCGTCTATATTTTTAAAACTACGCGAAAAAGATGTATTCAACAATTTTTATTTCAGCTTGTCACAATGTTGGGTTGAAGATACAACGGTATAATATGGAATACGATTTGTTTATAACCTCACTTTTAAACTGAAGAAACATCTATGGCCTGAGCTCCCCCCAAATAACACGGGTACAGAAGTAACAAAAACAAATGAATTTTTAGTGAACATACTTTGAAAATAGTAATGGTGTACTCGGATTGCTTTAAATATGCTTTTAAATATATGAAGAAAAAAACCCACAACTCCTTACAAGCGTGAAGTCGTTGTTATTTCAAAATTAAGCAGCCATCTCCGTTAGGACTCGGCATAAGGGAAAGCAGTCTAAGAATTATTTTTTTATATAATTTTTTATTTTGATTAATTATGAATAAAATCGATCAAAATATGTTTCTAAATACCAGTTGCGACTTCTCAACTTGTGTTGAGTTTCTGTGATTGAAATAAAAGGTTTGAAATCATGTCACCACAAAACCAAGAATAAAATACTCTGCGAATTAAAAGAAAAAGTATATTTGGCAAAAGAATCCAAAGAGTATATAAAATGCGCAAAAGAGTCTAATATAAGTTATCTCCACCGACATGTATTGTATATGGAGATTTAAAACCTGGATGTCGGTTTTTAAATGAGACATCCATGTATTAAATCTCCATATACCATACATGTCGGCGAAGATAATGATTTTGTCCCGTTTGAAACCAATAGAAACATTGTGGAAATAAATTTGCGGACGCCTTTCTCAAGCGACGCAATTGTTTTGTTTTTTATAAGCGCAGAAGACAACAGATAGAGTTACATCCCTTGCGTCGTTAAGGAATCGAGTAAACAGTATTTTGTTGACATGTCGTCCCCGGAGTTCCAATGTGTTCTATGTGCCCACTGGCACATAGAACATAGTTGGTACTAAGGGAACGAATTATTTGCTCTTATTTTATTTTTCTCAAGTTGTTTCATTTTAATTATTCGACTATTTAATTTATAACAACAAAATATGATCGAATTGTCGGAAATCTGATGATATTTGTGACTATTTTCAGGTTTTTGGGTTAATTTTTTACCTCGAGGCGAGCAAACGCGGAATGCATTTCGTTTAAACCATATTCCCCCGATGTGTCGAGTGCGCTTATACCCTGGATATTGTACGCTCTCATATACCTTGGATGTTGGGTGCACCCTTTATCATGGCTATTTGTCCAAGGCATTCTGGCCAATTAAAAGACAGATTTTATCGGGATTTAGGGACAAGGGTAAATAATCTTTTCATCCAGATCTTTTCTGGACGTCTGGCTACACAGAAGCCCATTTAGAACACATTAGAACTCAGGCGACGAAATATTAACACAGGTTCCCTTCGCAAATTTGGTTGGCGATAAAATGTGTTGATACTCGTCAAATGAATGAATGAAAGGTTTTAGCGCGCCGAAGGCGCGCAGGGACGATGTGGGATTTACAAATCCCTTGCGACCCGGTTAACCTTATTTTTTTTCCCTTGGATCACACAGGCCTAGCTTTCCTATTGCCCAAAATGGAGTCTGAGGGGGTTATGCACGCGGTTAGAATACCCGGCAGTTTAAGCTGGAGTGTTAGATGGTCAATACTCAATCCCCCAACGCCTTTAAAACTATTAGAGAGCGAGCTCTGTTCGGTTCCAGTTCGGCGATGGTAGAGGTTTGAGTCCCACCATGGTGGCGAGCCAGAATGTAATGTTGTGCGATGGCAAGTTTAAGGGAAGAAGAGAAAAGAAAACCAAACAGCAACGCCGGTTTGGTAGCGGCCCCGGTATATGACCATGGCGGTTACAAAAAAGAAGTGGAGAAAGCTCCAACAGTTTAGTTTTGAAAAACCGGGAGTCATCCATCAAGCCTTCTGGGAGATAGGATGCCGTCTGTGATTTTGAGGTATCTGGTTATCCTTCAGGAATTCCAAATGACCTCCTCCACCCCCCCACCCAAAAAAAAAAAAAAAAAAAAAAAAAAAAACTCTCACTGACACACACCCTCAAGCCCTTAAAAGGGCTGTTAAATCTTTATTCAAATGTTTATTTATATCAAATGTACACTCGTTCCCAGCCAGACAAGCTTGTTTCAATCCTTGCCTAGCGTTTGGTGGTTTCTTGTATATGTTGCAGAAAGGTAGGTTGCACCAATTCCTCCTACGCTTTGTCTACCATTTCCATGCGTCTTCTTGATAAGAGTGTTGCAAGAAAATTTGAGAATGTTCAGTTAGAAAAGTAAAAGGTAGAGAGAAAGATAGGTATCCGCTATTGTATATTGTGCCTGCAATCTCGTCAAATGAATTGCTGAGTGACCTTTTAATACTTGCTTTTACACGTTTTCACGCGCAATAAACACAGAACAACACGCGTGTGTGAGTAACCCAGTCACACTCGCGTGTCTTTCTGTGTTTATTACTGGTGAAAACGTGTAATAAACAAAGAACGACACGCTTGTGTGAATGGGTTACAAGATATGGCACTTGTGTCATCGCGGAAGGATAAAACTCGAGGCCTGTGGCCTCTTGTGTTATCCTTCCCCGCTGCCATATCGATTAACCCATTCACACACGCGTGCCGTTCTGTGTATTTCCCTAATTTTGACTACGCATTTGGAACAACTGTTTGGTAGAAAAATCAACAGCGTTAGAAAATTTGCAATTAGACGCGTTAAGTCGATATGTGTTGGACAGGGTACGACTCCTAATAGTTATATCCCCACTTTCGTAGAAAATGGGAGTATACTGGATTACATGCATCCGTTCGTCCGTGCGTCCGTGCGCCCGTGCGCCCGTGTGTGAGTCCGTCCGAGAATATTCATAACTTTCATAACTTAATTAAATTATTATTTTGTATAATATTTGTTGGTCACAGGTATGCCCACACTAGTTATTTTTTTTATTACTTGTTTTTATTACTTGTTCACTTAGAAATTGTTTCCGTCCGAGCCAAATTTTGTCTGTTCAGCCTGTATCTCGAGTATCGAATGTTCTATTGCAATGAAATTTACTGTGAACACAAAAGGCTTTAAAAAAAGGATTCAACGATATTTCTCACATTCTCCTTTTTTAGAGTTTTCCCCCTTTTTTGACTTAGAACTTGTTGGAAATAGACATTATTTGTCTGTTTAGCCTGTATCTCGGGTATGGGTTATCAGATTTTAGTGAAATATGGCATGCAGTTTGCCTATGACAAAGGCTTCTGCCTCATTGCATAAAACTTCCAAACACCAAACAATTTACCATACCTTTTGACTTTTAATTGTTGGATTACATGCGTCCATCTGTGCGTGCGTGCGTGCGTGCGTGCGTGCGTGCGTGCGTGCGTGCGTGCGTGCGTGCGTGCGTGCGTGCGTGCGTGCGTCCGTCCGTCCGTCCGTCCGTGTATCCGTCCGTCCGTGTATCCGTCCATGTGTGAGTCCGAGAATATTCATAACTTTCATTATTTTCTATAACATTTGTTGGTCATAGGTATGCCCACACTAGGCGGTATACCACGTGGGGGTATGCACCGGGCGACAGTCCAGCTCTTGTTTATATAGTGAAACTGGATTTATCACATTAGGAGAAAGGAGACGGCGACACAACCTCGCAATCTTCTACAGAATGAAACGCGGAATTAGTCCACAGTTTTTAGCAAATCTGGTGCTACGACAAATTTCTTAGTTTCAGCTCACACCACGAGAACTCCGATTTGCTGTCTGAACCATTTTGTCGGTCTAAAATTTTGGTAAACTCTTTCCTGCCGTCTTCGATGAGGCCGAGGAATGGATTGGATGCCGCCGCTCGAAAAATGTCAATATTTTAAAAAGCTTTTTGGGAGAGGGTGGTCCAACTGTTCCAGAGTATTACGGGCATGGTAGCCTTGGAGTCGTCCCGAACACTTTACGGTGAATAACTTATTGTGGGGTAACCCCTCCTTGTCCCCTGCAGTGAGCAGGACGGTACTCTTAGCAGTTCAGGAGTACATTACGAATACGAACAGGTAAACACTTGTATACAAACTGCAGCTCTATGGGTTAAGATGGGGTCCATATTAGATCATCGTGGGGTACTCGACTAATATATCATATCGACATGATGGCCTTTCTTCGCCGTGACGGATTGGTATTCTCAGAGGGAAGGTTGCACGCCGGGCAGGAGTATGTATGCCTTTTGATAGACGGAATGTCATTTCAATGTAATGATTCGCACATAAGTAAAACACAAATTAACAACAAACTCGAATTAAATAACATTTGAAATAACGACAATTTGAAAGGCTGAGAAAACACAGCGCAAACTCCGAAGGTTGCCGAACGCGGGAATTAACATCTGCCCCTGCGGCAGGTGTTGATGTTTCTGCATCCGGTTGCCTTTCATGCTTACGGATGATAATAAAATAATGTAACGCATTTTGCGATGCATTACCACTCGTAGTCAAGAATTCGCGGAGCCAAAGAGTGTAATCATGTGAATTGTCCAAATGGTATTTGACAAATCAGATATCTAGACTGTTACATGAAGTATAATAATAGACCATTCCTACCTCAAAACAACTCACTTTCGCACTTGGATCTTATAATCCTTTCTTCTATTTACCCTTTACCTAACATGAAAAGCAGACGACACTTGCAAAAAAATTCTTGAACAGCTAATGTTTTCATTTTTTGTCTCAAAAACATAGGTTATGACCCCTTATCGGAACGCGCTCATCGAGCTCGTTCCAATGAGGGGTCATAACATATGTTTTTGAGACAAAAAATGAAAATATAATGAAAATTAACTAACGATTTTTGAGAATAGCGCTGGCCCGTTTTGGACGTTACATTGGGTATAGGGTTAACAAATCTATAAACGTGTCTGTGTCATAAGTTGTATAATTCCTCTGTGTACTTGCACTTGCACCTCAATGAGGTACACTATCTATATGGAAATAGGCCTTGCCTGTTCGCTGAAGCCTATTTTATTTAAGTAAAACAAATTGATGACAAAAAAAGTCGCGACGATTCACAAAATTCAGCGATACTGTTCAGTATCCTCTTGACTACTAAATTTACCCTTTACCCAACGTAACGGCAAAAACCGGCCAACGCTATTCACAAAATTTGCCATTCAATTTTCATTATTTTTTTTTGCTTTTTGCTTCAAAAACATAGCTTATGATCCCTCATTGGAATGAGCTCTTGAGCTCCTCCAATGAGGGGGCATCAGCTATGCTTTTGAAGCAAAAAAATGAAAAAATTAGTTATTCAGTAATTTTGTTTGCAAGTGTCATCTGCTTTTCATGTTAGGTAAAGGGTTAAATGAGTAGGGTTTCTCGGAAGTTCTGTAGAAACAATTCTTCAGAATATTTTTTTATTAGATCAAAAAAATTATGTTATTTCCGAATGCAGACTTTGTAGGTAAGAAAACGTTTCAAAAGACATTCCCCATTTGGAGCTGGCATGTAATTGTACAGAAATATAACCTAGCAAACCATAATAATCTTTCAGTGGGTACATATTATGATTTTGCGAAATATTGGATTTAGACAAAATGCTTATTAACTCCAAACGTGCTATATAATTTCGTGAATTAACAATGAATTCAAATTATGGCTACTGTAAACCACTTCCACAGAATCTAGATAATAAAATCATTGATGACAGGACTACACCTATTTTGGGGTTACTTTTCATTAACAAGGGTCGGGCACCTACCTCCACTAGGCGAGAGAGCATTTCTCAATCCAGCAGGAAAATCCATTTGCCGCAGGAAAAGAGTTAAAGTGCAGGCTGAGTAAAAGTTCTAATCTTTTTCAATCCCATGTTTCCCGTGGATCAACTTGATAGGCAAAAGGAGACCGATAGTAACCCGCGTACATTACTCTTACATGGCTGGGGAATATATAGTGTTAACATTCTGTACACTGAATCAAAATATTTTCAAGTAGCAATTTGTTCTCGTAATTCACAACCAATTCAACCATTCAGATTGGATTATTAAATTCCGAGTTATATTTGGGGGACAATTTACTTCCTGAACATTAGTAGTAGGAGATGTATGAAACGGGCCCTATTAGCAGGATCTCATGTGTCGTCATAGTCACGTGACCTACTGACGCCATGTTGTGTTGTCATGGTAACCCGCGTGCGCGGCCATCTTGCTATGTCATCCCCATAGTGATACATTGTGTTAGTGCACATGCGCATCTCGTGTTGTTAAGGTGATACGTGTTTCCGTCGGCCATTTTGTATACTGGAGGCAACCATCTTAGTTTCCATGGTAGTACGTGGTTGTTATGTTACCCACAGGCTTATAATAGGACAGGGGTATGTTCGGACGGTATGTTCTAATTTCCCGATTCGTAGCATTACCCAAATAAACCCGACAAGTTTTACAATTTCGAATTCTTTCAGAATTCTCTACTTCTATCTATCTATGCAATAGTTTTCGTCTACCTGACCATGTTCCTTTGTCCCTTAGTATACTTCAGTAGAGTAGAAGAACCTATGAACTGGAACAGCTTTGCTTATTATTACTATATTTGGCTTTTCTGGTCTGTTCTTGTTAGTTCTGACCCTTATCCGAGTACTCTTGTTGTTTTATTTATGTAGATCACAAAATCAGTTCACTTCCCTAGCTCTAACTAACCAATCAGATTGCTTGATTTCCCATAATCTCTATGCAGAGTTATCTCCCCTTATTGAACGAAGTCCTATGGTTCCGCTCCACAATTTTCCAGGCATTTCCAAAAATGACATGCCATATACTCTCTCCAAATGCAAATATTCTGTAACTTAGTTATCTAACCCATAGCATGTTTTACATTTCCCAAATCCACAAAAAAAACATTTAACACTATCTGACGAAATAAACAATCTGAATGTGGGTGGAATAATTTATTGTCAAAGGCAAGACTTCAACCTGAAAAATTGCAGGAAAACATGCCAAAACCAGTCATTTTCAGCGACCCAACAGCCTCAAAAGCAGCATTTTCCCACCAACCTCACCTACCTACTCCTGGAGCAGAGCATCCAGTTTCTAAAATGCACAAAAAAAAAAAAAATTATATGTTTCCGTTTCATTTTTTAGATACCTGTATGGTAACAAACCCGTGTAAAAATTACATTTTAAAAAATAGCCAATTGTTCGAAGCCACTGTTTCCCATAATTCATCTGGTAATTTACCCCTATGTATCATACTCCAACTTTGGGACCAAAACTTCAAATTCTCTTGTCCGACAAAAAGCCTAATGTAATCATATATCTGATACTAAAAATATATCTCTATTTTACATGGCCTTAGTTTCAACATATGCTCTATGTTTAGAATTTCACCCCTGTGCAATAGTGCGAAACTGTAGTGCGGAACCTATACGATCCAATGGCCACATCCCATGGAACCCCTTTTTGTGAAACGTCTCTGGTTATGGAATCCCTTTTTAGTCATATGAGGCCATGAGGTCTATGAGAAAAGCCCTCAATGAGGCCTAATTTACTATCCCTCTTAACCTCATTTCGAGTGAGGCCATGAGGTCCATGAGAAATCTCTCAATGAGGCCTCATTTACTACCCGCTTAGCCTCATTTCAGTATTTGAGGATATCTATGGCCTGGTATTGTAGTATTTTAGGATACCTATCGAGGATACTTTCCGGAGAATCCCTTTTTTCGTATGAGGCCACGAGGGCCATAGGAAATCCCCCAATTAGGCTTCATTTACTATCCCTCTTAGCCTCATTTTCTTTTGAGGCCATGAGGGCCATGAAAAAATCCCTCAGTGAGGCCTCATTTACTAACCCACTTAGCCTCATCTCGGCATTTAACAGGCATATTCCATGAAATCCCATGTTTGGGGATTACGCCTGTGGCTATGGAATCCCTTTTTAGTCGTATGAGGCCATGAGGCTATGAGAAAGCCCTCAATGAGGCCTCATTTACTATCCCTCTTGACCTCATTTTCTTTTGAGATCATGAGGGCCATGAAAAAATCACTCAATGAGATCTAATTTACCATCCCTCTTAGCCTCATCTCGGTATTCGAGAATACCTGACATTGTATTATTGGGGGATACTTGTATAAAATTACATCCGGGTACTTCTGTTGGGAAAGTAGATAAAAACGAACAACAGTATATAACATGTCATTCATTTTTATTCGAATATACAATTCAATTTCTCAAGGCATCATTTTTGTCTTTGTAGTTCTCTCATGGGCTAACCATTGCATTTTCTTGTGGGTTGGAGCTTCTTCCCATTGCCTGGCTAGGTTCTTGATAAAACACGTTCTCTGATTGATAGGTGGTAACTTGGCTTTGTTGGTTGCTTTAATTTCCTGTCTGGCATCTTCGGGTTCCTCTTTCTTGTCTTTTAGCTGTTTTGTAGTAGTAACTTCAATCTTCTGAATAGCCTTCTCAGTTTCAGTAGAAATTTTATTTGTGGTTTGGAAACATCGTTCTTGTTTTGATTTTCTTTATGCTGATTCGTAGTTTGAGTAGTAACTTCATTCGCAGTAGAAACTTCAGGCTTCTTCGTAGTGGTAACTTCGTTCTTAGTTTCAGTAGAAACTTCAGACTGATTCGTAGTGGTAACTTCAATCTTGTTTGTATTGGAAGCATCAGTCAGTTCGTCTGTCTTTATTCTCTTGGTTGCAGTGGCAACTTCGATGGTATCCACACATCTTTGTTTCTTTCCACCAGCATCCATGTCTAGATTTTTACTCTTGGCTGCATTTACCACACGATTCACTTGAGACAGTTCTTGGGAAGTCAGCTTTAATCCAGCATGATTCTTGAAGATCTGTATATATAAGTCATCTTTGAATCTGAGCACTGTTGTTGACACAGACATCTTCACTTTTCAACGTTCAAAACGGAAATGAGTTTATTTTTATACTAATACCCCTTTTATACTTTTTTTCTCTCTCAAATCTTCTTCTTCATCATCTTCTACTCTGAATGAGTAGTTTGTCATAAGGTTATCGAACAGAAATTGTCGCTTTTCCAAGGCATATTTCTGGGATTCTTCAAAGTCAAAGTCCTCTTCTTCAAGAAGACGCATGGCTGTTTCTTGATTTTTTTTGTGAATTGAGTCGTTGCAAAAAGTTCTAATATACACAAGGGTATTAATGTATTTCTCACTAATGGCTTCTTTGACACTCTTTTGAAGTGCTCTATATGCTGTTTCAACTGCATCTTCTCTATCCATTCCATCCTCGATATACTTGTTCATAAGGTTGTCAAAATCGTCTTGGTATTTTGGATGATAGTTCCCATCATAGAAACGTCTTCTTCTTCGTCTTCTTCTTCTTCATATTCCATATCTTTTGATAGTTCCGACGACTCATCGGAGTCCAAATCTCTTGGCCAATTTTATGGTGCCCAACTGGATTGCATTGCGTCCGCTCTCTTCGAAGGTCACATTACCAATGACAAGTTTCATATGAGCACGACCCTTTTATAGGATATCGGACAGAACACTGATGATGGGTTTGATTAACTTTCCCAAAAATTCCCCTTTCTATATGATCCGTCTTCTTTTTCTATAAGATAGTTCTCTCTTTGGTAAGGCAATTCTCCTATTCTGGTGTTTGTATGGAATCAGCTTAGCTCTCTCAGATTTGGTTATATGTACAGCCCCCTTCAAGATATCCGAGGCACAATCACATATACATTGTATCAAATCATCATTGGTCGTCTTGATCATAGTCTTGGGTTCATGTCGATCCGCATCAGATAGGATTCGTAGTTTATCCAATTTCTGTCTAGTCTTGAAGTGTTGTTCGATTTTTCCGATTTCCTCATGGGGCAGTAAGCATTCTCGTATCTGTGCATGTTGTTGTCTGATCTGGAAAAGGCCTTTTCACAATATCTGCAGCAATGGACTTTCATGACTTCACTCTTTCGTGGTCGTAGAACAAATGAGCATTTGGTGTTGATACACCCCTTTTATACCCTTTTCAGGGCTAGGACTGGGTTGATAAGCGCCAAGAGAAAGCAACTCTTTCGTAATATACATCTTTTTATATCGGTGGAAATTCCATCACCTCTTAGCAGTTTCAGTACATGTTCGTATTTTCGCAGGTCATCAAATTCAGCCAAATTCAGTGGTATCTTATCTTCGAGGATGTTGGTAGCACATTTACATAAACAGGTAATCAAATCTTCATCAGCAGTGCGTATAACGGCATCGATTTCCTCCTTGTCAGCATCCCGTAAAAATTCTAAAAGTGCTTTATTCTGGTCAGTCATTAAATCTCCAGTATCTCTCTCCTCTTCTGCTCTTATTGGACAGTTATGTCCTTTGTGCCTACGAGCACTGAATGATCGGGTAAACAACTTAGTACAATATCTACAGTGGAGCCGATGATGGTTCTTTTCGTGTCTTCTAGCATTACCAGATCTCGAAAATAACTTGGAACAGTATCGCAACGAATCGGTAACATGTCTTCACTCGACGACGGTCAGGACACAAATGAGTTTATTTTCCTACCAACTCCCTTTTATACCCTTCCCAACAGAAGTACACGGATGTAGCATGAAGTACCCGGATGAAAAGTTTCTACAACAAATATCCCCCAATAATACAATGTCAGGTATTCTCGAATACCGAGATGAGGCTAAGAGGGATGGTAAATTAGACCTCATTGAGGAATTTTTTCATGGCCCTCATGGCCCTCATGACCTCAAAAGAAAATGAGGGTAAGAGGGATAGTAAATGAGGCCTCATTGAGGGCTTTCTCATAGCCCTCATGACCTCATACGACTAAAAAGGGATTCCATAGCCACAGGCGTTTTCCAAAAAATGGGATTCCATCGGATATGGCTGTTAAATACCGAGATGAGGGTAAGAGGGATAGTAAATAATGCCTTACTGGGGGATTTTTTCATGGTCCTCATGTCATCAAAAGAAGATGAGGTCAAGAGGGATAGTAAATGAGGCCTCCTTGAGGGCTTTCTCATAGCCCTCATGGCCTCATACGACTAAAAAGGGATTCCAAATCCACAGGCGTTTTCCCCCAAAATGGGATTCCATGGGATATGCCTGTTAAATACCGAGATGAGGCTAAGAGGGTTATTAAATGAGGCCTCACTGAGGGATTTTTTCATGGCCCTCATGGCCTCAAAAGAAAATGAGGCTAAGAGGGATAGTAAATGAGGCCTCACTGAGGGATTTCTCATGGCACTCATGGCCTCATGCGACAAAAAAGGGATTCTCCAGAAAGTATCCTCGATAGGTATCCTAAAATACTACAATACCATGCCATAGATATCCTCAAATACTGAAATGAGGCTAAGAGGGATAGTAAATGAGGCCTCATTGAGGGATTTCTCATGGACCTCATGGCCTCAATCGAAATGAGATTAAGAGGGATAGTAAATTAGGCCTCATTGAGGGCTTTTCTCATAGACCTCATGGCCTCATACGACTAAAAAGGGATTCCATAATCAGAGACGTTTCACAAAAAGGGGTTCTATGGGACATGGCCATTGGATGTAGAGGTAATGAGAATCGTATAGGACTTCGTTGAATAAGGGGAGATAACTCTGCATAGAGATTATGGGAAATCAAGCAATCTGATTGGTTAGTTAGAGCTAGGAAAGTGAACTGATTGGGTGATCTACATAAATGAAACAACAAGAGTACTCGGAATAGGGTCAGAACTAACAAGAACAGGCCAGAAAAGCTAAATATACTAATAATAAGCAAAGCTGTTTGAGTTCATAGGCTCTTCTACTCTACTGGAGTATACATCGGGACAAAGGAAAATTGTCAGGTAGACGAAAACTATTGCATAGACAGATAGAAGCAGAGAATTCTAAAAGAATTCGAAATAGTAAAATTTGTCGGGTTTATTTGGGTAATTCTACGAAACGGGAAATTACTCCTGTACAAAGTAACATACCCTCCGAACATACCCCTATCCTATTATAAGACTTTGCGTAACATAGCAACCACGAGCTACCATAAAAACCAAGATGGCGGCCTCAAGTATACAAAATGGCCGACGGAAACACGTATCACCATAACAACACGAGCTATGGGGATGACGTCACAAGGTGGCCGCTCACGCCGGTTACCATGACAACACAACATGGCGTCACTAGGTCATGTGACTATGACGTCACATGAGATTCTGCATGAGATCCTGCCAATAGGGCCCGTTTCATACATCTAACATTTGATATTTTGTCATCAGCGTGCAGGGGGTTAACACAACGAAAACAAAACCCAGCATAAAAAGCCGCGTGCAGCAGGAAAAGTGTTAAAGTGTAGGCTTAGTAAAAGTTCTTATCCTTTTCAATCCTACGTTTCCGTGGATCAACTTGATAGGCAAAAGAAGACCGATAGCAAACTGTGTACTTTTCTCTTACATGGCTGGAGAATTTATAAAATTAACACTGCACGCTAATGTCAAAATAGCAAATATTCAAGTAGCAATTTTTTCGCATAATTTCCCTACAAATTCAATCAATTTAGTCTTGTTTGACAGAGCTCGGCGAGCTCTTCCAAACAAGGTTTACTTCTCGAGACGATTGTGATCCAGTCTCAACACATTTACACGAGTGGATCGAGATTTCGTAAATAGAATGTTGCAAAAGCAAAACGGACTCGAGAAAAGCAGAGGAACATATCATTTCAAGTGCAATGTCTACACACGTTTTTCGTCGACATGCGAGATTTCACAATGTTGTGGGCAGAAAACGGGCGGATATTTTGGACCAGGTGCCAACATATTTACGATTTGGCCAAATTTCGCCATCCGCTTTTGTAATGACAGTACGGTGCACGGTTCTCTGTCCGTCAAATGCAATTACGATACAGAATTGAGAATAGAAGCGGGCCAAGAAACAGGATAAATCCCATGAACACAAACATTATGATCTGACAAAATTTTATTCAGCTGTCAAATAATAAATGCAACTATAAATTCAGTCGAACAGTGCTCTGAAATAATTAAAATGGCAAAGGTCTGGAGTGTTGCAAAACTTTGTGCGCCAAGATATTAATAGATTAAAACAGCTGCCTTGTCAGAAGGTAAAATGTTTGAATGAGGTTGAAACCATTTTGCCTTGAAAATAAAACAAGAGAAGGTCTTTGAAAAATTAGAGCTTAGAAGTGACACGTGGGTGTTATTGTCAATCTCTGCTTCAAAAGTGAAAACAGTTCATTTCTAGCCACCCACACACTGTATCCAACAAAAGCCATACCTCTATACAATTATTTTGAATGTTGTACAAGTAAAGTTTCCACTGATGGAACTTGGGGTTGTCGTTGCAAATTGTCTTTGTCTTTGTAGCAGAATGGAACGTCCACGTCCAACTCCAGCTTTTTCCACAAATAGAGAGAGAGATAGACGAGAGAGAGAGAGAGAGAGAGAGAGAGAGAGAGTGTGTGTGTGTTAGTGTGTGAGAGAGAGAGAGAGAGAGAGAGAGAGAGAGAGAGCGAGAGAGAGTGAGTGTGTGTGTGTGTGTGTGTGTGTGTGTGTGTGTGTGTGTGTGTGTGTGTGTGTGTGTGTGTGTGTGTGTGTGTGTGTGTTTGTGAGGCCAATATTATCTTTACCAGCCTGCCATTGCAGTCTTATTTGGAACTGGCAGAGAGAGAGAGAGAGGGGTGGGGGGGGGGGGGGGGGGTGAGAGGTAGTCTCTTCAGTCTCATGATGTGAATTAATCAAAGATTTTCTCCTTTGATTTGTCTCTACTGCAGACTTTCAAGTTCAAGAGAGAAAAATGCACATTCCTGGTTTCATATTTTGCAAATTTGTTAAAATATGCAACCCAACATGTACTTTTTTCTCAATATACATGTGCGTGAATCCGAAACCTAGCTTTGTGCATTGTATTTTTTCCATGCCATTTAGTCGCTATATATATATCAGTTTGTGGGCGCTCTTGCATGACCGTGACCACCCCCACCACCCGAAGTTCTTCTAAATGCTTTATACGTCTCTTCCACCACGAGACCTGATATACCATGCGAAATTCGACCACACAATTCAAAACAACTAGACCGGCACCTCTGGGTCTGTCACCCCACAGTTGACGTCCTTGCAGAATTGTTTTCAACAAGGACTACTCATGTAAGAGTCGGATGCATAAACAAATTTATAAAAATTAATATAAACAAGGAATTGCCTTAGGAAAAATGATGGTAGAGTATTTGTTCTTGGTAAATCTTTCTGAACAAACTGATCACGTCATACATGCAGTTGCCAAACAATATCGCAAATATTTTGAATTGGTGTCTGTTGACCAACGAACATTAAAATGTAGCTCTGTTTATCTGCTAAATAAAAGGTGTGAGCGTTTTTGTTAAAGTCTGAGCGGAAGGAAAACCAGTTGTCATACGTTTGTTGTTTCTTTCAAATTCTTCAGATATTGTCAAAGTGCATGTGAAGATCAAGGAGACTGGCATACCAAATGGAATAGTTCTAATGTTGTGTTTTGATTTAATACTGGAAACATTATTTTCCAATTGGTGTCATTGTAGGTGTATGCACAGCAGACAACTATAACTGTACAGGTGCTGCCATCACTAACAAGTGTTTTACAAGCAGGGACACAGTCTTCAACTGTCAAACAACGTGCTCTTCAATTACGTCATGTGGTGGTAGGTATTTAGTGATCAAATAAAAAGATAACAACTTACTTAGAAAAACAATTGGAATCCCCGCAGTTTTAAGTAATCAAAGGCCAACAACCCGTTTGTCCCACTTTCTGAATTTAATCCTTTACCCAACGAATCGCCCGCATCCGCCCGCGTAATATGCAAATTCAGCAGTTGCAAAAATATTATTTTTCAAAAAATTTCAACAAAACCATATCATGTGACCCCTCGTTGGAACGAGCTCGTCGAGCTCGTTCCAACGAGGGTCACATGATATGGTTTTGTTGAAATTTTTTGAAAAATTTGAAAAAAATGATATTTAAAATAATAAATTTTGATATCGTCTTCGTTGGGTAAAGGGTTAAGTACAGAAATACAGCGGGACGATGTGAAACTACTGTTATAGGCGTGATCAATGGGGGCGCGGTGGCATCGCGGTAACCGGTTCTCGTCAGGTCACCGAAGTGAAGCAACGTCGAGCGCGGTAAGTAGTTGGATGGGTGACCATTTCAGCGACTGATTCGCGCTCTCGCGTTGTGTCCTTGGGCAAGGCACTCCACCCCGCTTGCCAATATAATCTACGAAATTCGTCTAATTTTGTTCCCTATTCCTGTCGAACAGAGCTATTCAAACGTTCATTTTTCCCTTCGTGCGTCCAAATTTGGAATACCCTACCGTTGACGGTACAAAATAGTACGTCGCTTGCGGAATTCAAGAAATCCATTTTACCACCTTTGTATAAGCCCCCGTCATACTTCTCAACCGGAACAAGAAAATACAACATCATCCACGCAAAACTACGAACTGGTTGTAGTGACCTCAATTGTGACAAATTCAATAATTACATATCCGATACTCCATTTTGTTCATGTAACGAAGGTGTTGAGGCCGCAGAACACTATTTCTTCGTGTGTACCTTGAATTTTGATATTCGCAATACCCTCATCGGTGATTTGTCAAAATTCACAGCCCACTGGAATTCAACTGATTTAGTATTATATGGAAGCTCGTTATTACCCGAAAGTAGTAATATATCTATTTTTTTGTCTGTTCAAAAATTCATTCGTGACTCACACAGATTCGATCTACAGCCTCACAATTAGGTATGTTCTCTAAACACATGTGTCCTCTAGGATATAATAGAAATAATCTGACTTCCGCCGTGGGTATGCTATCGCGGCGGGACCTGAAACTCTCACTGTGAGAATGTACCCACGGCGAAAGTTAGATTATCAAGGGTTTGACCATGAGATGAATTTCGAAATAGCTGTGTGAACATCCCCAGAAGTGAAAACCTATGCTTAGTGGCAGGAATCAAGTAATCAAGATGTTAATTTAGACTCACATTACGACCAAGATACCATAGAATGCAAATGGGTGGGTGGCGGGCATCATCACTGGATCTAATGTTGTCTTTCATGTTTTTTTTTTCTTTATGTTCTATTTATTTTTTTTATATCTTCTCTCTCTCTCTCTCTCTCTTCTCTCTCTCTCTCTCTCTCTGTATAATTTGTGTTTGTCTATAATGTTTATAATATTT
This sequence comes from Pictodentalium vernedei, assembly GCA_031216915.1. NCBI lineage: Eukaryota > Metazoa > Mollusca > Scaphopoda > Dentaliida > Dentaliidae > Pictodentalium > Pictodentalium vernedei. Next base: position 320,398,433 of record CM062297.1, read on the forward strand.
AGATGTTGTTAGATTCTGTTATTTATGGAATACGTTCTGCCATATTTTAAAATGTTAGTTTTTGTACAGGAACGGAGGGGCTTCTAAGTGGAAAGCACTTGTCCTCCAATCCTGATTTGCATTGTCAAATGGCAAATAAAAATATGTTTAATCTAACCCCGCTTGCCTACATGGGGGCACGATGGCGCTGTGTACTAAGGTGTACTGCATGTCGATGGTCCGCATGTCTTCAACCAATCTAACCCTGCCTGTGCCGCGGTGCTGAGTTCAGAGTTACGATGTTGGGAGCTGACAGCTGCTTGTCGTTGCTCGGTGGTTCTCTCCGGGTACTCCGGCTTCCTCCACCCGTAAAACCGTCACCGACATGATGTGACCCTGGCTGTTAATGTGTCGTTAAACCCTAATAATAAAAAAAAAAAAAAAATAGGCGTGATCAAAGATTATGATTTATAGTTCATTTCACTTCAGTAAGTCAGGTTACCACTGAACAGATCGCGTAATTATTCGACAATAAACAAACTGAACGTATTGTTCAGAACATTTACCTTGCAAATTGCATATCTAATCAAAAATAAAATTAAGTTCTTCACGACACTCCATAACACATAAGAACACAACTCCATTGTTGTGGGTAAATAGCCGGCCGAGCCGGATAGCGCCCGCACAACGCTTTAATAGCCATTTTGCTTATCATATGTGAAAAATAAGATGTTTCATGTTTTATATAAATTACCATAAAAGTGTATAAGCTACGATACAAATCTGAAAACTATATATACCATTACCCCATCATTAACATTATCGACCGCCCAGGAAAAACTAGAGATAAAACCCTTTCTGCAATAGATTTAAAAAGGCAAAACACTCTAAAAACCTGTGTCCTTTAGCAATTGTCAGGAAAATGTTTTAGGGAAGTTACTGGACTTGTAACTTAAAAAATGGAATTATAATAGTTGCTTAGCAAATGTTCGTGTGGTATAACTGGATGCAGCAGAAAGTCGTGAATTCAAAACAGTGTGCGCACTCTGATGACGGCGGCTAGAAATGACGAAACAACGTCCTCACCTGTTCACCACAAATCACATGACTAATCGCGAGCCCCCGATTAGTCCTCTCACGATGAGACACACCTCCAACGACATGCATTTATTTCATTGGCTATGCACTGACAACCCCGCCCCCTCCCCTTATGTGTTATTACCATCGCGCCAAGAAAAATATTTTCCGCCATTCTACGGAAACGCGGAAAATTAGTATTAGCACAAAAACTGAAAAGTACAAAAAACTGAACAAAATGTAAATAAACTTTGCATAGAAAATAACACATCTAATATGATAAGATGAAAATTGTATAAAAAGCCATAGCTTATTTGCAAATTGTTCTTTGTGTGTATAAGTGTGTCATCTGCAATGCTTTGGATTGCAGATGACACCTTTATGCACTCAAGGAAAGAATTGTAGATATATTTCTCTCCTTTATCCTTTCCTTGGGGGAATACCATCTGCTCCAAGATAAATCTGAAGAAAGGACGCAGTAACGGCGATTTGGGAGTAGTCCTGTGTGGGAGGTCTGTTAATGTCATATTATTTTCAGATAGTTGCGCAGCAACCGCGTTAAAGTTAAAAGGACAGACCTACAGTTGGATAAAGCAAGCATATTTACTAGCAATTGTAATCTAAAATGCAAGCAATAAACCATACTTATGCAAATTAATTGAATCACGGTAGTTCACAAATCATGAATGCAACTGTAACATGTTGTTTTTAGCAAAGTTTGAGAACCGTTAAGAGCAGCCAGTGGGGGTTATATTCAGAAAGTGTGACGAGCAGGAATAAACCATTTAAAGGACCATTGCAACAGGTTACACATTTTAGAAATATATGAGTAACGAGTCGTTGTGAGCTTTGGTGGATGTGGATCAAGGACAGAAATCACAGAATAGATCTAATGAAACCCTGTTATCTTAACTAGGTAGTCGATAGTGTAAACTAATGTTGCAGAATATCTGCAATTCAAATACAAAGACATGGTGGATTGAGCAAGTTAGAGAGATAATATGGAACAATTCAAGGAGATCGCGGACTTAGAAGTTGGAACAACCAGGGTAAAACAATCGCCAGAGCAAGAGTCATGGAGAACTGTAACCGAAATTTGCGAGAGGTATGAAAGCAAAGAGGTCTTCGAATTATTGCGGGACAAAGAGGAGCTAGGTCTTGAAGAGTACCTTGATGGCACTTTGGGGGGGGGGGGGAGGGGGTTCACCGCTGTTTAAGCTGATGTCACCGCCGCTGGAGCTTAGAGGGGAATGGGAAATACAGTAAAAAGGAGTTCCAAATGTGTAATTTAGGAGTAATGGAGATCCTGAAACACTTCGATTAGAATGTCAATAATGTCAAATCTGGCAGAGTAAGATCCACTGAGATTATAATGGGGAAGTGAGGTGGGAGAATGAAGGATATAGGGTTATTGGGCGACACAATGGAGAGGTGGAGATGATTAGCATGCTTATCGGAGAAATTGGGAAGGATTACATACAAGATATCATCAAACAGTTCGTTTCCGATGGTGGGAAGAGAGAAGAGGCGTGGGGACAGGAAAGCATTTGAAAGTGCAGAGATAATCAATGCTTTCTCACCAAAGAACGGCGACGAGTTAGCGGCCGGTCGAAGTGTTATTATTATTCGAATTTTGAACCGAGGTCACTAACACCAATATGTGGTTAGGTTTATGGAGGCTTTGATTCCTCGTGGGAACTAGCTAGTCGAGATCTTTCCAATGAGGGATTACAATCTATGTGTTCGAGGCTAAAATTAAATTAATGACTTAAAAACAGAGAAGACTAATTCAATTCTACTTGAGAAATCAACTCAGTACGTGGAAATCTTTTTATTATTCAGGTACAATAGACGATTTGCTGGGACAATGTCGCATATTTAACGACTCGGATGTATGCGGAGTGATGAAGATAGCGTGTAATCATACATGTGCGCTGAAAAAGAGTGAGTTACTGTTCACCCTAATGATCACATACTGACAATTTCTGCGAATGTTTGAGAGCGACAAGTCAACTATTCCACTGATCTCTCCATCCCAACATCTCGCCATCTCAGAACCATTCTGTCCTTGCACTCTCATTTAGAGTGCAGTTTGGACAGAATGGTTCAGAGGCGACGATATTTCGAAGCGCTGTGAATTTTAACGAAGGAACGGGCCATGTAGAGCTTCTAGGGATATCATAGGGGTATCCTGAAAGCAAATCGGAAGTTCGTTAGAGAACTTCCACCATCTGAATACTCCACATTGACGATGTCATATCAATTTATTCCTAGCTCCACTTTTAATCTGATAGAGTTCGATAGTATTAAATGCTTACACCCTCTCTATCTCAAATAAACAGAGAAATAAATTTCGATCTAGAGGAAGGAGCACGGAGATAGAAGGGTGCCCCACATACTGATGTTTACCACTGGTGGCCATTGTTATTTAATGACATGGCGGGAATGCAATACACAAAACTATGTTTGGTACTAGGGCACCTATTCACTGAGAAAAATGCAAATGGGGAAATTTATTAAAAATGAAGTCAAAAATGTGCAATCCCCCACCCCGCGTTAAAAGCCATAGAAACAAATCATACAATATATATATATATATATCTCAACTGTTTATGGAAAGTTTGGGGGGGGGGGGGGGGGCACACGAACAACGTGTGCCTCCGGCTCCTATGTCCCAGGGTTTCTTGCCTGTATGCCATTTCCAACTATCTCCCATATATACTCTTTTCGGTTGAATCCTGCATTCGTAACAGGCCACGATAATGTGGTAACATCATGGAGTACGATATGATGTCACAGAAGGTCTAGTGATGAGTGGGCGGTTAAATTGGGACACACTGACTACTTTCTAGATAGTCTGGTTGTATTAATCACCTCCGAGACTTACCTGCATCGTGATCATATTCAGTATTGAGATAATATATGACGCAGCATGATGGATTATCTGCCAACAATGACAGTGAACCCAGTGTCCCCGAGAGTGTGTGATACGCTGTGCCTGCACATCCATGAACATACCTATTACCATAGCTTTCATGAAAATTGCTCTTTATTGCAGTAGTATAATGTTGTGCTCTATGACTTTCAAAGAACCTTGATTTTCTCAGGTGCACTTAAGTGTTTGTAATATGTTCAGAGTAATACAGCTACTGGAAGGGAAAGGAAGTTGTATGGCTGGTCAGGGCTTGTAGTGTGGCTGTCATGGGGAGTCCCTGACTATCGGTTCATTTGTTTGGGATTTTTATTTGGGAGAGTACCTTCGTATGGTTATTTCGGATTACTATCGAAAGCTGCAAAAGGTTGATGAATAGTTGCAGAGGTTAGGAGGTTACCGGGCGGCCGCGGTGTGTCTAGTCACGGCAGGCAGAGTGTAAGAGAATGGTTGAATAGTGCATCGAGCATGCGAACGGCAAACCCTTTCTTACGAAGAGGTGATATTTTGTTCTAAAGGGCTGGGTACTTCATAATAAATACACATCTTATATATGTTTCTATTGTATAGCCATAGCATATGTCGCGTTAATACAAAATATACTTACTTTTTGTAACTCATAGGTCCGTAGTTGTCTATGGGCGGATCATGTAAATGTGATTAGAGGGGTCTTGGTAGTTCAGTCTATATTGGCGAGTGTCTGCGGCCGTTAAAATTCCCCAGAAGCAGAGAGGATTTGCGTGCTGCTTTTGTAAAGTATAAAGGTACATAGTGATGCTGTGCCAAGTTTGTGAGTCTCCCTCGTGTATTTCGAGCCATTTCCTTGCACATTAGGCTATTGGCATTGTGAATTACTGTCGAGTTATGCTACCTGGTGTAGTAAATACAGAAATCATTTCTTTCGAGAAAGCGAAATAAAATATCATATTGCAAGTGGAAAGATGTTTGTTTGGTCGTCACTCGTAAAATAATTAGTGGATATCCTGTACATATATGCCATTTTTTGTGGGGAAATATTTAGTATTGTGGTACGAGATTATGTTATGTATACAGTTCTGCGATTACAAAAGTGGACAGGAAATTCCGACTGTATCTCGAATGGGGCGCGAGGCGGTGGTAATTCTCTGTCCACTTTCCTCTTCCCAATGCTCTAAACTCTTATCCGTCGATTAAATGTGACAACCCCATGTTCTATTTTCATTTGTCTTTCTTCATTCTGTCTTTATTTTGCTGTATTTTATTTATGAAACTATGAACTGACCCACTGGTGTCAGTGTGTTTCGACCAGATCGGGATATAATCGAGCTAGAGACCACTTTTATGATCACAGTACTTACGTTTAACCCTTTATCTAACTCGAAAAGCAGACGACACTTGCAAACAAAAATATCTTGAATAACATTTTCATTTTTTGCGTCAGACACATAGCGTATGACCCCTCATTGGAACGAGCCCAGGGTTACTGCTCTTACATACCCTTCTTATTTGTAGAGATTTGGAATGTTGAAAAGCTGTGACATTGAGGGGAGATTATGGAAACCATTTATAATTCAAACGAGTATAAGATCCTATCCGCATTTATTTATTAACTCTCCTGAGCGAAGCTCACTGTCCATTCGCCCGTTCGCCCTTATCCAGTTTAACCAGCGGAGATTTTACATTTTCGACTTTTTCTCCAAAACGTCTGGACGAAATTTACAGAATTTGATAAGCATATTCTTTATCATATGTCAATTCAAGTTTGGTCAAACAAAGTTGCCGCACCCACATGAGGCATAACTCTGTTAGTACCCCATAACATATGACAACTTTTCTTCAGAACGACCAAGAAGAATTTTTTTTATTATATTTGGCATACAGCATCCTCAGGAGCGTCAGATTCAGGCTTGTCCAGATCAAGACCATGTCTGTATATTTGGACTCTCTGTGGGATCCTGAATTTTAACTTAGTGCAATAAGAGAAACATTCTTCAAAAATTGCCTACTTTCGATCTGCTAGGCAGAAGTTTTTGATATTTGTATGCAGCATCCTTATGGGGGAGAGGGGAGATTCAAGATTATTGTTCACATCAAGTCTCTTGCTTCATATGTGGGTTCCCCACAGGAGCCCACGTTATAATTTAGTTTAATATGAATAATATTCTCAACTTCTGTAGATCCACCAGTCAGAATATTTTGATATTTGATATTCAGCACCCATGGGTGTCAGATTCAAGTTTGTTAAAATCAAGTCCCTTGGTACATATTTGCCTTTTTATACGAACCCAAATTTCAACTTGGTGCCATGTGAGAATTCTTCTTTAAAAACCTTCTTCTTCATATCACCAGTTGAATCTTTTGGTATTCGGTATTCAGAAGTGGGGAGGGGTGACAGATTCAGGCTTCTTCAAATCAAGTGACTGGGTTCATGCTTGGAGCCTGTAGTATTACCTAGCCGCAGACACTGAATCTGACCTTAAATCCTTCTCTAAACAAGTTTCATGGATGGGCGATTAAGGCCTTCATAGTGCCTCATATTTATTTATTTATTTATTTATTTATTTATTTATTTATTTATTTATTTATTTATTTATTTTGTTGGTGTTTAAAGGCACTTGCATCAGCTATGGTCATATCGTTTCTTAATCGTCCTCGTAATAAAGCTGTAGGGTTTACACATTACTGAATAAACAATTTATGAATTTTTTCCAATTACGTTTCTGCTATCAGTTCAAAAATCTAAATGTTGTAGTTATTTTCAAAAAGACATTTCGCTAAAGTTGCACCGTGACGATAACACAACCTCAAAAAGGTGACAATATAAGTGGCTGCTAAATCTTAATTTAATTTCCCTCGTTCTTAAATACTCGATGAGCCAGATTATCTACAAACATTATTATGCGATTCGGAATATATGTAGAGGATATCTACGCTGTTTAGTGAATATCGGGAATTATCTCATGAGTGTGGCCCTGAAAGTTTTATTTTTCACGAGCGCTCGTGAAAAAATCTGCTGAATGTTTCCTCAAGGCGACCTTCAGTGCGACGTCATGCGCCGAAGCGTAATGTCATTTAGGAAGCCACTGAAAACATTCATCGTGTGGATCTGAAAATATTATTTACTTTCAGATCCACACTCATGAGATAATTCCAGATACTGACTAAAATAGAGTAGATTTTCTTTTTTGTTATATGCTACGAGATATTTTATTGCTCATTATTCAGCCCAATTCGACGAGAAATGCGAACGTTTCTGAACAATAACAAAGATCATCTGATCGTTCCTTCAACTTAATGCGGCACAGCGTGACGTCATTTGGGAAGCTACTGAGGAATATTTCTCTATATCTATCGAGTCGATAGATATAGAGTAATATCTTTTAGATAATTTGCGATAATTCACAGGCTAGCATAAGTAGTATGTAATGTGATTTTCACCCCTAGGTTGCCGGATCTCATGCCGGATCTCATGTGACGTCATAGTCACGTGACCCAGTGGCGCCATGTTGTGTTGTCATGGTAACCCGCGAGAGAGGCCATGTTGTGACGTCATCCCCATAGTGATACGTGGTGTGAGTTATACGTGTCTCCGTCGTCCATTTTGTATACTGGAGGCCGCCATCTTGGTTTCTATGGTAGCACGTGATTGCTATGTTACCCAATGTTTCTGCAATAAGACGGGGTATGTTTGGAGGGTATGTTCGATTGAATCGGAGTAAATCTAATTACCACAAACAATCCGACAAGTTGTACTATTTCGAATTCTTTCAGAATCCTATTTAGGACCGCCATTCTTTTGGCTTATAATAGTAGCACGTAGTGCTATAGTACCGAGGGGTCCCCTGGGGGTGTGTTCGATTGAACTAGAGTGTTTTTTCTGACTTACAATTCTCCCAGAATTCTCGAAGAATTACTCAAATAGACCCGACCACCCTTACAGACCAACAAAATCTCCACCAAACCACCCAAACGGACATGTGAAGCTCCATTTTGGGCATATAAAAATAAAACGTTATGATATAGTACCAAGGGGTACAGGGGGGTATGTTCTATTGAATAGGAGTACAGGACCTGATTTTCCCAGAATCTCTTTTTTAATACCTATTGCATATGTTTCTCTATCACTAACAGTCTATCCAGTCCAAACTATCTCTAGTTCTCTCGTCCAAGTCTTATAATTACCAGTGCTTGATTTCCCATAATGCAGTTATCTCCCTTGTGTATATCAAAAGTATTCCCAAACCCAATAAGCAATCGAGCAGTTACTGATAAACCATTGCTCGAATGACTCGAATCCCACCGAGCAAATGAGCTTTAGAGTAATTGCTCGTTCGAGTGACTCCTCGAACGACTCGACGACTCATTTCAGAAAAAGGGATTCCATAGCCACACGCGTTTTCGAAAGAGGGATTCCACAAATGGGATTCCAAATAGGGATTCCAAAAGTGGGATTCCGTCTTATGTCGAGTGACTCGCAACTATTGCTCGAATGACTAGAATCCCATCAAACAAATGAGCTATCGAGCAATTGCTAGATCGAGTGACTCCTCGAACGACTCGACGACTCATTTCAGGAAAAAGGGATTCCATAGCCACAGGCGTTTTCGAAAAAGGGATTCCACAAATGGGATTCCAAAAAGGGATTCCATAAGTGGATTCCGTCTTATGTCGAGTGACTCGCAACTATTGCTCGAACGACTCGAATCCCTTCGAGCAAATGAGCCAACGAGCAATTGCTTGATCGAGTGACTCCTCGAATGACTCTTCGACTCATTTCAGTATTTGAGGATACCTATGACATGGCTACGTATCAGTTGAGGATACCTTTTGAGGATACTAAATTGAGGATACCTATGGCCCGGTATTGTTGGAGGATACCTGTTGTAGAAACCTGGATTCTGTTTTCATCTTGTCGCCAAAGCTCCAAGGCCACCACAGGGCTATGGTCTATCTGTCCTATCATTAGCTTCTACAACAGTCTTGTTCCATTGCGGCCTTGTACCAGTACTATTGGCTAAACTACCATCCATTAATATTGACTTGTATCACTACTTCCTAGCTATACCTATCTCAGTCTCGACAATAACATTGATCAAGGTTGAATCAGATTTCCCCTGTATACATATAAAGCATTCCGTAATTGAGATTCCTAGCCGACTCCGTAAAATGGGCGTGTTTTGACATCAACACTCGAGGGTATGGAAAATGATTGATAACACTCAATTATTACAAGAACCTGAACAGAGATAACCAACCACTACAAAAGGTATGGGGGTGAAAACCACATTACATACTACTAGCATATAATAAAATTCCTTACTAAGTTATATCGGAACAATCTGCCAGGTACTAATCTAGAACCCTGCCCACGGCTAGAAATATTTTCCTTTCATTTTCCCACTTTATATTTTGACTTCTCTGTCATTGTCATTCCCATAAATGGCTCAGATCCACTTTGGGGAAAAATTTCAGTGATCATGTTGATGATGTGTGGCTTTTACCTATGGAGTGAAAGAGCAAATGAGATTTTATATTTTAAAAAAAGGTAGGCTGAGGGGGTTAGGGATTGACATTTTATTTTTACACTGAAGAATGCAGAGCTCGGAATTTTCTATTTATAGCTGTTTTCTGTGATGTGAATTTATTCCCAAATTCATACTTCAAGTCAGAGATGGGCAATGTCATCAACGGTACTGTGGCGACATATGGTACAAGTGTTATTATAAACTGTAATCCTGGATTTCAAGATTCTCTATCTGTACGCATGGCTTGCAACAGCAATGGTAGCTGGGTACTTGAAACAGGCTTTGGAACATCGATGGATTGTAAAAGTAGGTTTATTTTTTAATAGTGTAGATATGATCCTCACATGTTAGATTTCTGAAAGTTGAAAATGTTCAGCGATGGTTGGTTTTTTTCAAAATCTACTCGCCCCGCAGTCGCAGTGACTCTAAACGCGCTCGTACTTGCCATACAAGACAACTGACTTCCTCCATGTGTGGTGTCAGATTTTGCTCCGACGCGGGGTCTATGATCCGAGGACTAGAGAGTCCCCAGATCCACCTGGCCGATCATGATTCGGCCCGGTGTGAAACCTTTTTGTTTTGTTTTAATTGGGAAAAAATCGCAATATCCGTGACTCTAGAGGTTTGAGAGAGTCCAAACGAAATGCAGAACAAGGAGAAACAATGTAACTTACCCTTTAAAAAATGAAAAATTACAGAAAATAATTCAGGATTTAATTCATATCATTGCGGGACGCAATTCTTATTATCTATATTTAAAAAGAAGTATTGACAAGGACGCCAAAATTGCGGGAGAGAGGGCTACACCGCCGCCCCCCCCCCCCTCCGCCCGGTCGGAGACAAGGGAACAAAGAGGGAAGAGCGTGCCGTTTTTCGTCAAAAGTGCACTAGTGGAAAAGACTTTACTTTCCGACAACTTTAACCTATAAACTCTCATGTATTCGTTTCTAACAGAAACAATTTCGATAATCATCAAACAAAGAAGGTATAATATGGGCGTGGTGAGCTCTAAAACTTTTTAACCCTTTGAACCCGAGGGGCCGGTTTTGCGGCCAGGAACAAGATACTTCAAGATTTCATTAAGTAGGATGACTGCTAAGTGGATGTATGGGATAGACCAGTTAATAATCCTTAGGCTGCACGTTGAAAATAATAATCGGTCTACCCCCAAATAATAAATATGGACTCTTCCACTTGCTGCCATTGAACTGACATGGAAGATACCACCCGTGTTCAGAGGGTCGATATATATAATGTCTTATAGAATAAAAAGGTACTTAAACCACGAATGGGATAAGGGTTTTAACCACTCGGCAGAGCCTCGTGGTTAAAACCCTTATCCTACTCGTGGTTTAAATCTGATTACCTACCCCAGGACCTATTTGTTTTATTTATACCATGCTCTTAATTAATAATCGACTTTGTAACTAAAAATGGAGAAAAAACGATGCTTTCTATCGCAAACACATGGGTTTGTTTTGTTTACTTCTGCGCCGGTGGGCAGTACTTCCGGTTGCACGTGAATGTTTGATTGGCAGCTGGACACATCGTCAAAGTTGATTGAATGTACCTTGCTTTTTTCAGTCAAATTATTATTACCAGTTCTTAAATTTTATTTTATATATTTAATTGTAGGTATTTTGAACCTAATAAGTCACTGCACGTAGTAGATAATACCGCCAAATGTCGTATGTTTGAATGAAACATCGCGAAGGGTGAATGTATCGACGTCGGCAAATTGGGACAAGTCAAAGGTCAAGTTGGATGTAGTTCCTACTATAGGTGTTAATTTTTGTTATGGAATTCCCATTGAAAACGTTTTAACTGCAGTATAAGCTTTACACCGGTAGTGATTAAAAGCTAAAATTTAACAACCAGGCTTTTTACAGGTAGTACCATGAGTTTGCATGGTATAAAATACTAATGAGTGCCACATCACAATTTATAGTATGTTGTACACTCATGGTGTTAACTCATATCAAGAGTCGTCAGCCCTTTTGATATTCCCCCCCCCCTCCTCTACCCCCGGGATTTTCCTGCGCTCGTAGGTATTGGAGTGAATTATCTACCGCTTTATCTGAATATGGATGTAGGATGGGCGTGTTAAATTGTATGAAGTGCGTGCTTCATACAAAAGTTAACGCACACATCTGACACTCATACTCCAATAAATCTACCGATAATTCGTTTCAATTCTTATAATTTAATTTAGATTGGATTACGCGGCCGATATGTCCGTCATTTACATCTAGTCGTATCAACTTTTGTGCAGGCGACCGTTTTCTTATTTCAGCATAAGCTAATACATACGGCCACTAACATTAAAAAAAACTAGTGTTAACTGTTTGAATACAAACTAATAGCCTACCTGCAGCAATTAAGGTTTAACTTCATCGTTGGACACGCACACATTTTTATTTGATATTTGGGAGGGGGAAAACACAAAGATTTATACGATAGGTAAAATATTCATAGATTTATGAGAAACTTACCTCAACCTATCAAAACAAATCTATATCATTGAAGAAAATTAAATTATATCTACATGTACAGCAAGACTCCACACAAACGGAAAGAAATGGTTTGGTGTGCTCCTAACACACGCAAGCAACCACTGGTTTCGGATAGAACATTTTATGTACAGAGAAAACGGAAGACTCACAGGCCTTGATACTTGGTTTTGCGAATATAGCATTTCCACTTAATCTAATTTCGAATCAAACATGCACTCAAACATTTCGCTTCAATGAATATGGAATATCGACAATCGCACATTTCTCCGTTTTTTTATTCATGCGATATATTGAGGAAAGGCTCGTCGCGAAGATGGGGTTATGGTGTAAAGTGTTGTCGCCTTGGTGATGCAGCTGGAATATTAGACATTTGGGATTATAGTTCGAAAAACCAAGATTTGCATTGCATTTGTTAACCATTTACCTAACATGAAAAGCAGACGACACTTGCAAAAAATATTCTTGAATAACTAATTTTTTTCATTTTTCGTCTCAAAAACATAGGTTATGACCCCTCGTTGGAACGAGCTCGACGAGCTCGTTCCAACGAGGGGTCATAACCTATGTTTTTGAGACGAAAAATGAAAATATAATGAAAATTAATTGGCGATTTTTGAGAATAGCGCTGGCCGGTTTTGGCCGTTACGTTAGGTAAAGGGTTAACCATTTTCGAAAATTCCACATTCGGGTTTCCCATGCGACTCGAATTGTTTTTTCAAATATTGAATATTCGCATTGCCGTACTTTTAATTTTTAATCACCGTCGACCAAACCTGATTTTTCACTCATCCTGCACCAATGTTACTCGCCCCGACGAGCTTTCATGTTTGAATAATGATCACTGCACAACTGTAGCGAATGTGAAGGGTTTAGATTTAACAATTTCTGTTTACAAATGGTCGCTGTGACCCATTTGCCGGCGTTGTGGACATTTGAACGGAAGGTTAAGAGATCAACCCTGCCCCGCAATACTTGCGTAATGGCCTTGAAAAGACACTTCATTCCTCTTGTGCTGGTGTGCACAGCGGGAAACCAGTCGAATCTGGTAAGATAACCAGCGATAGGCTGATGTCCCGTCCACGGGATAGTACACACTCATTGACCCATGAGAACCTCCATCCGTCTTAGTGTTACAAAGTTGCTGGCTTCCATGTCATATGATCTTCAACTTTACATTGGGTTGGGGTGTTATTCTCTTGGCGCACCCAGTCAGCTTAGTGTGAACGGTCGAATTTATGTTCCTTTCCAACTTCTTTCTTCAGTTACTTTTCACAACATTCTTGAATGTTTGAGGAGAATCGTGAAATTATACTCAGTAATAGTTGTAGTAACTTCGATGGTGGGCATACCTTAAACTCAACAATGTTCAAATAAAGACAGCAACAGTGCATGGATTCTTCTGCCGTCTTTGGGAAAAGGTCCATGGCCCATGCCATTGGAAACATTTGCATCATGGGGGCACCATTTGGGAATTTGTTTTGGAGAGGAAGAACCATACAAAGACTAAAAAAAATTCCACTCGAATTGAACAGAGAATATTAAGTCCGATACCCAACCAACTGCATGTATACTACAAGTACGATTTTTATAACAAACAGCCACTCATGGAATCATGTTCACCTCGGTCTTTGAAGTCTCTACACTTGTACTGTTAAAGAAGAACTTGCCATTTACCTTTGAATTCAGACACTTTCTAAGCTTCGTAGGAAAGGAATTTAAATTTAATGTAGGATTTGTGTCCTAAACTGGGTGGCCATAAGGCCTCAGAAAACCAATGGTTTTCTGAGGTCTTATGACTACCAGTTCATGGCACCAATTGTGCATTTAATGTTTGCTTGAGTGGAGACTGAGATTGGGAAATTTCGGCTAGAGAATTGGGAAAAATCATGCCGAAATTCCATTGGGAAAGAGTCCCATATTCGGCCCCTGTAAACACCCAAAATAATCCCTGCAAAGAAACCAATAGTTGACTCATCGTGATCGTTTTATTTGCAGGGATGAAGTGCGATAACCCAGAAAACATGGCATCGAATCATTCGCACCCAAATACCACAGATGAGATCTTCTTTGGTGATTTGATCGACTTTTCTTGCGATCCTGGTTATAACCAAACTGGGGGTTCAATAGGGAGACATCAATGTAATTATTATGGAAGCAGAGTTCATTGGGAACCCATACACAATATTGGAGAACTGCCGATATGTACAAGTAAGTTTCGTTATATATCAATTATACTTGATACATAAATGAATATCATATCATCCTTAGAGTGGAACAAGGTGCCATCTGCAAAGGGGTGATAGTCTTCTGAATTGTACCATCAATTACAGCATCTGTTCGAAAAACCTGATTATTTACGAAGTGATTTCATGCTGATGAAGCGATTTGTGTACTCCGCAAATTAAATTGTAAAGAAGGGAATAGAAGAGCACGTTTGCCATTTATCCTACAGAAAATTCAAATCCACACAATAATCTGCATTATGTTTTGTTAAAACAGTTATCCAGAATCTAGAATAAGACAAGAACATGAAGTATTATTGGAACGATGCCAATGAGTTCCTTCTCAAGAATGAATTTGCGCGTTGACAATTGAATCTTACGGCAAAAACAAATTGTAAATGTTGCACATTCTTACAACCGTAAATACTGCCATTCTCCACTCTGATACTTTATTTAAACGGCGACTCGTCTGTTTTGAGCAAATCAGGACATTCCAATGTGAAATCAAAGGAGCTTCGAAAATAGTACCTCCTTGAGCTCTTCTTCTATCATCAGGTTTCCTGTACATGAGACCTGGTGACCGACGAAAGGTTCAAGTGGAGTTACTTCGTAGGATTTCAAAGCATTTGAACGGTTCGAAAATTTCTAAATAAGTACGACTCGAATCAGATGGAATCAAATCTTCGGTACGATTTCCATTCTAATCGAATTTCAAAGTTTCACATGGCCCTACGAGTATCCGAATACCAATTTGGAAGTAAGTTTTAAAAAGCCAAAAAGCACAGGAAGAAGTTCAACCAATGAATCGCGTATCAACTGGCTAAACTATCGCTTTTGCTTCTGGTGTTGTTCACTATGCTTGTGTTTGAGTTACAGCATCGATGTAAACTTCAATGCCCTGCTGTCTTAGTGATAAGCCATACGCTAGGAAGTTCGCGTTGGATGGAAAATTATTTTTTTTAATATGTACGTAGCATTGATACGTACAAGACTTCGGTCAGCAAATCTTTCCTGCTCTATGGAGGTGGAGTGTGATACTGGTGGTACCGACAAAATGTACGCAGTGTGGTACTGCAAAATTGAAAACGAGGCTAGATGAGAACTGTGTCCCATTCTTCCACCTCGCGCTATAAAATGTTCTCCAAATCCACAAGTCATACATTAACCCTTTACCCAACGAATCGGCCATATCCGCCCGCGTAATACGGAAATTCAGCAGCTGAAAAAATATTATTTTTCCAAAAATTTCAACCAAACCATATCACGTGACCCCTCATTGGAACGAGCTCGACCAGCTCGTTCCACAGAGGGGTCACATGATATGGTTTTGTTGGAATTTTTTGAACAATTTTAAAAAATTCTATTTAAAATAATATATTTTGATATCGTCTGTGTACGGTAAAGGTTTAATTAAGATTGTTTACATCATCATCGTTGTTACATCTTCGTCGTCCCACAAATCTATCAATTCATTTTTCAACGAATGTTGTCAAAAATACATTAGATTTCTGCCAGGTTCACCAAGATGAAGTGGATTGAAGGAGACAAAGAACACGCGATGTAACAGAAGGTTCATCAGTGCAGAGAAGTTTTCTGGTGTGTTGTATCGCATCTCTTTGAGCACCTTCTCCAGTCAGTATCGCACTCTCCAGCTTCGCAGAATCGTGCGATCTTACTAGGTTGAAGGTCCTCAACTCAGTGCGATACAGTAAACAAGAAAACTGTTCTGATAATCTCTAAATATTGCACGATCTCCGGAAGTGGTAAGCCATTTTGTGACAGGAAGCCTGAAAACCTACTATACGTATATTATTCAATCAGATTTGGTTTGAAAGTTTTGCGGAAACGTCTAATTACAGTGAGGCCGCCGTGAACTGGTCACTTTCCTCGGTTGGGCAATTTTTCCACGGTCTGTATAATGTTTGATTCCATACACTAATTATAGGACTAAACATCAAAAATTTAATTAATGAAGCACCGGGTACAACTCGGTGCTCCATTAATTAAATTTTTGCTGATGATAATTTTTATTACATGGGAAACATGACTACCCACGCGTGGATTACGACCCGTTCATGGCGACTGTACTGTACATTGTTTCATCAGAATGATAAGGTTCTTTCCGGGTTAGAGAAAGGCCAGCCAAATGAAATGCTCGGAGTATTCCACAAAGATCTTCACCGAGGTTATTCTCTAAATGTATTAAAACAGAAAAGGTAAATTTATCTTACAAGTAATGCTAATTTCTCCTTAAATTAACTGATTTAGAAGATAAGTGAAGTTATTGACCCTGACTGTCAAAAGTGTCGTTAATCCCCAATATGAATAAACAAACAACTGAAATTATTGCCACTTGTGCATAGGTACTGTCCTCATTGCTTAATGCAATAGCAACACGATCGTGCCCAAATGACCGTTTTTGTTTTGTTTGACCTGTTTGGTTATCACAACTGATTCTTTTGTTTAGTGCAGTAATACACTCAGCCTGAATAACATTTGTCCCGTTTATTAGTATTATCTTTTCAAATAAACTCGGAAGAGGTGGTAAATTAATCGACAATTTTCAGGGGAATGCCAGCTAGTCCGCTTTTGGAGAAATGTAGTCTGTATATAAACCTGCCACGATTAAATCCAGAATGCCCCCTTCACCTCACCCGCAGATGCACACACACCCTCTCTGTATACAGACAGCCGTCGCACACAGTTACATCGACGCCCATTTGAAGGCTCTGTGACCAATAAAAACCCTGCTGAATTCGCTATGCCTAAATTAGTAGTTCCGTTTAGTGTTGGCGACCTTGTGATCTTCCCCCCACCTTCTACCCAGTCGGAAAAAGCTTACTACGCCATTGTTTTATATAGTAAACTTCCTTTATGTTTTCCTCAGAAATTCAGTGCACACAGCCACCCACTGTCGATGGAGCAAGTTTTAGCCCACAGATTTCAAACTTCTTTTACAACGATTCCGTAGTCTACGAATGTAAAGACCCGTATCTAAAGTCCAGTGGTGGTAACGGTCGAACAAGATGCAATGAAGAAGGAGTTTGGGAGAAATATACCACGGCAGAAATATATCCCATATGCAAGCGTGAGTATTCACTTTGATTTTCATATATACGCAAACACACCATCACCCCTCACACACACAGTCACACATACACTAACTATATAGGTGTTACACTCCTGTTTATTGAATTGCAAAAAATCCTGGTGTAAATTGCATAAATTTATGCCTAATCGGAATGAGGAATTTTCATCTGAACAAACGAAAAATCATTATCACATTCAAAACCCCCTCCATTGTGAGTCATGCATTGCAATTACCGTATCACTTGTAAACGCTGTGGGAAACAGTATTTCGGTCAGACTTAAATTCCTTTCCGAATGCGTGTTATTGGACACAAACAGGATATAAAACATAATGTTGATGTCCCAGAAGCACAAACTTTTAACTTTACTGGCCATTGTTTGGAAAATGTTGAAATCCATCCAGTTGAACAGCCACCAATTAAAGATACATAAGAAGAAACAGACGAATTTAGATAAAAACGAGAAGCTTTTTGGATCAATACGCTTTCCATCATGTGTGAACCCCATCAATGTTCAGTACATATATAGTTTAGCACGCACGCACGCACGCACGCACGCACGCACGCACGCACGCACGCACGCACGCACTAACGCACTAACGCACGCACGCACGCACGCACGCACGCACGCACGCACGCACGCACTATATGGGTGTTACAGTCCTGTTTATAAAGTGATGTGCAAGCCAACTTTGAAAAACATCCAGAAAACTTATACTCGCAAACCAAGTTGCAAAGAAGGGTCACAAAACCTCACCATGCGATTTTGTCGGAGTAGGCTTGATACTTTCAATACTCCGGGCTCCATGAATATAGCTCCAGGCCAGTACCTTATTCTGATAATTTTACTTCAGTATGCCCCTAAAGGTGTCATATGAAATGTTTAGGAAGGCAAACTTTGAAAAAAAATGTTAAACTTTAATGGCGATTTTTGTGCATAGTGCTTCCCGTATACTTTACGTGGAGTGTTAATGGCATGAGGCAATAAAAGATAAACATAATGAAATAACGAAGTACTATGAACAAGAAATTAAAGAATAAAATATTATTGATTTTTTTGTTGTAGAGTCTTCTCAGGAACATGTAAATACAACACACATGCATCATAATGGCACATTTCCTTACTTTTCTGGCACTATTGTTGAATATACATGCGATGATGGGTATGAAAAAAAACTGTTGGCAGAGGCCACATAAGCGAATGTCGAGATAACAGCCTCGAATGGGATACTATTAGCATGCCTATATGTACACGTTAAATATATTTATTTTGCGTTTTTCCCTTTGTTAAATGTATTGTCCATAAGACCTACAGCCTCAGAAAACGGTCGACAAAGGTAGTTATTCTAGGCATGTGGCCTTATGTGTTTGTTGCATAACTTCGAATGTTAAGAAAGTTGCAGGTTTGTCGTAATGGTGTTAAGACATGTAGTCTGTAGACCTCTGTCAACAGCCTTTGAGCACACAAGTCAAATTGATTTTTCGAATAATTTCTATTTAGAATTGCCGCTCGGACTGCTATAACATACAAGTGATCCTCGTCACGACTTCTGACAGTACTGAGCAGTTAAGTGTACTCCGCCACTTTCTCACAATGTAAATAGAATGTGTTGCTGATACGTGTCATTCCAAGTTGTAAAGAGAGAATGGAAAAGAACAAAATGCGAGAAAATTCTCTTAATAGTGGAAAGAAAATTATTGACTCCTACAATAAAAACCCTATATTAATAACTGCAATATGGCAGATGAAATCAGTGGTGATATCTTTTATAAATATTCAGAAGACACTACATGTACTTTGGCTATTTTTACAAAACTAATCTCTCGTCCGTCAGGGAATCTCTAAAAAGATTTCCGCAAACATTTCAGGGATTCTGTCAGATTCATTTTTCTGGATTTTTCACAAGTGCAGCAGACGATGTTCCGAATGAATTGTTGTTTAACCCTTTTTATTCTAGTGGTATCTTCCATGCCAGTTCAGTTCAATGCAACAATTAGAGGAGTCCATATTCATTATTTGGGGTAGACGAATGAATATTTTCAACGTGCAGCCTCGGGGCTGCACGTTGAAAATATTGATTATTCTTCCCCACACATTCACTGAACAGCCATCCTATTTAATGACGTTATGACGTATGATGTTCTTGGCCTGAAAAGCGGCCGCTCTGGCTCAAAAGGTTAAATTGCAAATCAGTTTACCATTTGGACTAATATGGAGTGATGACCTCTACCTTCATCTGGTTTATTATTTGTCCAGTGAAATCGTGGGGTTCACGAAGGGTTTATTTAACTAAACTTGTTATCTTTACAAGTTGTCTTGTTCATTTCATGGTATGGGTTTTTGGGTAGGGTCTCATTGGAACATATACGTTATTGTGATGAATTATATGTCCGCTATTGTAATCACAGTACTGTGCCTACTACACTTATAATGTCGGAATGGAAGTCCGACTCAGTCAATAAATCTCAGAGTAAGTCACAAAAACGTTAGCAGCATAACCGTAGTTTCGACTTGTGGGCCTCCGGTGCAGTTCGAATGCCGATTTTCTGAAAATTTTGATGTGGTTTTACACAAAATGCGAGTTAATTTATTTACTAAAAAACATTTGACACGCCGGCCATACTTCTGTTTGTGAGGAGATCATAGTTTTGTGCTAAGCTCATGTTTAATGCAACCATGGGAGATTCCATCTCTCGCACTGACCTGGAGCCAATATTATTAAAGTTTTACAATTGTATTTTCTAGAATTTTATATTCTAGGTATGACTTTGGGAGGGCGATGGCTCAGTGGTAGACTGTTGGACTTCTATGCTAGAGATCCCAAGTTCGACCCCCGTCCGGGACGACCCGCGTTGTGTCCTTGGGCAAGGCACTTTATCCCGGTTGCCTACATTTGGGCACGATGATGCCATGTACTAAGGCGTACAGCACGTCGATGGTGCACATGTCTCCAACCGCTGTAACCCTGCTTGAGCGGAGCTTGATCAGAGTAAGAATGTTGAGGAGCTGACAGTTGCTCATCGATGCTCGGTGGTTCTCCCCGGGTACGCCGGCTTCCTCCACCCGTAAAACTGTCACGGTCACGATTAGCCATTGTGCATAAGTATGTGACCTTAAACACCAATAAATAAATAAATAGGTATGACTTTAAATGAGTTGACTTGAACCATTAACATTTTCAAAAATATGGCAATTTGCCAACTGGCAAATTGCCATATCTTTTAAAATACTAATGATTCATTTTAGTCAGTTATATTAATAGGTAGAGAATACAATTCTTGAAAATACAATTGTAAAAGTTTTATAGTATTGGCTCCAGGTCTACCTAGCTGACCGTTGGCCGGTATGATCTTAAAGCCACACACGACGAAAAAGAAGCAACAATATTGTGAGGCGTTTCACGTTGACTTTGGTTATACTGAGATCTAAATTTAGTGGTTGTTTCATACGGTATGGTATTAGCGTCGCACAATAATTTATACTAAGTTGTCAAAAACAATAAAAACTGAGTTTGTATAACAAGATAGCTGAGTTGTTATAGGAGATAGCGAAATTGTTGTAACAAGTTAGCTAGGTTGTTATTACAATCAGGGCTGGCAGAAGCTCGATAAAAGTGGAGGGGCACAAATTTACAATGTTACCATGGTTCGACCCAGTGTGAGAAAGGTTAGAATAGTATATCGGTAAATGTACCATGACTCGGTATAGACTCTCGTTTAGACGAACATGCCACTGTGTGGTCACTGTCCTGTCCGTTCTTCAACTTCAACCATCTCCCAACCCGAAGGCCAGCCTTCGGGTTGGAAGATAGTAAAAGAAACGGAGCGAAGATGTCGAAAGTGGGATTCTTTGGCTAAATATTATTTGGATTTGCAAATTATGTTGCAGGAATGCCTGCATTCTGATACGTTTGCATGCGCCCATTTCAACTCATTGTGTAACTGCGGAATGAATCTGTGGAAGAAAAAGTGGAGGGGCACGTGCCCCCTGTGCCCCCTTTGCTCCTCCGTCTCTGATTACAATGAATTACTTGATTCAGCACATTGAATCGGCCAGATAGAGTACAAAAGAAATGCTTTTGTGTTAAAAAATTCATTTGCATGTTTCGGTGCCGTTTTGTTAGAGGGAAAAAATACCCGTGTTTCACCTTTTTCAATCTTTAGGCCTGTCGTACTTTCTTAAAGCGTTGCGCCATGTTATTGGGTTGCTGGGCGGAATTAAAAGTGAGTCACCGCTTTTCGCACCGGTTGGTCTCTTTGAATAGATTTATGTAGATTGCCGATTTTATAATTTCAAACCTTCAGCTGAGCGCTCAAGAATTAAATTTAAAAGAGAAGATTAATTTCTCCCATCTTGCAGAAAAAAACTGAGCACTACTATCTCAACACCGTAAGGGATTCAATAAACGAAATGCAAAAACCAAAGTAAAAAATTAATGTAGTTTTTTGTATGTTATTCGATGAAATTGATGGCAACGCTTAGCTTGATGAAGAAAATAAAACTATTCATTCTTGTTTGACAGGGCTCATTTTGCTCTGTCAAACAAAATTGAATTCCGTAAGGTTAACAAATGAGATGAGCTTGTTGATGGATTCTGTATTAAATGCTTGTTTGTTTGTTTATTGGGGTTTTACGAGACTTTCAACGGCCAGAGTTATATCGTATAGACCAATTGTACGGGTGGAGGAAACAGGCGTTCCATGGGAGACCCAGCGAGCAGCATAATACTCTACAACTTAACACGATTGAGCAGAGTTAGAACACACCACCACCATGCCCTCACGTGGGCAGTCGGGATTATGTCTTTCTCAGAGAGATGGCACGTGTCAGGATCGAACCGCAGACCTCTTGGTTTAAAGTCTACTCCTTTATAGTAATGACCCACCGAGCTCCATTCGGTGCTAAATAGGGTTAACGTTGCAAGAGTAGTTAACTGAGAAGTCGCACAGTGTAAGATGTGTATTCACGCTAAGAGTTAAGGAAATACAATCCTCCGTCTTGTTTACCGTTATGACATTCACATCGACGGCGAATGCCATAAAACATAACAGGATATGGTCCATTATTTGTCATTAAATTGTTTCAACATATACATTTCTAATACGCATCAATACGTCTATCTTTCAAAACATGTTGTTCTTTCCAAGAACAGGTTGCTAACTACATTTTGTTAAAACACACGCCTGAATTGACCGGTGTAACAGGAATGGAAGTCCGTAGGAAAATTAGTCCCTCTGGACTATTATTCCGCGGAATTATAGTCCTAGGTCTAACATTTCTAGGAATAGTAGTCCTAGAAATGTTAGACCTAGGACTATAATTCCGCGGAATAATAGTCCAGAGGGACTAACGTTCCTACGGACTTCCATTCCTTTTACACCGGAACAGTTTTTCTCGTTGTCTCAGTATTTCACCCAGAACCCGAAATAACTGAAATTACAATACTGTGATCTCTGAAGTGCCCTCTTTCTCGATCAGATCGATATGTGGTCGTGACACTTACGCTGATTGGCGGAATTTCCACGAAAACAATAAAATACGAAATCGAGACAGAATCCAAGAAAACGCAAACGAATATAGCATCTGAGAATCAATGTTCTCGTATTTCATTTTCGACAAGTGTTCGTCTTCAGTGCCATGGGAAGGATAGTTGGCCGAGAATTTCGACCGGATCAGCGATCCGGTCGAAACTTGTTACCCGCTTATACAATCACAATAATATACAGTATGCTTATTGTGATTTGTCACTTGATCACCCGATAGTTGAAATCCTTCGATGCATTTACTCACCAATAAACACTTGAGGACTCAATAAGCAATTTTAAAACTCAGGGACGACCGGTTTGACTACCCTTGATCCACAAGCAGCAACTTTGCTTGTGTGTTTTCAAAAGGCATGGTTGTTGGCTGGTGTCAACATGCAGAATGACCAAATGTCCAATATCACTGTGTACCTATTGTATACAAATACTTGTAAATAAGGTTTTTTTTCAGTTTTATACTTTGGCGAACCTATCCTTACAAAAATACCAAACCTACTCCTTTAACCATAATTTTGGACTCACCAGTGAAAGATCCTGATGGACCGACAGCATTCGGAAGGAATGGGTGGAGACGGAACAGCTACAGATTGGTGCAAAAGAGAGAGAGAAAAAAAATGCATAACATGGAATCTCTCAGATGTGTGACTGGAGTCTCGCGTATAAGGCCGATTTATTATGTAATGGGTTGGCAGCCCGATCAACGTGCGCTGTGGGGCTGCGGTAGAGAGGGCCAAAAGAGATCGTGGAGTAAGGCATTAAGGCATAAATCCTGCCACTTTTACTCTCAATGGGCTAAGATTTGTTCTCTCCATTCTACTTATGATATAAACAGTTAAAATTCCCGTAAAGACTGATTTCAGAACTCAGTAGCTGTCAAGACTATTGCGATCAGTGGGGAATGAAATAAGAAGATCGAGGTGTCCAGCCTCCTAATTTTTTTTTAAAGGGATATTAAACATTTAATATTATTCTAAAGTGCAAGTTCGAGGTTCAAATGAAAGAAACAAAAAAACATAAAATATCACAGAAAATATACTCGCTTCGCTTATGCTAACTAGAACCCTTTTGGGCGTTACCTTGCACGTCTCACCACGAATTTGAGGGGAAGGAATAAAGTCCGCGTGACCCTAATTAGAATGAGCTCATTCTAATGAGGGGACCACATGATATGGTTTTGTTGAAATTTTGGGAAAGAGATTTTTTTTTTGGAATGCTCAATTTGCATCTTATGCATGCGAATTCATTGATTTGTTAGGTGCAGTGACTTTGTCCAACAGCAATACTCAAATTAGAAGCCTCAGATTGTGTCGAAAATACAAACTGAGGTGATCGATCTTTAGCTACGAGTTCATGGCAAAATACTATTAGTTATCCTTGTGTTTTTCAGAGTTATGGGAATTTACACCGGTTGGGGAACTCATACACCCTGAGGCGAAGCCGGAGGGTGTATGAGTTCCCAAACCGGTGTACACCCTGGAAAACACAAGAATAACGGATTTATTTCCAAGAAGTTTGGTGTACTTAATACTTTAACCTACATTGTGGGCAAAAACTGACAGAACAATTGTACTTTGTAAATTTCTTAACAAAACCAGACAAATATGGATGTCATTGGAACTGGCTCAATGAGCCAGTTCCAATGACATCCATATCTGTAATATTTTATTGCACATAAATATTAAATTTCCTGTATTTTTGTTTTTGTTCTAACAGAACCGAGCAGAAGGTATGAATTAATAATTAAAAATGGGTACTTTTTTAGCCATATAGCTTGCTCTTGTATGTTCTTCTTTTTACACCGTGGTTAAACACGATGTAAAAAAGCCACTGTGGATTGCAAATTACGCCGTACATCTCAGCCAATCAAAATGCAGTATTTTGTTTCATTTGAAAATAAAACACGTTGTCATCGTGATTTGATTGATTCATTTATTCACGATGCACGTTAAGATAGAAAATACATAGTAGTATAACAAATACATCAAAAAAATTAATACATTAATACTGAAGTATATAAATAATGAATATAATAATATAATAATAAGTGCATCGCCGGGAGTGGCATAGCCAGATTGGCTGTCTACCTGCCTCCCCCCCCCCCAAAAATCAATACAAGAGAGTTGAATTACGACATTGTGTTAAGACTAGACCCGCATTAGTGGCAGCCGCATTCAGATTGGTAAAAAAGGCACAACAAACAAACACTATTTTACAAAGATTGCGTTGAGTGGTCCCGGCGACTGAAGAAAATGGTTTCTCATCCTTCATGGTGGCTAATTAATTAGTATATAGTATATTAAGTATATATTCTGTAGATATTAGTAAATTTAGTACGATTTAAACATTCGAGAAGTTTGCTGTAACCACCAAGGAAATGAGATAGGCGAGATCGGACCTGCGGAGGTATACCATTTTTAGTCGGAACAATCAGGGCAGTAAGGGTTATTACATGATGGGTCATTTGAATAAGAATTTAGGATTTGGCAAATAATTTCGTTCTTGAAGATCTGCCTACTATCAATAGATCTTACACTTAGATCCAGGTCGTTCCACAGTTTTGGGTAGTTATAAATTGGGTATTTATCCAGCAATTTTGTCCTTGTTCTATTAATTTGTAGCAAACCGTCTGCCCTGGTTCTTCTGCTAGATGGGTCATCCCTCTGACTAAAGAAGTTGGTAAAGTTTCGCGGAAGCGTGCCTTTCTTCCAATCAAACACGAATCGCAATGCGTGAAGTTTAAACAGATCGGTGACTTTTAGTATTCTGTCCTTAATAAACAGGGGGGCAGTATGACTGTTATATCTTTTGTTGTTTATAATACACAAGGAGCGCTTTTGCATTTTTAAAAGTCTGTTTACTGGCTTGGAATTACCCCACGCATGAATGCCATACGTGAGGTGGCTCTGTATTAATGTAAAATACAGGATTCTTAAACTTTCGTGTGGAAGTATAGTTTTTACTTTATTTAGAATATAGTTAGCACGGGCTATCTTTGAACACAAGTGTGATACATGAGTTTTATATGACAAATGGTCATCTATATTCAATCCTAGAAATTTTAAAGATTGCTCGTGTTCATTTGATCCAACTTGCGAAATATTGTGGTCGTTTATTTGGACACATCTGGTGGGAGAGTGTATTTGTTTTGAATTTAGGTGAAAGATCATATATTAGGTTTTGCTAGAATTTAGAAGTAGCTGATTAGCCCCGCACCAATTTAGGATTTTTTTAAGTTCCTGGTTTGCAAAATCTACCAAGCCGTTTCTGTCTGCCATTGTTGAAGAGCCGGTTGTGTCATCAGCAAACGATAAGAGGTGGAGTTTACTCACGTCGTATATGTCATTGATATATAGTAAAAATAGAATGGGACCGAGGACTGATCCTTGTGGAACCCCGCAAGTTATTTTCGCCAAGTTAGATGTTTCTGTGTTAAAAGATACGGATTGTGATCTATTTGAGAGATAGCTCTTGAACCAGAGATTACCAATTCCCCTGACACCATAGTGTTCAAGTTTTTTCAATAAGATGTCATGATTTATGCTGTCAAAGGCTTTGGAAAAGTCTATAAAAATTGCAAGGGTATTATTCTTTGAATCATTGTTGTTTTCAAAGGCTATTTCCCTCAAAAGTTGCATTACGGGGTGAATGGTTGAGTGTTTATGTCTGAATCCATATTGATTGGAGTTCAGTATCTGAAAATTCTCAAGAAAACTGATTAATTTTTTAGAAATGTTTTTTCCAAGACTTTTGAGAATGTTGGGAGGATACTTATCGGTCTATAATTATTATAGGTGTGTTCGTCGCCTGACTTGTATATTGGGATTACTCTTGCGATTTTCGTTTTATCGGCACTATTCCAGTTGAAAACGAACAGTTGATTATATGGGTTAATGGTAATTGTATGGTATCTATAGTCTGTTTCAGAAGGCAAGTCGTTATTTCTGTGGAGTCTTTGCTTGATTTTGATTTCATTGAGTTAACTGTGTTTATAACTTCTGTTGGGGATGTCGGAGTAAGGTAGAAGTTATTTGGGAAATAATCTTTCATGAAGTCACTGAAAGATTTGTCTGACCTTTCTATCTGTTGGCAAGCATTTGTACCTACGTTTACAAAAAAATCGTTGAACTCTTCCGAAATTTGACGTTGATCATACACTCGTGTATTGTTACTAATAAAGTATGGGGAAGGAGCTGGTATATCTTTAGTTTTGTGGATGACATTATTTAAAATTTGCCAAGTTTTACGAATATTGTTTTTACTTTCAGTGAGTATTTTCTTATAGTATATGACTTTACTTTGTTTGTTCACTTTATTGAATATTTTGTAGTAATTTTTGTAATTTTGAATCCTTTCGTGAGTTTGGGATTTTAATTTCTTTTTATAGAATTTTGCCTTATTGTTGGATGCAGTAATGAGGCCCCTTTTGTCATCCATGGCTGTCGTTTCACAAATTTTGATTTCAAACGCACACGCTGGATTGGAAATGCTGCCTCATAAGCCTCCATATAGATTTCTAAGAATGTATTATAAGCTATATTAGGGCAGTTTTGATTGAGGACTGACGAGAAGTCAATCTGTGTAAGGATTGTTCTGAAGTGATCTACACTGTTTTGATTAAACATACGCTTCTCTATGAAGGCTGGACTGTTACTTTTCTCAGAAGTCGTTTCTATGTAAAATATTCCGAAATGATCGGATACATCTGTGATGATAATACCAGACTTTGAGTTGGTAAGCATGTTGTTTGGGATGATATGGTCTATAAGAGTAGCTGAATGATTTGTTATTCTGGTTGGTTTTGTTATAAATGGTTGGAATCCCTGGCTGAATATCAGATTTAAGTAGTTTTCGGTTTCTTTATGCGTTTCGAATTTTAAAAGGTCTATATTAAAATCACCCATGATATACGCTGGTTTGTTTTCGCGGTTTATTATATCTGTGATAAGATTTAGATGAGTTTGAAAAAGATTAATATCCGCTCTTGGGGGTGTGTTAGGTCTGTATATTATGCCTACTATGCGTTTTGATTTGTTGTTTGTTGTCAAATGTATAACAGATAATAGCTTTACAACCTCACATGACAGGACGTTCCTCTGTGAGACCACATTTCTTCCCCACACCCACAATTTGTTGGGTTACATTATGTTCGATAACCTCATAGAGCACTGCAAATCTCCAATGTTTAGTCTAATTGAATAGCTAATCGTGACTCGCATTACGCGAAAAGTTTCGAATCAAATCGAATAGAATCTCGTCTCTGTTTAAGTTCTTGAGTTCTTGCACCTTCTTACAAGCGTAAATATTGTCAGACTCCACCCAAGAAGTATTTGATTCTGCTTGGGCAAACCAAAAAGGCGGAATTTTGATGTATTCTAGAAGGAAATCAAAGTGGTTGAGAAGCGGAACCTCCTAAAAGCCTTCTGTCAAATGGCCTCCTCTACAGGAGACATGGTGATAGAAAAAGACTTCAAGAGGAAACACATTGTATGATTTTGAAAACATCTCAATGACCCGAAAATTTCCGAGTCAGTGCGACAAAAATCGAATTGAATCTAATTTCAAAGCTTGACAGGGTCCAATATTGAACACATCTCAATGATCTGAATCTTTCCAAATCGGTACGACTGAAATCGAATAAAATCAAATTATTCGGATGTTTTCGAATCGAATTTCGAAGCCTCGCGGGGCCCTATCACCTTTCTTTGGGTAGAGAGCTGAACAAATGCTGTAGCTATATATACACGTGGGTTTTTAACTATTCACCAAACACGACTAGAAAACGACACTTGCAAGTTCGTCAATCTCGTATCAATGTGAGATCATAATCTATCTTTTAGAGGAAAAACTGAAAAAATAATAAAATCGGTTTTACGATGTTTTATGAATAGCGATGTTCGTTATGGTCTGTACGTTAGGTGAGGGTTATGCAATCAGGAATCAGAACTAAACGATTTCTTACTTGACGAAATTACGTGAACACTATTAAGTTTGTTTATACAGAAACAAAAACTTCAAATAATGTTATAAAAAAACGTAACGAGAATGTGTTAACTGCGAGATGAATAAACACTTTTCAGGACAAACAGACGAGCACAACTGTGAAAACGTTGTTAATATATTGAACATTGAAGAGTACCTTGATGGCACCTTTGGGGTGGGGGGGGGGG
The DNA here is from genome assembly GCA_031216915.1 of Pictodentalium vernedei. Lineage (NCBI taxonomy): Eukaryota > Metazoa > Mollusca > Scaphopoda > Dentaliida > Dentaliidae > Pictodentalium > Pictodentalium vernedei. The sequence goes on from CM062297.1 coordinate 320,427,460, forward strand.
TCACTGTTGTTCAAGCTAAAGTCGCGGTCCCTGGAGATGACGGTGAAAATTTGGGAAAACAGTGAAAGGAGAGGCAGTGTGTAATTTGGGCGTGGTGGAGACCCTGGAACACTTTCTTCTAGAATGCCAAAAATACCAGTCTAAAGGAATAAGATTCACTGGGAGCATAATGGCGAGGTGGGTGGGAGAATGAAGGTCATGTGGTTAGTGAGAGACTCAAAGGAGAGGGTTAATATGCTAATCGGAGAGATTGGGAAGAATAGGGCAAGGGATGTCATCAAGCAGTTCGTCTCCGAGTATTGGGAGGAGAGAAGAAGCGTGGGAATAGGGAGGCAGTTGGGAGTACAGGGGTAACCAAGGCCTTCTCACCCGAGAACCGCGACAAATCAGCGGCCGGCCAAAGTGTTATTATGATTATATTGTTATTCAGCCCAGTGCATAGTGTTCCGCACCACCTATAACAATATTGTCTAGCTCGTTCCAAAGATGAACCATAGATTACATTTTGTAAAAAAAAACCTCGAAGGTTTTATTCACAGATATTGAATTTTAAGATTGTATACGGAACAAGGAAGCTGAAATGGAGGCGTTTCCAACGTAACTATAGTTAAACTCGCCAAAAACTGAATAACTGCTGTACATTATCGTAGCGGGGTGTTCTTGCAGTTTAATTTTCCACAATGGGTTGGAATCATTATGATTACTTCCAGTAATAGCATACCTGTTTCTTCCGCCAATGTCCTGTTATGTCCTGACGACCGTTTAGTTTGAAAGGGACTAAACTTTTAGTTCTTAGAGCGCTGCAGATAACAATAGTAAACCACTGCAGATAACAATAGTAAACCAAACAGAAAAAAGCTTATGAACTGGTAGAGTGTTAAATTGTTTTGGGTCGTCAAAATTTATTCACATGGCCTTATTACAATTTATGGGAGAGTGCCTTCAGGCACTCTCCCATGAATTGTGACAAGACAAATGCATACAGAACAAAGAGTTTCTCTTCTAAGATATGATGGTGCATATGAACAGTCCATAAATCAGGTGTGTGAATGCGTTCTTGATGAGTGAATGCGTTCGTCAATACGGCACCAGCGCCCGTGCGGTATAAATAAAATGAGAGGCACAGCCCCGAGTTCCTTTCGCGATGACATGACGTTGTATTAACGAATCCATTCACACATTGTGGCATTCTGTGTTTATTACACTCCTCTTTGACATAGACTCCATTAATTTAAAAATTCTACCTTGTTTGTAGAGTTTGACAGTTGTGTAGTCTGCTTGAAATAAAAACAAACAAACAAACTTCGGGTGTGATTGGCAAATGCGCGTGAAAGGTCGATACTTAAACTGAAAAATATAAATGAAAATTGTGTACATAGGTTATTGTTCCGTATTTTTAGGAAATTAGCCGAAGATGTCTGAGAAATATTCGTTTCAAAGCCAGAACTTGAGAGTTATAAAATCACTCACCATTGATAGAATAAGTTTGGTTTCGTTAATTTGGGTGGACTTGAACAAAAACCTTTTTAAATTGGCATTCGATTACGAAAATGGGCGTAGTTTAGTTGTTTTTTTTTGGATCGACAATGTTACGTGGAAAAAGTCCGCATGGAACACGTGTTGTAAATATAGAACTGAAAGAAAAGTGAAGCAAATCTTGTAATAAGCCTTGTTATCCCCATACCTCACTTCAGTATGAAGCCCACATATGGACGTCCTGCCCTCAACCAATTAATTCCATCCAAACATTTTACTTTTTATTACAGGCAAAGTTTGCGATTCAGTACCAGAGGTAAATGGAGCTAAGGCTAATGTGAGTGTCTTTCCCCTCATATATCCGCTATCCATAGACTTCGAGTGTTTGTACGGTTACAATCAAACTGGTGGGTCTCTGGGAAGGAGACACTGCGATGAAAACGGCAGCTGGGTTAGTGATCCCACTGTCGGCGAACCGCCGATCTGTACAAGTAAGTGTCAATAGAACAGCATTCTTTACGAGCAAAACTCATGCCATGAATTGGTCAAGTTTAGGATCCAATTTAATGCTGGCTAACCCACCATTCATCTGTTTATTCGGAGAAGACTGTCGATAGATGTTCCAGCGAAATCAATCTTATCTTCTTGTTACACTTCTGCTTGTCACTCTATCCTCACTGAGGAATACAGCGCAGTCAACTCGGCGTTACTGAAGAGTATAATGTTATGAATAACACCTACCAACAGTCTATTTTGTATTCGTGTGTGGGCCAAGCTCTCAGGCCAGCAGTCTAACTCAGTAAGGAATTCGAAGCTGTTATGGCCTGGAACCAGTCTAGCCCTTAAATAGTTCATCGCCAATGATTAGATTCACTCATATGGAATATTTCATTTGATGAGAAGGTGAGCCTCCGTTTCACTTTTCGGATCAACTGATATTCCAGACGACTGAATCTAAAAATACCACAAGCATTCGTTTTATTTAAATCAACACAAAAACATCTTACTCACTCGGGATTTGATTAACCCTTTACCCAACACAACGGCCAAACCCGGCCAGCGCTATTCACAAAAATCGCTAATTAATTTTCATTATTTTTTTTCATTTTTTGTCTCAAAAACATAGTTTATGACCCCTCTTTGGAACGAGCTCGTTCCAATGAGGGGTCATAACCTATGTTTTTGAGACAAAAAATAAAAAAAACGAGTTATTCAAGAATTTTGTTTGCAAGTGTCGTCTGCTATTCATGTTAGGTAAAGGGTTAAAACAATTCTCGAAGTTTCTTCTATTTTCCGAACCCTCGCAATCGCCGATCACCCTTTAAAGATCTCTGTGGAAAATGACTTTTGTTGACGATGTGCAAATCTTTCGTTGCATTACTAACTGAATATTTACAACATATTTTAGTCAGTGTTGACATGAAACAAGTGCCGAGATTGAACAGTTGATAAGCGTATTGCTAGGTTTTCGTTTTAGACTTTCATTTGATGTTTGATAATGTAAAAGCCGTTTCGCCGTCAGATCAGTTTCGACCAGATCATAAGTCAATCGAGATCCAGTCGAAATTTTCTGTCCACATTTGTAATCAAAGTACTTTATCATGTCTCCTATGTTACGGTGGTTCATTAAAAACAAAATATTAATCTTTTTGTCCTTCTGTCTTCAGGAATCATTTGTTCGTCACCTTCGACTAAAGTGTCGGTTCCAAATGCTCATACAAATAAGTCAGAACCTTTCTTTGCTGGAGATGTCATCATCTACATATGCAACGATGGATACCGTCCAAAGACACCAAACAACGGTGGCGGAAAACGTAGCTGTAACGTATTCGGACAGTGGGAGTTATTTTCTGATTCAGCAGATTTTCCCAACTGTACAAAAATAACTGTGCAAATAGACATGCCGATCTACAAAAAGTTCGTACCAAATATTGTGGAGGCTGCTGGTTCTTGGATATTTGGATTGGTCGGTTATTTATTTATATTATTTGTGATAGTGTTTCTTCTTTTAATGGATGCTCCACTGTACTACAGACATATTCGTTTCTTATTCTGCAGGAACATTCGCCATTTTTTCCGTTGTAGAAAGACAGACATAGTAGAAAATGTTACTAGCTGTAACAACGATGAAGCAACGACATCATCTTCTGTTTGATGTTCCAGAAGGTTGGGCTTGATAGATTAACATATGCTTGAAACCAAACATATGGGGTGCGGTCATTTGGAACTCGTTATTTCAATAGTTTGAAGAACGTGAATAACATGCAGAACACCCGTGAAGTGGGCTTTCAACAGAGGAAATAACATTTATTATTTGAAAAGCCTTTGCTAACGAAGCGACTTCGTCCGCACGCGTAATATACAAATTAAGCAGTTAAAATATTATTTTGAAACAATTTAACAAAACAATATCACGTGATCCCTCATTGGAACGATCTCCCCTAGCTCGTTCCAATTAGGGATAACTTGACATGTATTTGTCGATTTTTTTTTCGAAAAATTTCAATAACTTTTGATATTGTGTGCGTTGGGAAAAGACTTACAAAGCAAAGGCAACGTTTCTGTTGATGGGTCTCCGGGTTGAACATTGAGCTAAATTAGCTGAAACCTTGTTGTGCTTTTTGTACTATTTTGCAGGATGACAAAGTTATTGGGTGAGAACACCACTCCGATGTCATTCAAATTGCTAAACGCTCTCCAAGTTATGAATGTCGGTGTTGAAACAAAATGTCTAATTGAATGGGAGTTTTACAGTAATGCAACACTGACTTTGATTTCAAATAATGTATGTGCTCAATCTCTTTACATACCCGTGCTGAAACATTTGAAATATTAATGTCTGATACGATGAGAGGAATGCTCGCGGCGTTGGTTTATTGTACCAACGCCCCTCCCCCCCTCCTCACCCTTCGGCCTATTACGACTTTCTCTAGTTTAAGAAGTAGATTAACTCGTACAAGCCTTGGCAATAAAACTTAGTTTATTGGACATCACATACTGCTCGGTATTTGTCACATTGCAGATATTTAGGGGCGGTTAATTACGTGTAAGTGTCATCTGCCCGAGTACCCTTGTATTCGGAAACAGGCGAGTAAACTCGACTTCAGGTTCGGAGATAGAAAATCGCCAGAGGCAAAACTTAACAATACTTGAATTGCCTCATTTCGTTTGCCTTTATGAGACCTACGTAACAAAAGTTGGAACCGGGTGCAAGCAGTGGCGTAGAAGTTGGGAGGTGGTGACCCACCAATAACTTTGGCGGGTATTTTGTGATTTAGGGTCAGTGATTCAGCGGGTTCATTTTTCAAGCAACTGTTAAATCTTCTTTTGAAAGTTAAAGGAGAACCCTCGTTATTCGGAGAGAGACTGGAAAGGCAATCACAGTGCCTGATAGCAATAGTGATGCAAATCATTGTTGCGGATCATTTGTCGAAGATTTTATCGTATACAGTACGGCCGCCGTGGACTGGTCACTTTCCCAGAAGGGGTAGTATTTCCACGGAGGCAATAATGCTGGATTCCAAGCATTAATTATAAGAATATTCATCAAAAGTTTAATTAATGAAGCGCCGGGTACAACCCGGTGCTTCATTAATTAAAATTTTGCTGATGATTTTTATTACCTTCTAAAAGCATGCGTGGACATCACTGTCCACGCGTGGATTACGACCAGTTCACGGCGACTGTACTATAGAGGGTACAAAAATAGGTCACGGAAAGTGTACCTATAAACCGCATATCGTTGTGAGTAAAATGTTCAGACTGTGTTCACATTTAGAAGCTTTATTACCTTCAGTTTGTTGTTTCTTTGTTTGTTGGGGGTTAACGACACTTTCTATTACATTCAGTTTAACCCTTTACCTAACATGAAAAGCAGACGACACTTGCAAAAACAATTCTTGAATAACTATTTTTTTTCATTTTTTATCTCAAAAACATAGGTTATGACCCCTCGTTGGAACGAGCTCGTCGAGCTCGTTCCAACGAGGGGTCTTAACCTATGTTTTTGAGACAAAAAAATAATGAAAATTAATTGGCGATTTTGGAGAATAGCGCTGGCCGGTTTTGGCCGTTACGTTGGGTTTTGGGTTAATGGGCTTTAACGATAGTGTATTTATTTTAGAATTACTGTTTTATGATTCCCATTATTGTGCTCAGTCATTTTTATGGAAGATCTCAGCACATTATATACATTTCAATTTGAGACTCGTCATTTACTTTTTCATATCCGCACGATATGTCTGAAGAATTGTAAAAACATACCTCCTATAACACTATTCTCTTTGATGAACTATATACTTGTTTGCTGAACTGCTGGTTTTATTTTGTATTCTCTGGTCCGTTTTTATTTCAAAGTGGAGCTATTTTAGAATCACATGATTTTTCCTTCCTCAATCGTCCCGTCCCACCCCATCTGACTCGTTCTTGGTATGCATTTTTCTTATTTTCCCATCCTGTTTTGACGAAGCTTTTGATAAGATCTATAGCACCTATACACGAGTACACTTCAATTTTTTAACTTGCGACAATTTACCCTTGAACATAAATTTATTATCAATTCCTATATGCAAGTCTAGTGTTTGTCAACTCTCCTGGGTTTATGGACCCATTTTGATGGAACTTGGTCAAGAGTAGGAAGTCATGCGCATAAATTCTAATTCGGAGTTTACAACACTTTTAACGTCATTGTTTTTTCTTGAAGTTGGATCTACTATTAATCTATATATGTAATTATCGTGTGCACGATTTTGATTAAACGTTTCATGTACGAACTCCAGCAAGCAGTCACGTACATGCTTCCAAAACTTGAAGTAGTGAAAATATTTGCCTAATATATCCCCAAGGGAATAGATTTATTGTTGAATTCTATATGTACTTAGTCTGTGTGCATCTTCTTCTAGATCAAAAACGATTTTTATGAAATAAGATGCCCCTTCTCTGACCCGATCGAGGTCCCGCACTGTTGATGTCATACCTCTGGGGCCTGATATCGAACGTTTCAAGTTTCTAGGGGGTTCCATCTCAGACCGATGGTCCCCATAGTGTAAATAAGACATATTCTGGCCCCAGCATACGTTATTGTGGTCTCAAAGGCGGGAAGGACGAATTCATTCTGCATTTGCGGGAGATTAGGAATCATTTAATCATACAGTTCCATAGAAATTGATTAATAAACTTTTTAATCTTCGTTGACAGTGATTATAAACTTCCACGGTACCCGAATCGAAATCATTTATGATATAGCACTTTACACAAAGTGTTGAAAAGAACAATTTCCACATATCAAATTTTCCAGACCTCTGATTCAAAATCCAACTCTAACCAACGCAGTGTTGAAGGACACGGATCTGTAGAGAAGCTTTGTAAAGTTTGGCATCCAGTTAACGCGCACTACATTCAAGTTAACGTTGCCATTTAATTACATGAGGGGGGTTCTCTCTTTTATTTTTTATTTCAAACCTGTCACTTCTCCACATTTTGACATTCTAGCTAAGGGGTGTATTTATTTTAACCCTTTACCCAACGATATCAAAATTTATTATTTTAAATACTATTTTTTCAAAGGTTTCAAAGAATTCCATCAAAACTGTATCATGTGACCCCTCATTGGAACAAGCTCGTTCCAATGATGGGATCACATGATATGAGTTTGTTGAATTTTGTTTTAAATAATATTTTTTTTTAACTCATCAGTTTGTGTATTACGCCGGCGGGTGTGGCCGATTCGTTATGTAAAGGGTTAAGAGCTTATTTATTTTTTAGGGAGTGAATTTACTTTTCAAACTTAGTGGTCAAGATATTCCGGCGAAAAAACTGGATACATCACTCCTTTCACACACTCCAGCAGTCGTCACAATTCGGATGATTTCGTCCATCGTACATTACCTCCTCTGTGTGACCGACTTCGCCATTTGGTCAGATACTTCTCAATTTCTGCATGTATATTTAGCTTTCATTAACAAAAACAAATAGTACATATGCTACATTGCGACTTGAGAAAACACATTTTATCTACTCTGGTAAGTCACAAGAAAATGGAATACCAAATTAGGTTGAACTCGTCCCAATGAAGGGCTATAAGCAATGTTTATGAGGCAATAAATAAAAAAGTTCGGTCATTTAAAAAAATTGCAGTCTTCTGTTCAGTGGGACGAAAAGGGTTAATGGAGGTATACTTTCGCAAAATTAATATAGTCTCAATTTTTGCCCTCACAATTTCGATTGAAGTACGATATGTATGCCACAACAGAGAAACAAAGTCCAAGATGAATGTATCATTTTGTTGATAAGCTGGTGTCACATAATTTCTTTGTCACACAATTTCTAAGCTTGCAGTGCCGATTTAGTTATATTAAGACAGAACACAACGATGATGGAGTACGTGGGACTGGAATTAACGACATGAATTGCAGTTTTTCTTGTATTTCATGTGCGCCCAAGCCACACGTGAAGTACAGGAAACATTCCAACAAGGGTCGTTGATTCCTTTCCTTCGTACTCTACCCGCGTTGTGTTCTCTATTTATTACACGCCTGTTCTATATAATCCCCATCTACAGCAACACTAAACCATGCGGGAAATGAAAATCTGCTCCACTCACGGAACGGAAATCGTTGACGGACTATTTTTAAATTGAAGCGAAATATAAATGGAATTTTCTACAAATCGTGCACTGCAATTACAATTTTGAATCTCTAGCTAAATCGACAGATAAAAATCGTCTCCTGAGTTCCAATGTGTTCTATGTGCCAGTAGGCACATAGAACACATTGGAACACGGGGGGATGGAATAGTAACATGGGTTGCCCTCGCAAATTTGTTTGGCTATAAAATGTGTTGTTTTTGTTGATAGTTGTCAAATGAATTGCTGAGTGTTCTTCTAATAATTGTTTTTAAAGACATGAAGGCGTGCAATAAACACAGAACGACAAACGCGTGTGAATGCGTTAATCAATATGGCACGTGTGCCATCGCGGAAGGATAAAACCCGAGGTCTGCGACCTCTCGTTTTATCTCTCCGCGCTAGCACACCGCAATTCAACTTGAATTAAGTGAATGGGACTGATATTTTATAAGAAAAATACCACCTTCGGCGGTCCGTTTACATTCTTGCTTGATACCGTTTTGTGTCGAAGCATTTCATTAACGTTATAACGTCACTCAAATGCGTAACGACCTGTCAGATGCGTTTGATATGACGTTCTTACACGCAGACAGGATTTCACGCATGTACCTTACACATTTCTCAATGTCTGTATTGTATCGGGTAAATTTGAATACACACAGCAATCATGGTATGCATAACCAAAGAAAATAGAAAGAACACAAGTATATTCCCAGTGCTAGCTACCATACAGAATTCTTAACCCTTTGAACCTAGAAGACTGCTTTTCCTGTCCAGGATCCCGTTACGAACCGAATTCATAAAGTAGATGATGGTTCAGTGAATTTGTGTGGTGGACCAATCAAGATTTACAAAGTGCAGTCTCAAGGCTGCATGTTGAAAATATTGATTGGTCTCCCCTAAGTAACGAATGTAGACTTTACCAGTTGATGGCTCTGAATTGGCGTGGGATATACCATCAGTGTTCAATGGGTTAAATGTTGTGGTTTGGGAAAACAAAATAAATAAAAAAGTTAGTTTATTTCAGTCATTACAGAGATCACATTCCCCTGTTAAGTAACTTACGAAAGCTGAAAATTGAAATCCTAAAAATAATAAAAATGAGTTTATTTCTAACATTACCGGGCTCATGCGTCTTGATATATTTTGCTACTTAGATTGTTAACCCTTTGAACCCTCTTGGTATCTTCCATATTAGTTCAATGACAGCAACTGGAAGAGCCCATGTTCATTATTTAGGGATAGACCAATTAATATTTTCAACGTGAAGCTTTGGGACTGCACGTTGAAAATATCGATTGGTCTACCACACACATGCACTTAGCATCCATCCTATTTAATGAAATTATGACTTGTCATGTTCCTGGCTTGGAAAAGCGGCCGCTCGGTTTCAAGGGGTTAACAGTCATCTACTTACGTCGGAGCAACTCGGGGGTTTCTTTTTATTTGTACATGGAAGTATATGTGAGACGGGGTAACCAGTATACCGTTAACTAAAATTTTTATTTTGCACCATGTTCATATTTTTGTTTATACACATTTATGCGATCCATTGTTAAACTATTAAGTTTTAGAGATTCTTTTGTAAAATAAATACATTACCACAGTTATGTGTGTGTCACAAATTTTCACTAGAGGTTTACCCATGTGGTACAGTTTGTTAGCCAAACAAGAGATAATGTCTCAGCCGATGGGAAGATGACATGACGCATTATAAAAATGCAATAGAATGATCAGAAAAGCTGCACCCCGAGAGGCCAGAGCATTGGCACTTTCAACGGAGACACATCAGCTGTGTCGTGAAACATAATTTGACTATCGACAAGCGGATAGCGCAGTGATCAACAAATCAGAGAATCAGTAAATATTCTATCCCGCAGCCCTATAGTCAGAGGATTCAATAATTATTGTCTCTCACTTTTATTGCAAGATGGATTTTCCTTTTGCGGATATGGTTAACTTACAAGTTGTTTTATTTTTCATTCCAATATTGATTCGTCTATTTTTCTTGTGTAATAAGATTCCGAAGACAAGAGTGTAACGGACTGAAGGAACGTCACTATTTCTTATCGGCTTTTCGCGTATTATTCTCTGGGTGAAATAGTCTACATACACACGATGTTAGACATCAGTATTTCAGGTCCTCCTTGCATGGGACAACTCTCTTCTACATATATACCCCTGATTGCCACTCGACAGAGCTTGAATCATTTCCTATAAAACTGTCCTACACAAGGTTACTCCGGCTGTCGAAAGTGCCGTTAAACACCAATAAATAAATAAATAAATAAATAAATAAATAAATAAATAAATAAATAAATAAGTGACCGTATACACGACAGTTGTTTACCGAAAAGCATTGATCTGAACAAATGTGATTTTACTGGAATTCAAGAAGAGGCCCAAAGGCACAACGCAAGACCCGTTTTAGTAAAAAATTAAATTCTAATTGTGCGAACTGGACAGAATAAATTTAAATTGACAGCCTATGGCAATTTAAGTTAATCCTATCCCTAAGACTCTTTTGGGTAAAAAGTCTTACTTAATTTTTCTTAATAAACCTTTTTCCCCGCGGGAACCGCGGGAAGTGAAGCAGTGCCTGTTCACTGCGGTAAACAAACTCTGTTTTACTAGTAAAATAGGACCCAGTCACCAATACTTGAGAGGTGCAAACCCTCTCTAAAATGGGCAACATGGCTTATTAACGCTCATCCCTGGTCTTGAGTTGATACTCATGTTGTGGTCATGATTAGCCATTGTGCAAAAATGTGACCTTCAGCACCAATAAATAAATAAATGATTAAACCTTTTAGACTCAGTCCTCCTTCATGGTATCTCCCTATATAATATTTACCACACGCAGCCGTTTACATTTGCATGGAAGACTACATTACGTCAACCCTGCTATCTAATAGAGTGGTGTGACCAAATTACCATCGATTTTCCTTGTCATCCTAATATTCTTTTCATCACAACAAAACGAATCTATTTTAATCTTGTGGGGAACACAAATAACATACCTACCTTACAACACAATAGGGTTGGGGGCTTGTTGTGAAGATCAGTAATCAATCATTCTAATAGCCTTGCCGGGCTGTAGAATTCAGTTATTGTTGATCCCTTTCACAGTTTTTCCTTCATTCTGTCCAAGTCTTTTCGACTGTTTGACTGCTCTTCTTCTGGAAATGTTTTTTTTTATCCAGCCACCCCACTACACACCAAATTCATTTGGGTTAAAAAATCAACCTAAATCGACTGGTTTGAGTGAATGTTCACTCAACCAGATCGATGCGGGTTGAGTTTTAACCCATCTGATTTTAGACTATAACGAGATAGGGATGTTCCCTACGAGATACCTGAGTGAGACTGATCTCCCCCCCCCCACCACAATTCCTACGCAAGTTATGCGTGTCTCATGCGAGAAGGCAATGTAAGATAGATATCTATCTCACATGACCCAGGTGACCGGCTTATTAGCATATTTAATGAGCGCACATGCTGTTTAATCATCGCGCGTTCTACAGTAAACAAACAACATGGCGTCACGTTTCGGAATTATTAGCAGACGAACCTTTGTCGGAGAAAATAGAAATAAAAACACAAACCGCAAAACCAAAGGACACTTGACTCTTTTATATGAATTTTTGGGCGAACGCCATTATGAGTGGAAAGAGTTGCACGAAATTCCCGTCGAAAAATTATGCGAATACATTGCAGTATTTCCCGACTGACGTCATCGGTATGTGTCAGTAGTATGTCTCGGGCTTTTCAGGACCTATTTGGATGACCCCGGTGGATGACCCCGGAAGTGACGTCATGTCACCTAACCTAGTGGCGCCATGTTGTATTGTCATGGTAACCCGCGTGAGCGGCCATGTTGTGACGTCATCCCCATAGTGATACGTGGTGTGAGTGCGTATGCTCAGAACGTGTTGTTAGGGTGATACGTGTCTCCGTCGTCCATTTTGTATACTGGAGGCCGCCATCTTGGTTTCTATGGTAGCACGTGGTTGCTATGTTACCCAAAGGCCTACAACAAAACAGGTGTATGTTCAGAGGATGTGTTTGAGTAAACAGGAGTAAATCTAATTACCACAAACAACCCGATAAGTTTTACTATTTCGAATTCTTTCAGAATTCTCTGCTTCTATCTATATATGCAGTAGTTTACGCCTACCTAGGCATGTTCCTTTGTCCTGGAGTATACTCCAGTAGAATAGAAGAGGCTATCAGCTGGAACAGCTTCGCTTATTTTTACTAAATTTAGCCATTCTAGTCTATTCTTGTAACTTCTGACCCTATGCCGTGTACTCTTGTTGTTTCATTTATCTAGATCATTTATATAGATTATTGCTAACCAATCAGACTGCTTGATTACCCATAACCTGTACTTAATCGTACAGAGTTATCTCCCCTTATTACAACGAAGTTGTATCCGATTCTCATCATCTCCACATCCAATGGCAATATCCCCGGGCACCCCAATTTCGGCACCCCTTTTTGGAAAAACATATGGCCTTCGGCACCCCTTTTTGTCATATGTGCTTATGTGAAAAGGCACAATGTAACACAATGTGCCCTAGCACATAGGCACATGCTGGATGTGCCGATATGTGCTTATATATGCTCATGTGAAAAAACACAATGTGCCCTAGCACATAGGCGCATACGGGTATTTGAGGATACCCATGACCTGGTATTGTTTTATTCGAAGATACCTACTGGTGAATCCCTTTTTTGTCATATGTGCTTATGTGAAAAGGCACAATGTGACACAATGTGCCCTAGCACATAGGCACATGCTGGATGTGCCGATATGTGCTTATATGTGCTTATGTGAAAAGACACAATGTGCCCTAGCACATAGGCGCATACGGGTATTTGATGATCCCCATGACCTGGTATTGTTTTATTCGAAGATACCTACTGGTGAATCCCTTTTTTTGTCACATGTGCTTATGTGAAAAGGCACAATGTGACACAATGTGCCCTAGCACATAAGCACATGCTTTATGTGTCGATATGTGCTTATGCGAAAAGGCAAAAGTGACCCAATGTGCCCTAGCACATAGACACATACGGATATTTGAAGATACCTATGGCCTGGTATTGTATTATTTGAGGATACCTATCTAGTATACCTTCTCTGGAGAATCCCTTTTTTGTCGTATGTGCTTAAGTGAAAAGGCACAATGTGACACAATGTGCCCTAGCACATACGTACATGCTTTATGTGCCGATATGTGCTTATGTGAAAAGGCACAATGTGACACAATGTGCCATAGCACATCGGCACATACGACCAAAAAGGGATTCCATAGCCACGGGCGTTTTCCAAAAGGGATTCTTTAAAAGGGATTCCATAAAATGGGATTCCTATCCGATTCCATAAAATGGGATTCCGTGTTTTAACATCAACACTCGAGGGTATTCCCCTTCCCTATTAGAAGAATTTTGTTTATTGGGTTGTAGTTCAAAAATTCATTCAATTCAACATAGTTCAAAAGGGTTTTAATTTTATACACCTTCATTTACGTTATGGTTAAAAATTTAGTTCACTCAGTTCAAAGGGGTTTACACTGGGTTATATTTAGAGGTTATGGTTAAAAACTGTATTGGCTTCAAAGGATTCATTCAATTTTGTTCAGTTCAAGAGGTTTAACACTGGGTTATATATGAGGGTTATAGTTCATTCAGTTGAAAACTTTGTTATGTTGACTTTGATCTTGGCTGTGTTCAGTCAGATCAGTTCGATTGTCTTCATTTTATTCTGTTCACCTCGATCTTGGCTGTGTTGGATCTTTGTTCACATTTTATGGTCAATTCACTTCGATAACTTCATTGGGTCAGTTCGATATTCTTCAATTTGTTATGTTCACTTCGATCATGGTTGTTTTGGATCTTCGTTCACTATTTTATGTTCATTTCACTTCGCCAGCTTCATTGGGTCAATTTACTTCGATCTTGGTTGTGTTCGATGGATCCAACTAGTTCGAACTTCGTTCACTTTGTTATGTTGTGTCCCCTTCGATCTTGGTTGTCAGTTGTATCTGTTCGGGTTCTTGTAATAATAATTGGGTGTTATCAATCCCTTTCCATACGCTCGAGTGTTGATGTTAAAACACGGAGTCCCTTTTTATGGAGTCAGATAGGAATCCCATTTTACGGAATCCCTTTTAAAGAATCCCTTTTGGAAAACGCCCGTGGCTATGGAATCCCTTTTTGGTTGTATGTGCCTATGTGCTAGGGCACATTGTGTCACATTGTGCCTTTTCACATAAGCACATATCGGCACATAAAGCATGTGCTTATGTGCTAGGGCACATTGTGCCTTTTCACGTAAGCACATATGACAAAAAAGGGATGCTCCAGAAGGTATCCTAGATAGGTATCCTCAAATAATACAATACCAGGCCACAGGTATCCTCAAATACCCGTATGTGCCTATGTGCTAGGGCACATTGGGTCACACTGTGCCTTTTGACATAAGCACATATAAGCACATATCGGCACATCCACGGAATAGGGTCACAAGTTACAAGAATAGACAAGAATAGCTAAATTTAGTAATAATAAGCAAAGTTGTTTCAGCTGATAGGCTCTTCTATTCTACTGGAGTATACTCCAGGACAAAGGAACATGCCTAGGTAGACGTAAACTATTGCATATATAGATAGAAGCAGAGAATTCTGAAAGAATTCGAAATAGTAAAACTTGTCGGGTTGTTTGTAGTAATTAGATTTACTCCTGTTTAATCAAGCACATCCTCTGAACGTACCCCTGCCATGTTGTAGGCATTTATGTAACATAGCAACCACGTGCTACCATAGAAACCAAGATGGCGGCCTCCAGTATACAAAATGGACGACGGAAACACGTATTACCCTAACAACACGCGCACTCACACCACGTATCACTATGGGGATGACGTCACAACATGGCCGCCCACGCGGGTTACCATGACAATACAACATGACGCCACTAGGTCACGTGATATGACGTCACTTCCGGGGTCATCCACCGGGGTCATTCAAATAGGTCCCGAAAAGCCCGAGACATACTACTTGTGTCAATGTTCATTTCGCTACAACTCTTTAATCCCTATACAATTGTTTGATATAGCTGCACGTGCCCTGGATTAATTTTGATGACGTCAGAGGTCAGAGTGTTTTGGTGGTGGGAGAAAAAAATTATCCCTGGTGGGTGAGGGTGTGAGATAGAGAAATCTCACCCTCCGGACAAGATATATGGTCCAGACACTCGGCAAGCCTCGTGTCTGGTCCAAATATGTTACCCTCGGGTGAGATTTCCACATCCTCACCCACCAAGGATAATAATAATAGTACTCACCCCACGGGCAGTGTTCACGCTATCAGTGCCAATTTAACCAATTGCACTAAAACGTTTGATTTGGTACCAAAAAAAAATTCTTCGTCAGCAAAATTGTTGGAACAAAAAAAGTTTCTTTCACTTGTGTAGAAAAGCCATTGCGGCAGTGAAGAGCACGATCGATGGCGAAACACCCCCCCCCCCCCCCCCTCAAAAAAAACCCAAAAACAACAAACAAATGTTATTACTTCTTTTGTCAATAAGGTCTTGGAAGTTGTGTTTGGAAAAAAACTTCCAACGTTGTCAGTGAGTGGTGGTAATGGGGCATTGCTTTTACTTCAGTTAAACATTGTGGCTTATCAACTTTACGAATATTTATTTATTTATTTATTGGTGTTTAAGGTCACATACTTATGCACAATGGCTAATCGTGACCGTGACACTTTTACGGATGGAGGAACACGGAGTACCCGGAGAGAACCACCGAGTATCGACGAGCAACTGTCAGCTCCTCAACATTCTAACTCGGTTCAAGCTCTGCTCAATCAGGGTTACAGCGGTTGAAGACATGTGCACCATCGATGTGCAGTGCGCCTTAGTACACGGCGTCGTCGTGCCCCCACGTACGCAACCGGGATAAAGTGCCTTGCCCAAGGACACAACGCGGGTCGACCCTGACCAGGTCAACTTTACGAAAGACGACATTGAATTAGATAAATACTTCATACCGTCGCGAGTTCACTCGCGGCGGTATGAAGTATCTATCTAATTCCATGCTGCATTTTATATAAAAAAAGAACTCACGACCGCGTTTACCGGTTGATTAATAGTAATTAGTAGATTAATCTGTTATTATCTAAGTGAAACAACAAGTTCCGTACCGACACCATTCAGCTTGTTTATTAATCGAATAAGTTGAATATATATACCTAAGGTGACATCCTTTTTCACCTACTAAGGATTTTTTCAGAACATTTGAGTTTTTTTCCGTGACCAATCGTCCATTCACACCTGAAGTAACTGTCAGTTCATTTTTCGATAAATGTATTTGGATCCGACAGCGAAAAAATACCCCCTCCTCCCTCCCACTAGCATTTTGAGAAAATACCTCTCTCTGCCACTAGGAGTTTTAGACCAAAACATTTTGTTTGGCACTAAAATATCCAGAATGGCTAACAATTTGGCACCAGACAATGTCGAGCCAGATTGAACAGTGCCCGGGACCGTCCTCATTTGACAAGTTATTGATCGCCGGACTATTTGATAAGCGTCTGCATTTTGTAAACAAACGTGGCACCGCTTCGCTTCATTTGGCACAATTACCCAAACCACGCTACACTTCTTGAGGATGTTTTTTTGCTACCGCATGCCATGAATATTTTCAAACGTGATCTTACAGGAATATCAGCTGTATGTTAACCCATCGTTGTCGTGAGTTAATGCTGGTTTAGAGTTGGAACTTTCCTACACTCTTTCCCAATATGCAATTCATTTATACTATACGATCAATCGGCAGAATGGTCAAATTTCAACCCACGACGCATTATTTTTATTTCGCTGACGTCATATGGTGTGTGTGGTGAGAGAAAAAACATCATCGAGTGGTGTGGGGATGGGATCGGCAAATCTCACCTACGAGGAAAGATATTTGTCCCATATAGGAGGTAAACTTCCTGTATGGGTCAAATATTTTTCTATGGTGAGATTTCCCTAACTCACACACATTCCCCTGAAGGATAAAAATAATCTTACAGACTGGACGGATTCAGTTCAAATAGTTGAGGTGTTTATTTGAAGAATTCGTGTGAGTCACGATGTGTGCACATTTGATTGATAAACGTTTAGCTCGTCATTATGATACTTGTCGCAGACGGTGATTATTATTTAAGAGCACTTTCAGAAGAAAAAATAGATAATTTTATGGTTATAATATTTCCAAATAAGCACGTTTCGGCACACGAAATGAGATGATATCGCGGAGATGGCTTGCTGACATATCGATAATTGCATCATTATGTCCTATTATTATAATAAATAGTAGACAGTACAGCAATTATAGTTAATACCGAAGATAATAGGCAATAATCAACTTTACAGTATCTGCCTCTGTTTGTTAATTGCCCGTAGCTCAATGTTTCCTATCTTTCTCCTCAGGAAGCATTAACGACTTGTTCGGACCTAGTTGAAGAATTTCGAGGTACAATGAAAAATGATAAGCTGTGATGTGCAAAAAAAATGGAAAACGAGGAAAGCAAAGATGAATAAGTTTTGTGTTCAGTCACTGACAGGGGGCGCGGTGGCTCAGCAGGTGGAGGTGCAGGCTGCAAGACGAGAGGTCCTCAGTTCGAATCCCACCTGCGGCAACTGCGTTGTATCCTTGGGCAAGACGCTTCACCCACATTGCCTACGGGTGGCGTTGTGTACTAAGGCGTACTGCACGTCGATGGTGCACCCTACTTGTGTGGAGTTGGTATGTTGGGGAGCTGACAGTTGCTCGCCGTTGCTCGGTAGTTCTTTCCGGACACTCCGGTTTCCTCCACCCGTAAAACTGTCATGGCCATGATTATCCATTGCACAGAAATATGTGACCTTAAACACCAACAAATAAATAAGTCACCGACAAATTTGTCTATGTTGCAATTTGGTTCACTGGGAGTATTCAAACCTGTCATTACCTAATCACATATATTACTTTTGCAGAGTCTTGCGGGAAGGGAGGGCGAAAGGGGAGGAGAAAAAATCAAGACATTAGTTTGAATTCTTTGCATCACCATTTTTGCTACCCTAAACCATAATTTTCATTTTTTTCATCCAGTTTCAGATGCCCACCTTTAAAACATCTGAATTCAAGAGTCTGTTTCTCTTTGGTCAAAACGCTATATATGTTCCCAGACTACAAATCCTGCAAACGTGTTATGGCGGTGTCTTCTTTGGAAGACTGAATTTATTTTGTTTGCTGAATCAGATGCCCCGATTGGAAAAAAGAAATGATAAATTCCAGTAAATTCTGAATGTTTTAACCTTTTACCCAGCATAAGGCCAAATCCCCTCAAAGCTATTCACAAAAACAATTTCAATATCTTTTCGATTCTTTGTTTAAAAAACATAGCTTATGACATCTCATTGGAACGAGCTCATTGAGCTCGTTCCGATGAGTGGTCATAAGCTATGTTTTTGACGCAAAAAAATGAAAAGAAAATTTTTATTCAAGAATTTTGTTTGCGAGTGTCGTTCGCCTTTCGGGTCAGGTAAATGGTTAATCAACTTAAGATTTACAAGGCATATGGTATGTGAACTGCTAAAGTGTCTAAATAAATCCAGACAGTATGTAAGTCATGTTGAAGCTGGGTCGGTGGCTGGTTACCTGGAATCCAGTGTCTCCTATTATTCACGACACACCGGCTAGATTGCACACCCATCTGTGTTCATGTGATAATTGCTATAATAATTATAGTTTAGTTTAAACATTTTATTTGCAATTTTTTTTTACAGCAAATCGAATCGGAAGACAAGTGCTTAACACTTAGCTATCACTCCTTTCCGTTTCAAGTAACATAAATATTTTCTAGTGCGGCAAAAACAATAATAAATATAACATATTACACACAAACAATGTAGAAGATTACAGAAATATAACAAACAAGTAATATGAGAAGTGTGAGAGAGATATATAGAGATAGACAGAGAGAAACAGAAGAGAGAGAGAGAGAGAGAGAGAGAGAGAGAGAGAGAGAGAGAGAGAGAGAGAGACAGACAGAGAGACGGGGGGGGGGGGGGGGGGGGGCTTCACAAATATATTTATGGAACAAAAGAACTGAATTTCGAATATTCAACATCCTGCCTAACCCGAGTAACTACTCCAGAGTTCCGGTTCATAACTCTATATTAATTATTGAAATGGTGACCCAAGACAAATATTAAAATTTTAATAACAGTATTTCTGAGCATAGTGTGTTTGGTGTGTTCCAATTTACTGTTTCAATATTGTATTGTTGTGTTGCTGAAATCTGTTATTACTCTTCTGTTGAATCTTATCAAATGTCTCAAAATGAATGAATGAAAAGTTTCTGAGCGCCGAAGGCGCACAGGGACGATGTGGGATTGAAATCCTTTGCGACCCTAATAACTTTATTTGCTTTATAGCTTTATTTGCTAATAAATCCACGAGAGTCGGGAGCGAGAGCCAATAATCTTATTAAGTTTGGGTGTGCGACCGGCAGTAGGGTAGTGGGTTGAGATCCCCGAGAACCTCGAGCTAGAAAATGGCGAGGAATTTGCATAATTACAAGAGTTCTGCTCCGTGTTTACTAAGAGAAGTAGGCAAATTTATGATAATAATACTGAAACCGCAATTTGGTGGTTATTTTAGAAAAAAGAAAAAACGAAACCCAAACGGTCGCTGGTTTGTTAGCAGCCCCAGCATATTATCCTTAACGGTTACAGTAGTATGTAATGTGGTTTTCACCCCCAGGTTGCAGGATCTCATTGCAGGATCTCTTGTGACGTCATGGTCACGTGACCTGGTGGCGCTATGTTTGGTTGTCATGGTAACCCGCGTGAGCGGCCATGTTGTGACGTCATCTCCATAGTGATACGTGGTGTGAGTGTTCATGCGCAGCGCGTGTTGTTAAGGTGATACGTGTTTCCGTCGTCCATTTTGTGTACTGGAGGCCGCCATCTTGGTTTCTATGGTAGCACATGATTGCTATGTTACCCAATTTTTCTGCAATAAGACGGGGTATGTTCGGAGGGTGTGTTCCTTTGTAGAAGAGTAAATCTAATTACCATAAACAACTCCAAATCACCAAAATCCACACAACTTTTACTATTTCGAATTCTTTCAGAATTCTCTGCTTCTATCTATATATGCAATAGTTTATGTCTACCTTTCCATGTTCCTTTGTTCCGGAGTATACTCCAGTATCGTAGAAGAGCCTGTTAGTTGGAACAGTTTTGCTTATTATTACTATATTTAGCAATTTCTGGTCTATTCTTGTTAGTTCTCACCCTATTCCAAGTACTCTTGTTGTTTCATATATCTAGATCATTTATAACCAATCAGATTGCTTAATTTCTCATAATCTGTATTCGAGTTATCTCCCTTCTGCATAATAAAAGCCTATATTCAATGGCAATATCCCCAGGCACCTCAATTTTAGCACCCCTTTTTTGAAAACACCTCTGGCTATGGAATCCCTTTTTTATCATATGTGCTTATGTGAAAAAGCACAATGTGACACAATGTGCCTTAGCACAAAGGCACATGCTTTATGTGCCGATATGTGCTTATGTGAAAAGGCACAATGTGACACAATGTGCCCTATCACATAGGCAAATACGGGTATATGAGGATACCTTTGGCCTGGTATTGTATTATTTGAGGATACCTATCGAGGATACCTACTGGAGAATCCCTTTTTGTCGTATGTGCTTATGTGAAAAGGCACAATGTGACACAATACGCCCTATCATTTAGGCACATGCTTTAAGTGCCGATATGTGCTTATGTGAAAAGGCACAATGTGACACAATATGCCCTATCACATAGGCACATACGGGTATTTGAGGATACCTATGGCCTGGTATTGTATTATTTGAGGATAGCTATCGAGGATACCTACTGGAGAATCCCTTTTTGTCATATGTGCTTATGTGGAAAGGCACAATGTGACACAATATGCCCTATCACATAGGCACATACGGGTATTTGAGGATACCTATGGCCTGGTATTGTATTATTTGAGGATACCTATTGAGGATACCTATCGAGGGTAGGATGTTATTCTGCCCCATATCTCATCCATTACTTCCTAGCTATACCTATCTCAGTCTCGACTATAACATTGGTCAAGGTTGAATCAGATTTCCCCTGTATACATATAAGGCATTCCGTTATTGAGATTCCTAGCCGAGTCCGTAAAATTTGGATTCCGTGTTTTAACATCGTCCACTCGAGGGTATTTCCCTTCCCTATTAGAAGAATTCAGTTCACTGGGTGATAATACCTTCATTGGAATTATAGTTAAAAAATTCAGATCATCTTTCGTTATATTTTTATTAAGTTTAAAAATTCAATCAGTTCAAGAAGGTGTTAATATTTATTTATATTATATATAGTTCATTCAGTTCAAAGGGGTTAACTATATATACATTCATTAGGGTTATAGTTCATTCATTCAGTTCAAAGGGGTTTTAATTACATAAAGTTCATTCAGTTGAAAACTTTGTTCAGTTCAAATGGTTCATTCAGATTTGTTCAACATAAGGGGATTAACATTGGGTTATATTTAGGGATTATAGTTCATTCAGGTGAAAACTTTGTTATGGTCAATTCACTTCGAACTTGGTTCTGTTGGATCTTCGTTCACTTCATTCGAACAGTTGTCTTGTATCTGTTCATAAATCAGTTCTGTTCACTTCGATCTTGGTTGTGTTGAATCTTTGTTCACTTTGTTCTGTTCAGTCTGTCCAACTAGTTCGATCAATCTGACTAGTTTGACATTCTTTCAATTTGTTATGTTTACTTCGTTGTTTTGTAGTGACTGGTTGTATCTGTTCAGAGTCTTGTAGTCATTGTTGAATTGGTTGTTATCAATCCCTTTCCATACCCTCGAGTGGACGATGTTAAAACACGGAATCCAAATTTAATGGACTCGGCTAGGAATCTCAATAACGGAATGCCTTATATGTATACAGGGGAAATCTGATTCAACCTTGATCAATGTTATAGTCGAGACTGAGATAGGTATAGCTAGGAAGTAATGGATGAGATATGGGGCAGAATAACAGAAGCCAATAGTACTGGTACAAGGCCGCAATGGAACAAGACTGTTGTAGAAGCTAATGATAGGACAGATAGGCCATAGACCTGTAATGGCCTTGGAGCTTTGGCGACAAGATGGAAGCGGTTGGTAAGACTACATTAGACCCATTGAGGGCTTTTACATAGCCTAATGCGACAAAAAAGGGATTCTCCAAAAGGTATCCTCGATAGGTATCCTCAATAGGTATCCTCAAATAATACAATACCAGGCCATAGGTATCCTCAAATACCCGTATGTGCCTATGCGATAGGGCATATTGTGTCACATTGTGCCTTTTCACATAAGCACATATGACAAAAAGGGATTCTCCAGTAGGTATCCTCGATAGGTATCCTCAAATAATACAATACCAGGCCATAGGTATCCTCAAATACCAGTATGTGCCTATGTGATAGGGCATATTCTGTCACATTGTGCCTTTTCACATAAGCACATATTGGCACATAAAGCATGTGCCTATGTGATAGGGCATATTGTGTCACATTGTGCCTTTTCACAAAAGCACATATAACAAAAAGGGATTCTCCAGTAGGTATCCTCGATAGGTATCCTCAAATAATACAATACCAGGCCAAAGGTATCCTCAAATACCCGTATGGGCCTATGTGATAGGGCACATTGTGTCACATTGTGCCTTTTCACATAAGCACATATCAGCACATAAAGCATGTGCCTTTGTGCTAGGGCACATTGTGTCACATTGTGCTTTTTCACATAAGCACATATAACAAAAAGGCATTCCTTAGCCACAGGTGTTTTCAAAAAGGGTGCTAAAATTAGGGTGCCTGGGGATACTGCCATTGGATATAGGCTTTTATTATGCAGAAGGGAGATAACTCTGCATACAGATTATGAGAAATTAAGCAATCTGATTGGTTATAAATGATCTAGATATATGAAACAACAAGAGCACTTGGAATAGGGTCGGAACTAACAGGAATAGACCAGAAATTGCTAAATATAGTAATAATAAGCAAAACTGTTCCAACTAATAGGCTCTTCTACGCTACTGGTGTATACTCCAGAACAAAGGAACATGGCTAGGTAGACATAAACTATTACATATATAGACAGAAGCAGAGAATTCTGAAAGAATTCGAAATAGTAAAAGTTGGGTGGATTTTGGTGATTTGGAGAGATTGTCGGGTTGTTTGTGGTAATTAGATTTACTCTTCTACAAAGGAACACACCCTCCGAACATACCCCGTCTTATTGCAGAAAAATTAGGTAACATAGCAATCACGTGCTACAATAGAAACCGAGATGGCGGCCTCCAGTACACAAAATGGGCGACGGAAACACGTATCACCTTAACAACACGCGCTGCGCATGCGCACTCACACCACGTATCACTATGGAGATGACGTCACAACATGGCCGCTCACGCGGGTTACCATGACAACCAACCATGGCGCCACCAGGTCACGTGACCATGACGTCACATGAGATCCTGCAATGAGATCCTGCAACCTGGGGGTGAAAACCACATTACATACTACTGGTTACAAAAAGGAAAAAATCCACCAATATGTGTTTTTGAAAGCTGGGAGTCATCCATCAGCCCATAAGGGAGAGTGGCTGCTGAGTATTGGCCATCTGGTCTGCCTTCAGGTGTCAGATGTCTAGTGAATGAATGAATAAATGAAAGGTTTTAGCGCACCGAAGGCGCGCAAGGACGACGTGGGATTTACAAATCACTTGCGACCCGGTTAACCTTATTTTATTTCACTAAGATCACACAGGCCTAGCTTTCCTAATGCCTCAAATGAAATGAGACTATTAGAGAGTGGGCTCTATTCGGTTCCAGCTCGGCGATGGTGGAGGTTGGAGTCCCACCATGGTGGCGAGCCAGAATATAATGTTGTGCGATGCCAAATTTAAGGGAAGAAGAGAAAAGAAAACCAAACAGCAACACCGGTTTGGTAGCGGCCCCGGTATATGACCATAGCGCTTACAAAAAAGGAGTGGAGAAAGCTCCAACAGTTTAGTTTTGAGTCATCCATCAAGCCTTCTGGGAGATAGGATGCCGTATGTGATTATTAGGTATCTGGTTATCCTTCGGGAATTCCAAATGACCTCCCCCTCACCCCCACCCCACCCCAAAAAACAAACAAACAAACAAAAACACACCCTCTCACAGACACACACCCTCAAGCCCTTAAAAGGGCTGTTAAATCTTTATTCAAATGTTTATTTATATAAAATGTACACTCGTCCCCAGCCAGACAAGCTTGTTTCAATCCTTGCCTGGTGTTTGGTGATTTCTTGTGTATGTTGCAGAAAGGTAGGTTGCACCAATTCCTCCTACGCTTTGTCTACCATTTCCATGCGTCTTCTTGATAAGAGTGTTGCAAGAAAATTTGAGAATGTTCAATTAGAAAAGTTATAGGTAGAGAGAAAGATAGGTATCTGCTATTGTATATTGTGACTGTTGTGTTATTGTTGCTATGGATGGGGTAAGGGGTGTGTTTCTTCGAAGCCCACTCTCAAGCAATCCTCACAGACTCAATCCTAAAGATCTCAATGAGTAGCGAGGCAATCCTCATTGACTCCACGCAGTTTTATTCTATTGAGTAATTTTAATTTACTGTAGCTTATTTTGTTTTTCTGTTAAGGGTTCGGTGTTCGTCAGCTTCACCATAGATTCACTATCCTGGAGTATGTGGAGGGTTTTGTTATATAGATCTTATTAAATGCATTTCAATCGCGCTTCGGCAGAGTCGCGAGGCAGTCCTCACAGACTCTATCCTAAAGTTCTCAATGAGTAGCGAGGCAATCCTCACTGACTCCACGCAATTTAGTTATATTTATTATTTTTTTTTTTTATTTTCTGGAAACTTATTTTGTTTTTCTGTTCAGGGATCGGTGTTCGTTCAGCTCAACCATTAATTCACTATCTTGGAGTCTGTTGAGGGTTTTGTTTTGTAGGTCTTTTAATCGCGAATCAATAGTTTCTATTTTTGCTAGCTCGTGAAGTTCCTTTATCGGTGTCCATTTGGGTTTGCATAGTGCCAAACGCAGGGCATAATTTAGAACCCTCTGCAGCTTCTGAATGTTGATTTTGCTCAGGTCACTTGTTATTATGGCACCGTATTCTAGTACCGGACATATAAATGTTTTGTAGAGCTTGAGAAGCAGATCTTTGTTTGTTCCCCAATTTCTACCTCTGATCATCTTCAGAAAATCAATACGTTTAGTAGCTCTAACCGTAATGGGGTTTACGTGACTGCTTAGAGTGAGATTGCTATCTAGGATAAATCCCAAAAATTTGGCCTGTTTGTTTGCTTCTAATTTGTGATCGTATAACTGGAGATCGATACTGGGGACTGGTGTTTTCCTTTGCTTCTTGAAGAACGTAACTCTTTGAGTTTTGGCGGCATTGAGTTTGATACGCCACAGGGCGCATCAGCTCTCAAGATCGCGAATGGTATCCTGTAGACGATTTTTAATTATGTTTCGGGACTTGCTGGCCGTCCGAATGCCTTTGTCGTCTGAAAACTGCGATAGTACAACACAGTTTTTCCCTACTTTTTCTATGTCATTCACATATATTATGAAAAGAAGCGGACTTAGAACCGACCCTTGTGGTCTTCCCGCTTCGAGTATTACTTCCGCTGACACCTCGCGATTAACCCTCACCTTGATTTTTCGGTCAGTTAGAAATGATGATATGATCCTCAGAATTTTAGTGGGTAATCCCATTTTCGCTAGTTTATATCTCACGCCATTGTGCCATACCGAGTCGAACGCTTTTTCTACATCCAAGAAAAGCGCTGTTCCGATTTCGTTTTGACTAAATGCTGTTTTCATATAATCGACCAGTCTATATACGTATTCGATTCCCTCTTTCTGACTCCTATACGCTCTTTGCCATTTGTTGAAAAAGTTGATTGATTGGAGATAGCTGCGAAGTCTTGTAGTGAGAATCCGCTCAAATATTTTTCCAACACAGCTAAGCAAGCTAATTGGGCGGTAGTTAGAAGGGTTGGTAAGGTCTTTGTCAGGTTTAGGTATCATGACTCATGTGGCCACTTTCCAGCATTTTGGGAAGTACCCACAGGAGAGACAGCAGTTTAGGAGTTTGGTAAGTCTGCAGTTGAAGATGTTGGGGCACTGTTTCATTATTTTGTAAGAGACTTCGTCTTCTCCTGGGGACGAGGATGACTTGCATTTTCTGATTATACCCATGACCTCTTCTAGGCTTTTTGGTTCGGTTAATTCATGGTCGTCCCCGTCTTCAAAATGAGTGGTAACTGGTCTTCTATACCGCGACCACTAAACCACTATCTTGTTATTTTGAGATTCACGCCTCCATGCATCTCACGCTATTTCCTCTCACGGAGCGATCGAATCACTGATGTCAGCCGCGCTTCAGCGAATGAGAGAAACATACGTTTTGTCACTCTTTTCATAGTTCTAAGAACTACGGCTTTAAAGATATTGGAAACACTGCAGAACGATGCAGGCCGATGGATAACGGGGTCAGATAATGCCGCAGCACTAGAAGCAATCAGAGGGAGCTTGGGTGGATGAGGATCAATGAAGGATAGACGCATTGACACTCTGTTATCTTAACTATTTGGTAAATCTCCCCAACAGCCGATGATGTATATAATGCTCCAGAATATTTGGAATTCAAATACAAAGACCGAGTGGATGGTCCAAGTGAGAAAGTTAAAGAAATTACGGACAATCCAGGGTAAAGAAGTCATCAGAGAGAGAGAGAGAGAGAGAGAGAGAGAGAGAGAGAGAGAGAGAGAGAGAGAGAGAGAGTGTCGTGGAGGATGGTAACCTTAATTGACGAGAGAGGGTCATATGAAAGAGGTGTTGAAGAGCCCAGTGTGATAAACTGAAGTCAGGTTTTGTAGAGTATCTTAATGACACATTTGGGGGTGACTGTTATTCAAGCTGAGGGGAACAATTGGGAAAAATAGTGAAACGGAGTGCCAGATGTGTAATTTAGGCATGATGGAGACCCTGGAACACTTTCTACTATAATACCCAAAATGCCAGTCTAACAGAATATGATTCCCTGAGAGTATAATGGGGAAGGGGGATGGGAGAATGAAGAAAATGTGATTAGTGATTGATACAAAGGAGAGGGTTAATATGCTCATCGGAGAGATTGTGGAGAATGGGGCACGGAATGTTATCAAGCAGTTCGTCTCCAAGTGTTGGGAGGAGAGGAAAAGCGTTGGAATAGGGAGGCAGTTGGAAGCACAGGGGTAACCATGGCCTTCTTACCTGAGAACCGCGACAAATCAGCGGCCGGATAAAGTGTTACTATTATTATTATTTCCTCTTACTGTCGTTTACCAGACTTTCCTGTTCCAAATATTGCTATAACGCCGCATTCTTATGTTGTTTTTACTGTAATGATTAAAATTATGAAGTTATCAGAATTCATATATACAAAACAGGCTCGAAGCTAGTGGGTTTGCCGGTTCGCCCCAACCCCCAACCCCATAACCATGTCTGTCAGAAAATTTGGTTGTCTATCAGAAAAATGCGGGTCGCTCGAATTCCAACATTTTCTCTGAAAGCCGCTTATTATAACTCTTTACCCAACGTAACGGCAAAAACCGACCAGCGCGTCAATTAATTCTCATTATTTTTTTTATTTGTTTTCTCAAAAAACATAGGTTATGTCACCTCACTGGAACGAGCTCGTCGAGCTCGTTCCAATGAGGGGTCATAACCTATGTTTTTGAGATAAAAAATGAAAAAACTTAGTTATTCAAGAATTTTGTTTGCCAGTGTAGTTTGTTTTTCATGGTAGGTAAAGGGTTAAAACAAGTAAACCATTTTAACCGTTTATCCAACGCACACGATATAAAAGTTTGTAACTTTTATTATTTATTTTAATTTGGCATTTTTTTGAAAACATAATAATGTTTGTAAATTATGCGGGGGATGCGATTGACTCGTTAGGTGATCAAAGCATATTGAGTTGGGTTTCAAGTTCGTACCGATGGTCAACACCCGTAACACTGCCAGTAAATTTCAAATATCTCCCCACCATATAAAAAAAAATTGAAATCTTAATTTAAGGCCTGAATGAAAACAAAATGGGCCACAAATTTGCTCTATTACATTATGTGCGATAAATTGTTTGTCTTCAATTTTTTCAAACGACCCCAGAGAACTCTATTAACCTAATTGATAAAACGTAATTTCTGGAATATTACATGCACAGGGTGCTGCTAATTTTCTTGACCATGTGCGGCGTACATGTTTGGCAATTGTGCAGTCATGTCCCTTTGTTTTGTTTTTTTTGGAGGGGGGGGGGGGGGGGATATTTACAGTTGTGATAAACAGACAAGACAATCGCTTCAGAACAGGTTGGGTGGGACCACCCTATATGTTGCCCAGGTTAAGATGCTGAAGTCAGTAATGCTTAATCAAAAATGTATGATGAGGAACATATGTGTAACCGGGTGAACGGCACCCACTCATGTACCAGATATCTTGTAAATGCTTTCCGCCCCATCCCAGGAGTAGAGAGCTAAAGTCACAGAAAAGAAGCGCGTTCAGCAGCACCTAACTGTGACAGTTTCTAAACAGCTAACAGGGCATACCCAAGCGTTGAATTCAGGTTGTGTTTGTTAAAGTTTTTCCAAACACGGAGTGAAGACAACTTGAATAATTTTTTAAAGAATCAAATGTTTTCTCTTATATTCATAACTCGTTCCAGTAATGAGCTATTTTTTGGAAAAAAAATAGAAACCATATCTAATTTTAATGTTTGATTGGTGATTTGTTTTCAAATATCGCCTAGCGGTTATGCCCATGATGTTAGGAAAAGTTAAATATTTGCGGCTTTATCACTGGATCAAGTCGGGTGAACATCTTGCTCATGGTCAGAACGACAGTTGTGGGATTGAATTCGAATTCGCCGACACGTTCACCATGAACCAATGACCCGCATTTAAATGGCCAGGTAAAAGTTTAAATGCCCCTTTCCACTCAATTTGTGCGAAGGACAATTAATGTAAGTACACATTGTGCATATATCGTCCCTTGAGTGCAACAAGGCGCCATCTGCCATGCTTCAGCATCGCAGATGGCACCCTGTCGTACTAAAGGGAAGATATGTATACTAAGACTATCAAATACTATTTTTCCAAGTCAAATATTTTCGTGTTCTCCTTTCAGCTATTTCATGAAACGTTTATCTTGCCTACGACCGACATTCTCTCCTAACTGTACTGTTTATAATGTACCTAGATATTACATTACCGCTCCAAGAGTGTGTGCAAACTGAATGTACCACCCTCATCCCACCCCAAACCCAACCCCCACCCACACTACCCCACCCCGAAAGGAAACAGAACATTTAAACAATATCTGCGAGAGTATACTTACCTGATTTGCATAAACTGAAGTGAAGGTTCGAAATGAGATTTTCCCCTTGTAAACCGAATGGATTTCTTCACCAAAGATTTCTAAAGTTAAATTTAGATGTTATTTTTATCAAATCTAGTCATGGCTGCTTTATAGCAGCCATGACTAGAATTGATGAAAAATATCTTGAGAACACTCAGCGGGTTAAGAGTTAAACATTAGGCTTGCTTTTGTAGTATTTCCGACAATTTTAATTATTTAGGCATGTTTGTATAAAAGTCAATCCTCTTTTCATCTCCAGTAACACTGGGCTGATTAAGGAGGAAGGACCAATAATTTTCGTAATTCAGTATTTTTGCACAAGTACCGAGACCAAAAGACATCTTATTCTCCGCGGCAGGGCTAGTTGATGTCCATGTGGTAGCTTGGTCAATATCGTATCCCATTTCCATAGCTGCACTTCAAGCGAAGAAACAACTGGAGGGCCACAGTGTCTTTGCATTTTCCAAAATGTTTTAGGAGGAGGCCACGAGACCCCCTCCCCCAGAACCCATACACTTCTGTCTTAAGAGGGTGTAGACGGCTAATTGTCATTCCAATGGAATTTCCAAAGGATACGGTCAAACACTGCTGGGCATGAACTCTCCGGGTTAGCGATGACATGTCCACCTATCAGCCGACTTAGAGAGACCCAATTCCTGTCTTCTTCGGATAGGGGTAGTGTCTTTCTCGAGAAGACCTCTCGTACTGGTCCTCACCCGAATGAGTTGGAATCCGTAAAACCATTGATTAGATGTTGCTACGCCGAAAAAATAAAGACATGGCTCGAAAGGAGGCGTGTAGAGACGGAGAATCGGGAGGAAAAGGTGACACCAATTAATTAAAACCTACAACCAACACCACCCATGCAGCTCAGACCTCTTTAATGCAGAATACTACCCTGAGTCTCCTATCAGTACAGACCAATCTGGTCTTAGATTCCATCTGGTTGCTGTTCAGGGCCAAGGCTAGGAAGAAGAGGATAACGACACACCGCCGGGTTTCTTCATAGACAGATTAGACATCGTGAAATGAGGATAACCTGAACTCGATGACGGAGACACCACTGAAAAGCTTAGGAATACATCGCAATGACATTCTGTATTACTTGTGCTTTCTCGTCAGAAACTCCTTGCATGCAAGCTTAGGCACCCTGGCTTCCACAAGTGCACCAGACAAAAGACTTTATCGAGCCGGATTTTCCTCTACCTGGATTCCTTGCCGCTGCAGGTCGTGTTTCTAAAATTAAAAAAAGCTCGTCCGAAAGAGATTAGCTTTCCCCACAATGTTCCTGGTGCGCATTTAGTACGCCGCATTCATACTTTCTGCCATCTGATTAATTGTTAGAAAGAGCAATTAATCAGCTATTAGCGATAGCGTCAGTTCGCATATGTCTGAACCTGCAAAAATAAAAATACGCGACCATAGTCTGGATCGGTAAAAGAAAGGTTAAGGAAAGCTCTTTATTTCTCACCTTCATAAATTGTTTGACTTGTGAAGCTGTTAATCCGCGACACAGACGGATTGTTAAGAATTTTAGCGTTTATCTATTAAAACAGCCCTAACCGGCCAGAGTTATTCATAATTTCCATTCAAATTTTATTATTGGGGAATCCTTTATGTCCCAATTCGGCCCGCGAATCCTTCCTAAGTCGTATTCTTGGTCTAAATGTTGTTAAAACCGATCATCATCCAGAACTGTGATCAGTGGATTTATTTATTTATTTATTTATTTATTTATTTATTGCGGTTTAACGACACTTTCGACAGTCATTTTTACGGATGGAGGAGGCCGGCATACCCGGAAGGAACCAATGAGCGGCGGCAAGCAGTTATCAGACTGCTCAACGTACTAGCTATAGATCTGCACAAGCACGGTTAGCATTGGTTGAAGGCAAGTGCACTATCGACGTGTAGTACGCCTCACCACACGGCGTCATCATTTCCTCGCGCGGCAATCTGGATTAAGTGGCTTGCGCAAGGACACAACACAGTTACCGCTGGTCGGGATCGAATCGTGCACCTTTCGGTTTGACGTTCAGTGGTCTTACCACTGATCCAATGCACCCTCTACAGCAGTGGATAACAATTTCCGAAATAATATGCTGTAAACTCAAGACCACACCAAGAAAAACATACGAAAATACCATCTCAGATTCAATTTTCTGTTATTCTTTTTTTGACAGATTCTACAGCATTGTGGGGATAAAAGCATGCGAAACATGCTAATCCTTTACTCAACATAACGGTCAAAACCGGCCAGCGTTATTCTCAAAAATCGCCAATTAATTTTCATTATTTTTTCATTTTTTGTCTCAAAAACATAGGTTATGATCCCTCATTGGAACGATCTCATCGAGCTCTTTCCAATGAGGGGGGGGGGGGGGGGGTTATAACCAATGTTTTTGTGACAAAAAATGAAAAAATGGAGTTATTCAAGAATTTTATTTGCATGTGTCGTCTACTTTTGATATTAGGTAAAGGGTTAACAGGTTCGAGAAAAAGTTGCCTTCCGATCGAACTTCTCCGTGTTTTGGGTTCGCAGTGCTGTAACTTTGCAGAATCATGTGTTGAAACAAATATGAATTCTGCAGCCAAGTCTATTTACTCAGCACCAAGACAGTTTTTTTCGAAAGTTTCCAAAAGAACATGCAGCTTATGGAGAACATCCGCTCCACAATTGAACATCATCTAGCAAGGTATCAAGCCACCACTCTAATGCTCTAAGGAATTCGAAGCTGTTATGGCCTGGAACCAGCCTAGTCCTTAAATAGCAGATTGCCCAAGTTTAGATTCACTCGTCTGGGATATATCAGTTGGTTGGAAAAGTGAATCTATTGTTCGCTTTCAGACCAACTGATATATTCCAGACGATTGAATCTAAAACTTATCACAAAGATTCATTTTCTTTAAATCAACGATAGAAATGTTTCTCAATCGAGACTTGCTTTGATCGAATATTTGATGGCATTGCAATTTGAAATGAAGACTCTTCACAGAAAGTATTTTTATGATTACACCGCGAACGTCCACTAATTGTGCTAATATCCTTTTTGTATTGTTTTCAATGCGAATTAAATATTTGTTAATTGGAATATATATGACTAGAGCACGAAAGTATATCTGTATATGTTTGTGAGTGAAAGTGCATCACATTACATCAGCGGTAGTCTGCCACAAGTTTTCACGAAAAGTAGGTAAACGAACATCCCTTAACAGCGTCGAATTCCGAACAAATTAGACTGGTGGCCTCAGATCCTGATAACCAAAGTGTGCACCACCAGATCTGGTGCAAATAACCGTTTGTCATTAAAACAGGTGGAGTGGAGTATGATCAGTTATTTGTTCTCAGTAAGACTTTTTTGGGCAGTCCGTAGCCTTGACAATTGCCCATCGTCGACCAAAAACATATCTACAGTACGCTTTTGCGAAGTATTTTTTACTTGTATTGAGCACTCACGTCTTGAACTTTGCAGGTTTTCATATAAATGGGCATTCTGATTTCTTACCAAAAACGACACGAACCAACGATTTTTGTCTAAAACGATTCAAACTTTTCACTTATTCACTTTTTTCGACAAAGCGTTGCTTATGCAACCCCATCAGAATGAGCACGTCTAGCTCGTTCCAATTACTAGTAATGAGTTATGTTTTATAAGCCAAATAATAATAATAATAATAATAATAATAATAATAATAATAATAATAATAATAATAATAATAATAAAATAATAATAATAAAAATGATAAAATAAAATAAATTACAAAACCTGAACAAATTTGGATCATTAGTTTTGTGTTTAGTGCTTTACAAATTCTGCTAATTCTTTAGATAAAATATTTGAGTCCTGGTCATGCCCATTCTGCAGCAAATAAAATGTAAAGGGAGAAAACTCGAACGGGGTAGCTTGTCAATCAAGAGTTGGACCGTACCCTATTGCCCTATATAAAAGTGACACAATGGCAGATGGCGCCTGGAAGAGATAAAAATAATTTCTGCTGCCTCGGATGTTTTCTGTTATTAATGCTGTCGTATCGTGATATGAGCTTGCAGCTT
The DNA here is from genome assembly GCA_031216915.1 of Pictodentalium vernedei. NCBI lineage: Eukaryota > Metazoa > Mollusca > Scaphopoda > Dentaliida > Dentaliidae > Pictodentalium > Pictodentalium vernedei. The sequence continues at coordinate 320,461,154 of CM062297.1, forward strand.
AAACAGATTTGAACACTTTGGGTATCTTCCATGTCAATTCAATGGTATCAACTGAAGGAACACATATTCATTATTTGGGAATAGACATAGTAATACTTTCAACATGAGGTCTTCGGACTTACAGCTCAAAGAGATATTAAGCATTTGGACACTGATTGCATCTTCCATGTCAATTCACTGGTATCAATTGAAGAGCGTGTATTCAGAATTTGTGGTAGACCCGAGGCTGCATGTTGAAAATAGTGATTGGTCTACCTCACAGATTCACCCTGGAACCTTGTACTTTCTTTATGAAGTTGCGACGTATCGTGATCCTGGTCTGAAAAAGTAGTCTCACGCGTTCGAAGGGTTAAACTGCAATGAATCGTTCAGTATTGAGCCCGATCAATTAGGCTCTTGCTATATTTGATCGGGACTTGTGGGGCATTACATGGGCCGAGTTACCTTGTGTCATCCTGTTTGGTTTTTTTACGGAGAGGGAGAGGGGGGGGGGGGGGCATTCATTCGGACAACACTAATCTAAGATTCTCCAGACAAGCTCAGCCTGCATAGGGTGTTACAAGCCACACCCGGAGTATGTATACGAGCAGCATAATTATACAGTTATTAGCTTTTTAAGATCAAAATTATCATTGAGACATGCGCAAGGAAACAAAATTTACAAACCTTTGGAAAAATTATGTACCGACACCATAGAACCACCCACCCCGTCCCTGTTTATTGCGTTTTACCGAAACCATCCCATCTCCGCCACCATCAGCCCCGTCATGTACATTTAGTGCCACATATTAATAAAAAATCTTAAATTTACACATGATGGTCCATGGCTGTACAAAATTTCTAAATACTTATGGAAAAGGTACGTTTTAATATAACGCTTGAATGATTCTAGAGAATCATTTTTGTTACAGGGTTCAGATGAATTTGGTGTAGATCAGAGTTTGTTGCTGTGATTATAAATTTTTGGTTGTGAGTCGGTCGGGGTAGGGTCAAGCCACGAGCAGCAATCGTCAGCCATGGCGGAATCTGTTCAGGGGAGGGGGAATGCTGAACAGAGTTTCTGCTGCTCTCGATATTACCTCAAAACATTTCAAGTCAGTACCCAGTGATTGATTCTGTTCTGTCAGTTTGACACCGTTTTAACAACCACTGAAACAATTATTCGAATGATACTGGCAATTATTTTAAAATTGTTTTCAAGTAATATAATGACAAATCATAACACATGTGTCCAATCCCACGTCATTGTATTTTATTAACTGTCATGTTACTCCCTTGGTGTCAGCCACAATATATAAATGCCACATTAAAGACTCCTTTGGTGTTCAAATACGAAGGGATCGTAAAAAATCAGCTCAAACTTTGGGGGACCGCTGGATTGTAATTACCTGACGTTGAAGAGGTGGAGGAAGACACACGAACGAGGTAAGTGCTGAGTTTTATTTAGTCTCAGCCACGAGCTGGAACTTACAAAATGGCAGTTTTTCAATGGACTTTTGGGACGTATGTGAATTCACCATCTATATTTTCATAACTGCCCAAAGAACTCCGACCGACTACAAACCGCTGAGGTATTTTTCCACCTGACAAAAATTTATAATTGTTGACAGAAAAAAAAAAAACCAAGAGACAAGCGCAAACACTCAGTTACTGATCTACTAAGTGGAACCCACAGTGGATGCTAATTTGAAAGATTGTTACTTTATTTGTGTTTTTTTCTAGTTGTAAATACGCCTTTTCGGGTGATGGTGTGGAGTAGGTGGTTAGAGATCATTAACTTTCCGTCAATAAAAGAATTCTTTTTGCTTATTCGCGATCCCCACATTGACGCGGGAATTAATTAAAAATATGTTTGGAAAATGTTTAAAAAATGGATGTTTGAAGGGCGTAATAGCGTTGCCTATAGTCGACAACTGCCTGTATATTTTTGTGTAAATGGTGAAAACGTAATTCCACACTTCTGGCAAAAATTTGGGTCGCGAGTGGCCGCTACATCAACCATTCTTATATCCACGGCACTGAACGCTGATCAAAATTTCCACATCTTCGATAGAAATGCACTCTCCTCTTGCAGTGCATGTCACAGCAATATAACAATAATTGTAAACCCAATTAATCTACACTCGGAATTGTGTTTCGGAATAAAGAGAAACCATCATTTAACTCTTTACCTAACGTGAAAAGCAGACGACACTTGCAAAAACAAATCTTGAATAACTAATTTTTTTCATTTTTTGTCTCAAAAACATAGGTTATGCCCCCTCGTTGGAACGAGCTCGACGAGCTCGTTCCAACGAGGGGTCATAACCTATGTTTTTGATACAAAAAATGAAAAAAATAGTGAAAATTAATTGGCGATTTTTGAGAATAGCGCTGGCCGGCTTTGGCCGTTACGTTGGGTAAAGGGTTAAGGGCTAGCTATTTGTAGAATGTTGTTGACAAATCTGAAAGGATTTTTGCCCTTCAAATCAACGTCGATGTCAATGGAGGATAAGAGAAAATTGTTAAAAAGATAAGGATTCCAAACTGTAGCATACAGGGGGTGTGGTTCTAGAACCAGGTACGTAGCTATGGAAAGTATGTGTGTAAAGGGGGATGTAACGCCAATTAAGGCCAAAAGAGGTACAAATTGCGAAATGTCCACCGGAGAGGAGGTGTTGAATATTCTTTGGTACCAGTCGTGAAATATCCACCCACAAGAGGATGAGGTGGGATAGGTGCCAATGAACTTTCATATAGTTGGAAAGTCCCCCCCCCCCACCCCCCGAGGGAACGTCAGATGATAGAAGTCTGGAGAGTCTTGACATAGACACCCCCCCCCCCCCCCGAGGGAACGTCAGGTGATCGAAGTCTGGAGAGTTTAGGCATAGACACCACTCTCCTCCACAAATAATTTAATCATTTGCCCGGCCTCTGCGTTTGATTGGTTGAAAGCATACAGCGTGAAAGTCGTCAAAATCGTATAAACCAAATCACGTAATAATTTGGAATGTCTACACGTTCGCACATCCCATCCAACTTTGAAGACTCTGGAAGCCAACCCCCCCCCCCCCCCACACACACACACACACTCAATCCAATTGCCACCGTGAGGGCGTGACGGCAGACTGATAGATGGATAACAAGCTTGTAAACAGAGATCAATGATCGATTTTTCATCGCCTCCAGTCAGCGAGAATATAATGATAATTTTTCGGGACCAATTGAATTTAATAAAATGTACCGAAGTGGGAGACGAATAAAAGATCATACATCCAAACATGATTTTGGAGGAACTTGAAAAAAATGTTTTTAATGATATTGTTAAGTGACTTGCTAAATATCTGTCGTCTGCGATCGAAAATCAAAACAACAAACAATTTGACAATGATTGACGTGACCTGTTTGTGGGACACTTTCCTGAGTTTGACTGTTGTCTTTTGCGAAAATTAAAAGTTTTTCGTTCACGTACACATAGTTTTTATATTTTAATATTACAGTCGGATTAAATTATAAGAAATAACTGTTGTTTTCCTTCGGTTTATGCGATATGAACCGAAAATTTTCAGCACAAGCTTAATCATAACTCGCTGCGCGAGTTATGGAGCTTGTACTGAAAATTTTTTTCGGTTTATATCGAATAAACCGAAGGAAAACAACAGTTCTTTCTTAATTAAACCTCCTGTAGCAATTAAATATTTTTCTCGAAAATTCAAAATATCAGTTCAAATGAAGAATAATATTGGGCAGTCAAGTACAGACTTAGGAAGGGAGATTGAAAGCTAGATAGTAGGAACATTGTGCCAACGCCGTTATGCTTACTTGCGAAATCAAAAAGGAAGAAGAAAGGCGTAGCATTGAGCGGTTTGTTTCTGAAAGCTGGATCGGATGGGACCTGGCGGAGCAACTAATGGGGCTAAAGTGTACTAAAATCTATTCATTACAACGGCAAATTGATCTGGGTTATCATGTTCCCTGGAGCTGACTATGCCATGTCAGCGAGTTGAAACGGGGCTCTGTCTGATACAGAATCTGGCTCATCTGGTCTCATCAACAAGACGGGACATGACAACCCAGACTGCCTATAGTAAGAATATGTTTATAATAATGTTCTTGTAATGTTATATAACACTGGGTATTTAAACATTGAATGCGACACTGACTTGTCAATGCCACTCTCGTCGATGTTATTTTTATCACTTCTATTTTTCTCAGTTTCCGGCGGCAATTTTTGACGCGACCATCTTTGTAATTATCATCATTCCTCTGTCAATTACACGGTAAAAATTGCAGTTAAAATCCCGCAAAAGTGCCTGCATTTGGCTGCCGTTACCGCTACCGTAAAACAATGTGGTGAAAATACGGATTTTGTTTGCATTTAGTTACCAGTATTTCTACCGTAAAATTATACAGAGAAAATATTTACTTTTTGCAACGCCGACCTATTTTGGGTTAGATCTTGGAACAAAACGGAGGAACTGATATTTGGTTTCTCTTCATTACACAGTAAGACTGTTGCTTTGTCATAGAAAGCAGACCAATTAATATTTTTAACCTGCATCCGTACGGATGCAGGTTAAAAATATTAATTAGTCTCCTTTGAAAACTGACTCTTCTAAAACAAGGTTCTTTCGACATAGATGATACTATTTTTGCACAGGCAGAAATTGAATGAAAAATCCTCATCTCAGCTATACATGAATACCTCAAGAGTCAGATTTCTTTGTTAATTGGACCAAGCAATTTCTGTAATTTCTGGTAACGCAATTTCTGCAATACTTTGCCCCCCCCCCCCCATCATCCCTTACCTAGTGCAATAACCGTCCCAGACCTGTACTCTTCACAAAGATACCATTTCAGGCTTTATTATTTTCTGTTCTTGCCTCCGGAAGGGGTGGGGGGGGGGGGGGGGGGGGAGGGGTGCATGGCTTTGCACTGGAATGAGCTCATTGATGTCATTCCGTTGAGGATCATGACCTTGTCCTTGGGGCGGGGATTAAAAGTCAAGGGACTGAAACCAAAATAAGCGGAAATTCTGGTTAAGAGCATTTCTTGTAAAACTATTGTTCGGTTTGCGCTGGGCGAGGGGTTATATAATTATATACTCAAGTACTATAAGAGCTACTCTAGAATCCAGTAAGGATGCAAATTGTTTGCAATTTTGATGTCGGGATCAATTAAATTAATTACAATTCAAAATGAGAATGGCAGGAAGACAGCCCTCGTGGCTATGCTGTTTCCATGCCGTGTACCTTTACATCTGTACATTTCTTCAAGTTGTTCATAATACTCCCCGTAAACGTAATACATTTCATTTCATTTCACCTCTCTGTAAGTTTTGATATTTCTTCACTCTGAGTAGTAACAGTCATTACAGTAATGTTTGCGGTAGAAGTAACGGCAACTGGTTGCTAGTACTTCCTCCGTACTTTTAATGGTAATAGTTACCGCGCATCAGTAAACATTTTAAAACGACATAAAAACACATGAAGACGAACAGCCCCTGACTTAATCTGGGCAAATATATCCGCCCTTTTCATTGAACCCGTGAGTCATCCATCAGTCCGTTACAATGTAATATTTCTTTACAGAGTGGCCATGATCATGAAAACTATCTTGTGCCTAATCCTAGCGACGATAGTGGTAGCTAAAGAAGAAGCTGCGAAAGCTACCCTGGATGATGACCTGAAAGAAATTGTGGACCATTTAGAAGGCTCATCACTCAGAGACAACAACTTGAAACGCACTTTGAAAACCTTGAAAGTCGATAGTAGGCGCTGTAAGTTATAACCTTATTCAAAAATTCGATTCATAGTTCAGCAGCATTGTCTGAAATAGAAAAATATCCGATTTCAAAAGTATCAAATCGCGTTTCGCCAGGGACGTCCGAAGATGACCGATTGGGGATACAGGGCGTAAAACCGATCTGTTCCTACTGTGATTGCATACACTGTATACCAGTTACATCGTGGGCATATCTTGATGATGTAGTTAGAATATAATTCATTCGAAATTATAGTTTAAAAACACAAGTCTTCGTGGAAATGCATTTGTAGATAAATAAAATATACATATAGTGGACGTGAATACTTAGTTATTACGTTAAATTTTTTTTTTCGAAATCAACTTAATAGGTCTATCACTTTATAACTATAGCTCGACCGAAAGGCAAATACATTGTGGAGGGGAGTAGAAATTAGTTATGAAAACAAATTAGTTAAGTAGCGTTACGGAACCCTTGATATATTTGCACCACAATCATAACGTAACGACCTCAGCCCTAATTTGTATTATAAATTAAAATCCTACGACTCCATATTCCAAGATCGCGCTCTTCTCTTTGTAACATCAAAAACAAAAAAAAAAAACAAAAAAAAAAAAAACGTCTGAATGAATGGATGTCTGAAAAGACGCCAAGCCCTTGACTCAAATATATATTTGGCAATCATGAGGGTGAAAAGAACCGACAAAATTTTAAATATGCGACAAACTCCTTATTTGAAGGTGATTTCCACCCACACTGACATGTTTATTCCACCGGAGAGAGGCCTAGGCAAACTAGTAACGGATTTTCTATTTGCGAGCAAATTTAAAAACCAGTTCGTTAATATTCGAATACATCATTGATTATGATGTGCCATTTGGATTCTTGGTGAAGGTTACCAGACACAACGATCGATACTGTCATTAAAAAAGAACTGTGACCATGACCATGACGGGGTCATGATCAGTAGACTATAATTTAATCCTTTACCTAACATGAAAAGCAGACGACACTTACAAAAAAAAAATCTCGAATAGTTAATTTTTTAAATTTTTTGTCTCAAAAACATTGGTCATGACCCCTCGTTGGAACGAGCTCGACGAGCTCGTTCCAACGATGGATCATAACCTATGTTTTTGAGACAAAAAATGAAGAAAAAAATAATAAAAATTAATTGGCGATTTTTGAGAATAGCGCTGGCCGGTTTTGGACGTTACGTTGGCTAAAGGGTTAAAACTTTTACAGTTGTGTTTTCAAAATTTTATTTTCTGCTAATGAATAAAAATGAACGAACTGTATCAAAAGGAGTTCAGAAGCCACGTCAGTTTATCTACAGTACAGCCGTGGACTGGTTACTTTCCACCGATGGGCAATATTTCCTCCAGGTACCACCCTATGCTTCATTAATTAAATTTGCTCATGGTGATTTTTATTACCTGGTAAACGCAAGCGTGGACATCACTACCCACGCGTAGATTATGACCAGTCCACGGCGACTGTACTGTACCAGTAAACTTGCACCCCTCTTGAAACGTTAGTGATGTGATTAATTTCAACCAGTTTTAGTCAAAGACTGACAATGTAGTTCGGGAAGAACACATGAAAACGTTTCATAGTATTTGGCCCTGGAAGATATGCTTTTCCCGTTTTTCTGAAAATAACACTGTAGAATTTTGCCTGTCGAAACAGAAATGCGACAACATTGTATGTCCGATGCTATTTCGGTTCGTTGTTTTGTTCAGTCTTGATTTCGCAATATTTTAATTATCCAAAATGGAATCGAGATATAGCCTTAGAAACAAAAGCGAGACTCTATTACATTTTGTACACAAACGTAATGGTGGGGATACATTTACCTTGCGGTTTCAAACTCTAGTGTCAAAAAGGTGATTAACTAGCCTTTCAGTTTCAGACTCAATTTTCATGGTCATAAAACGCGGGTCGTTTTGCTGAAAACTGAATATGTCTGCCTTGAATTTCCTTATCCAGTAATAAATGTAATAAGCGCGTTTGTTTAACATTATGGGAACGTCTGCTCGTTGTAATTATAGCATTATTTCAATTTGAATGCTTCCATTGATTCAGACACAGATACATCAAAATAATGTGGTTTAATAACTATACTTTTGAGAAGAGTGATTTCACTTCTCACTTGAAAGAAACCTATACGGTCTCGACTTGGACTATCCTTCAGCAGCTTCCTAAATGACGTCAAGCTTCGGCGCATCACGTCGCCTTCTATACTGTTACAGGCGTTTTAGTGCCGGTGTGACAGGAATGATAGTCCGTAGGAAAATTAGTCCCTCTGGACTATTATTCCGCGGAATTATAGTCCTAGGTCTAACATTCCTAGGAATAGTAGTCTGCCGGACTACTATTCCTAGAAATGTTAGACCTAGGACTATAATTCCGCGGAATAATAGTCCAGAGGGACTAACGTTCCTACGGACTATCATTCCTGTCACACCGGGTTTACCAGCAGTACCAACCGTTCACGCCATTACAGGCCGCTCTGGTGGTGATCCTATGAGTGAAAAAATTAGATGTATAATAATAATAGAATAATAATAATAGAATAATAAAGTAAAATACTTTGATGTGTAGAAAGTGACTCCGGGAGTGATATTACCTTGTTGATCGATTCGCCCAGCAAGTTTTTTCTGGGGCACTCATTTCCCAATTCTCTGTTGTAAATTTACATTTAAAATGTTCTAAAAATTAACTTTAATGAAAAAATATGAGAATGTTCTCGTTTGAAGTATTACAATTATTGAATTGCATCTGGAGTTGAACACTTTATTGATTAAAGTATTGTTGGAAAGTGGGATTATTTTTTTATGTTTGAGTGATTTGGCTCGTACAGGCTTGAAAGAATGACCAGGTGATCTTTGTTATTGTGTTGAAAAGTTCGCGTTTGCAGTCGAATTAGGTTGAATATTGCGCAGGTAAAATGTAGCATGTAACAAAAAGAAAATCGTGTGGACTTGAAAATTAAATTTTTCACTTGCGCAAGCGCTCATGAAAAATAAAACTTTCAGGTCCACACTCACGAGATAATTCCCGATATTCAGTAAAATAGCGTAGATATCCTCTATTTACTAACGGTCGAAATGCGTCAAGGTTTCCCGATCAGATCACTGTTTTTATCACAATGCAGACGGTGACAAGACCGTAGTATTGTACGATACTAATTGACGGTTAGAAACCAATTTGTCCAAAAAAAGTTGAAAATACAGTCTTTTAGGCTGCTGTTGATCATCGGTCCCGTCAATTTTTTTGGCTGCCCATCAGAAGGCTTTGGAGCTCCTTGTCCTTAAAATGCAGTTTTTTTGTTTTCATTGGGGTTTTAACGACACCTTAACAGCCAAGGTCACATCGCATCGAACAGTTTTAATGGCTGGTGCAAGTCGCAATACCCGGAGAGAACCACCGAGCAGCGGCAAGGAACAGCAGACTCCCCAACGCACTAACTCTGTAGTTAGTAGCGTTTGAAGTCAAATTTACCATCCACGTGCAGTGTGCATTAGCACACATCGACACCGTGCCCCGACAGGGGCAGTCGGGATTAAATGTTTTGCCCAAGGGAACAACGCAGTCACCGCTGGCCAGGATCGAACTTGGACCTATCGGTTTGAAATTCAATGCTCTAACTACTGAGCCCTCGCGGTTCCAATGTGTAGTATTGACGTGCACAAGCCTTGTTAGTGCCTGAAGAAAGACACCTACAATATCACAGATGGGACGCACGAAGAGTATGTGCTCCCTCCCATCTTCGCCTCGTCGTAAAATACGTAATATCAAATAAAAAAACCGCCGAAAGCTCAGAAGTGATAAACATTACTCGCAAACTCCATCCAGCTGCTTTTGGTTGTTCAAATGTGTTTTAACCCTTCATCCAATGCACAGGATATCAAAATTTATTATTTTAATTATTGTTTTTTACAGTTTTTCAAAAATTAAAAAAAACACATTCATGTGTCCCCTCATGGGGACGAGCTCGATGGGCTCGTTCCCATGAGGGGTCACATGATATGGCTTTGTTGAAACTTTTTGAACTGCTCAATTTGAAAATTAAGTAGCCGGTGAGGCCGATTTGTTAGGTAAAAGGGTTAAATGGCATGTTCAATCCCTTAGATGATATAACTGACGTCAATTGATCCCCGTAGACTTGAAAACTACAGAGAGCAATATACACCAGTAATGTCATTAAAAAATACGTGGAGCAACAGAATGGTACGTACCTCCTGCAACAGTGGTAACCAAACAAACTGTGTTTTCCGCATTTACGTCCATCGAACACAACTAGAAGTCGCGGTTGCCCAATATTTTGTCGTTCCCATATTTTTCACTACCAGTCTAAAACACACTCTATCCTTTCTCTGAACATCGTGGGTCCGTCCTTGACACCCCCAGAATAGTATCAGCAATGGGACCTGAACATAAAAACAGTGTGTATATAAGCAACTTACTCGTACCTTTATCGTCTCTCTGAACTGAAAGATTATTTGAGTGATATTTACACGTGCTGTACACCTCACGAGGCCTGTTATCTGTTTAACACTTTGAATACTGTTGGTATCTAAATGTCTGTTCAATGGCAGAAATTGGAAGAGTCCAAATTCATTGTTTGGGGAAGGCGATTTAATATTTTCAATGTGCAGCCTCGGGGCTGCACGTTCAAAATATTGATTGGGCTACCCGCACATTCATTTAGCAGCCATCCTACTTTATGTAATTATAACGTAACATGTTCTTAGGATGGAAAAGCGTCCTCTTGTGTCCAGAGGGTTAAAGAAAAGTCCTCACCAAAACTCCTTTGATCTCATTGGCGTTAATGTGTCGTTTTCTAGATAAAATTGTTGGTACGTGTGCTATTTTTAAATATTTCAGCAAGGGACGGAAGTTGCCATTTGTCGAATGGAGTTAGAATGCACCACGGCGAGATACAGCATTTCAGCTGTCAAATGTTCAGATGCGAGAACGGAGCGCTGAACAATTTGAGGGGAGGTAATAATAATAATTATGCTTTGGTCATCTGCTGTTTTGCCACAGCTATTCAGTTCAGAGGGTTAGACTACCCTCACCCTATCCCACAAATCCCCTCCATCCTTGTCCCTCCTTGTCTCCCAGCAATCAGACACAAATTATTTTAAAATACCAGATTGACGCTTTCTTAAACTCCCATACTACATTATTGACCCTTTCCTCGTGCAAACTATTATTCGCTTATCTCTCATGGTTTCATTCCATTCTTCCACTAACTTCTCAATGCGTTTATTCTATTAAGCAGGTATTTAGAGTATTCTGAAAGAAATGGTCCCAGAGTTTCAGTTCCGCCCAAACTGCACATTTGACACTATCATCCCACGCATCTTCCGATATCCCACACCTTCAGGTCGAGTCACTTTAATCTTACTTTGAACTGAAATCCCCCCCCCCCCCCCAAAAAAAAAACGATCCATCTAAGTTCTCCTCAACAGTTTACTGGTTTTTTATGTGCAAGGATGCTTTGGCTCTAAGTCCAGTTCGTCAAGTTTTATTGCAATCTTTGAAAACTCTTCCATCGACAAATCTGTCCCGTTGTTTTAGGGTTCCGTCTAACTTCTAGATCCCCATTCCCAGAAGTTGTTCTCCATCAGCTTCCTCACCTATCATGTCCATCCACTTTGAATATTGCCCATATTGAGTTAAGTGTCGCTTCACCATCTGCTGTTTGGAAGGTTTCGTAAACTATGATTTTGAGACAAATAATGAAATTTGAATGATGATTTTTGTGAGTAGCGCTGGCCAGTTTTGGCCGTTACGTTGAGTAAAGGGTTAACTCAGGAATTCTCTCTCCATCTAATTCTGTGTCCATCACCCCAACCCCGACTCTGGGAGAGCGAGTACCTCGTGAATTATTGCCTATTTGTCGTTTCTTTTTCACAGTCCATTCATTTTACACTAAGCCCATATGTTCATCTGTTTATTAGTAAATTCCATGAGTTTCCTTCCACTAACACTGATTTCGCCGTGCCCATACGCTATATCCCTCGCATCCGCCCCCCTTTTGTGTCCACTAAAGGCACCTATCAGCACAATGTGAAACCCTCTGTTCAGGAAAACCTCCTTGAACCCCCAGTGTCCAATTCGGGAGAAAATGGCCGCTTCTATAAGTAGTTGTCAGTTTCATTACACACTAAAAACTAAAGTGTTAAAACTGACACTTTCAAGGTGTTAAACCCATTCTAACTCTTAGGGTTTGATTTTAACACTCAAAGTGTAATGCTTTAAGCACTTAGACATTACAATCGTCAGACATCTGAAACTTGAATGGATGGCACTTCCCATGTGTCTAGCATTGGTGGTTCTTCCAGAATCGTCCATAATTTGATTTTCGCTTGGTGGGTACATAATTAAAAGGACACAACGCAGATGACGCGGATCAGGCTCGAGAGTTGGAGCCTGATCCGCGTCATCTGCGTTGTTTCCTTTTAAGTGTCGCGCGACATTACAGTTGTCAAGAGGTATTAGTGTAACACCTGTCAAGTTCTGGGATATCTACACTTGAACAAAGTGCTGGTTCAGCACTTAGTAAGTGTTAAAAACAGCACTTCAAGTGTAGTTTTTAACACTTTAGTTTTTAGCGTGTATGGGTTTTACCTTTACTTTTTACTTTTATGGCATTTTCCCGCAACTACTGGCCGTCTCTTTAACCTTACCAAATAGGAATAGCAGACGTCACATCCCAAACGAATTCTTGTATAACTAATGATTTCAATCGTTGCGACGCGAGTTGATCCATTGAAGGATGTGAATAACGCTGACGGGTGTCGGCCGACGCGTGAGGTAATAAAAGGTTAAAGGCGTCATTACACGTCGTCATGTGATCTCTTGTATTACATTTGTTGTTGCTTTTCTATTCGTATTTATTCAACACGTTGATTTACACAGTATTCTCTAAACCACTGATCTCATTTTCTCATTACTGTATTCACCAATTATTTATTCCCCGTGTTTTTTCCAGATTTCATCAAAACAAAACAGTGTCAAACAAGAATGAAAAACAGTCCAATGAAGATGATATGTTTCTTTAAAAGTATCAGCTTCATTCACTCATTTCTAGTTTAAATACAGAACACATCTCAGGTAGACTACAGCGGCCAAAAATCAACAACTCCGAGTTAGAGTTTTTCATATATATCACGTGCGCTCGGCGCACGTGATATTCAGGGAAAACTCTACCTCGGATCGTTGATTCAAGTCTCACATACTGAACCCTCGTTGTGTTCTGTCTTACACCATACTTGTATCGATCATGTTTTAATTAGCTGAAGATAAGTATGGAAGCCTGTGTGTTTGTTCTGTCCTCAGCAAACAGAAGGCAGGGTCAAACAGGTATTTTACTGACAAATCCAATTGGAACCAACAATTGAAGAGGACCATGAACTGCCTACCAAAGTTCACTGATTGACATCTTTTTTGACACATTTCCCGTATTGGTGGTAATGAAATCTCCTTCCTTGACAATTTTGCTGCCAAAACACATTTTGGAAACTATTTTGTAATAAGCAAACACCATCTCCGTTTTCGGACACTGTTTTCAAAATACTACTATCCGGAAACTATGAGGACAAAATATTCCACTCGTTATAACCACTCCCCCCCCCCCGCCTTCCTGCAGCACTCTTTCAGAAAATGATGACCAAGCGCGTGAGTGCGTATCCATCTTCACAGAATTCGTAGTTTCTTGCCTCCGGTCGAGACAATTGTAAGTTGAGTGAGCTCTGGCAGTTCCGAATATAAAAGTAGTGCTGCCATAGTGTATTGCCTCAGCGGATAAGTACAAATTGTCTACAGGTATTGCCTCAGCGGATAAGTACAAATTGTCTACAGGTTGTATGTAGTTTCACATGACGGCATGGCATTTTTGGTTCAAAGCTCATCCGACATAATGTAGACCTGTTTACAAGTTAGTATTGTTGATTAATATTAGGCTACTCTTGGCGGAGAGTGGAGGGAGTGCTTTCGGAGCTCGTTTCAATGAGGGGATCATAAGCTATATTTTTGATACAAAAGCGTGAAAAAACATATTCATGAATTGTTTCTGCAATTGTCGTCTGCATTTCGTGTTAGGTAAAGAGTTAAATAGTGATCACAACCTGATAACAGTAAGGGTTCAGGGTAGAAAAATTGCAAACTACACGGGGACTTTTAAGGACATTTAGAAGCTGAAGACGAAAGCAGACTGGGGATAGCGTTCAGAAGTTGCTCACTAAAAGGGTAAAGTCATATAGAAGCTCGGATGGAAAGCATATACATGTATGCGGGTAAAATTGGTGTGTGGATAAAGGAATTAGAATCTAGAGGAAATGATTAGCTCAAAAGGCAACAAAACAATAAAACATAGGAGGCTGTACTCATTCAGAAGTAATAGAAAACGTAAAGGGGTGAATGATAACCCCCATCCCCCCAACGGCCAAAGCAGGATATGAAGAGGCAAGAAAAAGATCCAATGTAATCGAGGACAAATAAAAGGAAACAGAAAAAAATATTAAAGCAACGAGGAAAACATGAGGGGGGGGGGGGGGGGGGTGGGTGGAAGTTTCAATGAATAGTTGAAAGTGCAAAGTACAAGAACAATTTAAAATGTGTTAACAGGGTTGATTTCCTTGAGGACGGACAGAATTGTAGGCGAATTGTTGTTGTAAAAGAGATCTCGAAGAGACACAACATTACAACACTGCCGTCTGACTGGATTAAAATCTATACTGTGCAAAGGAATGTGCTCCATTTTCACTCCTAGAGGAAACACCTTCTGGTTGTATATTACCCTAAAACAAAAAGGAATGTGTTACTCTTGTATGGCAGATATGACATCGTTTCAGAGAGATGTGACGTTTTCTACAAAGGTTACTAGACTGATATTTATCAGTAATCGCAGTTTGGAAGCGATGATGCTTGTTATTTGTCGCTCCATCCATTCCACCTGCCAAACAGCTTTGATGTTCTTATTGATATGCGACTCAAAATCACTGAACAAAATTTTAAAATCAGTGAGAGGCTTGGTTAAAGCCTGTTTTGCCGCACTGTCTGCTGTTAAATATAATTTGTTGCGCAAAGAATATTTTTTACATTCAGTTATATGGTGACAAAATACTCAGAAAAAGTATTATATTTCTACCCATGAATACAACATTTATTCGACCACTTCGCTGTAAAATATACTCCGTAACCCTTTGAAATGAGGGCGGGGCGGAGCGAGAACAATATGAGGCGAGGCTTTAAGTAAAGTCTCGCTTGATACTGTTCTCACTGAGCTTTATGTGACAACATATCCACCAATTAAACGTCTCTTAACCCTTTACCCAACGTAACGGCCAAAACCGGCCAGCGCTATTCTCAAAAATTGCCAATTAATTTTCATTATTTTTTTCATTTTTTGTCTCAAAAACATAGGTTATGACCCCTCATTGGAACGAGCTCGTTGAGCTCGTTCCAATGAGGGGTCATAACCTATGTTTTTGAGACAAAAAATGAAAAAAATGAGTTATTCGAGAATTTGTTTTGCATGTGTCGTCTGCTTTTCATGTTAGGTAAAGGGTTAATATATTTATTATGCCAGCAATTTCCTCCGAAATGTAATCATCATTTGTTTGCAAACCGCTTCATGTTTTCGATATTTGTTTTTCTTACAAAAGCCGACGAACAGTAATGCAACGTAAGGGAAGTAATCCAACGTCTCATTTTTTGCCAAGAGAATTATTGATTGATAACCTCCGACATTTTTGGGCGCATGCACAATTCTGCCTGCTTTCCGACACCATGAACTGAAAACAAACTTTCCAAGGCGATAATCTGCCGACTTTGGCTAGAAAAATAAAATGGCGGACATTGACAATTCAAATACCTCCCGTGTTATCATATTGAATTAATACGGCGTTACTGTTGACCATTATTGTCGGTGTATTTCTCTGTCCCCTGCCTCTAGTTATACCACCCACTTGAAAAGTGGGAGGTATATAGTGTTCACTTGGTCCGTCCGTACGTCCGTCTGTCCATCCGTCTGCCCGTCCGTAACGCTTTAGGGGGGTACACATCTGCTATCCGCAACTCATTCTAAACCAGTGAACGGATTTCATTGACACTCTCAGACATTCTTTTACATATATTGAAGATGTGCACCTCCTATTTTCTTTTCAGATATTTTCATTTTTACAGTTTCCCATATTGAAAAATGAACTTTGTCAGATTCAATTGACATTCTGTACAGATCTGCTATCCGCAACTCCTCTTAAACCATTGAAAAGATTTCATTGAAACTTTCAGACATTCTTTTACATACATTGAAGATGTGCACCTCGTATTTTCTTTTCACATATTTTAATTTTTACAGTTTCCCATACTGAAAAATGAACTTTGTCAAATTCAATTGACATTCTGTACAGATCTGCTATCCGCAACTCCACTTAAACCATTGAACAGATTTCATCGAAACTTTCAGACATTCTTTTACATACATGCAGATGTGCACCTCCTATTTTCTTTTCAAATATTTTCATATTTACAGTTCCCCATATTCAAAAATGTTCTTTGTCAATTCAGGTTTTAGTAGGGAGGGGTATAGATCTGCTATCCGCTACTCCTCTTAAACCATTGAACAAACTCCATTGAAATTTGCAGACCTTTTACATACATTGAAGATGTGCACCTCCTATTTTCTTTCAGATGTTTTCATATTTCGATGTCCGTCCGTCCGTTACGCTTTAGGCATGTGCACATCTGCTATCCGCAACTCCTCTTAAACCACTGAACGGATTCCATTGGAACTCTCAGACATTTTTTTTATATACACTGAAGATGTGCACCTCCTATTTTTC
This sequence comes from Pictodentalium vernedei, assembly GCA_031216915.1. Classification (NCBI taxonomy): domain Eukaryota; kingdom Metazoa; phylum Mollusca; class Scaphopoda; order Dentaliida; family Dentaliidae; genus Pictodentalium; species Pictodentalium vernedei. The sequence continues at coordinate 320,477,756 of CM062297.1, forward strand.
TTTCAGATATTTTCATATTCCGACATACGGCCCTCCGTCCGTCCGTTATGCTATAGGGGTATTACGTTTTTTTTTTTGGGGGGGGGTGGGGGGGGGTACACATCTGCTAGCCGCCACTCCTCTTAAACCAGTAAACGGATTTCATTGAAACTCTCAGACATTCTTTTACATACATTGAAGATGTGCATCTCCTATTTTGTTTTCAGATATTTTCTTTTTTAGAGTTACTCATATTGAAAAATGAACTTTGTCAAATTCAATTGACGTTCTGTACAGACCTGCTATCCGCAACTCCTCTTAAACCATTGAACAGATTTCATTGAAACTTTCAGACATTCTTTTACATATATTGAAGATGTGCATCTCATGTTTTGTTTTCAGATATTTTAATTTTTAGGGTTTCTCATATTTAAAAGTGAGCTTTGTCAATTCAAGCTTGTGGGGGAGGGGGGACATTTGCTATCCTCTTTCAGATATTTTCATATTCCGACATACGGCCGTCCATCTGTTATGCTATAGGGGTATTACGTTTTGAGGGGGGGGGGGGGGGGTACACATCTGCTATCCGCAACTCCTCTTAAACCAGTAAACGAATTTCATTGAAAATCTCAGACGTTCTTTTACATACATTGAACATGTGCACCTCCTATTTTGTTTTCAGATATTTTCTTTTTTACAGTTTCTCATATTGACAAATGAACTTTGTCAAATTCAATTGACATTCTGTACAGATCTGCTATCCGCAACTCCTCTTACACCATTGGACAGATTTCATTGAAACTTTCAGACATTCTTTTACATATATTGAAGATGTGCACCTCCTGTTTTGTTTTCAGATATTTTAATTTTTAGGGTTTCTCATATTTAAAAATGGGCTTTGTCAATTCAAGCTTGTGGGGGGGGGGGGGGGGGTGGGGGGGGGGGGGGGGGGTTGGTTGTTGACATTTGCTATCCACGACCTCTTTTAAACTAGTGAATGGATTTCAATGAAACCTTCAAACATTGGTGTCAGTGTTTGAGCTCTCTTCATTAAACACACTTTTACTGTTGTAAAATATTTCTTGGTGGGAGTGGGTGGTATCATTTAGTGAGCAGTGCTCACAGTTTTCTAGTTGTGAACTAGTTATGGCTCCGCTCTACTGCTTCGTGTTATTGCACAGGGTAAAGTTCTAACGCAGGGCATAAGTTGAAACCAATGCCATGTCAGTTGGAGATATATTTTTTGTATCAGATATATGATTACATTAGGCTAATTGTTGGACAAGAGAATTTGAAGTTTTGGTCACAGAGTTAGAGTCTGGTGCATGGGGGTAAATTACCAGAGGAATTATGGGAAACAATGGCTTCGAAAAATCGACTATTTTTTAAAATGTCATTTTTACACGGAGTTGTTACCAGGAATTTTAACTAAATGAGACGGAAACATATACATTTTTCCTCACATTTTAGAAACGGGGTGGGGGGTGGGGGTGGGGTGGGGGTATATGCTCTAGGGTTAGGTAAATGGGAGAGGGGGGAGGGGTTAGAGGAGGAATTCTGCTTTTGAGGCTGCAATTTTTTCAGGCTGAAGCCTTGCATTTGACAATAAATTATTTCACCAACATTCAGATTGGTTTTTTTCTACTTAGTCATATAGTGTTATATGTTTTTTAGTAGATTTGAAAAATGTAATACATGTCATGTGTTAGCAAACTAAGTTAAAGAATAGTCGCATTTAAAAAGAGTTTATGGCATGTCATGTATGGGAATTCCTGAAAAACTGTAGAGTGGAACCTTAAGAGCATTTCGCTTTCAGTGTCGACTCTTGAGCCAGGAAAATCTTTATTTGTGTTCGAGTTGTAAATACACCATTTTTCAAAACAACTTTCATTATTTCTGGTTTCTTTACAAATGTTAGTGATAGTTAACGCTCAATAAGTGACATCGCATCACAACTGGAAGGAAATAAGTGGAAACGTTGAGAAATCGGTTGGTGTAGCCTAATTTCGCAACTTTTTGAATTTACATGAACATCGCATTGCGAAACCACATTAAGATAGAGCATTGCATATACTAAACGCCGAGCTCTATATTCATGAGAGATGTATGCAATTATGAACAGCCTGATTGTTATTATTCACCACAGAATTGCAGTCACGGTGTATACTTTGTCATTTTGGTCATTGGTGCCACGTGCGTCTGTCATCCGGCCATTGAGCTCTTTCCCTTTTTATATCTAGAGAGCAACACCACTCCCCATAGCAAAGGTTGTTACTACCCATTGTTTTACATTTTGATTGTATTTAGCAGGCAGTGCTATTAACAAGACCTGCGTTGTCAATGAAGCTGGTGATAGTAATAGCAATACTACCTCCAGTGGACTAGAGCAATATGGGGGTGGGGGGGAGTGGGTTGAGGAGGTGTAGTGTGGTAGTGAAAATCAGGCGAAATCTGCTCGCAAAAGCTATCTGGCAGCCACAAAGACTATGCTGTATCTCTTTACTGGTTGAAAATAGAGACTTGTGTTTTTTGTTCATTCACCTCCGTATAGACTCAAGATTCATTTGCCTGAGTGAAATCCAAGGGGAGGTCATTCTTGATTTCGCTTAAGGTTCCGCCCTACACTTTTTCACAATTACCTAGTGGAAAAAATTCTAAGCATAGGGCATATGTTGAACTGATGCCATGTCAGTTGGAGATATATTTTAGTATCAGGTATATGCTTACATTAGGCTGATTGTTGGACACGAAAATTGTGAAGATTTGGTCACAGAGGTGGAGTCTGATACATTGGGTTAAATTACCAGACGAATTAGTGGGAAACAGTGGCTTCGAAAAATTGAATATTTTATAAAATGCCATTTTTATATGGAGTTGTTACCAGGTGTGTAACTAAAAAAATGAAACGGAAACATTTATATTTTTACACATTTAAAAAAAGGGAGTATATGTTAAAAACGGGGGGGGGGGGGGGGGGGGAGGGGGGTTATATGTTCTTTATCGTCAAACGAATCTCTATGAACATGCTTAAGATTGCATGAACACATGCTTAAGATTGTTTATTTATACTTAGTCGGAGAGTGCTATATGTTTTTAGGGGATTTGGAAAATGTAATGCTCGACATGAGTCAGATAACTAAGTTAAAGAATATTCTCATTTGAAGAGAGTGTATGGCATGTCATATTTGAAAATGTCTGAAAAAGTGTGGAGCGGAACCTGCGCCCGTTCATTGGTTAATCTATCAGGCTGGCGTAATAATAAAACTTCCGTAAGATTTAGTGTAGCGATAATGTTCATTCCATCTAAGAATGAAGGATTGCTATAACACCTGATTGAATTGCATACCGGTCTCCTTCTGCAAATCTATCAGAAAGCATGGATACGATTATGGTCAGCATTTCAGAATGTTTTAAATCGTGCTTCCAGGATGTCAAGACAGACGTGGAAAGTGCTACCAAGTTGGAGAAAACTATAGGGATGGTTGTTCTAGGTATCGCTGTGAAGAAGATGGTAGACTTGGAATGGTGGCTGAAGGTTAGTATAACATTATAACATTCTGAATAAATCTTTACTGGTGTATTAGTATTACAGGTTTGCACAAACGGGACGTAAAGGAGGTGGCAAAACGTTTTTTAGGCAACACCTTTTCAAGTAACCCTTTTCAGAGTTCTCTAAGCGGAATAAAAAACGATACTGATAGTTTAATCTGAGTCAGTGCAAAGCATGGGACAAGAAACTTAGAATACTAAAACTTTTGGAACTCTCTTTCATTACCCATCTGAACTCGAGATACCGCTTTTCCGGGCCAGAAACATGATACGTCATAATTTTAAATTATAGAATGGCTGCCAAGCGAATGTATGAAGTAGACCACACGTTGAAAACATTAATGGATCTACTCTAAATAATAAATTAAGGTTCTTCCAATTGCTGCCGTTGAACTGGCAAGGAAGATGCCACCTGGGTTTCAAAGGGGTAAGCTGATGATGTACAGTATGGCAAGACAGTTACACTGCTGGAAAGGGATTGGAGAACACTTTTCTAACAGTGTTTAACATCGCAATTTTCATCAACAAAGTTAAAGAATACTTTGCCTTATCGTCCTTATAAATTAGATTAAGATTCTGGAAGGTCAAAGAATACTTGAAAAGGTAAGCTCGAGTGAACATTAATGGTCTCTGTTCATGATCTAATAACACAGGCGAGCAGAAAATCATAGACTTATTTCGTTCGAGGCAAATGATAGGCTAACGTGCTGAACTTGTTAGACAAACCAAGCAGAAAATGGCATTATTGACATCTGTTTCAGAACATAATCAGTTGTTATTTTGAAACCCTACTTCCGACCCCTTAGAGGATCATTTTGATTTCTTTTGCAATGATATAAGGTATTAGCCCTTTCAACACAATATGCTTACGTTTTTTGCGTGAAGAAAAATCAGACGACCAAACGAACAATACAATCCGTTAGCGACGAGGATCTGTGATAACTGAATCCTGCAGCAATACAGAGCTGCAGGATTAAATTTTATTGTCCCTATTTCCCGATAAATTCGATCTTTTGATTGGTCAGAATGCCTTGGACAAATAGCCATGACAAAGGATGCACCCAACATCCAAGGTATATGAGAGCGTGCAATATCCAGGGTATAAGCGCACGCGAAACATCGGGGTATATTGTTTAAATGAAACCTTTCCGATTTTGCTCGCCTCGAAATAAAAATCGAACCAAAAAACCTGAAAATAGTCACAAATGTCATCAGATTTCCGACAATTCAATCATAAAAATAAAATAAGAACAAATAATTCGGCCCCTGAGTACCAATGTGTTCTATGTCCCAGTAGGCACATAGAACACATTGGAACTCAAGGGACGATATGTCTACAAAATACTGTTTACTCGTTTCCTTAATGACTCAAGGGATTATATAAACAAAATAATTATCACAAATTTGGTCCAAGTGATTGTGGAGCTGAGAAATGCGTCCACAAATTTATTTCCACTATGCTTGTATTGTGTTTCAAACGGGACAAAAGCGTTATCTCCGCCAACATGTATGGTATATGGGGATTTAATACCTGGATGTCTTATTTAAACACCTCGCCTGCGGCTCGGTGTTTAAAAACCGACATCCAGGTATTAAATCTCCATATACCATACATGTTGGTGGAGAAAACTTGTCATGACCCCCCACCCCAAACAAGAAATACAGAATGCACAATGTGTTCGCATATTAGCCGTAGACAACAATGAATTTAACGATGCCATCAGTGGCCCCCAGGTTGAAATAACGGTGTGATTGAAGGAACATTCTTAACTATTTTATGCAAGTATTCCCGAGTGGGGCTGTAGTAAATAATACTTACCTCAACAGCGGGGCCAATTTATTTTCTAATGGTGTAGGATTCAGTGATAATTTGATTCCACATCCGAATAAGCCTGTCGGATTAAAGTATTACTGATCCCCTCCACCGATTTATTGTTCATTATACGCCATCTGCTCATCGGGTGTTACACCTCTCCTTTCGCAAGGATTTATGAATACCGATTTGAGGAGGATTGAAAACTGTGAAGACCAGTACACCATTAAAAGAATACTGTCAAATGCCTGGTACCTAACTGTCAATCCTGCTGCCATAGTTGTCTCTTCATGGTAACAACTGTCATTACTTGGCGTGCAAACGTACCTGAATTTCATCAGAGGAGGAGTATTCGTGTTCTGTGGAGCAAATTCTTCTTTCGGAACGAAATACATTTAACCATTTCCGCTATTGCAAAACGACATCATCTATGTAGAAAGATGACATGTCTTGGAAGAGTCATTCATGTTATAAAAAGTGCTATAAAAAGATATTCCCACAAAGGCGTTATGTTAGACTAAGTGATGTTTTAACCTGCCGTGGTAGGTCAGCAGGTTAAATATACTGAAACGTCCGCTGTTCATGATTGTTCAATACCCTTCTAGCGGAAGGAAGCTTAACCAGATATCAGGTCTAAGGTTCTGCTCCCTTCGTCTAACTAATATTTACGGTGCAGTAGCCGTGGATTGGTCGTAATCCACACGTGGGCTGTACTGTCCACGCATGCGTTTACCTGGTAATAAAAATCATTGTCAGCAAAATTTTAATTAATGAAGCACCGGGTTGTACCCGGTGGCTCATTAATTAAATATTTAATGATTATTCCTATAATTAGTGTTCGGAATCTAATAGTATTGCCCACCCTTGGAATGTGACCAATCCTCGGCGGCTGTACTGTATTGCAATGAATTCCCTAATAAAAGTATCGGTAACTGGTTGGCAGTCTTTGTTCCTTCTTATAACCCTTTGCACTCTGGTGTGCAAATGTTAAAATTCCAAGTGCTGTCACCAACTGTGTTAGGTGAAGGTTAACTCCCAGCGCAGTGACCCAAAATACCAAAATTTCAAACTGCAAATATTTCTCATAATACAATTAATGAAAGTGTCAATGACACTGTAGCTCAACTTGTCAAGACAAAGACATGTACATGTATAGTATGTGATACAGCAATGACTAACATCTAGGTAATGACCTGATAACAAAGGTACATATAAAGTATTGTAATGGTCTGTACATAAATACTGACTGTTGCCTTAACAAATGTATAGGTAAAGTATTGTAAAGGTGGGTGTCAATCAGATGCTAAACTAGAAAAGAAATCTTTGAGTCCCAGAGTGGGTCTGACTGAACCCCAAAATATTTGTTCTCATAACACAGTGATAACAAAGGCACCCCAAAACACACTCGTTCCTGTCCCAAGGTGAAAACAAAGGTACCCAAGAAGATTTGTGAAAATCAGTTCATAAATACGAGCTGTATAGAACTTGTGACAAAAAACTGATTGGACCTAATTTCGGTACAAAATGGCCACTGGCAGCCATCTTGAATTTTGGACCGTACCCAGAAACACTCATTCTCGTCCCAAGGTGATAACAAACGTACCCAAGAAGTTTTCTGAAGATCGGTTCATAAATACAGCCTCTACCCTGAGCCGTATTGACATGTGTGCTTACATTGTGTAAGTAGCACTGAATAAATCAAAGTTCATCTAATTTGCATAATTTCTGCATGAAAAAAAAACCCTTACAATATGTGATGTATTCCATGTTACTAAACATTCATACAAAAATTTATTCAAATCAGAACTTTCATACAGAAGTTCTGTACAAAAGACTGATTGCACTAATTTTGGTACAAAATGGCTGCTGGCGGCCATCTTGAATTTCGGACCACACCCAAAAACACTCGTTCTCATCCCACGGTGATAACAAAGGTACCCAAGAAGTTTCGTAAAGATTGGTTCATAAATATGGCTTCTAGTCTGAGCTGTATAGAAGTTGTGTACAAAAAACTGATTAGACTTAATTTCGGTACAAAATGGTCACTGGCAGCCATTTTGAATTTTAGACCGCTCCCAGAAACACTCGTTCTCATCCCAAGGTGATAACAAAGGTACCCAAGACATTTCGTGAAGATCAGTTCATAAATACAGACTCTAGTCTGAGCCGTATTGACATGTGTACTTACTGTGTGTAAGTCGCACTGAAAAAATCAAAGTTCATCTAATTTGCATAATTTCTGCACGAGAAAAAAACCCGTATTATATGTGATGTATCCCATGGTACTAAACATTCACACAAAAAATTATTCAAATCAGCGCTTTCATATGGAAGTTCTGTGCAAAAATCTGATTGCACCTAATTTTGTACAAAATGCCTGCCAACGGCCATCTTGAATTTTGGACCGGACCCCAAAACACTCGTTCTCGTCCCACGGTGATACCAAAGGTACCCAAGAAGTTTCGTAAAGATCGGTTCATAAATACGGCCTCTAGCCCGAGCCGTATTGGCATTTGCACTTACAGTGCTGAAAGTAACACCAAAAAAACATCAAAATTAGTCTAATTTGCACAATTTACGCACGAGAAAAAAAACCGTATTATATGTGATGTATCCCATGGTACTAAACATTCATACAAAAAATTATTCAAATCAGAGCTTTCATATGGAAGTTCTGTACAAAAAACAGATTTCTGCATCGTCGGTACAAAATGGCGGCTGGCAGCCATCTTGAATTTCTGACCGGACCCAAAAACACTCGTTCTCGTCCCATGGTCATAACAAAGGTACCCAAGAAGTTTCGTAAAGATTGGTTCATAAATACGGCCTCTAGCCCGAGCCATAGCAGCTTGGCACTTACAGCTCAGAAAGTAACACTAAATAAATCAAAGTCAGTCTAATTTGCATAATTTCCGCACGAGAAAAAAACCCGTATTATATGTGATGTATCCCATGGTACTAAACATTTATACAAAACTTTATTCAAATCAGAACTTTCATACAGAAGTTCTGTACAAAAAACTGATTTTTGCATCATCGGTACAAAATGGCCGCTGGCAGCCATCTTGAATTTCGGACCACACCTAAAAACACTCGTTCCCGTCCCAGGGTCATAACAAAGGTACACAAGAAGTTTCGTAAAGGTCGGTTCATAAATACGACCTCTAGCCCGAGCCATAGCCAATTGTTGACGTACGGACAGACGGACAGACGGACAGACGGGCCATGACAATAGCTCAAATTTGACTTCGTCAAAGTTGAGCTAAAAATTCAACCAATTTGGTCTTTTGTTTGACAGAGCTCACTGAGCTATACCAAACACGATCGAATTGGTTAACCCTTTAAAAAACGTAACGCCAAAACCGGCCAGCGCAATGCTCAAAACTCGCCATTAATTTTCATTATGTTTTCATTTTAGTCTAAAATACATAGGTTATGACCCTTCGTTGGAACGAGCTCGTCGAGCTCGTTCCAACGAGCGGTCATAACCTACGTTTTTGAGACAAAAAAAAGGAAAAACATTTGTTATTCAAGAATTTGTTTTGCAAATGTCGTCTGCTTTTCATGTTAGGTAAAGGGTTAAATTTCTACCAGTAGTTGAACTATGGGGAGAAATTGCTGCTTGAAATCTGGTACTTTGACATCACAATGCAGAGAGTTAAACAGTATATACTATATTTGTGCATAATGTAACAAATGCCAAATACGAATTGGGCCTACCATGGAAGAACAAATTTAAAATTGACAGACAGACAGACAGACAGACAGACAGACAGACAGACAGACAGACAGACAGACAGACAGACAGACAGACAGACAGACAGACAGACAGACAGACAGACAGACAGACAGACAGACAGACAGACAGACAGACAGACAGACCAGGCAGACAGACAGACAGACAGACAGACAGACAGACAGACAGACAGACAGACAGACAGACAGACAGACAGTCAGACAGACAGACAGACAGACAGACAGACAGACAGACAGACTATACTAATACAGAATGTGAACACATACACGTACTGCAGGGGGTGGCATAGTAGCAACGTGGGCTGTCTTCCTGCCATTCCCATTTGACTGAGACAAAAATATCAAACAATCCTGACGACAGACAGCGCATACACAAGTTAGAATCTTGTATGGCATGGTGGGTAATTGAGACAATTGCTCAAGACAGTTCGCGATTCAGTATTCACAGTTGAGTCACCATAAATCAAGTACGTGAACTGGTCTGATTGTTTCTACAGAATGTATAGGGCGTACCCCTACAAGCCCCAGACAGGGCAGATACCCAGGCCGCGAGAGGGCAGTCCTTATACAGTCTCCAGGGGAACAAACCACGAGGAGCACCCGCAAACCTTCATCCCACGAACCACCTGGCTCAGGTGACAGCTCGGAGGGATCTCCTGTGCCTGTCTAGTAAACTATAAATATCCCCAAATGGAAATCCACCCCACCGGGACCGGACAGTACTCCACCCTTCACTCACCATACTTTGATGAGGCACAGAATTTACCTGCAGTCGGGACAAGTAGGATTATTGCAATAGTTGTATAGGCCGTATGAATCCAAGAATCTCTGAGTTAATGTCTTTTTAAATTCAGATCTGGGATAACTCTGAACAATTGTTTCTATACCACTCCAGATCCCCGGGAAGGTATGGAATGGAAGATGGTTCATTAAAAATGCCAGTCTCTTAAACGTCACGTCTTTATATGTGCGGCCGAATGTGTTAAAAGGTATATTTTTGTGTGTTATCGGCACCGATTAGTATACTCCGCGATCGGAACGGCGGACAACGTCCTTTTGTTGACATAGTTTAATCAGCAAATGAGTAAATACCCCTAGCCACTCATTTTTGGTGTCTATGTTATAGCCTGTTCATGGCTTGTCTATTCCTTCTAGACTAGCCTTCGGGTTAAAAGATGATTAAAGCAGAAAAATAGACCAACCAGATTGAATGTGCTGCATGTGAAAAAGGTGGGTGAGGTCTGGGCAGCACATGTCGCCTGTGCCCCTCTTCACTTCCTCTGCCTCTGCAGCAGTATGAACACGAACTCCCATTCGAAAAATAAACGACGCCCTTTCCTGACACAACAGCACTTGAGAAATCTGAAGAGAGCATTCCGTGTTACAAACTCACGCACAATCGAATGTCATGAACATGTTATTTCCATCTACAGGATGCAGCTGGGGCAACGGTGACTGTAAGGGAGTAAATGAAGAGTGGACATCTGATTGTTATAGTTACAGATGCCAGAAAACCAACTTTGGCGCTTATTCGATGTACCATAAAGTTAAAACTCTGAACGGTATTTATCTTTTAACTTACAACAAGAATGTATTTTCCTCCATACAATTCAAACTTTCTAGCCAAATACACAGAACGACACCAGAATGTGAATGGGTTAATCGATATGGCACGGGTGTCAGCGCGGAAGGATAGAATGAGAGGCCACACATACGCGTGTCGTTCTGTGTTTGTCACACGCCTTCGCGTCTATAAAAACAATTATTAGAAAGACACTTAGCGATTCATTTGACAACTATCAACAAAAACAACACATTTTATGGCCAACCAAATTTGCGAGAGGAACCCGTGTTACTCTTTCGTCCCCTGAGTTTCAATGTGTTCTATGTGCCTACTGGCACATTGAACACATTGGAGCTCATGGGACGATTTTCAACTTTGTTACTGTGGATGGGGATTTCATAGAACAGACGTCTAATAAAATACAAACCTGTATTGAGGTTAAGAACCGCAGAGCGATCATTCGATTGAGGTAGAGAACATTTTTTTACCTGCATTCATCGACAGCTGAATTAGACATGTCGAGACCACCATTCTGATATATGAAACATTAATCACCAACCCAGCCAAATATAAATTAGAATATATAATTTTTTGCCCAGATGATATTTTTATATAGACCTACCTTCCTTGAAACCTGGAAAATAAAACGAAGAAACATACAGCTAAAACGCTGCTATCAACTTTGGTTGTTATAGTACAAGAGGGGCAGTGAATGGGGAATACGTCATACACAGCCCAATAACGTAATACCTTGACGTCGTGATCTTCATTCATAAAAATCAATTCATAGACCATGGATGATTGTCAACATATATAAGAACAAGTCAAGAAAGTGGGGATATTGCAAGATAAATTGATTATTACAACGAAGTGGGTTTCCAAGATGGTGTGTTGAAGTGGGGACCTCGTCTCTGGGCCTATATCAACGAGTCCGTTAGGACAAGTGGATATATAACCTAGAGACGAGATCTCGACTCAGTACACCATCTCGGAAACCCACGTAGTGATAATAACCTATATTTCTTTTTTCTTCTAAATATTGTCATATCAAGTCCACCATAATAATAATAATAACACTTTGGCCAGCCGCTGATTTGTCGCGGTTCTCGGGCGAGAAGGCCTTGGTTACCCCTGTACTCCCAACTGCTTCCCTATTCCCACGCTTCTCCTCTCCTCCCAACGCTCGGAGACGATCTCTTGATGACACCCCTTGCCCCATTCTTCCCAATCTCTTCGATTAGCATATTAACCCTCTCCTTTGAATCTCCCCCTAACCACATGTCCTTCATTCTCCCATCCCACTTCCCCATTATACTCCCAGTGAATCTTATTCTGTTAGACTAGTACTTTGGGCATTCTAGAAGAAAGTGTCCCAGGGTCTCCACCATTCCCAAATTACACATCTGGCACTCTTTTTCACTGTTTTTCCCAATTTTTTCCCCCAGCTCCAAGGATCGCGACCTCAGCTTGAACACAGTGACCCCCCAAATGTGCCATCAAGGTACTCTTCAAAACCTGGCTTCTCTTTATCACGCAGGCCACCCAAATACCTCTTTGATTTGACTCTCTCTCGCCAATTACGGTTACAAACTCCCATAACCCTTTCTCTGACGATTTTGTCTCCTGGTTTGCCCCACATTCCAGGTCCGAGATCTCCAATGAGAAGTTCTCTACTAGCTCCCTCACTTGGACCATCCACCCCGTCTTGATATTTGAGTTGAAAATTCTCAGGAACATTACTTTACACCATCGGCTGTCGGAGAGATTTACCAAATAATTAAGATAACCGAGTTTCAACAGGTCTATCCTGTCCTTGATCTTCATCCACCCAAGCTCACCCCTGATTGCTTCTAGCGCTGCGGAATTACTCGATCCCGTTATCCATCGGCCTGCATCATTCTGCAGGATTTCCAAGCTCTTTCCGTCTGGTTTAGGGGTACCACTTCCGTACCGTATGTTACACTTCGCAGACCCACCATTTCCCAAATGGTTTTCCCCACGAAAACAAACCTTATTGAAACTGTTTCTCCCTATAAGTTTCATTTGGTTAAGGATTCACTTCCCCTTCAGAATCAATTTATTTGTGTGGTTTCGGTAGATGCCTCTTCCTGTAATGTTTATATTTACCCCCAAATACTCGTAATCACCTGTCTCTCCTACACCGAGAAGTTTGCTGCTACCTTCCGGAATGCAGAACTCACCCACTCTCCACCCTCGAGTGGGGTCCACTTTGCGACCCACGGGTATAACTTTGCTCTTGCTTTCATTAAGTTCGAGTCTCCATTTGCTCCCATATTTCACAACAATACCCAGCATTTTCGTTAGCCCCTCTTCGCTTTCTGACACTAGCACCATATCTTCTGTAAAAAATAGCCCTGGGATCTTCAGGTCCCCAACTGCTACCCCCTCGTCGCTATGCAGGAGTTCATCTCCTAAGCCTTTGATGTACAATGCAAACAGAATTGGCGAAAGGATACACGCCTGTTTTAGACCTATCTCCACAGGCACACGTTTTGTTGTAATGTTCCCCAGGCTAAGTTCACTCTGTACGTCTTTATATAATGCTTTCATACTTCCAACAAACACGCCCCCTAAGCCCAGAGCCTTCAGCTTGCGCCACATGCCCTCCCTCCATACTCTATCGTTTGCGTTTGCCTTTTTGACATCCGAAAAGGCCATAAACATCTTTTTCTTTTTTGCTTTCGCGTATTCTATCATTTGGGATAGCGTGAAAAGATGGCAAGTAACTCTCTTTCCCCTCCTGAAGCCATTCCGGATTTCTCCCAAAAAACCCTTCTCTTCAATCACCTCCTCTAGTCTCCCATACAGGACTTTACAGAAAACTTTTCCAATGTTGCTACTGACAGAGATCCCTCGATAATTATCCAAAACGTCTTTTCCCCAATTTGTGAATAAATGTCACTTTGCTTTCTCTCCACTCCTTTGGATCTCTTGATTTTCTATGGCTCGATTGAATAGGGCAGTTAGGCATTCCACGAATTCCTCTCCCCCTTTTGTGATAAACTCGTTAGGAATTTCATCCACTCCTCCCGCTTCTCCATCCCTTAATTTTGAGATCATCTTTCGCCCCTCTTCCGTTTTAATTTCGCTGCACACGAAGTTCGATAGGTTTTCCTCGACCTGATTTGGACTCTCAGGTGGGCTCCCCATACCCCATCGCTTATCGTTTACATTTTCCCAGTGCTTGACTAGTTCTGATGCGACTTGATTTTGCTCGTCTGTAACTCTCGGTTACTTCCTTTCTTACGTTTATTCACCCATTTTCAAAATACGTTCGAACTCGACCCCCCTGTCGTTCTTATCGTCCTGATAAGACTGCTATTTCACACTCTCCTGATTATCGTCTTTAATCTTATTTACTTTATTTTGTGCTTGTTGGTATTCTTCCTTTGCTACTGTGGCCTCGTTGCTTTCCGCCCCCTTAAGTTTTCTACTTATCCTGTATGCAGCACATTTAGCTTTTCTACCCTTTATGGCCCTTTTCATTTTTTCATTCACACTGTACCCAAGTTCCCGTGTTGGTACCCTGATCTTTCCTACACTTTCCTTCCCTGCCTCCACTAGGCTCGCAACTATGGCGTCGGCCATCATCTGGACACGGCCCCCCTTGGGTACGGTTGCAAGCTTTGGTTCAGTTTTTCATTGAACTTCGCATAGGCAGCATCCTTTTTGAGTTCCCAAATCTCCTTAAAGCTTCCTTTGCTTTTTACTAAATTTTTGGCCCTGATCGTCACTGTAATAAAGTTGTGATCACTATCCACCTCCATTTTACCCTCATCATCCACTTCTACCCCTATCACCGCCCTCCATAAATTAATATCTGTGCGAATGCAGGCGATTATTGATTTTAGATTAGATTAGATTAGATTCTTTATTTTGCAGTATACATTATGCAGTTTATATATGCATATTAGATTACAATCGTGTGAAAGTATACTACAGGGAGATGACATAGCCAGATTGGCTGTCTTCCTGTCATCTCCCATATAATTATCATTATATATACAATATAACATTGTCTTCAGACTGTGCCAGTTTATCGAACAGTTACTAGGAATGACTTGATTGAGACGTTCCCTGATTAGGATGTGGTGTGCAATCAACGAGTTGGTGGACTATGACTTTAATTTCATCGGCCTCCATACTGTACAAAATTTTTTCCCACCATGTTCTTACCAAAGATAGTTCTTGGAATCTTAAATCTAAGCAGTGTTGAAAGGTAAAAATTACTTGGTTGTCTGGACATAGTCCTCAGCTGGAGGCGATGGAGAGACGAGAAAGCCAGGCATCTATATAGTTTGAGCAGAAATATTCTATATTTCTAAATGAATCGTTGGATCTGAAGTATATTGATATGCCCCTGTCTGTACCAAAAACTGACATGCTAAGGTGAGAATGCCAAATTGGATCACATGTCAGTGAAAAACAGAGAGAATGGACAATTTTAAAACTATGAGTTACAATCTGGGCAATATGGATTATTGCAGGTGACATTTTCGGCATATGACTCTAGTAGTTTCGTAGTTAACTGTTTTTTAAAGCTAGATCTGACAGTTATGGCACGTATGTTCGGGGCAAGTTCGTTCCACATTCTGGCGTACCGATACACTGGAAGATTGTCCAGGTGTCTCGTTCGCCTTCGATCTGTTCGCAGAAGATCACTTTGTCTGGTTCTTATGCCATAATTGTTATCTTTCCAGTAAAAGAAGTTATTAAAGGACACCGGAAGGTTATTGTTCTTCCAGTCAAACACAAAGACACAGGCATATAATTTAAATAGGTCATTTACTTTCAAAATATTGCCCCCTAAAAACAGAGGATCTGAGTGGGCTAGATAACGTTTAAAATTGATTATTCGCAATGAACGTTTTTGCATTGCCAGAATTTTATTAATAGCCTTTGAATTTCCCCAGATGTGGATTCCATATATTAATTGGCTATGTATCAGAGCATAATAGAGCGATTTCATAGCCTCGTGTGGTAGTATATTTTTAACCTTATTAAGGGCGTAATTTGCACGCGCTATCTTGGAGCACACATAAGAAATATGGGATTTATATGATAGATTCTCATCTATATTTATTCCTAAAAATTTAAACGCCTTTTCTGTTTCTTTAGACCCAACTCTTTGAATTTCCTTTCCGTTAATTATTATTTTGTTACAAAGGGGCATTGATTTATTTGGACTGAAAAGAATAAATTTCGTTTTGTTTGCATTCAAAAATAGTTTATTAGTTGAACACCATTCCAAAAGTTTATTTAATTCAATATTTGCGCTTGTTACTAGGGTATTTACATCGGGACCAGAGGAATTGGCTGAAGTATCGTCAGCAAACGATAAAATCTTCAAAGAAGTAGCACGGTTCATGTCATTGACATAAAGCAAAAATAAAAGCGGCCCAAGAATCGAGCCCTGAGGAACGCCACATGTGATATCCTTCTAGTCAGACGTATGTTCATTATAAGAGACAAATTGTTTCCTACTCGAAAGATAGCTTTTAAACCAATTATTACTTATTCCCCGTATACCATACATTTCTAATTTCCGTAATAAGATGTCATGGTCAATTGTGTCAAATGCTTTTGAGAGATCAAGGAATATCGCGAGGGTACTACTTTTATTGTTACTGTTATTTTCTTCCGCTATAGTTTTTAACAGTTGCATGACTGGATGAAATGTACTATGCTTTTTCCTGAATCCATACTGGTGATGGTATAAAATGTCAAAGTGGTCAAGGTAATCAAGTAGTCGAGTTAACATGACTTTTTCTAAAACTTTGGAAAACGTGGGTAGAATGCTTATTGGTCTGCAATTGGAAAAATTATATTTGTCTCCGGACTTGAATATTGGGATTAGCTTAGCTATTTTCATTTTGTCAGGAACTATTCCTTGGGCAAATGAACAGTTAATTATATGTGTCAACGGTACAGCAATTAAATCGATTGAGCATTTCAGGGTAATTGGTGTGATATTGTTATTGTCTTTACTTTTTTGGCTTTCATCGCGGAAACCACATTTATAATTTCCGACGTTGTCGCGGGATTAAGAAACAAATTACTCAAAGTATTTCCATCCATATAATCATTGAATGTTTTAGACTTTTTGTGTATTTGGTTGCTCGTAGTTTTGCCAATAGAAGAAAAGAAATTATTGAATTCTTGTGCTATTTCCTGAGGGTCATTTAATTGTTTGTTATCATAGTTAAAAAAGGAAGGAAGTTTTGTGTCGTGTTTTGCTTTTTTAATAGTTTCATTCAGAATCTGCCATGTTTTACGCATATCAGATCTATTTTCCATTAATATATTCCTATAATAAATAGCCTTGCTCTGCTTTTTAACTCTATTAAATATTTTGCAATAATTTTTGTACGTTTGAGTATTGGTTTGGGTTGGGAATCTCAGCTTTTTAACATAGAATTTATGTTTGATATTTGAAGAGGTTATTAGTCCCCTCGTCATCCAGGGATGTTTCTTTACAAACCTTTTGTTTACATTGACATTTTTAGGGGGGGAAAGCTAGTTCGAATGCATTTAGGTAAATGTTCAAGAATGTATTTTAAGATGTGTTCGGGCAATCTGATTCCGTGACTGAGGTAAAATCGCTTTGTTGCAAAATCGATCTGAAGTTATCAATACTCTCTCTGTTTATTATTCTTCTTAAGACAGTTGGTTGTGTCCTCGTTTTTCTCTGCGTTGTTTCTACATAGAACGTACCAAAATGAACTGACACATCGGTAATAATTACACCGGATAATGAAGGAGATGTCATGTTATTTGAAAATATATGGTCAATAATTGTAGCAGAGTGCGTAGTTAATCTAGTCGGCTTGGTGATCAAAGGCAAAAACCCTTGACTAAACATTGTGGCAATGTAGTTTGCAGTTTTTAAGTGTGATTCAGATTTTAAAAGGTCAATATTCATATCACCCATTATGTAATACGGTAATTTTTCATCGTTTATTATATTTGTTATGTCATTTAAAGTAGACTGAAAAAGATCTAAGTCTGCCCTTGGTGCAGTATTCGGTCTGTATATAACCCCTATTATTCTTCTTGTTTTATTAATATTAGCTTCTATGAACAATGATCCAATAACGTGTGGAATAAAAACACTCAAATCTTCACGCTTTTTGAAGTCAATAGTTTCTTTTATAAACAACCCAACGCCACCTCGACCATCATCGTCACTAGGGCGATTAATTTTGAGAAGTGGGTGGTAACCTTCTAAAGCGTATGACAAATAGTCTGGAATTTGAAAAATCTCTGTAAGTCCAATAATATCGAAGAAGTTGTCAGACTCTTGTAAATTATGCATCAAATCCTGTAATGGATCCCAGTGGACAGTGAGACTCTGACAGTTGATCTGAAAGAGGGAGAACGAATTGTTCATTTTATTGAATGTGGTTCGAAAGTTATCTGGGAGGTAATAGTTACAATCGCCACTGAATTCTTTAAATGGGGAATCATTTTCATCATTTATTTTGTTATATAAATTTACAGAATCGTATTCCATAGATGTCTGTATCTCGTCCAATGTCAAGCTACCCACCAATATCTCGCGTTGCACACCAAGGTTGATTATGATAATATCCATTGAGGTCATTGGCGGTTGTTAAAACTGAGGTACATGGCACAGTCTGACACAGTGTTGACGACAAAAGTACGATAGTTGGGGTTATCATTAGAGACAGTGTTCAGCTGAGGAGGAAAAATAATGGTATCATTGCTGTAACGTGCGAGGGATGACTGAAATACAATAGCAGTTATACTACCGGCGAAACACGGATTTTGTTTTCCGAACTTTGAATATCTTAGCAATAAATTACCAAGGGTGCGGAGCTCAGCCATATAAAGCTTATTGTGTTGTAAACTGAATGTTTAATTTCCACCAAGGATACCTGAAGTTACATTCAGATAAAATCTTTTCCCAAATCCAGCCACTGCTGCTTCATATAATTTCGTTATAATTTCCTTTCAATTCAGAGTGCAACCATTTATGAGGTTGAAGGAGGGATTTCACCAAAGATTTTTGAAGTTAAATTACATGAGTCATGAGTTAGATGAATGGTTAATTTCCACCAAAAATTCCTGAAGTTACATTCAGATAAATCTTTTCCCAAATCCAGCCACTGCCGCTTCATATAATTTCGTTATAATTTCCTTTCAATTCAGAGTGCAACCATTTATGAGGGTGAAGGAGGGATTTCACCAAAGATTCTTGAAGTTAAATTAGATGAGTCATTCATCAAATCCACCCACGGCTGCTTCATAGCAGCCATGAATGGCGTTGATGAAAAATATCAAACAATAATTTGTATCTTAAAGATACTCAGTTCTTTTAGCGAGTTAGGAATTAGCTGCGTGTATGATACTGTTTCAATTCAGTGTGCAGCCATTTCTGAGATTGAAGGAGGGATTCAGTTTTTCAAGTTTTCAATTATCAAGTAATTATCCAATTAAGAAGTTGTTTAGGTACTTCCGATCGGATCTTATCCTTGTTAACTGACTGGAGTTTTTTCATCAAGGATTCCTAAAGTTACAATTAGATGAATTCATTCATAAAATCGAACCACAACTGCCTCATAGCAATGAAAATTATCAAACAATATATTTTTTTCTAAGCAATACTCGGGATCAGGTGTTCTGGGCATGAGTGGCATATCAGGGTCAGAGTATATAAATCTGAATCAGATTTTCAGGGCATGAGTGGTCTATCAGGGTTAGAGTACGCAAATCAGAGTTAGGTATTCTGGGCATGAGGGGTATATCAGGGTTAGTGCGAAAATCAGGGGCAGGCATTATGGGATTGATAGGTATATCAGTGTTCAAGTACATAGAACAGACATTCTGGGCATGAGTGGTATATCAAGGTTAGGGCACATAGATCAGGGTTAGGTGTTCTAGGTATGAGTGGTATATCAAGGTTAGGGCACATAGATCAGGGTTAGTTATTCCAGGTATGAGTGGTGTATCGAGGTTAGAGTACATAAATCAGGGTCGGATATTCTGGGCATGAGTGGTCTAACAGGGTTTGATTTCATAAATAAGGATCAGGTATTTTGGACATGGGTGGTAAATCAGGATTTGAATACATAAATCAGGGTTAGATATTCTGGGCATGAATGCTATGTTTTCTATCGTTCCTCTCCCGGGTTCAGTTCCCCTTACACCTCGCGTCCCTGTTCAGAATCTTCAGACCGGGCTCGTTTGGGAAGTTCAACAGCTTCCTTCCATTCCTGTTTACTTTCTTGTCCCCCACCCTCTATGCATTCTTCATTATTACCTATGTGTCCATTAAAGTCACCCATCAGAATTATATCGAGCCCCTTGTTTTGTAGTTCTGTGATATTGGACCTTAGTATTGAGTATATCGAGTCATTCCACCCGGGTTTGCTTCCCTCCACCGCACAGTACACAATCCCAAGGGCAGTACTTTTGTTTCTCAGGTTGATCCTTACCCATCCAATTTCTTTCGATACCTCAGCCGAGGTGCTGACATCTTCGAGGTCTGTGATCAGCGACGGTTTTAAATCCTCTTTAATATATCTAATGCAGTGCCTACCCCTCCCCCTTTTTTCTAGCCTTCCGTTCGCCCTACACCTGTCCACACGCATCCCCTTACTTGGTCTACCCGTTCCTCGTGTCTTACCCACGTTTCGCTTAAGCCCATGACGTCAAAGTCCTCTGCCTCGATCAATGTAGCAATTTTACTTACTTTCCGGTAGAGACCCAGGATGTTGCTATAACCCACTTTCAGGGTATCAAGATTCATTGGCTTCCGCCTACTGGTCCCATTATTATCTAGCCCCTGTATGTTTGTATATCCTATTTTGTGTACCTGTGCTTTCCTTGGGAATCTATTCCTATTGAAGTGGATTTTTGGTCCCTTTTCCTTATTCCCCTTATCCCATTTTTCACAACTATGGTTTATAACACATTTTCTGTGTTCATTCCCCCCTTCTCTGAACTCCCCTCCCCTCCCTAAACCAAAAGGCTCCACCACCTGCAACATATTTCTTCCTAAAACCTCTGTACCCCTTGGGCTAAGATGGAGACCATCCCTTCCATAGAGGTCCTTTCTGCCCCAAAGTGATCCCCAATTGTCTACAAAAGGTATCCCAAGTTCCTTACAATACTCCCCCAATTCCTCATTGACCACAATGATCCGCGAATTACGCTCGCCCCCACCACCTAGTACTGGGAGAAGCCCCGAAACCACTACCTGTGCATTCTTGGCATTCAGTTGAGTTATTAAGGCCTTGTAAGTCTCAATAAGTTGAACAGATTTCCTCTCCGTGATGTTGTTGGTCCCCACGTGTACAACAACCATTGGGTCTGGGTCCGACCCCTTTACTAATCCACCCACTTTGTCCCTTAGGTCCTCCACCCTAGGCCCCGGAAAGCACAAATTGGTCCTGTTGACACTGTCGGGCCCACACATCAGCCTATCTAACACACGCACTATACTACTCCCTGCAACCACCAACTGCCTCTTTCCTGTCCTACTACCCCTGTTACCACCTCTGTTCCCACTGGACCGGCTCGCAGTCTTGCACTCCTCCACACTAACCTCCATGCCTACCTCTACCTCTTCAGATCCCACCTGCTCCTCAGAATTCTCGAAACTACCTAACACACTAGATCTATTTTGGACACTGCACTCCCCTTTTTGCCCACTCCCACCACAAGCCGCCTTGTTCTCGTTTACCACCTCCCTAACCTTCCCTCTGACTCCTGCCCTTACAGACGCCACATGGTCATAGCTATCTCCCTCACTATCCGATTCTAAACGAATACGCCTTTTGCCCCCCCCCCCCCGACCCCCGACTCACACTACTAGCCTGGAGATTTAGTTTAGTTTAAACAATATTTATTTCAAACTTTCTTCACTATGTACAATTTCTACCAATAATCTATGGTGTGGATTCGGCAGTAAGGTAACAGCTTATAAGTGCCCGTCTCCACTCACACAACAGTTACAAATAACAACGAGAAGACGCCGAGAAAGATCTAATCAGTCAAACCTTGGTAGCTTGTGAACCATTTTCTCGTATGAAAGGACAATTGGGAGAACAAATGGAAAGAAAAGAAAATATAAGAGATTGAATTAATAACAATGGAATACTGGAACCAACTTCCTAGGCAAGGAATAATTACTGGGCTATAATAAGAGATAAGTCTGTTCTGAGAATCAATATCCAAGCAGCAGAGGGATATATGAGTCAATGACCCCCCAAACCATTTCCATACTCGATAGAATTCCTAATATATTCCACTACCAGCTAGGCTTACCATTGATTTTTATTACTCACAGGCAGAGGAATGAGAAATCAAGGTAGGCTAGAGAGTTATTAACCCCTTTTGGGCTCACAAGGCCGGCTTTTCTGCCCAAGACATAATCTCTCCCATTTCGGTATCATTACTGGAGGTCTATACGCGGGGTATTGATGATATATTACCAACTGCAGTCTGCAGCCGCCTGGTAGGATAAGCGGGTAGCGTGAAGGAGATAACTAAAGGGAACTGAAGCTGGCGTCGGCTTGAAATGAATGTTTTTTATGAGTTATAAGCACAGGATTGTAGACTGAGTATTTATAAAAGTCAACAGTACCACCAACGCAGACAACTCAAAAACCACCCGCGAACCACTCCCACTGCGCAGATAACTCCTAGAAATGAAACCTTTACCTCCAACAATGCATTGTCTCGCGAGTGAGGACGTCGTCCGCGCGCGGGTCCCATACAGGCCGCGGTTATCACACTATCCCGAATGACGATGTAGGATAAAATGCCCCAGGAAAAACGAGGGAAAAGCATAGTTTGTTTCCTAATTACTGACCGGGGAATGGCGATAGGGATGCCTGTGTCCTGTGAGTCGAATGCTAATAGAACCACGATGGAAATGGTTTGGTTAGAAACTTATCTGAGATTATTACCTAGGAAGGATGATGTTGGAGTTGAACTGATAATGGAGAATAATAGAGAATAATATGGTGTATGGTGTTCTCGTCAGTAATCACCAGCTTAAGCGTGATGCGCGGGAATCGTTGCGCGCGGGAGTGAACACAGGACCATCAACAGGTAGGCACGACTTTAAGAAGCATGTATTCGTTTAAAACATTAGTCGATTATATAGTTTGCCTTAACATGCCCGGCCCATCACACGCACACATACTTGTGCATACACACACACTTACATGTACACACGTATGCACACATACATAAGCGCGTGCGTGCGCCTGCCATGCATGCAATAAACCCAGACAAATAGGCAAAACATATGGTGTATATACAAAAGGAATGGATACTCAGTTTTATCGCAGTCAGTTAAACCTTCCGGAGCTGAGAAGGTACTTCTTTACAGTTTCGAATATTTTACCATTCACGCTAGGACTGTAGAGTTCAGATCCGTACAATAATGCATTACAGTCAATTAGGTAAGGAAGCTGAGCCATGGTTTCAAAGAGGATTCGATTATATAGAGGGCATGTTAACAAATAGTGATCAACGGTCTCACGCTCGCCACAGAGACAAAGAGGCGAGTCAGCTAGATGATTTGGGGATTTGACACTCTCTCCTCTACTTCTCCCCTGTCCTCAACCCGACGCTCCTTCCTATTCCCAAATGACCCACTATCCACGTCAAAAGTCCGCTTCCTACTACCCACATTTCTGTTTCCTGTAACAATGGCTTGTGTCTCCTAATTGGAAGTGGGATATTCGACATTTAGAGGTTCAACTTATAGAAGTTTAATACTAACATTAATAGTTGATGCTGTTACATTCCCGTATACGCAGAAAGCAATCACATCACGCATTTGCAGACTTGGCTTCAGACTATTCGGTTTTAGCCATTTTGTATGGTTTTACGATAGACCATAATATGTGTGTGCTTTTATCAGTAAAGCCACTGTTGCATCTGCTTAACCCTCTACCCAGCCCCATCCTCCATAGTGTGTCTCCTAGCCAGGCAGCACTTCACATTTGACGTCCATAAATACAGTGTGGCTGCGAAATCACAAATATGCGAAGCACTGCAGACCAAGTTACCAATTGGCTTAAACAAGATAACTAACTTGTTTATACCAGTTATTAACTTGTTTAAACAAGTTATTAACTGGAGATGAGTGTGGGGAGGGGTCGGGGATAGCATAACGACGTCGCTGTGCATTTTAAAGGGCTGCTGTGGATAGTTCCCTGTGGTTTGTTCAGGAGAGATTTCGTGAGAGGTGGAAATCTCTTTTGGTTCCTATGTTGTAGACATCTGGAGCCAAGGCCGTCTGAGTACCATATCTTGTGTTGGTTTCTGATCACGTAGATGAACAACTGAAAGGAGAACAAGGAGAACAACCTACATGTATGGGTTACATCCAGATGTAAAAGTAAAAACACATTGTGGCGGGAACACTTTTTTCTGATTGAGAAGAAACGAAACAAATAACCATTTCCATGAACAAATCTCTACAATTAAAATCAAACGTTAATTTTCAATATTACCAAACTAGGGATCTGGGAATCATAATTTTTTTCTCGATCGAATCTCGAATCGAATCGTGCCTCTGATATCGATATCGAATCGAACCCCGAATCGAATCTTAAAAGGCAAATTATTTCCTATTGCACCAAACGGAAGTTACGGAATACTGTGGTTACCCTTACACGATTTAGTGAACACCTAAAACACCAGTAAATAAATATTCTCTGCAGCACCATCGCTGAAACGACTAGGCCTATTATCCATAGTTTTAGTTTTTGGGGGCTTAACTTGTTACTATTCACGTTCTTAAGAACGTGAATAGTAACAAGTTAAGCCTTCAAAAATTAAAACCATGGACAATGTTTTGGGCACAATTCACTACTTACCTAACAATTAATTATATATTGCCACTTACTCAATTAAATAGGAATTGAGCTTACATGAATGAATTTCTCTAATGACAATTTTATCCAATTTTGATGGAAATGTAACAAATTGAAGTTCGCATGAGAAATTCGAAAAAAAAAACGAATCTTAAGACTGATTCGGGATCGATCTTGAAGCAGTCGTATGATATCGATATCGAATCGAATCTCGAATATTCGTAGGGCCCTGAACGGATCGATCATGATTGACAGTATTGTCCGGCCTAGAATTGGAAAAAATGTTTCGAATGTAGAGTGGTATCATATGAATACGAATGTCACTGGTCGCCCTCCGAACGTATCTGCGGTTCTAGTGCTGGATCCCTGCCCTACAGTACCGGTAGTCAATTTCAGGATCATTTCCAATTTCCATCATTTCAAATTGATGTTCGCGGTCAGCCTGCGTTAGTTCTTCTAATTCTATCGTCAACTTTTCAACCTCAGTCAACCTTCAGCTCAACTTCTAATTTCTTCGTTTCCAGTTCCATTTTCTTTACCTCAGGTTGCTCAATGGACGCTTTCAGTTTCTCGATTAAATTCCACAAGGCTCTTTCCATACGATTTTTGTTTGGAGCTGATGGTTTCTTTTCACAAACATTCCCTTTAATTTGCCTGTCTGTCACGCTTGAGCTGGTTGCCTTGGGATTCACAGACACTTCTCGCAATTCTGACAGGTCAGTTTCCTGTGTGGCTTTTGTGTCTTCTCACGGAGCTGCCATGATGACTTTTAAAAGAGTCGAACCTCAGGTTGCTCAATGGACGCCTTCGGTTTCTCGATTAAATTCCACAAGGCTCTTTCCATACGATTTTTGTTTGGAGCTGATGGTTTCTTTTCTCAAAAAATCCCTTTAACTTGCCTGTCTGCCACGCTTGAGCTGGTTGCCTCGGGATTTACAGACACTTCTCGCAATTCTGACAGGTCAGTTTTCTGTGTGGCTTTTGTGTCTTCTCACGGAGCTTCCATGATGACTTTTAAAAGAGTCGAAGCGGAGCGGGAACCGAAAGTAATGTCAGCTTTTAAAAAGAACTTACGTTTTTTATCAGGATTTCTACTACTGCCATCCGCGCCTTGGTGTCACGAAGGCGTTTCTTGAGAGTTTCCATACTAACTCTGATTTGAGTATCTGTCCTATGTAGGTCGAGTTCTTCCAAGGTAGACGTGACATCACTGTAAATCGAACCCTTGTTAAGCTTGGGATTCTCAAGGAGGGCCTCCACACCTCCCAAATATCGAGCAGAAATTTTGTTTTCATATCAGCCCAGGATGCACAGCACAGAGCACTGACTTTTTTATTTTGTTCGCCATTGTGCCGTAGAATTAACTTCTGAATGACGAACTGATAAGATCACGCAGGCAGAGAGTTGCCACCTGATAATTCGTGAGACGCAATACCATGTTGCGATGACGAAACATAATATATCAACTCTCGAATCAAATCTGGTTACGTTTGTATTCAGAAAAACAAAGCATTTGCCCCGGAAGTATCCGGATTTACGCCACCTCTCCAGCAAGAGTATTTTTCGGAAATCAGTTCCGGAAGAAAACAAAAAAAAAAGTACCAAAAACATCCAGGAGCAAACGTGTTCACATGAACAGTTATTTGATCTTGGCACTACATTTTATATCCTCTGCGGACTCAAATGTGGACATGGATACGTGTGCAGGGTTTAAGCCTTTGAACACAGATGGTATATTCCATTTCAGTACAACTTCAACAATTGGAAGAGTCCATATGCATTATTTGGGGGTAGACCCATTAATATTTCCAACGTGCAGCCTTGGGGCTGCACGTTGAAAATATTGATTGGTCCACTCTACACCAGCGAAGTATCATTTATCGGGACCGGAATAGCGGCCGATCGGTTTCAAAGGGTCAAGTTGCTGGCTTGGAATTCTATATTACATTTCACCAAAAGTGCCCGTTATCCTAATTTCTTTACTTTTACGTTCTGCATCGTGTCAGCTATACCTGTAGCTGATTTTCCTAATGCAAAGGGTTTAAAGCGGATTGCAGTTTCTCCTTCTCTGCTATATGTATATTAATGCAGTTCGGCAAACTCCCCTTGCTGTGAACATTTATAAAATTTCCAAGTCAGAGTCAGTGTCTATGTCGGAAAAATCGCATCCCCGTTTCGACATGTTGTTTGATATTGCTATAATAGTACGAATTGTATTTCATTTTTTCGTGCTTCGCACCATAAGCCGGGACCCAACCTGTGGTACATAAATAACATACTCGGCCATTATAGACACCGAAGAAGTCCACTGGCCACTTGACTCGCTTTGGCAAAGCCTCTCAAAAATAGTCGATTATGCAGCAGAAAGCTATTTCATTATGCAAAAAGATATATAAAACAGACAGTGCAGTAAACTTGATATAAATCAAAAGAATTATGGATACAATCAACAAAGATAAAACCGAGATGGAAATTATAGTAGACTGGCCAGCCAAGAGACAACTAAATACCCCGACATGACGTTCATTTATGGGGTTTCCGATTGACCGAACCGAACGTATCCGACCATCTGTCTATCAAAAGGTAAGGGTCTAGGGTTATGTATAGAACAAACCCTCAGTAAATGAGAATCGCCTAGCAAGTGTGTCTGTTGCCAGCAACCACCCACGATCCCGTCCTCAGTGGCCTTCAGAGTATACCTTTGAGGAAAACAAGGAACCTTCCTCCTTTCTAAATACGGGATTGGCACGGTTACGGGGGAGTTTCTTCTTTTATTACACACCCGTAACTGCATTTCTCGCGATCACATGGATTTTATGGGCATGTGGTAATTTTAACCAGAAAGCTTTAATGCGATCCGATAAAAAGTACCCTTCACGTGCACAAGTTATTTCGTTAGACTGGCTCTCATAGTTTGCAGCGTATAGTGGAAAATAACCAATGAGAACCGTCAGCTGTATTTATCTGTCGGAATTACCGATTCTCATTCCAAAATGTTTGATGCACAACTTTGTTAAAAGCTATCGATAGTCATCCTAGATACATGATCTCTCCCAGCAAAATGAACACTGAAGCTCCACCTTTGCTTTCGTTATTGAACACCGCGGAAAAATTAATTTGGAGCAAAAAGTCCAATTTTGGTTCAATATTGACGCCTGGCACTGGTACAGTTCCTATATAATTTTGTAACATTGTTACCCTCAGCGCCGCGTGCCGTCGACAAGTCGATACAAGGCCCACTGTGTAATCCTATTCAATTCACACTTCGGCAATGAAGAAGCACGTTTGCCAACACAACAAACATACATGTACTTTGAAGATCATGTTAAGTTGAAGTAGTTCTCAGGAAGCAGGACAAAATCAATCGTGAAAACTGGTTACCACGACTGCGGCACGCTGACAGTGCCTGCAGATGTCTGACAGCTAGTACTTGCAGTTACTTATTAACTATCACCTATTCCATCCTTACTAGTAGTAGTAGTAGGCTTTACTGGGTGACACCCCTTCCACAGCCAAACTAGTTGAAGAAAGAAAATAATGTGGAAGAATGAAAAGACCAGCTTAAGAAAAACTCAGTCGTTTACATTTGTGGAACCAATGATTTTTTCACGTGTTTGTGGCCAACGTTCTTTTTGGGGGGAAGGGGAGGGGAGGCTTTTCGGTGGGGGGGGGGGGGGGTGCTAATGTAGTAATGCTGAAATATGACTTTCTGTAGTTTGTACTGGGGAAATTTTTTTTACCACCTCCCCACTACTGGATAGTCTTGAAGAGAAGAGGAGAGGTAAACACATGCGGTCTTAACCAACATATTGTCAATTGTATTAGACGACTTTCATGAAAAAATAATAATTAGAATATTTAAAACAGAGACAGTATGACAATATTTACCAAACATAGATTCATATGGATTTTTAAGTGATTAATTAAGTTTCTTTGCTAGTATTTCTGTCTGTACAAGCATATTATTGTGCTTTAACACTCAGCATCGAAATTTAAATCAAATGCCACCTATATGGGGGTTTCTGCACTCTCATCCCTTACACCAACAACCTGCTAATTTTGCTGTTTTCGTGTCAAGGGATTGGTATTTTCAGAACAAATTGTTCAGAGGGAGGGGGTATTTTTTATTTTGGCAAATATCGGAGTAGTGGGAAGAGCATTTTCATGGGCTACCAGGGCAAATTCGAGTTGAGGACCTGCATTTTGATTTTGAAACAAAAATTCAGGTCAGTTTGATTGGTCAGCCTCCATCCGGGATGATCCCCCCAAAAATGTCCTCCAAAAGCCTATCATTTATTAGTCCGCTTTAACACTACTTACTAAATGAAAAAAACCGTTCCGATAACGAATTGGTGAAGTACAGTTGTACAAAATAATGAAAATATAAATCAATCTTTAAAAATATTATCTATAAAAAATAAGTTGGAGCTTACTGGTGAAAACAACCCCACCCCCTTTATTTCTCTTTCAGCATTTGACAAAGACTTTTGAATTCTCATTTCGAGAGCTTTTGAGAAAATGCTGTCTGGGTAGTGGCGGTGGTGGGTGTGGGGAGGTTGTATAGGTGTATAAACTTGTGGAGACAAGAGACATGAAATTTTCTTGCTATTATCCTTATCATACAATTTGTTTCTCGCTTTGTATGTGGAACATGTGGGCTACCTAAAGCCTTTATTGTAAGTGCAGTCCATTTCAAACAAAGGTTATCAAGACTTGAGGTAAAATAAAAAAGGCTAAATTTCGAGTCAGAAAGAGAAACTCCATAAATTATAATGTGGAAAAATAAAGTGCCAACTTACCAAGCCTGCTGAGTTCACCCAGTATGGAATCACAAACTGCCCCAGTTACTCTTGACGATCGAATCGATGCACCGGAAGGTTAATTATTGCACAAAAAAGAGGTCTTTTCTCGTTCAGAGAGTAATTTTGTTACAATGCAGAACAGAAATGACGATAGCCTAATGCACAGTCAACCCGGCCGAGTTTTACTTTAGTTTCATTCAGTTTAAAAAGCACGAAATTTAAACAGAGCGATCAGTTCGCATCGTAAAATAAAATCCTTGTACATTTTCCATCCTCCGGATATAATTGATGCCTGCACACACACTCCTCAAAACACATTTCAGAGCTCATAATTTTTTATGTCTGATGTTGAACGCAATCTTTTGATGTTTTGAGTGTTCGGACCGACATTTTTTTGGCGAATAAAATGAATCAACAGCGATTATACAGGTGGCAAGGTCAAAGACTCAAGACTGGTTTTCTGACAAAATTTAATTCAATTAGCGATTAATTGCAGTGAATTGTTTTCCAGGGTTAGGTGTGTAATAAATACAGAACCACACTTATGTTTGAATGGGTTAACGATTACTGTGTGTTTCTGTATATTTCCTTAACCCTTAACTCAACGTAACGGTCAAATCCGGCCAGCACTATTCTCAAAAATCGCCAATTAATTTTCATTATTTTTTTCACTTTTTGTCTCAAAAACATAGGTTATGAGCCCTCGTTGGAACGAGCTCGTCGAGCTCGTTCCAACGAGGGGTCATAACCTATGTTTTTGAGACAAAAAATGAAAAAAAAAGTTATTTAAAATTGGTTTTGCAAGTATCGTCTGCTTTTCATGTTAGGTAAAGGGTTAAGTGAAAACAGTCAGGGAAATATCCTGCATAATTATTTTAGTTTTAATTTTCTTTTTTGGGGACTCGATAATCAAGAGATTAGCATATTTGTCTTTACTAATGACATAAAATAATACACTCCTGCGTCTATCGTAGGCTGTCAAATGGAAGGTAGTTGTATCCAGCCTGGAGAATCGTATCGAGATGAAAGAAGCTGTGCGAATTACCGGTGCAACAGACATCAAAATGGAAATCGTGTTTACTTACAAATGGCTTTATTGAGTGCTGGTAAGTAGAAATTAATTAATTTTCACTCCACTTTTCATCCTTTTCTGTACATAAGTTTAGACATACCATACCTTCTTTCAACAAAATACCCAAAGTATACAAATGGGTCATCCCGTGTGCACATTAACTCCCCCACCACCTGTCCAACGTACACGATATCAAAATGTGTTAATTTAATTATTTTTTCTTCAGCTTTTTAAAAACAAAATTCAACAAAACCGTTTCATGTGATCCCCTCATTGTTCGTTCCAATGAGAGGTCACACGATATGGCTTTGTTGAAATGCTTTAATTTTTCAACTGCTCAATTTGTACATTATGCTAATAACTTGTTGGTTAGGATAGAGCTAATAAATTCCACAACAGTGTTCTTTCACTTTTCATTCAACATCTTCCAAATACAAGGTTCTTGACCAATCACTGAATCAAGCACACCGAATCCCTTTCAAGGACCTGTATTGGTGCAATACCACGGGAGATGCCATAATAGGTGTTATAACTCTTTGATCACCAAATAGCTCACCGATACCGTCGTAGAGTGCGCATCAATCCGGATAACCACAAAACGAGATCCTCACCCTGTCTAAATTCATATTACCAGTGGATGGGCCCAAGCTTCTCGTGGTTTTTCGAAAGTTGAGGCTGGGGAGGGTACGTCACGAAAAACAGATTAAATCAAATTATAATTAAACGAGGTTGTCGTGACAAAGTCAGAATTTCGAGGCGACAATTTCACAAACGCGAGATAAACACTCGAATACTTTTACACTGAACGATGTTCGCTAACATTTTATTTCATCTCCGTTTTAAAATGCTTTTAACATCAAGTTCTGTGCAGCATATACACGAAATTCATCCAAGAGCCAAGAGAGAATCTGTGTTCGTGAAAGCGTTTCACAATAAAATTACCCCCCCCCCCCCCAACATGGCAGGTTATTTTCCCAAACATTGGATATTTTAAACTGTGCTATGTGCACAATTTTCAGATCACTTGGCGTCCCTCGCCGTCCATCGTCCGTCTTCCTTAAACTTTTCACATTTCCATCTTCATCTCTGTAACCGCTGAGCTGATGTGAACCAAACTTGGCAGGAATAATGGTCATTGGGAGATCCTTTACAAACGATCCTCATTCTGTTCCCGTCGAATGAAAAACATCGCTGCCAGAGGCATTCTTTGATCCTGGTTGGTGGATTTTGAAAAATCTTCTCCTCTGAAACCCTAGACCCAAATGTTCTGAAACTTTGCATGGTTGATGACTGAGACACCCTCTACAAACGATCCTCATTTAATGTTGATCAGGTTGCCAGCATAGCTTTACTTGTGACTTATAGTTACTATAGAAACCCTATGGGAAATCTCATTTTCATCTTCTTCCCGCAACTACTGAGCCGACGTGAACCACACTTGACAGCAACGGTCTATGGGAGGTTCTCTACAAACGGTCCTCATTTTGTTCCCTTGGGTTGAGAAACATGGCCGTCAGAGGCATTCTTTAATTCTGGTTGGTGGATTTTCAAAAATCTTCTCATCTGAAACTGCCAGGCCAAATGTTTTGATACTTCACATAAATGATAACTGGACCCCCTCTACCAACGATCCTCATTTAATGTTTATCAGGTTGTAAACATGGCCACATCTGCGGCTTATAGTTAATATAGAAACAATATGGGAAATCAAATTTTCATCTTCTTCTCTGGAACTACCGAGCCGACAGGAATAAAACCTGGCAAGGATAGTCTAGGGGAGGTCATATACAAACGCTCCTCATTTTTGTTGCCGGGCATCGGAAAATAGGGCTGCCAGAAGTATTTTTTAATTCTGCTTGGTGGATTTTGAAAAATCTTCTCCTCTGAAACCACAGATCCAAATGTTTTGAAACTTTGCATGGTTGATGACTGGGACACCCGCTACGAACGATCCTCATATAATGTTGATCGTGTAGCAAACGTGACTGCAATTGCGGCTTACAATTACTATAGGAACCCTATGGAAAATCACATTTTCATCTTCTCTGGAATTACTGAGCTGACGTGAACCAAACCAAACCAAATCTGGCAGGGATAGTCTGTGGGAGGTCCTCAACAAACGATCCTCATTTTGTTCCCATGGGGTTGAAAACATGGCCGCCAGAGGCATTCTTTGATTCTGATTGGTGGATTTGAAAAATCTTCTCCTCTGAAACCATATGGCCAAATGTTTTCAAACTTTGCATGGCTGATGACTGGGACACCCTCTACCAACGATCCTCATTCAATGTGGATCTGTTGCAAACAGAAACCCTATGGAAAATCCCATTTTCATCTTCGTCTCTGGAACTACTGAGCCAACGTGAACCCAACTTATGGAATGGTCTATAGGAGGCCCTCTATAGACGATCCTTTTTTTGTTACCGTTGGATGGAAAATATGGCCACCAGTGACATTCTCTGATTCTGATTTATGGATTTTGAAAAAAAAATGTTTTGAAACTTCACATGGTCAATAACTGGGAACCCCCTCCTCTGCCAATGATGCTCATTTAAAATTGATTGGGTTGCAAACATGTCCGCAGTTGCGGTTTATAGTTACCACAGAAACCCTATGGGAAATCACATTTTCTTCTTCTCCTGAACTACTGAGCCGATTTGAACCAAAACTTAACAGGAGTGGTCTATGATAGGATGAAAAAATGTGGCCGTCAGAGGCTATATTCTAATTCTTAACTCAATGCCTCTCCTGTCTGCACGAAGATCGATACTGTCAGCAAAATACTTGTTTTTTGAGAATCTGGTAAGGGTTGGTTCCAGTTTTCTCCACTGAAAATACTGAATATACATGTAAACATATACAGCTGTAATTATGTTAATACATGTATTACTCTCAACTTACTTATCAGAAATGCTGATTGATGACAGGTGTTTGGAAATCATGGACGTTTTGTTTATTTTGTTTCCCCATCATGGAGAGCTGACCAGTCAATTATGATATCCTTTAAGATATGACAATTATTATTTGAATACAATGTTGTGTTTCCTTTAACCCTTTACCTATCCAAAGCTATTTGAAAGAGATTACTGTCTGAAAAAATGTAATCTTCTAAATATTTAACCTTCCTTTACTGATTCTTTTATTGAAACAGAATTCATAAATGTGTGGATTTTCAAGAAATCTTCTTTAAAACTACCAGGCCAAATGTTTTGAAACTTTATGTGACTAATGACTGGAACACCCTCTACCAATGATCCTCATTTAATCTTCATCGGGTTGCAATTATGGCTGCAATTGCAGCTTATGGTTACTATAGAAACCCAAAAGGAAATCACATTTTGATCTTCTTCTCTTGAACTACTAAGCTTATGTGAACACAACTTGGAAGACATGGTCTATGGGAGGTTCTCTACAACTGTTAGTAACTTTATTCCTTTTGGATGAAAATCGAGGCCGCCAGAAGCATTCTTTGATTCTGATCGGTCAATTTTGAAAACTCTTCTCCTCTGACACTACAAAGTCAAATGTTTTGAAACTTCACTTGATTGAGGACTGGGATATCTTCTACCAATGATCCTCATGTAATGTTGATGTAAGATTGCAAACATGGCCATAATTGCAGCTCATAGTTACCATGGAAAGGCTATGGGAAATCACGTTTTTTGTAGTTCTGCCAGGTGAGCGATTACATGCTCTTTAGACCATCTAGTTCGTGTTTGTTCATTTTTCTTTTGACAGTATTGCAGCAATCATGTGCTGTAATTAATCGTGGACGCGAAAAGGCGAATTATTACGGTTGCGCGCAGTAACATGAAATGTGCAAATATATGTTTAACTACGCTTTATTCCGCATCGAGAGAACGCTTTTCAACAATGGAGGTATTCTATAAATGAAAACAAGTCACCATACCTGAAAAGTACGATCGACTGATAAAAAATATTTTAAGAGGTTTTAGTATTTGCGTAATTGCGAAATATATGAGCAATTTATTCATCAGGCGTCACCATTGAGTACAAAATCCAAACTTGTGCGTAAAAGCACAAAACTCCCCAACGGAAAAGTTTCAAATAAGGGACACCAAGGCCGCTTACGGAAGTGAATTGGCTGTTTAGTAGATACTGTTATGTCAGTAACATCCCTATTTGTAGATGGAAAGTGGCTCCGTTTGGCATCAGTAGTAGCAGAGCATGTACCCGAACGTCCCTTATTGGGGGGACCCCGGCGGGGACCCCGAAAGTGACGTCATGTCACGTGATCCAGTGGCGCCATGTTTGGATGCCATGGTAACCCTCGTGGGCGGCCATCTTCTGACGCCATCTCCATAGTGATACCTCGGTGTTAGTGCGCATGCGCAGCTCGTGTTGTTAGGGTGATACGTGTTTCCGTCGTCCATTTTGTATACTGGATGCCACCATCTTGGTTTCTATAGTAGCACGTGGTTGCTGTGTGACCCAAAGGCTTCTTATAGGACAGGGGTATGCTCGTAGGGTATGTTCGATTGAATCGGAGTATCACGAATTACCAAAAACAACCCGACAATCCCTCCAAATCACTAAAAACGACTTTATTTACTACAGATTCCCCATTTTATCGGCTTAACATGCAGCGCTATAGGACCGAGAAGCAACCCCCCCCCCCCCAGCGTGAGTTCGATTGAATCGGAATATACTCCAGTAGAGTAGAAGAGCCTATCAACTGGAACAGTTGCTTATTGTTACTATATTTAGCAGTTTCCGGTCTGTCTTGTTAATTCTGATCATATTCCGAGTATTCTTGTTGTTTAATTTGTCTAGATCACTTCACTTTCCTGACGCTAACTAACCAATCAGACTAACCAATTGCCCCACCGCCTGTTTGCCGTGCCATTGCCTCTAATTCCACATTGATGCTATTGATTTCAAAATGGTTTATTTTTACTTCTTTTCATATTGTTATTGCAACAGACTGCGACCAAGGTCTAGCAGAAGTGACGTTGAACTCGTATCAAAATCGTAATGGGGTCCGGAACTTGAACGTTTTCTATTGTCCTGGGGGTAACTATCTTTCGAGTATCCTACGGTCGGTTTTACACAAACATCCGGTTGGAGATCAAGTTGGTACTGTGATATTATGTGGCGAGTAACATTTCACTCGATGAGGTGCAGACTAATGCAGAGTACGAATTTATAGAGCTCTATAATGATAAAGTGTGTTCTTTGATTGAAAATGACGATTCGCCATTCAAACAAAATGCAAATGAGTGTAGGTATTTCTCGCCGAGCGACATTCGATCGACAGCAAATGCATTAGATACCGGATTTTCTTTATTCCATATTAATTGCCAGAGTTTAAAAGCTCACTGGGATTCTCTTCAACACCTGTTGTGCAACGTGCAAACGAAAAAAAAAATCTTTGACATAATCGGACTAACAGAAATATTACAAATTCCATCAAATAGCTCGTACACTCTGGAGGGTTATACTCCAATCATTAAAAACATGAGACCCGAGGAGGAGTGGGGTTTTATATAAAAGAAGAAATACAGTACAAAGTGCGAAGTGATCTCTCGGTCTTTATTCCCCATGTTTTCGAAACGCTTTTTATTGAAATCATTGAAAAACCCAATTCCAAAATTATTGGTGTCATCTATAGACCAAATACACCACCAAAAGCCGATATTAATCTGTTCTTATCCAAATTAAACGAATTAACTGGTGTTCTAAGTGCCGACAGTAAAAAGGTTTATGTTATGGGCGACTATAACCTAGATTTGCTAAAAGCAACCACGCACTCAAAGACGTGACGTCATGTTCAGTCAAGGATTCTTACCCTACATTACAAACCCGACAAGAGTAAAGAGTCATTCTGATACTCTAATAGACCATACATGTATTTTCACTAATAATATGTCAAGAAATACAGTATCGGAATAATTATTACGGATGTTTCAGACCACTTCGGTGTCTTCTATATTGAATCAGTGCCAAGGTTAAATAACACACCAAGATTCACCTAGAAGAGAACTATAAATGCCGAAAGTATTGCTGAATTCAAAATACTCCTCTCTCAAAGTGACTTTTCAACAGTAATGTGGTCCAACTGTCCAAACTCCTGATATGAAACCTATTTAGACATCTATAAGAAAGCCTACGAAAAAGCATTTCCACTTAAAAACATACGCGCCTGAATAACAAATTTATCAAAAAACAATCATGGATGACCAGAGAACTGGTCATATCTTCTCATAATAAACAAAAATTCTATAAGAAAAAGCTTAAACTACCGAATTTACAAAATAAACTAAACTACAAAAAACTATTGTAGAATCTTTAACAAGGTTAAAAAACAATGCAAGGCGATTTATTTTAGAAATATCCTTAATGAAAATAAGAATAATATGCCCCGAACATGGCAAATTTTAAACCAGGCAATCAGAAAAAATAAAGATGAATCAAAACTACCCTCGTTTTTTATTCAGGATAATAAGGAAATAAACGAAGGGCAAGACATAGCTAAAGAATTCAATAACTTCTTTGTCAATATTGGGAAGACAACACCCGAACAGATTAATCAAACCAACAAGTCCTATCTAGATTACATGAGCAGTAACGTTACGAATAACTTTTGCTTAACTCCCACTAATCCTCAAGAAGTCGGCTACGTAGTAAACAATACGAAGCCCAAAACATCAAATGATTCCGATAATATCTCTACACGTCTTCTTAAACAAACGATAAACGAAATTATAGATCCTGCTGCACATATCATTAATAACTCCTTCGCCAGTGGCATAGTGCCATATAAGATGAAATTTGCAAAGGTAATACGCATCTTCAAAACACGCGATAAACACAGTTTCACTAACTATATACCTATTAGTATACTCCCGGTATTTTCAAAATTTATGGAACAACTAACGAAGAAAAGACTCATGAGAGCTTCTTAAATAGATTCGATATTCTCTCTCCCAACCAATATGGATTCAGAAAACAACATGCCACAATCCACCCTATTCTACAACTGTTCCTAAAAAGCACTGCAATAGAAAATAATAAACAAGGGAAAGATAGTACCCTAGCAGTGTTCTTGTATTTATCCAAGGCATTTGACTCAATAAATCACGAAATATTATTACATAAGATGGAGAAATATGGAATCAGAGGGCTCGTCAACAACTGGTTCAAAAGCTACTTGTCCAACAGGTCTCAGTATGTTACATAACAGGATCATACGTCGGACCCTGCAATACCGACCCGTGGTGTTCCTCAGGGCTCGACCTTAGGACCCGTCCTCTTTTTGTTGTATATCAATGGCATAAGGAATTAAACCTCAATGAATCTTTTATCATTTGCTGACGATACTACAGCTCACGGCTCCGGCCCGAATAATAACTTATTAACGGCGTATTTTAATGAGGAACTTCATAAACTATTTGGTACCAATGGTAATAGTGGAAAAAATATTTGAATGGTGCTCCGCAAATCAATTGCTGTTGAATGCCAAAAAAACACATACATAGTATTGAACCCAAACAAAACAAGCAACACTAATATTGGCTACGAGATAACAATAAATAATCAAATAATAAAGAAAGTTGGAGCAACCGAAACAGAAAAATCAACAAAATTTCTGGGAATAAATATTGATGAACATTTGTCGTACAATTCCCACATATCCCAGTTATGTTCGAAAATGGCTCGTGCTAATTACAGTCTCAACAAAGTAAAGAAAATCATTCCACTAGGTCCATGAAAACACTCCACTACGCCTTAATACATAGCCATCTGCTGCATGGAATACAGACTTGGGGTAACGCTGAGGAAGTAAAATAAATAGTGAACTTGCAAAAGCGATCTTTACGAATAATCAACAACAAAGGATATAACGCCAATACAGACCCTTTATTCAAAAAAGATAAAATACTAAAGGTTGACGACCAGTTTAAACTTTACGCTTGCTTGTTTGTCTTTGACTGGGAAAATGATAAACTACCAGCATCCTTTCGCGATATCTTCAGCATCGTGGACAGTTCGTCTGGTAGGGCCACCAGAGAGTCGGGTCTCTCATACATAGAAAAAACGCGAACCAAATCTCTAGAGAAACTTCCTCTGTATGCGTTCCCAAAAATATGGAACGCCCTAGACAATAAAACTCGTCATACCAATAATAGAAACATACTCAAGAGAACACTGACTTCAAAATTTATACCATCATACTCAACCGATGTCCGCTTTAATAATCCCTATTGTCCAGACTGCACATTTTAAACTTGTAAATCTTCAGGATTGTTGAACAATATTGTGTTTGGCAACTCTTTATTTTGTCATAGGCAACTGACGTACTCTGCACAACAATCTGGAACCCTCGTCCGATCTAAACTTGCCGCCCGTGTCCGCGCCTTCACGCTCCGCGTAGCCCCATCAATATTCAGCAATTTTTCAACCTATGCAAACCCACCAGGCTTATACTCTCGCATTTGGATGTACCATAACGCATGAATGTATTCACTGCTGTGACACAAGACTCGTCGGTCAGCGCGCATGCTGAGCACTCTTAAATATGTGATCAATGGGTGTGCTGATCGACGTGGACATTGTGCCCCAAACATACCAAGTGTACTCTCGACGCCGGTTTCGCAACGAGTTTTCTCAGGGACTTGGAGTTGCGCGGAGTGGGGAGGTGGACACGATAAGCAGGTTTTCTTTCAATTTGAAACCACCAGTCTCCAGCCAGTATAGGTGTAAGTGTAAATGTAGGACGGAACCTGTATATAGACGTAGCAAGGCCCCCAGCAATGAAATTACCCATGCTCTGTCATCTTATATCAGTTGCATGTAATCAGCTACAAATAAACATTTTCTGGTCACAGTCTGTCTGCAATTCTAAGGGGGGTATCAGGTAGGCAGCCAATCTGGCTATGTCATCTTCGTCAATATACACATCAACACTACTTGTACTATATAATTGTGACTGTTTTTTTAAGTATACTGTAAATAAAGAATCAGACTGCTTCACCCCCCCCACGTATCCGTAATCTCTATTCAGAGTTATCTCCCCTTATTACAAGGAAGTCCTATACGATTCTCATCACATCTATATCCAAGGGCCACGTCCCATGGAATCCCTTTTTTGTGAAACGTCTCTGGTTATGGAATCCCTTTTTAGTTGTATGAGGCCATGAGGTCTAAGAGAAAAGCCCAGAATGGGGTCTAATTTACTATCCCTCTTAACCTCATTTCGTTTGAGGCCATGAGGACCATGAAAAAAAACCCTCAATGAGGCCTAATTTACTAACCCTCTTAGCCTTATTTCAGTATTTGAGGATACCTATGGCCTGGTATTGTATTATTTGAGGATGCCTATCAAGGATACTTTCTAGAGAAGCCCTTTTTGTCTATGAGGCCATGAGGGCCATAAGAAATCCCTCAAGGCCCCATTTACCATCCCTCTTATGAGGTATACTTTACTATCCCTCTTATCCTCATCTCGGTATTTATCAGCCATATCTCATGGAATCCCTTTTTTGGGGAAACGCCTGTGGCTATGGAATCCTTTTGTTCTCGTATAAGGCCACGAAGGCAATGAGAAAAGCCCCAATGAGGCCTCATTTACTGTTCCTCTTAGCCTCATTTCGTATGAGGGCATGTGGGCCATGAGAAAGCCCTCAATGAGGCCTCATTTACTATCCCTCTTAGCCTCATCTCTTTTGAGGTCATGGGGGCCTTGAAAAAAATCCCTCAGTGAGGTACAATTTACTATCCCTCTTAGCCTCATCTCGGTATATAACAACCATATTCCCAGGCACCCCAATTTCGGCACCCCTTTTTGGAAAACGTCTGGCCTTCGGCACCCCTTTTTAGTCGTATGAGGCAATGAGGACCTTGAGAAAGACCCCAATGAGACCTCATTTACTATCCCTCTTAGCCCCATTTTTCTTGAGGCCCTGAGGGCCATGAAAAACCCTCAGTGAGGTATAATTTACTATTCCTCTTAGCCTCATCTCGGTATTTAATAGCCATATCCCCAGGCACCCCAATTTCGGCACCCCTTTTTGGAAAACGTCTGGCCTTCGGCACCCCTTTTTAGTCGTATGAGGCAATGAGGACCATGAGAAAATCCCTCAGTGAGGTCTAATTTACCAGCCCTCTTAGCCTTATTTCGGTATTTAAGGATACCCGTGGTCAGCTCCTATACAGCTCCTATACAGGTAGTCTTACCATTGGCTTCCAACTTATCTCCAAAGCTCCAAGGCCACTACTTATCTGTGGTCTATCTGTCCTTTCATTAGCTTCTACAGCAGTCTTGTTCCATTGCGGCCTTGAACCAGTACTATTGACTAAACTATCATCCATTAATATTGACTTCTAACACTACTTCCTAGCTACACCTATCTCAGTCTCGACTATAACATCGACCAAAGGTGTATCTGATTGCTTCATTTCCCCTGTATACATATAAATGGGCAATTTTAGGCATTCCGTAACTGAGATTTTTATCCCTCATTTATTTTTAGACCTCATTGAGGGATTGTTTCATGGCCCTCATGGCCTCAAAAGAAATGAGACTAAGAGGGATAGTAAATGAGGCCTCATTGAGGGATTTCTTACAACGTCGCATTCTTTTCTATCTTTTTGTATGAAAACCATTAGTCCTTATAAATACCCACTACCAAACTATCTATCGGTTCATAATGTCATCTTACCAAAACGTTTTTTCTCTTCTTTTTCATTTGTCCAAAGGCCGTTATAGTGCCACGTACTTATTCTGTACTTATTTCGTGAAGACAGCTCATTATAAGGTTTTAGCTCAAGGCACTTAATCCAAAGTGCTAATGCGGAGGCACTGTGGCGCTGTGTGCTTAAGCATACTGCACGTCGATTGTGCACTTGTTTTAAACCAATAATAACCTTGCTTGTGCGGTGTAAGTACGTCGAGGAGTCAACTGTCCAGCACGAGGTGACCCTGGCTGTCGAAAGTGTCGTTAAACACAAATAAATAAATAAATAAATAAATAAATAAATAAATAAATAAATAAATAAGCTACTATATATATTTAAGTGTACTTTATATCACGCTGATTTCGTAATAAATATTGTTAAAATTAAATTGATGGTTGCTAAATCCTAGTTTAAACCGCCTTCACTTTTTGATGAAAGGTGTGAAAAAATGTTTTCATCATTGATAATACATGTGTTTGAATTTTCGAGCAACACACTGGTCAGATAACTGGCTCTCGAATCTAGAGTGTGATTGGCAGGGTGAGGTGTGGATTGGGGATTTAACAGGACACAAGCTACGTGGTGTGAATTGGGGATTGAACAGGACACAAGCTACGTGTGAAAGGCTTTGAAATATTCAAAACTGCACTTTCAAGCAGCACAATTTCAGAAGCACCTACTGAAATGTCCCTCCGACGATTAATCCTGTCCAGATCTTTTTGTTCGATCACACACTAATCACGAGTTTGAATGACGTAAGAGGCTGTAGAAAAGTACGAACGGTCCCAGTTAGAACTACCCCCCACCCCTCTCGTTTCAAGCTCACGATGCTTCCAACTATTGACGTCACTTCTCCGGCAGTTCAAAACACATCTGGAACCCACAGTCTTTATTTCTTTCCATTCTCGTGAGATTTGCGTACTAGCAGAAGTTACGCTCTCTACTACAACGTAATGACCGTATGTACGATTCCATGGAAGGAATATCTATACAGGTATTTCAGCTGATGAGACGTATGGACAGTTCAGAACCCCATTATATTGGATAATGTTCTGCTTATTTCCAGAATGTAAAGACAGATATGGCGTTTGTCACAGAAATAATGAAAAATGGCGGCAAGGTTGCGTGGAGTATTCCTGCGCCACAAGTGGAAATCGTTACTGGATATCAAGCAAATATGGTAAGCTGGTTCATTTTCTGGCCGTGATATACAACACTATATATTGTAAACTCTCAAGACAACAGTCAAATTTTTAGAAGAAACTGAAGCTGCTCTAGCCTGGAACCAGTCTACACCTTAAATAGTCAATAGCCCAATTAATATATTCCATCCG
This sequence comes from Pictodentalium vernedei, assembly GCA_031216915.1. Classification (NCBI taxonomy): domain Eukaryota; kingdom Metazoa; phylum Mollusca; class Scaphopoda; order Dentaliida; family Dentaliidae; genus Pictodentalium; species Pictodentalium vernedei. The sequence continues at coordinate 320,520,203 of CM062297.1, forward strand.
AGTGCATCGAAAAATGTCATACACATTCATTTTTCTTTGAACGGACGCAAGGAATATGGTTCAATCGAGACCTGATCTGACCGAATCTTTTGTAGTTTTATTATTGCGCAGCGTCGTTGTTCCACCAGTTGTGTTAATATCATGATGTGTTTAATGTGAAGTAAAGACGTACTGATTGGAATATCCATAACCGGGGTATAGAAGAATCTGTATGTCTGTGAGTAAAGGCAAACCACACATTACACCAACGCTAGTTGCGCGCAAACTACGAAAAGAAAGTATCCAGATATTGCATAAATACGTCGAGTTAATTACCTAATTTGGCTGGTTTTCTGAGAGTGTCGCTTTGTTGTTTAGACAATTCCATAAACTCCACAAACTGAATCCGAACGAACTTTGCATTTTACAGAACAGGAATAGCAGACGATACTTGCATTTTATTTTCTTGAGTATCAAAAAGTGTTTATTTTTTGTCTCGAAAACATAGCTTATGACCCCCTCCCCACTCACCCCCACCCAATTGGAAAGATAGCAGCAAGCTCGTTCAAATTAGGGACAGTGAGCTATGTTTTTGAAGAAAATTTTAAAAAAAGAAAGTGAATAGCGATTTGCTCAATGACGTTGGTCATTTATGGTCACTGCAGTTAGCTGAAGGGTTAAAAAAGTCGAATAACAAAAGTATGTATATACCTCACCCGAAGCCCACACATCTTTTTCAGTTAATGCAATATTGTGTCAAATCGGTTGACCAAAATGTTTAAAAGTATTTCATTTTAACATTTCAACCCAGGAAAACCATTTTCATTTTGAATATGAAAATGTCCAATTTGCACCACCCCATCCGACATGAACACGAAAGTAAGGATTACTGCTCTTTTGGGATCATAATTCGGTTTCCCCGATGCTTTGCTTATTTTCAATGTCAACTACAAAATAGTATTTTCTTGCAATATGAATTCTGTTATCCAAAGCCGCAAAGGTATTCTTCATATCCCTACAGGGCCACCGCACCCAGTGTCGGGACCCGAAGGTAGTGGTGTAGGTACCCGATCTTGCCCCATTACCCGGACTTTTGGGGGAGCAGCTAGTGTTAAATTCCCATAGGAACCGGACTTTTGGGGGAGCAACTTTGGGGGAGCAAAAGTACGGCTCCTTGCAGCTAGATCCACCAAATGGTGTAGGTACTGTATATATAGTATGCTATGGCATATATAGTGATATATGTACGCATGGGACTATAGGTATAAATTATGGGTAAGTGGTTGAAAGATGATGGGAAAATTGGGTTTTCTTGAAAGTTTTTCCCGCGAAACGGTTGACGTTGCTATTGACGTCGTGACGTCATGATGCGCACGCGACGTCATAGAGATGGTGACCACTGCTATTGTCCAGTATACAATCTGACATAACGTTATTCGGGTCAGTGGATGTCGGGCTTCTCGTATGGGGTGTGGTGATATGGTAGTAGTGGTATATATCCATGTTGGTATACTATTAGCCCTTGGGTCTTCATATTATGCTATGTCTGTTATAGCTAGGTCAAGCAGTACTGTGGGCATGGGGGTCATGTATGGTCGGCCAGTGCGGTATTGAAAGATAGTCCTTGGTGGTTTAAGTTGGACAGTATAGGGTGAATGGCATCTGCATACAGATTATGGGAAATCAAGCAATCTGACTGGTAAGTTATAATTTATATAAATGATCTAGATAAATGGAACAACAAGAATACTTGGAATAGGGTCAGGACTACTGCTATTACGTACCAACTTACCAGTAACAGGATGATACAAAGCATTTGGTAGGTTAATACCTTCAAGGCTTAGGATGGAACCTACAGGGAAATATACCAACCATGTTCTGCTGCCGTTCTGTATTACCAGGCATTGACCCCACCCCAGAATACCGCTCAATAATATGAAGCACCTGGTGATTCAGCAGTACCAAGGGCCAGCAAGAGACCTACTAAGGGCTAACATGGGCCCTGCATGTGCCCACAGAGGTATATATCGTCCATACTATACTGCTGTTCTATACTGCCAGGCATTACCCCCGCCCCAAAAAATCACTAGGTCTACCATAACGTACTACATATATCAGCCATAGAATAATACAAAGCAATCGGCTGGTTAATAATATCGAGGACTGGACCTACAGCGGTGTATATACCGCCCATATTATAGTACCGTTCTAAACTACCAGGCAGTACCCCTACCCACAATACCGCTATGCCTAGCATTACGAACTACCAATACCAGCCATAGGATAATACAAAGGATTCGGTAGGTTAATAGTACTAAGGGGGTAATAGGCCAACAGGCCATTCACCCTATACTGTCCAACTTAAACCACCAAGGACTATCTTTCAATACCGCACTGGCCGACCATACATGACCCCCATGCCCACAGTACTGCTTGACCTAGCTATAACAGACATAGCATAATATGAAGACCCAAGGGCTAATAGTATACCAACATGGATATATACCACTACTACCATATCACCACACCCCATACGAGAAGCCCGACATCCACTGACCCGAATAACGTTATGTCAGATTGTGTACTGGACAATAACAGTGGTCAACATCTTTATGACGTCGCGTGCGCATCATGACGTCACGACGTCAATAGCAACGTCAACCGTTTCGCGGGAAAAACTTTCAAGAAAACCCAATTTTCCCATCATCTTTCCACCACTTACCCATAATATATACCTATAGTCCCATGCGTACATATATCACTATACATGCCATAGCATACTATATATACAGTACCTACACCATTTGGTGGATCTAGCAGCAAGGAGCCGTACTTTTGCTCCCTCAAAGTTGCTCTCCTAAAGTCCGGTTCCTATGGGAATTTAACACTAGCTGCTCCCCCAAAAGTCCGGGTAATGGGGCAAGATCGGGTACCTACACCACTACTCCCGAAAGTAAGTACTGTAGATAGGAGACACATTTTGTGTGTGCAACTAGAGGGAATGAGCAGAGTATCATAAAAAAAACAATGCTCCGATATCCCTTAAAACTTCTCCGGACTATTAGAGACCACCAAAAACTTCAGAAAATAACCTTTTTTTAGTGAAATTGTTTCAGACGTTTGTCACCCCCTGGAGACCCTTGCATTTACTCCACTCCCAGCACCCACCCCTTCAGGTTGAACCACCGCAGAACACTGCCAGTTGCAATTAAACACAGTTTACAGAATATGTGTGCATTGCTTCAGTGTGGCCAAATGTTCCTTTTTTTTAACAGAGATTTTAATTTCTTTGAAATCTGTTATTTTCGTGGAACATTTCTACTTCTTTGAATGTACGTGTGGCTTTTGGGTTATTTTATTCACTAAATATATCTTTTACAACCGTCTTAAACTCTAAAACCAGTTGTATTAAAATCAACCCAAATCAACTGGGATGAGTGAATATGAACCCGAATGGGTTTCATATTCACTCACCCCAGTTGATTTGAGTTGATTTTTAATCCAATCGATGTTAGAGTGTTTCCACAGTCAGTTTCAGGATGCCAACAACTCACGATAAAAGCACCAGAAAAAGAATTATAGACAACAGGGACGCTGTGGAACAAGCCCCTTTCGATCCTCTGTGACTGTTTGTGATCTGGTAGCTTCATGTCAAGGCGTGTTGAAGGAGGAAAAGGTTCGGGTACTCGGTAGTTGTCCCTGGCAGGGTTTGCAGCTGTGTTGGGTTGATTTCGCTGACTGATCCCTCGAGTGAGGACCAGTGTGAGAGGTTGGGTCCTCTCACAAAGGCACTACCTCTCCCCGAGGGTGCCGTGGTATTTTGTTTTTCGGGCAAGTAAAGTCTGCCACTTCGGAGATGTATGAATTATCGACGGCGGGCCATCATTGGCAAGTATAGTCTGCCTCATGCTGTCTTGATCGGTTTTCAGGATTGCAGTAGGACGTCTTGGATAGATGACAACAACAACGACCCCTTTCGGGGACCACCAGTAGAAAGACACGAACTTCCCTGGTTCGGGTGCAGGTCTGCATTGTATCCTATTTGGCTGGGTCAAACATGCACTCTTCAGACGCTTATACAAAGGGGCAGAGGTGGGACGCAGGACCAACGCTCGCCTCCCTTGAAGGGGCTGGCCACTTCTAGGGATGGAGCGGAGGATGTTCAGGATCCATAGGGGTGACTGTTTCCGCAACGGTTATAGTTTCCATAGCGTTTATTGGGGTGCTAGTCATTAAAAAGAAATCATCTCTATGTACCTGCTAAAAGAAGGTAGAATTTAGTTTGTCATATGGAATATAATGAAAAAGTTTGGGGATTACCATTTACCTCTTATCGTTATTGATTATTTTTAGGCGGTCAGCTATTGGTGGTTTTTAGATGAGTTGGTGAGGACAGATCCAATCTGATGAATGAGAAACTTTAATACATGTACCAATTTTACGCCTAGTGAAGACATTTCTTCTTTTAATTATGTTCAAAGCTTCAAAGTTTATTCCAAAGTTCAGTGCCTATAACCCTTTCAATTCCATAAAAGGCCATTATCTTTAATCTTAACATTTCTCCCTAAAATTCTAGTTTTTTTCATAAGATAGTTTGGTGTTCGCCTAGTGCTATGATCTAAAAAACTTTTGTTGTTTTGCAGTTTGTTGAGAAGCCTCCAGAGAAGATGAAAGCAATATAGCATGCAGCCATTTGAGATGAATGGAACGTCTTTACTTAATAAAACTACTCACACAGAGAAAGAAATTGATCAGTTGTGTTTTTGTCTTCTCAATATACGTAATTCCTATACAATAAATATTGCACGGCCTGGAGTTGACTATTTATTATTTATTTGTTTATTCATTTTTAAAAAAAAAATCTTTATTAGGGTTTAACGACACTTTCGACAGCCCGGATAACCTCGTATTGGACAGTTGTACGGGTAGAGAAAGCCGGAGAACTCGGAGAGAACCATCGAGCAACAGCGAGCAACGATCAGACTCCCGAACGTACTGACTCCACATAAGCAAGGTTAGCATTGGTTGAAGACAAGTGCACAATCCACATAAGTATGTGTCCGGATTGTACAGTGACTTGAACAGCGATCAGCGTCTCCTTGACGTTGCATACACATGATGGCGTCGCGACGTCCTTAGCAGCGTCAATCGTTTCACGAGAAAAGCAACCACGTGCTACCATAGAAACCAAGATGGCGGCCTCGAGTATACAAAATGGACGACGGAAACACGTATCACCCTAACAACACGCGCTGCGCATGCGCACTAACACCACGTATCACCATGGAGATGACGTCACAAGATGGTCGCTCACGCGGGTTACCATGACAACACAACATGACGTCACCAGGTCACGTGACTATGACGTCACTTCCCCCTCCGGCTCTCCCTCCGGTCAATGAGGCCCGATCCATACATTTCCTACTACTAGTAGTGTTAACAGTAAAGATGTGGTGAGTGGCTGTAGTAAAGGTATAAGGCAGCACAGTTGTAGAGTCTGTGTAGTGATTGCCAACAGCTGTGGTACAGTAGTACCATTAGTTGAAATTATCACGAACAGTTTTGTAGGTAACTGCATAGCATCTCAGTCATCAATGTCTGCAATGATCATCAAACAATCGTCCTCAAAATATCACCTTATAACTGTCCTCAGATAGCTATCCTCAAACAAATATGCTCAAGTAGTACACCGCCGTGCTATGAGTATTCCCACCCTACCTGCATGTGCCCATGCACAAGATGTTTTGAAGCACATTGCAATCTATCACATAAGCGCATCTCGGTCATTCAAGTATGTGCCCACGTTGTATGATCCCCTTGAGATACTACCACAGAATAGCGTTGACGTGTGCGACCTATAGTACTTTACGCCACATATCGACCAAATTCAAGCGCTGTATAAACTTTTCCTCTGGGCGGATTTTAGCTAAGCCAGGAAATAAGCAATCTGTCGTTTGCAGAATAAGGTTTCCTGAGTGTGAATGTGCTAATATAGTGGGCTAGAAACCACAATTTATCTTCTGCGTATCTCTTTCTGTTTGGGTCTAAAACCTTGATTCAGACGGACGTTCACAGAAGGTAAATGTAGTAAAACAGCATTACCAAATTTGCCCTTTGGGGACCTCATTCTGCAGAAGATAGTATGCTTATTTCCAGGCTTGATTTTAGTGGAGTTCCGATAGATAGTTTAGGTGGTTATGCTGCATCGAATAGAACCAAAATTGGCCTATTGTTTTATGCTTCTGCACCAACTCTTGAACAACCAGACTAATAGAATCGTCACTAAAATTGTGAGAACGTATCCTCCATTTTGCATCTGAATTTCCGTGGAACCCTTTTCGCAGGAATCGGGCAAATGCAAGGTGTACCACGTCGTAGGTTGAGAAGAGATTCTAGGAAAATTATAAACAGATACTTGATTATAAGATGGAGGCAAACAAAATTTATCAGAACATGGAGGTGGAAGACCGGTATTCAACTGATAGGTGTGTATACATTACATAACGGTAGTGCAGAGATTAAAAAAAACCCCGATTAATGCCGCGCGATATCGTCGCCTGAGTGCTAGAATGTTCTATGTCCCATAGGGGACATAGAACATTCTAGCACACAGGCGACGATATGCATTACCACGCTGATCACTATTGCCATAGGTTGGCATAGAGAATGTGACGAAAATTTTGGGAAAAGAAATTAACTCAACAATAAATGCAAGCAAATCTTGAAAACGAACTACATATATTATTACCTACATTTGTTTATACACTCGATAAAACATTGTGTTACAAATCATCGGAAGAAACAAAATATCATATTGTACTCCAAAAAAAACTATTTTACGTTGTCTCATATTTAACTTTGAACATGTTCCACAAGTTTACTTTTCCGGTTCAGCATTTTTAAATATATAACACATAACATATTGGAAAACCACTTGGTCATTTTTAGGATGCAGTCATTTGTCCGTAACAAAAACAAAGCAATATTGAATCAGCCAACAGGAAACGCTATCTCTCATCAACTAGCAAACTGAAAAATAAAAATAAGAACTAATCTGGAAAGATTCGACATTTTCAACACAAAATTCATGTTGAGATTTTTACCGACATAAATACTACAGAACAGCCGCCGTCGACTTGTCACTTTCCACGGGTGGGCAATATTTCCACGGATGCAATAATATTAGATCCAAACAATAATTATAGGAATAATCATCCAAAATTTAATTGATGATGCACCGGATACAACCCGGTGCTCCAGAAATTAAAATCTTGCTGCTGTTGATTTTGTTACCTGGGACATCACATCCCACGCATGGATTACGACCAGTCCACGGTGGCTGTACTGAACAAAAGGCAAATAACATACCAAGCCCTCAGACCAATAAGCTGCATCAGTTAGGAATTCAACGCGGTTATGGGTTTTCGACGAGTTTGCGCGAAGACTACCGTTGATGTAATATGACATCCTTTAACTCAAATATACAGATATGCTTTCGGGCGCAGGTTATATATATTCCAATCAATAAGTATTTAATTCACCTTGCAAAATCAAGATAAGAACACAATTAATGGCACTACGAGGCGTAATCGTAAAACTACAGATTTGACGAGTCTTCATAAATAGATCCAGATTCAGTTTATTTAACAGCATACAAATGCAGGTAAAAGACGAGAAAAAGAAACAAAAATTACACATGTGTAGATAGATGTATACATGTACACTGTGGGTGAATGACACAGTCTTGTGACTGCCTCTCTGTCCCTTGACAATCAAGATATTGTATAAAACAGAATGGCAACTGGCAAACATTAGATTTGAGGAAGATAAATCTCGATAGCAGAAAGTTGTTGCGTTTGTGTTAACATTATATTGATAGTAATTGAGTATTGTGTCCTCATTGTGAATCAAACTCCCAATGTTCTAACTCTAGTTGATTTGATCAGTTAGTTAACCAAATTTTCGAGTGGATTGAATAACTGCTTTTCTATTAAACTAAAACAGTGCAAATGGCCGTAGGTAATAAGGGTGATGTATGACAGGAAAATCATAAATGATAGGGCAACCTGTTCATGAACTCATGGGAAGAAAAGAAGGAGTACACCTTGAGAGTCCTCACCAGGTGAGAGAGTCTGGCCATCTTCAGTTGGAACAGCTGATATGGTCGCTATTGGTGTTTAGAAATTGATTGATTAATGTTTTTTTTTAAATGAATCACAGGTGAGAATTCAAATTGTAGTTTCTCAGTTGATCCACATTTTAGGAAAACAAAAATATGGGAGAGGTATCCCCAAATAATGAATATGGACCCTTCTAATTGCTGCATTTCAGCTGACGTGAAAAATACCAGTGTCCAAAGGATTAAAGACTCTATCAAATCACGTCGCCATTGAGCAACATTTCTTGCGTTGATTCCAAAAAAATTAATATTTAACCCTTTACCTAACATGAAAAATAGACGACACTTGCAAAAAAAATTCTTGAATAACTAATTGTTTTCCTTTTTTGTCTCAAAAACACAGGTTATGACCCCTCATTGGAACGAGCTCGACGAGCTAGTTCCAACGAGGGGTCATAACCTATGTTTTTGAGACGAAAAATGAAAAAATAATGAAAATTAATTGGCCATTTTTGAGAATAGCGCTGCCCGGTTTTTGCCGTTACATTGGGTAAAGGGTTAAGATACGTTTTAGATGATAATTTGTCCTTTCACGAAATGCTTTGCGTTATTTTCGAAGCACAATTATTTTGACACTTTATCCACTCTGAACTTTATTTCGGCAGCCAACGGATAGGTTTTGGTCGTATTTTATTACATGTCACGGATTATTGCCATAGCAACACCAACACTTGGAATCTGTAGTGGTGGTGGAGGGTGTAATATTTTAGGTTATAATAATAATTTACACCGACTATCGCTGCCATGTAACGCCGCCAACAGACCAATATTATTTATAGGCCTTTGCACCCGTTAAATTGGGAAAAAAGATGTAGTTTAACCGCCAAAAAAAATATGTATAACATACACCAACAACCGTGCACTGAAGATACCGACACGGTAGATATTGGTCTGCAAACTTTTCAGATAGTTCGCGAAATTATCTCCCGGTTGTTCTTACGCGTATCACTTCCATTGGGTTGTTTTGTCCATCCCGAAAACAATTGCACATGCAGTGAGTGTGGTCGCCTTTATTATTTCATTAGTAGCAGTTGTGGTAAAAAATAGTAGGTTTGTGAGGTCCCGATCTTTTGAGCCGCGATTTGGTAACAAATTGCCCCTCCCCTCCTACTTACAACAACCCTGTCATACAAAAGGCGATAACATTGAATCACAGGCGCTGTATTCGTTTGTTGTTTGTTGGTTTGATCTCCATTTTGTAATATTTATTACTTTCCAAAGAGTGATTTACTGGGATCTCCGGGTTTGATTATAAACGATAACTTCACATGCAATCAACAATTGGGTCATGTTTCCCTGTGCGCAAACGAAGACGCTTTGCTGTGGGTGTAATGGGGACTTCATTGTTTTTTGTTTTTTCTTTAACCCATTGCCTAACATGAAAAGCAGACGACACTTGCAAAAATAATTCTTGAATAACTATTATTTTCATTTTTTGTCTCCAAAACATAGCTTATGACCCCTTATTGGAACGAGCTCGACGAGCTCGTTCCAATAAGAGGTCATAACCTATTTTTTAGAGACAAAAAATGAAAATTAATTGGCGATTTTTGAGAATAGCGCTGGCCGGTTTTGGCCGTTACGTAAGGTAAAGAGTTAAATAATATAATTATCATTAATAATGAAAAGTAATAAACAGAGTAATCGCTTGCCTGGACTGGTTACGTGAAATAATTCATTCGAGGCGAGGGACTATATTGTAAAACACTCGAGCGCATTCGCGCACTCGTTTTTGTACAACGTCTCTCATGAATTGTATCACGTAAACAGTCCAGTCAAGCGATTACTCTATTTATTCATGAAATCTTTTACCACTTGCCATATGAATAAATTGCTCAACCTTTGGGAAACTTGTGACTGGGCCATCCACTTTTACTTGCAGTCCGATGGTACGAAATTGTCTAACCAATATTAATGATGCGTCCCCAGGGTTGATAGACAGTCGTAGTGTCGCAACAATTGGAAAGTACAGTAAGTGTGTCGGCATCACATCGCTATTCGATCAAGTATGATGCTGAGATAATGATACTGTAGAGCCCGAAATTCAGAAATGAATCAATGTGTTTTATACCTTTTTTCTTCCAGTAACACGTATTTGTAACATTCTTCTATTTCGGTCAGTATGTGACAACATAACAAGAGCATAATTTTGATAGGTATTCTAATTTATTTCTCGGTTAACCCTTTACCTAACATGAAAAGCAGACGACACTTGCAAAAAAAAATTCTTGAATAACTAATTTTTTTCATTTTTTGTCTGAAAAACATAGGTTATGACCCCTCGTTGGAACGAGCTCGACGAGCTCGTTCCAACGAGGGGTCATAACCTATGTTTTTGAGACAAAAAATGAAAAAATTTTGAAAATTAATTGACGATTTTTGAGAACAGCGCTGGCCGGTTTTGGCCGTTACATTGGGTAAAGGGTTAAAATGGTTAGTCCTGTGATCCTTTTAATTGCTTAACCGAAGGTTCTCAGTCTGCATGCACTCGAATTGTAGCACCGAACCGGTGCTTTTAAGAGTGCGAAATGACATTCACTGTTCCGCGGATAAACTTAAAAGTCTATGCCATGTTTTGGTAGACTTACGCACCACTTTCGCCACTGTAGACCATAATTGAAAGATTGGAACCAAGAATAGGTCTCACTGTCCATGAGCTTGAATGGTATGCATCGTATCCCATAGGTCAGGTACAAAGTGTAGCCATTTCCGATACAGCATCAAAACAAGTGACACATGGTTCGGCGTTTCCCGTGGGCCCGTGGTAAGCCCATTACTCTACACTATAAATGTTCTCCCCGTTGGGAAAATTATCCGTTGCCAGGGCATTGATTTTCGTTTTTAGTTTGATGACATAGGGTTCTATATTAGTTTCACTCACGACACAGAACATAGAGTATGCCCGTGATGAAATTGAACGCTGTATTTCAGACATCAAATGACGGAAAATTTCCTCAAATTGAACCATGATAAGATGGAAGTGATATGCATACAACTAACGAAACTATCCAAATTGTCCCCCAATATTCAAGATTCAACGATTGCCTCCAACAGCTGTGTCCGGAATTTCTTATTTCGTGGATGAAAATCTAACAGCTGATGAACATATTAATGACGCTTTTCTGAGTTCACTTTTTAAATTACGCAATATCAGTAATATTCGACCTTTCATTGACACAAAAAGTATCCAAACAGCTTGTCCACACATTTGTTACCGGTCGTCTTGACTACTGAAATTCTCTTTTGATGGGATCTAAAACATGAAAAGCTACCACACATCCAAAATTGTGTGACAACTGCCATCACCCGATCTAGAAATACTGCCTTTTTACATCGGTCCGTTTAGATCCCACTGGTTTCTGATTCCGCAAAGAATTCAATTCAGTTATTTTTTGCTTATCTTAAAATGCAATGATGCGCGCCGCCTAATTTGTTTAAATTGCTTATCGGCTGCAAGCCACAATGGACTCTTTAGTCATCATATATATTTAACCAGGTTTAGACCTGATCTAAATTAAGTCTGCTGGAGATAGAACATTTGTCGTTGCTCGGCCAAAACTATAGAATTATTTTCCAAACAGTCTAAAAGAAATGGATAACATTGAATCATAAAAGTCGGGTATTGAAAGGGTATTGAAACGCATCTTTTCCCTGAGGCATTTTGCAGTTTTGTACAGGCCTGCATCACCATGTGTGGATTTAATGCCATAACAATAGTATCATTCTAATGAGAATCACACTGCAAAATCACACTACACATTTGTTTCCGACAAAATTAACCCCAGAACAGATACAAACACGCACATACTGCTACGTCAGAGTGGATACGGATAGCCAATAGAGTCGAGATGCATAAACACTGTTCACGGTCCACATCCCCAGAACAGATGCCACTGTGGCTCTTGTGTGCTACCTGTGGCTAGACTCTGCTAGAAGATTCAAAAGAATCAAACTGCAAAATCACACTACACTCATGCACACTCCGTCAACATCGGCACCAGAACAGCTGCAAACACACATATGTTGTCACACCAGAGTTGACATGAACAGGCAATAGCGACGAAAAGCAAAAATTCCGTTTACCACCCCCAACACACACACACACACACGCACGCACGCACGCTGCGTGCTACTCGTGGCTTGACACTGCCCAAACCGACTCATAAGATATTTATAATTCTAGCAACAAACTCTATTTTTTTCTTTCGTTTTGCACATAAAGTACAATGTATGGTGTTCAGGCTATAAAATAGTTATAATTAACCCTTTGCGACAATCGGTAAGTAATATTACGTACGACAATTGTCGTGTGTTGCGACTACGGTACGTAATATTACGTACGAAAATAGCCATGCGTTGCGACTACGGTACGTATATTACGTATCCCGACTTTGAGCCCGGGCGGTCGCTTTTTCGTCCAGGAACATGATACTTCGTAATTTCATTAAATAGGATGAATGCTAAGTGCATGACTTTGTTAGACCAATCAACATTTTCAACGTGCAGCCACTAGGCTGCACGTTGCAAATATTAATTGGTCTACCCCCAAATGATGAACTCTTTTTGTTGCTGTCATTGAACAGATGTGGAATATACAACCAGGATTCAAAGGGCTAACGATTGCGTTTGACGTCGCCAAAACCTGATTCTTCGTGACGTTACAACATCCCGATAACCGTAGTCTGAAAGGGTTAATAACACGGCCCTTCGTAAGACTCCCAAGGAGCAGTCGAAGGCCACTAATAAGATGAAGGTATGTTATTCATTTCTGAAATGCCGCTAAGAACTACAACGTCCAACAAATTCACCGCCACTAACAATTTGTACTGCTAAATATGGAGCTGATGACGGATTTGTGTGGTCTTTTTTAAACACAAACGAAATTAGAACATCTTTCATTCTGCTTGTTGGCCAGTCATTATATTTTGCCTCTGTTACCCTATTAGTATTCTCTGGTTTTGAGCTGCATTTTCTTAGTTCCAGGAAATTCATTTGCATTCGTCAAGAACATTCTATTACTCGATTGCTACATTATCCCCACAACAGTTCGCCTGTTTACAATCATATGGCATACACGTAACCAACGATCGTGCATTGTGTTTTTTAAAACGAATTTAGAAAAATACAATCGATGGAAATGATATAAATACCAATACCATGATTGTTGCCAGCGCGCACATACCTAGCGATCAACGTCACCAGACATTACAGATTAACCTCGTCTATAATGTTACAGCCATTTCAGTAACTAACAAATGCTACATTAGTTGAGCAAAAACTCAGCCAGTCTTTTAAGAAGCGAGAAGAAAATGAAATTACCAGAGAGATAAAATATTAATTCTGCATAACAGTTATCGATTATATTTTTCCTGTAAACAAGACAGTATGTGATGTTAGTAATAAGACCATGAAGATCCCTTGCTGTGTGTAGAGCCCCAATAGTAGAGGATAGTGGAAAAATGTTTTATTTGTTCTAAAAGATCTTTAAGGGGTCGTCCAACGTAACTTTGGTCAATATTTTGTCATTTTTCCCAATGCCTCAGAAACAGATAAGAGAAGAAAGGAAAGGAAAATTATATATCAAAATAATGAGTAAAGTGCATAGAAAAGGTACATATAATTGTGTTCAGGAAAAAAAGTGAATTTTATGATTTTGAAGAAAATTAATTTGCTAATGACGTAAGTAACGAACCGGTAAAACCACAAAATAATCGGTAATTCGAAAGCCTTGTCCTCAATATAATGATAACATACTACAGACTCGAAGAAAGCATTTTTTTGACACACACTCTAGTGGGTTTGGATGTTTGAATGTAATAACACCAACACAAATTTTGGATGTTCCGGATGTGGCCATGTTTCAATGATGTTTATTCCGGTCATGTGATTACGATGTGGTTCTTGCAGAAATACTCAATTTGGGCAATCGTATGAATGCAAGGACGTGATCACGCCCTTTATTTGTTCGAGACAGTGTATGGGCGGATTTGCAAACATGTGACAGCAAATACTTGAGCTGTTAATGTCATAACTGCAAAATATGGTTCGAAATTCCCTCTCGTGTTTACAGGCCGTCTGAACTTTTTTGCTGACAGAAAATCTGAATAATTGCGCACTAGAAAGACAATATGAACCACTTGTAAAAAATAACCGAGTGTATAAAATTGGGACGATACACATACAATAAGGCAATATTCATAACAAAGTAAGCAGAATGCTTCAGAAATAACTTTTTCTCGAAATATATTCCAAGTGACCTGGAACTATATTGAGCGTGTTGATTTCCCCCGATGTTGTGAAGTTATTTACTGCCTAGTAATCATGGAATTTGTCGCTGCTCTGTTTGAAATCTGCAAAGGACCGATTCAAGATGGGTTGAAAATGATGCATTCCAGCTTTTAAATAAGGTGCGTTTGGACGATGCCGAGAATTTAGTTTTTTCTTGCTACCAACCATACTAACACAAGCGTCGGCCAGTGTCTTTTGTCAACGTTTTACACTGACACATGTGACAAATCTCATTCACCGGAAACTATCTCCCAATTTGCATATCACAATAAACATAACCGCTGCCAGCGTGACCGTGTGGTCAAAACCGAAACGAATTATCGAATCCACGGTCAAAATTAGCTGCAATTGGCTTTTAAACAAATGAAATACACGAAATGTTCGCAATTTCTTCATTATCCATGCCGAGTTATTTTGTAACCAGACCACATGCGTTCAGTTTCGTTTGTCGGCATCAAACTGATATTGTTTGTGGTAATTAATAGTACGAGAAGGCGAAAGAAGCCAAATATTTCCCATCATCTTTAAATTAATTAAAATTGATAATTCCTTTTATTTCACTGAAATTATGAATTGATAAGGTGGGTGTGTTGCGATTATTATGCCCCAGACCTGGAAGTTGTAAAATAAAAGGTGCATCTAGGGCCGTGCAGTGGTGACCTCTGTCCTCTTAGTCTTACCCATTCATCATTACATGTACTAACATTCTCCCTTGTATCTCAACCACTGCTACTCCAATTTGAAGGATATTTGGTGTTGTGATCGAGCATCATGGGGAAACCATGCCTGTGTAGCTTCTGTAGCATGTGTTTCTTCCCACATTTTTTCAGAGTTGTGGTACTTTTTCACTCTTTTGAGTTAGAAAATTTTGTTTGTAACTAGTTGATTTGTTACAATTTGTTGGAAAGTGCCTGCTGATACCCTCAAATGTATTGCTACAGAATATTTCTGGTGAAGATTTCGTTCCTATTACTTATCAAGCAATAACCCAATGAATATTCTGTATAAAGCCATCAATCTGATATTTGACACTTTTATCGGAGCTGTTATGAAGGCGTATGGGACTCAAAATGTTGATTATGGCAGGACTTTTCTATTCAACTATAAATCGATACATTAAGTGTTATAGTTGTAAATAAGAAGCATGAAAGGTCCAGAACTTAAAGTCTAAAAAGAATGTTTTGCAATGTAACATGATTTTTGCAGATACACTTGTTTGGAGGGTTACCTGCCTGATAGTGTTTGGAACATGTGTGGCCAGGATCTTCAAAAAGAAAAAAAAGAGTTAAACTTTGAGAAAAAAAGGCATATGTCTTGAGTGCCGGAGGTAGAGACAGTCATACAAGGACGAGAGACCCCGCCCCCCCCCCCCCCCCCAGGATATTTTTTTGTGTCAATTGGAGCTCACTTGTCACCTTTTGGGGATTGCTTTGTGTGCTGCGTTCTTGAAAAAATATCTGAAACCCTCCGGATGTGCCCTTCTGATCTCAATATGCCAATAAGCCTCCTTGGGGAAAGTACATGCAATAATTGTTATGTAAGGTTGATTTGATGTGTTTTGAATAACAATATACTTTCAAGTACATTAGATGGTTTATTGCAGTGACAGGTTACAGTTACCCTTATTTCTTCTCCAACAGATATCATGAGTGTATTGGTGTCCAAGGGTAAACAAAGCTATTATACTTATTGATAAACCAGACAAAATTAATAATTTAATCACTGTCAAATTGATGCATGGGATAAAAGGGGTTACAGTGCAAGGGGTTTGTAAATATATTTATTCAACAACAATGTATGACTTTGCAGTGCATTTTACATAGGAGAATATCATAGTTTCTTTCCAAACCACCACAGTGACACATACACCTTTATATTGGGAGACACTATTTTGTCCTGCCATACTTCTTCTGGTGGACTCCTTCAAGTTGACCTTTGTTGAACTCCCCAAATCAAAACATAAACAAAAGAAAATGTCTGCTTTCAATCACTGAGCACTCCACTTATAACATTTGGTCTCAATCTTTATTACTTTCATGAATTAGGAAAAGATTTCTTCGAGTTTCTACTTCAATGTTTATAGAATACAGCTGTTATTTTGAGGTATTTTATTGTAAAATTTTTTGTTCTCTTACTTATGCCATAGAAGACTTTCAGGTGGTGCTCTTCACACATGGCAGAAGTTCCATGGCACATTTCAGTTTCCAAATGTTCTATGTTTCGTTCCAAGCATTTTGGTATATAATTTTGGGCCTTTTTTAGACAATTGCATGAAATTTGACCAAAGTTAGGTTGGACGTCCCCTTAAGGGGTCGTCCAACCTAACTTTGGTCAATTTTTTGACATTTTCCCCAATGCCTCAGAAACAGATAAGAGAAGTAAGGAAAGGCAAATTATATATCAAAATAATGAGTAAAGTGCATAGAAAAGGTACATATAATTTTTTTCAGGAAAAAAAGTGAATTTTATGATTTTGAAGAAGATTAATTTGCAAATGGCATAAGTAACGAACCGGTAAAACCACAAAATAATCGGTAATTCGAAAGCCTTGTCCTGAATATAATGATAACATACTACAGACTCGGAGAAAGCATTTTTTGGACACACACTCTGGTGGGTTTTGACGTTTGAATGTAATAACATCAACACAAATTTTTGATGTTCCGGGTGTGGCCATGTTTCAACGATGTTTTTCCGGTCATGTGATTACGATGTGGTTCTTGCAGAAATACTCAATTTGGGCAATCGTAAGAATGCAAGGACGTGATCACGCCCTTTATTTGTTCGAGACAATGTATGAGCGAATTTGCAAACAGGTGACAGCAAATACTTGAGCTGTTAATGTCATAACTGCAAAATATGGTTCGAAATTCCCTCTCATGTTTACAGGCCGTCTGAACTTTTTTGTTGACAAAAAATCTGAATTATTGCGCACTAGAAAGACAACATGAACCACTTGTAAAAAAAATAACCGAGTGTATAAAATCGGGACGATACACATAAAATAAGGCAATATTCATAACAAAGTGAGCAGAATGCTTCAGAAATCACTTTTTCACGAAGAATATTCCAAATGACCTGGAACTATATTGAGCGTGTTAATTTCCCCCTGTCGCTGCGAAGTTATTTACTTCCTAGTAACCATGGAATTTGAAGGCGGGTATGTTTGATGTCTGCAAAGGACCGATTGAAGATGGGTTGAAAATGATGCATTCGTGCTTTTAAATAAGGTGCGCTTGGACGATGCTGAGAATTTAGTTTTTTCTTGCAAACAACCATAGTAATACAAGCGTCGATCAGTGTCTTTTATAATTGTTTTACACTGACAAATGTGACAAATCTCCTTCACCGGAAACCATCCCCCAATTTGCATATCACAATAAACATAACCGCTGTCACGGAGTGTCAGCGTGGCCGTGTGGTCAAAACCGAAACGAATTATCGAATGCACGGTCAATATTAGCTGCAATTGACTTTTAAATAAATGAAATACACGAAATATTCGCACTTTCTTCATTATTCATGCCGAGTTACTTTTTAATCAAACCACATGCGCTCAGTTTCGTTTGTCGGCATCAAACTGATATTGTTTGTGGTAATTAAATAGTACGAGAAGGCGAAGGAAGCCAAATATTTTGTGTTTTGAATAACAATGTACTTTTAAATACATTAGATGGTTTATTGCAGTGACAGGTTACAGTTACCCTTATTTCTTCTCCAACAGATATCATGAGTGTATTGGTGTCCAAGAGTTAAACAAAGCTAATATACTTATTGATAAACCAGACAAATTTAACAATTTTATCACTATCAAATTGATGCGTGGGATAAAAGGGGTTACAGTGCAAGGGGTTTGTAATTCAACTACAATGTATGACTTTGCAGTGCATTCTACATAGGAGAATATCATATTTTCTTTCCAAACCATTACAGTAACACATACATCTTGATATTGGGAGACACTCTTTTGTCCTTCCATACTTCTTCTGCTGGACTCCTTCAAGTTGACCTTTGTTGAACTCCCCAAATCAAAACATAAACAAAAGAAAATGTCTGCCTTCAATCAGATTTCTTCGAGTATGTACTTAAATGTTTATAGAATACAGCTGTTATTTTATTTTGAGGTATTTTATTGTGAAAATTTTGTTCTCTTACTTATGCCATAGCAGACTTTCAGGTGGTGCTATTTACACATGGCAGCAGTTCCATGGCAAATTTCAGTTTCCACATGTTCTATGTGTCATTCCAAGCATTTTGGTATATAATTTATTGGGGTTATTCACTTTGGGTCTTTTTTAGACTTGAAAGAAAATTACATGAAATTTGACCAAAGTTAGGTTGGACGTCCCCTTAACAAACTTCTCTGGGTGTAAATACCAACATCTTTATCAAACTGCTCTGGATTCACCGAATCGTCACTAAATCAACTAACATCATTGAAAGCTCTTTTGTTAGCTGGTAAGGAACTTTTTGAATTGTCCGTCCTTGGTTTATCGGAAGCTGAAGACTTACCAGTTTCTCCAGCAGTTGAGTTGAAACGCTTATCAGGCATGTTTTCCCAAGATATAGATATTATGAGAGAACAGCGCACGAACAACTCGAGCACAACACGACAGGAGATTGGAGCGATTTGGGTGAGAAAACAAGCGGGTCGCAATGCACAATAGGGAACAATGAACGGCAGGGTCATTCAAATTGAACGTGTTTCCAACAATCAATTGTCAACGGCTTGACATCTCTTGCACCCAGCGGGTTTTTGTCCAAGTTTGAGTCGAAGGCTGAGAAAAGCGTAACGTTTCACCTGATAATAATCCGAGGTGTGTATATCGAATTAAGAAAATAACGAAAGAAATTTCAAATGTGTCCATTCTTAGTGTTCAGGAAATTATTCTTGCACTGCTAAAAATATAGGTTTTCTTTAGAACCAAAACTGGTTCTAATCTTGTCCATCAGATGGAACCAGTTCCGTTTAAACAGTATTTATTACAAATCAAATAAATTTACCAAGATTAGCATTCAATTTTAACAGAATATTACATGAACTGAAATAGATTCAGAAGTAAACTTGGAGCTTATTCAAAGCAGTCGCCAAACATTTTGAAACAAAGGAGATATGAACAGTTGGCATGTCGAACCAGTTTTGGTTCTGTATAGAACCAAAACTGGTTCGATTTGCCAACTGTTCATATCTCCTTTGCTTAATAATGATTTGAGACAACCCCCTAATTTTCTAATTTCGCGTGTTCAACGAACAACAAATAATTTCGCGTGTGTGTCTGTTGAGCAACGTAAAACTATAATACGTTTCGTCTACTCTTTGAGAAATTTTAATAAAATAAACAAATGTAAATAAATACAATAAATAAACCACTAAAACGACATGTATAGAAGCCAACTGGCACTGTCTAAGACGAACTCAAGCGAGAATCCTTACCCGAATAATCTGCCCTTTTCAGTTCATCAAATATTTTCGAGTTACTCCCCCTGGACTGTAAATTTTATCGTCTGTTTTGTTTTGATTTGAATGATTGAATTTGAAGGTTTATCGATATCGAACATAAATTTACACTTATAGTTGTGTCTCTTTCAAAGGACTGGCATAATAAATACGTTATGGGGCTTTCAGGGGGCGGATATGGTGTGATATAAGGCGAAGTGAGATCAATATTCGCCTTATATCACAACATATCCGCCCCCTCCTGAAAGCCAGATAACTTATTGTAGAGGGGCTTATTATTTGTTTCTGAAAGACTGAGCAGTTTATTTATAAGACAACTAAAGGTATTCCGCGTAGAAATGTCGGCATAGACCAGTGCCTGGACCCAATGTGCAACATAGTTTCATTAATATAAGAAACGTATAGGATCGGGTTCTGACGCATTGACATTACTAGAAGTTAAACCTTTACCCAAACGCAGCCGATATCAAAAGTTATTATTTTAACCCTTTACCCAACGCAGGCGATATCAAAATTTATTATTTTAAGTATCATTTTTTAAATTTTTCAAAAAATGTCAACAAAACCATATCATGTGACCCCTCGTTGGAACGAGCTCGTTCCAACGAGGGGTCACATGATATGGTTTTGTTGAAATTTTTTAAAAAATAATATTTTTTTCAACTGCTGAATTTGCATATTATGCGGGCGGATGCGGGCGATTCGTTGAGTAAAGGGTTAAATATTATATTTTCAGATATTTAAAAAAAATCAACAACACCATATCATATGACCATTTCTTTGGAACCAGCTGAATGAGCTCGTTCAAATATGGGTGGTCACATGATATGATGTTGTTGATTTGTTTTGGAAAAATAAATGTTTTCCAATGGCCCATTTTGTAAATTACCCGGGCGGTTGCGACCGATTCGTTAGGTAAAGGGTTAACGCTTTTAACGTAGATATCTGTCCTTAGCATTCCAGTATTAACAACTCAGCCCGCAGTTGTCTTATCAACGGGCCTAGATTCAAACAAGAATTAAGCAGGTCTAACCTTGATAGGCGAAGAAAATCCCATGTATCGTTGTCTGAAGTCTTCATCTGCAATGCTTTAGCATTGTAGGTCGAGACTTGTTCCACTCACGGGGAGATATATGTTCAGTCTAAAAGTGACACGATCTCCGCTATTGCTTCATATGACACTTTGAGCAATTTTCCGACTAAATTTGTGCTATCTAGTCAGACTGGATCCACTGGCGCCTGGATGAGGGGGGTGGGGGGGGGGGGGGGGGGTTAGAGGACAAGTGCCCCAGTTAGTGGCCTGGGATTTTTGATGTTTTAAATAAGTATAGGTTGACCTATCGATACGTCTGAGCTGAAAATCGTGGGAAGGCTTTTGGTACAGGCCTCCTACGTTGGTGGAGATGGCAAGAGGACGTGGTTGCATTACTGACCAGGTCCCATTCATATAAAAAAACCTCTTGTTCCAGTTTGTTGGTTTCCCACTGGTGGTCTTTCCTGCATCGTGGTGGCCACGAAAATATGCACCATACACACCGAAATACAGGAAATAAATTAACCAAATTATAAAAAAATAATTGAGTGGATATTGTCAAGAAAATGCAGGAGAATGCCCCCCCCCCCCCCCCCAAATGATTTTACTGGTATGCAGATACTAACATCTAAATAATGCCCGGATTTCCAGAATTTTCAGTAAAATATTGTTTTGTCAGGACATGGACTTCTACATCTATATGTCTTTTTTTCAGTTTCCCTGCGTTCAAACTCCTATGATACATCATCGTATTTTAATCGGGGGTAGCAGAGTCAAGTGGGTAAAATGGTTTAAATGATTTTGAGAGGTTTAGAACCTACGGACTGCCACCCTTGACAACTTACTACCTCCACTTGAGTTTCTAATGGGAAGGGTGTGGATAGTTAGGTGATTTTTTTGTTCGAGTTCAAAACCCTTCAACACATCAAAATTAAAAAAATTCACGCATCGCACTAATTCGGACGCCCATTGCAACCTCAATTATGACCCCATGTACTTGATCGAAACAACTAGAATCTAACCCCTGTGTTCAAAAGAGCAACATATTCTAATTCATGGATATGAATGGGGAGATTTTTAATGAATTTCTCTCAAATTGCATTAAGTTAAAAATTTGGGCTTCCAACGTGAGCCCAAATATGAACCCAGTGACTTGATATGAACAAAATTCAATCGGGGCCGACGAAGGATACTGCATCCCAAGTATCAAATATTTTGAACGGTGGATATAAAGAGTAAGATTTTTAAAGCATTTCTGGCTTTTGTGCTAAGTTAAAAGTCGAGTTCCCAAAAGGAGCACAAGTACCGACCCGGTGACTTGATTTAAACAATCATAAATCTAACTCTGTCTAAGGATGTTGTACACCAAATATCAAAAGATTTTCACTGATGGGCATGAATTGGAAGACACTTGAAGATATTTCCACATAAGGAGCCCAAAATGTATTCGGGATTTGATTTGAAAGAAAAAGCCTTGAATGGCATCTGTAACGAAATGCCCTCCACGGAGCGCGTCGGGTTAACCTCCGTGGGGCGCGTCGGAGTCATATGATTGCACTCGGGAGTCTCGGTTCCCGAAGTGTTAATCAGTTAATCAGAGTGGCCAAGTCTTACTTGGTAATAATTCTCTGTGGTATAAACTTTAATAAGTAAACGCTGTTTTCAGGCACAAGTTATGTAATTTTATTCATATTCCTAGTATATTTGCATTGCATAACATCAGTGCAACTGACCTAAAAATTACTCTGCACACTTACTATAGAAGTGGAGCACGAGACACGAAATTAGACAATAGTCTGACCTAAAGTAACCTTACTAAGGTGTTTTTGACAGAATTTGCAATTATGACTGGCATATTAGCTAGTAAAAGCCTAACCTATAATAACCCCATCAGAATGCTTTTGACAGATTTTAGCATTGTATACTGACCCGACCTAACCTCAACACACCCAGTATCACTTTCAGCTCTGAGAATTGTGCAATCTAGCACGTTCGCTAGGCGGTACTGTCGGTTTTAAAATTGTACACCTACCAAATGCCAGTGTCCTTTTAAATGCGAGAACACATACCATTAGCATAGGATACCCACGGGATGCCCTACTATCCCGGAATGGCAGTAAGGGGTTAAGAAATACCTCTCCGCCATCTTGGGGTATAAGTGGTGTTTTGTGGTGTTTTATGACGTCAATTGAAACAAGATATGCACGACTATGCACGAATCAAACTGTATTAAAACCCACGGAAGCACCCGAGTAGACGCTTCTCTCTTTGGTCTTCCGTCGTGTAAGAAGTCAATCTCCTATTCTCGTGGAAGAACGCCGCCGAACGCTGCCAGGCCAGACAACAGTTCCAGACACAGGACGCGATGAGAGCGATGCGATAATTTCGACTTAGTCTCATTTCGTATTTTATATATTTTATAAATTTACCAGGGAAAGAGAATATTTCAGTTTAAATTATAGGAACTTTATTTAGGGTTTAGTGAATAAACGTAGAAAACTGTAAGTAACTTTTATGTGTTTTGAATTCACCCTTTCGCTGCGGCTGCAGTATCAAGAATTGTTGCAGACTCTACAGAAACTGGTTGCCTCCTAGTCTGAACACTTAAATTGTCCTGTGGCCACTTGCCACGATTGTAGTCCTAACCCAAATCCACTAGACGATCATTTTTCCGGGGTACTTAACCCTGCTATGCCACAGGCCAGTTTATATGGTGCCGTGACCAGGATGTAGACTCTGACTTCTAACTCTCTTGAAACGATCGGGTGAACATTCTAGAAACATCTATTAACCCTAACGGACTCAGTGAAGCCGAAACGGACCCAAAACGTTGCCGCTGGGGAGCTCAGTGAACTTGTGAGAACTTTTTGCTAAATATTTATGAGGGACAGACATCCCTTAATTTTACTGGTAAATTGAACGCCTGGCAGCTGAAATTTGTAAGGCAGCAGACGCAGACAGCGCCCTCTGAATCCAAAACTGGTACAACTCCATGGTGGAACTGGTTGCATGTCCAACGAGCCATTATTTACACTGACGCCGACCGCCAATTGCTATCACATCCAAACTACGCTCGACTGGTCGCACCGAGCGTTGCTCATCAGATATATCGAACTTTTGACTGAACATCAGAGAAAAACGGAAACTCAGGGAACTGTGAAAAATCTCGAGGAATTCCAGGAAATTCTGAAACGACAACCGCGGGTGTTTCAACAGTTATAGTGCTAGCAAGGAAGGTGCAATTTTCTTCATTTTACGTTCATTAACAGCAGAAAAATCCAATTGTAAATTATTTTTCATAGTAATAAAATTCATTAAAAATGACTACGCCGTTGACAGACAGAGAGCAACGGTTAATCGATGAAGTTACTCAAGTGAAACAGGAAAGGGAAGGTCTTGTGGGTCAGTATGAACTGCAAATTGCTGAAATGGGCTCTCAAGCTCAGAGCTTGTCGCAGCAGCATGCCGCCTCACAACAAACCCTTCAACAAACGCAGACAGCCCTCGCCCAAGTTAAAGCAGAGCTGGTACAGCAGAAAGCTGATTTCGAATTACAGTTAGCTACTGACAAAGCCGGTGCCCAAGCAAAACTGCGGAGAGTCAAAAATCAATTGGCAGACGCTGAAAAACGAGCCAACGACCCCACGTCTTCTGCCATAATCGACCTGCATGAAACCGTGCGCCAAAGTGAAAAGAGTAATGCAAAGACTGCTAACGCCACGCAGGCTCAGTCCATTCATTCCCATATTAAAAAATTTGACGGGAACTCCCTGAATTTTCGGGGTTGGATAAAATCTCTTGACCTTTTCTGTGAGACAAATGATGTAGAAGAGAAGCGACGACCTAAAATCGCCGCTCAAACCAGTGACTTTGTAGTTGCTGATTTTATTTTAAGAACAATGAAGAAAAATCCTGAAATGCCCTGGTCCGAACTGTATGGCGAAGTGAAAAGTCGTTATAGCGCCACAATGGATAACTCCATGGCTACCAATCAGTTGCGCCATATGCGACAAGGGAAAAATCAAACCCTTGTCTTATATGCTGAGCAACTGCTTGATCTTGCAAAAGATGCCTTTGATCAGGAAATTGATAACCCCACCATTCAGAAAAACCTCTCAGATTACTTTTGTGACGGGTTGTATGACAACGACGTTCGGATGAAACTAATCCGTCGCATGCCCAAGACGCTAGAAAACGCTGTTAGTCAAGCATTATTTGAAAACGCCGCGAAAATCAAATTCCGCGCCCGCTCTGAAGCCGCCAAAGGAAAAGCGCCCTTTGGGAAGGCATTTGACCGACAATATGAAGAATATGAGCGCTATCGGGACCCTGTATTTCGTGATTCCATCGACGAACAGGAAGAACCTGTAGATCTCCCTCCGGAGACAAGGGACGAGACTCCCATGGACATAGGTGTGGCGCGCCGACGCCATAAGGTGAATATTTTAACGAAAAATTATAGTGGAGGTTATGCGCGACCTCCATATCAGAATCAGAACAAAACTCAGTACAATAGCCAATACCGAAATAGGGGAGGACAAAATTACAACAGATATCAGAAACCGACACGATTTTCACGACCGGTTTGCAATCGTTGTAACCGCGTTGGCCACGTGAAACGCGATTGTCGCGTTAACTTGACCAAACAAGTGAGAACACTTGATATTCAGCCAGCAGGTGAAAGGTCACCAGGGGCGACCTTTTGCTGCTTTCGCTGTGGGAAGCCAAACCACTTCGCTCGCGATTGCCGAGTCAATTTAAACGAAGGGAACTCTGCCCATATGGGGCAATGAGCAGAGTTAATGAGAAGTCACATGCTCCCAACAGAAGTGAAAATGGAAATCACCAGGGAGACGTGAAAATTAATGTACAAAATGAATGTATGAATAATTGTAAACATAAAATTGTAAATAATAAGACAGGTGGAAATACGGGTAATAAAACATGTAATATAAAGCCAAGTACTCAGTCTCAAACAAGGAGAACCAAAAATGATTCTCCTCCAGTGAAAAGTAAAAGCCTTCAATGCACAAGGTGTGGTCAGACCACACATAATAGGAAAAATTGTACAGTAAAATTCACAACCATTCCTCTGACTGGTAGGCCTAAGAAACCCAAAGCCAACTCACAAAATGGCTGCCCTGCAAGGGACAGTCAGCAAGCAAAATTTACTTCACAAAATTGTTTCAGCTATCAGACCACCCGTGGTCTGGAAGTAAAAGTATACAGGACTGGAATAACTCAGGTAGCTACTGACGCTATGGTGAATGCGACTAATAGCCAATTAACCCATGGCGGAGGTGTTGCCAGAGCTATAGCTCTTGGAGCTGGTCCAGCCCTTGAACAAGAATGTCAACAATATATTCAACAGCATGGAAATCTTCCAGTAGGTGAGAATATGACTACCACTTGTGGAATGTTGCCATGTTTAAAAGTCATACATGCTGTGGGACCACGCTGGAATGATTACAGTGATAAAAATAAATGTCTCAATGTTTTATACAGTACTGTACAAAAAGTATTGCAGGTATGTGACAACGAAAATTTTGTAAACATAGCTATCCCACTCATCAGTAGCGGGATATATGGTGTACCTAAACAGAAGTGTGCAGATGTTTATGTGAGAGTTCTACAAAACTTTACCCCTAAACAATTAAAAGAGATACACATTGTAGATGTAGACCCTGATATTATGATTTATATGAAAAATGCTTATGAAAATCAAACTATGAAAAAGTCTTGTGATTATAATCAACCAGGTAAGCAGGGTTGTATTGAAATAAATCAACAGAAACAGGAAGTATGTGAATCAGGAAATAGGAATCCAAGAATAAGGAGCCAAGAGAAATCACTTGGGAAAAACCCAAAACTACAAAACAGGAAAAACCCAAGGGGAAGTAATTGGAAAAACCCATGTCAACAGGAAGTGAAACACTCTATGGAAACCAAGGGAAATAACTTAGTAAACAATGATGATTACCCAAATGGGGAACAACAGCAACAAAAAATTATGGGGCTGCTTCTTTGAATAGTGTCTTAGTGAACATCAAAGGACAGCGAGTACGTGCCTTATTAGATACAGGGGCACAGACAAGTTGTACAAAATTTTGGAAAAATCTTAAACACCGACCGAAATTAGTTGGTGATAAAAACTCTTTGCCTCGCATTGCAGGTATTACTGGAAATGACACTCTCCCTCGAGGAAAAGTTAGACTTGAATTTTATATTCAAGGAATTTATCAGGTGCATGAGTTCTTAGTAATAAATGAATTGAATCGAAGTATGTTATTAGGAATGGATTGGATTAGGGGCAATCGAGTTAATTTATATTGGGAATTTCATAAATTGAGATTAGATGGTCACTATGTACCCATTGTTCAAGATATACAGGTGAGTTGCCTTACTCGACTGATCAATCAGGTAGAATGGCGGCAGCTAGATAGATCGGGTGTGTTTTGAGCTGTCCTTCCTTCCTCTGGAAAAAATGTTTGGTTATATATGAAAGTCATTGTTTTTGTTATATCTTTCCTGGGATGAGTTGTCTTCGAGATACTGTTGTTTAGTTCTGTGCCTTTGTGACGCTGAAGACCGATCTTGTGATGGAGTTTTGACAGTCCAAACACTAGTCACCTAATTTCGCTCATCTCTTCTTTTTTGTGGTATTTAGTTCAACTAGTTTGCATGGTTCTTTATTATTTAATACCATTAGATTATGGCTGGGAAAGACGATTCTCAAAATATCGTGTCCAACAATGATCTTAAGAAACTTATAACCGATTTGAGCTTTCAATTTTCAAAACATATGACTAGTTTTGACATATTTAAGAACGAAATGGTGGGAATGAAAGAAGAAATCAAGGAAGTGAAGGAAGAGGTGAAATCTATTAAGAAAGGCTATGATTGTATCAGAAAAGATTTAAAGAAGTTGAAAGACGAACAAACAGACCTGAGTCATAGTGTGGAGTACAATGCCGAACGAGTGGAGGAGATCGAGAGTAGTGTCATTCCTGGCGTTGAAAAGAGGCTCCGAGCTAGCATTTGTGAATTGGATGAAAAGCGTTTGATGAGTGAAATCCGTGACAGGAAATACAACTTGTTGTTGTATGGAATTTCCGAAACACAGAATGAAGATGTCTATGACACTGTCAACAAGTTCGCTGTAAATGACCTGAAATTGGCACCCTCGCTTGCGTCCGAAATTGTGGGCCGTTGTGTGAACATGCATAGACTTCCCAGTTCAAATGCAGGAGTTGGAGGTCCACAGTCAGCCCCACCGCCCAAGCCTATCATTGTTAGACTTGGTACTGACCGTGATAAACAATGCCTGTTGAAGGCCTCACCTCTTCTTGCCAAGAGTCGCAAATCAGTTAGAACAG
This sequence comes from Pictodentalium vernedei, assembly GCA_031216915.1. NCBI lineage: Eukaryota > Metazoa > Mollusca > Scaphopoda > Dentaliida > Dentaliidae > Pictodentalium > Pictodentalium vernedei. The sequence continues at coordinate 320,548,516 of CM062297.1, forward strand.
ACTTACCCCCCTCTCTAAAGAGAGAACGGGGCAGACTTTCCTCTCTTGCATATGAACTGAGAGTAAAGAAAGGGGTGAAGACAAGAATCCGCGTCATTGGCATACGTGTAGTGTTGGAAGTGAGAGAATCGGTAACAGGTCGCTGGAGAGAGTATACTGAATAAGTTGAATAAACAATGAATAAGCTAATTTACATGTATGTGTATATATGTATATGTATGTATATGTATATATGCATGTGTATGTGTGTATGTATGTATGTGTATATATGTATATGTGTGTGTGTATGCATATGTATGTATATGTAATGTGTAAAGTTACCCCCTTTCGATAACCCCTCCCCCACCTCTTCATCCAGCTGATAAAGTAAGCATCAGCAATTATTTGGAAATATCAACATCTACTCGCTTCTCCTACTTCTTACCAACCCACTGACCCTTAGATTTCTATACTAGGTTATAGCCTGTATCACCACCCTCCACACACATCTCACTCACCATTTAGGACTTAAATGACAAAATATACCCGTACTGAGCTGTAAATATTCTGGTGACTGTTAATAGCAACCATGAGTAGTTTATATTATGAATGGTTGATAATGACCCCCCCCCCCACTCCCCCATCCTCCCACTGTCCACACCGACACACATCTTTAAAACCTTCTACAATCTCACACTTCCACGTTTTTACACTCTCCATCCTACCCCTCCCCCACCACTCCCCTATTATAACATATATATTAAGGACTAGTTATTGTGTGCTAATTACTCAGGGGATTTAGTAGTAATACCAACTTGCCTATACACAGCCATATATCATATATGTAATCATATGTAATAATCATACTGAATCATACTGAGTTAGATGTTAGTGAATACCATGTGATAATCACTATGACATATATTAAGTAATAGTTAACGTGCACCAGCTTTATACTGCCCCAGCTTTATATTACATCTACTTCATAGAACGTGATAGTAATATTCACTTACCACTACAAAACTGTATAATATGAGAAAAAATCATATTGTGGTAGATGCTGAAAATGATCATGTGATATTCACTGTTTGGCTCGATTGACTAGTGGCCAATGGAGTCAAATAGCTGATGGCTGATAACGCCACACCCTCGCATCTTAATAACCTGTACCCACCCCACCAACCCTTATTGTGACTGACATGTCAAGCACAATTTAATGTGTGCCAAGTTCATACTGCTCTTGATAACAACACCCCTACCCCACCCCACTCCCACCCCCAACAGCTGTGTAGTTATAACCTTTAAATCAAGGACTAGCTATTCTGCAACCTCATACTGGAAGATACTGAAGACTGTCATGTGATATTCACTGCCTGGCTCTAGCCAAACAGCTTATGGCTGATACCCCCCCTCCCCCAACAGCTGTGTAATTATAACCTGTAAATCAAAGGCTAACTACTCCGTGCCAACTACTCACTGAATTTGGAACTAATGCCCACTTACCCTTACAAAGCTGTTCGTTGTAAGCAATAATCATATTGTGTAGATGTTGAAAATTGCCAGGTGATATTCACTACTTGGCTCGATTGGCCAATGGGCAATGGAGCCAAGTAGCAATTAGCTGCTGACTGGTAACACCCCCACCCCACCACCTTAACAATTTGCACCCCATCCTCCGCCATTCCCCATCGTGACAGATATATCAAACACCATTTAATGAGTGCTGAAATCTTACTTCACTACTTGGCTCGATTGGCCAATGGGCAATGGAGCCAAGTAGCAATTAGCTGCTGACTGGTAACACCCCCACCCCAACACCTTAACAATTTGCACCCCGTCCTCCGCCATTCCCCATCGTGACAGATATATCAAACACCATTTAAGGAGTGCTGAAATCTTACTGACCCTGAGTACAGTTAATGTGTGCCAATTTTGTACTGTCCCTGATGTCCATCTGACATATTTCAGGTGCTAGCTATACTCACTAGTGCCTGATATATTTCATCTACCTTATATAATCTGATAACAATACCCACTTATCCCTACAAAACTTATAGTTTACACCCCACCCACCTCATAAATTGTACCCTTTTCACCATCCCTCATTTTGGCTGACACATCAAGTCCTATTCAATGACATATTAAGTACGATTTTAAAGTGTGCCAACTCCATACTGTCCTTTTGACATATTTCAGGTACTAGCTATACCCACTAGTGCCTGATATATTTCATCTACCTTATACAATCTGATAATAATATCCACTTACCCTTACAAAACTTATAATCTTCACCCCACCCACCTCATAAATTGTACCCTTTTCACCATCCCTCATTCTGACTAACACATCAAGTGCAATTCAATGACATATTAAGTACGATTTTAAAGTATGCCAACTCCATACTGTCCTTCTGATATATTTCAGGTACTAGCTATACCCACTAGTGCCTGATATATTTCATCTACCTTATATAATCTTATATAATCTGATAATAATACCCACTTACCCCTACAGTTGTAGCTGTAGTTAAAGCCTGTAAATCAAGGACTAGCTGTTGCATGCCAACTTCATACTGAATAATAATCATTTTGTGGTAGATGTTGTTGATTATCGAGTGATTATCAAGTAATTATTAAGTGATATTCACTACCTGGTTTGATTGGCCAACGAGCAATGGAGTCAGATAGCAGATGACTGATAACACCCCCACCCCACCTACCTTACAATGGGTTGTTTTACTGCTTAACTTGGTTACCTAATCGAGCCTAATCGCTGATCAATTCCACCCCGTACACTCATGCCTTGATAATCCCTTCCTTTTTACGTCCTCAAGCGTGACCTATATAATATGTACTGGTAAATATAAGCCTATATCACAGTAAATGTGTGAGTGATACCCATTGAGGAAAATTTATTAACAGCCATTATATATTGTATATAAGATCGTTATTGAATATATAAATCGTACACACGCTGTTAAGCACTACCCTTAAGAATTGTTTGAAGATCACTCTGTGTCAGTTACTGTGTGAACCATTGCCCTGTGTCATTTGCTGTTTTAGCTGATGGACAAACAAGGCCAGATTATGAATGGCTGGCTAAATCACTATTCTATCGACCACCAGCTGTTATATGTTTGTCAATACAGCTGAAACATGCTGATGATAATTGGGTTGTGTGCTTTCAATTTCGACGGTGAAATAGCACGGTGTCTCGAGGAAAATATGTTAAGAACCACTGTCATACTCCAGATGTACCTTGTCTATTACTTGGAACAAGGGAGTATTCCACGCAAAATTAAGGCCACTGCCGACAACTGCCCGTTTTCCACTTTTATTGTCAGGGGCTGGAAGGACAAGTTCAAGTTCATTCCAAGTATGTTTCTGTATATAATTTTCACTGTATATTTTAAAGTTTCATTTATGCTTGGCAGTAAAAGTTCACTTCGATCTCAGACACTTCACAATTTTCTGTTGCTTTTGGGCAATCTTTACATTTTATGTTGGCTCAAACTTCTCCTAACTCATCAATAACTAAGTAACAATGGCTAGAGAAATCACACTTGATGAGATAGAGAATAACTCTTGTTATAATTTCGTAAATCTATTCAACGATTCGCTGTCTGATACAGATACTGATGATATATCAACCTCACCGTTCACCTTAGATAACCACAGTTGTAAGTATTATAGTCCAAATGAGGTCAAAAACTTAGCATCGCCGAATAACAAATCATTCTCGTTATTTAATGTTAACTGCCGTAGTCTAAACGCAAACTGGGACAATCTTCATAACCTACTATGCGACATGCAACCTGAGCGTAATTTTCTGGACGTAATTGGATTAACTGAAATCTTTAACATAGAAGAAAATATCTCTTATGAATTGGAAGGCTATCATCCGCTCATTAAACGAAATCGGCCCATGAAAGACGATGGACGTGGGGGCGTTGGAGTATACATTAGTGAAAATCTTTCATTTAAGGTACGCGACGATCTATCTATCTTCATTCCACATGTATTTGAATCTGTTTTTGTGGAAATAACTTCCAAACACAAATGTATACTGGGAATTATATATAGGCCCAACACAGCCCCCAAAGCGGATTTAGATCTCTTCTTGGAAACTCTAACAAATTTACTAGAGCGCATAAACAGTGAACATAAAATCGTGTACCTCATGGGAGACTTCAATATTGACCTGTTGGGTTATAACCATCACTCTAAAACTAATACGTACATAGATTCCATGTTCAGTTCAGGATTTCTGCCTGCCATTACCAAACCAACTAGGGTAACTGATTGTTCAGCGACTGTAATTGATCACATATTCTCAAATAGCCTTAACAAAGCTACAGCCGGGATCATTATTACTGATGTCAGTGATCACTTTGGTATTTTCTGTATTCGTAAAAACAATTCGTACAATTTATGGATACCGCATCAACCTTAGAGAATATATCGGTAGGTGTCCCACAAGGATCAATTCTTGGGCCGCTCCTCTTTTTGTTATATATTAACGATTTAAGCCATTCTACTGTCCTCAATATTCTTTCGTTTGCTGACGATACCACCGCTCATGCCTCAGGTAATAATGTTCGTTTATTGCTTGAAAATACTAATGTGGAGTTAAGGAATATAAATGAATGGTGCACTGTTAATAAACTGAGCTTGAATGCCAAAAAAACAAATTTTATCATTCTTCACCCCTATAACGACTCGCACAGTATTTCCAACGAACACCTTTCTCTAAACAACATTAACATAACGCCGATTGGCAACGTGCAAGAGCACAAAAGTGTAAAATTTCTTGGAATTCATATGGATGAAAATCTGAACTTCAAAAAACATATTTCTGTAGTATGTTCAAAAATGGCCTCAGCCATATATGCTATCAATAGAGCCAAAAAGTTTCTTCCTTTGAGTGCATTAAAGATGCTATATTACTCTATTATTCACAGTTATATGCTTTACGGAATCCAGGTCTGGGGCCATGCTCCCTCAGCTAATAAAATCTTTAACCTACAAAAAAAGTCCCTTCTCATTATTAGTAACCGGAAATACTCATCCCATACTGATCCTCTATTTAAGTATCACCGCATACTGAAGTTCAAAGACCTATATAATTTGCAAGTACTTCTATTTATGCATGACTGGTCCAATAATATCCTCCCTGTAAGCTTTAACAATTGCTTTACATTGTATGAAAATCCAACAGGTATGATCACAAGACAAAGTGGCAAAATCTATACAGGGAAACCGAGAACCAAGTTTTCCGCTGATCTTCCCTTACATACTTTTCCCCGAGCTTGGAATGAAATACCCCGCGTTATCCAAGAATATAGTCGCCACAAATTTAAGAAGACACTATTTGAGAGTTATTTAAATAAGTATTCTGATATTGTAGTCTGTCGTAACCCCAGATGCCCTGATTGCATTGTAAACCCAGTGTAATTCAAACAAAAAATGAAACACAGAACTGTATGCAGACTTTGTATGTATATATATATATACGTATGTATGTGTATATGTATATATGTGCGTGTGTGTACACTTTCACACTGTTGTGTGTATTTTTTACACTGTTTGTATTTTTTTTACACTTGCTACACTTTTGTGTGAATTTGTCTGTTTGTATGTTTGCGTGCATGAATTTGTTTGTGTAATCCAGGATCTCTCAGTCTCTGAGTTTAACTGTTTAACTGGTAGACATAACACTGGTTTCTCATATCCCGCAAAATGACTGTCAAGCTATCGATATAGACGCGCGATGTAATCAACATTGTAATCAACATTGTGTTAAATTGCCCACCACTTACTGACTCGAAAGTGTCTATAATGCTGCCAAGCATAAGTGAATTCTTTATCAGTTCTTAAGTGAGTTTGAAATGCTGCCAACCTTTGGTACACACCCTAAAGGGAGCGTCAGGAAGACAGCCAAATAGGCTATGGCACCCCCTACAGTATACAACAGTTTCTAATTTGTATATCTTTGTGTTTGTATTTTTTCTTTTGTATACTGTAAATAAAAAGAATTGAATTGAATTGAATTGAACTTAAACCACAATCCACTTGTTTGTGTACAGCAAAAGCTTCCAGTGTAAAATCTGTCTTTGACACAAAATACTTAGAACATCATGGACTGACTAAAGGTCACGTGGCTGAACAGCCTGGCCTCTTAGTTAGTAACAGTATAGTCACTAATGGAAATGAAACCATACCTGTACTGTTGGTGAACAGTACCAACAAACATTACACCTTGAAAAGGGGTTGTTTGATTGGAAAACTTGAGCCAATAGAACAGGAAGAAAAAGTCTTAGAAATTAATCAGATCTTAACTCAAAATACACCTGAAGATCAGATCACAGATGCTGACATACAGGTGCCTGAAGACAAACGGCACCTGTTGATGCCAGTCATCAATAATAATAAAGACTTGTTTGCAAAAACTGATAAAGAGTTAACTCAGACAGATACAGTTAAGATGTGCATCGACACAGGTGATGCGCCTCCAATCAAAAGTAGAGCATATAGAGTTCCATTACTTAAGAGAAAAATTATGGATGAAGCACTTGAAGAAATGCTTCAATCCGGAATTATCCGAAGGTCAAATAGTGCATGGAGTTTTCCGTGCCTGCTCGTGGACAAGAAAGATGGCTCGAAACGCTTCTGCGTTGATTTCCACAAGCTCAATGAAGTCACGAAAGTTACGAACTGGCCGCTTCCATTGATTGACGACATCTTTACTTTATTGAATGGATGTCAATACTTCACCACCCTTGACATGAAGTCGGGTTACTGGCAAGTCAAGATGGATGAAGAAGACAGACCAAAAACGGCCTTTGTTTGTCATAAGGGCCTTTATGAGTTCAATGTGATGGCATTTGGACTCGTGAACGTGCCCTCGCTGTATCAATCCCTCATGACAAGCGTCTTGGAGGGCCTAGAGGATTTTTCTCTGGCCTACCTTGACGATATTTTGATTTTCAGCCGTGACATAAGATCTCATATTGACCACATTAAACAAGTGTTTGGTCGATTAAGAAAACATAAATTAAAGCTAAAAGCTAAGAAGTGTTCCTTCTTTCAATCTGAAACATCTTATTTTGGTTTTGTAATTAGTAAAGATGGAATTAAACCTGAGACTTCGAAGGTCGAGGTCATTCGAAAATTAAGTCTGCCAAAAACGGTGACAGAAGTGAGATCTTTTATGGGCATGACTTCATACTACCGTAGATTTATTCCTCGGTTCAGCGAAATTGCTCAACCACTCTTAGAACTGACAAAGAAATATGCAAGATTTCATTGGCGAGAAACACATCAAAAAGCCTTTCAAGAGTTGAAAGATCGTTTAACTCAAGTTGCTCATTTGTCATACCCAAATCCAAGAAAGCCTTACGTGCTTTACACAGATGCCAGTGGCCACTGTGTCGGAGCGGTTTTAGCACAACCATGTGATGACGAAACAGGTCAACTACCTGGAGTACCTGATGAAAAACCCATTGTCTTCCTCTCTCATAAATTGGGTGAAACCCAACAGAAATGGTCGACATTTGAGAAAGAAGCTTTCGCTATCTCATATGCATTGAATAAATTCAATAACTACCTGCAGGGAGCAGAGTTTGTTATTAAGACAGACCACACCCCCTTGCAGTACTTGTTGAAAAGTCCGCAAAACAATGCCAAAGTACAACGCTGGGCATTGAAGATAGCTAGCTACAATTGTAAGATTGAATATTTACCAGGTAGAAAGAATACATGTGCTGACCTACTTTCTCGTTTACCTGAAGGAATTGCAAACGCTGACCCTGGGTACGAGATGGATAATGTGGAAAATCAGAAAGCATTACAAATTGGCATTATCAATAGTAACAAATTTGATCCTCAAAGATATGTACATGTCATCACAGATGAACCTCAGGTTCCGCCCGAACCACAAGCAATTAATTACAAAGATTTCAACATGAAGGTAGAGCAACAGAAAGATGAAAAGATTGTAAAAATCATTAAGAAGTATCAAGGTAACAATACCCCTGCACACATTAGTAGTAGATACCTCATGATTGAGGGAGTATTATATTACATTAGTACAGTTGACGATAACCCACGGGTACACTTGTGCATACCCGAACAATTACATGCAGATGTGTTGAAGCAATACCATGACGAATTAGGTCACCTTGGCATAGACAAAGTGTACAATAATATCAGTAGAAAATATTATTGGAAAGATTTATATAAACATATTTATAAACATGTAGAAAATTGTCTTGTGTGTCGAGCTCGAAACACCAGAGCTCACACTTTGCCATTGCAAGAGACTGATAGACCTCCATACCCCTTTGCTAAAATAGCATTGGATATGAGTGGTCCACACCCTGAGACTTTATCAAGAAATAAATATATTGTGACCTTCATAGATATTTATTCTGGCTGGCCTGAAGCGTTTCCAGTGCCTGATAAAAAGGCGGAAAAAATTGCTAACTTGATAATAGATCAAATTTTTCCAAGATTTGGATGTCCTTTAGAAATATTAACAGACAATGGATCTGAAAATGTAAATGCAGTGATGAAATATTTAACTGACTATTTTAAGATACATCATGTCACCACTTCCTACTTCCATCCACAATCTAATGGGAAGGTGGAGAGGCTACATAGAACATTGAATGACATCTTAGCAAAACTAGCTCGAGAAGAATTAGAAACATGGGATTTATTCCTAAACCAACTATGGCAGCCATCAGATTTAATGGTAGCGAATCTTCTAGATTCTCTCCCTTTTATCTGGTGTATGGCAGAGATGTGGTTTTACCACTCGACAACATACTGAAACCTCGAGAAAAATATGTAGGTGAAGAACCTCATAAGATAGCCATTCAGGAACAACATAAAGCATTTAGAAAACAACAAGCTGCACAAAAGAAATGAGTATTAAAGCAACAAAGATTACATGATATTACAGCAAAGGATATCACCTTTGAAGTAGGTGATCCTGTTTTATACTCCTCAGGTAAATCTAAAGGGAAATTAGAATCAAAGTAGGACTACCCATTTCGAGTCATTGAGAGAACAGGTCCAGTGAGTTACAAGATACAAGATCAATTAACTCGCAGAATAATTAAATGTCATGGAGAAAGACTTAGTAAAGCGCCTCAAGAATGGGAGGTGCCTCAACCTGCCCAACCTGTTAGAGCGCGACAAATACAACGTTACGCTGCCACGTCAGAACAGTCGACTACTGAAGACAGTAACAGTAGTGACGGTAATGACAGTGATGAAGGTGATGATATGCAAGGGATTCAAGAAAAACACCCCTTAACGTCATTCATTAAGAATAAAAGACAAAGACGAGAACATTCTTCTTCAGAAGAAGATGGTGTTCCTTTAGCAGAATTAAGACAACAAGTACAACAGGTACGAGATTACAAGAGACGAATGAAGGAGCTACAAGCTCCTTCAGCTGATCAACTGCCATCACGGTTCATTGCTGACGATCGAAATGATCGATTAAATGACTCAACGATGGAAGTTGATCAACTGCAAATAACTGAAGAAAAAGGCCAAAGTAGTGAGCCTCAACCAAAACAGTCAAGTAAAGATATAACTGAGATGATCTCTTGCATACAAGCTGTATTAAGAGATCATAATAAGATTAAAGAACCAGGTGAGAAATTAGAATTAGGAGCAATTATGATACCCTCTACCTGGAGTACTAGTGATTAAATGTTACCACAAGACTCATGATAACTAAACGTAACACATATGGCATGCCTCTCCTTAAGTTTGAGAGAGACGAGAGAAAGTGTAAAATGAGTAACAAAATTGTATTGACTTATGATTTGTTTGGAACGAAACTATGAGTGAGCTCTTGTCAGCCTCATGAACTGACTAAGACTCTCTTGTAGTTGGATTAACTTTCTGACCTTTTACACCCGGGAAGTGAATCGTCAGAGTGAAAGTAATTGAATCGCGTATTACTCATTGCGCTAACTCTTGCTTCCTTTCTCATTGTAGGAGCAAGATGTTGCGTTGGATGTTATTAGTTGGTCTTTTGACTACAATAATAGATGGACATACTATTATTAGAAACAATGTGATTTTTAAGAAAGTGAAAGAAGTAAATATGGTAACTAGTGATTGGAGTACAATGTTTGTTTATGAGCTCCAACCTTTTATACAATATGTGCGTAGACTTGATCGAAGTATGAAATATACCGATGGTTTGTATAATGCTACAACCATAGCTTTTCGACAAACTTTTGTAGAAATAAATGGTGAAAACTCTACTCTTGCCGTTGCGTTACAATCGATCATAACGGATATACACCAGGAGATCAGATACCTAAATAATCGAGTTAAACGAGTAAAAGAGGATCTGAACGATTACCGCAGATTACATGGCCATACAATAATCTCGTCTCGGAAGAAACGAGGTTTGTTCGACTTTGTAGGTGAAGGATTGAGTTTTCTCTTCGGAACTGTATCCCAGTCAGATTTAGATGGGATAGCAGATAATTTAAGACGTGTAAGTACTAATCAAGCAATGATTCAACATATTCAAAAACAAAGTTTAACCTTCATTAAGATGAATCATGAAGCAATTCTGAAAAATAGAGAATTTATGTTAAATATGTCACGCGAATTGATGTTATTTCAAGGTCGAGTCAATCAAGTAGTTCAGAATCATGAAGATCGAATATTATATCTTGAACATTTCACTCATGCTTATCATCAGCTGGAGTTTGTAATGAGTCGATTGGAATCAATGATAATCGCTGCAGAAACCACTCTACGGGGATTACATGATCAAATGGATATTCTAGCCGATAGGAAGTTATCACCGAAAATAGTGGATCCTTCACTATTGACCTCAGTATTAATGAGTATTAAAGTTCAATTAGATGATAAGTCAATGTTGCCGCTAGATCTGACGACAGAATTATGGCAATATTATCATTTACTTACGACGGCTGCCATTTATGATGACGATAAACTGGTGATCTTTATGAAGATCCCCTTACGTAATTCGAACTTGCAATTTGAAGTGTTCAAGGTGCAGGCTTTGCCTGTACCCTTTGTCAATGTAACCAAGAATGCGTCACGAGTCGCAAATAAATTAGTAGCAATATATACTCTTGAATCTGACATATTAATTATTAATAAAGAAAGGACGAAGTATGTCCCAGAAATAGGACATGACCAATGTGTAGATAACAATAAGTTGTTTTGTACTTTAGTAGGTGCCGTACGAACGATACATACAATGACAAGTTGTATGTTAGCCTTGTTTTTAAACATGAAATCAGAGATTCCGAACTTATGTCAAACGGAAGTTCGATTGAATATCGACCTCCCGTTCAGTACGAGAATCGATGAAGGAATGTGGTACATCACGACAGACGTCCCACTACGATTCTCAATTACATGTCCAAAACGAAGAAATCCGAAACCAAAACGGATTCTTCCACCAATTGGAATTTTGGAATTAAAACCGTTATGTATGGCATCGAGAGGTCAATTAATGTTACCGAGTTATTTCCATAAAAGGGATAATTCTACTTTTCGGATTGTGACAAAGACGGTGTTGCCAAATTTCTCGTTGTTACAACGACAGATGTGGAAACCTGTCATAGAGAGAGTGAACATATCGACGTTTACGATACCGAAAGGAATAGAACACTTAGATGATTTACCCATGGATGACTTAATTCATGAACTTGACTCGCTAAATTTACAAATGACGGAATCATTTGAAGTCCCTAAGTGGGCTTATGCTCTCGCGACTGTTGCATTAATAATAGGATTATATCTGCTTTGGAAGTGGTATCGAGCCGATAGACACAAACAGATATACAAGTGGTTAAGAAACCGTAAAAGTAAACCGACTTTTTCTGATGTTGATAAAAGTGAAATGTCTAATTTTGCATTTGCCGATGATGAAATCTATACTAGTATGGGACCTAGACCACAGCCTACAGCTCCTGCTAATCCACCTGGAGCACAACAACAACCACAACAACCTCCTAAGAGTATTAGAGACATGATGAGAAAAGCTGTTCAAAACTTTAGACCTTCTCCTCAACCTAATAGGAAATCAATATATCCCCGTGTACAACATGATGTGGATTCTGCCAATGTCCACATAACTATGTTTGATATAGACAAAGAAACTGAAAAACAGTAGTTCACACACTGTGTGTTTTTGTTTCAGTGATCAGTGTACAAATGGCAGAATCTGATTCTAGTGTTGACAGTGGGATCGATGATTTCCCTGATTACCAGAGTTATTATAATGATCGTGACAATTTATATGATGATGAAACTTCAAGTACAGTTAGTACTGGAACTGACAGTAATAGTACTGTTTCACGAGAACTTTTTCAAGACACTAATTCATCTAGTATAAACGTAAATATAAATAGCAATTCATCTGATAATTGTGTGTCTGTATTGGCATCAGTAGAAGCATCACCATCACCTTCTATAGCATCTTCCGACCTTTTGTCGACCCCTCCAAGTAGTGTTCAAACTCCTACTGACTCCATTTTACTATCTACACCTGAACAACTTCAACGACTTCCACCTTATTCGCCTACGGATACCGTGGAAACGTTAGTTCTTCCTCCAAGATTACCTGTTAGAACCCATGATGCAATTATTCATCGAGACCCCAAGAACCAAGATGGACTCGGTGGGTTTGTTTACGATATAACAATGAGATCACATACTTCTTCCAGTATGACCACACCTACAAGTGATTCTATGCCTAGTGATTCTACCACTGTTCTGGACTCTGATGCAGCAGAGTCCGGTATCAGTGTGATACAGAACGAACTTGCACGAGCTGATCTTGAATTAGAAGTACACACCCCTCCTTTAAGTGATGTAGAAGCAAGACAATTTACTCCATTACCTACTAATGTTGTCTCGCAGCCTATAATCGATATTCGACCGAGACCGTGGGAGTGGGCAAGGAGCGAGTTTTTCGGGACACCTCGCCCGTTGGCCTCTCCTCATGAATTTGATCGAGATATCATATGACCTAATACATATGAACAAGATTTTATGAGAGATACAGATCTCTTGAGTATTGAGGATGAATTTGGATGTCAATATTTTGATTTTGATTTAAATATACTATATATCGAGGTTGAGTGAGAGTTGATATATTATTATGACAGTGCTATTGATACTCATTTAACTTTTGCAAATAGGTCTAGATATTTAGTGATATACAATTGCCCTGATTTACAATATCCAAAAATCAACGAGCAGGGTGAGATAAGTGAACCTCTACGGTATTATAGTCACCGGGTGGCTACTACCGGTAGTGTACATCATAGATTTCACATGCCAAGAAATGTAGCAGAATTTACTCCCTTCTGTGCAAGATATCGTGACTATAGTCGTCGAAGATGAGCACGATATCACTCAGATGGACGACCGAGGAGTTTTCAACCCTTTGTTGTCTATCGTCAATACCACCCAGATTATGTTGGACATTTCACAGGGTCAACGTTTGACTACCGAACAGGCCCAAATACTGTGTATCGGCATTATCAGTTGCCAACACAAAATGAAAACCTTCAGAGTGAAGATTGAGAAATGTATTATTATAAGCAGCAACAAGCAGAAAAGTCTAATCAGACTAATACATGTATATAAGATTTTCATGAATCTGGTTTCCCAATTTATGTATAATCCTTCATTGGAAACCTGATACATGACGATCACGGGTCGTCTGTGTTTGTCTTGTTTACTAGTCAAAAATTTTTCCAAGAAGTTAGTAATTCTGTCCTAACAGTGTAACTAGTTATTATAAATTCGGAGTTCCTGGAGTGTATTAGATAAGTTACACACAGGACTCCAGTATCAAGGCAAACAAATTTTAAAGTTGGTGGAAAGAGTGTTGATTGAGTGCACCAAGTTGCAGACGAACCCAGGGGAGTGTACTATCAAGTGTACATTTTAGTGTATTATACGTAATTCTAGTGTGACATACATAGTGGTTTCTTTTTTTTTTAAATATAGTCATATATATTTTATTTTGTATTGATTATTTTGCTGTTGGAATGGCTTTGGTAAATACTTTAGAATTTGAAGAATTCGCCGAGGAGCAGGCGATGTTTGAGTTACATAAACGCGAAGCCTTCCAACATGCCGTACCTCCTTGTAATGACTTCTGTCTATTTTTCCCAAAAGATTTATGGAGATGTCGTCGCCTAAGGTATATTCGTATATGGAACACAAGACATTATAATCCTGCCAATGGCCAGACAGAGGTAATGCAACACCAACTTGGCTATCGTTTTTATCTCTCTGAGGAAAGAAAAGTAATATTTCCCCATCTTTTGTACTTACCGGAGTTCCCAGCAGAAGTTGAACCCCATGAGGTCCCTGGTCCCGGTCCTGATGAGGTCATTCATTATGTCAATGACCCCTGTTGGAATGGCCGATATTATGACCATGGACGAAATCAATTGGATGCTGAACTGGACCTAATAGCCGATCCTGGCTTGGTTCGACCATCCAGGAGTCATGAGATCTTCCCTGGTAGCACATATCCCGCTAGTGAAGATACTGATGATTCATTTGGATTTTATCAGCACCAAATGCACCCTGCACGATTCTTTCCTCCTGGTAACGTACAGAAAACTTATGAATTGGAGAAACAACAAAAACAGTATCGGCTCCTTCATGAAGCTGTAATCCGACACGAAGGAAGACGATTACAACGCTTTAGTTTACGCAACCAAATTATCAAATATAATGAGACGCTGGAGGTACAGACTCATTATAAGGGTCTTGGAGACCCTTGCTGTATTTGCTTAACAGAAATTTCGAAAACTTGGCAGGATTTATTTGAATGTGGCCAATGTAAACAGCAAATCCACTATTCCTGTGGTATTGCATGGGCCAGATCAAAAGCAGGTGCTCCTGAGCAAGCTTCTTGCCCGCACTGCCATGCACCCATGAGGTGGGGTATCGGTAACGAGCCGAAGCTTCCAGTACCAGTTGAAATGAACCCACATGAGTTTTGAGTTTTAATGACAGAAGTTGAGAAGGCGACCTCTACAGCTGCGCACCGTCGGGCACTGTTGTCATCTTTGGACGTCCTTGTATAATTTTCTTATTTCACAAACAACAAAAGTATTCCAAGTAAAGTAAACGAAAAAGTTATTTTCAATCAAAATTACATAGTGACATTCTAGACGTGACTCCTAGTTTCGTCACTATTGACAACAGACTAAAAACTAACGAAGAACCGTTAACGGGGAAAGTAGAATTGTTCATACGGCACAGCTGTAGCATAGTGTAAAATAGTTTTTGTTATTTTCCTGAGTATTAGTCAGTCACATTTATTTTGTTTATTGCACTTGATATCTAATTGTTTTGCAGTCAGTTTTCTTTTATCTTTTATAGTTGAAACAGTTTTTCGTTAGTCATACAAGTAATAATAAATCCTTGAAAAATGGCCACTGCATATGCATACCGTATAGTTAACCCAACTTCAGAAGATTTTCTTCCGGAGCAATTAGAGTACTGAACACAGAGATTTCGTATTCCTGTACCTATGATCTTTCACAACGGAGTTTCTGCTTTTCAGCGTAAGATCCATGTGTGGGATGTGGTACAGTTAAACGAAGTCACCGGTCACTTAGAATTGATTCGAACTCAAGTTTTGTACCGGTATTGTCTCCATACAACGGAAGTAGGACGCGAATTGGTGATGCCTCACATAGTGGTAATCGAACATGAGGCTCGATTAGCAACCCCTAGGGAGGCAGCACGATCAAGCTGTATGAGTGTCATTCGTTATTGGAATGACCAACGGTGGGACGGAACATATTATGATCAACGAATTCCTTATGAATCGGAGAATGGGATCGATACATTCATCACATCTACTCCAGTCCGTCCATTTTGCCCTAGTGAATATAGTCAAATCTCTGTACCTAATTTACCTCGCGAATATCGAATGATTATTGGTGAAACATTCCATCATGTGCAGGTGGAACATACCTATGAATGAGAAAATGCACAATACAGTCATCAAGTCTTGCAATCCTCGCTTGAATTGTATGCAAGCCTTCGAATCTTTCAAGCCAGATAAAATTTAGTTGATGGAGATGGAAGACAATGTGCGATATGCTTGGTGGACATTGTTGGGCCCCGTGAAGCATATCGTTGTCCTCAATGTACTCAGATAGTACATCTCTACTGTGGGTTAACTTGGATGCAACAAAAGCGAAGTTGTCCTCTGTGTCGTTTTGACCTCCTATGGGGAACCCCTTTAAAGAAGCATAGCTTCGATTATACAGCCTTTAATTATCAGTTTTTCCCTTTCCCTACCAATGGCATAATGATATAGGAAACGTATTATTATCATTGTTAATATCAGGTAGAGTTTATTATTATTTAGAATTACTTAAGGAATAAAGAATGTAATGCCTTAGGAGAAAAAGGTGATTCCTGTTGTCTGGAGGCGTTCCAGTATTGTTCACATTAATAAATAATCCCTGTAGTGCATTTCTTATCCGTAAAACCGGTAGTGTCTGATCCTGGTCATGGATTCCCGTCACAGTGTTGACCGTGATGCTGATAGCATCCTGGTCACCGCATGTGATTGGTCATCCTGATTCCATGGATCAGGTCACCCAGTGATCCTGGTCACTGTTGTAAATTCTGGAATTCATCTGATCCAGACTCGAGCTCCGATAAAAGTTTACCGGACCTCACGTCTTGGTTGGGAGGGTTGTAATGAAATGCCCTCCACGGAGCGTGTCGGGTTAACCTCCGTGGGGTGCGTCAGAGTCATATGATTGCACTCGGGAGTCTCGGTTCCCGAAGTGTTAATCAGTTAATCAGAGTGGCCAAGTCTTACTTGGTAATAATTCTCTGTGGTATAAACTTTAATAAGTAAATGCTGTTTTTAGGCACAAGTTATGTAATTTTATTCATATTCCTAGTATATTTGCAATGCATAACATCAGTGCAACTGACCTAAAAAGTACTCTGCACACTTACTATAGAAGTGGAGCACGAGACACGAAATTAGACAATAGTCTGACCTAAAGTAACCTTACTAAGGTGTTTTTGACAGAATTTGCAATTATGACTGGCATATTAGCTAGTAAAAACCTAACCTATAATAACCCCATCAGAATGCTTTTGACAGATTTTAGCATTGTATACTGACCCGACCTAACCTCAACACACCCAGTATCACTTTCAGCTCTGAGAATTGTGCAATCTAGCACGTTCGCTAGGCGGTACTGTCGGTTTTAAAATTGTACACCTACCAAATGCCAGTGTCCTTTTAAATGCGAGAACACATACCATTAGCATAGGATACCCACAGGATGCCCTACTATCCCGGAATGGCAGTAAGGGGTTAAGAAATACCTCTCCACCATCTTGGGGTATAAGTGGTGTTTTGTGGTGTTTTATGACGTCAATTGAAACAAGATGTGCACGACTATGCACGAATCAAACTGTATTTAAACCCACGGAAGCACCCGAGTAGACACTTCTCTCTTTGGTCTTCCGTCGTGTAAGAAGTCACCCTCCTATTCTCGTGGAAGAACGCCGCCGAACGCTGCCAGGCCAGACAACAGTTCCAGACACAGGACGCGATGAGAGCGATGCGATAATTTCGACTTAGTCTCATTTCGTATTTTATATATTTTATAAATTTACCAGAGAGAGAGAGAATATTTCAGTTTAAATTATAGGAACTTTATTTAGGGTTTAGTGAATAAACGTAGAAAACTGTAAGTAACTTTTATGTGTTTTGAATTCACCCTTTCGCTGCGGCTGCAGTATCAAGAATTGTTGCAGAATCTACAGAAACTGGTTGCCTCCTAGTCTGAACACTTAAATTGTCCTGTGGCCACTTGCCACGATTGTAGTCCTAACCCAAATCCACTAGACGATCATTTTTCCGGGGTACTTAACCCTGCTATGCCACACATCATCCTATAAATATTGTATACCAAATATAAAAAAAATTATGACTAGTAAATCTAAAAGAAAATTTTTAATGAATTATCCTCATATTACACTAAGTTGAAATTCAGGCTTCCATATTGGACCAAAATATTAACTGTTTGAGGGCTAGATTATTTTTGGTGGTCTGAATTTGTTATTCAAAACTTGTTTTATTACAAATTATTGAAAAGTGCACTGAGCCACTCTGCAATAATTTGTAGTAAAGTGAATTCATATAAACAAAATATCATTTGTGTTTGACTGAATATGAAATGTAAGCAATAAAAATGTTGGCCTTTGCTCTGGTACCCTCATTTTTTGGAAAACCTTTACAGTGGCTTCTAGCACTTAACCAGTTAACAAAGAGTCTTGACTGGAACAAACTAGAATCTAAAATGCCAAGGAATGACTGACTGGTTGTTCTGAATAAGATGATGCTCCTCATATTGCACTGATTTAAAAGCTGGGCTCTCATAAAGAGCCTAATATGTATCCAGGGGCTTGATTGGAAGTAACTTGATTCTGACCGCCATACGAATGCTGTATAGCAAATAGCGAAAGGTTTTGAGAGATGGATCTGAAGGAGAATAATTTTAAATACCTTCCTCGTATGGCACTAAGTTAAATTTGTATAGACTTCTGTATAAAGTTCAAATACGGACCTTGGGTTTGGATCTGAACGAACATTCATCTGATTCACCCAAGAGAGGTGTACACCAAATATCACCAGATTCTGGTGGGTATTTCTGGAAAAAGATTTTTTTTATTTATTTGAGTTTTGTAAACTTTCCGACTCCAGCACGGCCCTCAAGTATGAACCTATGGACTTGATTTGAATCCGATCCCCATAGGATGTTGTATACCAAATATCAGTGTATTTTGATTTGGTGGTTCTGGAGAAAATATGCTGACTCAGCTATTTTCCCATTACTTACACGGCACCCATTAACGCAAGTGACTGCATGTTTATGCCCATTCCATTCTACTAAAATAATGAAGTTACCACAATAACAGTTATCAGTTCCGAACGATTTTAGAAATATGGGCGTTTGAATTCTGTTCTATTTTTAGCCTTATACCAAATGTGTTTAAAGTCGATCCATTGGTTCAGAAAATAGAAATATCGATCGGGGACCCTTATCTGGCCCCTCCCGTTACGTAACGATAAATATTATCCTACGAACTTCGTTTAACCCTTTGGACTCTAGTGGTATCTTCCATGCCAGTTCAATGGCAGCAATTAGAAGAGTCCATATTCATTATTTGGGGGAGACCAATTAATATTTTCAACGTACAGCCGCGGGGCTGCACGATGACAATATTGATTGGCCTACAACACGTTTTCTGAACAGCCATCCTATTTAATGACGTATCATGTTCCGGGCCGGAAAAGGGGCCACTCGTGTTCAAAGGGTTAAACAAACTCTATTTTAGACCGCAAAAGGAAGATCAGTACCAAATATCAAGTCACTGTACCTATCAGTTCAAGAGAAAAACTTTTTTCAACATTTTGGGGGCAACTCCCCATCCCAAAGGTGAGGCAACTCGATTGCACAAAATTAATGCGTCGCAATAACAATCTAAAATTCCACTCAAATCGTTAGGGTTTGGAGGAAAAGACGTAATGAACGTTGAACGAGTTTTCACGTTACCGGGGACGGCAATGAAATTACTCTTAGAACCTAGAACCGCGAAATGTTCCCGTAATATCAAGTAAACTTATGAGAGTAACAGGACGCATGTATTTTCGTGAAAATGAACAGATTTTATTGGCAATCTGCCATCTCCTTTCGGAAAAAGTTCTTTTCCTCAGAAACTGGTGAAAACCCAAACCATCTTTCCAACTCCTCTTCATTTTCTGAAGCGCTAGTTTTATGACCACTACCGCCTCCGGCTTCAACACCCTCTTCACTGCCTTCACCAGGCTCCTCTGCTGATGTCAGCAGAGGAGACTGGTGACGGAAGTGAAGAAGGAGTAGATGTTGAAGGAGGAAGTGAATGGCGAGTGACTGGTGATTCTGAAATGAAGACAAGTTTGAAATTTGAAGCAAGCGGAGCTCCTGCTGTTGAAGAGAGGAGTCATCGGGAACTGATTGAGAGCTGCAGTGGTTTGGTGAAAAAGCGTCTCCACGAAGCAGAACTGTAAAAAGATCAGGCGTGGAAGGGCTGATGAAATCTTACAAAGTTACGTTGGGGCAATTTTCCAGTTTAACACACAAACAGTGTCAAGCGTGATTCTCGGTTCCGTGCTGTAGATTCCCTGGTATCTTGACTGTCTTTCGGAACCGCGGATTTCCGTCCCAGGGACCAAACCCTAATCATTATAAGTCACCCCGATCTTCAGTCAGGTGAGCTAAGAATCGCATAACTGTAACTAACCGTAGTCAGCACGAAGATCATATCCATGTTCACCAACTCGACAAGTGTATTCGATGCATTTTGAGCCTTTCCACACCTCATTATTCTCTCGACATTCACCAGACGTGTCTATACACTCTGAAAAATAGTTGGTGACATGGTATAACATAGTAGTTGATGTGTTGTTACACGCTGAAAAATTACTAAATTGTCGTAACAATTATTGTGGTGAAGATATTTCTCATAAATTGACAATTTTGTCATTTTATAATACCCATCGCTGTACACATTTTAGTCACGATCGTTGAAAGTGTCGTTGTTAAGGGGTGGAGCAGTACTAAGGTCGTGTCTCACACACTCAGCATGGGTGGGGAGTGGGTACTGAGTACTGAGTAAAACACTGGATTATTGATGATTTGTATAAAAGTAACTGAAAGTGCGTTCACACTCTTTAATATTGCATTTTATCTTAAAATAAGAACGTATTTCCACCAGTACAAGTGACAAAGTCCAAACAAAATACAAATATTTTTTGTTGGTAGAAATCGCATTTGAAAGGAGAGTGCTGTTTAACCCTTTACCTAACGTAACGGCCAAAACCGGCCTGCGCTATTCTCAAAAATCGCCAATTAATTTTCATTATTTTTTCCATTTTTTGTCTCAAAAACATAGGTTATGACCCCTCGTTGGAACGAGCTCGTCGAGCTCGTTCCAACGAGGGGTCATAACCTATGTTTTTGAGACAAAAAATGAAAAAAATTAGTTATTCAAGAATTAATTTGCAAGTGTCGTCTGCTTTTCAGGTTAGGTAAAGGGTTAACTGCACTCATCGAAAACTGATTTTATTGCACGCCTGTCCGATGAAATCCCCATCTACAGCTAAACTAAACGATGCGGAAAATGTGTGCGGAACGGAAATTGTTGACGGACTATTTTTAAATAGAAGCGAAATTTTACCGGCATTTTCTATAAATCGTGCACCGCAATTACAGTTTAATCCCTAGCGATAGATAAAAATTACCCCCTTAATCCCAATGTGTTCTATATGCCAGTAGGCACATATGACACACTGGAACTCAGGAGACGAAAGAATAACACGGGTTCCCTCCGCAAATTTGGTTGGCGATAAAATGTGTTCTTTGTGTTGATAGTGCCGTGAATTGCTGAGTATCCTTCTAATAATTGTTTTTATAGACGTAAGGGCGTGTAATAAACACAGAACGACACACGCGAGTGAATGGGATAATCGATATGGCACAAGAGACACGCGCGTGTGAATGGGTTAATCGATATGGCACTTGTGCCTTATCGATTAACCCATTCACACGCATGTGTCGTTCTGTGTATATACATGTCGAGGTCCTCGTTTTTGATAACAGTAATTAAATGATAAATAAATACACTCAACGAAATAAATTACAATCGATCATTTTTTTTCCATAATGATAGTTTATATAAGCGTTCCGTACGTTAAACCTGAAAACATAAAGAAAACAAACACGCAGCTATATCACTGCTATAAATTTCAGGGGGTATGGTACAAGTAGAACAATGAATGGGAACACGTCATGCATAGCACAAGAACGCAATACCATGACGTCATGATTATAGGTATCGCGGAACTAAATATTTAGTTAAGAGTGATCTGCCTTGAAATGTTGCACTCGGATATTGCATCATAGTCTAAAATAAGACTCCTAGAAAAAAACTTATTGCTTGAGAAAACTGTTAAAGCATTTTATTAGGTTTTTACAACAATACTGAATATTTCACAAGAAAAAAGATATTTTCTAAGTATTTTCTGGGTCTATAAAATTCAGTTAACTATTTGTGTATTTTTGTTGCGAATTCCCAGAAAAAACTGAGTTCAAGGACGATACTTCACTTCCCGGTGCATTTTCTCTCTTATTTGTTGCATGACCCCATGTTTTCTGGCCAGAGAAAGTTGTGTGAAGGTCTGTACTTTATGTAGGTATTTAAATATTTAATTTAAAGTGATGCGATCATATTTTTTCCACATAAGTGTTATAATGGTCGCCTGTGGGAAAATATTTAGTTCTGTGAGACCTATAATGTGAGTATGTGAGTCATGCACAGCGCAAGAGCACAATACCATGACGTCATGATTTTCATGCGAGTATGCCAGTATGGGTGTATTTGATTTGAATACAGGGACGAGTTTTGTGATTCTCATTCGAAAAGCTGGTTACCAAACGAAACATGACGAGCAATTTGGGATATGTTGTTTCACATATCACCTCTTTCCAGGAGGTGGGGGAATACTCTCTATTCCTTTGGTGGGTATAGATTTAAATTTGCTATTGGCACAGATATCCTTTCTCTTCCCGTTAAAAAAATTAAAAATCTTACATCTTGCCAAGATTTTTGATAACCGTTCGCTTCATCGATACCCGTTTACCTCACGTTATGGCCCAAGCCGGCCAGCACTATTCACAAAAATTACCATTCAAATTTTATTATTTTTTTCATTTTTTGCCAAAAAACATACCCCCTCTCTATAACATAGTTCGTTGCCCTTCATTGGAACTAGCTTGTTGAGCGCGTTTCAGTGAGTGAATTATTTAAGTTATGTTTCTGAGAAAAACTTTAAAAATCTTTACGCATTCAATATTTTTTTTGATCGCACCTGTGGTTGCCTCCTTCAGTACAGATTATATTCAGTCTAGATGTTTTTCCTTGTACTGTGGAAATACGTTCTTGTTATAAAATAAAAAAGAAGTCCTTTCTCGATGAGATCGGGTCCTGGTTGCGACAGTTTTACACCAGTGGGTGGAGATTTCTTGAATAAAATATTGGGGAATCAAGACTGAGACAAGAGAAATGAACCGAAATAACCTCTGAGATTCAATGTTCTCAAATTTTGCTTTTTATTAATTGTGATCACAGGGTTGTAGATATAAAAGCGGACAGAGAATGTTGACAGGATCGCAACCCAGTCGCGATTCGGTTGAAATTCTCTGTCCACGTTTTTGATCACAATATTGTATGTTCCGAATGGAAATCGATGGAAAATTAACTCGTGTTATACACTGTCGCGAAGGCAAAACTGAGATTTACATTGTCGCTTTCCGACTATCAGAGCCAAGCATATATTATTATAATGCTTATAATAGTATCTATTTTATTATATTTATATTACCTCTAGAAACAGCTTTTCTAAAATATCGGTCTCCATTGCCAACGCACCGATATGTCGTGCACATCAATTCGTTTTCATATTCCTCCCCTGGAGCGATACATTCTCCTTCGAACTCGCACCCTGAAAGCATCAATGCACTCGTTAACACATTAAAACTAATACCTTTACAACTGAGTTACAGTACAGCCACCGCGGACTGGTCACTTTCCACGGGTGGGCAGTATTCCACGAATGCAATAATATTACATTCCAAGCAGTAATTATAGGAATAATCAAACAATCAATTAATCAACCCGGTGCTTCATGAATTAAAATAAAAATACTGATGGTAATTTTTATTACCTGGGAAGGGCATGCGTGGACATCACTGGATTATGACCACTCCACGGCGACTGTACTGTATGTAGGAGTAGTATTGACAATTGGAATGCGACACCCAGGAAGGATGTCTGTCTTTAGTTATTCTTTGTTGCAGGCATGATCCCACCCTCTCCCCGACACCTTTAGTACTGCCATAAAATCGATGCAAAGTATTACCACTGACATGTGATAGAAATTTGGAGCGTCATTTGTTTTACTGCTATGCGTAATTAATTGAAACAGAATTCGAAAGATCATTCCAAGGGATAATTATAGTCTGCCGCTGATGATTGATTGACAAACATTTGGAAAGTGGTCATCGACACATTTTCAACAGCGAGTCAAAACTATTTGATAATCAAACCTTTCAAATTACCCCTGTTGTTTTTAACTTCGATGAGGGTAAGCTGCGAAACGCCTCGATACTGACCAGCGGTAACTTCGTTGTGTCCTTAGACAATGCACTTAATCCACGTGTGTGTGTATGGGGGGGGGGGGGGGGGGGCACTGTGGCGCTGTATACCAAGTCATTCTGCTCGTTGATGATAACTGTGCTTGTGTGGAGTGAATACATTGGGAAGTCTGACAGCTGCTCCGCGTGCTCCGGCTTTCCCCATTTGTAAAACTGTCCGACAGGAGATGATCCTGGCTGTCGAAAGTGTCGTTAAACCTCAATAAACAAATACATCAGTAATTTGTCGAGCTGCAACCTTCTTTTGGTAATGCCGTATTTCCACATGGTTTGCTATCTAGACTGTGTTCGAGGTTCCAGTTGCGATCAACATGCCGTTTGGCCCATTTACTATATGACTATAGTTTCTGCCTGACGAGACAAATAATTGTGGGGGGGGGGGGGGGGAGTAATACCCTACCCACGCTACACACACTCAAACTAAAAACCACCTGGTCGCAGGTGCAGGGGAGTAAATTCCGCTGTAGGATGGAGGTGACGCCTCTCCACCCCCACACACCCCCCCCCCCCCAAAAAAAATAGAAAAACAAATTCTCTCGATTATGGATTTCGTCGGGCAGAAGTTTGGCAATGAATTATGAAATTCCAAGTCGGGCAGACGTCCTTACTTGCCCGACGACATTATACACACGTTGTGGAGTAGTCAGTTGGGGACAGTCTCTTGCTTGTTCGACAGAAATATACACAGGCAAGAAAGTGCAATAAATGCCCGAATCACTGTATCGGAAAACAAACATAACAAACTTCTAATTTCGGTTTTCATTCCAAAGTTCCAGGAGAAATCCTATCTTCAAAGACAAATGTCTTATATCTTGAAAAACTGAATGATTAGGTACACTCTAAAATCAGTTGGATTAACATTAACCTCAATCTTCGGGGTTGAGTGATTTTGAACCCTCTAGGGTTTTACATCTGGATTGAGTGAATATGAACCCAGTTGGGTTTATATTCACTCAACCCAGTTGATTTGGTTGATATTTAACTTAACTAATTTTAGAGTGTAGGGGGTACGGTACTTTACACATTATTTCACCTGTTATATGTTTAATACTTTACCTAACAAGAAAAGCAGACGACACTTGAATAACTAATTTTTTTTTCATTTTTTGTCTCAAAAACATAGGTTATGACCCATCGTTGGAACCAGATCGACGAGCTCGTTCCAACGAAGGGTCATAACCTATGTTTTTGAGACAAAAAATTAAAAAAGAATGAAAATTAATTGGTGATTTTAAAGAATAGACCTGGCCTGTTTTGGCCGTTACGTTGGGTAAAGGGTTAAACTATAGTATTTTATGAATGGAAAGTATATTTGTAGTGTATAAGTCTTACATAAAAGCAGTTAAGCATGTTCCAAATATTTTAGGCGATATGACCGAGTTTTCGGGCACCTACTTCCTACACCCCCACCCCCTCCCAAACACAAAATTGTTAGTTACGACCCCGGGCAGGTGTATAACCACATGTATACATACGTATTTGAACAAGACAAGCAGATAGACTCGTTTTTAATATGCTGGGCCATGTGTTCTAACGTCTGGTCTGTGTCCAAGAGTGTTTCAGTTAATATAAACATGCTTCTCTGGCCTAGTAATTATCAAACAATTTTGTGAAATTATGGAAAAAATCTCCGGTGTGAAATATAGAGCTTGGCTGGTTTTCGAACCTGATCGAGACATTATCTCAGAAAACTAACGTATATATGGAATAATCCATTCGGATTGTTCGACCAACAAGAGAAAACCCTTGAAAAACTGAGGATTACAATTCCCATGTACAGGACTCTTATACCAGAACCACCTCAAATCAGTCAAACTTTTACCTTCTCACGTAAACGGGCAAAACTATCCACAACGTCGAACTGAAGGCCATGGCAACTGTGAAAAAGCTTGAATGAAGCCGATTCTTACACTCGCACACAACACTATTGCAGTAAACAACCACCTATTTATTTATTTATTTATTTATTTATTTATTTATTTATTTATTAGGGTTTAACGACACTTTCGACAGCCAAGGTCACCGCGTGTCAGACAGTTTTACGTGTGGAGGAAGCCGGAGTACACGGAGAGAACTATCGAGCAACGGCGAGCAACTGTCAGACTCCCCAATGTACTAACTCCACACAAGCAGGGTTAGCATTGGTTGAAGACAAGGGCACCATCGACGTGCAGTACGCCTTAGTACACAACACCACCGTGCCCCTACGTGGGCAGTCGGGATTAAGTGTCTTGCCCAAGGACATAACGCGGTTGTCGCAGGTGGGAGCCTGCACACTCTACGGAGCCACCACGCTCCCAAACCAACCACCTCCCAACCTTTTCAGGTCATATATTTTTCCCCAACCCCCACCACTTTTGATAAATTCAAATTTACCACTGGACGTTTCTAAGAAACATTTAATTAGTATTATTGTTTAACCCTTTGCCAAAAATGAATATCCACATAAATCTGAAATAACTAAAAATGTTCATTTTTTCTTTGTCTCAAATGCTCAACCAAAGATGCCTCATCCGATCGAGCTCAACGCCTCAAAAGTTATGTTTTCTAGACACGAATTTAAAAAATTCGAGTTCGCACCAAAGCTGCGGTGGATCGTTAAGATGAAACAAATTCCAAGTCCATAAACAGCAATGACTTTGACAAAAATACTCCGAATAGCATATGTATTGAATATGGGGCTAGACACCAAGAAGATACAGTTGAATACCAAACATTATGTCATTATAACAATAATTTTAAAAATTATTGAGGTTGATGGTAAAAATGAAACAGATTCCAAGTCCATGAAGGGGAATAACTCGGACAAAATACTGCGAACAACATGATCTGTGCCCCTTCAAAGCTACACACGTTCATTTCAGATCCCATGCCAATGATACACTCGTTATAGAATCAGCCACTGTTACCTCGAGACCATGCAAATACACGATCCCTTTGCTTCTTTCTATCTTGCATTATGTTGTTGAAATAGAAACATTAGTATATACTATTTACGCCTAACCCTATAGTATACAAAGAATGAGTTGCATTTCCACAGATAACATCTCTAATTTTGTTTAAAAGGTATGAGAAACACTATGATTGCTTCAGGTAAACGTTGGTATTTGAGGCAGATGTATAGTGTAAACCTCATTCTGCAGTCATTTAGTGTTTATCCTTCTCCAAGTTCTACAACAGATATGCCATTATCAAAGAGACCAAATCATTTCAGATGGATCGCGATCGGTTTACGATCTGGTCGAAATTAAACTTTCTGCACATTACCCTAAAATCTGATCCGTAGAAAAGGAAACGCAAAAGCATTGCCTCTTAAAACAGAACGCAACAAGGTGGCGTACTATGGACGGGAATCAACCACCCGAGGTGCAGTTCTCCTGTGTTTCATTTTCGCCGAAGCGCCCGTGAAATACACAAAAACTTCACCAAGGGTCGTTGATTCCTGCCCACCCCCTCCCTACTCTACCCCGAGTTGTGTTCTGTATTTATACCACGATTAACGCTTTTAACCCGCGCGGACGTTTTTTCGTCTAGGAACATGATGCATCTTAATTTCATAAAATAGGGATGCTAAGTGAATGTGTGTGGTACACCAATTAATATTTTCAACGTGCAGCCCCAAGGCTGCACGTTGAAAATATTAATTGATCTACCCCTAAATAATGAATATGGGCTCTTCCAGTTGATGTCATTGAACTGATATGGAAGATACCACCAGAGTTCAAAGGGTAAACCTTGAATAAACTTGATGAAGCTGATATTTTTAAAGACGCGTTACGTCCTATCAGATGCGTTCTTACATGACATTCTTACGCGTAATCCACACTGTTCAGGCTCGCTCAGTATTTTAATGTGCCAAAGCTGAATGTTTTTGTGCCAAATGAGATTTTTTTGTGACACGGGTATTTTATGTGGGAGAACTATAAAAACAACTTTTTTTCATATTTTATTCAAGAAAGATCAAAAGCATAAAATTACATAAAACCAAATATAACATAAAATAAGCAGATCAAATGGGTTTTTAGGCGCCACAGGCGCGCAGGGACGGTGTGGGTCAAGCCCCTTTCGACCCTCGATAACTGTTGGGTAGATGTTGCGTCATGTCTGCGCGAGGCAAAGGAGTAAAGGAGAAGGACGTTTCTTGTCCGCGTCGGTCTTTTCTGCGGATCTTCTTTGGAGGAGGTGGCTGAGATGGCGAGATCGTAGTGATGGTTGGCGTTGTTGAGCAATTTGTAGTCTGGAGGTTGTTTTTGTTTGTTGAAAAACCCCTACGCTAGTCTGGTAATCTCGTCTGAGCGCCTTTGGTATTTTTTGCATTTAGCCATGAATTGTTCGCTGTCTAGTAGTACATCTGCCAGAGGTCTCTTGTCCTGGCTGTCCGGGAACGAAGGAAGGGGGGTGTTGGGGGGTGTTGACGGGTTTGTGGAGGGAGAAAGCAACTTCAAGTTCCTCCTCAATCTCCACAGGACTTTTAATCCAGAGATCACGCATGGTGTATCTAATGCAAGCCCCAATGTCTGTATTGTGTCGCGCAACGCTGAATACGCAGAGCAATCATGGTATAAAAATTGATAGCTATCTTCTATTTAATTAACTAATCTAATCATTGGTTCCATAAATGGTATCGCGTCTTTCATTTTCAAAGAATGGGAGACAATTTTGTTCAAGAGATATTCAGTATGGGGTTTGGTACAATTAATAACTACATTTAAAATTTAGCAGATCACCAAACTTTATATACAGTAATAATATGTGATCCGGGTACCACTTCAGACTAAAATAATGACATTAGTTCCTCGAGTGTTCATTTTGAAATGATCATTCTGAAGTATGCCAGGTCCAGTTCAAGTCCATTAAAAATCCCTCAATGAGGTCTAATTTACTACGACTCTTATCCTCATTTCAGAAAGAAGGGATTCTCCAGAAGGCACCCCAATTTCGGCACCCCTTTTTAGGAATCCCACTTGTGGAATCCCTTTTTTCTGAAATGAGGATAAGAGTCGTATTAAAAATCCCCCAATGAGGTCTAATTTACTACGACTCTTATCCTCATTTGACAAAAAAGGGGTTCCACAAATGGGATTCCTATAAAAGGGGTGCCGAAATTGGGGTGCCTGGGAATATGGCCATTGGATATAGGCTTTTATTATACACAAGGGAGATAACTCTGCATACAGATTATGGGAAATCAATGGTTAGTGAAAATTTAAATAAATGATCTAGATAAATGAAACAACAAGAGTACTTAGAATAGGGTCAGAACTACTGCTATTACGTACCATCTTACCAGTAACAGGATGATACAAAGCATTTGGTAGGTTAATATTATCAACGGTTCGGATGGGACCAACAGGGGAATATACCTACCATACTCTGCTGACGTTCTGTATTACCCGGCATTGACCCCACCCCAGAATACCGCTAAAAAATATGAAGCACCTGGTGGATCAGTAGTACCAAGGGCCAGCAAGTTACCTACATGGATATGTACAGCCTATGCTATACTGTATAAGCATTACCCCCACCCCCACAAAATCACTAGGTCTACCATAACGTACTACATATACCAGCCATATAATAAAACAAAGCAATCGGTTGGTTAATAGTACCAAGCACTAACAGGGGCCTATAGGTGTATATACCGCCCATACTATAGTACCGTTCTAAACTACCAGGCAGTACCCCTACCCACAATACCCCTATGCCTAGCATTGCATACTACCTATACCAGTCAGAGGATAACATGAAGCATCAGGTGGTTTAATAGTACTAAGGGCCAGCAAGAGACCTACAGGGATATGTACAACCTATATAGTATCCTCAGATAAGTATCCTATAAAAGGTATCCTCGATAGTTATCTTCGATAGGTATCCTCAAATAATACAATACCAGGTCGTAGGTATCCTCAAATACCGGTATGTGCCTTTGTGCTAGGGCACATTGTGCCTTTTCACATAAGCACATGTCGGCACATAAAGCATGTGCCTTTGTGCTAGGGCACATTGTGTCACATTGTGCTTTTTCACATAAGCATATATGACAGAAAAGGGATTCCGTAGCCACGGGTGTTTCCCAAAAATGGGATTCCATGGGATATTGCCTTTGGATATAGATGTGATGAGAGTCGGATACAACTTCGTTGTAATAAGGGGAGATAACTCTGCATACAGATTATGGAAAATCAAGCAATCTGATTGGTTATAAATGATCTAGATATATGAAACAACAAGAGTACTTGGAATAGGGTCAGAACTAACAAGAATAGACCAGAATTAGCTAAATATAGTAACAATAAGCAAAGCTGTTCCAACTGATAGGCTCTTCTACGCTACTGGAGTATACTCTAGAATAAAGGACCATGGCCAGATAAACGATAACTATTACATATATAGATAGAAGCAGAGAATTCTGAAAGAATTCGAAATAGTAAAACTTGTCGGGTTGTTTCTGGTAATTAGATTTACTCTTCTACAAAGGAACATACCCTCCGAACATACCCCGTCTTATTGCAGAAAAATTGGGTAACATAGCAATCACGTGCTACAATAGAAACCAAGATGGCGGCCTCCAGTACACAAAATAGACAACGGAAACACGTATCACCCTAACAACACGCGCTGCGCATGCGCACTCACACCACGTATCACTATGGAGATGACGTCACAACATGGCCGCTCACGCGGGTTACCATGACAACACAACCTGGCGCCACTACGTCATGTGACATGACGTCACTTCTGGGGTCATCCACCGGGGTCATCCAAATAGGGCCCCAAACGTGCGAGACATACTACTTCTATACTCACTTATGGAAAAACAGAGAGAACACGCGGGCTCGAAAAAGAACGAGAAGAAGAGATGAATCGGCGACTTGAAGAAGCCAAGAGGCAATCACGAGAAAGCGTCAAAACACTCGTGGCACTTTGGCAGCCAAGGACGCCCAGAAAACACCGGAGGCAGCCAGTACTAGATCCTACCATCCAGGTCAGTCCGCCAACAACAGCGCAGTAACACCAACAACGACTGCTTCGGTCTCTCCATCTCAGCCACCTCCTCCAAAAAGAACTGTAGAAGCGCCAAGTACTCTGACACTTTGCTCCTTTTCCACGCCCGGACATGTTACAAAATCATACAGTTAAATCATACAGAGTGGTGGCCGAGTGGATAAGTGCGCTGGTCTCTCATGCCAGAGGTCCTGGGGTCGATCCCCGGTCGGGGAAAGGTCTCGAGGTGTCCGAACACTCTCTGTCAGCATTAATTGTGGGGTTGATGCTGTCACAGCGTATCGTCCTATCGGGTGGGGACGTAAAATGGCTGTCCTCTGTGCGGAGAGAGACGCACTCCGTGCAGGCTAAATATCCCTTCGTAGTATTCGAGAAGAGCTAGGCCACGAAGTTGCCGTTATGAAGGTCATCCCACTGTCCCCACACACCTACGCCATTGGGTCAAGGAGAGGCGTTAATATAAGTTGCATAACTTGTTCGCCAATCCTTGTAAAACAAATAAGATTAAATAGTTAAAGAGGGTTGAAGGGGGGGGGGGGGGGGTACCCCCACATCGTCCCTGAGCGCTTTTGGCGCGCGAAACCATTTCCTTGGCGGTATTTACACTCCAAAATCATTTTGGGTAAAATATAACTCAAATCAACTGGGTTGGATGAATATGAACAGAAAAGCAAGTTACGAAGATCAAAAGATGGTGACAGCGCATTTTCTTTTTTGTAAACGCGACTTCGACAGAGAATAAGAGTCAAACAATCAAATTCATGTCCTATGGCATCAGTAGAAAATAAAGCCAAGTTTCCTCTTGTTACTCTTATTAAACGAAAACAGCAGAGAGCTCCCGGAGCAGTCTGTTGTTTTCGTTTATTAAAATTCATTGCGGAAAAATACTGTAAAAGGTCAGCTTCTGTATTTTTACTACTGTAGAGGAAAATGCCCCAAGATTGTGAAATGATGCGCACATCGATGACACAAATTCGCTAACATTTGAAATTTGAATCTTTATATGAAATTCCCATACCGCTGTTGTTAAACTTACTGACAGCTTTCGGAACTTAAGGTGAGCTAACTGTTCCCAGTGTTGTATTAACCCACGGCCGGACCCCTAGGCTTTTAGGTACTTCGGGACGGGGCCCCCTACGGTACTTCAGTCTTTCACCCCACTGCAGCTGACAGCCTGACCCTGATACGGTAGGCACTATGCCGCAGTACATAGCCCTGTATCCATTTTGCGGGTCTCCTGAAGAATTCTACTCACAACTTGACATATTATTCAAATAAGCAACAAAATAATGTACTGTATATAAATATATATACAGTATACTTATGAGAGTATATATATGGATAAATACATATGTACATGTATCGTTTCAGCGCAGAGTGAAAAGTGCCTTTAATCATTGGAACCCTAAGGCACTGGTAACAGTGCCTCAACAAAAAAAAATAATTGGCGGGCCCCCAGTCTTCAGTCTGATCAGCCTTATGAATAATGCGGCCCTGACTTTCCCATAAATCTCTTCCAGTTGCGAAAATTGTTAGCCACGAATAATATTCAATCCAACTAGTCCAGTTAACTTAAACCATTGTTTTGGGGGTAGTTAACCCAACTTAACTTATACATGTATGTAAGACAACACTGAGTGAATTTAAACTCGAGTGTTTGGTTTATTTTAACCCAATATTCAGGTAAAACCAAACCTATTCTACATCCGTTTATCCCACTTGGTTTTATATAACTGAACATTGAGTTAAAATATAATCGAAATTCACTTAAAATTTTACACAGTTTTAGTTAAAACTGAACTGAATCAGTTAATGTAACAAAATGCAGAGATGGGGCCGTAAAACGCTTTGATATTAGTAAACCTATTTTTTAACCCTTTCAACGCAGTGTTCAAATATTTTTGCGTGAGGGAAAAAATCGGTAGTGGACGAGCCAACGATATAACGAGCAAAAAATCTTTAGCGAGGCTCGGTAATAATTTAATCTAACGGCCCGACAGAGCTGCTGGATTAAATTATTACTGATCCTCCCAACAAGTTGCTACCAAACTAAACTCGCTGACCAAATATTGGAAAAAGCAATCAGCACAAAACCAAGCTTACCCGTTCCAGAACCGAGCGGATCAGGAGAGGGCCAGGACCGGCTGGGCTGAGCTGACTTGAACCGAATCGGATTCGGGCCCGCTTGGCCCGACTGCTCCTGCACGGATCCTGGCCAGAGTGACTCTGGTACGACAGCCCTGCCGACTGAGAGAACAGTAATACACCACCCGTGTGGCTGGGTATGGTAACCAGGCTACCTCTTTTCTCAACACATCTATGCGACCACAGCAGTAAATACGCTTCGGCGTATGGCTGGTTAGTCAACCGCTGGGACTCAACTCAACTCGTTAACCTGACCGATTTCTGCTCGTCCACCTCAGGGTGGTCCCTGACCCAGCTATTTCGGTTCTAACAAATGTCACAAACTCCCCCTTCCTGTCCCCGGGATATCATCAGCCACCTCGAGAAGAGACATGGGTGGGTGAGGGTGGGATGCATTACTCACCTTCATTTCAGACACACAGAAAACATTACACACACCGACAAGATTTGAGCAACAGACCACGCCAGCCGAAGGAGATGACGGAACTACTGAACAACAGACACTACAGTTCCGACGACCAACGCTCCACCAACTGTACAGATCAATAGAAGAGCCCGAGGCAGAGTATACTTGCCCAAGACGGCACCAACGTACGTACGACAGACAGAAAGTGGCAGACTCTACTTGCCTGAAGACGCAACAAAACTCTGAAGACAGACACCTAACTTAATTACACATTACATGCTTCTTGTTCTTCTTTATTCCCACCTATAACTGTTACACGTAATCATTATAAACACTATGGAACTATTGTAATGGCTACGGATTCTTATTCTTCACTCCATCCTTTGGGGTGGTCAACCACATCCGGGGAGTCGATCGTTGGTCCTACGTCCCTCTTTTGTCCTTTTCTGTAAACACAACAGAGCGCATCTAGGTCCAGATCAAATAGAAAAATAGCAGACCTGTCCCCGAACCAGGGACGTTCGAGTTTGTGGTACCTTGTTTGTTATTGTCTCTGTAACTGCCTACGTATCCATAATCATCCACAACAACCATAATGAGCCCGAGGCTGACTATACTTGCCAATGAAGGCCTCTACCAACAAATAGCTTTCCATAAGTGGTAGACTATACTTGCCTGAAGACCACCAGCACACCAGAACCAGCAACCTTCTCCCGCATTCTTTTCCCCCTTTTCTCCTCCCAGGCATGATGATTTTGGAAACTATATACTGATAATAAAGGTCGAAAAGGGCTCGTCCCAAACCGTCACTGCACGCCTCCGGCGCGCGACACTATTTGCTTTTGCTTTTCTTTTGCTTTGCTTTCATAGTTTTATTTCTGAAGAGATGAATACATTGAAATATATCAAGTAAAATTACCTTTGAAGACTATTTTTTGTTGCGTGTATATTTTCTGCATGGATGTTACTCGTGTTCTTTAGGATTAAATATATTTATTATGTGCTAGCCTGTGAATTATCAAAAATTATCTAACAGATATTTTTCGATATCCATCGACTCGATGGATATCGAGAAATATTTCTCAGTAGCCTTCTAAATGACGTCACGCTTCGGCGCATGACGTTGCCTTGAACGTCGCCTTGAAGGAACGATCAGCAAATCTTTGTTATTGTCTTGAAACAGTTTGCAATCGAATTGGGCTGAATATTGCGCAGTAAAATGTTACGTAGAATATAAAAAGGAAATCTACGCTATTTTAGTGAATATCGGGAATTATCTCATGAGTGTGGACCTGAAAGTTTTTAAGCGCTCGAGAAAAATAATGCTTTCAGGACCACACGAATGAGATAATTCACGATATTCACTAAAACAGCGTAGATATCATTTATATATAGTCGTCTCATCGGCTGGGGTATATATATAGTTTGAAAGAGACTATACTTCGAAGATAAATGGTTACTTAAAAACTACACAAGCAGATAAAAAGTTGAGAGACTAATAAACCTTACCGGGATTTTCTCCACATGGACCTTCAGACCCTAAAATAGAGGAAGATGAAAAACTTGTGTTAGTTGAATTCAAACATTACGAATAATTATAGGATAAGAAATGATTACTTCCCTCATATGATATTCTTGGACCGAATTACAGATTTGTCCAGCCTGTCGAACCTCTGACGAAGCATAATGAGAATTTCAGAATAGTTTCATTAATGTCCAACGGAAGAAACACGAATTCCACTTGATGTTTACCATGTTGACATGTATTTTATGAACAAGAGTACAATTGTGTTGAGAAAACACCCTATGACATCAGTAGAAAATAAGGTATAATTTCCATTTGTTACTGTTAAGAAATGAAAACAACGGACAGCTCTCAGGGCTGTCTTTTCTTTTCGTTTATTAAAACTAAAAAACGGAAAAATTGGCCTTTTATGGCAAGCTAATTAAAGAAACTAGTTTACAGACACTCCATCATTAAGAACATCTTCAAGTATTTTCACCTACCAACAATAAAGCGTCCACCTTGTTTAGCGAATTTGTTTTTACAGCAATTGTAATTTTGTATTCTTCCCAGGAAAAAAATAGGAAATCTCACATAAGTTTTTATATTGATGAAAAGACGGTGTCTGTATTATATGTCACGATGCGCACACTGTTGATATAATGAACAGAAAAAATTACAGAACATCAACAGATGGGAAAAACACCGTTTTCTTATTTTTAACCCTTTACCTAACCTGAAAAGCAGGCGACACTTGCAAAAATAATTCTTGTATAACTAATTTTTTTCATTTTTTGTCTCAAAAACATAGGTTATGACCCCTCGTTGGAACGAGCTCAACGAGCTCGTTCCAACGAGGGGTCATAACCTATGTTTTTGAGACAAAAAATGAAAAAAATAATGAAAATTAATTGGCGATTTTTGAGAATAGCGCTGGCCGGTTTTGGCCGTTACGTTGGGTAAAGGGTTAAATGGTTTTCAACATAATCAAATAATAGTGAAGAGGCGCGGTGGCATTTCGATAACCGGTTCTCGTCAGATCACCGAAGTTAAGCAACGTCGAGCACGGTTAGTCCTTGGATGGGTGACCGTCTGAGCGATCGATTCGGACTCCCGCGTTGTGTCCTTGGGCAAGGCACTTAACCCCGATTGTCCATATGGGAGCACGTAACTAGCAGTAGTGGTATTACGTCAAAACACTTTTCGGTCTGAAAATAGGTGGAATCACTGGTACTTGCAAGTATTGGTACTGGTAGTCATGGTGTAGGCCTAGTTTACTCACTTTACTGATTACAAAACTCTTAACGTTAACTATGTCGTTGCTTGGTGGTTCTCTCCGGGTACTCTGGCTTCCTCCACCCGTACAACTGTCACCGACAAGATATGACCTTGGCTGTTAATGTGTCATTAAACCTTAATAAATAAATAAATAAATAAATAAATAAATAAATAAATAAATAAATAAATAAATAAATAAATAGTGAAACGTTCAAACTAATTGGCAAAGAAATTCTAAAACAGCCGCTACTGCATTTTTATACTACTATTCAAGAAAATGCCTTAACCCTTTACCTAACATGAAAAGCAGACGACACTTGCAAACAAAATTCTTGAATAACTATTTTTTTAAATTTTTTATCTCAAAAACATAGGTTATGACCCTCATTGGATCGAGCTCGACGAGTTCGTTCCAAAGAGGGGGCATAACCCATGTTTCTGAGACAAAAAATGGAATAGCGCTGACCTGTTTTGGTCATTACGCTGTGTAAAGAGTTAAAGTTGTGAAATGGTGCGCACCTCGATAATACAAATTCGCTAACATCTCAAAATTTCAAAATTTAAATAAAATTTCCTTGCCCTCAGTGTTAAAATTACTGGCAAACATTAGGTGCAGCTAACTTTCCCGTAATCTCTTCCAATGACGAAAATTGTCCTCCTTGAGGGGAGACGCCACATTTCAATCGTAGGCCATGGGGTGAAGTATTATCTCACACGCTTAACGACGTGTCACGAGTTTGATCAGCCCAAGAGGGATATTCCACTCTCGTCATCGGGGTCCGGGAACTTCACCGGGGAAACAGAAGGTATTATCGGGAGCACGGTGGCTCAGTGGTCACGGCATTGGACTTCGAACCGAAATATCCACGGTTCGAAGACGACCAGTTGAACTGCGTTGTGTGTCCTTTGGCAAGGCACTTAATGCCGATTGCCCACGCGGGGGCACGATTTCACTGAATACTGAGGCGTACTGCACGTCGATGGTGCACTTGTCTTCAACCATGCTGGCGCTGCATGTGTGAAGTTGTCTCACAAGATGATTTTCCCCCAAATATTTATGGAGCTTAAGGAAAATTCGACATTTTTGTGTAAGTTAAAATGACGATAACCAGTGTTTCGAAAGAACCAATTGAATCAACATTATTAACCCTTTCAACCCGGGAGACCACTTTTTCCGGCACCGGAACATGATATATCATAATTTCATTAAGTGCACAATCTCAGCCTCATGCCGCTTTATTGCAGAGCTTGGCTTATTCATTGTTTTCATAGTTGACCCATCATATTTGAAAGAGTTTGGTAAGTGTCAGGATGGCGTGTACCGGTCATCCTCTCTTATTGTTGCTTGCATTTGTGACAAGATAGGCTTGTGTATACGCTGTTGTGTTTTGCTAGCCAACTGTTCTAGTTTGGATTTTCTAATTCAGTTTGTTCCGTGTAAGTGAGTTGGAACAACATGGAGATGCATTTCGCACGGTCAGTCGGTTTTGACCTTCCTCTCTTTGAACACTGGCACAGAAGGAGTCCAATAGGAGTGAAAGAAATCTTGCAGTATTTGTCCTGCACAGCCTCTGGTATGACTACAGTTTCGACCGTGACCGTATCAAATAAATAAAAACCCGAAGTTTCTCGTTCAGGTTTGAATGTTTTGAATGGACCACATGAAGTCGTGTTGTGATCAGACACACCAGCGCGATTGCACTTGTCAGATTAAGTCAACTCCAGTCGAGGACCCTTTGTTATGATGTTTGTTGTGACAGGTAGCTTGTTTTCACTCTGACGTAGGTCTGCCTTGCAGGAGAAAGGATATTTGATCATCTGGAGCGCGATTTTGCTCAGTTCAATATTTTACATTACAGAGTATAGCCGCGTATTGCTGAGGCTTGCTTGTTATTACGCTAAAGAGCAAAGACGCCGTCTATGTTGGTTAAGTCCGTCTGTAATGCCTCCTCCTAATCAGCCTGATTTTCAGTGAATTGTGTGCACTGTTGGTATCAGCATGTTGGAAAATCGTTATGACGCGTTGGTTCTGTTGTTACGCTACATGTCGCGCTAACGTGGTCTGGTTTCACCAGCATGCCACAAATTTGGGTTGCTGTACCCGCATGACACCAACGAAGAGCTGTTTTCAATGGTGCGACTTGCACTGTGGTTGTAGAGGAAACAGCTCGCGCCCTTGGGCCGAGGATTTGTGACCGTATTAAACAGACATAGTGATTAAATTACGCCTCGGAACTTGGGGTAGCTGACCCCATAAGATACCGGAGAACTGTTTTCTTTGGTCAATACGTCTGGCACAGCGGTTGTGGAGGATAGGCGTAGAAAACACAGGAATTGCACTTCGAGTCAGGGACAGAGGATTTGGGCTCATAGAAAACAGTTTCATCCCCATATCTACAATAACATGGGAAATAAAATATCTTTTGCCGAAATAATCATTGATATGGAGAAATAGAACGAGATATAGGCATTTAAAGAAACATTTAACCTCTTACCTGTATCGATCAATTTTAACGTCGGCCATTGATCAAATTTCGTTCAGATGACGATTTTCAATCAAATCATTGGTCGTGGAGAAGAGATATTAAAGCACGAAAAAAAATGCGAAAATGGACACACATGTACAACAAATTTGCGCAACATTTTACGTGAATCTCGTTATAGGGGAGCGTTTCGATAGAAAATCACAAGACGAGTCGAGACGAATGACACCAATATCTCATTTTCTCATCAAAATGGAGACACGGCCTTAGTAGTATGTCATGTACCCGGACAGGTAACATTGGCAGGACCTCGGTGCAGGACCTCGGAAGTGACGTCATGTCCCGTGACCTAGTGGCGCCATGTTGTGTTGTTATGGTAACCCGCGTGAGCGGCCATCTTGTGACGTCATCTCCATAGTGATACGTGGTGTGAGTGCGCATGAGCAGCGCGTGTTGTTAGGGTGATACGTGTTTCCGTCGTCCATTTTGTATACTGGAGGCCGCCATCTTGGTTTCTGTGGTAGCACGTGATTGCTATGTTACCCAATTTTTCTGCCATAGGACGGGGTATGTTTTGAGGGTGTGTTCCTTTGTAGAAGAGTAAATCTAATTACCACAAACAACCCTACAATCCTTCCAAATCACCAAAATCCACCCCAACTTTTACTATTTCGAATTCTTTCAGAATTCTCTGCTTCTATCTATATATGCAATAGTTTACGTCTACCTAACCATGTTCCTTTGTCCTGGAGTATACTCCAGTAGCGTAGAAGAGCCTATTATTTGGAACAGTTTATCTTATTATTACTATATTTAGCAATTTCTGGTCTATTCTTGTTAGTTCTGACCCTATTCCAAGTACTCTTGTTGTTTCATATATCTAAATTATAACTAACCAATCAGATTGCTTGATTTCCCATAATGTGTATACAGAGTTATCTCCCATGTGTATAATAAAAGACTATATCCAATGGCCATATCCCATGGAATCCCATTTTGGGGAAACACCCGTGGCTATAGAATCCCTTTTCTGTCATATGTGCTTATGTGAAAAAGCACAATGTGACACAATGTGCCCTAGCACAAAGGCACATGCTTTATGTGCCGATATGTGCTTATGTGAAAAGGCACAATGTGCCCTACCACATAGGCACATACGGGTATTTGAGGATACCTATGTCCTGGTATTGTTTTATTCGAGGATACCTACTGGAGAATCCCTTTTTTGTCATATGTGCTTTTGTGAAAAGGCACAATGTGACACAATGTGCCATAGCGCAAAGGCACATGCTTTATGTGCTTATATGTGCTTATGTGAAAAGGCACAATGTGACACAATGTGCCCTAGCACATAGGCACATACGGGTATTTTAGGATACCTGGTAATTTGTTATTTGAGGATACTAGTTGGACTTTACAGCCGGGTACTTCATGCTACATCCGGGTATTTCTGTTGGGGTAGTAGATAAAAAAAAACAAAAAACAACAACAATATATAACATTTCATTTTTATTCAAGTATACAATTCAATGTCTCATGGCATTTCTCTTTGTAGTTCTTCTTGCATGGGCTAACCATTTCATCTTCTTGTGGGTTAGAGCTTCTTCCCATTGCATGGCTAGGTTCTTGATAAAACACATTCTCTCATTTGATAACTTGGCTTTGTTGGTTACTTCAATTTCCTGTCTGGCATCTTTGGGTTCCTCTTTCTCTAGCTGTTCCATAGTAGTAACTTCAGTCTTCTTAGTAGGAATTTCATTTGTGGTTTGAGTGGAAACATCCTTCTTAGCTTCAGTAGTGACTTCATTCGTAGTGGTAACTTCATTCTTTATGGGAGCTGGCATCTTTTTCTTGACTTCAGTAGAAACTTCGTTCTTAGTGGAAACTTCTTTCTTTGTGGGAGCTGGCATCTTTTTCTTGTCTTCAGTAGTAACTTCGTTCTTAGTGGAAACGTCTTTCTTTGTGGGAGCTGGCATCTTTTTCTTGTCTTCAGTAGTAACTTCGTTCTTAGTGGAAACATCTTTCTTTGTTTCTGTAGAAACTTTGTTCGCAGTAGTAACTTCTTTCTTGTTTGTATTGGGAGTCAGTACTTCTGTCTTTATTCTTTTGTTTAC
Organism: Pictodentalium vernedei; assembly: GCA_031216915.1. Classification (NCBI taxonomy): domain Eukaryota; kingdom Metazoa; phylum Mollusca; class Scaphopoda; order Dentaliida; family Dentaliidae; genus Pictodentalium; species Pictodentalium vernedei. Next base: position 320,589,773 of record CM062297.1, read on the forward strand.
TGATCGGCCAGTATCCACACATCTTTGTTTCTTTCCACCAGCATCCATGTCTAGATTTTTTCTCTTGGCTGCATTTACCACACGATTCACTTGGGTCAGTTCCTGGGAAGTCAGCTTTAATCCAGCATCATTCTTGAAGATCTGTATATGTAAGTCATCTTTGAATCTGAGCACTGTTGTCGACACAGACATCTTCACACTTCGACGTTCAAAACGGAAATAAGTTTATTTTTATACCAACACTCCTTTTATACTTTTTGTCTAATCGTCTTCTTCTTCATCATCATCTACTCGGAATGAGTAGTTTGTCATGAGGTTGTCGAACAGAAATCTTCGCTTCTCCAAGGCATATTTCTGGGATTCTTCAAAGTCAAAATCCTCTTCTTCACGAAGACGCTTGGCTGTTTCTTGAATTTTCTTGTGAATTGCGTCGTTGCAAAAATTTCGAATGTACTCAAGGGTATGAATGTATTTCTCACTAATGGCTTCCCTAACATTCTTTTGAAGTGCTCTTTCAACTGCATCTTCACTGTCCATTCCATCTTCGATATATTTGTTCATGAGGTTGTCAAAATCGTTTTGGTATTTGTCAAAGGCACTTTGAACGATACCTCCCATCATAGAAACGTCTTCTTCTTCGTCTTCTTCTTCATACTCCATATCTTCTGATAGTTCCGACGATTCATCGGAGTCCGAATCTCTTGACCAATTTATTGGTGCACAGCTGGATTGCATTGTGTCCGCTCTCTTCGAAGGTCAGATTACAAATAACAAATTTCTTATGAGCACGACCCGTTTATAGGATATCGGACAGAGCATTGATGACGGGTTTGATCAACTTTCCTAAAAATCCTCCTTTCTGTATGATGCGTCTTCTTTTCCGATAATATAGTTATCTCTTTGGTGAGGCAATTCTCCTTATTTCGTACTTGTGTGGAATCAACTTAGCTCTCTCAGATTTGGTTATAAGTACTGCGCCCTGCAAGATGTTCGAGGCACAATCACATATACATTCTATCAAATCATCACTGGCCATCTTCAGCATAGTCTTGGTTTCATATCGATTCGCATCAGATAGGATTCGCAGTGTATCTAAATTTCTTTCTAATCTTGTAGTGTTGCTCGATGTTTCCGATTTCCTCATGGGACAGTAATCATCTTCATGTCTCTTACGTGTGAAGCTCCTGGAGAATTCTTTATCACAAGATCTGCAGCAATGGACTTTCATGACTTTACTCTTTCGTGGTCGTAGAACAAATGAATTTATTTTCACTCCAACACTCCTTTTATACTTTTTTCAGAGCTAGGGCTAAGCGCCGAGGGAAAGCAACTCTTTCGTAGTATACATCTTTTGATATCTGCAGAAATTCCATCATCTGTTAGCAGCTTCAATACATGTTCGTAATTTCGCAGGTCATCAAATTCAGCTAAATTCAGTGGTGTCTTATCTTCGAGAATGTTGGTAGCACATTTGCATAAACAGGTAATCAAATCTTCATCAGCAGCACGTAGAACGGCATCGATTTCCTCTTTGTCAGCATCCCGTAAACATTCTAAAAGTGCTTTATTCTGGTCAGTCAGTCCAGTATCTCTCTCTTCTTCTCTTCTTCTTGGACAGTTATGTTCTTCATGTCTCTTCCTATTGTATGGCTGCGCGAACAACTTAGTACAATATATGCAGTGGAGCCGACGATGGTCCTTTTCGTGTCTTCGAGCATTATCCGATCTTGAAAATAATTTGGAGCAGTATCTGCATCGAACTGGTAACATGTCTTCACTCGACGACGGTCAGGACACAAATGAATTTATTTGCGTACCAACACCCCTTTTATACCTTTCCCAACAGAAGTACCCGGATGTAGCATGAAGTACCCGGATGTAAAGTCCAACTAGTATCCTCAAATAATAAAATACCAGGTATCCTAAAATACCCGTATGTGCCTATGTGCTAGGGCACATTGTGTCACATTGTGCCTTTTCACATAAGCACATATAAGCACATAAAGCATACCAACACCCCTTTTATACCTTTCCCAACAGAAGTACCCGGATGTAGCATGAAGTACCCGGATGTAAAGTCCAACTAGTATCCTCAAATAATAAAATACCAGGTATCCTAAAATACCCGTATGTGCCTATGTGCTAAGGCACATTGTGTCACATTGTGCCTTTTCACATAAGCACATATGACAAAAACGGGATTCTCCAGTAGGTATCCTCGAATAAAACAATACCAGAACATAGGTATCCTCAAATACCCGTATGTGCCTATGTGCTAGGGCACATTGTGTCACATTGTGCCTTTTCACATAAGCACATATCGGCACATAAAGCATGTGCCTTTGTGCTAGGGCATATTGTGTCACACTGTGCTTTTTCACATAAGCACATATGACAGAAAAGGGATTCTATAGCCACGGGTGTTCCCCAAAATGGGATTCCATGGGATATGGCCAATGGATATAGTCTTTTATTATACACATGGGAGATAACTCTGTGTACAGATTATGGGAAATCAAGCAAACTGATTGGTTAGTTATAATTTAGATATATGAAACAACAAGAGTACTTGGAATAGGGTCAGAACTAACAAGAATAGACCAGAAATTGCTAAATATAGTAATAATAAGATAAACTGTTCCAAATAATAGGCTCTCCTACGCCACTGGAGTATACTCCTGGACAAAGGAACATGGTTAGGTAGACGTAAACTTTTGCATATATAGATAGAAGCAGATAATTCTGAAAGAATTCGAAATAGTAAAAATTGGGGTGGATTTTGGTGATTTGGAAGGATTGTCGGGTTGTTTGTGGTAATTAGATTTAGTCTTCTACAAAGGAACACACCCTCAAAACATACCCCGTCCTATTGCAGAAAAATTGGGTAACATAGCAATCACGTGCTACCATAGAAACCAAGATGGCGGCCTCCAGTATACAAAATGGATGACGGAAACACGTATCACCCTAACACGCGCTGCGCATGCGCACTCACACCACCTCTCACCATGGAGATGACGTCACAAGATGGCCGCTCACGCGGGTTACCATGACAACACAACATGGCGACACTAGGTCACTTCCGAGGCCCTGCACCGAGGTCCTGCCAATGTTACCTGTCCGGGTACATGGCATACTACTGGCCTTTACCATCTTCGCTGCCGAAAGCGATTATTGTCACCTAATTTATGATGGTTGTGTGCACGTTCTGGTATGTGCAGATCAAACCTATCATCTGAGTAATTGTTTGAAAGGGCTCAGAGAGCCCTTTCCAACAATTAATCAGATGATAGAATTTCAAGTATGTCATAATTTTTATTAAACCTCCTCGCATAAAGGCGTATATAGAGGGCCTCCACATATGGAGAAAGTGGGCGTTGCAGAGAAAGGGTTGAGCACTCATGTGACGAAATCTCTCCGTGTTTTCGAGTTTTCTTAACTTGTTAAACTGTCAAACATAGTATTATCTGACTTGTGAATAAATGAGGCACTCTTCCACCCTCTAGCAAAAACGCCATAATTACAAGACAATAAAACCATTACACACACGCACAAATATAGAAGCCTCTCTTACCTCGTTTGCTATGTTTTAACTCCGATAGGATCTTGTCTAACCTCTCTAAAATTGATGCACCGTTGACAAGGCATGTTACAGCAACCAGTAAAATGAGAAATTTAATCATTTTTAGTTTTCGTCGGGCACCTGAAACATACAAAGTACAACTACAATTCTGGGTCGTTGCTAAGAGGTCTCAGATGGTATGGAGGGCAGGGTGGTGGTCCACCACTAGACTTACAATTGCACACTCCGGAAGGCAAAATTCCGACGACCACGACATAAATTTTAACAAGTCAGAAACTCCATTGACACCCCTCCCCTTCCACGAGTCAAACTTTTCCAACTACAGTTTTTAACCCATTACCCAAAGCACAGGATTTTTCCAAATTTTGTTATTTTAATTATTTTTCTTTAGAATTTCTAAAAATTTCCACAAAACCGTACCATGTAACCCACTCTGGAACGAGCTTTACGGCGTAGTTTTTTAATTTTTTTTACTGCTGTATTTATAAATTTCGCGAACGGATGCGACCGATTTGTTAGGTAAATGGTTAAGTTTCAGAATTCAACTTGAACCCTCCCCCTCCACCTTGACTCTGAATTATTCCACTGAGGCTTTTGTTAGTCACAAATTCCAACTACAAATCAACAATGGCCGGTTTACTACTTTTCAATCAATATTTGGAGTACTTTAACTACTTTTCAGTCTGGAAACACCATATTGTGGACTACTTCAAGACATTTGTGAAAAAATCCCAAAAGAGCCCTATCTAAAATCTCAAACTTTTTTTTCCAATTTAGGGCTCCGAATTTAAACACACACCGCCCTATGTCAATTAATCTTCCAAGACGAACTGTGTGACATGTACAATTAATCTTACAAGACGAAATGTGCGGCATGCACAATTAATCTTACAAGATGAAAAGTGTGACTGTAGAGACACTGATCAACGCTCATGATACACTGTTAACCCTCTGTACACTCATGTCTAAGGTTTAATACCGAAACGGGTATTTCACAGCTCTGCGGCTCCAGGTTCTGAAAGTTAATCACAATAACATCTAAAATCATAGACCATGGTATCAATGATTGCGTATTATACTTTTATGAGATTACGGCGAATATCAGTTTCTTCCAAAAACAGCCTCGCCGTTAGAGATATGGTTTAATCTCTCGAACGGATTTCCCGGTTACCGGTTCTGATAATGAGTGCAAATGCCTGGGAAATTCATAGATTAGAATTTGGAATCAAAGGTTGCCGAATGCAACCTTTGATTCCCGGTTCTATCCTATGAATTTCCCGGGCATCGGGACTGATGTTCAGAAACGACAGCCGGGTAATTCCCGGTATCTTGAATGACTTTCACAAATGAGAACCTGAAACTTCCCGTTCCCGGATTGAACCCTATTCATGTCAAAATATCGAAATTTCTAGCAGAAAATTGTTTCCGCAGTGTTACTAAGGATTCAATCAATTCAATCTCGCTTGATAGTGCTCAATAAGAAAAGACAGATATATAGAAAGCAAGGAAATACATATTTTTCACGAAAATGGATGGGGAGGTGGCGGTACACTTCTCACTTCTACAAGCACCAGCAACATAGCCGAGGTAACTTCTTTTTAGAAGCGTTTGTGGGTTGTTGTTTCTGCTAGGTTACGCAGCTTTGTGGATCATGCTTAATTGCCTGGCACGGTAGTACAGGGTGTACTGTCTTTATCCATGTTAGTCTACTGTTAGCCGCCAGTGCTTTTAATCAAGCTGAGGCGCACGACAGATGTATGTACGGTAGTATAGGTTGGACTGTCTGAACCCAAATAGTCTGCTATTATCTTTTAGTACAACTTTTCACCTAAGATGTTATACTGTCCCACGGTTCGTAGAGGTAGTATGCAATGTCAGATCAGGCAGTGTTGTGGTGGTATTTTGGCTGTCTGGTATTGTGGTATATGACATATTGCATGTACCCTGTTAGTATACTGGTCTTGCGTTGTAGTGAGGTATATTTTGTTATCTTTAGTGCGGTGGTATAAGGCGTACTGTATCTACTCATGTTGGTCTGACCGTTTACTACTACACGTATGTCATCTAATGCTTTGTACTAATCTACAGGTAGTTCAGAATGATAGGTCCAGTGGTTGCCGGGTGCAGGCTTGGTTTTCCAGTACCATAGTAGAGCACAGGTGGTCTTATGGACGTTCTAAAACACAGTGGACGGATGCCATTGGAGCCTGAGATAGCTAGCAAACATGTAGTAGTGTTAATAGTTAGTAGTAATGGTGAGAAGTTCTAGCACAGGAAGGATGGTGGTAGCTAGCAGTAGTTTAAGCCTACAATACTAAGTTCTATAGCATTAGGTAAAGAACCGGAAGCGAACATAGAAGATATGACAGTGAATAGGTCAGGAGTAGTGGCCGTGGACCACTAAAGACCATGGGGTGGCCTAGAAGCTATAAATCGGACAAGTGCTGGTGCTGGGGTGTCATAGCCACCCTCGAAAAGGTATCCACCAATAGTGTAACACCATATAATAAGTATCCACCAGTACCGTTATGAGGATATTGGGGGGTGGGGTGGGGTTGGGGGGGTGAATTATACTTCACCGTGGGATATCCTCATGGCCCTGATTGCCTCATACGACGAAAAAGAGATTCTATAACCACCGGCGTTAGCGGAATTCCATATATTCAATTCAAGCCTACCAATGATTCTACTAGTTACGTTCATTGGGACGTCAATAGAAGAAGTTAGTGCAGATAGTAGTTGGCAACAAGTATAAGGATGAGTGGTCCCAGCAGCGGGGGGTGGGGGCGGGGAGGAATTACAGACAGTACTTATTAGTTTAGTAGTAGGATAAAAAGTAGAAGCAGAGGTGAAAGGCAGAAAGTATGTAGTAGTGTAGAGAAAGTAGAAGCGGAAGAAGTATCTTCCAAAAGATATTCTCCAATACACCTCCATATACATATCTTCCCCACTAGTGCTTAATCCAGCACTGTCTTCGCCACTGTCCTCAAATACCGAGATGAGGATATGAGGCATAATGGATAACACCCCAAATAAGGAGTTCCTCTTACCCTCATGGAATGGGAATATGAGGAATGAGAGATTATACCGCACTAAAGGATTTCCTCATGCACTGCATACGATGAAAAAGGGGAACCGAAGACAAGTGGTTGTTAGTAAGGTGTTTAAATGGAGTGCCACGATGAAAGGGTGGGAGGGGGCAATCGATGGTATAATACCGTAAGGGTTTACAAATCCTGTAAAAAATTATAAATTAGTCAATCGTTATTTAACAGTTCACAGAGAAGTTTATTTTATTCTGGTCAGTTCTGTATCGTAATGAATTACTATATTTCATTGATTCTAGCCGTAGTCCACTACTTTGTATTGTGATTGGATGTGGTCATTACGAGGGATCAATCAGCTTTCTGTGTTTGTAATTTTTCGACGGGAGTATTTTCCAAAATAAGAGAGTGTTCGCTACTATTATTGGCCCATTTCCGTGGCAATAAAGCATTGATTTAACTGGCTGCAAGCAACCAATACTACGTGGGTTAGTAGGCCGTGTTTGCCTATAAAAGGCACGCTACCTCCTCAATAATGGACAGTGTTAGGTTCTAGAGTAGAATCAGTAGGTCCGTTCATTGGGCACCTATAAAACGAGAGCGCAGAGAACTGTCCGGTATCGAGAGACATGATGCAGTAACATCACTTTTCTCAATAAGTGACAACTCTGTCTGGCTTTATATATTTTTCTTAAGGCCAACCCCGATAGGATTAAAATCTGAGAGAGTAAAATGCAGAATATTGACCCATAGGATAGAGACCGTGGTTGAGTGTAGAGAAGAGGAATATCTGGTTTTCTTATTTTTGTCAGGAGTGTTATCTTGTGTTGCTGATTAGATTATTCCTTTGTTTTCTTTTTAAAATAAACCACATTAAACTTAGTTAAGTTTTATCATCTGATCACCATCTGTTCAAAGTCAAACCCATTTCGAATCTGATGTGAGCAGGCTTGGCAATTTCAGGAGAGCGATTTTTAGCTCTCCTTACTGCCCTCCTGAAAGAATTAAGGAGAGCGAAAAATTGCCCTCCTAAATATTTTGGTCTGGGATGATTGAGATTACATGTATTATGCTCACATTAAATTTTTGTTGTAAAGCAAAAATGTAATTTAACTTCGAAGTCACATAACATCACGTAATTTCATTTTGAAAGTGGTTTAGTGGTAAAAGGCAATGGCTGCAACCATACACAAACACAGTTGCAATCATTTGAAGCAAAATGGGTCACAGCAATATTTTTTATTCTGTCAGTTTCAAGTTCAACAACGGACATCACAGTTTGAGGGGTAATTATTCAAGGAATATTGACACTATAATATACTACCATTGCTACTATCCTGTCACTTGAAGCACTTGCACAAGGATGTGACTGTAGATTCAAGCAGACCTGTTGTCCAAGAAAGTCTGGGTACATACACAGGTCTTGTCAAGGTGTGTGTTCGGATGTTGAGTGAGACATCTAGATGTCTAAGAGATTTCGCTTTACCTTAGTAAAGTTAATAAAATCACTGATGTAGTCTGTTGGTTTCAGTTTCAATGAGTTCGTTGAACTGGATACTTAAAAAGCCGTGTAAAGCTAATTGCTCTCCTAAGCTGATTGAGGAGAGCGATTTTTTGCCCTCCTGCATTTTTCAGAATGCCCGGCCTGTGTGAGCAAGTATTCTGTTCTGTGGGTGTTGACCCTGCCGATCGGTTACATAATTTTGGGCGAGACTACTAGGAATTTGGCAACCCGACTGTGATAGGCAGAGATGTGTTCCACTTCTTCGCAATATCCAAGCACGAGTTCTCCAAATCGAGATGAGAGGATAGCTCCAAGTGATGTTGGTTCTTTGCTGTGTGTTCCGTAACCAATACTTTACAACAACCTCATGTGAGTGTTGAATCAAAACAAAGTTGTGTTGGAGAAAGACTGTCTTTCAGATCAATAAATTTCTATTCTTCATATAATTATACAAATGCTGGCTCTCTTTTTCCTCAGGACAAAGGACAAGTTTGTGTACACATTTTATTTCGAATTGTCATTGTCGATACAAGTGTTGTGGGTTTTGCTGGAATCATAACTGCGCTCTATTCAAAATAATACAAACTTGTTGATCTAATTTATTTATTGTGCTTAACGCCACATCAGCAGCCAGTACTTTTTCGTGGCGAGGGAACGGTAAAAATATGAAATAAAAAGATTGAATAAAAATCGGAAATAAATACACCAGAAATATCAAAGACAAGAGTGGTGTGAACAGGAGTGAGTGATGATACAAGCAACGTGCATTCCCTATAAATCAACCGGACGATTTAAGACTTGAAGAGTCTAGGATAAAATAATAAAACTAATTTTAAAATTTACTAAAAGGTTGATTACTTTCAGAAATGAGAACATTTTGTGCGGGCTCGTGTGATAAAATAGATCTCGTACAGATCCAACAGTGAAATACTGCCCTCTGGCATGATTAAAACCAGTGTATTGTATACGAATGTGCACCACTGTCAACGCCTGTTGGCAAAGAACACACTCAGATCGCATATTACCTTCTGACAAAAAGAAATGTGTAAATCTTGTTTGACCAAAATGACATCGTGTCAGAATTGCATTATCTTTTCTACAAAGGTTGCTGGGAGGATATTTATCATTATCAGTTGGTCGGAAGTGGTCGCCCCATCTCACTCCGCCTGCCCCGTAGATTTGACGAATTTACTGATCTGTGTTTTCAAATCGCTGGAAGGCATTTTAAAATCAGTAATTAGCATGTTTGTAGCGTGTTTAGCTGCATTGTCTGCCCTGTTGTTACCGGGGATACCAACATGTCCAGGTGATTAGCAAAACAAGATATATTGGCCAGATATGATAGTATTTAACTTCTCACGGAGTTCCAAATTGGGAGGATTCTTCAACCTGGGGTTGAGTAAAGCCAATAAAGAGGAAAGAGAGTCGGAAAAGATAATCGTCTTCCTTTCCTTTGCATTCTCGATGAGTTCGAGTGCTGATTGCAAAGCTTTTACTTCAGCTGTGAAAACAGAACTTTTATTATCCCCGCATTTTTTTAAAAAAAGTGGGGATATTGTGGTAATCTCCGTCCGTCCGCCCGTCCGTCCAGCCCGCCCCGTCCCATCCGGTACGTCTGTCCCGTCATTCCCGCCCCATTCGTCCCGTCTGTCCCATCCTTCCCGTCCGTTCCGTCCGTACGCCCGACCTTCATATCACCAAGAGTATGTAATTCGAAACATTTAAACTATGCTTGGGTGTTGAGGTAGCATCTGCAGATGTTCATAAATGTTTCGGAAGTTTTGATTTGGCCCAAGTGGTTCCATTGGAACCTCATCATTGTTATTTTTAGAAAATCGGTTCCCATTGAAAGGCTCCCATGTTGTTTAATTCGAAAGCTTTAAACTGTGCTAAGGTATTCAGGTAGCACATGTAGATGTACATAAAGGTTTCGGAATTTTTATTTGGCCACAAGTGGTTCCGTTGGAATCACTTTTATTGTTATTGTTAGAAAATCGGTTTCCATTGAAAGGCTCCGAGGGTCTTTAATTCGAAACCTTTAAACTATGCTAAGGTGTTCCGGTAGAATCTGTAGATGTTCATAAAAGTTTTGGAATTTTGATTTGGTCCCAAGTGGTTCCAGTGGAACCACTTTGATTGTTAGAAAATCAGTTTCTGGTGAAACGCTCCTACGGGTTTTAATTCGAAACGTTGAAAGTTTGTTCATATGTTCTCTTGGGTGTCCAGATGTGTATAACGGTTTCCGAATTTTGATTTGGTCCATGTGGCGCCCGTTGCACAACTATGTCGTTAGAAAATCGGTTTCCGGTGGAAGGCTCCTGGGGGTTTTAATTCTAAACGTTGAAAATGTGTTCATATCTTCCAGTACGGTCTCTAGATGTGCATAAAGGTTTCTAATTTTTGATTCGGCACCGTCTGGCACCCGTAACACCACTTTTGTCGTAAGAGAATCGGTTTCCGGCGAAAGTCTCCTATGGGTTTTAATTCGAAACGTTGAAAGTGTGTTCATACGTTCCAGTAGGATGTTTAGATGTGCATAAAGTTTTGGAATTTTTAAGTCGGCCCTATGTGGTGCCCGTAGAGCCACTTTTGTCGTTAGAGAATGGTTTTCCGGCGATAACTCCTTGGGGTTTTAACTCAAAATGTTGAAATGTTGTTCATATGTTCAGGTAGGGTGTCTAGATATGCATAAAGGTTTCAGATTTTTCATTTTGATTCAGCCCCCATGTGGCACCCGTGGCACCATTTTTGTCATTAGAGAATCAGTTTTGGCTTAAGGCCGCTGGGAAGTTTAATTCGAAACGCTTAAAATGTGTTCATATGTTCAGGTAGGGTCTCCAGATGTGCATAAAGGTTTAGAACGTTTGATCCGGACCCACGTGGCTCCCATCGTGCCACTTTTGTCGTTAGACAATTGGTTTGCGGCAAAAGGCTCCAAGGAGTTTTAATTCGAAATGTTGAAAGTGTGTTCATATGTCCAGGTAGGGTCTTTAGATGTGCATAAAGGTTTCGGATTTGTAATTCGGCACCATGTGGCACCCGAAGCTACACAATTGTCATCAGAGAATCAGTTTCCCGCGAAAGGTCCACAGAGGGTTTAATTCAAAACACTGAAAGTGTGTTCATTTGTTCAGGTATGGTCTCTAGAGGTGCATAAATGTTTCAAATTTTATATCATACCTTTTCATTTCTGTCTGTTTCAAGAATTAACCAATAATCAAGAATGCAAAAGCGGGGATATACTATCTGGTTTGGTATTCTGACTGAGGTGATCTGATGACCAGTAACAACGGCTGATGACACTTTGTCACCATCTTTAGTTCCATCTGTATATATTAGTTTATATGCACTATATTTAGACTTTATTTCGGCATATTTTGTTTTAAATTACAAAGAGTTTGTCTCAGACTTTTTGGAGGAAGATAGGTCCAAGATGACAGTTGGTTTCCTTACATGCCAAGTAGGAATGTGTGGTTCAAGGTTCTCTTTTACAGAAGCAAATTTAAGCGTGGTGGACTCCATATGAGGGTTAACCCTTTGAACCCTGATGGCATCTTCCATGTCAGTTCAATGGAAGCAACTGGAAGAGTACATATTTATTATTTGGGATAGACCAATTAATATTTTCAAAGTGCAGCCTTAGTGCTGCACGTTGAAAACATTGATCGGTCTACCCTACACATTAACCCAGCAGTCATCCTACTAAATAAAAGAATGACATATCTTGTTATTGGGCTGGAAAAGCGGCCGCTGGGGTTCAAAAGGTTAATTCAAATTCCCAATGGAGGAATATGTTTCTGGTGTCTGTTATAGAATTCTACATTTTGAGGATCGGAGACAAAATGTTAAACGGGTTTTGATGGATTAGCCAACAGTTTGGAAACATATTGAAATAACAGTTTAATCCTGCGCTTCTCAAGAGAAGGCTCCCCTGCCTCAACAAGTATTGGATCTATTAGTGACGTTCTGAATGCGCCCAGACCAATTCTTATACCACTATTATGAATTGCATCAAGCGGTTTGGGGTATGACTTTCTCATGGAACCGTAAACTACACAACCGTAATCTAATTTTGACCTAACAAGTGATCTATACAAAAAGAGTATTGTTTTTTGGTCATGGCCCCCAATCTGTGCTACCAAATGCCTCCAGGAGGTTTTAGTGCCCTTTTACATGTAACCTCTAGTTGTTTGCTCAGCTGAAGTTTGCGCTCGGCGGCATTCATATTTTTGCAGCTACAGTAAATTAAAAAAATCATCAACATACAATGAATTGCGTCAATGGCGACTTTAACTGACAAGAGGGTAACGGATAAATATTACCATGAAGAATTCTCTCTTCTTGTTTGTATAATTAAACCGTTTTTCTGTTCATGTATTTTCAGGCAAAATGATTGGCTAAAGTATTTCATTTTTCTTTTCATAACGCAACGAACCGAAATAAATCGCATTTAGGCCCACCCTAAACCACGCCCCAATGTCTGTCTTAACGAATATGTTGCACATGGTGAATGGGAAAGAACCCCTGCACGCTCATATTGTTCCAACATGAAAAGAAATTAATATTGATCTTATCATATTAAAACGACTTTCAAAATAAAATTTAATGAACAATGAAATCATTATCATGCTTTTCATTCCATGTTCAATTGGTTTATATGCAATAAATGATCGTCTATACACAACGACCTAACACAGTGTAAGTACGCCCATTTACACAGTTTACCCTTTGTTTTTTGAGGTTCATAACTCAAGAAATAGACAGAAACAAACGATCATTGCTTATGTGGATCAGACAATGTAGACCCGACACGAACTTGAAATTCACGGGCTTTAAAAAGGTTTTCAACAAAAAAGGCATGCGCCCTCTCAACCCCGTGTTAAAAAAATCTTTTAAAATGCCATACTTTCACAGTGTACCATGTGCCCTTTCCATGTCAAAGAAGATGGCGACCACATGTTCTCTCCTGGCAAAGGCATTTCTTATAAACGTTTCAAGTCTAACCAAATGATCCACAGTTCATCTCCTGCTTCTGAAACCACACTGGTCAACCGCATGTAGATTGCTCGATTCCAGAAACCAGACAAGTCGAGCATTGATCATCTTTTCCGTGGTTTTGCACAGACAACTTGTTAATGCAACAGGTCTGTAATTGCTTGGATTGCAATGGTCTTTATCGAACTATGGAGGGAATCATTGTTGCTTGACGCCAAGAAGGTCGAAACTGGCCTGTCACACATATTTCGTTGAAAATTGATAACAAAAGTTCAAATGATGATTGTAGCAGATGTTTTAAAATTCGATAGTGTATTTCGTCGGGCCCAGTGGCAGTATCTTTTGCTCTATGCGAAGATTGATTAACTCTTCCATAAAGAAAGGTTCGTTGTAATCCTTTAAATTGTTAGAGGTAAATTTATTTTTTTGTTTTTCCTGTTGTATTTTAATTTTAGCGAATTCAGGATTACAATTTTTAGACGACGAATGTTAAAAACAATGTTGTGGCCAAATTGTTCATATTTTCTTTTTTGATGTTATTAGTGTGTTGTTATCCTCCAGGTGTTGTACAGTTGATTTTGTTTCATTACCTTTACTTTTTTTAACAATTTTCCAAATTTTGTTAATGGGTGTGTGTGGCTAAGTTTTAAAACGTAAGTTTTCCAAGAACTTTTTTTGTTTTATAAGTCATCTTGTTTATGCCCGATTTATACACAGTTTGTTTAAATCAAGTTTTGGGGGTGACTTAGTAAATTCCCGTTCAGTTTTCTTAAGATCCTTTATTGCCTGTTTAGATGATTTGCCGCTGTTAAATGCACTTTGTTTATAAATATTAAATTGTTTCAGCTTACTGGAGAATGTCTATAGGCATTCTCCAGTAAGATGAAACAATTTATTATTTAAGAAAGAAAGGCTCATAATTGTGTGGTAAGCGCTTTGGATTTCCAGGGTTTTTTGGAATACCTGTGTTTGCAATGTCAAGCAATTCACAAGTGAAATGTTCCACTTGATCGACACTTTCTACAAATTTCTCCGGTGTGAGTCGTTCAGAACAAAACGATGAGAAAGTGTCCCAGTTTGCCTTTTTAAAATTCCACTGAGGCACCATGTCATCGCCCACCGGACCACACTCTCCAACAAAATTGGAAAGTGGCCACTCCCGCATAAGTCATCCTCGACCTTCAACGAAAAATCGAGGAAGAGAGAAGGGCATACAATTATAAGGTCAGTTGATGTGTATGAAACAGATGTGGGATGCAAATATGCGGCCGTCCCATCAGTGAGCAAACACAAGTCATGTTTTTGTTATAAATACTTCAACTGTTTATCCCTTTGAATCTTCTGGACTGTACTGTAGGAAGTACCACAAAGGGAGAGGGTGGGGGGGGGGGGGGGGCTATGTGTGTTGAAATCAGCCAACGAAATGTACGGAATTGGGAGATGATGGACCTGCAACTCAAGATCATTCAGTTGTAGGGTTTTCCCGGTGAAACGTAAATAGAACATAACGTTACTGTCTTATGTAAAGTTTGGCGTACATCAACAGTTTCTACATTTGTTTGAAAACGCACAGAACTATGAATAACGCCATTTCTAACGAAGACAGACGTTCCATGAATATGAAGATCGGTATCATCTGCCCAGGCATTATTCGAAGTATAATGCTTAAAAGCTGAATGATCCTTCGTTTCTGGTTTCTTTAAAAGAGGTTTCCTGCAACCAAAAGCAGCAGGCTTATCGTTTTGGCACAGAAGGCATAGTTACTGAAGTTAGCCATAAAACCTCGACAATTCTATTGTATTAGTGTATGTGGGTGATGTGTATCCATTATGATGGTGAATGTATGGGGGAATATGCCCCGTGTTTCCTCGGCAGTGTTTTGCCTGGGGATGTTTCCCTCTGCGATGATGGAAGGGAATTGTTTGTATTTGTTTCCATGAGACATTCAACCACGGACATTTCCTCAAAGGCATCAAATCTATTTCTCAAGTCATTATATCCCTAGAACATTTGGGAACTCTATCTGAGAGTCTTTGTCTCTTTTCTTTTTTTGACTTTGATTCTGATTTAGACTAGATTGTTGGTGGGCTCTTGATGTTTCATTAACCTTTTTATCTTTGTTTTTACTTTCGTTTATAATTGGTTGAGTGTGTTTTGGTAGATGAAATACTTTTATTTGACGTTTTTATTACGCTGGCGGCAAATTCATACTCGGCAGTACAATTACGATTTCCCTGGCTTATTTAAAACTTATCTCCTTTTCGGATTTTATTTTTTCTATACGTTTTACTTTTTTCCATACATGGCAATCCTAAGACGATGACATATGATTGTCCTGACAGTTGACACATTTATATACTGTAGTGCTGTATGGTTCTTCATGGCTCAGAGCACATTTGAACCATATTTATTTGCTACGACAAGAATCCTGACCATGTTCAAACTTTTAGCACCTAAAATATCGAAATGGATTTGGGATGTACAAATCCACTTTGACGCTCAAGTAAGTTGTGAAGTAACCAATGGTATTTGATTAGGGAGGTATTGTGCCATCAAAGGTACAGATGCGGGTATTTGTTTTAATTTTGTTGCCTTGTGTGTTAATTTCAATGCGTTTTACAGAGGTGATCCCTTGGGGTTTCAATTCACATGTAATTTATTTTTCTTCTATGTCAGCTAGCTCAGGGTTTCTTATTACTCCTTTGCTGGTGTTTGAGGTTTTGTAGTAACTTGCTTTAATGTTAACATCAATAAATTTTGTTGCATGTAAAAGGATGATTGTTTGAACTTGCCGGTTAAATTGGATTAATAAATCTCCAGGACGTAATTTCTTAATGTATTTTACTATTCCCGCTATACCTTTAGTTGTCATTATGTGGAATCAAAGATTTTATAAGTTCTTCCTCAGAGTCAGAGTCTCATAGTCCTGTTTCTAAAAACGGTCTTTTAAATTTTGGTGGTTGGGTTGTCATATGTGGTGTGAAAAACGCTCACTGCCCCAACTCTTACCCACCGCGGAGTCCAATAAAGCTTAGAGTTACTGGTGACCAGTGAACTCATCAAATTGCCAGTATTACTACATTCTTGGTGTAGAGCAGCATACTCAGCCAGTGTAAATGCCGAAGTATGCGACTGACTGATTGGCCCGAGATGCCGTCTTCAGATGTCGATCATTGAAGCAATCATTTTACAATACACTGTAATAGCAGTTGCCACTTCAGAGATAGTGCAAGAAAACCAAACATGTTTTAAATTTTAATAATTTAGTTAAAAATTAGTACACAATGCCATTAATCGGATTATATTAAAAGAAATGACCGATTGAATGACTGTCAAATGCCCCCCCCCCTCAGTAGTATGTCATGTATGTTTCAGGGGTTATTTGGATGACCCCGGTGGATGACCCCGGAAGTGACGTCATGTCACGTGACCCAGTGGCGCCATTTTGTGTTGTCATGGTAACCCGCATGAGCAGCCATCTTGTGACGTCATCCCCATAGTGATACGTGGTGTTATTGCGCATGCGAGGCGCGTGCTGTTAGGGAGATACGTGTTTCCGTCGTCCATTTTGTATCTAACAACTCACAATTATTGCAAAATAAATGCAGTGTTATTGTTCGCAACGACAGTAAAACTATTTACACTCGTATTCATAAATTATGCCATGCTGTTGTGTATTTACTTGTAATCACTTTCGGGAAACTTCGCTTTATCCCTTCGTAATGTCATGTCTTCTGAAAATTCTTCTGCATTTAAGTTTCTTAATTTCAGATTAAAGTAATTTAGCGTTGCTTCTGATGCCATACACTTTGCATACAGTATTTTTTTTTACATGTTCTTTAATATAAAATTTGAAAGTCGATATTTTTCAAAATATCCGTCAGTTGTCCTTTCAAGGAGCACGATCTGGGGCCGGTCATTGGGGACAGCAGTTCAGGTGAAGTACATGTTATAAAAATCTTTGGGCGGACTTGACGGTTAGTTCAGTATATTGCCGATAGCCGTTGCATGATACACTTTTCCTATGGAGGGTGTTTTCGGCTTCACTTTGATCCGTTTTCAAGTCTACAAGAGAACAATGAGATCAATTGTCTGTTGCAACAATTATGCGATAATGCATTATAGAACAATTATGTGTCAAATCAAAACTTATCAACGTTTTATGTCCTAGCAAATTTGTTAATTGGCATGAGAGCCAACTCCCCAACGTGATAGTATCAAACTTCCGTAAACCTTTTGTCACAAAGATCGTGTTGTATTCAGAAAATGACCGAAAATGACAGAAATATATCCTATTACAATAAAATGGTGAGGATTTCCAGTCACGTTGAGAGTCTTTCCAAGCAAATCTATGCTTACTCGCGTAGAAAGCAGCTCATGTCACCCTAACTGGAACGAGCTTGTTCTAATGAGGGTCCAAAATTATGGAAAAATAATGGTCAAGCGCTGGCAGTGAACATCCCTTCCGTTAGGTAAAAGGTTACTACTAAAATCTGATCAATCAAATATTCGAAATAAAAAAACGACACCGAGGTCAACCTAATATTGTCATTTGAGAACAATAAGGCGCCATCTACAATGCATCAGCATTGTAGATGGCGCCTTGATGCATCTAAGAGACGATATTAAATGATTTCTGTTTCGGAACTGTCAGCAGCAGACCATTGTACGTTGTGCCTTGTTACACCAAAGCGGCGATATTAGAGCTGTCGGCATCAGACCAAGGTTCCTTTACAAAAATATCACCATAAAGGTATATCGTGTTAGATGACATCACGGCCCTCGAAATATACTGAAACAAGATGGCACGGACTATTGCTGTTATTAACTGCTGTATTGTGTCGGTACGGTCAGTGAGTTTTTAGACCAACTACTACTTGCAAAGAGGAGTTGAGATCAGAGAATAGTGGAGAATAAATCACCGAGAGTTTCAAGATTTTCGCATCCTTATTATTAGAGAAGGCATAACGACATAATAACAACATAATCTCTTGGACATAAGTTTCTGAGTGAAAACCGATAATTTCAAAATCGCCAAAGTGAAACTCAATCTCTCCAGAAGTGACGCAAGTTGATAGATAAGCAAGTGTGCAAAGCAGTCGCATAAGCATTCTTTGGAAACTCACAGGAAAATCATGATGCAAAAATAGAAAAACATAATATATATATATACCACTGGTATGCTAAATATACATGTCACCCAATCAGATTTTATCCCGAAAATTTGACATATGAAGTCGAAATTTCTACTTTTTGTCTCAAAATTTCAGCTTTTTTTAACTGTACTTGTTCATATTATCAGCTTCGAGGGTGTTGCATATTTACTGCTCATACGCACAATGAACGTTCATCTTGATTAGGTGGCATGTAATCCGCTTTGATCTTCATCCATTATGGGTGCTGGTGCGTCCTGATTTGAATGGGAGAAACGCTGAGTGCCATGCAAGTTGCATGATGGGTGAAAGGCTATCATTTCAATGCTGCTCCAAAGTTTTTACTCCAGTACGCTGTCCAAAGTTCATCTGTTACTTTGGAGCAGCGTACTGGGTATAAGTTGCATATCTTTGGGTAAGTGTAAGTTTGCCCAGTGATCTGTCCTGGGCAGCACTTTCCGAGAATCTACGGGGGATGGAGGAGATTCAACATTACTCATTGCAGGATGGGAGGATCGTGTATGCACTGAGATCATTTGGGTGTATCGCACTTTTTGTGGCCTAACATGGCTGGATGGGGAGATTTTCAATTGTTGTTCTTCAGTGAACCTCTAGTAATATAAAAGAGCTCTTTGGATTTTATTGCAACGAGCGTTGACGGTACTTGTCCATAACGGGTTTGGCTGGGTATTTTATCAGATAGTTTATCAGACGTAATGGTGTCGGAGTCAATTGGTTAATTCCATTTGGAACAACATTTGTCAAGCTGCATCGCTTGAAAATACGGGTTGGAATAGACCGTCAGTTTCTTTGATCGTAAACGATTTGAAGTTGAGAGACCGCTTTTCCGGAACAGGAACATGATACGTCATAATTTCATTAAGTGAACGTATGGAGTACACCAATCAATATTTTCAATGTGCAGCCGGAAGGCTGCACGTTCACAATATTAATTAGTCTACCCCCAGATAATGAATATGGACTCTTGAGATTGCTGTCATTGAACTGATATGAAATATACCACCAGGGTTCAAAGGGTTAACTTTAGGAAGCTGGGTAGTATGGTGTATTACATTTTTATTTGCGTAAGCGAGCAGATTGTTGAAGGAGATGAGGAAAATTGGAAATTGGCATGGCTGAGGTCTGTTGTACTCTTCCGGAAAAGAATATTCCGTACGGATGTTCACGAATGGATGAAAAAGGAGAAATGTTGAGGAGTTAGAGTGGGTTGTGGCAGCCGCGTCCTGTCGGAAGGATGAGAAATTGTTAGAAATCAGAAGGCGGTATCTCGTATTATTACACACCCGTAACTGTATCTGTCACGATCACATGGATTTTAGGGGCATGCGGTAATTTTAACCAGAAAGCTCAAGTGCGATCCGATAAAAAGTACCCTTCGCGTGCACAAGTTCTCTCGACAGACTGGTTCTTATAGTTTGCAGCGTTCAGTGGGACATAACCAATGAGAACCATCGGCTATATTGATCCGTCGGAATTACCGATTCTCATACCAAAATGTTTGATGCACAACTGTGCTAAAAACTATTGAAAGTCATGAAAGACACATGATCTTTGCCAAGAAATTGAACAGTGAAACTCAACCTTTGCTCCGTTATTGAAAACCGAGGAAAACTTGTTTAATTTTAGAGCAAAAAAGTACAATTGGGTTCGATATTTCAGCCAGCCACTTGTACGGTTCCCATAAAATTTTGTTACAATGTTGCCCTCACCGCTGCGTGCTGCCGACGAGTCGATACGAGGTCTACTGTGTAATCCTATTCGATTCACACTTCGGCAATGAAGCAGCAGGTTTGCTAACGCAAACATACTTTGAAGAGCATGTTAAGTTGAAGTAGTTCTCAGGAAGCAAGACTAAATCAATCTTGAAAACTTACCATGAAGCAGAAAAACAGGCGGCGACACGCCGAAAGCGCCTTGACTGGCTTGAGGTGTTTGGCAGCTAGTAGTACATGCAGTTACTGATTAACTATCACCAATTCCATCCTTATCCCCCTCCCCTCCCCCACACTAGCTCAATAAAGAAAATAAATTCGGAAGAATGAAAAGCCTGGTTTTATAAGAAAAAACTAAGTAGCTTACATTTGAAGAACCAATGGTTTTTTACGTTGTAGTGGGTGTTGCCTGTTGGGGCAACTGTTTTATTTTATTTTATTTTATTTTTTTGCGGGGGGGGGGGGGGGGTTAGGGGAAGTAGTATTGCTAATATATTACTTTTTCTGGAGTTTGTACTGGGAAAATTTAAAAAAAGTTACCAGCTACCCACTACTGAAATTCTGAACGGTCTTGAGTAGGATGGGAATGAGACCACGAAGAGGGGAGGGGTGGTGAATACATGTGGTGTGATGAATGCAATATATTGTCAATTTTATGAGATGACTTCCATGAAATTCAAAAATAAGTATTAGAATATTTAAAACACAGTCAATATGACAATATTTTCCAGACACAGATTGATGTGTATTTTTAAATGACTAGTTAAGAATTATTTACTAGTATTTCTGTTTTATACAAGGGTATTATTTTGCTTTAATTATCAGCAACAAAACTTAAATTGAATGTCCCCTATATGAATTAGCTACATGGGTGTATGGGATGGGATAGGGGTTGCGGCACTTTTACCCCCCTTCACCAATAAGCAGTTAATTTTGCAGTTTTCATTGAAAGGGACTGGTATTTTCAGAACAGATTGTTCAGAGGGAGGAGGTATTTTTATAATTTTGGCAAATATCATTTTCATAGGCAAATTCGAGGAAAGGGTCTGCATTTTGATTTTGAAACAATAGTTCAGGGCAATTTGATTGGTCAGCCCCCATCCCCAAGAAAATGTCCAAAAGCCTATCATTAGTCACATTCTATCAGTCCTCTTTAAAACTTTTGTTTTGAAACCAGATACCAAGAAAAAAATATTGACAGACCCGATCAGATAACAAACTGGTGAAGTATAGTTTTATTACTAGCACAAAATAATGTAAACATTAGCCTAATCAATCTTTGAAAATATTATCAACCAAAAAGTAAGTTGGAGCTTACTGTGAGAACATCACCCCCACCCCCTCCTGCCCCCCTGATTTCTCTTTGAGCCTCTGACTAAGACTGTTGGATACTCATTTCGTGAGCCTTCGAGAAAATGCTGTCAGGTTATAGATGAGTGGGGGGGGGGGGGGGGGGGGGGGGGTGTAAAATAGGTGTACAGTCTAAACTACTTGTGGAGACAAGACATGACATTTTCTTGCAGTTATCGTGCAATATATTTCTCCCTTTGTAATAGTTTGTATACAAACTATACATGTTGTATCTGTAATAAATGTGGACAACCTAAAGACTTTATTTTGTAAGTGCAGCTCATTTCAAACAACAGTTATCAAGACTTGAGGTAAATAAAAAGAAGGCTAAATTTCAAGTCAGAAACTTTATAATGTTGAAAAATAAAGTGCCAACTTACCAAGACTGCAAAGTTCACTCAGAATGGAATCTCAAACTGCCTCAGTTACTCTGAACGATTGAATGAATGCCCCGGGAGGGTAATTTATTGCACAAAATGTCTTTTCTCGTCCAATGTGTGCTTTTGTTACAGTGCAGAACAGAAATGACCGATGTCCACATGAGATAGGCGATAGCCTAGTGGCAGTAGATCTAGTGCATGTAAAATCAAGCAGAGTTCAAACTTCTATTTTAGTTTCACTTTCAGTTTAAAAAGCACGAAATTTAAACAGAGCGGCCAGTTCGCACCGTATTTAAATTAAAATCCTTGTACATTTTCCATCCTCCAGATATAATGATGCCTGCACACTCACTTTTGAAAACACATTTCAGACCACATAATTTGTGACGGCTGATATGATGAACGCAATCTTTTGTTTTAAGTGGCCGGACAGACATTTTTGGGGGAACAAAATGAATCAACAGCGATTCTACAGGTGGCAAGGTCAAAGACTTAAGACTGGTTCTCTGACAAAATTGCCCGTTTCTCTCTAAAAGTCTTTCAACCGTTCAAATCGTCGACTATTTAATTAAATTAGCGATTAATTACAGTGAATTCTTTTTCAGGGTTGGGTGTGTAATAAATACAGAACCACACTTATGTTTGAATGGGTTAACGATTACTGAACTCGAGCGTGTGGCGCTGGGATAACCACTCGAGCCGGTTTATCCCAGCGCCACACGCTCGAGTTCAGTAATCGTTAACCCATTCAAACATAAGTGTGGTTCTGTATATATACATTCTGATGGCTGGGTGATAATTCAACTTGTCTTTGAGATAACAACGCATTGTGATAATTGTTGGGGTGGGGGCACATGTATTAATTTCTGGATATGACAAGTATAGGGAAAGTATAGGCAAGCAATTATGTACTTGGAAGTGGTTAGTAAGGAGATTACGGTTTTCGAAATGACGAGCAATTCCCTCTGTGTGCGAATTTATCCGGCTGCTGGTTTTCGGGTGGAGAATTTTGTTTGTTTATTGTGGTTTAAGGACACTTGCTACAGCCAGGGTCTCATATCGTATCGGAAAAGTTTAACATGTGAGGGAAGCCGGAGTACCCGAAGAGAACAACAGAGCAGCGACGAGTAACAGTCAGACTTTCTAACTTACTAACTCTGTAGAAGCAGAGTTTTCAGCGGATGGTGGCAAGTGCACCACAGACATACATCACGTTTTAGCACTCAGCGCCACCGTGCCCATATATGGGCAATCGGGATTAAGTGTCTTGCCAATGACACAGCCCAGTTACCGCTGGTCAGGATCGAATCAACGACCTTGCGGTTTAAAAGTCAAATGCTCTAACCACTGAGCCATTGTGCTCCCCGGGAAGGGTATTTTTAAGGGGTTGGGATCGGTACATTGATGGAAAAATTGTTTCTCTTTGGGAGGTATATAGAACGGGAGAAATTTGGCATACACCCATGTGAATCTATCTGTAAGTGGAATTTTATTGGTATGAGGGTGGAAATAACATTATTCTGTGATAACGTGCAGAGTGGGGCGAAGATGTGGGTTAGTGCTGAAGGCGATGTGAGAAGCGAACAGGGACTCTTTTTTAAACATTTTGTTGGCCCTGAAAAGGACCTACTTATGTGTAGACCGAGCGGTTAATCATGATTCAAACTTGCAGTTTTTGATCAGAAATCGGTATGATGATTCGTTAACTGGGAAATGCCAATGTGTCCGTAATCTATTGCCACCACCTGTCAAGTAAAGAGAAGATAAGTGAATGAGCGATTAACACTTTCGCGATTATTGTCACCTATTTTATAATGATTATCTGAACGTTCTGGTGTGCGAAGATCAAACCTACCAACTGATAAATTGTTGGAAAGGGCTCAAAGAGCCCTTTCCAACAATTCATCAGATGGTGCAGTATCCAGTATGTCATATATTTTATTAAACATTCTCGCATTCAAGCATGCATAGAGGTACTCCATATAGAGATAAAGTGGGCAAGGCAGTGAAAGGGTTAAATTGCACGAGCAATTAGCGAAACAAAGAAAGAAGTATTAATAAGAGGAGTAATTATAATTATTTTTAGATATTCAATTTAAACTGTCAAGGCCTACAAAGCGCGTATCACCACATAAAAACAAGACTAAAGACACAAAGCTGGCCGTAAGAAAACGACAGTAGTATGTCATGCACGTTTGGGGCCTTAGTTGGGGGATCTCATCGGGGGATCTCATGTGACGTCATAGTCACGTGGCCAAGTGGCGTCATGTTGTGTTGTTATGGTAACGGCCATGTTGTGACGTCATCTCCATAGTGATACGTGGTGTTAGTGCGCATGCGCAGCGCGTGTTGTTAGGGTGACACGTGTTTCCGTCGTCCATTTTGTATACTGGAGGCCGCCATCTTGGTTTCTATGGTAGCACGTGATTGCTATATTACCTAAGGCTTACAATAGGACAGGGGTATGTTCGGAGGGTGTGTTCGATTGTAGAAGAGTAAATCTAATTACCACAAACAACCCGTCAACTTGTATTATTTCGAATTCTTCCAGAATTTTCTGCTTCTATCTATATATGCAATAGTTATCGTTTATCTGGCCATGTTCCTTTATGCTAGAGTATACTCCAGTAACGTAGAAGAGCCTATCAACTGGAACAGTTTACCTTATTATTGCTATAGTTAGCAATTTCTGGTCTATTCTTGTTAGTTCTGACCCTATTCCAAGTACTCTTGTTGTTTCATATATCTAGATTATAACTAACCAATCAGATTGCTTGATTTCCCATAATCTGTATGCAGGGTTATCTCCCTTGTGTATAACAAAAGCCTATATCCAATGGCACCCCAATTTTAGCACCCCTTTTTGAAAACACCTGTGGCTATGGAATCCCTTTTTGTCAAATGTGCTTATGTGAAAAGGCACAATGTGACACAATATGCCCTATCACATAGGCACATGCTTTATGTGCCGATATGTGCTTATGTGAAAAGGCACAATGTGACACAATATGCCCTATCACATAGGCACATACGGGTATTTGAGGATACCTATGGCCTGGTATTGTATTATTTGAGGATACCTATCGAGGATACCTACTGGAGAATCCCTCTTTGTCATATGTGCTTATGTGAAAAGGCACAATGCGACACAATATGCCCTATCACATAGGTACATACGGGTATTTGAGGATACCTATGGCCTGGTATTGTATTATTTGAGGATACCTATTGAGGATACCTTTTATAGGATACTTATCTGAGGATACGATATAGGCTGTACATATCCCTATACGTCTCTTGCTGGCCCTTAGTACTATTAATCCACCTGATGCATTATGTTATCCTGTGACTGGTATAGGCAGTATGCAATGCTAGGCATAGGGGTATTGTGGGTAGGGGTACTGCCTGGTAGTTTACAACGGTACTATAGTATGGCGGTATATACACCTATAGGCCCCTGTTAGTGCTTGGTACTATTAACCAACCGATTGCTTTGTTTTATTATATGGCTGGTATATGTAGTACGTTATGGTAGACCTAGTGATTTTGTGGGGGTGGGGATAATGCTTGGTAGTTTAGAACGGTAGTATAGCATAGGCTGTACATATCCCTGTAGGTCTCTTGCTGGCCCTTGGTACTACTGATCCACCAGGTGCTTCATATTATTGAGCGGTATTCTGGGGTGGGGTCAATGCCTGGTAATACAGAACGGCAGCAGAGTATGGTTGGTATATTCCCCTGTAGATCCCATCCTAACCGTTGATAGTATTAACCTACCAGATGCGTTGTATCATCCTGTTACTGGTAAGGTGGTAAGGTGGTACGTAATACCAGTAGTTCCTACCTTATTCCGAGTACTCTTGTTGTTTCATTTATCTAGATCATTTATATAAATTATAATTAACCAATTAGATTGCTTGATTTCCCATAACCTGTACTTAATCGTACAGAGTTATCTCCATGACATACTACTAACGACACTGCCTTTTCATCTTTCCAATTGATATCTTTCGAGTATAAAAAGCCGTTTCGAGTAACATATTCTCCCACAGGCATTTTCATACAGATAATGCTATGCCATAAAAACATATTCGTTCAAGCCTGGAGAAGGGGGAATTCTGCCTGACTGTCCGTCCACCAGTCTGTCTAGCCGCCGGATGTCCGGCCACCCTCCTGTCCGTAAGCCCCACGTCCATCTCTCCCGCTGTCATAGCAGTATCGCCATATAAATGCCTTTTATTCACTCGCGCAGGAGGTGACACTCATGAATGAAGTAATAAACTAACTATTCCTCCATTTCTCCGACGAGTTGTACAATTCAATACTGTGGTAAAAAGCTTAACCAACACCTGAAATAATTCAGCTAACGGACCCCAATGTTCCGATTGTAAATTAATTGATAAAATGTCTTCGTGCCCTTCGTGGATGCTGTTGATGCATATGTCTGAGAAAAACATAAATTCACGATATTTGTCTGTTTTCTGGCAAATTAGATTGAGTGCGAACCAAGGATTTTATTTGTTAACTTTAGCCCCATACTCGCCATTCGGCAAGTTCTACAGCAGCGAATATCAGCAATAGTCAGTACCATCCTGTTTCAGTATTTTTCGTGGGCCTTGATGGCATCTACCACGATATACCTAAATGGTGATATTTATGTAAAGAAACCTTGGCCTGATGCCGACAGCTCTAATATCGCCTCTTTGGTGTAACACGGCGCACTGTACAACGCTGACGCATTGTAGATGGCGCCTTAATGCTTTCACGTGACAATATTAAGTTCACCTTGGTGTCATTTATTAGTCCGAATATTTAATTTATGAGATTTTAATATTAACCTTTTACTTAGCGGAACGAATGTTCACGGCCAGCGCTATTCATACAAAAATGCCGTTCAAATTTTAATATTTTTTTAAAAATGTTTGCCTCGTAAACTCAGCTTATGATCACTCATTAGAATAAGCTCGTTCGAATTAGGGTGCCATGAGCTGCTTTTTTACGCGAATAAGTATAGATTCGCTTGACAATTGGTGCTGAAGGAACGCATTCGACTTGGCTGCAAATCCTCACAATTTTATTGTAATCGTATATATTTCTGTCACTTCAAATTCTAAACAACTGATGGGATGGTAAATGTTAGCATAAATAGGAAATCATAAATTGTACATACTGATGACGGTTTGACGGATGTTTTCTTTTCGCTCTTTTTCTGAATACAACACGATCTCTGTAACAAAAAGGTCATCGGAATTTTGATACTGTCACCTTGGGGAGTTTGCTTTCATCCCAAAGAACAGATTTGATAGAGAAACAAATCATTGATACGTTTTGACATTTGGCACATAATTGTTTGTTCTATCATGCAGAATCGCATAATTGTTGCAGCAGACAATTAATATCATTGTTCTCGCGTAGCCTTCAAAACGAAACAAAGTGAAGCCGAAAACACCCACCACAGGAAAAGTGTATTATGCAACGCCTATCGGCAATATACTGAACTAACCGGTCAAGTCAATGTACTTCACCTGCACTACTGGCCCGCCCAGATCGTGCTCCCTATACCGACAATTGACCGCTAATTTAAAAAAAATATCGACTCTCAAATTTTACTTGTATATGAAATGGCATGTAACCAAAATACTGTCTTCAAAGTGTATAGCATCAGAAGCAACGCGAACTTACTTAAATCTGAAATTAAGAAACTTAAATGTGGAAGAATTTACAGATGAAACGACATTGTGAAGGGAAAGACAAAGTTGCCTGAAGTGATCACAAGTCAACACACAACAACATGACATAATTTATGAATACGCGCAGAGATAATTTCACAGTCGCTGCTTTCCGAATGATTCACTCCCGCGAACATTAACACTTCATTCATTTTCCAATAATTGGGAGTTATAAGATTAGCAAGTTTGTATAAGTTTGAATAGAGCATAGTTATGATTCCAACAAAACTCACAACACGTGTATCGACAATGGCAATTCGAAATAAAACGTGTACACAAACTTTCTCTTTGTCCTGAGAAGAAAGCTAACTTCGGCGAATATGGAAATGACATTGCAGTTTGTGCTGGCCGGGAAATTTCCGAGAGTGATCGGGTTACCAAATCGGGATGACAAAATTTCGAATGCCGTTTTCGATGAAAACAGTAAATCGATATGGAAGCTTTCATAAGTACAGTCGATGTGGGATGTTCGTAAACCACGCGCGGGCAGTGATGTCCACGCATGCGGTCACCAGACAACAAAAATCATTATCAACAAAATTTTAATTTATGAAGCATTTTCATAAATTACATTTTTTGATGATTATTCCTATAATTAGTGTTTGGAATCTATTATTATTGCGTCCGTGGAAATATTGCCCACCCGTGGAAAATGACCAGTCCACAGCGGCCGTACCGTACGAGTGATGTACGAAGCATAAGGGTGGTGTTATACAACGAAAATTGTGGTTTTGTCAAATGGTCAACTTAGTTTTTTTTCAAATTCGCAGCTTGCAGTCCTTAAAAAGTGGCTCTATCGAATCGGCCCCAGCGACCCCTCATGCGTAGTCTCTATAGTAGCCTTCAAAGTTCTGTATGTGCACCGGCTGCAGTAAATGTTTGATACACATTGAAATAAAAATTCGAGTGCCTTGGCATTGAACACTCCTGAAAACATCCATACTTTTCTTGTTTTTTTTTTCTCTTTACATTTTAGGTGTTGTATTCGATTTTTAATGATCTGTGTCATATAATAAACAAATTATTACAACAGTCGGATAATCTGTGTTGCTATATTCCATCTCATGGACGAGGCCAAATCAAACAAGACGCGTATGGCTGATTTTGTCTCGTCGTCTTGGCGGAATTCAACTACGCAGGTCAGTTGACTTCATTATAACGCCGAAGTTGGCCCATCAATTCTGCCTCACCAGAAAACGAGTGTTTCCGCGAACCGCATCATGTCTATCTTAAACGAGCCTTTCGTAACGTAACTGACACCACTGACGTTCGCAGGTTTTCGAAGGACAATTTTACGATCGCAAAATAAAAGCTCGAGTGCCTTTGCGCTGAACAAATTTTCTATTTTTCTCTTTACATTTCAGGTGTTGTATTCGATTTTCAAAGATCTGCAGTCACAGGATACACAAATTATTACAACAGTTAGTTAATCGGGTTTGTAATATTCCATCTTGTGGACGAGTCCAGTTCAAACAAGACTCCTACGGCATCGTGTTTGATTTGGCTGATCTAGTCTTGTCACCTCGGCGGAATTCGTCTACCCAGGTCAACTTACTGTGGTAGTAATCTTTACTTTTTATACGCGCTTCAGAAATATTATATTTGATAGAGTCATTAGTGAATCACTGAAAACGCAAATGATCTGATCATTCTCTTACAAACGAAGAATATTGTATCGCCTACACTCTTGAATCAGTTGGGTTAAAGTCAGCCCAAATCAACCAGGTTGAGTGAATATGAACCCAATTGGGTTCATATTCACTCAACCCAGTTGATTTGGGTTAATATTCACTCAATCCAGTTGGGTTCATATTCGTTTTACCCAGTTGATTTGGGGTAACTTCTAACGCATCTGACTGTAGAGTATACAACTCGGCATACAACGGTCACAAATGTGTCGAGTTGTTTGAGAAAAAGAATCTGAAAAAAGAAACATCATACAACAACATTTTCGATGAAAGTTCAATAATGTTATTGAATTATAATTGACGACACTCTGGGTAGCTTTATGTAGCGTTTGGCGTCATTTTTAAAGATCCTCTGTCATATGATCAACAAATTATTACAACAGACGGCTAATCTGGGTTATCGCTTCCGTAGGAATTATTAACTTTATCTCCCGCTGCGGGAATGTCGATTTCTAATTGTTTCCATTATTGCAATGACAGCTGAACGTATAATGAAACAGATATGTGTTCATTCTTCACCATTTTTGGATGGGAAATTCTTTGTGGCGGCGCCGCTCCCTTTGTCAACAGTACTGCCATTGTAAAAGTGGCCGATTTCTCGAGCATGCCGCCAAGCTCTTACATCAGTGGGTCTAGAATAGGGCCCTGCGAGGCGCTTTGGAATTTTTGAATCGTCGAAATATTCTCAAAATCCTACCAAGTATCTCCTTCTAACGATTAAGGATAGAATGATAGTTCAAGGCGGTTCCGTTTCCGCAAACTACTTTGATTTCGCTATGAAGTATTCCACTTTTTAATGATTTTCCCAAAACAGACGAGTTGTCATTTTATATAACACTTGAGCGGAGATTGACAATATTTAGGATTCTAAGAAGGGGCACTATCTGTAATTTGTTAAGTAGTGCGATTTGATTCTCTGCCTCATTCAATTCGATTCGAAATATGAGATTCGCAGAAACCAAGTTTGGATTTCATAAATAAAATATTGCAAAATCCAAACATAACAGAAAAAATTCCAAAGGAAAATAGCATCTGAGATTCAATGTTCTTCCATTTCATTCCCGAGAGGTGAGCCTCTGCACTACTGTCATTCGGTCGAAACTCGTCGCCACTGTTTATAGTACAGTACGTGGAGAGTGTATTATCACTAAATCACTCGCAGAGTGGAGATTCCACCCAATCAATAATTGCAAATTTGTTGCAAAGCATAACAAGCACAGGCAAAGTTTCAACCAATGGACCTCCGGGTTAAACCCGGAGGTCCATTGGCTGAAACATTGCTTGTGTTTTTGCCCATATGTACAAAATTTGAAAGTTATAGTTTGGGCGATAACTCCACTCTCCGGGTGATTTAGTTACAATCCACTCTTCACGTACTGTATGTATATTGTACAAATCAAGATGACACAGAAGACACTGGCCAAACGCTTAAAATGAAGAACATCCCTCCACACACCATTTCGATGAACATTTCCTTCCTTGACGAATTCAGCAAAAGACAGAACGTTTTTACATCACTGCTATTCTCTCTATTCTCTACTTGTATTTACCTTGACGGGAAGCGTTGCTGTATCCATGGGGATAAAAAGCAGCAAATCACACCAACAATTTGGAAAATATACGGCGAGTCAGTAGTCGCCAAGGTGTCATTTTCTACAAACATTTACGTCATAATAAAAATATACTATGAAAGCGTATTAGGGACACGGTATGAAAAAAAATGAAAATTTTTAAAACTTTTAAAGACAATATTTTGACTTTTGATCTCAATATGTTGACCTTTAATCTCAAGATTTTTACTTTAAAAGTCAAAATTTATTTTTTTTATACCATGTTCCTAATACGTTTCCGTATTAAACGTCCTTGTATGTTACTTTGTCAGCATTGATAGGGTGGTTGAGGATGGTATACCGTTAAGTGCAATGTACCGCGGGCGGCCCAGGTGAAAAATTTACAGCGAAACCAACCATTGGGTTCTTCACTCACTATTTAATTAACAATTCCACTAACCCGCCGTCGCTCCACACAAACAGTTTCCATTAAAGCAATTTTATTTCTTTATTATTAATTAATTGATTTGTTTAATTTTTTTTTACTTTTTTATATTTCAAGTTATTTTATGATCTTTCTTTAACACGATCTTATGCAACCAATTCAAATGATACGTCACAAGCAATGATTTCACTTTTTACCCTGCACAACTCTCAAACGACACTTGTAAAATAAATTCCTGGATAACTAAAGACTTTTCTATTAGCCTCGAAAACAATACTTATGATCCCACAGTGCCCCGGGATCTCTGAACGCCTCCCAACAATGAGTGGTCATATGCTATCTATCAGAGGCAAAATATAATAAACATGAATGACGACTTTTCATGAATACTTTTTGCTGAATGTAACCGTTAACGTTGATAAATATACATTATAATGACCATGTGCATGTCCTGTAATTTGTATCAGATTCGAGGTAGTGTTTACAATCAGATCGCAACGAGCCCGTCAGTAAACACGACCGATAATCTGATACAAATTACAGGACATGCATTTGGCCATGATAATGCATTTATCTAACAATCCCGTTACATGAAGACCGTTTCCCCCGTTTTTCATTTTGAATTGGGTTCGAATCAGTCAAACTTTTGAATTTCCTATTCTAATGCGTAATAACAATGCATATAATGATATATGTGATAATGCGGTGTTTTCCGAAAGTTGAATCTGTCTGATGCGGAATCAGAATGAGTCGTCTATGTGATATGGAATCGGAACACATTATGTTATATGTTTCTCGTGATTTTCAGGCCATGATCTATCTGATTGTTAGATAAAGAGTTGTACATAACTCTGTCGTTTGGGTGCGCAGTGGGCTCAGTGATTAAGACAATGAACTTCAAACCGAAAGGGTCACAATTCCACCAGTGGTAACTGCGATGTGTCATTGGGCAAGTCACTTAATCTTGACTGCCCAAGTGGGGGCACGGTGGCGCTGTGCACTAAGACGTACTGCACGTCGATTGTGTGGAGTCAGTACGTTGTCGTCTTACTCTGACAATTGCTCGCCCCTCTTCGGTGGTCCTCTCTGGATACTCGGACTCCCCCTACCTGTAAAATTGTCCGAAACGAGGTGACTCTGGCAGTCAAAAGTGTCGTTAAACCCCAACAAAAAATAAAAAATGTGTCGTGCGGATCTCCAGCCAAAAAGTGAGTTTAGGCGAATGTAAGTGTTCGGGTAAAGAGTTAACCTTTAGCTCACGTAACGACCCAAACCTTTCAGCGCTATTCACAAATATCGTCATTCAAATGTTATACTTTTTTCATATTTTTCTCAAAACATAACTTATGACCAATCATTGGAACGATCTCGTAGAGCTCGTTCTAACGAGGGGGTCATAAGCTATGATTCTGAGGTGAAAGTGAATTTTTTAAATTGTTCACGTAATTGGTTTTGCAAGTGTCGTCTTATATTCGAGTTGGGAATGTAGCGGCAAATGAAGTTTTTGTTTTCATCCACAATGACATTTTAAATCAAGAAAAGAATTGTCAAGACATTTGACGCATCATTCATTCTCTCTTCTAGTAAACAAAACACTTCAATTATTGTAATAAGGTACGATTATGCTTCATGTGCGCGCTGAGTTGAATATGCATCGGGGCGTGGTAAAGTACTATGGAAATTTTACAGACAAAAACTGCACACAAATCTCGCAATTTGGTCTTCTAATCCCACCACAATACACAAAAGTCAACATAAAATAGAACACGTTATATTTTAAAATGACTTTATAGGAACGTCTTGAGTACTCCCCTTAGGCCTCTGACAACAAACTTTACATTTTTGTTGAAGGTACAGCCGTCAAACTGTTTAACGTTTCTCTCATCCCAAAGCTGCAACTTTGGAAAACGGATGTGAACATAACATCAATGTACACTTGCATTGCATTATTGTGAACATGAAAACCCGATCATTTTTCTTTGATTCATGCTAAAGTTGTAGATTTTGAAACTGAAAAAATATAATCACCCGTAAGGACATCGGGACCGTATTTTCCGAAAGACAAATGTTAATACATGTACGTTTAACTTCTAAAAATAAAGGGGTCACCTCGGATATTGTGTTTATGACTGACGATAGCATGTTTTTATTTTTGTGTGGAAAAGCTTTTCCAATAATACACAAGCCTCTAGCAAAGTTTTGCGATCTCCTGCACCCTCTTTTCTCGGACAAAATACACGAACAATGTCTCTGCAATCAAAAGGTCTGTCAATTTTAAAACTGTACATAAATAGACTGTCGATCTCAGGTATATGGACTGCCACACATGATCGTTTCGCCCACGCGGAATTCGTGTTCATACACGAGTGAAAAAGTTGTCATTTCGGATGCCCGCACCAAGTATATAATTATCAGGTATTGTACTTGGTACGAAATTGTTCAACTGAAATACGTACAGATTTCTACAGTCGGCCCCGGGTACCAAATTTCCTAGCACTGAATGTTCTTCTATCATACCAACTCAGCTGACGGCAACCACAAAAGCGACTGGAACCAACAGATATACTAGAATTCACAATTACTGAATTTGGAATTATTTTTATGTTAACCCTTTACTCAACGCAGACGATATCAAAATTTATTATTTTAAATATCATTTTTTCAAAAGTTTCAAAAAGTTCAACAAAAACGAGCTCGTTCCAACGAGGGCTCACATGATATGGTTTTGTTGAAATTATTTGAAAACTAATTTTTTTTTCAACTACTGAATTTGCATATTACGAGGGCGGATGCAGCCGATTCGTTGGGTAAAGGGTTAAATTGTAATTGCCTACGATAGCAGTTGTATTTATTGGAGGATTTACAATACAGACTCAGTGGACTAGTCGCTTTCCAGAGTGGGCAATATTTCCAAGGACGCAATAATATTAGATTCCAAACACTAATTATAAGAATGAATCAAAAAATTTAATTAACGAAGCACCGGGTAATGCTTCATTAATGAAAATTTTCCTGATGATAATTTTTATTACCTGGTAAACGCATGCGTGGACACCTCTGCCCACGCGTGGATTACGACCAATTCACGGCGACTGTACTGTACCTTACCATTCGATGCACAGCTGGAAAAGATTGCAGTTACATATATCTATGGTTCCAGATTTTAAACTCAATTAATGGGAAATTCGTGAGGATGCAACTAAGTGAACTTATTTTTTTTCGCCAGTTTCAAGCAGAAATTCCACCAGACATTGTACATGTAGGTACGAGACTATTCAACTGAAATCTTCTAATGTGTTCTGCAGTGACCGTCGGCCCCGATGGGACGATCGATATAAGGACTCCGGCACCGAATCACCTAGCCATGAATGTTCTGCTTCCAAAGACATGTAATAAATAATTAACACGACATACCATCTCTTATATAAATGGGGAGGAGATACGGCGGAGTCGGAGGAGGGAGGGGGGGGGGTGCGCAGGGGGCACGCGCCCCTCCACGTTTTTCCACAGACGTTACACAATGAGTGAAAATGAGCTCACGCCCAGCGTGTCAATACAAGGTATTCCTGTTATATATTATTTGAAAATCCAAACAATATTTATCCAAAGAATCCCACCTTCGGACGCTTCGGTGCGCTTCTTCTACTTCAACCGTCTTCAAACCCGAAGGCTGGCCTTCGGGTTGGAAGACGGTTGAAGAAGAAGAAGAAACGGACATGACAATGACCACCTCGCGCCATGTTTATCTTAACGAAACTCGACACTGTAGGGTGTCAAGGTACATTTACCTATAAACGATTGTAATCTTTCTCATACTGGATCGCACCATGAAAGCCTTGAAAATGTGTGCTCATCTATACTTTTATCGAGCTACCGCATCCCCTGATGGGGAGTGAGTGTTTCCTTCGGTTCCCGCGTCCGTGTCCAGCTAGAAATTCAAAGTTTGTTTATCACCCTTGATATTCAGGACAACAGACATTTTCCGTCCCATGGACGGGGTTATACGTACAGGGACGTGTCCGCCCGCTAGTTCTTTATATGTGATTACCGTCGCAGTAAGCTGATAAATTACAAACATGTAGCTACAACTGAAGAGTTTCTTTTCATTCATTTCAAATGAAGGACGGCATTATTAAGACGTTTAACACAGCATGTGTCAAGGTGATAGCTTAAAATTGCGATTTTCTTGTTTAAAAGTGTATATATTTTTGATAATCATTCTCACTCGGGCTAAAAGTAAAGCGTAAAGATAGGGATATGATGAACCCCGAAAACCGATTTGTCACTTAAACACACCAGCAATGGTTCATGGGCTGCTAATTAAGCGTGAAACGTTATGCCCATTATCGCATTTCTCTTTCATACCATAATGGGCGGACTGATAAGAGATTAACCCTTTACCTAACGAATCGCCCGCATCCGCCCGCGTAATATGCAAATTGAGCAGTTGAAAAAATTAAATTTTTCAAAATATTTCAACAAAACCATATCATGTGAAGCCTCATTGGAACGAGCTCATTGAGCTCGTTCCAATGAGGGGTCACATGATATGGTTTTGTTGAAATTTTTTGACAAAAGTTAAAAAATTATATTTCAAGTAATAAATTTTGATATCGTCTGAGTTGGGTAAAGGGTTAAAAGAAATAGAGACCAGTCGTCTCCTGCAGTCATTATCTGTGTAATTATGGCCAGTTAATGTATTGTTGTAAAAACAGTACATCGCACAAAATCTGAACACGCACCCATATTACGCATCTAGCATGTCACCGAATGTCAGTATATATTGGAATGCGAGTCTTTCAATGGAACTTTAAAGCGAATATTAAATTGAGATAGATCTGAGCCGCCAAGTTCAAGAGAAGCGATTAAACTAAGAATTGATGTTCTGACTATCGAAATACAAATCGGCTTTTTTTCGAAAGTTCATTCCAGTCTGAAAGCGTGTAAGGCTGTGGGCCACAATAGAGGATATGGGGATGTCCCATGGGAGCCACAGAGCTCATATTTGAATAGTAGCAGTCGCGGGCCAAGTCGGTGGCCATATCTGACTGTTGGATCAGAAATAGGAAATACGAGCTCAGGGAGATATTGGTATGTAGGAAGACGGCAAATCTGTTGTAGAAGGCAAGCAATACGTTGGCTGAGTAGGCTTTGCCTGTATGAACATTATCGTGAGATAAATGGAGGGGAGCGTTTAACCCCACTGGTGGCAACTGCTTGAGTGAAAAGCGTCCAGTAAAGTGACAATAAGCTAGTGGCCGTAATACGTTAGTGGCCGTGCAACGGCAGGTGTAGAGTGACATTCTGTCACATGTTAGAGCACAGGCGTCTGATAAAGTGACAATACGACGGCCGTGAAAGAGTGAAGTGAAAAGGCGACCAGGGATCAAACACCAGCGACCAGGAAGGGAAACAAGCAACAACAGAGTATGTGGGCCCGCAAGTAACTCAGAAACTGTGTGGGTGGGGTGTGATTGACGCTTTGTTTTTCATATTCATTGGATTCTATGTATGTCACAAATTACCATATTTATTTCTATATATATATTAAAATTGTTGTTTTCAGTGAACCCCTGTTGATTTATGCTTTTTGAGGAAAAGTGATTGACTCTTTCAGGATAAGAACCACCCCAACAAAAACGAAAACGGGCGGGTTCGTTACGAGGAGACATAAGTTCACGCACGGGTTCAGGCGACACTCCTTGAGTTTTGGCTGAATACGCGGCGTGAATCTATTTTCCCCAGCAACGACAAAGACTGTTTTCCGATAAGACCAGCATCGTTCTAAAAGGTAACAATTGTAAAGCTGAAAATCAACAGGATCACTCAATGACAATTTTGATATACATGCTTCAGTTTTAATGTTCATACAGGTTGCCGCATTGAAATGTTAATATTTTTCATAAGTTGTGCATGGGTTAATTGTTGTTTAGATTTGCTCGGCGAATTTAAAGTAATGGTGGTGGAAATTCTCGCGAAATAATAGGACGCAGTGAGGGACAGGCAATAATTAAACTTTGAAGTCGAAAAATATTTTTGTGTGGAAGTTGTAGAGATAAATTTTGATAATGCATACCCCGAGCTTGGAACAATTGATTAATATGGGAGAGCTGTTGGGCTTCGCGGGTAATGGGTTGCAAAAATTTGTGAGAGACGAGAAAAAAGCGTATGGCGTAAGAAATGGCCTCCGAGTCAGAGCGTCAGGTTGCGTTAGAGCGCGAAAGAGCTGAAAGAGAGCGTGAAAGAGCTGAGAGAGAAGCTGCGTTAGAGTGTGAAGGGGAGGGGGAGGCAGCACTAGGAGTTGCAGAGCGAGAGCTGAAAGAGAAGCTGCGTTAGAACGTGATAGGACTGAAAGGGCGCGTGAGGAGACTGAAAGGGCGCGTAAGGAGACTGAAAGGCAACATGAGAGGGAAATAGACATTTTAAAGGCTAGGGCGCAGTTACCCGGAGCTAATGGTAGACAGGGTGGAGAAAGTCCCAGAGGCACCGTATCCCCAGTTACCCAAGTTCAATGAACAGACGACACTGACGCTACTAACAGAGGTTTGAAAGGTTTGCATCAAGTCAGGGTTGACCCGATGATGCCTTGGGGGGGGGGGGCAGTCTTAGTCCGCTGCTGGCGGGCAAGTCGCTACAAGTATATGTGAGCATGCCCCCTGACGAAGCTAATGACTCTGGTGAGCTGAAAAAGGCTATACGCAAGAGGTACCAGCTCACCGAGGAGGGTTTCAGGAAGAAATGCAGAGAATGTAAGACTGAGAAAGGTGAAAGTGTTTACCAGTTTGTGTCGAGGGCCACAAGATATTTCGTCAGATGGGTAGAATTATCTACGAATAGAAGAGTCATTTCACTCCCTGTCAGGGAGCAGTTTATATCATCGTGTGCCCCCGAGATTGCATTGTTTGTTAAGGAGAAGAAACCGAGTAGCGTAGAGAAAATGCCTAGGGTGGCCGAGAAGTATTTGGAGGCTCATGGGGGAGGTCTGACCTAGGGTAGGTCGGGCAGGAAAGGGAATAACGTGATTGCAAAGGCACCCGTTAGGAGCCCAAGCCCCGAGCCTGAAAGTTCCAGGGGGAATCAGAGAGGAACAGGACCCAGGGACACAACTTGCTTTGTGTGCAATAAGAAGGGGCACCTGGCAAGAGACTATTGGAGAAAAATGGTCACGGGAAGACAAAACGCCCCCCCCCCCCTCCCCCGCCCCAAAGAAATGCAAAGAGTAATTCGATACAGCCTGTGGAGAGGAGGCAGACATCGGCATTCTGCCAAACAATTGAACCAGAGAGGAGCCCACTGCGCCAAGCACAGGAGGCTGGTCAACTCAAGCTGGAAGGTGGGCAGGTATTGCCCATAATTAGTGGACTGTGTGAGGGATACCCATTGGTCACAAATGGGAGATGCCGGTGTACCCAGCGTATGTGGGTGACAGAGAAGTCCGTATGCTACGGGACACAGAGTGCAGTAGCGTTGCGGTAAAGAGGGATCTCGTTAGTGACGGACAGCTAACGGGGCACGACCACATGTGCGTGCTAATAGATGGGACGTTTATGAGGCCCACCCTTGTGATGGTGAGGGTGAATACCCTTTTTTATAGCGGTGAGGTTGAGGCAATGTGTATTGAGGTACCCAACTATGACCTCGTGCTTGTGAACGTACCCGGGGCATTTTCAGAACCCGACACGACTTGGTCGGAGAGGAAAGCATCAAAAGGGGTTTCGGGGATGGCCACCCGAGCCCAAGCCGCGGAGGCAGAGCGGCCGGTGATATCACTGGAGAGACCTGTGGATTCGAGTAAGAATGCACATGTAGAGTGCACAATAGAGGCCCTAAAGTTTAATCCTTCGACGACGGAAGTCAAGGGAGTGGCTGAACGGAAGCAGCCTAGGTATGTGGAAGAGGAGGGGTGTAATGAGGGTCGGTGCGGAAGAAGACAAAGGGTTTAGAACTTTTGGGTCAGTCAAAAGGTGACCGCGCTTCGGCCGACAAAGTCAGGTAGACCGCGATTATAGTGGGAGGGGTCATACGCTGTAACAACAATAATGGGCAAAGGTCATTACCGAGTAGACGTAGATGGATGTGGAGTAGTTTACCACGCAAGGTTTTTGCGGAGATGCCAAAATATAAAGGACACCGAACCCACGCGATCGGCGGGGGAGGTACATTAGGCCAGAAGAGGCTGCAGGAGGTGGCCACAGTAGCCACACAATGCCATCAGAGACGTAGAGTTAGGAGGGTCCATGGGATTGGGGCACCCAATGAGGGAATGGCAGGAGTTAATCTACAGAGCGTTTCATCTGAGGCAACAAGCTCTGGTACAGCAGGTGTTGAGGGTGAAGATGAGTGGGGTCCCTGGTGGAGGACACGCCCGATGAATAGGTCCAGGTGGAGGCG
Source organism: Pictodentalium vernedei (assembly GCA_031216915.1). Classification (NCBI taxonomy): domain Eukaryota; kingdom Metazoa; phylum Mollusca; class Scaphopoda; order Dentaliida; family Dentaliidae; genus Pictodentalium; species Pictodentalium vernedei. The sequence goes on from CM062297.1 coordinate 320,629,318, forward strand.
GTCCAGAAGCTCTCTAGGGCATAGTGAGGGGCCTACCACACATGAGAATAGTTAAAGTTAGTGCCTAACAGGACAGGTAATCCGCTGAAGGGCATGAGCCGGGCGGGGCATCCTATCCAAGGATGGGGGCAAGTTAGGGAGATGATAGGAGTTGGGGCAAGGGGCCCATCGACTGGCTTGGGTAAGGGGATTCCCCTTGTTAATATTTTTTTATTTTACGCAGATGTTGCGTGAGTGTACATAGAAACAGGTGTGTGTGTGATATAGTAGTATTATATTTTGCGATGGAGAGAGGGAGAGAGAGTATATAGGGGGACATGTTGGCTGCATGTGTACCAACGGGCCATCTCCTATTGTGCGCCAGTGGACGGAATGGTTTCACGCGCCGAAGGCGCGCAGGGACGGTATGGGGAGTAAGCCCCTTTCGACCCTCTTTAGTTGTATTTGATTTGGCTTTGGCTTTGGCTTGTCTGACCGTGGAAAAGTAGGAAGAGTTAAGGTAATCAGCGGCGCCTGTGTCTCCTGCGGTTTTTCTTTGGAGGAGGAGGATGTGTTGGAGAGATAGTAGTTGGTGGCGTTGTTGGGTCTGGAGGAGTAGTAGTCTGAATGGCCTGATCCTGGCTGCTGTTTCTTCTTTAGATTTTTTTATATTGATTGTGAGGATTGTCCTGATAGAGTGTGCTGGGAATTTTTTTGATACAAAGAAGTTATAGTTATCTTGGACTGTGGCTCGAGTGTTGTCGTCCTCAAGAAGCCGGAGAAGCAAGAGATGGAGGGGTGGAAGGTGCGTCGTCTGAGACAACTTCCTGTACCATTGATAGATCTTCCACCTCCATCTCCTCTTCAGATGAAGAGTCTGATGGTTTAGAGAAAGAACTGTCACCTGATGACCCATGGTCCTCCGGAACCTCCTCCTGGGATAGGGGTGCCGAGCTGGACAAGGGTTGTTCAGGGGTGACAGGTGTTGTCCCTTTGACGCCCTCACTTGCCTCCTTCTCTTCCTTTTCCTTCTTCTTCTCCAGCAACTCAGTCATTCGGCGGGCATCTCGTCGTCTGGCGGAGGGTCCCTTCTTTCTTATTCTTGGTGGTGGCTGTGGCTGTATTACTCCGGCGGCCTTCATCCAGCTTTTCCGTGTCACAAGGAGGGTGACCAGTGTGAGGGGAAATCCCCTCACGAAAGGTCCTACACCTCTCCGAGGACGGCGGTTCCGATTCTTTATCAAAATCCACTGTCAGGTGAATTTTACCCTTGAGCACCTGGATACTCCAGGTGTTGGCAAGGCTAGCCTTCACTCTGACAAGTGTCTCTTGGATTACAAGTGGGAGCTCCATTGTCAAGTTGTTAGCACCTCGGAGTCCAAGGTGCGAATTGATAAGTGTACGCCAGTGGAAGTGAGCGCGCGAGTTTATATGGGATGTGGATAGACTCTTGCGGTCCAATGGGGAACTGAGTCAAAGTATTGGGAGTTATTTGTGGTGGGCGTCGGTGTGCGCATGCAGGTGACTGTGTGTGTGAAAATTATAAGTATATTGATGTAACAATACAGAGAGGCTGTGAGATAGCTCTAAGAGAGAAGTGTTAGAATGGATGCATGTGAATGCTATTCGCTTGGTTTATTTGGAACAACTGAGAGCATGTTCCTTGATAGGGGTTTGTCAAGATGATAGCTTAAAATTGCGATTTTCTTCTTTAAAGGTGTATATAGTTTAGTTTTGATAATCTTTCTCAATCGGACTAAATCTTCGTGTTCTGTAGGAATTTTTACCGTGATCAGTTGTCCATTCACTCTTGATTTTTAATTTTCAAAACAATTTATGCGGGTCCGACAGTGGACAACCCCCCCCCCCCCCCCGCGACCTCTCATTAGAGATTTAGCACAGGACAGTTTCGGGTCAGCGTAAACACTGAACGTGACGATATATAACCGTCTGCCCCATTAGCTCTACATCTCGGCCTTTGTCGTCTCTTTCCAACGCCACGACCCCGTCACCACGAGTGCCGTTCGTTTTCTAAGTATGAACCTCTGTCGTTCTTTCGGAATATGATTTTGTCAACGATCAGTCCGCCTTCAGGCAGATGAGAAGGCTCAAAACCTGGCTTGGACTCTTAAGAGATGTCACGATGGCATTTTGGTGAGAGAAAAATTACCCCCAATGGGTATTGGATGTACTTAAGAGAGATGTGGGTTAATTCAAAAGAAAAATCAGCTGATCATCAAATGGCCATTTTAATGTTTACTCTCACCTACCCTTCCCATCACAATGCCAACATTTCGGTTCAAAACAACAGTTTAAGGGATAAAATAACATTGAACACTGTGATTATGAGATCTGTGGAACAAAAGACTTTCGCACGCGTTGTCCGCCGGTGGGAAAAATGTCGGCCTTAGCGCCTCCCATTGGCTGTATGTTTTGTTTTTTCGGTTTTCGGATAGACAGAAAGTCGGATGGAGATAGCTGGAATACCCAGAGTGAACCACCGAGCAGGAGTAGTTGGGAGCTGCCAGATTTTCCAGCGTTCTTAGACTACGACTCAAGCCCCACTTTGGGCCTGGTTAGAAGTTCTAAACAGGTGCAAGTGGGGCTTGAGTCGTAGTCGCGCTTGTCAAAGACACAATGTGCTCCCCTGCCTCCATTTGAGGGCCAAGTGTCTTGTTGAAAGGCACAAAGGAAAGACTCAGGTTAGGACTGAACCCACAATCTTCCGATCACGAGTCCATTTGCGATAACCAATTAGTCGTTCTGCCATCTGAGATCATTGTTAAGATGACAACTCCTGTTTATAGTTATATATAGATCATTGAGTGGAACAGGGCGCCATCTGCAATGCTTTAGAATTGCAAATGGCATCCTGTTCCACTTAAGGAACGACACTGTGTTAACAAGAGACCAGTAAAATTCTTCCACTAGATCACAGAGCATTCATGCTTTGGGCTGGAAAATCCACCCGCATCATGCAAAGTAAGTTAGAAGAGGGGACGTAAGCTAGAACTTTGAAATTGTTGTGCCTTTTTATGTAATTTCAGATAAGTGGGCGGAACTCAACTCGGTTGGTGTTTTAAAAAGTTATTTCTCCAGAATATTCACAGGGACGAATCGTCTTTTTTATAAGTGTGTGACAAAAGACGGGATGATAAGTGTTTGTCACTAAATAGGTGGGTGAATATAAAATTTTATATTATGAAACCCGAGGAAACGTGTTGAATATACAATTCCACTTTATGAGGGAAACGTGTTACACATTTCAGCATTCAGCGTATCGCCTTTATGGCGTGTAACACGAGCACTGTGGCAAAAACAGCAGCAATGCTTTTGAGGTTTATTATCTGGAGAACAATCTTTCTCGGTAGCCCTATTATCACCACGGTGAATAGAATACTGTATCCCGTCGATTGTATTCAATCTGTATCATATTTTGCACCAAAAACAAATACTATAGACAGTTGTAATCGAAACGGACTGGCCAGGGTGTAAGTTTATTCCTAAAAGATCCTACGGAAACTTGCAGAGCAGGATATTATCTGAAAGCGTATTAGTGGTTAAGTGTACGAACGACTGAGAGCGGTGATTTTCGTAAATGTTTTATTAGATGTAGTTTGTGCAAACTGCCCAAACATACATTCAATGAAATCATGAATTTTGAGGTTTGCCGACCATGAAGTTTTTATCCATAGGCAGTTTTCAGCAGGGGCGTAGGAGGCTTATAATATTGGGGAGGGGTGGGGGAGGTTATTGTAAACAGGAGCTTGTAGGGGACAGCACAGTCGCCTTTGGTGGCCCGCTCTGCGTAGCCAAACCCGGAGGAGAGTGCGGGAGGGGGATACCAGGAAAATTTGTGAAATATGAACTACTGAGAGCTCATTTCCTCGCTTCTCAAGTGCAAAAAAAAAACTTGAATAACTAATTTTTTTCATTTTTTGTCTCCAAAACATAAATTATGACCCCTCATTGGAAGGAGCATGTCCAGCTCGTGCCAATGAGGGGTCATAACCTATGTTTTGGAGACAAAAAATGAAAAAATCATTAACATTATTTGGCGATTTTTGAGAATAGCGCTGGCCGGTTTTGACCGTTACGTTGGGTAAAGGGTTAAAGGAGGATGTATGTCAGAGAGGAAGATGTTAACCTGTCAAATCAGTCGGTGACATCGGCTACCAACTTTTCTATGCACTGCAAATGGTGTAGATCATACAGTTTTTTGTGCGCCTGTATGATGTAGAATATGCAGATGTATGCGGTTATTTTCGTGTAGATACTAGATATGATTTTTTTTCTGTGTCCAACCTCACTGATGCTGAAAAACAGTGACGTAGGGGGGGTTCCTACGCCACTGGTTTTCAGCATCAGTGAGGTTGGACATTTGTCTGAGTGATATGATGTAAATGACTGGATGTTTTTGGCTCATAACCCCTCGAGTTTGTCTGTGACGTCTTTCTTTCCCGAACTCGCATAGCATATAGCTTTAGGTAATTACCTGAACATCAGTTGTGTGAGGAGGGATTGTAATATCTCAGTGGTTACGGCATTGCACTTACTTAAAAGCGAACGGTCCACGATTCGATCCCCACCAGAGTAATTGCGTTGTGTCCATGAGCAAGGCACTTAATCCCCATTACCCAAGTGGAAGAGGCACGGTGACGTTGTGTACTAAGGCGGACTGAACATCGATGGTGCACTTGTCTGCAACCAATATTTACACTGCTTGTGTGGAGTTAGAACTGGTTGTGGAAAACAACACACAAAACTTCATATTGTTAAAGTTCAGATACTGGACAATTGCCCACATTCTTTGATTATTATGCATAATTCAATAAATGATAAAAAATCAATGTGGAACTAAACTGTGATTGTGGGGAAAACGTGTTCCCAGAACTAATGCCCTAGTTATTTAATGCGATACGTTGGAAGGTAAAGTCCAAAAATGATCGTGGAATCCTGAACTAGTAATAATTTGGCACACTAGCTCGTTTGTATACGGTGCAGCAGGCATGTGTGGTTCGGTTAGAACCGCATTTCGTCCTTAGACTGGTACCAGATCGTTTTTTTTTGCGGCCCGATCCGCAACACTACCTTGTCACGATATGTTCACACCCATTATTATTAATATAATTCCTTCACAATGGCTAATCGTGACCACATGCTGCAAAATAACTAGCAACAAAACACACATGCATGTTTATATTTACCCCCACTGCGAAAAGTGGGGCGTTGAAACAAGATCTCCCCCTCCCCCCCAGCCTGATTTTGTTATTATATATAGTAGATATACTTTAGTTACGATGTGAGATTTTATTTTATATTTTTTTATTTATCAACATATCAGTGATGCAGCCAATGGGCGGGGTAGGGAAGGAACCTAGGGGGCCATGGTCCTCCTAAACATTATAGTGCCCCCACCTCAAAATGGGAAAATTAATGCACCAGAGGGTCTAAGATTCAGAATTTTAAAAATTGTATCGGGGAGCCCCCGAACCCCCACCAATGGCCAATTTTCTCGAGTGGAAAACAGCAGTCAGAGGAATAAAAGGCTAAGGAATATACTTCTTCGGGGAATAGATGCGGTGGTCGTGGTGTACTACGACAGGAGATGGTAACAAAACCGGGGTGATTCCGTTCTTTGAGAAGATTTTGTTATATTTTTATTAGAGATCTAATGTCTGCGAAGGTAATAATAAATTAGGTTTTTGTTAGGATCAAATCAACAACTTCAGTTTGTATCAATAAAAATGCCCTTGCAAGTTTTTATTCTTCCCAAGAAAAAGAGGGAAAATCTCACCCCTAAACTTTTATTTTGATGGAAAGGAGAGTGTCTGTATATTGTTTGCCACATTACGCACACTTTAAATGTAATGAACGGAACATTAGAAGATGCTGAAAGCACTGTTTTTTTTTATTTTAAATGGGTTTAAACAGAGAATAATAGTCAAACATTAAACGGATTGGGGAGAAAAGCCAGCGTTTGTATTTTCGTACTACTCGATACGAAAATGCCCGAAGTTTGTGAAATAGTGATACAAATTCGCTAACATTTGGAAATTTCAGTTTGTACATGAAATCCCCATACCCTTAGTCTTAAATTCACTGACAACTTTAGAATTTTAAGGGAATCTAAGTTTGCTGTAAATCTCTTCTGGTGACGAAAATTGTCAGCCATAGGGTGGTAGCGTTCCCAATGTATCATAACGGACAGTCGTGAAAATGGAGCATCTAAGTAGATAATGGTCTGTGGTCTCGCGTTCGCCATATGGACATGGTGATAATTGGATGAATTCTTTCACGTAGAAATGATCATTTAGATGTCTACATCTTAGTTTGAGTATGCAGTTATATTCATGGGCGCAGATCTCTTCCAAAAAGTGGGGGGGGGGGGGGGGGACGGGCAGATGCCGAAGGCATCTGCAGCGAGTGCCGCAGGCACGAGCCGGCAGAGGGGGATTGGGGGGGGGGGGGGGGGTTCTTCCCCCAAGAAATTTTTTAAATTGCGCTATCAAATGGTGCATTCTGGTGGCCTCTGGGGTATAATTTCTCTTAATTATTTAGTAGAAAAAAACATGTTTTTCAACAGCCTGTTGTAATTTTGTCAAAATGCTTAACCATAATTGTTCCCGCTTTACCGAGCGTTTCCTATTAGATTAACACAATTCAACTGTGCGGTGGATTAGCATAAGGGCCCAACACAACAGATGGAGCGACGACGTATGTGTCGGGCCTGTTAATGGATTAACAGATCCAATAACAGCCCGACACATACGTCATCAACAAGTCGCGTGAATTGAATGAATTCGATCGATAAATTTCGTTTTCAAAATGTAAACAAAGCAGACGATACTGTCTTGCACATTTTCACGAGCTCAGTACCGGCCTATTACTCTCTCTGCATAAGAATTCTGTCTGCAACATTGATATTCCGATATGATATCAAATAGTTATGCTGCTTATGCATTCGTGCAACCCACAGCTGTGTCTGGCTGAGTAACAACTTATTTGAAGGCGCAGTGTTGAACAACTGTTCGTTGAACGTTACGTCAGTCCAAACATGGACCCACAGACATAGTCCGTAATATAATTTTTGTGGTTGATACGGATACAGTACAGGCCGTACCAACCCCAAAATTATATTACGAACTGTGGGTCCAAGTTTGGACTAGTTGAACGTGTATCAGAAGTGAATCTCGCATTAAAATTGATGAGAGGGTGCAGCAGTGGAGGAGCATAGTGGGGGACATGTCATACCATGTCCCCCCAGTGGTGGGGGGGGGGGGGGGGACATGGCATACCATGTCCCCCCCTTGATGACATCTGGGGGGGGGGGGCACGTGCCCCCCGTCCCCCCATGATCTGCGCCCATGGTTATATTTATTTATTTATTTTTTTATTTATTGGTGCTTATCGTCACATCAGCATCCAAGGCTATATCGCGGAGATAAAAAATATGTATTTTAACCCTATACCCAACGTAATGGTCAAAACCGGTCAGGGCTATTCACAAAAAATCGCCAATTAATTTTCATTATTTTTCTCATTTTTTTTCTCAAAAGCATAGGTTATGACCCCTTTTTGGAACGAGCTCGTTGAGCTCGTTCCAATGAGGGGTCATAACCTATGTTTTTGAGACAAAAAATGCCAAAAATTAGTTATTCAGGAATTTTGTTTGCATGTGTCGTCTGCTTTCCATGTTAAGTAAAGGTTTAAATGAGATCACTATCTTTCGTGAAATATAACGATTCAGTGAAATCTGTACAGCAGAGAAAAAAAAATTAAACTAGAGAATTGTAATTTGTTGGACAAATTACGGGCTTTCCCAACTTTCCAATGTGAAAATGCAGACTACATATAGCAAAGCAAACTGTTTGAAATTAACCATTTCCAAAATGATAGACAAAAAGCATCCAAAGTTGGCTAATTTTGGCATTCTCTCACGGTTCTCTTATTCATGCCCTCATTTTTCTTGGAGGTTAAATCTTATGTGCTGAGAAAGTGCATGTAAATGTTAGCGAAAATAACCCGACAGTACCCTTATGGGAAGTCTCAAATCTGCCAAGGGTTAAACTTTTAATTTGGAAAAAGTACTGCGGTGGCCAAAGAACATAGCAGTTTAAATAACTTGAAGTTCGTCAGAGAACTATTTTCTGCAACGTGACAGAACGGGGAAAGGAGGTTCCGGTTGGTGTGGAGGTTGTCTTGAGTCATGAAATACAGCGTGGTATTCTTAGGCACAGTTAATCGGGTAGGTACATTTTAAAGAATCGTACCAATTTATGTTGCTCGCGTCTCCTTTGCAGAGGTGTCCAGCACGTTTTAGCATATAACACTTCCTTAATAGCAGACAGAGTTGCACCGGTTACAATTCGGGCGGCAGCTCTCTGTATGTTTTCCATTTGATTGACACAACTGTCAGCACACTTGCCCCATACTGTACCCGCGTACTCAAGAACTGGGCTGACAAAAGCAAAGTATTTTTCCCCCAATACCTTTCCATCGAGTTTAATTTTAGTGTCCTAATTAGGTCAAGCCTCGCCCATGGCTTCAATGTGATGTCATCACCGGTGCTGCCTCACATACACTGTTTGTGGCAAACAACACCCAAAATTAATGTTGATGATTGGTTACTTTACTAACTTGAATATTTGATATGAAGAACGGCGGGTGTCTTGTTGGATCGCTTTTTTCGAGTTATTACCATGGGTTCTGTTTTATTTGAGTTGAACTCGATTAACCCTTTACCTAACATGAAAAGCAGACGACACTTGTTCAAAACAATCTTGAATTGCTAATTTTTTTTCATTTTTTTTGTCTAAAAAACATAGGTTATGACCCCTCGTTGGAACGAACTCGACGAGCTCGTTCCAACGTGAGGTCATAACCTATGTTTTTGAGACAAAAAAAAAATGAAAAAAATAATGCAAACTAACTGGCGATTATTGAGAATAGCTCTGGCCGGTTTTGGTCGTTACGTTGGGTAAAGGGGTAAAGGGTTAATCACGAATGTGTGCAACTATCAATCCCAGAAAGATCTTTATTGAGGACGAGTTTGGCCTGTATTGGAGTATCTATAATCAGTGTCATCCAGTGGCGTAGATAAAGAGGGGAGCGGAGTCCCCCCCCCCCCCCCCCCCCACCAGAAGTTTTGTCGGAATTTTTTTGGGACCATTTTTAGGCGAATTTATGCCTAATAACATTAAAATGCTGGCTTTGGGGATAAAAACATGCCATTTTGGGTAAATTTGGGGTAAAAAAGACCAATTTTCAGTACATTTGCAGTAAACAACAGATTCTTTCTGTTTGTTTGGGTTTTTGTTGTTGTTACAATGTCGGAAAATGTTCGGTCTGTCGTAAAATTTTGGGCCTGCCCCTCCGCCAGCGAAAAGCTATCTACGCCACTGGTGTCATCCGCAAATAAACGAATGCGACCAGTCAAATCGGTAACGATATCGTTAATATATATAGGAACAATAGTGAGCCCAGGATAGATCTCCGTGGAACTTCAGAATTAACAGGTGTCAGGGACATTTCGAAGTTTGATATACTAATCTCTGGATTCTGTCATTTAGGCACAATTTTAAAAAGATAGTAAATCGCCCGTTATACCAATTATTTTCCAGTTTGTGCCATACAGTGTCAAATACTTTACTGACGTTATAGGGCATTCCTTAATATGTTCCATCCTTTAGCAAATGTCTGGATTCGCCATCGATTACCTGATCACTAAATTTGACGCCGCCACCTCTTCTGCATACACATCAGCTCAATTCATAATCGTTTTCTTTAGATTTGTGTTCAGAACTGGGAATGTGTCATTTTATTCACATATTGGCATTGTGTGTTTCACCAGCACTTCGCGTTGTTCCCCCCAGTGACAAGCAAATAAATGTTGGTCAGCTGTCTTCGAAAGTGAGATTTCAATATTCCGATGCCATTTTCCTTCAATGTTCACGGGATGAGCACATGGAAACACACTATATATTACAAAAAGGTAAAACGTTTTTGTGTATTTTACGGAATTATTTCATTCACGCGTGGCTTCGCCACGATTGGAATTATTTTATTATTCGTCCTCACATGTGAAATAATTACGGTATTGACCCGAGAAATGAATACATCCCCATTGATTTTTAGTGTCCGAGGTAACTTCGACAAGACTCACAGTACAGTCGCCGTCGATTGGTCGTAATCCACACGTGGGCAGTGATGTTCACACATGCGTTTACCAGGTAATAAAAATTATCAGCAGCAAAATTTTAATTAATGAAGCACTGGGTTCTACCCGGTGCTTCATTAATTAAATTTCTGAGGATTATTCCTATAATTAGTGTTTGAAATCTAACAGTATTGCGTCCGTGGAAATATTGCCCACACTTGAAAAGTGACTAGTCCATGACGGCCGCACTGGAGCTAACAGTACAACGGAGTCAGTACAAACGAGTGATCTGTGTTTTTCATCTTTTACTCAGCTTCCAAGGCCCGAAGCCAGATTAAATGAGGTCGGTAGACAAATTATTGTTCTGCTGCGTTTGGCAACGGAAAAAATACCCCTAATTTCAATCCGCCTCGTGTTGGTTTAAGACTAAAGAGTATGTATTTCTCTTAGATGAAGTTGCGGGTGTCTTCCCCGTGATAAAAATACCCCCACCTCCATGCCAGTTGGAACACGATGAGGACTGTTTGAAGGCTTAACTGGTTGAGTGGTGGAAGCCCATTTTTGGGCTTTACGAAATACCACAGGATGTGACTATTATAATCTACACTTTGTTAGTGGAGGTTTCAGATTGACCAAGCAAGATTTGGATTTTGTTAACGACATACTGCTCTGTTATATTTGATTGGATGGTGCCTATTGGCACTATTTAATTAAATGTAACGGAGCAATATATGATGAAATGAAATTTATAGTCAAGTAAAAGGTAGCACTCTACCAGTTAAGTTCCCGGAGAGTGAAGGAATAGCTATAGCAAAATGACTCAAGAAAGAGAACATAAACAAGTTTGGGGGGGGGGGGGGGGGTTGTAGGCGTGAATGTATAAGGGGTTAACAATTTTCAAGGAAAGTTGGCGGGGGTTCTCGCCACTACAGTCTCCCCCCCCCCCCACCCCACTGTCTCGTGACTACACAACTGTTAGTTTATTATAGTAAATTCCTACCTCTCACTCTTGGTCTAGCTTCTTCAGCGTTCAATTATGATGAATGTCTCGTCGAGCAGGATGCGTGTGTGTCAGGCCGCAGATAGCGTTTGTAATTTATACTAAACAGTCAGTCACACTCATTTAATATTCTCAGAATGTGATATAAATGAAATCACTGAGGTGACTCACTTGGTGTTGGCGCAGTTTTTCAATTGTTGGTTTATCGAAGCAGTCAGTACTATATGTGACGAAAAAATAGAATAGGCCGCAATCCTTTCATTGACATAACCTTCAAAGTTACAAAGTCGATGAGGTACTTTACAGATATTGACACATCTGCAAAAGAGGACGATTCGTTTAGTCTCACCTGTTTAAAGCACATCAGGGCATTAACACACTGGACATGACGTGAACGTTGCAATAAAGTAAGCATATTAACGATTTATCTTCTCCGGGGGGATTCTTGGCATGATATGAGCCTCCACCCAATGACCACAATATGTTAGGCTGAGTTCCAAGAGCGTCGCAAAGATGACTCCTTTTTTGAGGAGGGGTAAACCTGATTAGTCCTGACTATCATTCTCTCTTTCCGACTGATCAAATATTCCGGCTGCATCATCAATACATGCCTTCGTTGAAGGCATATCTTCATAATGTAGTTGGAATATTTGTCGGAACCTCTGATAGAGGTCCTTGCGGCGAGTCCTCAGATCACAGGTTATACGCATGACACACGTTTTATCGTTTAATAAGTGAAGATGTTAATATTTGGTTAGCTTCATATCGGCCGAGATATCAGCCTCGGTGACTTCACATGATAAGAAGTTACCTCAGTTTGGTTAAATGTGTCCAAATTATACATTTTTCAGTGGCAAGAGATTTTGTGTCCTGATCAGGAATATCCGCCAGCACAATGTAAGGGTCCTTCATATAACTCATTGTTACAGAATACTTTTACGCTTTCCTTTCCGTAACATTTAATTCTATGTGGAATGCGACACCTTTCCAGGTTTACCTTCCAAAGTAAGGCATTCTTAACCCTTTCCCCAACATAACGGCGAAAACCAGCCAGCATTATTCACTGAAATTTCCAGTCAATTTTCATTTCGCTCTTGCTTGAAAAACTTTGCTGATCAACTCTCATTGGAATGAGCTCCTTTTTAAAAGAATAAAATGGAGTATTTAAAGGGATTATTTTAACCCTGTCAATATCATAATATGGATCCCCAAACATTTACTTTTGCTCTGCGGGAAAAATGATAACACTTTCTGTTCTCACAACGATGCTCTAAACACGCATGGGCTCTTGGGGGCCGTTTGCCTCTATATTCTAACATTACTGAATTGTTTTACTCGCAATATATCTTCCAGGGGTATCATGTACATTAACGTTGTCTTGGTAATATGAATATTTGCTATCATCTATAAACATGGCATATCCGGAGTTGGTGGAGCCAATATTTTTAAAGTGAGATACGCTTATACTTCAGGTTTGGAATGACCTATAGACATGGGACCTACACCGAATGAGTTGAAACCTTCTGGAAGTTCAAAATGTGGTCCACCTCAATGCGGGCAGCGAGATCATTAAGCGCATATTTTTCAGAACTATTAGGAATTGCATTTTATAACAGTTCATGCAATGCTGAAGATTATCCATGTATCTCATCATTCAAATAATTGGCAGAGCCAAAAATGTCCATTTCTGATTCGTGTATCGAACCCTTTGAATGCTGGTCACATATATGCCTTTTCTGGTTTCTTATAAAAATTGTTCTGATTCCTGTATGAATATCTGTAAATACTGTTAATGAAAATTCATTTCCGATTTGTTTAGAAATATTTTACTCCTAAAAATAAGCCTCCATACATTCTCTTTCTATATAGTTTTTTCCTGATTCTTTAACCCTTTTCACATAGACTTGAATTTACTTGTGGTAGTAAATTATGTTTCTCTAGTTGTACAGTTGAATAAATGAATGAATGAATGAATGGTTTTATTCAGTAGTGCCACATGTATACAATCAAATCCAAAAATATACATAGAGGTAACATTATTCACAACTACATGATTGCACCACAGAGAGATGACGTAGCCACTAGTGGCTGTCTTCCCGTCATTCCCGTTTAAAAAAAGATGAACAAGAAAAGGTGAAAAAACCCCAAAACAAAACAAAAAAAACAACAAAAAAACAAATACGAAGAAAAGAAAAGAAAAAATGAAAAAAAAAATGAATGAGAAGCAGACATGAGAATCGAGGCAATCCTGGCAACAGCGTGTTCTCCAGTAGGAGGTCAGTTTATGTCCCTACTATAAAGGATATGTTAGGCTGGTTCTTTCCATAATGTGAAAAATCTATTCTGTGTTTCTGGGATGTCAGGAAGATTGAGTTCAATAGAAAGGTAGCGATGAGATAGACAGAGTTACGGTCGACAGTCGGGGCATACTGGATTGTTACAGTTGATATGTAGTGAGTATGAGCTTAGAAATAATTCAGTTAAAGTTTTTTTGAATAGTGGTCTTGAATAATTTTGAACGAATGGTTCAATATTGTTCCACGTTCTAGGGAAAGTATGTATGGGAAAATTAGCAGAAAACTGAGTCCTCGGTTTATCTAGACGTAATTTACCTGACTGTCTGGTGTCCATACCGGAGGGATTTTGGTATATTTTAAAGGTATTCTCCAAAAACTTTCAGGCAACATTTTATTTTGCCAATCATGCATAAACAGCTGAACGTGAAACTTATACAGGTCTGTGAATTTTAAAATACGTTGGTTTCTAAACAGTGGGTCGGTGTGCGCATTGAATTGTTTGTTGCATATATTCGCATGGCTTTTTTTGCAGTTTTGTGAGCGCTCTAGTGGAGGGCGAGTGCCCCCAAATTTGAATACCGTACAGCATGTGACTATGAATTACCGAATAATATAATGTTTTTAAGCATTTTTGTGGCAGATCCTTTTCACTCTATTTATGGCATAAATAGCCCTAGAAATTTTAGAGCAGACAACCGAAAGCTGAATTTACATCTTGATGCTCTTCGTACGATCTGTGGTGCGCCTCACGGTACTTTGCTTAACATGAGTTGCAGTTCCGTGAAACGGATTTCATTTCACTAAAAGAACGCCGTAGGCGACATAAACTTACTATTTTCTTTTAAATGAAAAATGGACTTACATCGGATTACTTAACCATATTGGTTCCACGTACAGTCGCAGAACGATCGTTGTATTCACTCAGAAATAACGAGCAGATTGATAACTTCTGTAGAACTAATAGTTTTTTTTAATCCTTTGTTCCCTTAACAATACGACTTTGGAACGAGCTTGTTTCTGAAATAAGGGCTTCAGAGTCTGTTCAAATGTCCAAACGTTTCATAAGACGAGAAGATATAATTTTTCCAAACTTTTATGGTCCAGGGTGCAGGGAAGGGCAAATTGCTCACGCAAAATTACGGCTTGGTTGCAGTGATCTAAATGCGCAGAAGTATGATAGATTTATATCAGAAAATCCGCAATGTCGATATGGCTATGGATGTGAAAATGCAGAACATTTTGTCTTTAACTGCCAGTTATATTCAGCGCAAAGGGGTGTTCTATTTAACCCTCTGGGGAGTCCTGAAATACTTGTTATTACCTTGTTATATGGTGACCCTTTATTCTCTGACTTGCAGAATACTGAAATTTTCTCAGCTTTTCAACAGTACATAACTGCGACGCAAGGGTTCAGTGAATCATGATATGATTACTTTGATAGGCTTTGTAGAATTTTCTGAGACCGTTACTCCGGCCTACAAATTTCTTTAATATAAGCTGTTGTGACAACTGTTATAACAGTTGTCACTGCAGCTTATATTAAAGAAATTTGTAGGCCGGATTCCTCACGACTGTAGCGACGGTCCTGTTTTCTTAGTAGTGTTTGATCATCCGGAAATGCGATTTAGTAAAGGATTGCATCAAAGCTCCATGATGCGTAAAGACCACTGGTCAGGGGTAACCCAGGACAGGTGTAATTTTGGGATCTAATCACTGCTTTTTCCCTTCTACTCTGCCTCCTTTCAATTTTAATACAATCGAATATTGTACCCTGGTGTTACAGTCATTGTATTGTCGGTTTCCCTCTGAAAATCTGACCTCTTCCAATTCCAGAAAAGCTAATACAGCAAATACAATAGTAAGTTCAGTGATATGCAACGATTTAATCACTTGAAAGTTGTATTTTGCTTCTCTACTGCACTTGCGCCTGTTCTATTTTAATGTGACTGTATATTTGTGTATGGGGCGGCGTTTATATAGGCCATGTCTGTTCGCCAAACCACATTTCAGTTATGGAAATAAAATTTATTGTTTCAAAAAAAGAGAGAAAGCTTAGATAGAATTTCTTTGTTACACTGAACAGCATTGTATATTTATTTAGTATCATGTTACAAACTTCAAAGCATTTTTAAAATGTATTTATTCTCAATCATAACTCAGGATTGACAGGTTGTGGGATGGAGTGGTGTGTGGCTTTCACCAAACACCTATCACAATTATAAAGTAATGAAATGGAATATTTGAATAGTCAGATTCAACCCTCTTAATACTTCGATGTGAGCACAAACACCTGTAATATAACTCATGACTACAGAATGTTTTTCGCTTTCTTTTCTGTAACATTTAATTCTATGTGGAATGGGACACCTTTTCAGTGTGCCTTCCAAAGTAAGGCGTTCTTAACCCTTTACCCAACATAACTTCGAAGACCGGTCATCGTTATTCACAGAAATGTCTGTTCAATTTTAATAACGTTTTCATTTTTGTTTGAAACACATAGTTTATGACCCCTCATTGGAATGAGCTCATTTTTTAAAGGCTCATTTATTTATTGGTGTTTAAAGTCACATTTCTGCGCAATGACTAACCATGACCACGACAGTTTTACGGATGGAGGAAGCCGACGTACCCGGGGAGAACCACCGGGCAACAGTGAGCAACTGTCAGCCCCCCCCCCCCCGCATACTAACTCCACACAAGCAGGGTTAGCACTGATTGAAGACAAGTGCACCATCGATGTGCAATACACTTTAGTACACAGCGCCACGTGCCCCCACGTGGGCAATGGGGTGAAGTGTCTTGCCCAAGGACAAAGTGTGGATGTCGCAGGTGGGAATCGAACCGAGGACCTATTAGCTTGCAACCCTCACCTCTGCCAACAGAGCCACTGCGCCCCCATTTGAAGGATTAAAATGGAGTATTTACAGGGAGTATTTTAACCCTCTCAAGATCTTAATATGGGTCCCAAAAATTTTATTTTATGCAAAATCGAGAATAATGAAAACCCTTTCATTCTCACAATGTTGTGCTGAACAAACATGGGCATAGATGGGACCTCGATATTTTGCCAATGCCAGTAAGTCTTCAGATAGGCCCCTGGAGGCCCTTAAGGCATTTCAACGTCTATATTCCAACATTGCTGAACTCTTTTACTCGCAATATATTTTCCAGAGCTACCATGCAATTTAACATTTTCTAGCTAATATGAATATTTGCCATCATCTACAAATATGGCAGATCCTGAGTTAGTGGGGCCAATATTTATGAAGTAGTTTATGCTCATACGTCAGGCTCAGTATGACATATAGACATGGAACCTACACCGAATGAGTTGAAAGTTGCTATAGGTTCAAAATGTGATCCACCTCAATGCGGTCAACAGAGGTCATTAAGAGCATATTTTTCAGACCTATTAGGAATTGCATTTTATACCAACTAATGCAATTCTGAAGATTATACATGTATCTCATCATTCAAATAAATGGCAGAGCCAGTAATGTCAATTTCTGATTCCTTGATCGAACCCTATAAATGGTGTGCAGATACATTCCTCTTCTGGTTTCTTAGAAAAATTGTTCTGATTCCTGTATGAATATCTGCAAATACGGTTAATGAAAACCCATTTCTGATTTGTTAAAAACTATTTTATTACCGAAAATAAGTCTCTTTCTATATAGATTTTTTCTCTGATACTTGAACCCTTTTTACAGAGACTTGAATTTACTGGATGTAGTAAATTCTGTTTCTCTCATTTATTACTTTATAGTTTCGTGCGTACCGCTCGCATCGCATCCACCGCGTGACAGCTGGGTAGATAGCAACGATAGCAGCAGATTTCTAGAGGTTACAGTATCAGAAGAAATAAATAACAACCATCTGGCCAAAAAAGGGTTTTCGTCCTTATTGAAATTACACCACCTCGTTC
Source organism: Pictodentalium vernedei (assembly GCA_031216915.1). NCBI lineage: Eukaryota > Metazoa > Mollusca > Scaphopoda > Dentaliida > Dentaliidae > Pictodentalium > Pictodentalium vernedei. Next base: position 320,646,678 of record CM062297.1, read on the forward strand.
AAAGTTTGTGTTGCTATGCGATATCTTCCAAAATAAGTATGAAATCCTGAGAGTTAAAATTTTTACTTTTTTATTGAGTAAATTTATTGGCACGTGTTTCAGATAGCATGATTAAAATACAATATCTATTATTTAGTCCCCAGATTTTAATCTGATGTCTGATTAAGTCTCAAGATTTTAGTCTGAGGACTTACAATAACTAATATCCTCTTTATTTCTTTCTCACTCTTTTAAAGGACGATTGCGCCGTAGGCGCACGAGTTGATACGCCGGAGGCGTCTGAACTCGAGAGTCCTTTATATTAGCGAGCGAAAGCGACCCGCAGGGTGGCGTGCAAGCGATCCGAAGGATCGCTTGCTTCGCAAGCTATTAGGCAACACGTATGTACCGTTTGTATGAACTCAAAGCCAAGCTCATCTCAAAGGCATCAACTTCAAAATTTTTCAACGGAAGTGGTACACAAGGACGCTGACATGTTTGCGCATGGCGGAAATTGACCTCGCAATTGAAGAAACTTTTAGGGATTTTTCCCAAAGGAACCGGGGACAAATGAGGTTACATTTTTTCAAGGATACTCGTACGCTAGAACAAGTAATGGCTCGCCACCATTGCTTTCACCCTCATTGGGTCAAGCGACCCTTAATACATTGGGTGAGGGGGGGGGGGGGGGTAATGGGTCACTGATTATGTCACGTGACGTCCATAGCAAGTAAAGCACGCCCCTAGCTACCGGCAAACTACTGGCCCAATTTTTACCAATTTTGATACATGGACCCAACATGCATTGCAAACGAAAACAGACAGGTCAATGGTGTCGTCACGTGACTTCCCTAGCAACCAGGGCGCCCCCTTAGCAACGGGCTAACTACTGAGCCGATTTTGACCAAATTCGGTATACGGACCCAAAATGCATTGCAAATAAAAACAGACAGATCAATGTTGACGTCTCATGACTTCCCTATCAACCAGAGCGCGCCCTAACCAACGGGCTAACTACAGGGCCGATTTGGACCAAATTCGGTATACGGACCCATAATGCATTGCAAATGAAAACAGAGAGATCAACGGACGTCACGTGACTTCCCTAGCAACCAGAACGCCCCTTAGCAACGGGCTAACTACTGGGCCGATTTTGACCAAATTCGGTATACGGACCCAAAGTGCATTGCAAATGAAAACAGACAGATCAAAATTGACGTCACGTGTCTTCTCTAGCAACAAGAGCGCCCCCTTAGCAACGGGCTAACTACGGGGCTGATTTTGACCAAATTCGGTATACGGCCCCAAAATGCATTGCAAATGAAAACAGACAGATCAAAGTTTACGTCTCGTGACTTCACTAACAACCAGAGCGCCCCCTTAGCAACGGGCTAACTACTGGGCCGATTTTGACCAAATTCGGTATACGGACCCAAAATGCATTGCAAATGAAAACATGCAGATCAATGTTGTCACGTGACGTCCCTAGCAACCAGCGCTTACCCTTAGCAACGGGCTAATTACTGGGCCGATTTTGACCAAATTCGGTATACGGACCCAAAATGCATTACAAATGAAAACAGCCAGGTCAATGTTGATGTCACGTGACTTACCTAGCAACAAGAGCGCCCCTTAGCAACTGGCTAACTACAGTTTCGATTTTGACCAAATTCGGTATACGGACCCAAAATGCATTGCAAATAAAAACAGGCAGGTCAAAGTTGACGTCACGTAGTTTTGTCCTCTTCCCTGACATGACCCAGATGCACAGGATTAGCTGTTTCATAATTACTCGCAGAATTATCTGGTGTGATAATACAAACAAAACCGGTACGTCGGTATTTTTCAGTGAAATTAATGAAAATGGCTCACTGAAATTGGCACATAAAGCTCTAGGCCTACTTAATTCAAAAGTCAAGTCTGTGCTGCCTTGCGAAGTGTGTATGTCTGTGCTGCCTTGTGTAGTTTGTGTGTCTGTTGGGCAAATCGCCCAGAAATCTGGTCCGAATTGTCCACAAACATAATCCGAATGGTCCAATAATCAGGTCCGAATCGGCCAGAAATATGGTCCGAATCGTCCATAGATCTGGGCCGAAACGTCCTTTATAAAAATCTGGTCCGAATCATAAAACTACATTTGTGATACTCAGTCTTATTATTTTAAAGATGGTCTTTTCAGTAAAACTGCATTGGCATATTATCATTGTCCTTTTTTATGCACAGCACTGCTGGATTTTCTTATTGTGGCTACTAACAGTTGGTAATAGTAACAATAAATGCTACACGCTATATGTGAAAAAATAAAAATGAACGCAGCAATTTCCGTAACTCCTCGGATAAATTCCGGAAAACAATGTAGGTCTACAACACTTTAGGCCGAATGCATCACTTTCGCTCGCTTTTAGGTTTGCCTAGGGGTGCTATTGAGATAGTCTCCCATAATACACCGGGAGTCAGACTAATTTACAATTTACTACATCACGTGACGTTCCTAGCAACGCGCAACACCCATAGCAACAAGCGATCTTTTGGACCGATTTTGACCGAAATTGATATATGGACCCATAATGCAATAGGGGTCCAAACCAAGGAGTCGGAAATGATGTTAGTTTGTTTCCCTAGCAACGAACGTGCCTCCCTAGCAACGGGCGGCCTCTTGGGCCAATTTCGACCAAATTTGATATATGGATCCACAATGCACTAGGGATGCAAACCAAAGAATCGAAAATGGTGTCAGTTGGTTTCCCTAACAACCAACGTGCCTCCCTAGCAACGGGCGACTTACTGGGCCGATTTTGACTTAATTTCACTCGTGGACCCATAATGCATCAGGGATTCAATCCAATGAGTCGGTAATGATGTCAGTTTGTTTCCCTTGCAACCAACGTGCCTCCCTAGCAACGGACGACCTATTGGGCCAATTGGACCAAATTTGATATATGAACCCATAATGAACTAGGAATCCAAACCAAGGAGTCGAAAATTATGTCAGTTGGTTTCCCTAGCAACCAACGTGCCTCCCTAGCAACGGGCGGCCTCTTGGGCCAATGTTGACCAAATTTGATATATGGATCCACAATGCACTAGGGATCCAAACAAAAGAATCGAAAGTGGTGTCAGTTGGTTTCCCTAACAACCAGCGTGCCTCCCTAGCAACGGGCGACCTACTGGGCCAATTTTGACTAAATTTGATACGTGGACCCTTAATGCACCAGGGATTCAAACCAAGGAGTCGATAATGATGTCAGTTTGTTTCCCTAGCAACCAACCTGCCTCCCTAGAAACGGGCGACCTATTGGGCAAGTTTTGACCAAATTTGATAAGTGAACCCATAATGCACTAGGAATCCAAACCAAGGAGTCGAAAATTATGCAAGTTTGTTTCCCTAGCAACCAACGTGCCTCCCTAGCAACGAGCGGCCTCTTGGGCCAATTTCGACCAAATTTGATATATGGAACCACAATGCACTAGGGATTCAAACCAAAGCATCGAAAATGGTGTCAGTTGGTTTTCCTAACAACCAACGTGCCTCCCTAGCAACAGGCGACCTACTGGGCCAATTTTGACTAAATTTGACATGTTGAGCCATAATGCATCAGGGATTCAAACCAAGGAGTCGGTAATGATGTCAGTTTGTTTCCCTAGCAACCAACGTGTCTCCCTAGCAACGGGCGACCTATTGGGTCCATTTTGACCAAATTCAATCTATGTACCCACAATGCACTAGGGATCTAAACCATGGAGTCGAAAACGGTGTGAATTTTAACTAAATTTGATATATTGATATATGAACCCATAATGCACTAGACACCAAAACCAATGAGTTGGCAATGACGTCCGTTGGTTTCCTTGGCAACCAACATGTCTCCCTAGCAACGGGTGGTCCATTGGGTCAATTCTGTTCAAGCCTGGTATATGGGCCCAATATACACTTAGGATCTAAAAGGAGTCTGTAGTGATGTCAGTTGGTGTCCATAGCAACCAACGTGCCTCCCTAGCGATGGGCTATCTATTAGGACAATTTTTGACTAAATTCAATATATGTATCTATAATACACCAGGGATCTAAACCAAGGAGTCGGCAATGATATTAGTTGGTTACCTTAGCAACCATCGTGCCTCCCTAATAACGAGCGATATATTGTGCCAAACTAATTTATGTGGCGGCATGTTAGTGACTGTTTTGATACATGTTTTTCGAAAATCATCTGACATCGTCATATTTTGGAAAGTCGATTGTCAGATCGTGTCCGATCATCAGGAATGATTAAAAACAAATACCAAATACTGCTTTCAATCGCAACGTTTTCACATTTTCAGTACCCCAATGGATGTCCCGTTCACTGGTTTTATGGATGGGATTTCCGTGACTGTTCCGGCGGGTACGCAATCTGAAAAGGAGTGCAGGTCTCGAATGTTGTGAGACGGAGCGTTGCATCAAAAAATCGGTTCTCTACTTTCAGACTTTCGAATTGAAAACTTTTCTTTCACACCCACCAGGCAAAACAGCGTCATTTCCCTTTGCATCCACAAAAGTGTATCCCAGATATTACAGTTTTATAATCGAGTTACTAAACTTGAACTCAAGTGGGAAATAATTACACCCAAACCGGCCTCCGGCCAAACCGGCCTCCACAATTTCGCCCAAACCGGCCTCCACAAATACACCCAAACCGGCCTCCGCCAGATTTATTTTTTTTTAAATTTTCTACAATTTTTTTCATACCCATTTCTTTGTAATCTTTGGAAAAAAAATTAATGACAGGAGTTTGGATAAATAATTAAATCAAAAATATGCCTACCTCATTTTACAGAAAGTGATATCCTCCAATTAAAAAGTGATAAAAATCTATCGCAACTTTATATCCTATACGAAATCTAACACCACCTGTTGGTTCCAAATCCCTGACAGTTGTGAAAGATGTTTCCTGACTTTAATTACTTTGCCAAACCATTGAAATTGTATACTGTGTCATTGCTTCACATCTAAATGTTTGTTTTGCCATTTGATATATGAGTTCGGTTAATTATTAAAGCTATTATTTCGAAACTCAGTGTTGTTTTTTTTAAAGTCCCATAGATTACCCCAGTTGTTTCCTGGGGAAAGTTCGCTTATGTAAGTTATTTTTCTTTTGCAATTGCATTCTTTGCGGCTGTAAGAATCTATTTAAGTATATTGATGTTGTAGAGACGCCACAAAATGCAATTGTGGAGGACGGGTTGCGTGATCAATGTTTAACGCAGACAGCCAATTAAAATAATGGAGGCCGGTTTGGGTGAAAAAGTGTGGGCCGGTTTGGATGATCAATGCTTAACCGTCGCCGACGAAGAAAATAATGGAGGCCGGTTTGGGTAAAAATGTGGAGGCCGGTTTGGGTTAAGTGGAGGCAGGTTTGGGCAAAAATATCGGAGGCCGGTTTGGCTGGAGGCCGGTTTGGGCGTATTCGGTGGGAAAGACGACAGTTAGTTGTGGCATGTCTCTCAGTCTCATAAACTTGAATTTTTGAAGCTGTGTGTATCGAGTGAAATATCCATTTTTCGAAGCCATTTCATTTGATCTTCTGTGCATAAGTGAGGTGAGGGCACATTTATATGCTTTTCAGCGCAATTTTATGGGATTCATTAAACGAGCTAGCAATACAATCCCGAATTTACACAGTTTATCCCACTTTGGCTTTGCCAACATTCGTGGATTGACCTTTTCAAGACGCTGATCTAAGGGGGATAATTCCGTGCGTAAGTAAAATCACTACCGATGCAGACGTCAGGAAAAGCGATTGTCAACTTTGTACATCTACAGTTCTTATATAAATAATATTTAGTTTGAAATCGAGTTGAAATGTAAAATTTGTATAAAAAATTAATTAATATTTGTGGTCATGCCAGTCAATTCAAAAACATACATAAAATAATCAGGTTTTCATTTTGTTTTCATTGTTTAAGACCAAGTGCTCATGGTATACTGTAATAGTCTGTATAGCTATTTTGGTTTATGGCATTATGCTGTTTAGAAATTATAACTGCCGAGTAAATTCACTTCAGTAAACAAAACATAGGCTAATTTTAGGTAGCAATTTTCAATAGGAAGGTATGAAAGATCATACCTATTGTGAGGGGCAAAAACCAACCTTTTCCAACGATTACACATTTAGTTATCTCTCAAGCCAGAGAAATGAGCTTCATTTGACAGACCATACATATTGCATATCAGAGACTTGTGTAAATGACAGATACACTTTTCATGTTGTAGATAACATCAGTAACAAAACTAATAATACACTTGATGCAAAAACATTTGATGAAATTAAGAATTGTCATTGGTCAGAACCTATTCACAGCACGTCCAACCAAAGTGATATGATTTTGTCACAAATTGCAGAATCATGGCCAATTAGTCAGAAACCAGTTCCTTATATTGGCCTTGTTCAGTCCACAGATGTTTTCTCTTTCAGGAAAGCAACATTCTTTATAAAACACTGAATGCAAACTTCAAAATGAAAACCTTCCACTTTTATTTGGAATACCACATCCATATCTGGCCAGTCTTTTTTTCTTTTTTTTGGGGGGGGGGGGGGTGGGGGTGGGGGTGGGGGGAATTCGAATAAATATGCCTACAACATATCTACAAGCATTAATAATGAGTTACAAAATAAAAACAGATTCGCTCAAAATGTCTCTGGGGATGGAAATTGCTTTTTAGATGCACCAGTTTAAATTTTTTCAACACTGAGGATTTTCATATTTACATAAGATAAGGGAATCTGTTATTAATTTTATGGTTCAAAACATTCATCATTTTGAAGATGACATAAAATTATGTAACCCTAATGTACATGTACAGAACTATATTAATGACAAGTACAAATCAGATACCTCCAGGGCATCTTGGTCTACTGATACAGAGATAGAATGTACAGCTACCTTCATACAGATGCCTATATATGTATTAACAGTAGTTGGTAGCAGTAATCAGGTTCTTTTGCAAAAGTTTGATCCAAAATTTCCATTACCTTTACCTTCTTCTGAGAATCATTACATTACACTCGTTAATCCTGGGGAACATTATCTACTTGCACAACCAGCCAATGTGACTTGTATTGTTTATGTAGCCCTCCTGATCTCATTTCAAATGTTGCTATCAATACTACAGTAGATTTGATATCCCAGGAATCTGAAGCATTACCTTCACAGACAAACCATGTTTCAAGCAGCTCATCACATTTGGGGACTTCTGTTCAGTTGCATACACAATTCAGTAACAATAATACGCTTGAGGGTTCGCAAGCATCACAATCTCAGACCTCCATCATTAATGATATGGCAAGGTACTCCGTTTATGAAACAAATAAGAAAGATGAAGGATTGTCTTCAAAAAAAGCTATTGGTAAACATGAAAGTGCGGAGAATAGAAATCCTTCAACTGCAGAAGCAAATGTTTTGCAGAAAATACATTGTGGACCTACATATACTTGTAAAAGTTGTAGAAAACCTTTTTTTTACAAAGACTCTTTAACAGTACATAAAATAAGTGAGGAATGGCGAACACTTTTGCATGGCCTTTTGAATGAAAAAGATGGAACATGGTCAACTTTGTGGTCGTTGCTTCAAGTCACTAAACATGAACAATATACCTCCATTGTGTATCCTGAATAATCTTCAAGTTCCTGACTGTCCTCAGGTTTGTCTGTACTAACAATGGCAGAAAGAAGATTCATTTATCTAATCCATGCCTACATGAAATTAGTAATTTTGCCATATGGTCAAAAAGCCATTAATGGTCAAGTGAAAAACGTGCCATATGACATTCAAGAGCAAATTTCTAAGTTCAACACAGATGATTTTGTCATTGTTTTGATTGAGGGCACTTCAAAAGAAAATGAAATTCCCTGTGAGTACCTTATTGATGTTAAAAATTCAGAAATGCTCTTTCTTGGCTCAAAAAGAATAATTACATGTACCAAGATATTGAAGTAGATAGCATTTCAGAAAATGAGACGGTCCCACACATAATTAAAATGGAAGACAATCAGATGTGTTCTGAAATGAATACAGGTAGGGCTGAGAATGTGGTTACAGCTGATAATATTCATGTCGGTGAAATGTCAATTACTATAAAAGATGCGGCCGTCCCAAAAATGAATTTTGAAATTTTTTTCAACATTCCATACTTCACAATTGCAAGAAACAGAAATTCGCCCTTGGATGTTTACAAGGAGGAACTGCAAGAGCAAATGGCTTCTCCCACACTGTTCCCCAATGGTAAAAATGGTTTACGGGCTTATCGAGCAAAATCGCTGACAGTACTACAGTATTTTCAAAGCAGACTTTTGTCATCAGACCTTCGATGGCAGTCTGATCTATCATACCTTTTCTGGGCAACTAATTTGACGGAAAAGCAGAAGCTCGTAGAATCTATTTCTGTAGCACGTAGAATTAGAACATCATTTTCACAGCATAGAACAAGTAAATTAACACTTCAACAGGTAAAGCAAGACTTCAAAACTAATCCAGATTATCCTGAAAATTTCTATGGTTTCATGAAGCCAATAAGAGGTTCTGAAGCTTATTGGAATGCAGCAAAACTTGATTTATTTGCTATCATTCGGCATCTTGGTCCACCAACATGGTTTCTCACACTGAGTGCAGATGATATGCACTGGAATGACCTTATGACTGTTCTATGCAAACTTGCTGGGTTGCCTTCTGATGAAAAGTACATTTCAAATCTCACAAGTCAGGAAAAAAGATCACTAAGGTTGCAAATCCTGTAGCAACAGCACTGCATTTCTCTAAGCGTATTCATCACTTATTCTACTCTTACATATTGTCACCTGAAGAGCCCCTGGGTAAGATTATTGATCACTTTGGGAGAATAGAATTTAAGCTTCGTGGATCACCCCATGTGCATTTTACATCGTCCTTTTTTGCATAGCCTTGCTATAATTTCTTGTTTTTGCTGACGTGTTCAGCTACTTGCCGAACTTTCCAACTTACCTTATTGATTTTATTAGTTTAAACCTATTTGTATTTGCCATCAATACAAATCAGGATTGGAGGACAAGTGCTTACTACACAGAAAACCCTCCGCCCCTGTACAAAGACTAACAGATAACAAAAGGCTGAAGGTATTAAATTAATAACAGAATATAACAATATGTAAACATTATACACAAAAAGAAGTTAATTCAAGAGAGAGAGAGAGAGAGAGAGAGAGAGAGAAGAGAGAGAGAGAGAGAGAGAAATCGGGTAAAAGCAAAATGAAAAAAAACAATATTCAGCAGAAGTTCCAGTGATAATGCCCCCCCCCCCCCTCCCTTTCTATTCAACAAACTGATTTTATGGCCTAAAACCTTATGGTGCTTCAATGCGCCGATTTTCCAACTTCCAAAATTCTTAGCTCTTTCAGTACCCAGCCCCGTTTCTGTGAAAGCACCTTTTATTGTATTTTGTCTATGAAGCTTGGGTCTAATACACAACGACAATCTCTATGAAATGCAACAGAAGCGATGCATCTACGCATATAGAGATAACTCTTACATTGGATGTAAAAAGCGGGGTTTTTTTTTTAACTTTTTCCAAAATGGACATTTGCACACCTATCTCACGAATCGCAGAATTATTTTGGGGGGATTTTGAATATCTGTCATCGTTTTTGAGTTATGCCCTTGGGTATATTTTGCTGAAAACGCCATAAAATGGAATTTTGTCAAATATCATAAGCACACAACTCTGAGTTTTAAAATTTTCAGAGATGTTAGAAACCAGTATTTAGAGGTGCGTTTCTAAAAAGAAAACCACTGTACGTCTTAACCCCCATCTAAAAGTAGCCAGTTTATGGTTTTTCGTTTTAGCTTGTATTAGGGTAACTTGTTGGTTTCAATCCCAAACATCTCACGATATCACTACTCTTCACCCTAAACTAAATGCACTGCAAAACATCTCGATTTCGGTTAATCAAATGTTATGACGTCCAAAGAGGCAAAATGCGAAAATTGACAGATTTCTATTAAATTTGGTATGTGAGTAGAGCTCAGTTTTCAAATATCTCTTACCATTTCCGAGTTAGCAGAACTTGACGTTTTGGCGTAGTGCCTTTTTAGAAAAATGCTCAGTTTTTCACTCTTGGGTGCTTTCTAATGTCCGTTTGGCCAAGAGGTTTTGAGTATGGATATATCTTCAAATTCCACGATGAATGGGTTTTGAATCAACTGCTTTCTTTTACTCTTTTCGGGTGTTAGTCAAAAGAATTTTCGAAATTTCCTCCTTTCAAGCCTATATTACAACCTCCCGAAAAAGGACACCCCCTCTTCTCTCTTTGGCATCAAATTTAACACAATTATAGATCATAAAATTATATGGGTACATATTTTTCACTGTCATCATATCGCTTTCCGTTTCTGATGTGCAGGCCTAGCAGAAAGTTTGATGTAAAGGATCTACTGGAACATCACGAAAAATAACCAATATTTCGCTGTCGCCAAACTGGCATTTCTCAGAGTCACATTTTTGCAATTTAGTATTACCTGTCATCGTTTGTGAAGGGACCATGAAGATTTGCAGTACTTTCCCTTTGGAATAATTCCTTATACTGAACCTAACTTGAAAAGGGTGATTCTCATTGGCTGATTCCCACGTGTCTGTCTGCAAAAACAGGTTGTGTGTGGGGCGGGGGAGTGGGTGCTGAAAGTGGTTTGATGTATTCTGAACCACACAGAAATCTAGAGACTTTCTACGTGCGCGTGATAGCAGCGAACATACTTAGCACTTGTTAGGATTGTTTTGGGAACATCTAGTCTGCTTGGTTCTGGAGAAAATAGCTCAAATATTATGTGAACGGTATTTATTTTTTTTAAAAATGTGCATAAATATAACTCAACAAAAATCTGCTAAATATTTTTTTACTACAAGTTGAGTTCTAAGTTTTTCTTTGTTGCCAAAATTTGTTCATACGCCTGTTACAATTTGTGAAGTGTCCAACAGGTATTATAACAAGGCCGGTGTGACAGGAATGATAGTCCATAGGAACGTTAGTCCCTCTGGACTATTATTCCGCGGAATTATAGTCCTAGGTCTAACATTTCTAGGAATAGTAGTCCGCCGGACTACTATTCCTAGAAATGTTAGACCTAGGACTATAATTGCGCGGAATAATAGTCCAGAGGGACTAATTTTCCTACGGACTATCATTCCTGTCACACCGGTCTATACAGACGATGAATACACTCACTTCAACAATACTATGGCCCACATCCGCGCAATATGAAATCATTCAAGTTGGGATACGTGTCGTTCAGAATGAAGCCCATATATGGACTTCCAGGACTCAACAGTTTGCAGACAAAAAAATAAAAATAAAATAAAGTAAAAAAGTAAAGCACCTCCCCTCCCCACCCCCCCCCCCCCCCACAACTCAGTCATTGATTTTAAAACTTAATTGCTCGAGAATCAAATGTATTTATTATGAGGCCATACTTCATGTATGTAACATTCTCAGAGCTTAATACCTTCAGCAAAGGTTGCCCTATAAGGAATTGACTATATTAATAAAAGTACAAAAAAATCCTACTGGTCGAAAATGTTTTGTAAACTGATGATAACTTCTATACTGTTAGTTTTAATGTGTAGCCCCAGAGCTCGCTACAGTTATATAAGCAGACCTTCACAAACAAGACCAATGTAAAATTTGCGCTTGGTGCGATAAAGGTTTTTCTTCTGACTTTGGAATTTCGACACACTGCGATGCCTCCGATAGTAGGCTGGCTGTTGAAGTCCCCGGGTAGTTACACTAACTTCATTGACAAAGTAAGCCATACAATCATTGAATATAATTTTGATGAAGAAAAATTATTAGTAACCTTCGCGTCAAGATTTTAATCTGTGATTTTATGTTTTATGGTGAAAATTGATTTCTCTGCAGTCTCTTTTTGTTAGTTTTTCAAGACGTCTCAATGTCATGATACATCGCTGTGTCCAAATCACAAAGCGAGAGAAAAATGGTTAATTATCTCTTTATTACATCGGGGGCCAGCACTTACATCGTGTTAAAACCTCATCCTGATCGCGACCAGCGAGTAAATACCTCATCCTTTCAACCCGATAGTAATAAATTTCGGTGTCGAAAACAATTCCAATTTGAGGCAATACAATAAGCAAATGTCGTCAAACAGAAAGATTAAACGAATCCCTGAGCCCCATAGGGCCGTGGGATTGACTAATAACATTTTGCCTAATATACACAATGGATATATTCAGGGTCAGTATACAATACTGGATACATCAATACCACGTTGGAGTGCAGTGTTAAAAGGGTTAACCATATTTGTAAATCGAAGGATTTCTTGAACAAGGGTCACACAAAAAGAATTTCTGAACAACTAAAAACTTTGTTTTTCCTCAAAAACATAGATTTTGAACTGTCATTGGAACAAGAGCAATGAAATCGTTCCAACAATTGGTCAAAAGCTATGTTTTTCTTACAATGTTCACATTCGACTTTGGTAGAAAATATAATATTTTGTTTGCAGAGCCACACAAATGCGTAACTTCGTTCACACTACACGCAGTCACATTTATATGGTTAATTTTAACATAAATGGCCAAGTGCTTAACATACTGATATCGACTTTTTGAATGCGTTTGCGTTAGCTACTTTCTAACAGGGTTTGTGCACTGCCAATGTGAGATTTGTTTTGTAACCAAAGGTCACGTTGTGGGGCATGCGTGATTAACACGGAAGAACCTGATTTCCTCTGTTATCAAGACAGGTAACATATTATTATTTCATCTGCACCGTTATGTCGGTACTAGAACTGAACACAACGCGAGTGGAGTACGGGAACTGGAATCAATGACCTGAGGTTGAGTTTTTTCTGTATTTCAAGCGCGTCTTCGGTGCGCATGATACACAAAGAAAAATATCCAATAAGGGTCGTTGATTCCTGACCCTCGCCCAAACTCTGCTGAGTTGTGTTCTGTATTTTTACCCCGATTAAACTTGAATTAAGTAAATAAGGCTGATAGTTTGAAGAAAAGTATGACATATGGCGTTCTGTTTACATTCTTGCTTAACAGCGTTTTGTGTCGAAACATTTCATTCACGCCATGTCGCCAATCAGATGTGTAAAGGCCCCTCAGATGCATTCTTACATGACATTTTTACACACTGGCCGGATTCCAAATATGGGATACCTAACACATGTATCAATGGCTGCATTGTGTCGCGTAAAGTTAATAGGCACAGCAATCGTGGCAGCAATCGTGGCATAAAACTAAAATACTTTATGTTACGCCGTAATATTTTAATTCGCTGAACGATTGTGTTTTCAATGAAACAAACTCCCCAAAGCACACACTATTTCGCAAAGTTAAACTAATCTTTGTTATTAAGTTACACATGCAGTTGGTGTACATTTTTGTCGACAAAGAATTTTGCGGCGCACTTGTGGTCTCCACATCTCTACAAAATCTCCAGATTTATAAATAATATCAGCATTTCAAAAAGAGTATCCTTCCCCTGCAAAACAATAGGCCTTTTCAGTCATAAGTTGGGCTTTAGACGAACACCAATGCAATGTCTGCTTTTCGGCCACAAATTGTCCGCAGGTGAGGGATTAAACTGCACCAACGAGAATAATCTATAGTTGAAACTGGAAGTCCTGTCACAATTAGTGCAAAATATGCCCGTTAGTTAATGCGCCCCTTACTGCAGAAGAATGAAGTAGTCTGAAATACACGAGAGGGTTTGCGCTGTGCATTATAAAATATAATGAGCTATTAGCGAGATCGGTGGTGAAATCACGAACCGAACCGATCGAACAGAAAGAAAATATGCAGACTACAGTATGTGGAGGGTGGATTACTAATAATTCGCCGCAGGATAGATTTTTCGCTTAGTAATTATTTACAATTTCTGAGAACAAAACACACAAAAAAATCCATCACGTGGCCCAACGAGTTTGCAAGTGTTTCTTGTGATGTTATGAATAATTATAAATACTTTACTATTATTTCAAACTAGTGCACAATACAGCGATAGAAGCTTTGAGTAATTGTGTAGAAAAGTGAGATCATCGCACACAACAGAGTTTACAAAGCAGTAGAAGAACTGACATGTTTGGTAAGACCTCTCCTCATGAGCAGATTAATTTGCTGTCAAGAATTCATATGCATGTATGGAAGTAATTTGAAGATTTCATATGTTTGTATGAAAGTGATTTGGAGACTTTTTTGTGTGAACATGGTATTATCTTAACCTTTATTGACAGTTAATGCATTTCAAGTGTACACGACGTTTTAACTTACAGGGTATACGTTTTAGCTGGGAATACAAGAGAGAATTCTTTTTCTAAAAATGTCTGCCAATTTCACTAGCCTAATCTTCTACTTAAATCTTAGGAACCTGAGACGCGTCGGTGTCACAAAGGGACTGCAAAGTCGCGTTATTATTGGCCAAACCACTGAATTTGATAAGCACTTAACCTCCCCTAGGCGCTCCCCTCAACCACCAAAGCCGCTGTATATCAATTTCAACGCAAAATTTATTATTTTGTTTTCAAATATACATTTCCTCCAAACCAGACCTTTGGATACCCTCACTGGAACGATTTCTTTCTGAACCCCATGGGACAGTGGATACGCTGACAACTCGTGGATGTAATGGAGAAATGTTAATACCAGTAACTGTACACTTAGTATTTTATTCCAAGCGAGTCCACGCGTCCATGTGTACCTTCGTTCACCCACTCGCCTGGAAACTGGTCATATGGTACCGGGGAAAAAGATGGGAGCCGGGAGAGCAGACTCGACAGAGATACATGTACATTAAACGTTTGTAGCGGTCGAGGTATAAGGCCATTTACCAACCAGCCTGGTTGGTCCGGATCTCTTAGTCTCGTGGTAAATCGGTCGCTTCGTGTGCTGCAAGAGGCCAATGGTACGAACCCCGGCTCCCGCACTTACCTCGCCTTCTGTTACATTTGGGGGCTTGTCCGATCCTCAGCAGTAGGTGGCACTGTGGGTGTTTCGACCGCTCTGAGGGAGGAGAGTAGTAGTATAGCGGTCGGGGAATAAAGGCAATTTACCTGGTCCGGATCTCTTAGTCTCGCGGTAAATCGATCGCGTTGTGTGCTAGAGGTCGACGGTTATCTCTCCTTCTAAAACCCGGCTTGTATTTATTAAATCGAATTGAATTGATTTCTTTATTTAATAATATGCATGTTACAAAGCTTAAATATAATGTTGCAATGTTGACACTTATTGTCCAGATTCGAATACTACCGTGCGCTTGTTTAGTTCTAATCTACTCGCGACAGACTGTGGTGTAAAGTACATAGACAGTTAGTTTCCCACAGTAGGCAACTCGTAATTTCTGACAAAGAACGCGATACACAGGTAATGTTTCAGCCAATGGACCTACAATTTAAAAGAAACCTTAACCATACCAAACATAAAATTCTGGAAACCCCGATAAATGCTATTATTTTAAGAAATATTTATGTATTCAATAAGGTATTCATGGATACATTTCAGAGTATTATCTGTATTCGTATTCAAAAACATTTAAAAAATATTCACCCCATTCCTGCAGGAAATAAAGAGCTTCATCGAAAAACTGTTAGTAGGTTACGCCCTAAAATGTGGTGGTAATCTATTGGGAAAAGGTGTTGTAATCCTTTCCCGCTTTCTCTGTTTTTACAACGCAAGTCATGTTATTTACGTCTTGATAGAATAGCAACAGCTTGGACGAGATCGCGCGTTAGTTGCTGCGATTTATTTTGACGGAAATTGTGTTGCGATGTAAACCGCATGCCAGTCTGGGCACATATGTCTGCAATGCGCAACATCTGAGTCGAGTTTGTCCCGAAAAATTATCATATACACCTGGAACTTAATTAGGCAACCCCTGTTTTTGTCGCAGTGGTGTTAATAGAAACTGTCATTACTTTCGTGCTATCTTTAAGATGGCCAAAAGTGATTGTTGTGGAAAGAATGGTCCATTAACAAATGAAAGACAACACAATGATGCAAATATGAAGAATTTTAATGGTGCTAATTACACATATCTGTCACTAATCACTAATGTTTTTGATGGAAAAATGTTCTCTCGACAAGTATGGTGCTGGAACGGTCCATGATGAAACAATGCCGGTAATTACCAACAACAAATATAACTTGTGATCTCCTGCACACAATAACAGTATGTGACGTCAGCAGCGAGTGTATCCACCACGTGCCCGGATGACAGCCTGAACCCTCCTCCTGATGCTACCAGTGAGCCTTCTGATACGGTCCAGAGGCAACGGCTGCCCCTCCTCAAGCAATGCAGCTTCCAAATCGGCCAAATTTTGTACGGCCGGATCCCCTGCTTGTACACGACGTCCAATAAAGTCCCAGATGTGTTCAAAGGGATTCAAATCGGGGCTCATTGCAGGTCAAGGTAGTGTTGTAATAGCGTTGTTCTGAAGGAATGCTCTCACAGTACGGAAACGATGTTGCCTTGCATTGTCATCCATGAATACAGGGCGAGTAGACAATGGGTGGTTGTCAATATGAGGCACGACAACCGGGTTGAGAATGCCCCGGATGTACTGATGACCACTGAGATTCCCACGTACAGTCACCGTATCAAGTTTACAATCACGAGAGAGGCATCCCCAGATCATTATAAACAGCAGTACATGTAGGTCTGATGTTTCTGGGCACGTAAGCAGTATTTCTCTATGCCCCCACACTCTTTTGCGACCATCTGTAACGTGAAGCGGGAACCTACTCTCGTCTGACCAATTGACTCTCCTCTAAGCCTTGATATTCCAATGTTGTCGTGGCCTGCACCACTACAAACGTAGTCTTTGATGCTGATCGGACAGAGCTGACGCTTGATGACCCGTGTGGACCTCATACCCGGTGCTTTGAGACGGTTTCGGACAGTGTTGTTGCACAAACGCCTGTTGGGGAGCCACAGGCGTTTCAAAACCCAACTTGAAGAAAAGGGTTCACGCCTAACGAGGCGTGCCAGACTCCGATCTTCCCGAGGAAAGGTCTTTCGGGGTTGTCCAGACCTTGGCCGGCCCTTAACATCGTTGGGTTGTTGATAAGCTCGGACAAGTATGCTAATGACAGAATAACAATAGCCAAGTTGCCTTCCAATAGCTTTGAATGACATGCCTGTTGCATGTATGCCAACGATTTGCCATCTTAGTGATTCTGACAGTTTCTTGCCATGCCAGCATTTACTGAAATTTTCTTGATTTATACCCAGATATTGCATGTGAATGATAGTGTTTTTGTGACATTCGTGGGCAGCATGCATCACATGAACGAGAGGATGTGTTTGGGGTACGCTATCGACCATAAAAATCATGTTTCATGAGATGAAATGTACTGCAAGACAAAGCAATCATTAAAACATAATAATCAGTAACAGCAACTTCACTGTCATGAACCATTTCAGGGGATGCTTAATAAAGATCCAGATGAATATATGACTGTCAAAACAAGTTAATTAAGGCTGTATTGTTTTATCGTAACCTGTACTGCATTCGCATATTTTACAATTGACGTAACCCCGCGTAACGTAAACGATCATTCACGTGTCAGACAGGCAATGTTGATGACAGACGTCGGTCAGGTCGTCCAAGGGTGACAACTGTTAACCAGGATCGTTTCTTCCGAACCACAGCATTACTTAACTGCCATCAGAGTGCCTCCGAAACTGGACAGCAGCTGCACTGAGCGACAAATGTGCGAGTTAGTGGTCAGACTATCCAAAATCGCCTACACAGCTGGAATTTGTACGCTCAACAACATCGAAAAATTCCACGTCGACTGAATGTAACATCGCATCAAGGCGTAATTGGTGTGGAGCACGACCGCGCTGGGACAATCGTCGGTGGAGCAACGTCATATTTTCCGATGAATTGAGGTTCACTCTCGACTTCCACGTCATGCGAAACAGAGTGTGGCGGCGGTGGAATGAATGATACCAAAACCTAACCGTTAGTAGCACGATCGTTTTGGTGGGGATCGGTTATGGTGTGGGGAGGCATAACCATGACAAACAGAACAGCATTACATGTCATCCAAGGGCATGTCACAGGGCAGTACTGCCATGACAACATGTTAGCAGCTCATGTGGTGCCATGTGCGCGACGTCACGGCCGTCGATTCATTTTCCAAGATGATAGTACAAGAGCACAAAGGGCCCGTGTCGGTACAGAGTTCCTCCAGGAGCAGAACATCACTACACTGCCTTGGCCAGCACTACGTTCAGACCTTTCACCAATCGAGCACGTCTAGGTTATGCTTGGCAGCCCCCTACTCATGTCCAGGAACTCGTCGCTGTACTGCAGGAAGAATGGAATAACATCAGTTGGGCTGATATTGGACGTTTGGTGAGGAGTATGTCACGTCGGATGCGCGCTTGTCTCGCTAACCGAGGAGGATTTACAAGATATTGAAGTCTTGGTCTGAATGTGGTAACTTCTCTGACTGATCGCCTATGTCTTCTATAGCTCAGTGCATGGAGTGTGTGCTTGTTAGACACCCAACTATCGTTGAAATCATTCACCAGAATTCACAGTGCAATACCTCAACTGTCTTCGTTTTGATGAAGATATAAATATATTTCTTCATATATCTCACATTTATCAAATATCTCCTACTTTCTGAATGGTATATGAAACATTTCACCAGTTGACACAGTCAATAATGAACTCATGCAGGCAATTCAGAATATCCGCAATTAACTATTGATTCAGGCCGCAAGACGAACTTATAAGGCGGTCACAATAGGAAAATGATCAAAGATTCACAAAGGCCACCAGCATATCATAAAACCTTTTGCAAGGATTTAGAATGATAGAGTGGATGCCCTTCTGACTGCACTGTGCTTTGTATGCGGAGCAACGAACTTCCCGAGAGCACTCTACGATAATCGCCAACCACGCCCAGACGAGGTCCTAGGAGCCAAGCAATAAAGAGTTGCACGTTTGATGATTGAGTAGAAGCCGCAAAATTGATCTGAACTAAATATTTATTTATTTATTTATTTATTTATTTATTTATTTATTTGTGTTTAAGGTCACATACTTATGCACAATGACTAATCGCGACCATGACAGTTTTACGGGTGGATGAAGCCGGCGTACCCGGAGAGAACCACCGAGCATCGACGAGCAACTGTCTGCCCCTCAACACTCTAACTCTGTGTAAGCTCCGCTCAAGCGGTGTTACAGCTGTTGAAGACATGTGCACCATCTATGTGCAGTACGCCTTAGTACACGGTGTCATTGTGCCCCCATGTAGGCAACCGGGGTAAAGTGCCTTGCCCAAGGACACAACGCGGGTGGTCCCGGATGGAGATCGAACTCGGGCCTCTATCATATAAGTCCAACAGTCTACAACAGAACCACCGCGCTCTCTCTGAACTAAGTAAACGCGGGAAAGCGAAACATTCACAAACGAATGTGGATATGGATGCAAAGACCACACAGATTACTTGCTGACAAATGAATACGTTCATTCTGCGTTCAACACCCCACAACCCCCACCAAAAACAAAAATAAACAAAAATTAAATTAATTACATGAATAAAGATAAAACAAATCAAAGAGCTCCAACAAACACGGATTTATTTATTTAATTATTTATTAGGGTTTAACGACACATTTACAGCCAAGGTCATATCGTGTCGGTGACAGGTTTACGGGTGAAGGAAGCCGGAGTACCCGGAGAGAATCACCGAGCAACGACGAGCAGCTGTCCGCCCCCCAATACCGTTACTCCGCACTTCAGCACAAGCAGGGTTAGATTGGTTGAAGACATGCGCACCGTCGACGTGCAGTACGCCTTAGTACACGGTGTCATAGTGCCCCCATGTGGATAATCGGGGTGAAATGTCTTGCCCAAGGACACAACGCGGGAATCCGAATCAATCGCTCAGACGGTCACCCATCCAAGGAATAACCGGGCACGACGTTGCTGAACTACTGTGATCTGACGAGAACCGGTTATCACAACGCCACCGCATCCCCACACGGATTGGTGGCTGTGGTGAAAGAACACGAATCTACAGGAACTATTTAATAGCGAGGAAACAGGGAGCTTTCAAAAACAACGGAGAATTTGGAAAACTCGAGTCACATTTCCATAGTCGCCAGACCTTGCATTAAGGTAGCTCCAATAAAATCAGAAGGAAGCAAAATATGGTAGAAGGCCGAAAGATCGGCACAGTCAGAGTCTGTGTCCCACGTTAGAGGGTTTCTTGCATGTCTGGAATACTCTCGGGTCACTAGGAACGCACTGCTACTGTTTTACTGGCATCACGGAACACAGAAATCGCAGCTTTGAAAGTATGAATTCCCCCGTGGAAAAGTTAAGTGGTAGTGGATATATGCTATCCTGTCTTGAAGCGATTTTATATGGATTAAACAATATTTATCATAAGGGCTGCGAAAATGTCAGTCATGAGAACGGAATTTTAAGTGATAAGATAACAAAAAATACATTTTTTTATTTATTTTTTTTCTTTGGGCTGGAGGACGGGTGGATTTTCTGTGCCTGTGTGAAGTTTGGTGTGTTTATGTGTGCAAGATTGTCGATTCCGCTGGGGTCAGTGATAAGTCTCTTGATTTATTTATTTATATGTGTTTACCGCCATATCAGAATCTAAGGCGATATGGTGGCAACAAAACGGTAAGAACGTAAACATTCCATTACGGAAATCAAGTAAAATGATTTTTTAAAATGAATAAAACATATTGAATGGATAATGGATAATAATTGCAACACAAATTTGCCTCGCGTTTTTTACATTTTTTTTATCTTTCTCGAATAAACTGGGTAATTGAATGCCGCGGATCGGTTTTAATATCCTGATGGACACCTAAATTATTGGAACCGTTTCTTTTATACAAAGTGATTGAACACCATAATTTATAAACCCGATGGATTAACTGCACATTATTGGAAACATCTTTTGAAGCACGCTGCAGTGCCCCAATTCCTGAATTCCTGGTCGTTTCAAACAGTGGGTTGTCAAAGATATAAAACTGTTCATTCGGATTTTGCATGCACAGTTTCTGAATCAAATACTTATTTCTTTTGAGAAATAGACCAGGAATAAATTTCGTTGTATCAGGATATTTTGGGACTTCATTTTGGTGTCATGGGAAATAGATCCGGTCGCAACAAAGTCTCATTCTTTTAACGATTGAAGGGATATAATAGGAACCCCAAGCGGGCCGTAGGCCCGCAAAGGGTTCCACATACCCAGTCAGATAAATGTGTTCCAGAACAGAATTCTCTATAGCCGTCAATGTGATTTTTGAAGTGGACAGTAAATTTCAGTGAAAAAACTACGTAACTTCCGCTGTCGAATTGCCCATGCAATTGCAATTGGCCTGCCCCCCTCTAGGAATCAAATGTTCTCTGTTGCAACTTTATTCGCCTCAAAGATTTGCGTGATACATTGGCCGACATATCTACACTTCAGGGGTTGCCAGGCCTTCTCACCCGAGAACCGCGACAAATCAGCGGCCGGCCAAAGTGTTATTATTATTACTCGAGTTCTGTCCTTCTGCAGGTTTGTCAATATGCTCAGCTGATGATCTCGTCATTTCAGATCGAACTCTCAGTCTTGATTTCGTTACAGCTTGTCTGCCAGTGACAACCTCAATCGAAAAAAACGTACATTAACCGATAATATAAGTTTATAACGGATAATTGTTGTTATATTGGTGCTATTGTATACAGACATGCATTGACATGTATCTCGTGAAAAATCAAGATGAACAGAAACTCAGTTTTTGAATTATCCAAATGTGAAGGTGTTGTAAAGAAAAAGTTTGCTTGAAAAAAGGGTATACGGACGTTTCGTCCCCAAGCCGAGTCGTCCGCTTGTCATAATGTCAAGGAAAATATTGTCTGTACATTTTTTACATTTCGAACAAGACACCCACCCCCTACTAACGTGTGACATTTCCCCAACATATAAAGCCTCCTGATGTTGTATTTATGTTAAGAGTGTGATGTACATCATCTTTAAGGTTTGAAACACAAATGATGTCGTATATTGGCTGATATAATGATATGTTTTTAAAAAATGCAAAAAATTGCACAAGTTGGAAATGCACATTTTTGGTGCACTCAAGAGACTCACCCACCCCCACATCACGTCTTGCAAATTTTGGGTGCCCCCAGGATCCCCCTCCCCCTGGAATAATTGCAAAATTATAAGATTATGTTACAGAACTTAATATAACAAGTTTTGATGCATTTCTTAATATAATTATAACACGTTTTGATGCGTTTCTTAATATTATTAATTCCTATAATACATTTGCTAATAATTTTGTGATTATTCATTGTAAAGTGCCGGTGCTCTTCCAAGAATAATTGCAAAATTATAAGATTATGTTGCAGAATTTAATAAACCATAAATTTTGATGCGTTTCTTAATATAATTAATTCTTATAATACATTTGCTAATAATTTTGCTATTATTCATTGTAAAGCGACGGTGTGCCTCGATGAATAATTGCAAAATTATAAGATTATGTTGCAGAACTTAATATGACAAATTTTGTTGCATTTCTTAATATAATTAATTCTTATAATACTTCTACTAATAATTTTGCAGTCATTCACTGTAAGGTGCCGGTGGAGCTCTTCAATGAAAAATTGCAAAATTATAAGATTATGTTGTGGAACTTAATATAACGTACATATACTTTAAGAACTTTTACTGTAATAATATAATTATTATAGGTAATCCATTAGAGCTGGGAGGTTATTGAATTTTGGGTCGGTTTCGGTTACAACTCGGTTTTTAATAAAAGAGTCGGGTTACGGTTTCGGTTTTGTTTTTTTTATTAAACAGATTCTGAACCAAAATAACAGAAAAAAATTAAGTTGTATGAACTAAATAATGATTGAATAAACTCTCCCTGAGTGTGTAAAAACTATGTCGAGTCGTTGACACTTGGAAATAATATAAACAAACTTTAAGGACAAACTCTCGTGGTCTCTGCCGAAGACTCGAAGTTAATTAAAAATAATTTGTAGCTAACACAATCAGTCACTACCGGAAATTGGGTTAATAACTTTCCATGCTCACAAGAAATATATTTATGACAATATTTACACTCAGCCGACTTTGAAGTTTTATCAGTTTTGATAAAGTGTTCCCATATAGGGTTCTTCTCGACTGTAATTGCCGCCATTGTTTCAGAAAAAAACACGTAAAAACGTTATTCTCATGTGACATTCAAATAACCGAGAAAGTCGGTTTTTCAGTTTATCGTCGGTCTCGGTTGTCGGTTATTTTTTCATAACCGAAACAGTTGTTTTTCGGTTAACCTCCCAGCTCTATAATCCATTGAATAAACAGTAATTAAAATTTATTTAATGGCTGGATAGTTTATTTTGTTCTGACATTTCTGTTTTCAGAATTTCACACGTATATGAAATTTAATGCAAGGAGGTACATTAAGATATATTACAATGGACGTACATTAAGATATATTACAATAGGTAATATACAATAAAGTATACAATAAAATTATTATATAAATAAATAAAAAATGATTCAAAATACAATACATGAATACTTTCCCCAGCGAACGAGTTTCGGACGTGTTGGGTATAATTGTAGAGGACGACTTGGTTAAAATTGCAGCGGACGATTTGGTTAGCAGACGAAATGGGTGTAATTCGAAAAAGTGATACTGACAGGTTGCTTTCAGTCCCGTTAGAAACCAAAACAAAGTAATAATGTGTTACTTTTTGGTGCATCTGTATTTCTGAACAGTGCTTCGTAGTTTCAAACACTAAAAAATGGAAAATAATAACCCTTTTGGATATTTACCGCCATTGAAAATGGCATGTCATCTTTTTTCGGAAACTGGGGGAATGTTCGACCTGGGGAGAACTAGGCCCAAGGAAGATTCATCCAAAAGAAAAGCAGTACACATCTGTTAGGATATTTTAGATACGCTACGATATTCGTTTTAACTCCTGAAAATAATTCTTAACAAAAATATTAATAGATTGTTCGATATTTATTGAAAAATATTAATACAATGTATATCGTCGAGCAATTATCTCTGCAGTAAATTCACATTCAATGTGTTCTGTAATAATTAAGCCTTTTATTAAGGTCTCTCATCTGTTAGAATGGTATCCAATCACTTCGGCTCCAAGTCATTTCATCCTCTGGTCAATTTGACCTCAAAGTCATCTCTGCCCTAGTCACTTCGGTCCCTTGGTCATTTCGGCACCATTTTAAGTGTAGAGATCTACATGTATAAAGATCAGTGCATAGTTCATGTTTAGAAATAATGGGTAATTACCTTTATTAAGTAATGTTCAGTTATTTGTATTTACACAGTGTACAGAAAAGTTATACACAACATTAAAAATTATCCATGTGTTCAATTTATATACATTTAAGATGCTATCTGTATAAGTAAGAGAAATTATTTTACTTTGAAATTTTGCAAAGTATATGCAGTCATTCATTCATATTGTTATGCACAATTCCTAGTCACCTTCCAGTTTGAGGTTCACAGGGTTTCTTTTTCTTTTCTTTTTTGTGAAACAACCACCAAACTGCGATTTTGATACTACCATAAATATGTCCACATTTTCTAAAACACAGAGCAGAATCCTTGTAGTTATGCACAATTCCTAGTCCCCTTCCAGTTCGCTGTCCACGGGGGCCTGACCCCAGTACCCCACTTCCAAGGCATACACTCAAACCAAATAACATTACTGACCCTCGCTTCTGGCTGTCGTAGATTCATAAGCAAATACAATTATTCAGGTCGCAAGGGATTTCAAATCCCACATTGTCCATGTGCACCTTCGACATGCTGAAACTTTTCTTTTATTTATTCATCATGAAAGAAAATCTACTAGACATATATTATATGTATACCTGAATATCTAATTGAGAGATATAAATGTTGAAAAAAAATTAAATAGAAAAATGTTAAAATTCAAACAATATTTGAAAATATTTAAAGAGGCCGAAATGACCTGGTATATTGGGGCTGAATTGACCTGCGGCCGTAATGACTGGGACCGAATTGACTTGGGGCCAAAGTGACTGGAATTCATGAGAATTGCATCCAAACTGTCCTCCAACAATTTGACCCAAACTGGATACTGATCTAACCCAAACCATCCTTTGGCAATTTGCCCCGAACTGTTCTCCAGAATAGGGACACATGATTCTTATTGATTTATTTATTGGGGTTTAATGACACTTCGATAGCCAGGGTCACTTCATGTCGGACAGTTTTACAGATGTAAACCTGAATATCTAATTGAGAGATATAAATGTTGAAAAAAAATTAAATAGAAAAATGTTAAAATTCAAACAATATTTGAAAATATTTAAAGAGGCCGAAATGACCTGGTATATTGGGGCTGAATTGACCTGCGGCCGTAATGACTGGGACCGAATTGACTTGGGGCCAAAGTGACTGGAATTCATGAGAATTGCATCCAAACTGTCCTCCAACAATTTGACCCAAACTGGATACTAATCTAACCCAAACCATCCTTTGGCAATTTGCCCCGAACTGTTCTCCAGAATAGGGACACATGATTCTTATTGATTTATTTATTGGGGTTTAATGACACTTCGATAGCCAGGGTCACTTCATGTCGGACAGTTTTACAGATGGGAAAAGCCAGAGAGAACCATTGAGCAATTACAAATATCTAACGTACAAACCACACAAGCTGGGTTACAGTTAAAATTAGAAGTCCTGTCATGAGATGCGCACAAATAGCACGTTGAATTGCGCGTTAATGTACGCGTTATGGCCCAAGTAAAGCTATCAAATTCTGCACATATGGCCTGTGCACAAGCAATGTTTCAGCCAATGGACCTCCGGGTAACCCGGAGGTCCATTGGCAGAAACATTGCATGTGTTTCCTATGAGTAACCAAGAGGACCTGCCGTGCTTTGGATGCCATTCAATATGGCAATTGCGCGCAATTCCAATGCGCAATTAAGCATAGATAAGCGCACTATTCGTGACAGGACTTCTAGTTTTAACTGTAGCATTGGTTGAAGACAAGTGTACGATTGACTTGCAGTATGCCTTGGTACGCAATGGCACTACAGTTATAACTAGAAGTCCTGTCATGAAATGCGCACAAATAGCTCGCCGGTCTGCGCGTTAATCTACGCATTATGACCATAGTAAGGCTATAAAATTTTGTACATATGGCCTCTGCACAAGCAATGTATCAGCCAGTGGACCTCCGGGTAACCCGGAGGTCCATTGGCAGAAACATGGCCTGTGTTTGCTATGAGTAATCAGGAGAACCTGCCGTGCTTTGGATGCCATTCGATATGTCAATTGCACGCAATTCCTACGCGCAATTAAGCCTAGATAAGCGCACAATTCGGGACAGGACTTCTAGTTTTAACTGTACATGGGCAATGGGAATGAAGTGTATTGCCCAAGGAAACAAAGTGGTTGCCGCAGGTGGGATTTGATAGAGGACCCTTTGGCTTGCAGCCTACACCTCTAACTACTGAGCCCTTTAACCTTCAAAACTGTATAGTACCAGCTAAAACATGTTGTAGAATGACCACATGAAAATTTCACAAGTACATAGTTTCATTATTAGTTTGTGATATTTGTTTTTGCTCAGTTTGCTGTACAGTGGAACCCTGTTAATTGAAGAGCCACTTTGCCAATAACATTATTCAATTAGCAGGAGTATTCAATTAACAGGGATTGTGTCACTTTCCTGTATTCCAGAGATAAACTTAGCACTTAGCATTTATTATATTATATTTTGTTTGACATAGCTCCATGAGCTCTGTCAAACAAGATATAATAGATTAAATGCCTGTATTGAATGTACTGAGGCCAAATTGGTCTATAACAAAGGAAAGCTGGGAAGAGTCAGGGCAATTTCTCAACATGTTACAAGATTTTTTATTCAATTAACAGGAGATTACTCTATAACCTATATTCAATTACCAGGTCAAATTTGTACTGGAGGCATGGTAAATGGTTTTGTGTTGGAAATTACATTCTATTAACAGGGATATGCAATTAAGATATATCCAATTAAGTGGGCACACTGTATAACCCCCCCCCCCCCCATGCCCCCCACACACACCCCAATCAAAACCATCATTCAAAGGTCTTGGATTCAGCAAATTTGATTTCTTTATTTATTGGGTTTAACAACAGTTTTTACAGCCAGGGCCACCCAACAGTTTTACTATGGGAGGAACCCAGCCAGAGCACCCGGAGAGAACCACCGAGCAACAGTGACAAGCAACTGTCAGGCTTCTCAACATTGTTACTCCAAGCAAGCAGGGTTAGCATTGGTTGAAGACAATTGCATCATCGATGTGCAGTACGCCTTATTTCAGTTGCCGCAATTGGGATTCGAGCTGAGAACCTCTCAGCTTGTTTTGGGAAGGTTTTTTTTAGGGTCCTGCAAATATTCGAGATTCGATTTGATATCGATACCATACGTATGCTTCGAGATCGATCCCGAATCAGTTTCAGGATTCGATTTTTTCGAATTTCTCATACTAACTTCAATTTGTTACATTTCCAACAAAAATAGGATAAAACTGTCATTAGAAAATTCATTCATGTAGGCTCAATTCCTATTTATTTGAGTAATTGACAATGTTTAATTGTTAGATAATGTGTGAATTTGTCCCAGAACATTATACATAGTTTTGGTTTTTGAAGGCTTAACTTGTTACTATTCACATTCTTAAGAACGTGAATAGTAACAAGTTAGGCCTTCAAAAACTAAAACTATGGACAATAGGCCTAGCTGTTTCAGCGACAGTGCTACAGAGAATATTTAGTTATTGGTGTTTAAGGTGTTCACTCCGTCGCATAAGGTCATCACAGTGTTCTGTAACTTCCGTTTGATGCAATATGAAATAACTTGTCTTTTAAGATTTGATTTGGGATTCAATTCGATGTCGATATCAGAGGCATGATTCGATTCGAGATTCAATTCGAAAAGAAATTTGTGATTCGCAGATCCCTATTTTTTCTTTAGTTCCAGCTTCATTAAGGTTTGTCTCATATCCCACTTGTAATTTTGTCATAATTAGTAATCATAAATCCTTAAAATAAAACAATAGAAAAAATGCATAGAATATTTAAAAAAAAAATTTCTGTGAGGATTTGACCGCAGAGGTGATGACATGCAACCACCACTGAGACCGAATATTCTCGGAAAAAGTATGAGGGCTGAATCTTTCTGTGACTGAATCTTCATGAACCCCTTTTTTCAAACTAAATTGCCCATTACTTATAAAGCACCATAACTAAGGCAAAAACAATACTATGAAATTTCCAAGTCTGAAATTCTATAAATTGCAAATAAATTTACACAAATTATATAGCAAAATAAAGGATGTGGTGTATAGAACCCCAAAAGTATGTGTGCACCTCACACACTGACACACAGTCGCTATCAGACATCAACGGTTCCTAAAAGTGTGCTATCGGTACCATATTTGTACCATAGCTGATAATAATAAAATAATATTTCATAAGAACAACAAACACAGGAATTCAAAATGCAGCCTCAGGGCAGCATGGTGGTGAATGCCAACGCTGTCAGATTGTCCTTGAAAGGGGGAGTCCTTTACAAATAGGTTTTTGTTTTGTGATACTCTGGATACTCCCCATTTTTAGCTCAGCTTTGCCATAGTCATATTTAAGGTTATGTCATAGCCCATTGTCCGTCTGTTTGGGAACAACAATTCAATACGGCTCGGGCTAGAGGCTTTATTTATGAACCGATCTTTACGAAACTTCTTGGGTACCTTTGTTATCACCGTGGGACGAGTGTTTTTGGGTGCGGTCCAAAATGCAAGATGGCCTCCAGCAGTCATTTTGTACAGAAATTAGTGCAATCAGTTTTTTGTTCAGAACTTATGTATGAAAGTTCTGATTTGAATAAATTTTTGTATGAATGTTTAGTAACATGGAGTACATCACATATAATAAAGGGCTTTTTCTCATGCTGAAATTATGGAAATTAGATGAACTTTAATTTATTCAGTGCTACTTACATGTATACCCAGTAAGTGCACATGTCAATACGGCTCGGCTAGGCTGTATTTATGAACTGATCTTCATGAATCTTCTTGAGTACCTTTGTTATCACCTTGGGATGAGAATGAGTGTTTTTGGGTGCAGCCCAAAATTCAAGATGGCTACCAGTGGCCATTTTGTACCGAAATTAGGTACAATCAGTTTTTTGTACAGAACTTCTATACAACTTGGGCTAGAGGCCGTATTTATGTACCGATTTTACAAAATTTCTTGGGTACCTTTGTTATCACCATGGGGTTAGAATAAGTGTTTTTGGGGGGAGTCCAAAATTCTCGATGGCCGCCGGCAGCTATTTTGTACTGAAATTACTGCAATCAGTTTTTTGTACAGAACTTCTGTATGAAAGTTCTGATTTGAATAAATTTGTGTATGATTGTTTAGTAACATGGAATACATCACAAAAATGCAGGTTTTTTTCTTGTACAGAAATTATGCAAATTAGATGAACTTTGATTTATTCAGTGCTACTTATACACAGTAAGTTCACATGTCAATACGGCTCAAGCTAGGGGCTGTATTTATGAACCGATCTTCACCAAGCTTCTTGGGTACCTTTGTTATCACCTAGGGACGAGAACGAGTGTTTTGGGGTGCGATCCAAAATTCAAGATGGCTGCCAGTGGCCATTTTGTACCAAAATTAGGTACAATCAGTTTTTTGTACACAACTTCTATACGGCTCAGGCTAGAGGCCGTATTTATGAACCGATCTTTACGAAACGTCTTGGGTACCTTTGTTATCACCGTGGGATGAGAGCGAGTGTTTTTGGGTGCATGAAAGTTCTGATTTGAATAAATTTTTGTATGAATGTTTAGTAACATGGAATACATCACAAAAATACTGTATAATACAGGTTTTTTTCTCTTGCAGAAATTATGCAAATTAGATGACCTTTGATTTATTCAGTGCTACTTATACACTGTAAGTGCACATGTCAATACGCTAAGGCTGGAGGCTGTATTTATGAACCAATCTTCATGAAACTTCTTGGGTACCTTTGTTATCACTTTGGGATGAGAACAAGTGTTTTCGGGTGCGGCCCGATATTAAAGATAGCTGCCGGCTTTCACACTGTTGCTTACTGAGGTGAAGTCACTTTACCATTACCAAGCTACCTACTAAATACCAAAGGGAAGATTTTTCAGCGCACCCTTATTACTTCAGCACCCATAATTCTCAAATATGGCATTAAAACCAATCACATACTAGTACTGCTTAAATCTATTTACATAATCAGAATACACCATCAGGGATGCATTAGCTCAGTAGGTAGAGGTGCAGACTGCAAGCCGAGAAATCCTCGGTTCGAATCCCACCTGCGGCAACAGCTTTGTGTCCTTGGGCAAGACACTTCACCCCCACTACCCATGTGGGGGCAAGGTATGCTGTGTACTAAGGCATACTGCATGTTCTTGGTGCACCTGTCTTCGAACAAGGCTAACCCTGCTTGTGTAGTATGTTGGGGAGCTCACAGTTGCTTGTCATTGCTCAGTGGTTCTCCTGGGGTACTCTAGTTTCCTCCATCCATAAAACTGCCATGGTCACAATAAGCTGTTATGCAGATAAATGTGACCTTAAACACCAATAAATAAATAATAAAAAGAACACACCACCTCATACCCGTTTCTCTCCTGTTTTTATTCACCTTGGTATTCCTCGGTTTGCCTCGGTGTTTAGTATGCCTGCCAGAAAAGGAGTGATTTCTTTTTCTAAAAGAGCAAAACAAGAAACAGTAATTTTTAACAGGTAGTAATTTTCATGAAGCTCACAATTTTATGTTAGTTAATAGCTGAAAAAACGCAGGGTGATATTTGCAAATCTTATTTTATCACTGGCACCAGGTACTGGTAATGAAAATTGTTTGTCATCAATACTTGATCAAGTTTCTGACAAAGCACATTATACTATTCCAATATGTCAGCTACTGGACATAAGCACACAATTTGATGTTGGTTTACCATTATACTGGTGCTTAGCCAGGATATCTAAGTTACATGTAGGGGCAAGAGTAATATCTAGTGGGAGTGGGGCCGGGTAATAAAGAATATGATGCACAGAATCACCTGAGCCACATAGCAGTGAGATAGGGGTGAGGACAAGAGGGTGTGTGACCCTCTCATCAGTGGAGGGGTTGGGTGCACCTCCCCCCTCCCCACCCCCCCCCCAAAAAAAAAAAAAAAAAATTCAAGACAGTAAAACACAATTACCTTGAATCTGTGTCCTTTTGTGTCCATAATAAGTTGCGAACAAGCATAAATATCTAGATATTAAAATGTCTTTTGGGATGTTCATTATATGTGATAACAGGAGAGAGGGGTGGCGGCATGAATGAAATTGGGGACCGAATATTCTCTGAAAAAGTATGAGGGCTGAATCTTCCTGTGACTGAATCTTCATGAACCCCTTTTTTAGCTCAACTTTGGCAAAGCCAAATTTGAGCTTATGCCATGGCCCACCGTCTGTCTGTCCGTCAACAATTGGATACGGCTTGGGCTAGAGGCCATATTTATGAACCGATCTTTACGAAACTTCTTGGGTACCTTTGTTATGACCGTGGGACGAGAACGAGTGTTCTTGGGTTTGGTCCGAAATTCAAGATGGCTGCCAGCCGCCATTTTGTACCGACGATGCAGAAATCTGTTTTTTTTGTACAGAACTTCCATATGAAAGCTATGATTTGAATAATTTTTTGTATGAATGTTTAGTACCATGGGATACATCACATATAATACGGGTTTTTTTCTCGTGCGTAAATTATGCAAATTAGACTAACTTTGATGTTTTTTGGTGTTACTTTCAGCACTGTAAGTGCAAATGCCAATACGGCTCGGGCTAGAGGCCGTATTTATGAACCGATCTTTACGAAATTCCTTGGGTACCTTTGTTATCACCGTGGGACGAGAACGAGTGTTTTTGGGTCCGGTCCGAAATTCAAGATGGCCGATGGCAGCCATTTTGTACAAAATTTGGTGCAATCAGATTTTTGCACAGAACTTCCATATGAAAGCGCTGATTTGAATAATTTTTTGTATGAATGTTTAGTACCATGGGATACATCACATATAATACGGGTTTTTTTCTTTTGCTGAAATTATGCAAATTAGATGAACTTTGATTTTTTCAGTGCTACTTACACACAGTAAGTACACATGTCAATACGGCTCAGGCTAGAGTCTGTATTTATGAACCGATCTTCACGAAACGTCTTGGGTACCTTTGTTATCACCTTGGGACAAGAACGAGTGTTTCTGGGTGCGGTCCAAAATTCAAGATGGCTGCCAGTGGCCATTTTGTACCGAAATTAGGTCTAATCAGTTTTTTGTACACAACTTCTATATACGGCTCAGGCTAGAGGCCGTATTTATGAACCGATCTTTACAAAACTTCTTGGGTACCTTTGTTATCACCGTGGGATGAGAACGAGTGTTTTTGGGTGTGGTCCAAAATTCAAGATGGCCACCAGCAGCCATTTTGTACCAAAATTAATGCAATCAGTCTTTTGTACAGAACTTCTGTATGAAAGTTCTGATTTGAATATATTTTTGTATGAATGTTTAGTAACATGGAATACATCACATATAGTACAGGTTTTTTTCTCGTGCAGAAATTATGCAAATTAGATGAACTTTGATTTATTCAGTGCTACTTATACACTGTAAGTGCACATGTCAATACGGCTCGGGCTAGAGGCTGTATTTATGAACCGATCTTCACAAAACTTCTTGGGTACCTTTGTTATCTCCTTGGGACGAGAACGAGTGTTTATGGGTGTGGCCATTTTGTACCGAAATTAGGTCCAATCAGTTTTTTGTCACAACTTCTACACAGCTCATATTTGTGAACTGATCTTCACGAAACTTCTTGGGTACCTTTGTTTTCACCTTGGGACAGGAATGAGTGTGTTTTGGGGTGCCTTTGTTATCACTGTGCTATGAGAACAAATATTTTGGTGTTCAGTCAGACCCACTCTGGGACTCAAAGATTTTTTTCTAGTTTAGCATCTGACTGTCACCCACCTTTACAATACTTTACCTATACATTTGTTACAGGCAACGGTCTTTATTTATGTACAGACCGTTACAATACTTTATATGTACCTTTGTTATCAGGTCATTACCTAGATGTTTCTCATTGCTGTGTCACATACTATACATGTACATGTCTTTGTCTTGACAAGTTGAGCTACAGTGTCATTGACACTTTCATTTCAAACTAAATTGCCCATTACTTATAAAGCACCATAACTAAGGCAAAAACAATACTATGAAATTTACAAGTCTGAAATTCTATAAATTCCAAATAAATTTACACAAATTATATTGCAAAATAAAGGATGTGGTGTATAGAACCCCAAAAGTATGTGTGCACCTCACGCACTGACACACAGTCGCCATCAGACATCAGCAGTTCCTGAAAGTGTGTTCTCGGTACCGTATTTGTACCATAACTGATAATAATAAAATATTTCATAAGAACAACAAACACAGGAATTCAAAATGCAGCCTCAAGGCAGCATGGTGGTGAATGCCAATGCTGTCCCATTGTCCTTGAAAGGGGGAGTCCTTTACAAATAGGTTTTTGTTTTGTGATACTCTGGATACTCCCCATTTTTAGCTCAACTTTGACAAAGTCAAATTTAAGGTTATGTCATGGCCCATTGTCCGTCTGTTCGGGAACAGCAATTCAATACGGTTCGGGCTAGAGGGTGTATTGGTGAACCGATCTTTACGAAACTTCTTGAGTACCTTTGTTATCACGTGGGGCGAGAACAAGTGTTTTTGGGTCCGGTCCAAAATTCAAGATGGCCTCCAGCAGCCATTTTGTACAGAAATTAGTGCAATCGCCATTTTTGTACAGAACTTCTGTATGAAAGTTCTGATTTGAATAAATTTTTCTATGAATGTTTAGTAACATGGAGTACATCACATATAATACCGTTTTTTTTCTCGTGCTGAAATTATACAAATTAGATGAACTTTAATTTATTCAGTGCTACTTACATGTATACCCAGTAAGTGCACATGTCAATACGGCTTGGGCTAGGCTGTATTTATGAACTGATCTTCATGAAACTTCTAGGGTACCTTTGTTATCACCTTGGAATGAGAATGAGTGTTTTTGGGTGCAGTCCAAAATTCAAGATGGCTACCAGTGGCCATTTTGTACTGAAATTAGGTACAATCAGTTTTTTGTACAGAACGTCTATACAACTTGGGCTAGAGGCCATATTTATGAATCAATCTTTACGAAATTTCTTGGGTACCTTTGTTATCACCATGGGGTGAGAATGAGTGTTTTTAGTTTAAACAATATTTATTTCAGATCAAGTAAAATTTACAAAGAACAATGACAAACAAATAACAGAATATAGCTGAAAAAACCTGGTGCCAGTAATAAACAGTGGAATTTTTACACTGTTTATTACTGGCACCAGGATAAGATAAGATAAATTGTTGTTTGTCATCAATACTTGATCAAGTTTCTGACAAAGCACATTATACTATTCCAATATGTTAGCTACTGTACATGTACTTAAGCACACAATTTGATGTTAGTTTATACTGGTGCTTAGCCAGGATATCTAAGTTACATGTAGGGGCAAGAGTAATACATGTATCTAGTGGGAGTCGAAAAGAATATGATGCACAGAATCACCTGAGCCACATAGCAGTGAGATAGGGGTGAGGACAAGAGGGTGTGTGACCCTCTCATCAGTGGAGGGGGTCTGGTGCACCCCCCCCTCCCCCCAAAAAAACAAACAAACAAAATTTGAAATTAAAGACAGTAAAACACAATTACCTTGACTCTGTGCTGCCTTGGACTGGTCACTTTCCGTGGATGGGCAATATTTCTGCGGATGCAATGATATTAGTTTTCAAACATTGTTTACAGCAATAATCAGCAAAAATTTAATTAATGAACCACAGGATACAATTCAGTGCTTCATTAATTAAAATTTTATTGATGATGATTTTCTATTATCTGGAAAAAACATGCATGGACATCATGCACTGCCCATGCAAGGATTATGACCAGCAACTGTACTGTATGTCTGTGTTACTGCTATGAGCAGGGACTAATCTAAATGGGTGGGTGTGTTTACAAATATTAATATTTTTTAACACCTGATAACAAAGTAATATAAGTTTATAAACAACCACACAATTGACTTTTAATTACAATACTCCTAATTCCTATTAAACATACAGGAATGTTTATTAATTTTGTGGAATTTTTACACTGTGTATGGCGCGTATTTGGGCCTGTATGTTTGTTAAAATTGCCCTTCCACTACGGAGGACTTTTTGAAATCAGTCTACACTGGATTGTGTGGTATTCCTTTATATAAGACAGTGTATTCATTGTAATAATATTCATGCATAAGTTCATGTTTTTGGTTTGTTTTAGGCCTGATAATCTACAGAATAGCATGGGTGGCGGTGTATTCGGAGTATTCCATCGCTTGAGTGCAAGAAGGCTTTGCAATGCTATATATAGCATAAACCTTGTTGCACTCCAGTGACAAATTTATCAATTTTAATAATGTGGGTAAAATATCGGACATGAACCATTTAATTTTTTTTTTTTTTTAACTCACTTCGGCAAAGTCAAGCAGGGCATACATGTATCTAATCACTCTCCGTCCATTGTCCATCCGTCTGTCATCCATCAACACCATGTTTTGGTCAATTCAAGTTAAAGTTTGAGTGAGTAATGGTACCAAAGGGGTATTACATTTTTGTAATACATGCCCAGCCCCATAGGGAGAGGGTGGGGTAAAATGCTCCCAAAATATTTTTAAAATCTTATGAACCAGTTGGTACAGTGACTTGATATTCGTTATGGAACTGCCTTTTGAGATGTAGAATCACGTGTGTTCAAACGTACTTTGTGAAGCATTATTTGGCTTTATAATGGCAGTGGTTAGATTTTTGGTACTACCCAAAATTTCCATTTTCCGAACCGATGGTCCGATTTGAATGAAATTCAGTATGTGGTAATATTGGGTCATAAATACTTGCCTCATGCAAACCCCCCCCCCCCCCCCCCTGCATCCCCATGGGAACCCCAGGAGTGAAAAATAGAAATGTTTTCAAACTCCCATGTTTCCCAAACCACTTGGAACAGAGAACAGTTATGGTATGAAGCATCCTTAGGACCAGTAGAATTGAATGGTAAAAAAATGCCCTCTGTTGTTGTTAGAGAGTTCTGCAGAGGGCATCAGAATAATGTTGGCGCAGCATTTTTGCAAACATTTTAGAAAATCTTTTCTCAAGAACCAGTGTTCAGAATCTTTTGATATTTGGTGTACAGCATCCATAGAGGGGTCAGATACAAGTTTGTTAAAATGAAGCCCATACATTCATATTTGGTCTCAATGCAGGAGCCCAAATTTTATGGGGAATTTTCTTTAAAAATCTTCTTCAGAACCATGAGTCAGAATTTTTTTATGTTTGGTACCCTCATTGTTATGATGGTCAGATTCAAGATTGTTCAAACCAAGTCCATATGTTAATATTTGGGCTTCCTTTGGTAGTCCAAATTTTAACTTAGGGCTATATGGGGAAGTTTTTTAAAAAATCTTTTTCCCCAGATCCACCAGTCAGAATGCTTTCGTATTTGGTATACAACATCTCTAAGGGGGGAGGGGGGGGGGGGGGGAGATTCACATTTTGGGCTCGCTATGGTAGCCCAAATTTGAACTCAGTGCAATATGAGGAAATTTCTTTAAAATTTTGTTCTTCAGATCCACCAGTCAGAATGCTTTCATATTTGGTATACAGCATCTCTAAGGAGATCAGATTCAACTTTGTTCAAATCGAGTGCCTGGGTTGATATTTGAGCTCCCTATAGGAGCCAGAATTGGCCAAGTAGCTGAAGAATTAGACAATTTTTATTCAGTACCCTCTAGAGGTGAAGAGTAATCTACATAGGTTGTATCAAGGGGCTTGAGAGGGGAGCTCCACATTTTACATCATGATCAACTAAAGAAAAGGCATGATGCTTGGACTGTTTTTGTCACTCCTGAGGGGCTCAAAGATATGCAGTGTATCCTATGGAGATGGATTGCTTAATGTAGATTCATTCTTGGACTCTTATATCGTGTTCTGTTCTCTGTTTATATCATGTTCTGTTCAAGGTGAGCGCTTCAGGCCCTGTGGGGCCTCTTGTTTATTTATTTATTGGGTTTTAACAACACTTTCGAAAGCCAGCAGCTACAAGTTTCTTCTCTCCTTGAACCAAGCATCTCGCCCAACTGCAGCACTCATGGTCCACTGAGTTTTTAGCTCACCTGACTTTCAGTCAGGGTGAGGTGTATTGATCACTCGTCGTCTGCCGTCCGTGAACTTGGTGTTTGCGTCTTCTCCAAAACTGCTGAACCGATTAATCATTAGGTGAAATTTGAGATGCTTGTTTGTTATGACATTGCATTTTGATTTTGTTTAAATCAAGTTGCCCTGGCCCTCAGTAGGGCCATGCCCAAAAATTTTGCCTAAATCTTAAAAAATCTTCTCGTGAACCAGGAGTAGCAGAGATTTGATATGTGGTGTGCTGCTTCCTTTTGAGGTGTAGACTCAGTTGTGTTCAAGAGAAGTTTGTGGGTCTTTATTTGCCTTCATTATTGGAGGGCAAGTATTTTCGCCCCGCCCAAAATTTCTGTTTTTCGAACCAAGAGGCTGATTTGAACCAAATTTAATTTGTGGGTTTATTTGATCATAAGTAATTAATTTATGCCCCAAAATATTTTCCCATCCCCCCATGGGAACCGCAGGAGCTAAAAATAGAACAAAATTCAAAACGCACATATCTCCAAAACTACATGGCACTGAGAATTCTTATTTGGTGTGAAGCTTCCTTGGGACCAACAGAATGGAATGGTCTAAGCAAATTTCTGTCAGGTCTGTCATGGGGTACTTTTTCGGGACTTTGAAAAAATGCTTAGTCAGCATTCTGTAACACTGTGGGTAATGGAGAAAGCATTTAAGACTCTTCTTCACCCAATTCACTCCTCCAAAACCTTTCAAATTTCACATATACCATCTTTGGAAGATTTTTTTACACGTTTATTGAAATCAGATCCCTGGGTCCATATTTGGGCTCTCTATGGGAGTCCAAATGTTGAAATTAGTGCAGTATGAGGAATATTCTTTAAAAATCTTTTTCTTCAGACCCACCAATCAGAATCTTTTGATATTTGCTATGCACCATCATTAGGCAGGTGAGATCTTCAAGCCAAGCCTATATTTTTGCTCACCAGTGTTTCGCAAATTGCGAGAACGGTGATTTCATTCCTGTGATGTTCTTGCAAATGCTTGTTAAGAAGATCCATATTTACCATTCCCCCCAAAATATAAGCATTTTTTCATCAGATAAAATTTAATAAAATTAAATTAATTTTAGAGCTGAAACGATTAAAGGGTTTTCGTGATTGATTAATCGCATGGGTTAACCTTGGTTAACTGATTAATCACTTGCCCCAATAGGTAGCTGAATAATTGCTGTACCATTGACCATTTATATAATTAAAACTTTACTTAGCATAATGGACAAAACCGGGCAGCGCCATATACAAACATGTCCATTCAAATTTTATATTTTCAATTTTTGTCTTAAAACATAGCTTATGACCCCTCATTGGAACAAGCTCATTGAGCTTGTTCCAATAAGGAGGGGGGGGGGGGTCATAAGCTATGTTTTTGAGGCAAACATTGAAAATCTTTAGTAATTCAAGAATTTCTTGTGCAAGTATCATCTGCTACCTGCATTTGGTGAAGGGTTGAGAATGACCGTTTTTAGCTGATACAGTATAATGATCATGCAAGTGAACAAGTATTTTGGCACGTAACTGGCATGCATTTCTCTGTCTCATGCAATTGATGTGAGCCAGTGTAACAATGTTTGCCTGTTTTGGAGCAAGTTTGTTCCATAGTTAACCCGTACAGGGTATTTTTTGTTTTTATAAATTTGATTAGCAGTTTCCATCTTGGTTTCAAAAAGTGATAATAAATAGTGAATTTTAGCTTACCCTGAAGTTACCCAATATGAAAGAAAAATGGTTAGCAATTGGACATTTTTGTATAGCATCTTGCGATGTGAATCCAGCCATATAGTACCGTACTTCAAAAGTAACGGTTAACCGATCAATTACTTTTTATGTGTACCCATACTATGTATGGTACACAGAATGCTGGCATCCGTGGTGACCATCCGTCATTCGTCCATCCTTTGTCCGTCCGTCCGTCTGTCCGTCCATCAGTCCGTCTGTCCATCCGGTGTCCGTATCCATTTCTTTGGCATTCGATAACTTGAAAAATATTGCTTGGATTGTCAAGTTACTTTATATTTGTGTTCAGGTTACTGATGTGCCGAGCTGTATAGTTTTTGGTGTAAATCGGATAATTTGATCCTGAGATATTAACCCATTATCCTTCAAATTGAAAATTCCTCCAGTCCCTTTGGCATTCGATAACTTGAAAATTATTGCTTGGATTGTCTAGTTACTTTATATTTGTGTTCAGGTTACTGATTTGCCGAGCTGTATAGTTTTTGGTGTAAATCTGATAATTTGATCCTGAGATATTAACCCTTTATCCTTCAAATTGAAAATTTCTCCAATCCCTTTGGCATTCGATAACTTGAGAAATATTACTTGGATTGTCAAGTTACTTTATATTTGTGTTCAGGTTACTGATGTGCCGAGCTGTATAGTTTTTGGTGTAAATCAGATAATTTGAGTCTGAGATATTAACCCTTTATCCTTCAAATTGGAAATTCCTCCAATCCCTTTGGCATTCGATAACTTGAAAATTATTGCTTGGATTGTCTAGTTACTATCCTTCAAATTGAAAATTCCTCCAATCCCTTTGGCATTCGATAACTTGAAAAATATTGCTTGGATTGTCAAGTTACTTTATATTTGTGTTCAGGTTACTGATGTACCGAGCTGTCTAGTTTTTAGTGTTAATCTGTTATTTTAATCCTGAGATATTTACCCTTTATCCTTCAAATTAAAAATTCCTCCAATCCCTTTGGGATTTGATAACTTGAAAAATATTGCTTGGATTGTCAAGTTACTTTACAATTGTGTTCAGGTTACTGATGTGCTGAGCTGTATAGTTTTTGGTGTTAATCTGATAATTTGATCCCAAGATATTAACCCTTTATCCTTCAGATTGAAAATTCCTCCAATCCCTTTGGCATTCAATAACTTGAAAAATATTGCTTGGATTGTCAAGTTACTTTATATTTGTGTTCGGGTTACTGATGTACCAAGCTGTATAGTTTTTGGTGCTAATCTGTTATTTTAATCCTGAGATATTAACCCTTTATCCTTCAAATTGAAAATTCCTCCATTCCCTTTGGCATTTGATAACTTGAAAAATATTGCTTGGATTGTCAAGTTACTTTACAATTGTGTTCAGGTTACTGATGTGCTGAGCTGTATAGTTTTTGGTGTTAATCTGATAATTTGATCCCAAGATATTATCCCTTTATCCTTCAAATTGAAAATTCCTCCAACCCCTTTGGCATGAGATAACTCAAAAAATATCAATCCGATTGTCATGTTACTTTATATATTTATTCAGGTTACTGGTGTGCTGTGCTGTATAGTTTTTTATGTAAATCTGATAATTTGATCCGGAGATATTAACCCTTTATCCATCAAATTAGACACTCCTCCAATCCATTTCTATATATATGTACCCATACCTTGTATGGTGTACATGATGTCGGCATCCGTGGTGGCCCTCCGTCATACAGCTTTCTACTAGTTGCGCGTATGGGTACACATCTGACGATTTCATCGGCCTATTTTTTTTTATCATTCAAGATATTGATCATTGGTTAGTCAATTAATCGGTTAACCGTATCAGATCTAATTAATTTCTATAAACATGATTACTGCAATAGCCTTTGATGTGGTGGTTCAACAATCTAACAATCTATGTATTTGAAGATAAATAAGCATAATTCATGTGATTAAGACACATGTTGGAAATGGATCCCACAAAAATATATTTGTGAAACCCTGACTCACTGTGGGAAATTTAGTTCAAAATGAGGAATTTGCTTTAAAAGACTTTTTCAGATCCAGTAGTCGGACTGTTTTGATGTTTGGTGTGCAGCATCCTTACAGGGGGAGGGGTGGGGGGGATTCAAATTTGTTTATGCCAAGTCCCTGGGTTCATATTTGGGCTCACTGTGGGAGCCTGAATTATAACTTAGTTCAAAATGAGGAAT
Source organism: Pictodentalium vernedei (assembly GCA_031216915.1). NCBI lineage: Eukaryota > Metazoa > Mollusca > Scaphopoda > Dentaliida > Dentaliidae > Pictodentalium > Pictodentalium vernedei. Next base: position 320,688,026 of record CM062297.1, read on the forward strand.
ATTCTTCAAAAGTATTCTTCACATTCAGCAGTCAGAATATTTTGATATATACAGTATCCTCAGGGAGGTGAGATATAAGTTTGTTAAAGCCAAGTCGCAGGGTTCATATTTGGGCTTCCTGTAGGAGCCCGAATTGTACCAAAATTTCTATTTTCCAAATTGAGAGGCTGATTTGAAGCAAATTTGATATGATGGGCTTATTGGGTTGTACATGTAAGTACCTAATTTATGCCAAAACATTTTCCGGTTGCCCTTGTGGGAACTGCAGGATCTAAATATAGAAAAAATTTAAAACGTCCATGTCTTCAAAACTACACGGCACTGAGAATTTTTATTTTGTGTGTCGCTTCCTTACGAACAGCTGAAAAGAATGGTAAAAAAAAATTGCCATCAGTTTTATCACAGGGAAGTTTTCCAGGACTTATGCGGAGTCATCATTTTAGTAATGGGAAAAACATTAAAGAATCTTCTTCTCCCATACCACTGCTCCAAAGGCTTTCATATTTTGCATATAACATCTTTGGAAGATTTATTCACAGGTTTGTTGAAATCAAATCCCTGGGTCCATATTTGGACTCTCTGTGATTAGATTAGTGCAGTATGAGGAATATTTTTTAAAAATCTTCTTTTGAACCACTCTTCAGAATATTTTGATATTTGGGATGCTGCATCCTTAGAGGGGAGAGATTCAAGTTTGTTCGAGCCAAGTCCTCAGGTTCATATTTGGGCTCCCTGTGGGAGTCCAAATTACAACTTAGTTCAATAAGAGGAATATTCTTTAAAATCCAGTAGTCAGAATCTTTTGATATTGGTATATAGTAGCATCCGTAGGGATGTGAGATTCAAATTTGTTCAAGCCAAGTCCTTGGGTTCATATTTGGGCTCTCTGTGGGAGCCTGAATTATAACCTAGTTCAGTATGAGGAATATTCTTTAAAAATCCTTTTTTTTTTGAGATCCACCGGTCAGAATCTTTTGATATTTTGTATAAGCTTTTCTTATGAGGGGCAGATGCAACTACATGTAAATGTTCAAATAAATTCCCTGGGTTGATATTTAGGCTACCACGTCAGGTGAATGCCATCAGGCCCTCTGGGGGCTCTTGTTTGTTTTCTGTTTGACAACATTGCCCTGGCTCTTCTATCTATATTTTTCATTTCAAGTTAGTCACTACTTTTATGTAGGCTTCCCAAATTTGTTACTGCATGTCTGTCTGTCCTTCAGATGAAATGTTTCTTTGCTTTTCATTTGCCCCCCCCCCCCCCCCCCCCCCCCCCCTGCCCACACACCCACACATACAAAAATCTGGGCTGGCAAGTCTTGAGTACTTTATCAAAAAAGTGGTACTCAAGTACTACAAGTACTGAGTACTTTGGACCCAGCCTATCACAAATATATTAAACATCAAAGAGTATATTATATACTTGAAACAAATACAGTACAGTGGCTGTGTACTGCTCACTTTCCATGGATGGGCAATATTTCCACGGATACAATAATATTTGATGCCAAACACTAACTATAGGTATAATCATCATAAATTTGATAAATAATGAAGCACCAGGTACAACCCCGTGCTTCAATTACAATTTTGTAGATGATGATTTTTATTGACTGGTAAACGCACGAGTGGACATCACTGTCCACGCGTGTATTACAACCCGTCCACAGCGACTGTACTGCAACTTGTCCTCTTTGTGAACATATTTTCTACAATTTCACTCCCTTTGACAGAATGCATGCCTGTGGGGATTAAAACCAAAATAGTGAAAGTGCACTTGTGGATATTTGCAGCACAATCACAGCACTAATGAATCAATATTTGGTGATTTTAGGGAATTATAAACAGTGTCATGAGACACCACAGTAGCAGGTTACTGATCATTGTGTTGGAAAAATTCACTGTTTTATGACTCGAGGTGCCTTAACTGAGAAAACTTAGGCTTTTTCTTACAAAGATTGCAAAATATCAAACACAATGTGAAATGTGTTCAGAAGAAAGAATGTGATTAAAAAATAATGGGAAATTCATGTCACCATCAATTTATTAAAAAATTAATAGAGTTTTTTAGCTCACCTGAGCGAAGCTCAGTGGGAGCTTTAACTGATCACATTCTGTCCACCGTCCGTCCGGTGTTCACTTTACATTATTCAAATGTTGGGTAAATGTTTATTACCTAATGCCAATTCAGATTTGTTCAAATGAAGTTGCCCCCTTCTCCTGGGTTGTGCCATGCCCCCAAGGGGCACCAAAATCTTCTTCTCATCACCAGCAGTAGCAGAGACTTGATATATGGTATGCAGCTTCCTTTTAAGGTGTAGACTTGGATTTCTTTAAGAGAAGTTTGATGGGCTAAATTTGGCGTCGTTATGGGAGGGACAAAATTGTTGGCCCGCCAAAAATTTATATTTTCCGAACCGAGAGGCTGGTTTGAATCAAATTTTTATGTGAGGGCTTATTGGGTCATAAGTACCTAATTTATGCCGAATTTTCTTTTTCTGTAGCCCCGTGGGAACCGCAGGAGCTAAAAATAGAAAAAAAGTAAAACGCCATATCTCCAAAACTGCACGACACTGAGAATTTTTTATTTGGTGTGAAGCTTCCTTAGGACCAACAGAAAGGATTGGTCCAAAAAAATTGCGGTCTGTTTTATCATAGGGTACAGTTTCGGGACTTTGAAAACACTTTTTAACACTGTAGGCAATGGGAAAAACATTAAAAAATCTTCTTCTCTAAATCTTCTTCTCTAGATTCAGCAGGCAGAATCTTTTGATATTTGGTATGCAACATTGTAGGGTGGATCTGATTCGAGTTTGTTCAAATCCGCCCCCTGGGTTTATATTTGGGCTCAGTATAGGAGCCCAAATTCAAACTTAGTGCATTTCAGGCAAATTTCTTAAAAAATCTTCTTCACCAGATTCAGCTGGCAGAATCTTTTGATATTTGGTATGCAACATTGTAGGGGGGATCTGATTCAAATTTGTTCAAATCGGCCCCCTGGATTCATATTGGGGCTCACTATAGAAGCATTTCAGGCAAATTTCTTTAAAAATCTTCTTCTCCAGATCCAGCAGGCAGAATCTTTTGATATTTGATATGCAACATTGTGGGGTGGATCTGATTCAAGTTTGTTCAAATTGGCCCACTGGGTTCATATTTGGGCTCAGTATAGGAGCCCAAATTTGAACTTAGTGCATTTCAGGCAAATCTCTTTGAAAATCTTCTTCTCAAGATCCAACAGCAGAATCTTTTGATATTGGGTATGCAGCATGCTTAGGGGGGTGAGATTCAAGTTGTTCAAGCCAAGTCCCCGGGTTCATATTTGGGCTCACTGTGGTAACCCGAATTATAACTTAGTTCAAAATGAGGAATTTTCTTTAAAAATCTTCTTCAGATCCAGCAGCCGGAATGTTTCGATATTTGGTATGCAGCATCCTTAGGGGGGTGAGATTCAAGTTTGTTCAAGCCATGTCCCTAGGTCCATATTTGGGCTCAATGGTCTCTGGCTTAATATTTGGTCTATCTATTGAAGCCCAAAGTTTAACTTAGTGCAGTATGAGGACATTTCTTTAAAACTCTACTTTTTCAGATCCACCTGTCAGAATCCTTTCATATTTGGCTTACAACATCTCTAAGGGGGTCAGATTCATATTTGTTCAAGCCAAATCTATGGGTTAATATTTGGGCTCATTATGGGAGTGCAAATTAACTCAAAGCAACATGAGAAAATTTCTTTAAAAATCTTTCTTCAGACCCACTAGTTTAATGCTTTAATATTTGGTACAGAACCCTTTCATATTTGGTATCGCAGGAATGGGGGGGGGGGGGGGGGGGGGGGGGTGCAGATTTGAGTTCGTCCATTTCAGGTCTGTGGCTTAATATTTGGGCAGGGGTGGGTTAGGTTCGAGGTTGTTCATAAATGTTCAAACCCATTCCTTAGAGCTTTTCCATAAAATTTGACTTTCAGGCTGCAGTGACACAACAACCCTTGGAAGTTTGGCAGTACCTGTCTACAGCTGTCAGAATTGGAAGCAATCAGGAAGACCTATGCTAATAATCATCTGACATGGACACTAGAATTATGAATAATTTCATAACATTATTCCTATGTAGTGTCCATGAACCTTGACTAACTAAATCTGACCCAAAACACTTCTCTGAACCACCTTGTCAGGTGAGCGATTAAGGCCCCTGAGGGGAGGGGTTGGGGATAAAAATCAGTAGTTGGTGTTGTAAAAATTAAAAAGCTGTATTGGGTAAAGGGTTAACATGTATTATCAGTATGCAACAGGGGTTCAATAATACTGACCTAATAGGATCCTGGCCCATAGCAGGTCTGAATTCTCGGAACGATTTCCCCAGGAATGCAAATGGATTCTCCCAAATTTAGAGGAACTATAAGTCCTGCACAACCCCAATTTTGAAACAAAATTGTCATATTGTTTCATGGTGGTGGGGCACTATTTATCTTGCTGAATGATTAATTAAAACAGATTTTGTGAAAAGGTTTTGTGGGTAGTTTCAAAGAAAGCTGTGAATTCTTATCCCTCCTAACTTATTAGGTAACAGAGTAGAAATTCTGTCGGAGGCAATAACAGTTTTTAAGCCTATTTGACACAGATTGGACAGTTCTCTTCAAAAGAACAAATTTCCCATGCTTTTTACTAGACAGAAGCCAAAAGTTGAATTCTATTGCAGAAATGACTCTTTCATCACATGAAAGAGGTAAATGTATCTTTGGTAGGGTTGGGTTTGCTCATAGGTATAACTGTTGTAAATATTTTAATTAGATGTACCTGCCTCTAAAAGTTGCGCTCGGAAATTATGTAATTCCCAAAACTAAGCAGTCTTGGGAAAATATATTGTTTCAATAAACGTTTGAAGAAGTCTACTGACATTTTGCATTACTGTTGAATGTTCCAGATGAACAAAGAGGATGATTTGAGGACTTTTAGAACCTAAAAATTTGTTTGACTATTGGTGTGTTTTGTTTGGGAATTCCCTGAGAAATATGAACATGTGACCAGCACTTCCCTTTCTGTTAGTTTTTCTTTTATTTGTTACATGACCCATGTTTAAAGATCAGAAAAAGGTTGTCTGAAGGGCTATACTTGACAAAAAATATTTGAATGTTAAATTTAAAATGATACGACCATATTTTTTCTCCTGAACGTTATAATGGTCGTTTATGGGAAAATATTTAGTACTGTGAAACGTATTCATGTTTGGCTGAAATTAAACAATTGCAGGAATTCGACTGAATAAACCAAAATGTTTTTGGAGTAATGGTTGCGGAATGAAATATTTCAATATGTTGGATACTTTGGGGTTCCTTCTTACGCCTTGCGTATTGTCATATTATTGCGTCCTAAGCGGATACATGTAGCTCCCCTTGGTTTGTTCGAGTGATAAGTCGCGGTCGTTCTGATGTTCTCTCCCACAGCGCAAGTGTGTTGGAGTTTAAACAATGCCCCGTTTGGATTTTCGATGATATGGGAATTACGCATTGTTAGGTTTTCCCGAATAGTAATGTATGCTTGAACACTGGGCACACACAAATGCGAGCACTCAGACCACCAGTCTAACTTTATAAGAAATTCGACTCTGTTTTGCCATGGGACCAATTTAGCTCGCAAATATTTCATCGCATATGTTTACATTTCCTCGTTTGGAATCTTTCACTTGGTTGGAAAAGCGGAACTACGGTTCGCATTTTCCGACCAGTTGATATATTCCGGAGAAATCAAGGTGAATTAAACACGTATTGATGGGAACATCTATAACTCGGTCAGGAAGGAATGCCTGTATATCTTTATGAATAAAGACAAATCACATTACATCAGCGGTCGTCTGCGCGCTATGTTCCACAAAAGTGGGTAAACAAACAGTCCTTAACAGCGTCGAATTCAGAACAAAATTAGACTGGTGGCTTGAAAGGCTGATTCAGATATTCTGAAAGTTGTACAGTATTGTGATCAGAGAAGCAGGTCATGGCTTATATTTCATCTAAATTTGTGAGAATTCATTGTTAATTTATTGGTGTTTCAGGTCAAATATTTCTGCATAATGGCTAATCATCACCACGACAGTTTTACGGACGGAGAAAGCCGGAGTACCTGGAGAAAACCACCGAGCAACGGCGAGCAACTGTCAGCTCCCCAACATACTAACTCCACACAAGCCTGCAGGGTTAGCATTGGTTGAAGCCAGGTGCACCATCGACGTGCAGTACGCCCTAGTACACAACGCAACCGTGCCCCCACGTGGGCAATGGCGGTGAAGTGTCTTGCCCAAGGACACAACCCAGTTGCCGCAGGTTGGATTCGAATCGAGAACCTCTCGGCTTGCAGCCTGCACCTCTACCTACTGAGCCACCACACCCAGTCAGAATTCATTTGGATTCTCGTGGAAATGGTTGCGAGCTATGAATGCCCCAGGATCCCATGAGGCCACCATGGTTGAACCCCGGTTGTATGCTGATAATACATGTTGACCCTTTAACTAACACAGCTTTTTAATTTTTAAAACATAAACTGCATTTGATTATTTTTTGAAAGGTAACCAATATTTACAATTACAATCTTACAAATATGGCTGTCATTGGAACCGGCACTTTGTGCCGGTTTCAATGACAGACATATTTGTACAATTTTATTGACAAAGTTGCAGTTGAAGGTTGTGGTATATTTCAGACCGTGTTAGCCTTGTATTGGTTAATTTGCCCCCGTTATTTTAGGTAAAGAGTTAAGTTGACCACATTCTTTTCACGCTAATCCTACCAGAGGGGCATCGAGAATATCCATGGATTCTCGCTGGTTTTGTTGCGCGAATCTCTGCGTGAATCGATTCTCGGATTCTCGTCGAAATATAAGCTCTTAAACGTTTTTCTCTTCCTTGAGCAGATCGCGACTGTTAGAACTCTGAGACGAAAATTCGTAAATAAAATATATTTTAAAATCAAGATAGATAAAAACAAATGAAAATAGGATCCGGCATTGAATATTGTTGCTCTTCTTGTCGACAGATAAACTTGTGCTTTGATTACAAAAGCGTCAGAAAATTTTGATCAGATGACGATCCAGTCGCTATCCGGTCGAAAGTCTCTGTTTTCTTTTGCAATCCCAGCACTGTATCTGATAACTGCCTGTTGTTTGGAGCGCATGTTTTATTGAATTAATATATATATATATATATATATATATATATATATATATATATATATATATATATATATATATATATATATATGCTTGTCAAGCAGTATGATTCGCAATCACCTGACAGTTCTCCTGATTTAAAATTTGGTATTGTCCTCGCAGGGCTTCAGTGCCAAAACCGAAACTGTGATAGACTACTCTCGGGGCTGGTACTATTTAAAATGACAGCTGAAAGTTAGGAGGGACCATGTTAAAGGCATTGAATCTCTATGACTTTGCAAATCGGAAATCTTAAAATAATGAAGGAGTAACCGGGGTAGAGCTATTTCGTAATTGGAGAGAGGTAATCACGTATCACTGGGCTGATTTACCGCCATGACATGGAAAAGAAATAACTAGTGCATGTACTTTGCGTTGCTCTGGCGAAAGCATTAATACGATATCGCAAGTAAAAGTCACACTATCCAACTTACTATTGATAACACAATTGTTCCTAGTTGCCACATTTCCGCTTGACATCTCTGAAAAGGTACGAATACATCTGTCTTGGTGCGTTATTGGCATAAGTGTCAACGCAACGCCACTCGTAAAATACACACTGCACATGTTACCCCTGATAAACAATTGCCCATATGTTCCACTTTCCGCTCGTTTTCTCTACAAATGTAGGGGTAATGTTGGTAAATACAACCCCAGTGGTTTATTATGTAATCATTCTCGTCATCGAAGTCGTACCTTTGTGGCTAAAGCCAACTGTTCGATAATCATAATCTCCAGTTTCGACCTTTCACGGCAAAATCTTCGTTCGAAGGTCTTGATCACGTGCAAGAAAATTGTCTAGATATCCTAATGAATTTGAAATAATTGCGTTATCTATTTGACTTGGTGAATTTAGATGTATTGTACTGTTGTAACTTTGAGATATTGCCATTTTAAGCTTATTCTGAGGGGGATGCTTTTTGTACTATACTCTAAAATCAGAAGAGTTAAAAATCAAACCCAAATCAATTGGGTTGAGTAAATATGAACCCAACTGGCTTCATAGACACTCAACCCAGTTGACTTGGGTTGATTTTCAACCCAATCCATTTTAGAGTGCACTTGCTAAAGACAACCGCCTTGTTCATATTAAAATGCTTCATTTCATTTAAATATTTACGATGGAATTTGAAACTAACTCTTATTATTCATTGTCAAATGTGATGTTTTATTGAATTATGAATAATGCTGTGATACTACCTCATAAAAAAACTAAAAATCGTACCGGCTTGTTTCTGTATCACAACGTTGAAGTCAATTATTCTCAAAAGTTTAGTGTGGCAAGGGTACACTAGCATTTCATACGGGCGCCAAGTCCATGTCATTTCCGATACAAATTAGAGATGCATGGAATGCGCGGCCATTTGCCTTTCCTGGTTCGCTGTGTCGCTATACAACGCTAAGTATTTATTTATTTATTAGCGCTTAATGTCACATCAGCACAAAATGTAGAGGTTACACCATAGAAAGCAAGTTATATTGAATATATACTATTCAAAAAAAGTAGAGGATGTTTGATAAAAGTGAGATATATAAAGAAATATGTTTATATTTTCATCAAAAAGACAGTTGAGGCATTGCACTGTTATATCTGGTGAATGATTTCAGGGATAGTTGGGTGTCTGACAAGCACACATTCCACGCACTGAGCTGTAGAAGACATGGCCGATCAGTCAGAGAATTTACCAAATTCAATCCAAGACCTCAATACCTTGTAAAGCCTCCTTGGTTCGCGAGACAAGCGCGGATCCGAAGTGGCATACAGATCACCAAACGTCTAATATCAGCTTGACTGATGTTATTCCGTTCTTCCAGCAGTGCAGCAGCGAGCTCCTGGACATTGGTAGGGGGCGATTGGCGTTGTCGTAGGGCCTGCCAAGCATATCCCAGGCGTGCTCGATTGGTGAAAGGTCTGGACTTAGTGCTGTCCAAGGACACGTAGTGATGTTCTGCTCCTGGGGGAACTCTGTTGCGACACGGGCCCTGTGTGCTCTTTCATTGTCATCTTGGAAAATGAATCAACTGCCGTGACATCGCCCAAATGGCACCACATGAGCTGCTAACATGTTGTCACGGTTGTACTGCCCTGTAACACGCCCTTGGATGACATGTAATGTTGTTCTGCTTGTCATGGTTATGCCGATCCACCACCAAAACGATCATGCTGTCTAACGTTTACGTCATGGTATCGTTCGTTCCGCCGCCGCCACACTCTGTTTCGCCTGTTGTGGAAGTCGAGAGTGAATCTCGATTCAGCGGAAAACATGACGTTGCTCCACCGACGATTTTCCCAGCGCTGTCGTGCTCCACACCAATTACGCCTTGCTGCGACGTGACGTTCAGTCAGATGGTGAATTATTCGTGGTCGTCGAGCGTACAAATTCCAGCTGTCAAGGCGATTTTTGATAGCCTGACCACTGACTCGCACATCTGTCGCTCGGTGAAGGTGCTTTCTAATTTCTGGGACACTTAGATGGCGGTTACGATCCTGTTTTGCAGTTGTAGCCCTAGGACGACCTGACCGGCGTCTGTCATCAACATTGCCTTTCTGACGGTAGCGTGACCCCAACCTGCTAATCACCGATTGAGTAACGTTGAGAATTTGAGCCACTGCAGTCTGTCTTTTGCCAGCAACCAACATGCCAAGGGCTCGTAAACGTTCGTTACGTGTCAGTCTTCGCATACCTCAAAAGTTACGTTTCGACCAGAAACTATTGATGGACGAGTTTATTCCAAGAAAAGAACACTGAGACCTCCGAAAAAGCCCATCCAGGACAAAAGAAAACTTCAAAACGTTCCCCACAGACATTAACGCGGAGCTCGTGCGTAAAATGTTTTCGTGGGCCGGTGACATTTATGATCCACACTAAACTTGGTAACATATTGATCTGTCCAATCACGCGTATCCAATACCATTTTCCGAAAGTATCAACATCAGTTTGAATATCTCCTACCTTTTTTGAATAGTACACAGTCGCGAGGGTGTTCACGAGGGCTTTGCCGAGTGAACATGCCAAAGCGATTGTATGTTCAATATCACGAGCTGATATGATGTAAACGACTTGTCACAGAGTTGTTTCCTAAGACAAACAAAACACGCACAATCAGCAAGAAAGACTCAACATCAAGTCTCGATTAAATTAACCCTTTACCTAACCTGAAAAGCAGACGACACTTGCAAAAATAATTCTTGAATAACTAATTTTTTTCATTTTTTGTCTCAAAAATATAGGTTATGACCCCTCGTTGGAACGAGCTCGACGAGCTCGTTCCAATGAGGGGTCATAACCTATGTTTTTGAGACACGAAATGAAAAGAATAATGAAAATTAATTGGCGATTTTTGAGAATAGCGCTGGTCGGTTTTGGCCGTTACGGTAGGTAAAGGGTTAACTAAATTTGACATTTTTTTTATCATTCTTTTCAATACTTTCTTTTTTTGAGTCAGCGAAATCTTGCTATCGTTATACGGAAAACGTCATTTTTATCGCACTTTTTGGTTTTATATTATGTGTGAAATGTTGTATAATATCAGCAGGCGAGGAAGTTAAGAATAGTGCGTCAATGGGTCCAGATGCTTTAACCCTTTACCCAACGTAACGTAACGTCCAAAATCGGCCAGCGCTATTCACAGAAATCACGATGTATTTTTCATTATTTTTTCATTTTTTGTCTCAAAAACATAGCTTATAACCTCTCTTTGGAACGATCTCGCCGAGCTTGTTCCGCAGAAATCACGATTTATTTTTCATTTTTTTTCTCAAAAACATACGTTATGACCTCTCTTTGGAACGACTTCGTCGAGCTCGTTCCACAGAAATCACGATTTATTTTTTATTATTTTTTCATTTTTTGGGGTCAAAAACATAGCTTATGACCCCTCTTTGGAACGATCTCGTCGTAGCTTGTTCCAAAAAGGGGTCATAAGCTATGTTTTTGAAGCAAAAAATGAAAAACAATACTGAAAATTAATTCACGATTTTTGTGAATAGCGCTGGCTGGTTTTGGCCGTTACGTTGGGTAAAGAGCTAAAATTAGGGTGAAAGTAAAAGGTACAGAAAAAAACGTAACATCGGCATTGCTCCCATCGGGTGCGTGAATTTAAAATAAAAATATAAAATCGCACAATTTCGAATAACCAGAAAGTAGTGTGTGAAGTTTTATAGCTGTGTCATTTTTAATACTGAGCTTCGTGAATCACAAGGTAGAGTTTTTAATGATATATGTAAAAAATAGGCTAAAGTTTGATGTGGCCTAAAAACATTAAAATTGCCATAAATAAAAAACAAAAACAAAAAACAAACAAAAAAAAAAAACACCAAAAATAGCTAGCTCCTAATTTTTTTTTAACTCTACAACAAAGTGAAATCCGACGCACTTTTATTTCTGAGCCTACGAAGTAACCTGATTTCAGCCATAACGGTTGGAATTTGCTAGTACGATGCCAGATTTTTAGAAATGTTTGCACTCACAAAATTAAAAAAAAAATAAAAAAATGGGAGCGCACAATTTCAGGTGCCAAGAAAACGGTGTAGGAAGTTTCATAGCTGTGTAATTTATACATACGGAGATAATGAAAATACGAAAGTAGCACTTTTAATGATTTGACAAAAATAGCGCAAAAACGTCAAAATGGCGATAAATCGAAAACTAAAAAAAACCAAACAACCCCTCCCCCCCCAGCTATCTCCTAATTATGTTGAGCTTTATAACATACTAAAATTTCAAAACAAAACCGTATGACGTCATCTCAGTGTTCGGCCATAAGGCAGAAGAAAATTAATCTTTTGATTCTCAGGCAGCGGCGCTTTTGTTTTTTCGGCCCGCGTTCGTCATATTTATTTTGCCTCCAAAATATATAAAACTGTCATAGGGTGTAATTTTTGCTGTATCACGTCGCGATTTGCGATGCAATATGGCCTGTACATTGATGAAGTATTGTTATTCTCTTCGCGAAATGCGACACGATTCTCATATGTATGTACAAAATAAATATTAATTTAAGTGGTTGAGGGCTAGATTATTTTTGGTGGTTTTAATTTCTTCATCAAAAAATGTTTTATTACAAATTATTGGAGCTGAAAAGAAAAATAGAGAAAAGGAATTAAAGTGACGTTGTTTTGGATAAAGGTCGGATGTCAGAAAACTAATAGCTAACTGTATCCCTGAAAGTAACATGTGTACCAAATTTGGTCACTGTATCTTTAAAAATGTGGCTGTAGTGTGCTGAACAAAAAAATGTATCGATCCCAATAAGCCATTTCAATATAGTTGAATGAATTAATTCTAAGCGGGGTTAGGTGGGACAGTTCAGAAACATATTTGTGTAACAGTTTAATTGTGCGCTTCTCAGGAAAAGACTCCACAACTTCAACGAGCATCGAATCTATTGGCGATGTTCTAAGAGCGATTAATTCTAATACCACTTTTTTGAATTGCATCAACTGGTTTGGGGTACGACTTTCTCACAGAATCGTAAACCACACAACCGTAAACTAATTTTGATCTCATAAGAAATCTATAGAGATGGAGTAACTTTTTTTTAATAACACCCAAAATCAGTGCTGCCAACACTACCTCCAGAAGGTTAAGTGCCCCTTTACATCTAACCTTCAGTTGTTTTATATAAGAAATGGAATTTAATTTCTTGTCAAACAATAAACCCAAGAATTTCATTTCCTTAACAACGTTTACAGTACCCACATCTATTTTCAACTCCGGATCTAGGTGATGTTTCCGAGCTTACAAAAATTAATACAGTTTATTTTGGACATCGAGAACTTGAAAACATTTCCTATAGGCCATTTCTGAAGTCTTTTTAAACACATCTGAAGTTAACGTTCGATGGCATTCACGTTTTTACTGTTATAGCAAATCAAAAAATTATCGACATACAGTGATCAATCTACCATGGTCTCAATATCTTCGAAGGTGCTAATAATTTTCGTTGAAGAAAAGAGCAATAGATACTACCCCGAGGAACTCCCAATTCTAGCTCGTGAGGATCAGATAAGGTAGACCCAACAGGAACCTGAAAGTGACGATACTTCAAAAGGTTTTCGAAAAAAGAGGCGTACACCCTCTCAACTCCATGTTGGAAACGTCTTTTAAAATTCCATACATTCACGTTGTATCACATGCTTTTCCAGGCCAAAGAAACAACGCTAAGTTCTTTCGTACATTTCAGGCTCCTGACAGTGTTATATCACATACCCGGGTGGTTCTCATTTGGGAACGGGAAAGGAGAGAAGTATACCGCGGTGCATGCGTGGAGGTACCTGGGTTCCCATTGTAACGCACGTGATCGGTCATGTCATAACATTTTTGTCATGGTAATGAGTCGTCTTAGTGCGCGTACGATGCTCTGTTGTTATTGTGACACACCTAGCCTTCGTTCATTTAGGTGAATGGAGGCCGCCATGATGACATATAGTTGAAGGCCGTCATCCTAAATTCCATTAGTTGCATTTGGTTGCTATAGGATGACCTAGTATTGTTTTATTTCGCGTGTTTCGGGGTTTTGTTCCATATCATGGGCGTCTTCTTGTAGCATAGTAGTGGTCCTCTATATCAATGGTGGTTAATTTTGTGCCTTGGGAACACTCGGTGGACCATGGTGGGTGAATAATCCTCCTAGAGGCCTATGATTTCTACAGTTTCGTTGCATGAGTCTAAGACCATCAGTGAGGTATTTCTTCATAGGCCCCATGTTCGCATCTTGATATTGAAAAAAAACATTACGTTGTGGTAATGAACTAGCAGAGGATCACTATCGGAGGATCATAGTCGGAGGGTAGGAGAATTATTATCAGAGGATCATTATCGAAAGATCATTGTCAGAGAATAATTATAAGGGGGATAATTATCGCAGGATCATTGTCGGATTATCATTATCAGGTGATCACTGTTAAGAGGATCATTATGGGAGAATCATTATCGGAGAAGCGTTGTCGGAGGATCATTGTCGGAGGTTAATTTGTTTATTTGTGCTTAACGCTTTACCCAACGCAGACGATATCAAAATTTATTATTTTAAATATCATTTTTTTTAAATTTTTCAAAAAATATCAACAAAACCATATCATGTGACCCCTCATTGGAACGAGTTCAATGAGCTCGTTTCAATGAGGGGTCACATGACATGGTTTTGTTGAAACGTTTTGAAAAATTAAATTTTTTCCACTGCTCAATTTGCATATTACGCGGACAGATGCGGGAGATTCGTTAGGTAAAGGCTTAACGCCAGTCATCAGACAAGACTAGATTGTGGCGATAAAAGGTAATATTGGGTCAAAAGATTCCACCAGAAATTGAAACAATTTGTTAAAACATGAAAAATGAATATCAGCGTGACAGTTGAATAAAGAAGTGAAGACAAAAGTAAACAATGATACCAAAAACTGAATGAATACCGTTTAAGCCAACCCGATGAAAGAAAATCGTAGCTAAGAGAATAAAAGAAAATAAACATATTACAAAGGTTGATTTCCTTGAGAAATGAGAGGATCTGGTGAGAATTTATACTGTAAAATAATTCTCTCAAAGAAGGTACCTCTGATGTCAATAAAGTCTGAACAAGGTAATAGAATGTGCTTGAGTGTCAAAGGACATTAGCAGGGAACACATTCTGGTTACATATTACTCTCTAACAAAAATAAATGTCTAAGACTCGTATGACCAATGTGACATCGTGTCAATATTACACAGAGAGTAGTCGTTTGACTGGACTTGTTACGTGAAATAATTCATGAGAGGTGAGGGACATTGTACAAACACGAGTGCGCAAATGCGCACGAGTGTTTTACAATATAGTCCCTCGCCTCCAATGAATTATTTCACGTAACCAGTCCAGTCAAGCGATTACTCTGTTTATTACTTTTCATTATTAACGATAATTATATTATTTAACCATTTACGTAACGTAACGGCCAGCGCTATTCTCAAAATTCGCCAGTTAATTTTTCATTATTTTTTTCCCCATAGGGGACATTGAACACTCTAGCACTCAGGCGACGAAATGTTACTAAAAGAGTAATGAAAAAAATATCTGATCAGAATCGATGGATCTTGTTATTTGTTGCTCCATCACATGCAGCCTGCCACATAAATTGAATGTATACACTGATATGTGGTTTGTGATTACGGAATAGAATCTTGAAATCAGTTATAGTCTTGTTTGAAGTCTGTTTTGCCGCACTGTTTGCATTGGTGTTACAGTACTGGTCATTTTCACCGGGTTGACGATGTTTCCAAGGATGCAATGATATTAGATTTCAAAACAATACTGACCGGAATAATCATCAGAAATTTAATTTATGAAACACCCGGTACGACCCGGTGCTTCATTAATTAAAATTTTGGTGATGGTGAGTTTTAGTACCTGGTAAACGCATGCGTGGACATCTCTGCCCACGCGTGGATTACGAACAGTCCACTGTACTGCACCAGAGAAACCAACATGTCCAGGTAACCAGCAATTCACGATATCATATTGGTCACACATTTGCATGTTCACTTTCTTGCGCAGCTCCAAAACTCAGAGGGTTCTGCAACTTGAGGTGTAGTAAAGCTAGTGATGAGGAAAGCTAGTCGGAAAATGATATAATCGACTTCCTTTTCTGAACATTCTCGATGCTTTCAAGAGCCAGTTGTAAAGCTTTTACTTCCGCTCTGAAAATAAAACTTTTATTTGGTATTCTGATTGACAATAACAACGGCTGGCGATACTTCATCAGCATCTTTCGATCCATCTGTACAGATCCGTTTATAATAATAATACTCAGGCCTTCCGCTGATTTGCCGCGATCCGCCAATGAGACCAACATCAATTCCTCCTCAGGGTACACTTTCCCCCACTCTCCCTACTAGTCTCCCAGCATTCAGATGCGAACTGTTTTAAATTTCCTCAACAGGTGCTTTCTCAATCGCCCCAACAATAATATTGACTCTTTCCCTCATGCCATTCCGCATCCACTTGTCTCTCATGTTTTCATCTCATTCTTCATTAGTTTCTCAAGACTTCTATTCAACCAGGCAAGTATTTGGGTCATTCTAAAATTTAACGCACCAAGGAAGGTATCCGTTTCTCTTAAGTTGCACATTTGGCACCCTCTTACCCAATTTCCCCCCTCACCTGCAGTGACTTTTATATCACTTTGAACAAGAATGACTCAAAAGATCCAACCGGGTACTCCTCACAGGCTGGTGCATCATTCTTGTCAGTCCAACGAGCTTTTGGCCCTTACACCAATTCCGTCAGATTCTATTTCAAACTTCGAGTACTCTCCCCTGATGAAGCGGCTTTCCTGCTTCAGTTCCAGATCTTCATTCCGAAAGAAATAATTCTCCATTAGCTCCGCAAACTGACTTGTCAATCCTGTCTGGATATTGGTGCCCCACACATAGTTATACCCCCAACTTCTATCATTTACACTCTCTCAATGTTTGACTATTTCCACTGCAATGCTGCCCCGGTTTTATTTACCCATTTCCAAAATACTTTGTAACATGACCCACCTGTTTTCCTAATTGTTTTAATGGGGCTGCTATTCCGCTGTTTCCAATTTTATCCTTGATTACATTAACTCTTTTTCTTGCCTCTTCATTAACTTCTTTGGCACTTTTATCATTCATACCCTTCAGTTTTCTACTACTTCTAAATGCAGAACATTTTTTCATCCTCTTTTTAATGCATTTTTCAGTTGATTATTTATTCTGTATTCTAATTCCCCGATGCCTTCCTCACAACATATGTAAGAATTCTCACTTTTGAATCAGCCAACTCCTGAGCATTATTCCCAATTCTCAGATTTCATAGCTTTTATTTTCGAATCTCCAAAAGCACGGGGTAGAGAAATGGAGTAGTTATAGGTTGATTGCATCTAGCCTCTAACCTCATATTAACTAGTTTGTCATCTGGATATTGCTCTTTCACGCAAAACTATCAGTTTATCTCAGGAATCTTTTTACTTTCAAATTGTGATCCTTTTCTTAAACATTTTATCATTTTGGGTATGTTTTTTTATATTTGGTTAACTATAGGAAAAAGACGAATTGGGAGGTAAGTTATACTGCACGTGTAGAAGGTTTTTTTTTTGTAGTAAGAATAATCTACGCTGTTCCAGTGAAATTGTCTTCAAAAAGAACCAAAGGCATACTCGCTTATTTGATATATCCGGTAGTATCCACTACCTTTTCAAGTGAACCTTTTGATAGACGCCGCGTGAAAGGGGTAAAGTGCCTCAGAGTTTCGGGTCAAGTTTTGTGTGGATCCGTTTAATTTGTTACATACTCTTCAAGAAAAGAAACGCAAAACGTGTACAGTCACGATAATATGGCAAATTTTGGAGAATATAGTGATGAAGTGTGGCTGTAGATATGACGAATGACATATCGTGGTAGTCTTAACATTATGTAACAGTTTGGTCAATGGGGCATAACTTCGGCCACCGTGACCCCAAAAATATTTGAAATTAACAAAACAAAGTTTCCACTGAGTGAATACCTGATCATGAAGTTGCACGCCCCGAGAGTGGGTGTATAAATGGACATGGAATTCGGACAGCCTTAAAGGGATCTTGTTCGTTCAAAATGCCATGTTTGACCGAAGCTCGGAGAAATAATGCCATTGGCCGCTTGGAAACGGGCGAATCAACTTCAGTTGTAGCGAGAGTGTTCAATGTCTCACCGAACACCATCACTAAACTGTGCGACCGGTACCAGGAGACAACGCACAACCTCCTAAGATCCGCCCCCCCCCCCCCCCCATCCCAGGATCGATATATCCATTTACGTCATTTGCGGGAGAGAAGAACCACAGCGACCTCTACATCGCCAACGCTACCAGGTCGGCGGAGGATTTCAGATCAGATCGTTCGCAACCGTCTGCACGAGGCAGGTCTGGGTGCTAGAGGGCTAGGTCGTGACGTCATTTTGACGGCGCAGAATCGTCGACAGTGACTTCAATCGTGTCAAATGCACACGGCATGGCCTCACTAGACATGGAGAACGGTTGGTTCAGTGAGGAGTCACGTTTCATTCTTCGCCGAGTTGATGGGCGATGGCGTGTGTACTGATATGGAGAACGTTTTGCGCGTAGCTGCGTTCGGGAGGTGGACAGATTTGGTGGTGGTAGCGTTATGATGTGGGCAGTCATCACACACACTGGTAGAAAAGCCTCGTCTATGTTGGGGATAACTTGACGGTGCATAGGTACAGGGATGAAATTTTGCATCCACACATGCTCCACATCATGCAGAATACCAACGCAATTTGCCAGCATGACAACGCCCGACCGCACACAGCAAAGCTCACGACAGCTTATCAACAGGATAACAACATCGAAGTCCTGCCCTGGCCCTCCAGATCGCCAGATTTGAACCCGATCGAATATCTATGGGATTAACTGGATCCATGTGTGCGACAACGTCAACCACAACCCCAGACGTTACCGCAGTTGGCACAAGCGTTGCATGAAGTATATATTGAGTTTGGATGATTCGTGACGTTAACGTCTGAAACGTTTCAATTTGTGTTTCATTCATCCATTAAAGCTTTGGTTATGTATTGATTTCGTTCTCTATCGCATTATTCCATAACGCGGGAATGTCCCTCATCACAGAAAACCCGTTTTGTGTTTCTTTTTTTGAACAGTATATTTTGGAAAACCATTTGTGATATCAAGATGCTGTCGGATTTGAAGTCCAAACGAAGCGCACTCACTGTAAACTGCTCATGCGTATTGGCGTAACAGCGTAACCCCTTGCATGCTAGTGTCAAATTGTTAGATTGTAAACCTGCAAACATTTCCCATAATCACGCTGGTCATCCGATTACCACCTTTGCGGTGCAGTACCTCGTTTGCGGTTTAACAAAGACGAAAACTGTTGAAGGTAGGTGCCATAAAATATGGTATAACTGCTATTAACTTGCGTATCTCACTTAAAAAAATTTAATCTGGCGATTTATTTATTTATTGTTGTTTTAAGGTCACATATTTCTGCATAATGGCTAATCATGACCGCGACAGTTTTATGGGTGGAGGAAGCCGGAGTACCCGGAGAGAACCACTGAGCAACGGCGAGCAACTGTCAGCTCCTCAACATACTGACTCCACACAAGCAGGGTTAGCATTGGTTGAAGACAGGTGCACCATCGACGTGCAGTACGCCTTAGTACATAACGCCACCGTGCCCCCCACGTGGGCAATGGGGTGAAGTGTCTTGCCCAAGGACACAACGCGGTTGCCGCAGGTGGGATTCGAACCGAGGACCTCTCGGCTTGCAGCCTGCATCTCTACCAACTGAGCCACCGCGCCCCCAATCTGGCGATCTATAGAATGTTATTGCATTCTTGTACATAGTGTCGATGTGTTTTATGAAGTAATTGAGCTCTGTTGTTGAAAATACATTAGCGTTCATACTCATTCTTTCGGAAATTTGTTCTCTCCGTGAATATCAAGGACATAGAAGGTCGAACCTTCGCTCCATTGTTGCTTCAGCCATTTGTCTTTGAGTTTAGGTCAGCTTCAGCTTTCATAAAAAGTCCTGCATTCGCCTTATTTGGCAGCTTCGACGTGAGGTATTGAACTTTTAGAATACCTGATTTGCGGTGTTGTCTGAACCGCAAAAGCTGGTTATTTTACACCGCAAATAAGGTATTCATAAAGAGCAATTACCCCCCTCGATAAATTCCGTTTAAACATGTTTTCACAAAAGGCTCACACACGTAACTTACACATTTGGCTAAAATAAGACAATTCTCTGTACGAATGCTGCTCCAAGTACTCACAATAACATATTTTAAATATAATTCGCAGTTCAAACCCAACAACTGGAACTTTTATCGCCATATTTCCACTTTAAAATACTTAAAAAAAAGTTTTTTATTTCTCTTATGAAAATATTTCTTGTATGAAAGTATTGGTGATTAACATCTACCCTGAAAGAGTTTGCAATACAAATAGGCTTGTTGAAATGAGTGTCCTTCCCAATTTTACAACTTGTTTGCGTAACAATCTGCTGTTTTTTGAACCACAAACGAGGTACTGCACCGCAAAGGTGGTAATCGGATGACCAGCGTGATAATACAAAGTAACATTATGGGAACATTTGCTGTATTTGGACACCAGTTGTGTTTTGTTGTGATGTTCGCAGAGGAACGGGCTGGCCACAGACGGAAAGGCGGATCGCTAATTGCACAGACCTTAGTTTGTGAACAAATATGTCGCCGGAACATCAGGAACACGAATTATAAACTGGGTCAGCAATTCTGGCATTCTAGTGAAAATTGAGGGAAAGGAAATGGTCGAGTGTAAAATTCCTCAACTGGTAGCTATTCGGTGATCATTGGCGCGCCTCGAATGACACCAAAATCAACTTGTTACCAATTTGTACCGGGTCGGGTCGAAATATTCAATGTCCTGACAAATATTTGTCTGAAATGGGAAAGAAATAACACCCAAAACGAGTTTCAACGGGGTTTGGATATGTTATTGGATGAAATCTCTTTCCAAAGACACGAAATTCAGCCAGTGAGCAATTTGTTCCGGATAGGTCCATATTTTCGCATTTAACCCTTTACCCAACGTAACGGCCAAAACCGGCCAGCGCTATTCTCAAAAATCGCCAATTAATTTTCACTATTTTTTTCATTTTTTGTCTCAAAAACATAGGTTATGACCCCTCGTTGGAACGAGCTCGTCGAGCTCGTTCCAACGAGGGGTCATAACCTATGTTTTTGAGACAAAAAATGAAAAAAATTAGTTATTCAAGAATTTTTTTTGCAAGTGTCGTCTGCTTTTCACGTTAGGTAAAGGGTTAACGACTAGACTGTTATGTTTCAAATATCCATTGTATGAAAGTGCTCGTTGTGTCATGTATTATTAATTTTTCCGACCAGTTTCGTTTTAATACAATATATTGAGCAGTGTTTCAAGTTCATACTACTGCCCAAGACCGGGAAACATTATCGAAAAAGTTTAGCTCTCGTCCCACCATCTCGGCGAATTTTGGAAATCCCAGCTTCGGGCCTGCAAACCTACCGAAAATCAGTGGATGCAAATTTATTGAAAACAAGTAAACCAGCAACAGAATATTCAGAATAGGATATACATACAAGCGATACAGTGTTTTGGATGAGAAATATTCAAAGAAAAGGGGCGAACACATTCCGCACTACTCTGTTCAACCTCCTTAATCTCTATTTCGATTTCAGAGTATAATCGTCCTAGTCCCATCGGAAACGTGGCCCATGCATTCACCAATTTGGAAGCTGAATTTAAGATGGCTGCACAGGAAGTTAAAAAAAATGTATAGTACAGTCGTCGTGGACTGGTCGTATTCCACGCGTGGGCAGTGACGTCCACGCATGCGTTTTCCAGGTAATAAAAACCATCATCAGCAAAATTTTAATAAATGACCCACCGGGTTATACCAGGTGCTTCATTAATTAAATTGTTGATGATTATTGCTATAATTAATGTTTGCAATCTAATATTATTGCGTCCGTTGAAAGTGACCAGTACACGGCAGCCGTTCTGTAGGTTTCAAGTTCATTCTGTGCTCAAGACATTGTCGAAAAAATTTAACTCTTGTCCCACCATGTGGGCAAATTTTGAGATTTTAGCTTCGGGCCTGCAACCTACCAAAAATCAGTGGATATAAATTGATCGAAACCAAGTAAAATTGCAGTAGAGTATTTAGAATAAGATATTCATACAAATAATACAGTGTGTGGATGACAAATATTCAAAGAAAAGGGCGAACACATTCCGCGCCACTCTGTTTGGCCCCCTCAATCTGTATTCCGATTTCATTGTTAAATAGTTCTAATCTCATCGGAAACGGGGCCCATGCATTCGCCCAGTTGTAAGCTGAATTTAAGATGGCTGTGTAGAAAGTTAAAAGCACGTAAACATTTATGAATGCGATTCTTGTAGCTGGAAGGAACCAAAGCGGAAGTAAATAATCCAAAAGTTCAATGGCAAAACCTCTGATCTTCTTTAACAAACTGAAAAGGGAAAGAGTAAGAATGAAATTTGAGTTCGAGTTATTTTTACAATTAAGAAGTAATTAAGTAAGGTAACCATTAAATTTCATGGTCCATTTAAAAATTATAAGATACATACAATATGCGCAAGGGAGTTTGGCGGTGGACCGACAGACGGGCCCGACAGATAGCCCGTCTCCTTCACTACTATTACTAGACTAGTAGAAACGTAACGTAATAAGCACATTTGCACTCCCCAAACCTCTATGTGGACTATCCGGTGCTCCCAGTTCTGCATATGTGCTTTCGCCCTTAGCCCTTTACCTAACACGGTATTTTTAAAAAATAAATTAAATTTCACATTTTTCGAAAACAAATTTCACATTTTTTTAATAAAACCACACTAATATGGATATCATTAGAACCAGCTCAACGAGCTGGTTCTAAAAATATCCATATTTGTATGGTTTTATTGAGAAACTTCCGAGATATTTCGGGGTGTGGTAGGCTTATTCTGTTTAATTTTCTGGTCGTTTTTGGCCTCATGGGTTTAGCAGGATAGTTGCTAAGCCTTATGAATGTATGGGATCACCCTGTGTGGATTGTATCCATCTTTCACTTTGCTTTTTCTTTATTGATTGATTGTCCAATGTATGTACTGTATTCTTGGCTCAGACTTTATTTCCAGGCTATAATGCTGGAAGTTGTGTTTGTTTAACGTGTGGAGATTTATTGTTATTTATTAGTGTTTTTAGGGTCAAATACTTATGCTCAATGGCTAATCGTGACCGTGTCAGTTTTACGGGTGGAGGAAGCCGGAGTATCCGGAGAGAACCACCGAGCATCGACGAACAACTGTCAGCTCTTCAACATTATAATTCTGTTCAAGCTCCGCTCAAGCAGGGTTACAGGGTTGAAGACATGTGCACCATCGACGTGCAGTACGCCTTAGTACACGGCGTCTTCCTTCCCCCATGTAGGCAACCGAATAAAGTGCCTTGCCCAAGGACACAACGCGGGTCGTCCCGGACGGGAATCGAAATCGGGACCTTTGGCATAGAAACCCAACAGTCTACCACTGAGCCATTCAACCAACTAATTCATTCGAAAACATCTTATGGACACACGTGAGGATAATCTATCTTATAAGGTCTGCGATGAAAATCTGACGCACGCACGCACGCACGCACGCACGTGTCAGAAGGGTTTTCAGCTATTGTTTAGTACATAACCCTATAAATGGAGACGCATCTAATTTCTGCATTTATTAAGCTTGAAACATTATATGTTATTATGCCATTACATTAACAGGGTGTGCATAGTGATATATAATTCAGACACTATCCGTTCCATGAATATAATAGTCTCGGAGGTAAGATTTGCTAATTTGTTTGAAAAATTACAACTTTCAGTTACTGCAAAAATACATTCGATCAACAAAGAATCAAAGTGGGCACTTTCATACTTGCTTATAATTAGCTTGACAAAAAAAGCCAAGTTTCCTTTTGTGACTTTTAATAACGAAAACAACAGACAACTCCGAGAGCTGTCTGTTGTTTTCCTTTATTAAAAGTGCCAAAATGAAACTTCGCTTTATTCTACTGATGTCATACGTGTTTTCTCAAACAATTACATGCTTCTTAATTGGACCTTCCCCGTCCGTCAAAAAATTGCAGAGGAACTGTTTTTCCAAACCTGATTTTCACGACGATAAAAGTTAGGGGTAGTTTGTTTTAAATGCAGATAGAACACACAAAAATAGAAATTACGCAATGATAGTAATCTAAACTGATTTCATAAATTGCGCATGTTCTGGGAGATTTTCTTTTTTTATTACACGCCTGTTCTATGTAATCCCCTTTTACAGCAACACTAAACCATGTGGAAAATGAAAATCTGTTCCGCACGTATATGTGGAACGGAATCGTTGAGGGTCTATTTTTTAGAAACAAGCGAAGTTTTCTACAAATCGTGCTCCACACTTACAGTTTGAACCGCTAGCGATAGCTAAGAATCGTCTACTGAGTTCCAACGTGTTCTATGTGCCCGTAGGCACACAGAACACATTGGAACTCAGGTGACGAAATACTAACACGGGTTCTCCCCGCAAATTTGGTTGGCGAAAAAATATGTTATTTTTGTTGATAGGTGTCATATGGATTGCTGAGTGTCCTAATAATTGTTTTTGTTGACGAGAAGACGTGTAATAAACACAGACAGACACGCGTGTGTGAATGGGTTATTCGATATGGCGCTTGTGCCATCGCGGAAGGATAAAACACGTGGCCTGCGTCCTATCGTTCTATCCTTCCGCGATGGCGCGCGTGCTATCTTGATTAACCCATTCGCCCACGCGTGTCCCTCTGTGTACATATCTATCGTTGGAATAGATACCAACAATTTTATGTTTTTATTTTCGAAAATGCTAAACGATAACTCACCATATTTAACCGAGAGGTCATAATCTGTTTCAGTAACACGGCAGGTATACTGTAGACACGCACCACTTTTCCACTGATCGTTGTGTTTTCGACATCTACCATAAGTATCTGTACATTCTGAAAAATGGTATCATTGTCATCACGTAGCTTTTACAGTTGACGAATAATGTTTTTCTGCGAGTATATATTTACATTTGCTGGAACCATATTAGCAAACTTGAACAAACATGAATTCATTGAACCACAGCTCGCGTGATCCAATACTATAAAACGTTTACAATTATATTTTTAGACCCATTCTACCTATTGATATAAGTGAATAAAATGAACCATTATTATTTGCCAACGGGCAAATTGCTACATCTTTAAAAAAATACTATTGGCTCATTTCAATCTATTTAAAACCATAACAGAAAATACAATTTTAAAAGTTTCTAATATTGGTCTCTAAACTGTCTAAACGTTTCTTCAGGTGAAAATCTTTATAAAAATTTCATTTTATTGTTTGCGAAGTCATCAAAGAGAAGAGAAAGAAAAAACATTGAAGTATACACCAAAATATTAATGGTGAATCGTAGATTATACAGAAACAAAAAAATGTAGAAGTGCTGCCATTTTCATGAAAGTCATCTGAGGTCGTGGTAACATACAGTACTGCCGTCGTGGACTGGTCACATTACACGAGTGTGCAATACTTCTACGGATGCAGTAATATCTTACCTCCTACTGCCTGTCAACATCAATATACGCTGACAGCTATGGGTAATCTCCCCTTTGTTCATTGATTATTCAAAATAGCGGCAGCCGATAAACGCTTCAAGTTGAAAGATTGAGTGTTGGAAGCCCATATTTGGTCTGAAGTGCAGGTTAGGCAACTTAAAAGGTTTCATATTCTGTGGATGTGTGTCATGTCACCTTCGAAATGAAACTGCTTGGTATGTATGAATTTGCCTTGTTACAATTTATGGGAGAGTGTAGGCACTCTCCGATAAATTGTAACAAGGCAAAGACACGTGAACACATTGTGAGAATTCTCTCATTTAATTTTGATCGCTGTTGTTATTAGTTCTGTGCATCGATGCAGCAGTCGGTAAGATATATTCGTTACACAGTTTGTTGGTGGCCTAATATGGTATATATGGTGTCAGTTAATTCCATATTGGACTCGAGGTTCGCTCTCATCCAATATGAAATTAACTGACACCATATATACCATATTAGGCCACCAACAATTTGTGTAACTAATAATATTAGATTCCAAACACTAATTATAGGAATAATCATTCAAAATTGAATTAATGAAGCACCGAATACAACCCGGTGTTTCATTAATTAAAATTGTGATGATAAATTTTATTACCTGCCGGACATCACTGCTCACGTGTGGATTACGACCAGTCCACGGAGACTGTACTGTATTAAAATTTCTCCCCCCTCACGCACACATATATCGGAATATCACCCTTTGAAGCTGCATATTTTTCCATAATGCAACTAGGACTTTGAACAATCCAATTTTTTGACAGAGCCGGAAATGAAAAGATGGAATTGGTTGAATTCCTAGCTGAAAAGATATCAATACTACTTGGAATTTCGTTATTATGGCATTAGTTCGGGTGTGTGTGGGAGGGGGGTGGGGGATAATTCAGTAATAAGAGATTCAGTTTAGAAAGCGCAAACGGAATATCAAATGGAATAGTAAAAACGTATCCGTCAACTTGTTTTGCTCGAGTTTAAAATATAATCCGTGTTAGGACTTGAATTAAAATAATTTATTTTTTTTAAACAAAAGAGTGACTCATGTACATCCATCAGGCTAGTGACAACGATTGTTGTTAATTTTGAAATACAATATTTTTATACTTTCAGGGCAACTAATATATATTGACATTAATCGTCTTCACATTCAACATCGTTACACGAGAGAAAAGGCTCAATTTACTGCAGTTGAAGTACTGAAATTTTGTTTTCGTATATAATACAGTAACCGTGGACTGGTCGAAATCCACATGTGGGCAGTGATGTCCACGTCACTGGTACGCACCAAAACCAGTCAAGCTTTAACAAGTAGTCTTCGTATTGCAAAAAGTTAAAGTTCGGGCTCCGACAGCGAGCTCAAATTTGATCCCATGGACTGAATCTGACCACCTAGAGGTCCTGTATATCAGATATCAAGATATTTTGACGAGTGGATCGGAAGAAAAATATTTGTAAAGAAATTTCCTCCGACCACAATAGGTCCTGTATATCAGATATCAAGATATTTTGATGAGTGGATCGGAAGAAAAAGATTTGTAAAGAAATTTCCTCATATTGCGCTAAATTAAAAATTGGATTTCAATAGGGAGTCCACATATAACCCCAGGGACTTGATTTGAACAAACTTGAATCTGACCACCTGGGATGCTGTTTAGTGAGCACCATAAGATTTTGACAGGTGGATCGGAAAAAGATATTTAAAAAACTGCCTCATATTGAACTAAGTTAAAATTAGAGTTCCCATCGGAAACCCATATATCAATTCAGTGACCTGATTTGAACAGTCTGGAATTAGACCCCACTGAGAATGCTGCATACTGAATATCAGAAGATTCTGACTGGCTGTTCCTCATATTATACCTAAATCTGACTTGTGTTTGTTCAATGGTGGTTCTGCCACTTATCTGCATCCAGTTCGCACATATCAATTGATCTTGTAATTGCATGCCCCTCGATTGTTTTGGAAGGTCAAGACGACTTGTGTGGGAGTGACCACTTTCAAATTGTGTCGAAGAGTGTGGTTCTGGCGGACGATGAGAGGGAGCCCCGATGGAGGTTTAAAAGGACTAACTCATCTCGCTTTTTGTTCTGAGCGACTAACACGGGAAAAACGTGTAGAAAGTGTCAATCAAGATTTAGTGGAACATTTCACTAGGGGAATTGCTCGAAGTTGCAAACACAGCCATTCCTAAAACCCCTGCAAATCTAAAAGTGTTCACAAAACCATGGTTTGATAAAGATTGTAAGCATGCTATAATGGATCGCAAGAAAACTTAACGGGCACTTCATAAGGCACCAACTACAAATAATTTGGACAAACTACGTATAGGTCGGGCATAAACAAGACGACTTATAAAACAAACACAAAAAAAAGTTCTTGGGAAACTTATGTTAATAAACTTAATCAGCGCACACCTATCAAAAATATTTGTAAAATGATTAAAAAGTAAAGAAAAAGAGTTAAAATAAAAAATACAACACCTCAACGAAAGCAACACACTAATTACACCGAAAAATGAAACATCGAACAAACTGGCCTCAACATTTTCTTAACCCTTTAAACACTGGTGGTATCTTCCATGTTAGTTCAATAGCAGCAATTGGAAGAGTCCATATTCATTATTTGGGGAAAGACCAATTAATATTTTCAAAGTGCAGCTCTGGAACGGTACGTTGAACATATTGATTGGTCTACACCACACATTCACGTAGCAGCCACCCCCTTAATGAAACTATGGCGTAGCAATTGCCTGGGCAGGAAAAATGCCGCTGGTGTTCAAAGGGTTAACATTCGTCGCCTGAAAATTGTAATTCAGAATTCGTTAAATTTAGAAAACAACAGGACAACAAACGATCAAATTTACCTCTGACAATTTAGAGGATTACAATGAACCTTACTCAATGGAAGAGTTAAATAAATATTTATATAAAGCAAAAGATACTGTCATTGGGTTCGATTAAACCCACTTTCAACTTTTAAAACATCTGCCTCAAACTTCACTTAAACTTTTTCTTTTAATTTCCAATGACATATGGGTGACTGGCCAGATTTACCTTCCTGGCGAATAGCAACAATAATTCCCATTCCAAAGCCCGATAAGACCATTGCAATCCAAGAAATAACAGACGTATTGCATTAATATATTGCCTGTGTAATTCCATGGAAAGGTTGATCAGTGATCGACTTGCCTGGTTCCTGGAATCGAATAATCTACTTGCAAGTTTTCAGTGTGGTTCCAGGTGACAGAGAAGTACTATGTGTCTTTTGTTAGACTTGAAACGTTCATTAAAAAAATAAGGCAGAACATGTGGTCGCCATCTCTTTTTTCTCGAGAAAACATATTTTTAATAGAATTTATTAAAGGATCGTCAATTTCAAGTTCGTGCTGGTTTTCATTATTTTGCACGCAAAAATTGGGAGTCCCTCAGGGTAGTATTCTATCTGTTACCCTATTCTCTGTTAAAATCAATCCCATCATCAACGCAACTGAGAACATGGTAGATTCGTTGTCTATAGATGACTGTTTAATTTGTTACAGCAGTAAAACATGAATACATTGAGTGTAAACTTCAGCTGTGCTTAAACACGGTTCCGAAATAGGCAAAAAATGCCTTTTCTTGTCCAGGGTGTACTTTAGTTACAAAACAGAAATGATCAATGCCCACATATGATAGCCTAATGCATATCCAAGCCGAGTTACTTTCGTTGCAGTACAAAAAACAGGAAATTTAAACAAAGCAAACAGTTCGCACCGTATGTAAAATCCTTGAACATTCTCTGTTCTCCCGATATACTTTTCACAACAAACTTCAGAGCTCATAATTTCCGATGTCTGCTATGAAACGCTTACTTTTGAGCGTTCGGATCGACATTCTTCGCGAATAAATTGAATCACAATCGATTCTACAGGTGGGTAGGTCAAAGACTCAAGATTGGTTCTCTTACAAAATTGTCCACTTCTCAGTAAAATCCATTCAGCCATTCAAATCATCGTCCGTTTAATCCAATTCGCAATTAATTACAGTGAATTCCGTTTCAGGGTGGGTGTGTAAAAAGTACAGCACCACACTTTTGTTTGAATGGGTTAGCGATTACTGGACGAGAGCAGATGGCGCTGGGAGACCACAAGAGCTGTTAGGCTGAAGTAGTATCCGAGCGCCGCTCGCTATCGTCCAGTAATTGATAACCCTTTCAAACATAAGCGTTGTTCTATATATTTAATACATATCGTATGGCGAGGAAAGCATTTCGTTGCAGCCAGTTTCCTCATGACTGGCCGAGTATTCTATACGGTGATATAAAAAGGCACATTTGTTTGGTTGGTCCTTAAATTGTTTGATAACAGGTCGTTCAGTATACATTTGTAGATGGTAATATGTATTTATCGCTAACTGTTGCGGAATACATCCCATTTGTACCTTTTATTAAAGTATCTCTAACTAATCGATGTTTCAATTTCAAACTACTTTCCAAGATATTATAGGAACTTGTTAGATATGAACTCAGTACAGTCATTTGAAACGATGTCATAGTAACAAAAATCAGGGACTTGGTAAAGAATTTTATGGTAGTTCTTATATATATAGTGTTTAACCCTTGAACCCGAGCGGCCGCTTTTCCTGCCAGGAACATGATACGTCATAATTTCATTAAATAGGATAGATGCTAAGTGCATGTGTGTGGTAGTCCAATCAATATTTTCAACGTGCAGCCACAGGGTTGAACGTTGACAATATTAATTGGCCTACCCCTAAATAATGAACACGGACTCTTCCAGTTTCTGTCATTGAAGCAATATGGGAGATACCAAAAGGGTTCAAAGGGTGAAGAAGCATTAGGTCAACCAAAATAAAACCCAGTAAAGCAGCAACACAAAAAAAATATCTTACCAACGGACTCTATTTTCATATAAGTTGTGTATTCGTTTTGATGGCACACGTAATGTTTGCACCCAACATCTTGAAAATATTTCTCTCCGACTGAAAGGCATTTACCTTCAAACTGGCATCCTGCAAAAAATTAAATGATTAGACAAGGTAACCAGCCCAAACATCCTTTAACAGCTTGGCAGATGGGCACGAAGAACAGGCGAGGGCGCAATGCTGTAGTCTTTGTAAAATAGACCTGGCGGTCTGCCATGGTAACACTTCGTCTATACTCTATTGCTGATATTTCCTGAAAGCCTGTTACGGATTATTACAACAGCTAACCGAGCAGGAACCAACACTATGAAACTTTTATAATAGTATTTTCTAGAACTGTAGTTTACACTTATTAATACAACTGACAAAAATGAATCATTGGCATTTTAAAAGATATGGAAAATTGCCACGTCTCTGAATGCTAATGGTTCATTTCAACCCATTTAAAGTCGTAACTAGAAAATACAATCCTAGAAAATACAAATGTAAAATGTTTATAGTATTGGCAACTTGGCCCCTGATCGTCATATTCTGTTGGTCACACAAGGCGCTCAAGGCCTTGTGTTTGGCGTGGCTAATCACTTGTCAACAAGACGGAATACGACAACATAGATTGAATGCTGTAATAATTTCTTTATTATATACAAGTAGATGTTCCAAATTGAATACAACATCTGAAATGTAAACAAAGAAAGTAAATAAATATTATAAATTATTGTGATGAATTGACGGTAACATGGTCTGAGGTTTGCCGCTCGGAGCTTATGTTCAACAGAGACGTGAAGCGTCGAGGTTGAACATACGCTCCGAGCCGCAAACCTCAGACCACGTTACAGCCAATTCATCACAATAACGTATATGTTCCAATAGGACACTACCCATAGCCCAAAACCTACATCGTGAAACATGAGAGGTTTATTTACTAAACTTGTGATCGTTAAAAGTTACCTTATTAAACGCAACTTTTAACGATCACAGGCTTAGTAAATAAATCTCTCGTGTACCCACGCCGGCTCTGGATTAATAAACAATAAAGCCAAATAAACACATTCCACTTCGCCCGGAACACAGTTTGCTGCACGTGTGAAAAATCCAGAAAAAAGAAGCGGCTTGCCAGTCACTCCGTTGACGAAGCAATTACGAAACGGCCGACGTCATTTCAAATATTTCGCGTTGTGATGTCAGACAGTAACATTTGCTACTACAGCCATAAACATAAAATAAACTACGCCAGCTCTCATCCAATCAGAGGGCGAGGATTTTACTCTCATTGGAACATGGAATGTTTATTATACCCCCACTTTCGAAGAAAATGATGGTATACTGGATTACATGCGCCCGTGCGTCGGTCCGTGCGCCTGTGCGTCCGTCCGTCCGTGTGTGAGTCCGTCCGAGAATATTCATAACTTTAATAACTTAAGTAAATTATTATTTGCTATAATATTTGTTGGTCATAGGTATGCCCACACTAGTTATTTTCTTTTATTACATTCCTCAGTTCGTTTTGCATTGAATTTAATATTGATTAAAAAGTGGTAATGTCACGAGTGAATTATGTCACTTCAATAGTAACTTTGGAACGACTGATGTATATAAGCCACGCCCCCACGTGGATTTGTTGATTTTTTGTTTTCCAGTTCCACATCAGTTAATTAAAATGAATTTTCCTTCTGAATATTTTTAAAAATCCTTTCTTTCCTCTATGAACAGGTTCGTTAGCACAGTTGACAAAACCCAAATGGAAATGTTTTATCTTATGGCTGAATGCCATTCCCCAAATGCGACTGGAACGCCACATAAAATAGTAAAATATCGAACGAAAGTCACAAAAATAAAACTGGGCCATTTCCAATCGAATATTTGACACAGAAACTGATGTATTCATACGCGCTAATTTCAGAGTTGCATTTGCGAATATTTTGTGTTGAATTATTTTTAATGAAAGACATTTTGGTCTGAAATGTCATTTACTAAAGAGAGTGACCCATTCTTACGGCAAGTTACGGTATATAATTCGCCTCGAGACAAGACTATTTCGTATTTCCTTCCTGCTAATTTTAGAAATGTTTCCGTGTTTACACTAAATTGGATTATATCTGATAATAGTTTCGGTTGAATTATTATAGTAAAAGACCTCTTTATTCCACATGTCATGTAATAAACAGAGTAATCAATTTGTTTTGAGCGTTACGGTAAATAATTCATTACTGTTTCGTAAATCACTCGGGCTACGCCCTCGTGATTTACTCACGTCCCGTCTCTCGATGAATTATTTACCGTAACGCTCAAAACAAATTGATTACTCTCTATTTTTTATTACTTGTTTTTATCACTTGTTCACTTAAAAATTGTGTCCGTCCGAGCCAAATTTTGTCTGTTCAGCCTGTATCTCGGGTATCGAATGTTCTGTTGCAATGAAATTTTCCGTGAACACTGCTTATGGTATAGGCTTTAAATAGAGGATTCAACGATATTTCTCACATTCTCCATTTTAGAGTTATCCTCCTTTTTTAGCTGCGACTAGCAGCTCTATAAGTGGCAATGTCGGTCTGCCTGTCTATCTGTCGGTCTGTCTGTCTGTCGGTCGGTCGGTCGGTCGGTCTGTGACCAACGAGTTTCAAAACTCAATAACTTTTGAATTACTTGATGGAATGACTTTATATTTGGCATGTAAGTGTATCTTATTGATGTCTAGCCACTGTTCAGTGCATGTGTTGTTCCAAATATTTTTCTTGGAGTTATGGCCCGTCGGTCGGTCGGTCGGTCGGTCGGTCTGTCTGTCGGTCGGTCTGTCTGTCTGTGACCAACAAGTTTCAAAACTCAATAACGTTTGAAATACTTGATGGAATGACTTTATATTTGGCATGTAAGTGTATCTTATTGATGTCTAGACACTGTTCAATGCATGTGTTGTTCCAAATATTTTTCTTGGAGTTATGGCCCTTGATGAACTTAGAACTTTTTGAGATTGCACCACCCGTCGCAGCTACGGCGTCAATGTCACGATTGTTTACTTAGAAATTGTAGGAAATAGACATTATTTGTCTGTTCAGCATGTATCTCAGGTATGGGTTATCAGATTTCAGTGAAATATGGCATGCAGTTCGCCTATGAAAAAGGCTTCTGCCTCATTGCATAAAACTTCCAAACACCAAACAATTTACCATACCTTTTGACTTAGAAATTGTTGGAAATTGTTATACCCCCACTTTTGAAGAAAATGGGGAGGGGGAGGGGGAGTATACTGGATTACATGCGTCCGTCTGTGCGTATGTCCGTCCATCCATCCGTGCGTCCGTCCATGTGTGAGTCCGTCCGAGAATATTTATAACTTTCATTATTTTCTATAATATTTGTTGGTCACAGGTATGCCCACACTAGGCGGTACACCTCATGGGGGTATGCACCGGACGACAGTCCAGCTCTTGTTCACATTGCTCAGCACAAAGATTTTCGAATATTTTGAAATTTGTTGTCTCAAACAATTTTCCGAGCCATCGGCTTCACTTGAGCCTAGTTTGAGACTGGTGTGATAAAGATTCGGAAGAGTAGATACCCTCGTTTTCCGACCTCAATTTATGAACAAATGAGGAGCTATTTGGGGTGGCCATATAAAAATATAGAACATGTGATTGTATACATTGGATCATCCATCATAACGAATGAACCAGGGACCCACGAATCTAAAATTTCGAGTCGAATCGAAGCTCTAATCGATTCGGGCTGAGGATTTCAAAAGAAATCGAATCATATAGCTCGTCAAGTTGTAAATATTGCACCCTCTTACAACCGTGAATATTGCCAGTCGCCTCTCAAGTATTGCGCTCAACGGTGCAGGTGGTTACAGCATACACACACCTGTCGAGGAACGTTAGCCACCCCCACCCCCCCCCCCCCCCCCACTCCGTCGGGGAGATAAAATTATACAAACACCATGGAATTAGAGATGATATTTCCGAAGACCCGATACACGTGCACTATATAGGGATAACCCAATGGACATATAATCACCGTGGAAAAGGCAGTATTAACCCTTTATCTAACATGAAAAGCAGACGACACTTGCCAAAAAAATCTTGAATAACTAACTTTTTTAATTTTTTGTCTCAAAAACATAGGTTATGACCCCTCATTGAAACGAGCTCGACGAGCTCGTTCCAACGAAGGGTCTTAATCTGTTTTTGAGACAAAAAATTAAAAAATAATGAA
The DNA here is from genome assembly GCA_031216915.1 of Pictodentalium vernedei. Taxonomy (NCBI): domain Eukaryota; kingdom Metazoa; phylum Mollusca; class Scaphopoda; order Dentaliida; family Dentaliidae; genus Pictodentalium; species Pictodentalium vernedei. Next base: position 320,722,541 of record CM062297.1, read on the forward strand.
AATTAATTGGCGATTTTTGAGCCTAGCGCTGGCCGGTTATGGTCGTTACGTTGGGTAAAGGGTAATTACATTGCGAACGTTCTATTTTACTCCCACCGATACCAGAAACTTTCTACACAATCACTGGTCGACACACATCTAGACTCTGTTGTTCTGCACAATCACTGGTCGACAAACATTTAGTCTGTGCTGTGATTTATATCGTACTTATTAAAGTTGTGGCTTGTAGAACTAGGTATCAAAAACATGTATCATGTCAAATCGGCCACATTCTTTCTTTTTTGCGTTTCGTTTTGACTCTCTCAAAGTCTCTAGAGTCACGAATATTGCGACCTTTTCCAATCAAAACAAACATTCTCACACCGGGCCAGTGGGTCTAGAGACTCTCTTGCACCCTGTGGGGGCACATTGCCTCCGCGTCAGGGAAATACTGGCGCCACTCCTGCAACGGTGTTACGTCTGTATTGGCAAGTCAACTAGAGAACGGAATTTCAGAACGGAATCAAGTAGTTTCAAATGCGGAATCCCCTGAAATCGTCATCTTTCATCGAGTCTCGGGTACAGAGTGTCCTGGTGATAGACGAAAAGATCAAGAGGGGCACTTAATAAGAGTTTGGGAACGACGATTTCAAAACTTCCAAAATCAGCGGGACCGGATTATGGGTGTATGGGTTTCGTAACTGATAGTTCAAGTCCAGAGTAGACAAAATATTCCAAGTCCCAACTGCATCGTCTAAGGCATGCATTGATGATGTAGTTGGAATTTTAGTCAGTCAGGATTGTGGTGACAAACTCAAAACTTTATTGGAAATGTATTTGTGAATAAAAACTGTGCATACTGTAGTGGTGACACCACTTCTTGTTTAATTATCATGTTCCGGTACGATATTCAAAATTGATCCTGTTGGGCCCGAACACCCCGAATCGGGTACAGAAAACCTCAATTTGTATTGCTGAATGTGTTTGACGTTGGTCCAGGTATTAAAGCTAGTCTTGTAAGATAGTAAATGTATACCAGCAAGAGCGAATCGATAAGACTCAAATCCAGATGAAAATGTCCCGACTGAAAAAAACAGTGGGTGTGTCTGCGTGGGCGTGGGGCGGTGGTAAATACCCAATACCCACTAAACCCCTTTTAGCAGCGCCCCTGGAAGTAAAGGATATTGCCAGAGTTTAAAACGATGACAGAAGTACTGGAATTAAGGAATTTAAACTAATAACAATTTGTGTTTAATTGCCTGTCCGTTGCAATTCATATTACATTTTTAGAATGCTAATACTGGAAAACATGACGCGTCAACTTAAGGTTTATAATTTCCACCTATCCCGCTTTAGCTCTCGAGGGTCAAATATGCTGTTCGGGCCAAATGAATGCGGAACACGAATATTCCGAATTTTTAAGACGGAACACAACGAGGCTGGAGTACGGGGTCTGGAATCAACGAGATGGCGTTTTTCTTTCATTTCACGCGCCCCTCGGGACAAGGAAAACCCCAACAAGGATCGTTGACTCATGTCCCCCGAACAACACCCGAGTTGCGGACTATATGTGTACTATGATTTAACTTCAGTTAACACTTTACCCAAACGTAACGGCCAAAACTGGCCAGAGCTATTCTCAAAAATCGCCAATTAATTTTCATTATTTTTTGTCTCAAAAACATATGTTATGACCCCTCTTTGGAACGAGCTCGTCGAGCTCGTTCCAATGAGGGGTCATAACCTATGTTTTTGAGACAAAAAATGAAAAAAAATAGTTATTCAAGAATTCTTTTGGCAAGTGTCGTCTGCTTTTCATGTTAGGTAAAGGGTTATGTGGATGAAGCTGATATTTATAAATATATTTTTCTTAAAACTTATAAAATATTTATAAAATATCAACTTCAGCAATCTGTTTATATTCTTGCTCAACAGTTTTATGTCGAAGCATTTCATTCACGTCATTCAGACGCGTAACGTCCAATCAGGTGCGTTGTTACATAACGTTCTTACACGAAATCTGGATTCCACGAGTGGTGTGTCTCGCACATTTCTCAATGACTGTATAGTATCGTGTGACGTTGAATACGCGCAACAATCGGAGTTTAACCCTTTACCCAACGAATCGCCGGCATCCGCCCGCGTAATATGCAAATTCAGCAGTTGAAAAAAATATTATTTTTCAAACATTTTCAACAAAACCATATCATGTGACCCCACGTTGGAACGAGCTCGTTCCAACGAGGGGTCACATGATATGGTTTTGTTGAAATTTTTTGAAAAATTTGAAAAAATGATATTTAAAATAATAAATTGTGATATCGTCTGCGTTGGGTAAAGGGTTAAATAATTTCCTCTGCAAACTGATGCCACAAATTCAGAAATGTCAGTTGCAAAGTGTTTTTCCGTAAACTAAAAAAATTCCGGAAGCTATTTGTGTTACTATTCCACATCCAATACGCTTTCGGCCCCACAGAGCAGATCTGTTTCTCAGGTAATTGTTTTGTAAAACTGCAGTTGGGCTGGTGTTTTTTATTATTTTTTTTTCATTTTTGTAATTATTTGTTTGCCATAAAAAGTTCATGTTCTTGGTTTGTTTTATGTGTAAACCTTCATAATCTACAGAATAGCATGGGTGGTGGTGTATTTCATCCCTTGAGTGCAAGAAGATTTTGAAATGCTAGAACAGTGCAAACTATTGCTGCAGTCAAGGGACAGATTTATCAGTTTTATTTACTTGGGTAAAATATCAGATGTAAAAAAATACATTTTATTTTTTAAGTTTGCTTTGGTTATAAAAAGAGAGCATGCGGCAGCCAAAGGACCATGCGGGAGGGCCTGAGAAACATTTTTTTTAACTTTTTAGACCTAAATTATAGATATTTATGATACAGTGTCCTTTAAATGTGTTCTTTGGCTTCAGAAGGCAACCATGACCCACCATAAACATTTTGATATTCATAGGTCTCACTGCTATTCGAGGTGAAGATTATCACCCCAAAAAATGAAAAACTTCAGTCATTGACTTCGTCGGTGACTTCTCTTCAACATTTTAATCCTTTACCCAACGAATCGCCCGTATCCGCCCGCGTAATATGCAGATTGAGCAGTTGAAAAAATATTATTTTTCAAACAAATTCAACAAAACCATATCATGTGACCCCTCGTTGGAACGAGCTCGTTGAGCTCGTTCCAACGAGGGGTCACATGATATGGTTTTGTTGAAGTTTTTTGAAAAATTTTAAAAAATGATACTTAAAATAATAAATTTTGATATCGTCTGCGTTGGGTAAAGGGTACACGAAAGGCCGTTTTTCCGTCCCATGGTCGTGATACGACCCGAATTCATAAAGCAGATAGTTAGTTGCCCAGTGAATTTGAATAGTGGACCAATGCTGCCCGTTGAAAATGTTGATTGGTCTTCCTTTCCCCCAGTTTCGAATATAGACTCTACCAAATGATGATTCTGAATTAGTATGGGATATACCACCAGGCTTAAAGGGGCTAAACGAATTGGGAGCTGTGGTGAGTTGAACTGAATCATAATTAATAAAATAACACTAAATGGGACACAGGATAACAGAACATAACCTATTAAAATTAGAATAAATTTGACACTATCTGATGCACATCACAGAATGTAATAATAGTTATGGTTAGACCACTGACTTGAAATGCCTGCCAACGCCGAACACTATTGAATTTATCTGCAGTATATATACATAACATGTAACCCAGGATAACCCTCACTCTGCGAAACCAGTCGGGAGTGTGGTAGCTCAATGGTTACGGCACTGGTCCGATTCCCATCAGGGGCAACTACGTAGAGTCCTTGGGCAAGGCACTTAATCTCGATTGCCCATTTGAGGGCACGATGGCGCCGTGTACTAGGTGTACTGCGCGTCGATGGTGCACCTGCCTTCGCGAAATGCTAACCCTGTGTGTGTATATTGGCATTACGCGCTGCTGCTCGGTGGTTCTCTCCAGATACTCCGACTTCCGCCATCCCTAAAAGTGTCCGACACGAGGCGATCCTGGCTGCCGAAATTCTCGTTAAACTCGACTAAGTCTAAACCATTTCCCCTGTCCAAGTCTAAAATCGCGCAATAAATGTATTGAACCTGGGGTTGGAACATTTCTTTGATTTTATTCTGTTCGTGTGGCTTAACCCTTTGAACTCGATAGGCCGATTTACCAGTCCAGGATCGTGTTACGACCCGAATTCATAAAGGAGATAGTTGCTCAGTGAATTTAAGTGGAAGAGCAATCAGGATATTCAACGTGAAGCACCACGGATGCACGTTGAACATATTCATTGGTTTTTCCCCATGTAACGAATATTGACTCTACCAATCGAATGCTCTGAACTGGCGTGGAATATACCACCAGAGTCCAAATGTGTAACTCTGGGAGAATTTCAGCTTTTTATTCACCAAATTATATTGCAAGAGATTTATTTTTCTGTGCATGTTCAAAATAAAATCATACCACCATTAGGGTGAAAGCTTGATTTGGCGGGATAACAGTGCTGTTAGACTCGCATATTACGAAGGAATGTTGAACAGTTTTACGTTTTACTGAATTGACAGAGGAAAACACAAACACTGTTTCATTTGGCTTCCAAAAGCGCCTTCCACACTGTTAGGTTTGCATAGCACAACAGCCACAAAATATAGTAATACGTGCAAGGACTGCAAAGAATAACCCGAATATATTAGAGTATTTCTTGGAAATGTGGTGGGTGTTGCAAATGTTCCAGAAAAAAAAAATTGTAGTTCGTGCTAAGATCTGCCAAGACGAACATTATTGCCTACATTCCTGGAACTTTTTTTCGCACTCCCACCCCCCCCCCCCCCCCACTCCCTCGAAATACATCAGTATTTAGGCCTTTTTTCTTCATATGCCTAGATTGCGACCCTTTCAGTTGTAAAAAAACTCGCTTTAATTAGGGGACCATAAGCTATGTTTATGCGTTAGATGAACAAATGAGACATAAATGGCGAGTTTTATGAATATCACTGGTCGGATGTGGGCGTTACTATCACTAAAGGGTTAAGATTTTTTGTGACGCATTCAGTTGATAACCGCATAAACGTTGGGTTGAAATTAAATAGATAATATAAGAACCTCAATGAACAAGTGCATGCTGCACCTCGACGTCACAAACAGTGCATAATTTCCGTACATAATTAGTCTGTGTGAATCACGCAGACTATTGTTTTTGTATGGTTTCTTTTCCTTTCTTCTTCTACTTCTTCTTCTTCTCCCGCCTTTTGTCTTCTAAGCACTCCCTTGTCCGCAAGATGACCCGAAAACGAATTGTCCTATCTCGCTGATATTTGGTGTACTGGCAGACAGTCACTAGTTCTCGACATCCTATGGTCGCTAGAGCCCTCGACGATGGCCCAGTCGGCCACAGGGTTTTCAATTCAATTCAGTTTATTCACTCATACAAGGTTTTATACAATGTACATGTACATGAGGTCATGCAGCATGAATACAGTGTTTAACGGAAGGTCAGATAAATAAATTATGCAGATATGTGGTTGGAGGTTTGGAGCTTCTAACTTCTTGTAACAGTAAATTATCCCGAAGCAATAGTTATTCACACTGGAGAACAATGTAAACAATGATATTACAGAAGTGGAGTTAGCTGTCAAACTTTAAATGTTATCTGTTATTTTAATCAGGTGCCCTTTGCAAGGAAATGTATAAATTATTCAGTTCTTTGCCTTTAACCCTCTCAAGACTTCAATGTGGGTTCCAGAGATTCATTTCCTGCAATATGAGACTAATGATAACCCTTCCATACTCACATTACTCACCTAAACACCATTCAAATAAGTGACAGAGCCTAAAACGTCCATTTCTGATTTCTTGTTCGAACCCTTTGGATGCTGTGCACATCTATGCTTTTTCTGGTTTCTTGGAAACACTTATCTGATTCCTGTATGAATATCTTTACATACTGTTAACGAAAACCTACTTTCTGATTTCTTAAAAAATATTATACTTCCGGAAATAAGCATCTATAAATTTTCTTTCTATATTGTTATTTCTGATGCTTTAACCATTTTCACACAGACTTGAATTTACTGGATGCAATAAATTTTGTTTCTCCAGTTGACACAGTTTTTTTTAACTTCGCTTACGACATGTAAAAATTCCAAGTTTTCTCCACTTCAGCAGTCTCGGAATTTTTTTTTCGATCTCTCTCTTTTCGGCTTTAAATAGAGCTGCACACTTCATTCAGTTTATTGAGTATACTTCGAAATGAAATATAAATCGGCGACATAAAAACAGATTTCCCACGCCATTAGGACAGTTGGCACATTTGATAATCAGTGGTGAATTCATTCAGCCCTGACAAGGTGAAGGCCTCCCTCTCAGAGGCGTCGGACCCGGGGGGGGGGGGGGGGGAAGGGGGGATAAGTCACGAGCCCCTCCACTTTTCCACATATATGTTTCGTAGTTACACAATGAGTTAAAATGGGCGCATGCAAACGATTCAATGTACAGGCATTCCTGTAACAAAGAATCCCACTTTCGATCGCTTCGGTCCGTTTCTTCTACTTCAGCAATCATCCAACCCGAAGGCCAGCCTTCAGGTTGGAAAATGGTTGAAGCAGAAGAAACGGACAAGACAGTGACCACACAGCACAGCGGCATATTCATCAAAACGAGAGATTATAGCGAGTCATGGTACATTTACCGATATTCGATTGTAACCTTTCTCACATTGGGTCGAACCATGGTAGCATTGTCAATTTGAGCCCTCCACTTTTATGGAGCTTCCGGCGTCCCTGCTGCTTCCAGAAATTTCCCTATGTTTCTTATCAGTGCATACCCGCGAACGCAATGATTTGTGTTCTTCAGTGAACGTGGTTAGAATCTTGACATTTATTTTCACATGGACACTTTTTTTCCTAATACATCCCAAGGCAGAATGGGGCTGGTAGAATGAGAGCTTGAAGTAGCTGCTGGACAAGGCTGGCGGAAACATGTCAAGTATATGGAGGGTGGATTTTTAATAAGTAGGTGGAAAGCGCTTTTCATTTTTTTAATGAAAATGATGTCAATGGGCCAAAAAACCTAACACCAGGTTTGTTGAAACCAGAGGCCCATAAGCCAAAGCTTTGCGTTTATTTATTTATTTATTTATTTATTTATTTATTTATTTATTTATTTATTTATTTATTTATTTATGAAGCTAGACCCTCCCTTCCCCACCTTTCTGATCATATATTTTATCCCGTCTCACATATTTGGTGAAAAAAAGTTACGCATCAACGTGTTTTAATCAACATTTAATTAGCATTATTATATAACCCTGAACGCAATACAAATGTATTGATTTTTTAAAAAAATATTTATTTATTTATTTACTAATTTATTTATTATTTATTTATTTTACAAGACGTTGATACTTTTTGCCAACATAAAAATGTCACATTGCGGTGACAGTCCACTTTTGCCATATCGTTTGGAGTGCGGAAATGTCACCGGAGCATGAACTTCCCTTCATAACTTTATTGGTAAGCTGAATACCGATGTTATAGAAACTGCTGTTGGCTAATCATACTTACCCCCACATGAGTTTTCGATAGCTAAAAAAGAAGAAACAAAAACGTAAACAGTTTAGCAAAAAAATAATGCAAGATATTTTTTATCAGGCAGGAGATAAAACAAAGGTACATGCCTCGGTTTACCCTTATGGACGACATCGCTTATGGTCCAGCGAACGTTCGAGATTCGTTCGATTTTCTACAGATTCAGTTCGATTCGAAATCATCTGGATTATTCGTGAAAAAACTTTGAATCTCGAGGAGTTTTGGATATTTTATATTTCCAATGACAGTCTTCTCACAGCCCATTGCTTCAATCGTAAGAATGGTTTTCATCTGCCTTTAAAACCATGTCCTATGAATACGTGAATTGATTGAACAAATGAATGAATGAATGAATGCTTATTTGCAATATATGTAACGCTTACATGAACGAAGTAATCATAATACAGATTAAGTAAAATTATATGAATGTGAATGTATGAAAACAGTTACTCAGTTGGTTACATATATTGCATGGACATGGCATAGCCTGATTGGCTGTCTCCTTGCAAATCCACCATACAGGCTATAACATTTCTCCAAGACTGCAGTTTGCATTGGTTGGTGACGTATAGATCTTCGATCCAGGTTGCTGTTAAGATAGTAGTCTTGCTCGCTTCTAGTATCTTATTCGAGTTTTGTGAATGGTTCGCGCAAGGAAGATCACGGGGATCAATATTAGCATCCACAACATGTTGATTTGAATTTGATACGAAAGCGTCTCGAAGAGATTGTCGTGACACACCAATTTGTAACTGGAACTACTAACATCTGCGTCTGGTCGTTTCTCAGATGGACCTTACCGAGAGGACTGGAGCTTTTTAGCTTAGACAATTTAGACCGGCTGTTTGATTGGGGGTTGTTGGCTTCACTGACAACGCAATGTCGATGGCCAGGCATGTCGTGTACTAACTGTGTAAATAATGATTGACCATTATAATAACTTCACACAGTTACACAGCAAACACAACCAAAAAACACAATACCGGCTGGAAGAAGGTATGACAACTGTCGACAAAGGAATCAATCAGGCCAGATGTGGCACCGTGAAGTAACGGATCAAGTAACGGATGAACGATTGCTTCAAGCGATACATTCATACAGACGCTATGCTTGGTGAAGTAAACTGCACAGTCTGTATAACTGATTTTAACAGTATTACACACAGTACAGTCGCCGTGGACTGGTTATAATCCACGCGTGGGTAGTGACGTCTACGCATGCGTTTACCAGGTCATAAAAGCATCATGTTCAAAATTTTAATTAATGGAGCACCGGGCTGTACCCGGTGCATCAGTAATTAAATTTTTGTATGCTTATTCGTATAATCAGTGTTTGGAATCTAATATTATTGCTCACCCGTGGAAAGTGACCATTCCACGGCGGTCGTTCGCTATAGTAGTCGGTAAGCAACATCTTATTAAATTAGCACCAACAGGGCCGGCATTCCTAATTGGTCATACTGGACACACCAGGGTTGGCTGATGTAAATCATTGATTTAAATCATTAATTTAAATTATGATTTATATCAAAGATTGAAAAAAAAAATCATTGATTTAAATAAAAAATTTACAAATATTCAGAAATATTTTCAAAACAACTTGGAAATGAGCTGAAACAAGATGGAGGGCAAATTAACTGTTGAAATACAGTTATTAGCCCATGTTTATGACAGTTTGAACTAATATGTGTAATGGGAACATACATCCCACGGTGTCGTGATTGCTGGAACGTGCTGTAGGGAAGTTAATTGTTCCTCAATCTTTTATAACTTTATATAATTTTCAGCAAATTTTATAATATGAATAAAACTATATTTAAGTAAACAAAGATTTTAAACCACAAAAATATTTTTGATAATCTTTCAATGAACCCATCAAAAATACGAAATCAACTCCGAGAACAACTATCAGCGAGTATCTATAAGTATCAAAAGTATCAAAAATGGTTTTCAGGAAGTCATCTTCCTTCCAGCAAAGCTGTAACAAAGAGAAAACACAAGTTTCAATGATTCCTCTCCATTCCCGCCTATGCCAAATCTCTATTCTATGCCAAATATATTCTGAAATTCTTCCCCTCATACCACCTCAAAGACTGAAATGGTTAACACAGGTAACTGTTTTAGTGTGAGTAATTTGTGTGCAGGCGTTGGGCAGCCTTTGGTACAAACTGCTGCCAATACACTCTGTATCTCTTATCTAAAGGAATCAGGTGAGAAAAAGTATCCTCTAGTGAATAATTTATAGTATGAAAATAAAAATCAAATAAATCGATTTAAATAAAAAAATCTGGTATAAATAAAAAAAAAGATATTTTTTAATTTAAAAAAAAAAAATTAAAAAAATCACCAACTCTGGGACTCACCCAATAGCCAAAATCGGGAATAAAACACTTCTATTTATACCAAAAACTGTGTGACATTAGTCCAAGTATCAAAATTAATCTGGTCTCATAAGAAGTGCGTGATTCCAAGCAATTGCGAATTAACTCTTTGAAACAGAGCGGCCGCTTTTCCGTCGCAGAAGCATGATGCGTCATAATTTCATTAAGTAGGATGGCTGCTAAGTGAATGTGTGGGGTATAGCAATTAATATTTTCAACGTGCAGCCATAAGGTTGCAGGCTAAAAATTTTAAATTTTTCTACCCCAAATAATGAATATGGACTCTTCCAATTGCTGTCATTGAACTGACATGGAAGATACCACTAAAGTCCAAAGGGTTAATATCTAGGACTTCAATACAGGTTAAAATGCCCCAGCCCATATTAGCTCTGCTTAGAATCTCACTAAATGGCCTCTGAACTGACTGGTAATTGTAGAGATTATCGCAAACATTACATCGCACATTGGGCGTACGGATCCTTCAGCTTGACTTTTAAAATTGTTCTGACCAGCCTGGTGAAAGATATGACCCTTCCTTCTATATGCCGAAAAATTCACTACCTCGTCTTCTTTGCTCCAGCGCTGCCAGAGAGCGGTCATTCTTCTCGAAAGTCGGCCATCCACTGACAATGCATGTTGCAGCAGCGACAAGGAAGAAAAGGAAACAGTTCATTTCTATATTCCGCATTAAACCTGCAAAGTAAACAACATAAAAAATACGAATTTAAAAATGAGAAGCTTTTCAGTCTCCAAATTTCAACATAAAAGGTGGCAGCAACCGTTTTTCTTCTTTTTGAATATTTTTTTAAAAATTCTTTTGTTTCTTTTATCTCTTTGACATTAGCTCTAGCGTACGGATTCAGAACTACGACACATCTCAGGGGATGATTCTCAGTGTGGGTGGGAGCAGGGAAGAATGAAAATATACTCTATGTATTTGCAATGGCTGAATTCGACGGAATCTGCCAGATGAAACTCCATACCTAGAGTGGAAAGAAGATGACAAAAACGTTTTTAACGGGTAACGAGTTTCATTTCTTGACTCGAATTCACAACATTTCACATTCACTGGAAGGAGCTCAACGTGCTCATTCAAAGGAGAGGTCATAAGCTTTGTTTTTGAGGTTAAAATTTAAAAAGAAATGCGTGAATGAAAACTACCGACACAATACATCACGTAATATAGGAAGTAATGGTTTCGAATGTCAGTAAGAGTTTTTCTCTTATATTTGGCTGTAATTTATATTTGTAAATTTTTAAATAAAAACCAAATCGCAAAAACTATATTCTAAAAACAAATTATGTAACCTGTGGCTGTTCCACCTCCGTGTCACTGAACTTTGAATGACGTAAGCCTTAACCCTTGGAACCCATATGATAGATTTTTCGGACTAAGGCATAATTCCGTCCCATTTTTGCCTTACTTTTACTGGTCTGTACACGGGGAATTGATGATAAAATAATAACTGCAGTCTGCAGTTATTATTTTATCCTCCCGGTATAATGATATTGGACTGACCCATCTCACTGTAAGTGTACGCAAAGACGATACCATTCCATGAAACGAGGGTTCAAGAGGTTAAGATAAATGTTAGAAGCAGATAGTCCGTGAACTATAGAGAATTTCGGTAGCAATTTTTAGTCCTTTTACTTTAAACTTAAAACTTTACTTCAACTGATTAGAAACCGAACTGAAATAACTGAAAATTCCACATTTTGTGTAAAAATGGTCGTGATCGCTCATTGGAAAGAGCCAGACGACGATTACGTTACAGTGGAGTGGGGGTCATAAGTTGTGTGTGTGGAGTTAATGAACTGAAATATGCAACTCAATTTGAAGAAACACTTTTGTGAATAGCGCCATATGGCTGGTTCGTTAAGTAAAGGGTTAAGTTATTACTACAGTACAACCGCCGTGGACTGGTCACATTCCACGAGTCGGCAACGTTTCCATAGACGCAATAATATTAGATTACAAACACTAATTATAGGAGTAATCATCGTAGTTTTAATTAATGAAGTACCAGGTACAACCCGGTGCTTCATTAATTAAAATTTTGCTGATGGTGATTTCTGTTACCTGGTAAACGCGTGCGTGGACATCACTGCCCACGAGTCGATTACAACCAGTCCATGGCGATTGTACTGTAACCTTCCACAAGTTCTCAAGCCGTCAGTCCAATTCTGAAAGAACTTCGACACTGTCATGGTCTGGAAATAGTCTAGTCATCAAGTAGGTCATCGCCTATGTTTAGAGTCACCCGTCTGGAATATTTCAGTTGGTTGGAAAAGATAATCTGTGGTTCACTTTTCCGATCAACCGAATTGAATTTTATTTAACAATATACATCTGTATGAGTATATAAATCTATATGTATATACGATAATTTCATAGCAATCATAGTTCAACTTTCCCATATGTATATTGTTGGGGTACAACGTAGCCAGATTGGCTGTCTTCCCATTGACCCCTAGTATAAATATAAACAAACAAGTAATAAAGTAGGATAAGACACCGAAGCAGAGTAAAACACAAACGGAGGAAAAGGAAAGGAAATGAAAGATAACATATACAGATAGTCAAAAAATCGCGTCAAGATCAGAAATGACGCAACTAGAAGCAGTTCAATGTAAATTGAATGTAAATTGAATGTAAATTCGTAAGTTGAATTGGGGAGACCGTTACTACAATAGACATGATCATAATTTGTAAGTCCCAATGGAAGGGTTGTTTGACGTATATACCTACTAAAACTCCGGAACGATGTGACACTGGCTGTCGAAAGTGTCGTTAAACCCCGATAAATAAATAAATAAATAAATAAATAAATAAATAAATACTGTCTTTAAGATGTGGTTATATGTAGAAATTTCAAATCGGCTTTCATTTCGTCACCAAAGGAGAATAATTGATATTCATGTTAACTTCAGCATAACTGATGTTGAACATGAAATCCTCGGACCTTAAGAGATTAGCGAACCGAGTGACCAACATATGTAACCCAAGTCGTCATTTTTACTTGTTCCATTTGATTATCTTACCATGCCACCTAGATTATGACCGCGCATCTTCGTGAAAGATTTAGGGAGGCGAGGCTCGCTATTATCTTTGGACTGGCTGGTAAAGCCTACTGAGTATTTATTATCTACGAGTGCAACACTCTGGACACCTTACATTAAAGCAGCTCACTGACGTCTGGTATTACTCATTACTGGATCTTGTAATAGTCTTTTTAAATTTGTATCGTTATTTGATTGCTCTCAGTTCTCGGCTGAGATCAATCCACATTTTCGGAAAGGAGTGTGCCAAAAACTCCGTCCTCGGTAAAGCCACTTGTAGTTCACATGGTCGTCTCAAGTTTATACCAGGCTGTCTTGTTTGAAAGAAATGAGAGAAACTTTGTGGAAGATTACCATTCACTTAATCATGCACGAATAACTTCACATTAATTTCACGTAAGTCTTTAAATTTTAAAATATTTTCTCTCTTAAATAATGGGTCGGTGTGATAGTTATATTTTTGTTGTTAATAATTCTAATGGTGCGCTTCTGCAGATATATAAGTTTCTTACTTTCACTTGAATGTTCTCAGACCTGTACAGCGTATACTAAATGGCTATGGACTAACACGTGGTAGAGAGTTTATAGCGCTCTATGTGGGAGAATGTTTTAGCTCTGTTAATAAAGTACAAAGAACTAGCAATTTTCGATGCGCGATATGCGAAACATGTTGCTTAAATTTTATTTTCTCATCAAATAGAACACCAAGAAATTTCACTCCATTTTCCTGTGTTCTTGTAGTTCTACGCCTAAGTATAGTATCATTTAAAATAAGTCGAGTATCCCATTCCTTATTTTCATTACGAGGGGGTTGAATAAGATATATTTTGTATTCTAGGCATTTAAGGATATGCGATTATAATTACACCAGTCGCTTAATTTGACAATTTCCGCATTTAATTCTCTATGTAATCTACTCATATTGTTACAAGACCTGAATACGGTAGTATTATCAGCAAATGACAAAAAGGAAAGGTCCGTTGAGCAACCTATATCATTTATATAAATTAGAAACAGAAGAATAGATCCTTGTGGTACTCCGCATGTTATATATTCCATATCTGACGACGTTTCGCAATATATGCTATATTGCGATCGTTTTGTTAGATAGCTACGGAACCAGAGGTTAGTTATCCCCCCATACTATATCAGCTTCTCTATCAAGATGTAATGATTAACCGTATCGAAAGCTTCTAAAAAATCAAGAAAGAGACTCGGAGTGTTGTCTTTTGTTCGTTTATTTGAATTTTCGACGATATGTTGAAGCAGGTGCAACAAAGGATGGCAAGTGGAGTGGCTTTTCTGAAACCCATATTGATGTTCATCTCGTATACTGCGTTAAGCGAGAAAGCCATACAGACTCTTGAACATGGGTTTTTCCAAGATGTTTGAGAAGACTGGTAGAATACTTATTGGTCTATAGTTGCCAAAACACTGAGAATCGCCAGATTTGTAAATTGATATAATCTTTGCAACCTTCATCTTTGCTGGTACTTCACCACTGGAGAATGAGCTATTCGTGATATGCACCTGGACATCTGCAACTTAGTGGATTGCTTCTTTTAGGAGCTTTGTAGAGAGGCCATAGTTATCGATGCTGGATTTGTTTTTGAACTTATGCGAGGTAATATGATTTCTTGTCTGTTGGTCGGAATAATATAAAAATGTTCAGGATAATTGCCACTCAGATAAGTAGAGAAATGCATGGAACTCGAAGGAATACTGTCATTGATACCTTGGCCAATATTAGCAAAATATAAGTTGAACTGATTAGAAATAAGTGATGGAACAGAAGTTTTCTCGCCGTTGATAACAAACGTATTTGGAAGGGCATGGGTCATCGTCCATTTGTTGATGGTATATGTATGATCAGTTAAGGATGCGGACCGCTCAGTAGCTCTGGTTCGTTTAGTTATTGTTGGCAAACACCCACTGCTGAGCATATTGTTCCTGAATTCGCCCGTGATATAATCTGGACTATTGAGTCTGAAAAAAATGCTATAAAGGTTCAGAGTTTGGTGAATCAACGCTAGAAATGTTGCTTAATCGTGACTGCATTTGATAAACATTTTCATGACACCACAATCTGAAATGAGAATTCATCGAAATAACGAAAATACAACTCCTCCAACAAAAACCCTACAAAACAAACAACAACAAAAAACAAAAAAAAACGAAACAACCCCCCCCCCACCACCCGTTCCCCCCAAAAACAACCAAAAAATCCCCCAACCACTTTGGTCGTCCTGGCCTCCTCAAATGATTGACTTTCATTTTCTGACAGAAACGAGCTGGGACCTCACAATAGAGTTGGAAATAATATTAACCCTCTATGACGATGTCTTAATTGAACTTATTTTTGTCTGAAAATTCGCATTTCATTGACGAGTTTAAATAAAATTTTAAAATGGCAATACCCAACATATTCACAAAAAAACCCTTTTACCCGATAGAACGCTTTAAAATGAAAGGTCGATGGTTCGATCATGTAGGGCGCCATATTCACTGTTTCCATGGACAAGGCATCCAATCCAGGTTGTCCAAGTGGGTGCACAGTGGCTTTGAGAACTATGGCGTACGGAATGTCGATGGTGCATGTACCTTCAATTCATTTATTCATTGAGGTTTAACGGCACTTCGAGAGCGAGATTTTCGCAGTACCTGGAGAGAACCACCGAGTAGCGGCGGCCAACTTTAAGACTCCCTAACGTACCAACTCCACACAAACGGGATCAGCATTTGTTGACGACAAGTGCAATTGTTGATGAACAAATTCAGACCACCAAAAATAATCTTGCCCTCAGCCAGTTAAATCATTCTGTACATACATGAGAATCGTGTCGCATTTCGCAAAGAGATTATTAAAGGCTAGACTGGTTCGAGGTTATGACAGGGTCGATTTACTTTCAGAATTCGACTGTTGGGTTGAGTGTTTGCATGCATGCGCACAAGTACATAAAAAACGAATAATGTGATCCTTGAAAGTAAAAAGTGTTATAATCAAAACTGTGAAGCTATATAACATTTAGTGATGAATTTGGTGGACTTTAAAAAATTTGCTGACATATTCCAAGCGTCACTGCTGTTGTAAAACCAGTATATGATTGCAATAGGGTGATAGTAAGCACATGAAGCGTGTTTAATAAAGTCAATGTCGGACATCGTTATTCTCTTTGCGAAATGCGACACTATTCTCATGTATGTATAAAATAAATATTTATTTAACTGGTTGAGGGCTAGATTATTTTTGGTGGTCTAAATTTGTTCATCAACAATTGTTTTATTACAAATTATTGGAGAGTGCATGTTGGCAATTTGTAATAGAACAAATTTGTATAAACAAACTATTATTTACGTTTAACTGAATACGAAACATGGGAAAGGAAGATATTGACTTTTGCACTGGTACCCTCATTTTTGAAGGACCTGATTGTGGCTTCCAGCACTTAACTTGTTAAAAAAAAAACATTATTTTACCTCCATTTTAGATGTTCGATATTGCTTTTGTGGTGTATGATCAATTATACAAAAAAAACTATCATTAAAATCAGCATGGAAGCTCTAGTTTTTAATTTTAGGCTCTCACAACTGAATTTTAGGCATCGGCTACCATTCCACCAGGAATAAAAAATAAAAATAAAATCCGCCCTCCCTCATTCGTTCAAAAAATGCCCGAGAATCAATTATTTAATTTTGTTTGGCTTATGCTTCCTAATCCTCCTGTGCTGTGATTCTGATAATATCGAATGATTATCATGAATTACTTATTCAAGGATACACATAAAATAGTTTTTTTATCAGTATCAAGTATTATTTCATGGTGAGAAATTTCTGATTTTTAACTGTTCCTCAAAATCCACTGTCGAGATATTTGAATAACTTTAAGGTTCAAATGAAACAGTGTTGGTTTGTAGTCTGAACGATTATAATTCAGGGGCGCTATTCATGAAGCAATATCATAAGATCATCTTAACCCTTTACCCTAACGAATCGCCCGCGTCCGCCCGCGTAATTTGCAAATTGAGCACTTGAAAAAAATTAATTTTTCAAAATATTTCAACAAAACCATATCATGTGACCCCTCATAGGAACGAGCTCATCGAGCTCGTTCCAATGAGGGGTCACATGATATGGTTTTGTTGACTTTTTTGAATTTTTTTTCAAAAATTTAAAAAAATAGCAATTAAAATAATACATTTTGATATTCTCTTCGTTGGGTAAAGGGTTAAGACGGTGTGAAATCTAAGAGTTAAGATCCAACTTAGCTGTGATATTTCTTATTCATGAACGCGATTCAGGAAAAGTGATTCTAAAGTCATGGCTGCCAACATGGAAGCCAGAAACATAGAAAAATGCGAACATTCAATTGAACAATAACTTGGTAACGAAACAGTCTTGCCCTTGGATACCAGGGTTGGGAGAATGGTCATGTCACACAGAACGTGATGGGACCCGCAAAATATGCATTCAACAAATTTACGAGTCATTTGGAGACATTAGAAAATGTGTACTGTCAAAAAGTCGGAAATGGCGGGTCAGGTTTTCAAAAAATAGCGAGATGCCTCACCTTCCAATGAACAACCAACGTGAGCTATCACTAATGTACTGCAGCAGTTGAGTCTTAATTTTGAATGAAACACATCGAAGATAGGACTAAGCACGTTGTCAGCCTGGGTCGTTTCAGTCTCAAAAGTGTCCGCCATGTTTACGGTGGGAAACTCAAAACACTGAACGTTGTGGGCAACATTGCGACGAAAGATCTCGCAATATGTCCCCTAAATTCTCATGACAATGCCACTGCTGAAATTCTGATTGTCGATATATCTCAAGGGAAGCAGACTAATAGAGGCAAAAGGCACTGATTGTCTGTTCTATGTAAATATTCTTCTCTCACCAACTGAAGCAACCAATTTGTTTACATGGATCGACTTTGCCATTAGTTTGTATTCATGCGCCAAAATTACCAATAAAGAACAAAAATTGCAGTTATCTTTAATTAACAAAACTGTGACATATAGTGGAATTAGAAACCCATGTTGTATTCTTTCGTCGTTGAAATATTCGTAAACTGGTTGCTTTTTCACTTCTTTTAATCGCAAATCTGGGGAATTGTTGGTCATGTGACATTGATGGTATAACTTTATTGGTCTGTCATTCGGCCCCGTTTCGGTCTGGTTTCGGTGAGTTCCAGACATAATGCTCTTAATTTTGCGATCTGGTGAGATTTACATTAAGTAAACAATGTATTTCATTATATTTGTTTGCACTCCACAAAGATCATCGATAATTTCGAATAATCTGTGGGCTATTAGACTCATGTCTGCAAGAATTTGTTGATCGAAGTTGTTGTCACCAGAAAGTCACATGCGTTGGTAAGTCGCTTGTTCAAAGTGCGAAAAATAATATTTTTTCTTTCCATCCACCCCACTCGACCTCCTAATCACAAATTAAAATATAACAGAAGTGTTAACATGCAATTTTTCTCTAGGAAATTATTTTATCAGTCGTTGCATAGAAATTCTCAACGAAAGTGAAGTATGGCAACACACACAAGGCACAATCGAGCTTCAAATTTTTTAGTGCTTTGCCTTATCGAAATATTGGCTAATAAATCTGCATTGTCACAAAACATCTCTGCACCAAGTTACAAATAGAGCCTCTAAATAATCAAAAATCCAGAAAACGGAATTAAAAAACAGTAATTAGATAACCAAAATACTAAGAAGATTATATACGAATTCATTGTCAATGGCTCGGCCACTCTGAATAGCACAAGAGTCTAAGAGATCCACACAAAAAAAAAAAAAAAATAAATAAATTTACGTAATCTTCACAAGACATTATACATTCCATAAATCAGGCAAAGTATGTCCATCCATCTGTCCGTTGGTTTACTTTTTGCATTACACTCTCACTTGCCTTATAATATTGATGGCTGAAAAATGGTGAGGTCTTGCACATTTGATAAAAGTTATTGAAGATTAATAATAGTGATGGCATTTTCACCTTTGGGCTCTTTTAAATAATAGTGGTGACTGAAATTTTTCTTCAAATTTTCATGTATAATAGTAATTCAGCACTATTATTCAACAGGTCAAGGTATTCTAAAATTCCTACTGATAACACAGGATGGATGGATTCACAGTATTAGGAAAAAGGTTAAAAGAAGTAAATTCTAGCAAACTGTCTTCATACATTCCTATGTGTTCTTTTAAACTGGTAGCCATGGGTAAAACACAGCTCTTTAAATGTATTAACTGGACTGGATATGAAAAGCACTGTATCTAACCTACATGTACAGTTCAGGGTTTGATCCAGGTAAATTGGGAAAGGAGCCTTTTTCATGGTCGTGGGGAAATTATTCATTTAGTCATCTAGACATAAACCCAGCTGGAAGCATTTTTCCAGAGAGAATACAGGTTAAAATGGGTATCAGTTTAATAGAATCAACTGTCAGAAAAACTCTGGTTTTGTAACCTGATAATGCTGTATAAGTTAAGGAGTAATAATGTTTTGTGCCAGACATTAGGAATTTTATTGCATGTACCCCATTGGGAATGAGGCCTCAATTTGGCCACAGAATGTGGCCACACGAAGCTCTGATGTAGTGGGCATATCAAAGCAGCACCATTCCCCAACATATAATTGAAAGGTTTTCGTTTTTTTTATTTTCTGTACCTCAACCAACACCTGATGTGAACAAGCTTTGGTTAGAATGGTGAGGATTGCTTTTGGGAGACAAACGATTAACACTTTCAATAATGCAGAGGAAAGGTGGCACTTCTGTGATGTTTTCTCGTATCACAGAATATATACACTTTCTGCCCTAAAAACAGAGCTCATAACCTCCCGTTGAAATGGCTCCAGTAAGCTCACCAGTTACCGTTGAAGATCATAATCACTTGCTATGTTTGTGTTGCAAAATTTGTACAAATAATGAAATCTGAATGGTCATTTATCTGTGCAACAATAGTGATTTGATCAGTGTGTTAGATAAATACTTGAAAGAAAGTTGTCATAAATATCGTCTTCCAGTTATATTAAATACAAGTACATAGTGATAAAGAGGTAAGAGATTGTCATTTCATGGAACTCTTCATCATCTTGAATGGGTGTTTTGGGGAAACAAAATGTTTTCATGAAAACATAATGTCAAGCAAAATGGTTGAGAAAAATGCATAACTGTTTCATACCACTGGGGGTGTGGGTGGCACTACTCTGTAGGTCAGAGACTGAATCAGAATAATATAGTCTGTCAACACTAGAGCCTAAAACCTGAACTCACTGTTTACAATATTTACTGCACAGGTTTCACAGTGTACATACTAGTGAGAGGGCACAAGTATCAAGAGAAAACCTTTATGACAAAAATACTGAATACAGGTGGAAATTGAAGGTGGCTTGGGAATGCTGCATGATTCCAGTCCAATCTGAAAATGTGCCACTGTTAAAGGGGTCTCTATTGTGGATGGGATGTGAACCAGCATCAAATGCTGAGTTGGTCTATTACTGTTGCAGGCAATATTAATGTGTACCTTTTTTCCCTGTACAAATTTTTCGGGGGACTATTAAAATAGCCGGTGTCCATCCGTTCGTGTATCCGTCCCTTGTGGTTTCCCTATGATAACTTTAGTTATAGTTGACCAAATCAAATGAAATTTGGTATGCAGGTGTATCAACATAAAATACAGGTCCAGTTCGAATCATGCAGTCCGACAATTTTTGCCCAAGTTTTGCCCCTTTTTCAACTTTATTTTTTTTTTAATTTCCAACCATTAACTTGAGCTGTAGTTGACAGAATCAAATGAAATTTGTTGTGTAGGTGTATCAACATAAATTGCAGGTCAAGTCAAATCAGGGTTTGATCCGACAATTTTTGCCAGAGTTATGTCCCTTTTTCAATTTTGAAAAATTCAATTTTTTTTTCGGGGGGGGGGGGGGGGGGGGGGAGGGCACGCAGTCTTTTATTTTCTATTATTGGGATTTGACGATACACTTTCAACAGGGTCATCTCATGTCAAGACAGTTTTACTTGGGGAAGAGGGCAGAACAGATATATCACTTGTGTGGCTAATATTTGCAGGGGAGGTAAACTAGATTACTGATTAGTGTGGTATGCCATACTTTTGAACTGTAAATAGTTCCCTGTGAAAAAATGGCTGGGCCAGTGCTTGCAGTGGTCCTTTAAAAATTTAAATATACATACAATTGGATTTATTTTTTAAAACGTTATGACTCAACTGTTGTTCTCTGGTGCATATAGAAAACATATCCTTCAATGTGAGATTCATATTTTAAGTTTTGGTGGCAGGAAGTTGACCGTGAGTTAGGGATTTTCAAAAGCATTTTTTGGGTGAGTAAATTCTCTTTTTTTTTAAATTTTTATCACATTTTTGTAATCAATTAGGTAGGAAGCAATCATTCATGTATTAAATAACCATTACTATTGAAAAGTAATGAAAAAAACATCATGTTTTCCACCTGTCCACTCAAACTACACTCTTCAGTTTAGAATCACCTTAAGACCATCTTACGTAGTTAGTTGAGATGTTACTTTCCCTAGACTTGTTAGTGCCCCCATGTTGTAGTTATGCACAAAATAAGTTGGATTTTGAGTATTTGAAGCTGCTCGATGTGGCGGTTATAAGTAGAGTTGTCTCTCTTATCACCACAATAGAAACGCGCAATGGGGTTAGGGGTGGGGGTGAAATGTAATTTTTGTGAATTCGTTCTTTTTATTTTATTCTGTTCATCTTGTACTGTATTTTTCCTATTTCGTTTTTCTTTTTTCTTTTCTTTCTTTCATTCCCTTTTTTGTTATCTTCTCCGCATTCTAGTTGTTTCCAAATCAACTTACCCATAACTGAGTCAGATATGGGACTTCGTATGAATAAACCCCCAAAATCTGAGTTCGATTGAAAACCACGGGCTGCATTGTCAAATGGTCAGCGAAAAAAGGATTGTATTAACAAACATGATATTGTCGCACTCCACCAAATCGGTCGTGCGGAACATTTGCTGTTGCAATCAGTCATATCTCGATAGGAACCCTTTCAATTAGAGCCACCGACGCAACCAACATGTCAAGGCGAAACACAAATTTCGCTACTGTAGAAATAGAAGTTTTTACGGAAGGAGTTTCCAAAAATAAAAATGCATTTTTCTCAAAGTTTAAGAGCACGCTCACGAATGCTAAAAAGAAAAAAATATGGGAGGAAATAACACGGAATGTGAATGCTGTGAATCAATCAGACACTCAGCGCACGATGGAAAAAGTGAGGAAGAAGTGGAAGAAACGTTTACTTGTTGATGAGGGCATCGTGGCGAAGCTAGATAAGTTTATTTCTGTTGTTAGGGAGAGCATCAGTCAGTCGTTAGAATAATCTTTAGGGCAGAATGAACCAATCACCCCATGATAATGTATAAGAACTATTAACATTGTTTCAATAAATTTATTATTTTATCTAAATCTTCCTTCCACTAGACGGGTTCTCAAAACAATCGCACTGGTTTGCCCTGCTCCGCCTTCGTACACGGCGCCCATGTCATCGTCCACTGGAATTTCTTCATCCGGTAATGGCAGTCCATTTGTTACACACATGTTGTGCAAGATCGCTGCCGCAATCGTGATTTTGCACACCTTATCAGGTGAATACAGAAGAGCCCCTCTAGACGTATCAAGGCATCGGAATCGCATTTTCAACACACCGAATGCATGTTCAGTGGGGTGTCTTGTATTTACGTGTGCTCTTGTGTAGCGTCTTTAACCTGGTGTAGCTTCGTCATCTTTTGGTGTCATCAACTCAGGGCGTAAGGGGTATCCACTATCGCCGACAAGCCATCCGACCGGTATAGCTCGTGATTCAAAAAGTCTACAGAGTCCAGACATTGTGTTTATGAATGCGTCGTTAGTTGAACACGGCCATTTAGCAACAATATTGGTGAATTTCAATGTAGAGTCGCAAACACCTTGTACGTCGATGGAATGGTATCTTTTCCTGTTAACGTAAGCACCTTCGTCAACTAGGTGGCGCCGCTATTCTGATGTGAGTGCAATCAATTGCACCTACGACATTGTGGAAACCCGCTAGCTGATAGAACCCAACCATTATTTGTCGTAAACTCGCCTCATCTCTAGGCATATAGATATACTGGTTTCTTTGGTCACACAAAGCGGCTGTGTTGAATTGATGACGTGAGACATCGTTGATTGACTCGCCCCGTGAATATCTCCTGCAACCGCTTGGAAACTGACAGTTGCGGAAAAACGCTTTGTCGAAAGTACTTGCTCTGATCGTGATCTTGTTGTCGGGTGTTCTAGTCTATCTCGCAATATGTCGCATAGGTTGAGAATCATTTGTCTGTTCAAACGATACTTGGATATGATCTCTTCGTCATCCATATACACCAAAGGGTTATTCCTGTCCCTGAACACCCTCTGTCGCCTTAAACTTCTTCGGGAATGCAAAACCATACACTCGGCAGCCATATGTGTCAGCTTTCATCGATCAGGCGAGTTATCACGCCTTTCATGTCAACAAAACGTTAGTACTTAACTTTCAGACCGCCTTAAGTCCATCTTAACACCATCTAATCAAGTTAAGATCATCTTATGACATACCCCAACAAGTCTCAGCATTTTTGTCTTAGCAAAGATCGATCATAGCTAAGACGTTGTTCGTGAATCGAACTTTAAGACATAAGATTGTCTCAGGACCATCTTAAGTTGTCATTATGTCATAAGTAGTTTTCATGAATACGACCCCAGGACTCTAGCAGAATTTACGTTTTAACAGTAATGTTTCTATTTTACAATGAAGAACTGTAGGGCGTGAATTTGTACACCAGGTAGGTGTCAATGAACATAGTTGAGAGACACCCCAACCTCCCCTACTGACTGAATTCTATATTATATTTAACAGAACAAAAACGTAACGGTAAATGTCATCCTCCGTATACCTACAATCAGTAGCTCTCGGGATTATATCGGTTTTTATAACATTTTTCAGGGTAATCCCTGAACCTCGCGTTAGAAGACACCCCTGGAGGCGTCTCCATATTGTTCTAACTACAATCTGTGGCAACATTCGACTGTGGTCTTACCCAGGCCCGTGAAAAGGCCTCCAATGAAAACCTAGATGCGGGTCCCGGGACTGTTTATACCAAGAATGCACACCAAGCTCTCAGGCCACCATTCCAGTTCTGTTTGGAGTTCGACACCAATATGGGCTGTTTTTTACTCACTTTTTGTGGAGTTGACAGTACAGTCGCCTTGAACTGCTCGTAATCCACGCGTGGGTTCGTTTTTCCGACCCACCGAAATATTCCAGACGAGTGAATCTGAACATAGGCGATAGACTATTAAAGGCTAGACTGGTTCTAGGTCATAACAAGGTCATTTTACTTTCAGAATTCGACTGGTGAGTTGAGAGTTTGCATGCATGCGCACATGTGCATAAAAACGATTAATGAGATCCTTGGAAGTAGAAAGTGTTATAATCAAAATTTTTGAAGATATATATATATATTTAGTGATGTATTTGGTGGACTTTAAAAATTTCGCCGACATGTTCTAAGCGCTCTGCTGTTGTAAAACTAGTATATGATTGGAATAGGGTGATATTAAGCACATAAAACGTGTTTAATAAAGTCAATGCCGGATATATTCGAAAGTACCTCTTTATATTATATATTTTGCGGCTGAAAACCAACTGTTCCGATTTAATAATTTAAATCAAGAGACTGTACTGTGATCACAAAAAATGTACCGAACATTTTGTAGAAATTTTCTGTACGCATTCTTCCATACAACACTGTAAAATGTGAGAACACGGAAGGTCAGATGCTGTTTTCGTTTGCTTGATTCAATCCCAATTTCGCAATATTATTTCATGAAAGTGGACTATTTTGCGGCCAGATCGCGATCCGATCGAGAAAAGTTCGTTTTGCAATCACAGTACAGTACGTACAGTGCGGCTGCCGTAGACTGGTCACTTTTGACGCGTGGGCAATATTTCCAACGACGCAATAATATTAGACAAACACTAATTATAGGAATAATCATAAAAATTTAGTTAATGAAGCAACGGATACAACTCGGTGCGTCCTTAATTAAAATTTTGCTGATAATGATTTTTATTACCTGATAAACGCATGTGTGGACATCGATGCCCACCCGTTGGTTACGACCAGACCACGGCGACTGTACTGTATATTTGACTTAACAGCAACTGCACATACATGTTAAAGCCACGTACATCACCAATCTCAGGTTTTGTTTTTATTTTAAAAAATCCTAACAATTGCTTTCATTCGAATGACATATGAAATAAAAAAAATACTTCTTTTTGCAAATTATTGGTGTCGTCAACTCAGCAACAAATGTTCTCGAAACCTATGGCTGATTGACTCATTCACCCTTTGAAACAGAAAGGTCGCATTTCGGGCCTAGGATCGTGATACGACCCGAATTCATGAAGGAGATAGTTACTCAGTGAAATTGTGTGGTAGACCAATCAAGATTTGGAAACTATTGATTGGTCTCACCCATCTGACGATATTATAGACTCTACCAGTTGATGGCTCTGAACTGGCATGCAATATACCAATAGGGTTCAAAGGGTGTTATTATTTATCAACCGTTGATAATATTTGGTCACTTGACGGATATGAATATTTCTTGAACGTTTACCACATACAACAGCGAATGTTCTCAAATCATATATAAAGAAAAGGCACTATATTACTATCGAGTGAAAAAATAGAAAAAAAAATAAAATAAAAAAAATACACCTTTTTCACGTTTATGCACTCCGGCGCTGTCAATGATTTGCATTGTGGCGCTCTACAGAATACTTACCGCATGTAAACATTCCATCAAAAGTTTGCATCAACTGCACAGTTTATCCCAAGATACAGCTTCGGTTTACCCGTTATAAAGTATACATCTGCACCAGATGGTACAAACATTAGCTGTATCGAAAGTTATTCACTAATTTCACTAACGGCATGTGGTCGTAAAGTCTTTGTATACAGCAGTTGCGACATCAGTGGATGCCGAATTATTCATACTGAATTGAAATGCCATTCAATAAAACGCCTTTAACCCAAATGTTACAGAGAAAATTGATTGATACCTCTGTTTTGAAATAAATCAATGTTTAACATTACATAATCTTAATGTTCTCAATCCACCCTGGTTACCTTGTAAAAATATACAGAGAATATACCATTAGTAGTAGAGATGCATAACTCGGTGTGGATTGACCGCAGGAGGTATGAACCTCCTTTGGCAAGGGGAGTCAATGGAGGTTATGGAGAGAGACGAAGAAGACAAGGAGGCGGTCATATTTTTAAAAAAGATATGATGCTATAACGTAGCATATTTTTTAAATAATCTTAATTGCTATGACGTCATACCCCCTCTTAATGCTGAACAGTGCTATGACGTCATCCCCTCACCTCTTAATGTCGAACAGTGATATGATCCATTACCCCCATCCCTTCCCCCTCTCTTAACTTTTTTTATTTTAATAATTTTAATTGCTATGACGTATGTTCATTTAATATAATATATTAATAATTTTCGTTAAAGAATATATAATTAAATTAAATTTATTTATAAAAACTTCTCGAAATTTCTTGAAAAACAAAATGGCGTGTCCGTTTGAAAGAAATACATGTATATGAAATGCTTCCATAAAGGAGCATTGAAAAGTGTCAGCGCACGTAATTGGGAATCTATTGTGTTTATGAACAATAGGTCACCTACCCTTTTACTTTGATACATCAGTGAAATTTACATGTTTTTTTTGTTTTCTCATTCATTATGATCTGTCGCTTATCAAAACAGCCCTTAGGTGTTTAACAGTTAATTGTGGTCCACTGCGTTTAAAATTGACAAAATCAAGTAAACATAATGTCCGGCCAACATTTTTCTCAAAGGTGACAATAATTGCTTTTAAATCAAGTAAAAAAGGAAAGTTGCTAATATTAAAGTGATAGCATTCAGTTGTTTATCGATGAAAACGTATCATAGAAAACGATAAAGTGTTAACGAGCCAATAGAAAGCCACACCCTTTTGTGATTGCCACTGTGCAGGTTAACCAATCAGAGTGCAGGAAATCGTCACGTGCTCCCGTCAAATTTTATTCAGTGTTTTCGTTGGACTGAAAATATGAAGAGAATTTCGTGTTTGTGGCAAGACCTTTATGGCAGTCTCTGCGCATTTATATATTAAATGAAACTGATAAATAATTTCGAGCCCGCATTCCAAGATTTGAAGTCCGGGTGTAATGAAAGCGTATTTTCTGCAGACATTCTGTTAAATTCCGACATATATTAGATTTATTCATGTAGAAGCAGTCGGTTTACAGTTTTTTAACTTCTACAAACTTGTATAGATTTGTTTATTTCGTGTTCATTTGAGTAAAAACCGGTATTTGATACTTAATGGTAGGCATAAATTTACACGCATACCACCCGTCGACCACGCCACTGAGAGATTTTATGACGCTCCGGTTAGCATGTTCAACGGACCTGAATACCCAACTCAGACCCACCCTTTGCCCACTATGAGCCCCAAATCAAAATTAATTCCATATATAACGCTTCAATTGGCTTCCCGCTCATATATGCTCCCCTCACTCACCGCCTGCGTCTAGACTATATCGATGGTACAGCGCAAGTCAAAATTAATTACGTTCAAGCAATTTAAACCATATTACAGTGCAAGTCGAAATGAAATCCAATTTATTGGACCATTCTACAGCGCATGTCAAAATTAATTCTCTCACGCCATTTCTTAAGCATATCACTATGTGCTGCTATTAGCAGCTATGACTATAGCATAACTTTGAGGTAAACACTAATTTTGTGCAAAACTCGACACCTTTCTGTGACAAATGTTGATATAAAAACAAGATAATACATGAGAACAACTTGTGTACCTGCATTTAGTTGATAAAGTTCGTCTTGTATTAGACCACATTCCGGAATATTATTAATGTACCCGATTAATAACAACCGACTATTATTGAATCGCAGTATCAGTGGAGAGTGTTTGATTTGAATAACTGCCGAATAGTCACGAAGTTATGTTCGGTAATTTACGGGGATTTCCGAAAGTTAGCGAATGCGATAATTACCGAGAAAGGCACTCGGCAGTTTACGAGACAGTACAAGAAAACCTGATATTCAAACATAGTGTATTTAATGAACTGGGGAGGGTGTGAGGTAAACTAACCTCTCTAGCTATCCCATAATACATCATTCCCTCATAACGCTTTTTCTACTTAGAAACTTTTTCTGTCCCACAATACCTTTAAGGCTACTTCGAACATACCTACGGTTCGAGGGCAGTGGCCCAGGCTTTGCGTAGCCCTAGTTAAATAAAGCATATGCCCCTGTTACGAAATTGATAACGCCCCCAGTGCGTGTTCAGTCCTCCAATAAGGAGATTATAAACAATAAACGAATCTTTTCAATGATATGAGTTGTATTTCAGCCAAAAAAAATATTACATAATTTTTGACATTTCAGTAACAAACATAGAACAGTCCTTTTCAGAATACCATAATATAATAAATATCTTCTTGGTCTATCTCTAATCTCCATCTGTTTCTATCAACACGTCTAAAACGCATATTTTCTTAATAATGGGTGAAAAATATATTTCCGTTTCTCAATTGCGAATTTTTCGGCTTCGCTCATTCCGAAACCCTCATCGCGCCGAAGTCTCTGAGCAGTTTCTTTTATTTTTCTGTAGATCGGATGCCGTCTGAACATCCGTACTCGATTGACCGCCCTGAAAAAACCTCTTACAGACGGAATCTCTCACACTGTCTTCAAGAGATTCCCTGGCCTCATTGACGGCCCCGCCTTCGGGCAAGCCACTGTCTATATATGAAGCTTTCAACTCCTGAAATTATTCTACATTATCCTTAAATGCTCTTCGGATAAAATCGTCTACAGGACTGTTTTCGTCCGCTTCAACTTTTGAGTATTCGCTTCCAGTAGTTGTATCGGTATCTTCTACCCCTGAATTTACGCTCTCCTCATAATCCGACAAGATGTCACATTCTTCTGATTCGTGGCCTTCACCTCTCATTATTATTTGGGAACAGTACTCCCTACGATGTCTCGATAAGTTATCAGATCGAGAAAAGAACTTTCCACAGGACTCTGATACCGGCATATCTCAACATCATCCACGTAAGTTAATAACTGATGCAAGCCCGCCGACAACATTGTATTTAAAAGAGTGATGATGAAACGATGAATTATGGGATAGCTATAAGAGAGAGGCTAGTTCTCCTCATCCCCCACCCCAGTCCATTAAATACACTATGTTTGAAGTATCAGGTTTTCTTGTATGAGGATGGGAGGAATTGTGAGGAACTCCTCATTGTTTCTAAGGGGGTTGTGAGGAACGCCTCATTGTTTGGAGGGATTCCTCATTGTTTGTGAGGCGTTGTGACGGATTCCTCATGGGTTGTGAGGAACCCCTCACAACCCCTCACAAATTATGAGGAATCCTCACAACGCCTCACAAACAAAGAGGAATCCTAAACTATTAAAATAAAAACTTTAAGAGAGGGGGAAGGGATGGGGTAATGCATCACATTATTTTTAAAAATATGACCGCACCCTTGTCTTCTTAGTCCCTCCCCATAACCGCATTTGTCTCCCCTTGCCAGAGGAGGTTCATACCTCCTCCGAGCCTCCTCCGGTCAATCCACACCGAGTTATGCATCTCTACCACTAGCATTACGGTATCCATATTAAGAGTTCTATTGTTTCTTTATCATTCATTTCCCATTAGGTGAAATTATATTGCAGGCGTGGACTTTTGAGACGATCGTTCGTCCCCACCCTCTAATGCCCATGTAAAACCAAGATAAGGCGTGTAGTCCTCTCCAACCCTCTTACATTTTGTATCGCCCGCATGGATCATCTTTTCGCATGACACTGTGCTCCTTCCTATACCAATAACCGACAACGCAATAAGATCTCTTTCAGTGAGTTCTGTTTTAAAACGAAAGCAAACTTCTCTTGTGTGAAATTCCATGCATTACAATTCATTTAAATAAACAAATTTTAATTCCGATGTTTAAACCCAAAGGTGAAGAGTCCTTTGTTTTTATTTGAAAGGGAACTGATCAAATGGATCGATAAAAAATCAAAACAACCTTTTAGGAACCAGTCTAAATTACATTCGTTATCTTTTCTATCGGGCGTGTTTGTTGAAATTCGTCTTGCTGTTTCTCTTCGACTGGTGTCCATTCAGGCCTAACCATTTGGTGGCTATTACTGATAGTAAAAATATAAGAACAAATTTGGGTGGATTTGCAAAACAGCAGGTGGAAACTTTTTTAAATTGAAGTTCGAAGCATGTCAGGGTGTCTAAAGATTTACCGAAATAAAGTTGACCAATTTAGATATAACGGGATCCGTAGACGAGATGGCCACGGGACTTAGTGAGTGTTGTGGTTGGAAATGGTTGTTTGTTTAATATTATCTCATTTTTGGTTAACTTATTTCTATGTGAACCGTTAAAGTTATTTTGCATTGAACGTTTTCATTTCACTTCGCGACAGATGATCGAAAATTGAAAAACGAAATTTGGAAACTTTTCGAAGCGTAGCTAAAGACTCGACGGGAAAGGAACTAGTATAAACGGCGCTGGGAAAAAAGTTACAGCTTGTACATCACCAGTTGAATATAGAAATACTGATCTCATAGCGGCGATTCCGTTAAATACAAGTGTTTAACGTTTAATGGATGTGTAATAAATTGTACTGTGGAACAGTTTACAACACAAAACTGAAGTCTTTGAGATCACAATAGAGATAATGAAGAAAATAATAGAGGGAAAATGGAAATGATCTGCTCAGGACAAACAGAGATCAAAATATTTTAAGTTAGAAAGTTTATCCGAAGCTATGTAATAAAGTGTATGCCAAAACTCACCTTTCTGTTAAAGTATCTAATCCGTCGTCGTTTTATCAGATGTGGTATGCTTGCAATGCTTTTATTTATCTGTTGATGGCCAGTAGCTTTCATGCGTCAAAACTGTAACGATTACAGTGCTATTGTCGGTTTGAGTGAATGAAACAATTTCAACTATCTTTGGGATGTTTCCCCGTTAAGCCGGTGTTTGCTTAATTGTAGAACTCTCCAAACGCACAGGCAGCTCCTTCCAACTATCTGTTATTTGTTAACCTGTCAGCTGGACAAAGGTGATTTGGTTGAAATTCTAAATCAGGTGACTGCTTTGCACTCGTCAATATACAACACCGTGAAATGTTTAGTTTGTGATTAACAAATTTAAGGCAGCAGGAAACTCTCAATTAACCTTTCAATTTTAAAACTGAATTCAAATAATTTTGTAATTGTTGACATTAAAAATAATATTCGGTTATTACGCTTCATTGGCAATTAAATCTCAACAGGAATTAGGCAATTTCGGTTGAAGATTACCGGAAAGAAATCTTTGTGACATGTACGTAAATAATTCATGCCACGCTAGATTTGATGGCTACGGACAATGAGTAAGAACTGTTTCGGCCAGTGAAAGAAGTATGTAATGGGTGGGAAGAACTGGCAGACATGGTTGCACTTTGTTTCTGATGATGGCTTTAGTTGAAAATACAATAAAGGATGAGACATATGTGAAATGCAGCAGAAATTGTGAACATTCTAGTGATGGTCTTCATGAGAGAGACATGAAATCTGCGTAGTGTATATGTGTATATTTCACCAATACCGACAATATATATGCACATTTGTAAACAATAAAAATGTTAATTATATATGTATATTTACATCACACGCACGCACGCACGCACGCACGCACGCACGCACGCACGCACGCACGCACAATCTTGTTTAGCCGTCGTTGTGTGGACTTATTTTTTCGTAGGTCTCGGTGATAAACAGTGAAAACAAGTCCCCACAGAATCTAGAAGACAAACCCTAACCCATTGTTTTCTTTAGCGAAATCAAAGGAAATCCTTGTTGGGACGCAAACACTATTGACTAGGTTCTCACAAAATCTGCAAGACGCCCCTCCACACACATATATATATATATATATTAAAATTGTTTTCAGTGAACCCCTTTTGATTTATGCCTTTTGACGAAAAGTCACGGACCTCTCCAGAATAAAAACCAACCCAACAAAACGAAACTGGCGAGTTCCTCACGGGAAGGCATACGTTCACGCACGGACGGACTCGGACGACATTTCTTGAGTTTTGGCTGAATATGAGGCGTGAATCTATTTCCCTCAGCAACGACAAAGCCCGGTTTCCAACAGTGTGTACTATTTCCCCCAACTCCCCCCTCCATTCCTTTTACATGACATTCAGTTGGTGTTCTCACTTTCTGATCCCTCTCCTTTTCCTCACTTTCAATGTGTTTTTCAATTACTCGTCTCCGTTAATGTTTGATATTGTGGATTAGAAGCGTTTTTACCAGAAACTTACACCATTAATCCGGATTAAAAAGAATAATATTTACCACATAATTAGTAACCAAATAGCTCATTACGGAACATGTCGTTCACAACACGTTTGATAGGGAATGACTGCAGAAGGCAACGTCGACGTCGCCACCTTATAAAGGAGTTTCTGGGGAAGAACTGAATTAATCTTCTCTTATTTTCGTTTACTGTTTACCAAATTCAAACAGCAACCAAAAATTGCAAAGAAACATTTCCCAAATAACTGAACGTTTTTATTTTTTGCTTCGGAAATATTGTTTATAACCCCTCGCTGGAACGAGCCCGATGAGCCACTCCAATGATAGTCCATCAGCTATGTTTTCAAGGCAAAAGTTATAAATATAATAAAATCTGAATGGCGATTTTTGTGAATAACGCTCGCCAGTTCCGTCGTTACATCGGGTAGAAGGTTAAATTTCACATTATGCGATAAAAAGAATCTCAAATTCGTCAGGAAATTTCCGAACCTCGTTCAAACAATTCGATCAGAGCCTTGGTAAACCACGGCTCAGATCGCTTTTAGTGGACGGGGTACAGAAAAGTCATATCAATTCGCGAATCATTAGAGGTTCGCTACATTTTAAAAATTATATTATATATTTATATTAAACTATTTATTGAGACGTTAATTCTCTTCGGATAAATATATTTTTATCGCTAACGCTACTTCTGAAATTTATGATACATAGATGAAAAACAGTGGTTATAAAATTAGGTATTCACGTTAGTAAGCCTCCTTTGCCCTTTGTAAGTCTCAGGTAATGTTGATGCAAAATAAAGTCCATGATAGGTTGATGGGGTTCACAGCATTCAATTTTATTGCACTTCCATTAAACTTTAAACCTTCGTATTTACCGGAATCGCCGCTATGACATAAATGTTTCTGTATTTAACTGGTGATGTACAAGCAGGAACCTTTCCCCACGCACCGTTCAGACTAGTTCCTTTCCGGTCGAGTCATTAGTTACGCTTCGAGAGGTTTCCAAATTTCGTTATATAATTTAACGATCGTTGTGTGTTTCTCCCAGCTGTTTTGTAAATCCGCCCAAATTTGAAATTATATTTTTACAATCAGTAATAGCGACCAAATGGTTTTGCGTGAATGGACACCAGTCGAAGAGAAACAGCTATACAAAGTTCAACAAACACGACCAATAGAAAAGATAACGAATGTTATTTAGATTGCTTCCCTAAAAGTTGTTTTGATTTTTTATCGATCCATTTAATCAATACCGCTTCAAACAAAAATAACGGACTCTTCACCTTTGGGTTTAAACATCGGAATTACAATTTGTTTATTTAAATAAACTTTAATACATGGGGTTGTGTAATAAACACCGAACGCGATGTGTGTTTGAATCGTTGGGTATTTTACATAACTCGTTGGAATGGCGTAGTCTTATTTCGCTAGAGCCTACGGCTCTAGCGAAATATGGCTACGCCATTCCAATTCGGTATGAAAAACATCCACCGATTCAAACACACATCGTGTTCTGTCTATGTCTCACATACAATCATTCGTTGAGATATATGACGTTTGCCCATTCAAGCTGTGTTTCACTGATGTAAACTAATCATGTTACAAGAGATGCCAGCCTTCCTCTGTTGTATAATAGAGACCTTGGGTTAAATTGTAAAATATAGCCACAGTTGTTGAAGCAAACATTTTAAAACAGGGTTCCTAATTTTGCTGTGGCGGGAAGAGGTTATCAAATAACTGCAAGAAAAGTTATGTCCCTTTTTTATCACTTATAGTTCAAGCACTGGCTGATCCTTTAAAGGCTGTGTTAGAGGAATTTATGTGCTGTCATTCCTAAACTGATACTATATTGTGCTGTCAGATGGTGTGTATTCTTGAACGTCTTATACATAAGGCGACACTTTGATATGGCCTGGAAATGTTGTTCACAAATACTGGTTGTCTGTACTACAGACACCCAGTATTACAAATACTGGTTGTCTGTACTACAGACACCCAGTATTTGTGAACTGCATTTCCAGGTCATGTTTAAGTGTCACTCTGTTGGCGTTTATATAACCCTCTACATCCTGATGTCAAGATATTAAAATTTGAAGCCTCTGCCAAACAAGTCTGAATTGTTTAAATCTCTAGTTGCATTATGGGGAAAATTTACTGCGTATAATTTAAGTATTTTGACAGCATTGTGCAGGTTTTTAATACCGCTGGTAGCTGCTGAAATAGCGTAACTTTACTAAAAAAAAACGGTGCAAAAGTTGCACCCAATATTGCAGCCTGAAATAATAATTGTTTGCTTTTCTGATACAGACGTCAGACATCATCCTTCCGTATAAGAGAGCCAAATCACCCCACCCATATCGTTCAAAACCCAGGTACGTCTTTCTTTACTGCAGGGTGGCCGCCAAAGGTAAATGCGTTGTGTCTTTGGGTGAGGCGCTTAATCTCGACTGCTCACGTGGGGGCATGGTGGCGCTGACGCTGTGCGCAAAGACGTAATGCACGTCGATGGTGCACCTGTCTTCAACCACTGCTAAATTGCTTGTGAGGAGTTAGTACGTCGGGCAGTCTGACAGTTGTTCGCCGTTGCGAGGTGACCCTGGCTGTCGAAAGTGTCGTTAAAGTTCAGTAAATAAATAATGGATAGTGATGTTCGCTCTTTAATTGATGACACCGCACTGCGTATTTTTCACGAAGATTTCTTCACTCAATCAAATCCACAAGCGGACTGTGGCCCATGTAGTTCATTCTGCTTATTTGACCGCCTGAATAGGGCCTATATACTGTATTGACAGCCACACAATATTATAATATATCAACATATCTTGGTAATGAATTGAAACGAAACAGTCTGAAATTGTTGAAACAGTTTCAGACAAAAGCTTATCCGAGACTCGGAACACAGACATTCTGCCATTAAAGAACGTACAATCACATCAACAACAGATACCACCTGTTTGGTTAACGAGATATCTTTTCGTCCGTTGCATTTTAATTAATTAATTAATTAATTAATTAATTATTTAATTAATTAATTATGCAGCAAGGTCATAGCAGGGATTGTTAACATTATCGGCTGTTGTATTTGTGATATCACCTATTAACTCTTTACCGAAAGTGATGGCAAAGACAGGTCATCACCATTGACAATAATCACCATTCAAATTTTCATTGATTTTTTTAATTTTTTGTCTCAAAAACATAGCTTATGACCCCTCATTGGAACGAGCTCGTTGAGCTCGTTCCAATGAGGAGTCATAAGCTATCTCTTTAAGACAAAAAATGAAAATATTTCGTTTTTCACGAATTTTGTTTGCAAGTATTGTCTTCCTTTCGTATAAGGTAAAGGGTTAAGATATCATTCACCTCACGTTTAACTACACTGACGATACGGTTGACTCGGGTGTTCATAGAAGTGGACTCTTGTTCATACGCTGACACGAACTTTCTCAAAGTTGCTCATCGTTTCTGGATATTGGATTTTACGGGAACGACCAACTACGTTGAACTTTATCATAGTTCAGATGTATCCGTCGCGATGTTATATTTGTACAGTAGTCCTATCCCTTAGAGACCTTTATAATAATTTGATTTCTATTTTTAGATCACTCTAATTGCGAATAGTTTTTCTTAAACCCTTTACCCAACGTAACGGCCAAAACCGACCAGCGCTATTCACAAAAATCGCCAATTAATTTTCATTATTTGGTTCATTTTTTTTGTCTCATAAACATAGGTTATTACCCTTTTTGGAACGAGCTCGTCACACTCATTCCAATGAGGGGTCATAAACTATGTTTTTGAGACAAAAAAACATTAGTCATTCAAGAATTTTGTTTGCAGGTGTCGTCTGCTTTTCATGTTAGGTAAAGGGTTAAAGCCTAAATTTATTAGACACGAGTTTGTGTGTAAATGTCAGTTCTTTGTCCGATTCCGTGAGAGGACCGACGACAGAACAAAAACATCCTCAGATTACTAAGTATTTGCTTTTTGGTTTTTTGGGGAAAAGATATAGCCTTTTAGGACCCCTTTGCAGTACAATGGTACCATTTCCCACCCAGCCGCCGCAAAAGAGGAGAAGTAAAGAAGCCAGGAAAGCCACCAATTTCTAGCCCACAGCTCCGACGCGCAGTCTGTAGTGGATGATTCATTAGTCTGTTCTTCAGGCATGTAAAATCTGCCACGAACGTGATGTGGCTCATTGAGAAGGCCCACTACTCTCATTGACAAGTACAGTCAGGAACCAAAGTTTCAGATGGTGATAATTCTAAGAGTGGTATCTTGTCCTTCTTATGGTAAGTTTAGTCTACCACCTGTGGTTATTATTATGGCCCCTGTCGAGCCTCATAGACAAGTATACTCTTCTCCGGCTCAATCGGGCCAACCACTTCCAAAAGCACATATCCAGCAAACGAGTCGGTTGTATGTGTCAAATGTTTAACTATCCCTACACCGGTTGATGCTTCAAGATGACTAGAAGTTTCCGTTGGTTTTAACCGAGCGCTAGAGGGAAATTTTGTCTGACTGGACAAACCAAATGGGGAAACCTGGTCGGACTGAAGAGAAAAAAGGAAACCCTAGCAACAATGTCATCCAGAAGTGGCCTCGGCAGATATTCCATCATGGTTGTTACAAAAGGATTTGGAGAAAACTCCTGCCGTATTTTGGAAAGCCGCGGTTCATCCACTAATCTTTCAGTGAGGTTGAGAGCGGTGCTTCGAACTTCTCCCATCCCACCCCCAAAACGAGTATGTACGCAAGTTAATGTGATGTACTGGTGTGTTTGATGAAATGTTCGAGCTGGCGTCAAGTTTTGAGCGACACCCAGCAACAACGATGCAGGCATCTGTTCGGGGTAGCACGATGAACAGATATTATGCAGCACGTAGATTTTGCCTGTCCGTACCCAATCTGGGGTGCTTGCGTGTATATGTTTGCTTCTGTTCTGAGATCTATGACGTAAGAAGTTTGCGAATATCGAGAGAATTGCATTTAGGTACATATGAGATGTTCTGGACAGGGTGAAGCTACGAACGGCAACCTCAACCAATGCTGGAATCTGCATGGAGACGCTCAGTGAACAGAGTTCAAGTACATCGTAGCTTTTGTCTGTCCGTTCCCATCCTGGCATAAATGCCTGGGATGGTTATTGTGTAGGGGTCGGTGTAGTAGAAAAAAGGTTCGAGCCGGGTCCGTGTCACTCGAGCTAGACACTTGATTGCTTATGTGGGAACACGGTAGCAATGTGTGCTAAGATGTATAACACGCCGATGGAACACACGCCTTCAACCAATGCTAACTCAGGTTAGTACGTTGGTGAGTTACTCGCCGCTGTTCGGTGGTTCTATCCCGGTACTCCGACTTCCTCCACCCGTTAAACTGCCCGACACGATATGACCCTGGCTGTTGAAACTGCCGTAAAACCCCAATAATTAAATAAATAACAGTGAGTTAAAGGAGGGGGGCTCAGTAGGTAGAGGTGCAGGCTGCAAGCCGAGAGGCCCTCGATTCGAATCCCACCTGCGGCAACCGCGTTGTGACCTTGGGTAAGACACTTCACCACCAGTGCCCACGTGGGGGCTCGGTGGCGTTGTGTACTAATGCGTACTGCACGTCGATGATGCACTTGTCTTCAACCAATGCTAACCCTGCTTTTGTGAAGTTCGTATGTTGGGGGGCTGACAGTTGCTCGCCGTTGCTCGGTGGTTCTTTCCGAGTACTCTGGCTTCCTCCACCCGTAACAATGTCGTGGTCATGATTAGCCATTGCGCAGAAATATGTGACCTTAAACACCAAAAATAAATAAATAAATAATAAATATAGTGAGTTAAAGCCTAGTAAAAGCAATATACCTGCAGCAAACCACGACGTTCACCACACGTCTCTCATGCTGGTCCGCGATTTATACACCCAATATCTTAAAGAGTGACTCTTCTATAAATCGCAAACCTACGACGGCTGTTGGTGATTTGCTGTTGTGGTTAATCGGTTATGATCCGGTCAACTCTAGTGGTTATCCGGTTAAAAATGTCAAAGCGCCTCAACACTAGTCGGATGGCGAAGGGTGGGTGTTGAATATTGCACCAATAAAGTATGTACAGCCTAGCCAATCTTGCAGTGCAGCCCTGTGGTGAATGTATTCACATGTAGAAAAATAGATATGGTCAACGTGTATTTTCGCAATGGACGAGAATAATCCGTCAATTAAGGCGGTGTCTTTTCGGCAACTTCATACTTCTAGTAGCAGAAAAATAAAGATTTGCAAAATCAACTGAAACAATAATGGAGAGTTTAATGTACTGTCGACTGACACATGGCGCGGGGACATGAATGTGAATTAATCAGATGAAAACTTTTTCGATCATTCCACTGGAAAAAAAGTTTATTACATAATGCAACTCTAGTCGAGTCAATTTCGTTGCATTGTGTTACAATTATTACATTTTGCAAAGTTTTTCCAGTCCATGTAGTTGCATTTTGTAACATTTATTACATATTGCAACGTTTTTCCTGTCCATGGAGTTGCATTTTGTAATTAAAGTTCGAAAATCCACGAAACCCGTTCAACTACACGTAGAAGTGCACCTAATATACCACAAGACAGTCGTGGAATCATCGAGATATAATTTTTTTTAATGTTTGTATAATAACATGAATTAGTTTTCGATTGCCCGCTTGAAAATATTTTTTTATTACATTTTGCAACGTTTTTCCCGTCCATGTAGTTGCATTTTGTAATAATTATTACATTTTGCAACGTTTTTCCCGTCCATGTAGTGCACTTTGTAATAATTATTACATTTTGCAACTTTTAATACAAAGTGGGTTGTAGGCTCGGAGGGTTACAGGTAGAGCGTGGTTTTGGACACTTGGAGTTTATATGTGTTTGTTTTACTGAGATTTTGTGTGAAACGTGCCCCATATTCGAGGACAGGTCTGATGGATTATTTATAAAGTTTTTGTATGGTGTTTTTATTTGCACCCAAGCCTTACAGCTTATCATTTTTAGTTAGAGTACGGCCGCTGTGGACTGGTCACCTTCCACGGGTGTGCAATATTTCCACGGACGCAATAATATTAGATTCCAAACACTAATTATAGGAATAATCATCAACAATTTAATTATTGAAGCACCGGGTACAACCCGGTGCTTCATTAATTAAAAATTTGCTGTTGATGTTTTTCTTACCTGGTAAACGCATGCGTGAACATCATTGCCCTCGCGTGGAATTCGACTTGTCTACAATGACTGTTTTGTAATTTAATCGTTTGTTTGCTCGGGTTTCGCTGTTGGATAGATGGGTGTTTGGGGACAGTTTCCTGCCAATAGTTATTCCTAGGAACTTGTCCTCGTTGCAAGTCGTCAGTTTGGTATTATAGAGGTATAGGTCGATGAGTAGCACTTTTAATATTTTTAGTTATGATCAGTTTTGGGATTTTATAGGACTGAGCTTGATTCGCGCTTTCGCGCACCAGTCTTTTAGATACTCAAGGGAGTCATGTAGTCGACGTTCGATGATGTCACTGGATCTGCTTGCTGTATAGAGTCCATTGTCAGTGGCAAAATGGGAAATGTCTATCTGATTTTCACCCACAGTGCATCGCTAATTTTTGTGACAAATTCCACGACCTTGCTCCATCCCAACACCATCCTCCTTCTTTCGTATTACGTGAAGGTGTATTTTTCCTTCCATTATTTAATGTTATGTGTATCTACCAAGAAGACATGACTATCAGATTTTCCGACAAACCTGCACATTTTATGAAATCTCCACCCACTGCTGTGAATGCAGTACAGTCGCCGTGGACTGGTCGTAATCCACAAGTGGGCATGTCCACCAATGTGTTTACAGGGTGATAAAAACCATCATCAGCAAAATTTTAATTAATGAAACACCGGGATGTACCCAGTGCTTCATTAATTAAATTTATGATGCTTACTCCTATAATTAGTGTTTGTAATCTAATATTTTTGCGTCCGTGGAAATATTGCACACCCATGGAAAGTGGCCTGTCCACGGCGGTCGTACTGTACCTCGCGATAAGATCGCGATCTGATCGGGAAGGAGACTACTTTTACGATCACAGCTCTGTATGAACACACGTATTGCTTCAATGCTAATGATTACAGCTGCTTTGTAACAAATCGGAAAATACGCATGCGGAATCGATTTAATGATTGTTCCGTTCAACAGGTGTAGCTTCTGGAAAGAAATATACTCTAATCCTGTTATTTACGAATTCTGACTTATAATCGTGTTGTTGCATTTTGATAAGCACCCATGTCATTCCGATATAGACATGCGCAATGAATTTGTTCAGCTTCTAAACCTACCCCCCCCCCCCCCCCCCCCCACACACACAAATGTTTTCTAATCTCTTCATGTGTAGAAGAATCGCGGGCACAAAGTGTCTAATTAAAAGTTGATGTTTCCGTCCGAGTTATCTCTATCTAGGTCGTTGTTACAGATATTACCGCCCCACCCCCGCCCTTTAAACGCAAAGGCATAGAACTCGAAACATTCATCAAGACATCCCCGGAAACAACAAAGAGAACAAGGCACAGAGTGTGTATCTCCTTGCGACTTTTTCAAGGATCATCATTAAGACATCTAAGGAAGCCGAAATAACTACTGGGATAGTTAGCGTCTTTCATTTTTTTCTCAAATCCGATTCAGGGTACTTCTAGTGCACCGATTCTCAGGATGTTGGGCACGCTTGTAGTCCTTTGTATCTTCTTAAAATTGATGAAAGAAAATTCCTACTCCTATGAGTGATGCGAGTTTCAAGTGTTTTTAATTTATCTCTTAATATCAACTCCTGTATCAAGTCCCCACCCCCCCACCCCCTTCAAATTTTGGAAATATCATCTCCAGTAAAAATGTGGTATCGACCTCGGAAATTCTAAAAGGCTCATCGAGTGTCGGTATTGGCGTCGACGTCGCCAAAAATGAAATGTCGATCTATTTTCATGAAATTTTAGTATGATGTGGAGCCCCTGAAATTATACCGATATAAACAATACACAATGTTATGAAATTCCACCCACTTTTACTTCCATGATGGTCATATTAAATGCATGCGTTATATAGAGTGTAATCGTTTGACTGGACTGGTTACGTGGAATAATTCATGAGAGGTGAGGGACGTTGTACAAACACGAGTGTGCGAATGCGCACGAGTGTTTTACAATATAGTCCCTTGCCTCGAATGAATTATTTCACGTAACTAGTCCAGTCAAGCGATTACTCTGTTTATTACTTTCCATTATTAACGATAATTATATTATTTAACCGTTTACCTAACGTAATGGCCAAACCCGACCAGCGGTATTTTCAAAAATCGCCATGAGGTTGTCATAACCTATGTTTTTGAGACAAAAAATGAAAATAATAGTTATGCAAGAAATTTTTTTGCAAGTGTCGTCTGCTTTTCATGTTAGGTAAAGGGTTAAAAAAACAAAAAAACGACGAAGTCCCCATTACATCCATGGCAAAGCGTCTTCGTTTGCGCGCACGGATACATGACCCAATTGTTGATTGCATAATTCACTTGTGAAGTTATCGTTTATAATCAAACCCGGAAATCCCAGTAAATCACACTTTAGAAAGTAATAAAATTTCCATTTTAAATCTTTATAAAAAATAACGTCATTTTGGCGTTTCCTTTGAGAACGTTTAATATCTGCCCACTTTTTGAACGCTCACTCTCAATTTAGGAGATATATTCTCCAAAAGAAACTACTAATTCAATAAGTTTTCAGCCTACGGATAATTCGTCTGGGTTGTAGTTGGGGTGGTGGTTGGATGTGACGTCGGAAAAATTAAAAGTTTGTTTTCGATTTACATGAAAATTTAGTTTGTTGTAGAGCTGAAAAATTAAAAAATAGCTATTTTTGGATTTTACGTTATTTTCGATATTTTTAGGTCTGTAAAAGGTTAGTAAATGACGATCACATCCTGCGATTCGGTGAAACAATTTTAACAATTTTCCTATCGCAAGATAAAGACGAAAGTTAGGAAAACTCTCTTCATGTCCAACTCAGTTTTTTCATCATACGCCTAGGACCTTCAAACTGAAAGATCGTGGTACGCCTTTCATTTGAGAGATTACACACTATGACTAGAAATAAAACGAAGAACATAGGAATAATTCTGAACACATTTTTCTTTTTTGTGTTAACCTTTTACCCAACGTAACGGCCAAAACCGGCCAGCGCTATTCTCAAAAATCGCCAATTAATTTTCAAAATATTTTCATTTTTTGTCTCAAAAACATAGGTTATGACCCCTCGTTGGAACGAGCTCGTCGAGCTCGTTCCAACGAGGGGTCATAACCTATGTTTTTGAGACAAAAAATGAAAAAAATTAATTATTCAAGAATTTTTTTTGCAAGTGTCGTCTGCTTTTCATGTTAGGTAAAGGGTTAACCGGTTTTGTGATCTGGGGAGACACATATCTTTCAAGCAGTAATT
The DNA here is from genome assembly GCA_031216915.1 of Pictodentalium vernedei. Taxonomy (NCBI): domain Eukaryota; kingdom Metazoa; phylum Mollusca; class Scaphopoda; order Dentaliida; family Dentaliidae; genus Pictodentalium; species Pictodentalium vernedei. The sequence goes on from CM062297.1 coordinate 320,765,526, forward strand.
GGAGGAAACAGGACTTGCAATGTTGAGTTCTGTACTTCACAGCTGTTTTACTGTATAAAGCAGATGTTTTTGTCCCCATATAATAAACGACTTTCGGTTGCGTCATTCGATAGTTATCATAAACAAAACCTTAATTGATTGCTTACCAGCAAGAGTGCAATTGAGGAAGTATTATCCTATAAAGACATACAAAGAGCACCACAAGTTCCTAATTAGCGATCGTTTTTCTCAGAATTTATCTTGGCAACATTCTTTCTTTTAACATAAAACGTGGCGTGTGCCGGACTGTGATGAATTCTTATACAATTGGCGCCTTTGTTTGAAAGAAATGCAAATCGGACTGTGGTGTACTGTGAGAAAATGTTATTACGAAGTTTACACCTTTGTTTGCAACAAAAGGGAAAAGTGACTGTTGAAGACTGTTGAAGACGCCCCTCCTCCACAAAAAAACATTGGTTGAATGCAAAATTTACAGAGCACGAAGTCCAAAAATAGCCTCCTCCAGTATAAGCTTACACACGTTAGTTAGGATTAGGACTAGGAGAGACCAATTATCATATTTACCTACCCAAACCCCACAAATTGGCCATGTCACTTCCTGTTATAGATTCCCGATTTATGCTTGTTCATCATTGAAACATGCTGTAAGCTTTATCAAGGCCCCGTATTACTTTGTTTTGTGTGTACGTTTATTATACAACTGAACTGCTTTCTGCACTTAACATGAATTCCTAATTCATATAACCTTCTTTCATGCCTTTTATTCAGCTCACTTAGATTTTTCGGATTCACTTCACAGTCATAAACATCAAAACTTCAGAACATCCAGAACACGTGCTGCACGTATCGTAACAGGTTCCAGACGCCATGATCACATAACCCCACTGATGCAAAACACTGCTCTGGCAGCGAATTAGTTTTAAAATTTTGGTTTGGGTCTTTAAGTTCATTAATGGTTCAACACCACTGTATTCACAAGAACTCCTGACATTAAAAAAGTCTAATAGTGACATACGCTCATCCAAACACATTAAGCCGGTGATACCCTTTTCCAGATCGAGGCTTGTGAATAACAGAGCTTTTTTATTTGTGTGACCTGGACTTTAGAAGTTTTTGCCAGTTCATGTTCGGGCATCCGAAAACCTCAGCCAATTTAAAAAGAACCTGAAATTACACCTTTTTGGAGAAGCCTTCTTTTTGTAATTTCCATTGGCTATTAGAGTGTCGTGAACCTGGGTGGTTGTCATAATATTATGATCTAAAAAATTGAGGGATCTCATCGGTGCATCTATATACTACTGGTTCGAATTATTGCTTATGTGAACAGAACTATTTCAAAATAAAAACAAATCCATGATGTCTAAATTTTCCACCGCATTCGGAGGTAACATTTGATGATGTGGGTAGTGTGATGGTAATAAGAAAGATATCGGCGACAACTTGCTATTGTTATGAATGGAATATTGATGGGACTGCCTTTACTATAGTTTTGCCTGCCGAGCGACTGACTCTGATCTCTAGTCCACAATCAGAAAATGCCGCCATGTAGACAACACAAAACGATCAACAACGAGCAATAGCAATAGCAAGTAACATTTAGATTTTGATGTAGCCCACACCACTCACCCACCCACTATTCCACTGGCTGTTATATAATCAACAAAATATGAGAGTCGTGTTTCTTCAACATGAAAAAACGTAAACATAATATGGAAAACACACTTATTCCATATATCTATTTATTACAAACCCATTTAAAATTAACGTTTGTTCACGGTATTCAAGAATCTGCGATACAAAGCAATTGTATCGCACACATGGCTGATACAAGTTTTTGCACTTTCTCAGACAAAAACAAAAGCTGGATATAAACTTTAGACTTATCGCAGAATACACACTGCTAAATCTATTAAATTTTGTACTATACAGACAATTCAAATAAATACTGTTTAAATGAAACAAGAAAGCGAACCAGCCTCACTGCCGGTTTGACAGGAATGATAGTCCGTAGGAAAATTAGTCCCTCTGGACTATTATTCCGCGGAATTATAGTCCTAGGTCTAACATTCCTAGGAATAGTAGTCCGGTGGACTACTATTCCTAGGAATGTTAGACCTAGGACTATAATTCCGCGGAATAATAGTCCAGAGGGACTAACGTTCCTACGGACTATCATTCCTGTCACAGGGTTCTTTTTACAAAGAGTTGACGAATCATTTCTTGGTGCTATAGATGACACTGCAGTATATTTTTATCCGTTAGAATATCTAAGAATAAGTTGGTCAAGATATGAGTGACGTAGTTGCTTCGTTTGTGAACAGAGACGAATAACTAATGTTAAAAATGAGACAAACTTTAAATGAAAGTGTCAATGACACCGTAGCTCAACTTGTTAAGACATGTACATGTATAGTATGTGACACAGCAATGACAAACATCAAGGTAATGACCTGATAACAAAGGCACATATAAAGTATTGTAATGGTCTGTGCATAAATACTGACCGTAGCCTGTAACAAATGTATAGGTAAAGTATTGTAAAGGTGGGCGACTGTCAGATGCTAAACTAGACAAAAATCTTTGAGTCCCAGAGTAGGTCTGACTGAACCCCAAAATATGTGTTCTTATAGCACAGTGATAACAAAGGCACCCCAAAACACTTGTTCCTGTCCCAAGGTGATAACAAAGAAGTTTCATGAAGATCAGTTCATAAATACGAGCCGTATAGAAGTTGACAACAAACTGATTGGACCTAATTTCGGTACAAATGGCCACTGGCAGTCATCTTGAATTTTGGACCGCACCCAGAAACACTCGTTGTCGTCCCAAAGTAATAACAAAGGTACCCAAGAAGTTTTATGAAGATCGGTTCATAAATACAGCCTCTAGCCCGAACCGTATTGACATGTGCGCTTACTGTGTATAAGTAGCACTGAATATATCAAAATTCATCTAATTTGCATAATTTCTGCACGAGAAAAAACCCCGTATTATATGTAATGTGTTCCATGTAACTAAACATTCATACAGAAATTTATTTAAATCAGAACAAACAGAGGTTCTGTACAAAAAACTGATTGCACAAATTTTGGTACAAAATGGCTGCTGGTGGCCATCTTGAATTTCCGACCACACCCCAAAAAACTCGTTCTCATCCCACGGTGATAACAAAGATACCCAAGAAGTTTCGTAAATATCGGTTCATAAATACGGCCTCTATCCTGAGCCGTATAGAAGTTGTGTACAAAAACTGATAAGACCTAATTTCTCTACAAAATGGCCACTGGCAGCCATCATGAATTTTGGACCATACCCAGAAACACTCGTTCTCGTCCCAAGGTGATAACAAAGGTACCCAAGACGTTTCGTGAAAATCGGTTCACAAATACAGCCCCTAGCTCGAGCCGTATTGACATGTGTACTTACTGTGTGTAAGCTGCACTGAAAAAATCAAAGTTCATCTAATTTGCATAATTTCTGCACGAGAAAAAAACCCATATTATATGTGATGTATCCCATGCTACTAAACATTCACACAAAAAAATTATTCAAATCAGCACTTTCATATGGAAGTTCTGCGCAAAAATCTGATTGGACCTAATTTTTGAACAAAATGGCGGCCATAGGCCATCTTGAATTTCGGACCGGACCCAAAAACACTCGTTCTCGTCCCACGGTGATACCAAAGGTACCCAAGAAGTTTCGTAAGGATTGGTTCATAAATACGGCCTCTAGCCCAAGCCTTATTGTCATTTGCACTTACAGTGCTGAAAGTAACACAAAATACATCAAAGTTAGTCTAATTTGCTTAATTTACGCACGTGAAAAGAACCCGTATTCTATGTGATGTATCCCATAGTACTAAACATTCATACAGAAACATTTTCAAATCAGAACTTTCATATGGAAGTTCTGCGCAAAAATCTGATTGCACCTAATTTTGTACAAAATGGCTGCCAGCGGCCAACTTGAATTTCGGACCGGACCCCAAAACACCCGTTCTCGTCCCACGGTGATAACAAAGGTACCCAAGAAGTTTCGTAAAGATCGGTTCATAAATACGGCCTCTAGCCCGGGCCGTATTGAATTGTTGACGGACGACTGGCCATGGCATAAGCTCATATTTGACTTACGTCAAAGTTGAGCAAAAACTGGAAAGAAAACATCACCCTTTCAATGATAAATAGAGGATATCTAAGCTGTTTTAGTGAATATCGGAAACTATCTCAGTGTGTGGACCTGAAAGATTTATTTTTCGCAAGCGCTTGTGCTAGTGAAAAATAACACTTTCAGGTCCACACGAATGAGATAATTCTTGATATTCACTAAAATAGCGTAGATTTTCTTGTTACTATATGCTTCGTAACATTTTAATGCGCAGTGTTCAACCCAATTCTACTGCGAACAGTTTCAAGACAACTAAGATCTGCTGATCGTTCCTTCAAGGCGACGTTCAAGGTGACGTCATGCGCCGAAGTCGATGGATATCGAGAAATATCTTTTAGATAATTTGCGACAATTCACAGGCTAGCATATAATAAATGGAAATCTATCATTCCCAAATGATGACGAAAGACCATGCCTAATAAAAGCCTATAAAAACCTATAAAGATAAGCTTCTCACAGACTAGAAAATATAAAACATTCACCGACTCAGAACGATTCACCTTTCTACATAGCACAGCATCCAGCAATCAATTAAAAGAAACAAGAAAAAAGAGCGCCGGAACCGGCAACAAGCTATAACCTGCGTACCGCGATAAAAACTCTGAAAAAGAAGTGCGTTACAAAGGGCGAAAAAACAAATCATACCCCACAGAAAACAATGTGCACAAACATTATCCATGCTGGAGCGCTCCTCCCATCCCCAAACAACAAAAATGCAACTCGCTAGTACCAAACATGTCACCATTGTAAAAAAATATTGCAATAGCAGTACCAGAAAGTTATGTGAACTGTTTTCCATGAGACATCTCAGTGTAAAATTAACTCTGACCCACATACAGAAAAAAAACAAAACAAAAAATGAACCACAAACAGATTGTGAGGGCGACCAAAAGGAATTTTGAAAACTGTTTGTTTTCCGGTGAAAATTTAACTGCTGATGGTTTTAACATTTATTTTAATATAATATCTCAAACATCAAAGAAAATTTCCCCTAGGAGTTCAACAGTTATTATAGAAACAGAATACAGTAAAGAGGTTAGAGTTAAAAACAGTTAACATTTTAGTTAACATGTTAGTAATACTAGTACTGTTAAAATGCAAATAATTATGTTTGAAAATAAAATTAATATGCGATACTTGAATGGGGTAATCTATGTATTTGCTTGTCAGCTATTTTGCACTCACTACTGGAAAGTGAGTAAAGAGATGAATACTGAAGACTGACGATTAAAAATTAGAATTTTACCTCAGTATCATTTTTGCTCTTCTACAAGAAAGGGCAAATACAAAATGAATAAGTACTACATACAGTTCGACCGCCGTGGACTGGTCACTTTCCACAGGGCGGGCAGTATTTCCACGGACGCAATAATATTAATTTGCAAACACGAATTAAAGGCATAAACATCAAAAATTTAATTAATGAAGCACCGGGTACAACCCGGTGCTTCATTAATTAAAACTTTGCTGATGATGATTTTTATAACTTGGTAAACGCATGCCCATTCGTGGATTACTACCAGTTTACGGCGAATGTGCAGTAAGCCATTGTGGCACAATAACTTTGTTTCGATTTAAGTGACTAGTGTGATTGGCAAGTGAATTACAATCTGGAATTTATGGCAAGGTCATTCCATAATTTAGTAGCAGTTGTAAAAATAACCGCCCATGTGTCTGAGACCTACAAAAAGGAATGGCCAGATCTACAACGCAGCGAAGGTTGTACCCATGTGACGATATGGGTATTTGACTGGATACGTATTTGAGGACAAATTGCTGGTACATTGCTTTATTAATTAAAATTTTGCTGATGATGATTTTTTAATGTCTCTTAAACGCATGCGTGAACATCACTGCCCACGCGCGGATTAAGACCAGTCCACGGAGACTAAGGGTAAGTGGTCAAGTGCTAGGTTATTTGTCAATTGTTACATCAGTACTTTTTTCTTCAAAAATACCAACTGGAGCTTTAGTTCGGCAAGATCTTGTTCATACATGTAGCTTTGCTACAATTCATTGGAAAGTGTTTTTAGCCCTCTCCAATAAATTGCTGCAATCGGTTTTATAAATATTTGCTTTTTCCTGCTGAGCGGATAGCCAATTCAAACAATGTGAAGTAACTAAAGAACATATGTGACTTTTAGCACATGTCAATAGTGCCATTGTGGTGTCTTTTTATTGGCTTCTTGCACTCCGCCCATTAATATATTTAGGTAGCATGACTAACACGTCTTGTGATGTGATTAACAAGCAGAGTTACTCCACATCCATCGGAAGTATATTCATTTATTTATTGGTATTTAACGCCTCTTTTGCCAGTCAGTCAACTCGTGTCGGATAATTTTACGGGTAGAAGAAGCCGGAGTACCCGGAGAGAACCACCGAGCAACGGCGAGCAACTGTCAGACTCCCCAACGTACTAGCTCCACATAAGCATGGTGAGCATTGGTTGAAAACAAGTGCAACATCATCGTGCAGTATGCTTACGTACACGTATCCAGCGCCACCGCACCCCCCCCCCCACACACCAACGCCCTCCCTCTGTGAGCAATCGAGATTAAGTACATTACCCAAGGACACAACGGTGGGGATCAAACCGCTGAGCTTTCGTTTTGAAGACCAATGCCGTAACCACTGAGCCACCGCATTCCCAGTATATTCATTAGATTATGTGAAGAAAACTTAACCCTTTACCCAACGTAACGGCCAAAACCGGCCAGCGCTATTCTCAAAAATCGCCAATTAATTTTCATTATTTTTTCATTTTCTGTCTCAAAACATAGGTTATGTCCCCTCGTTGGAACGAGCTCGTTGAGCTCGTTCCAACGAGGGGTCATAACCTATCTTTTTGAGACAAAAAATAAAAAAAATGAGTTATTCAAGAATTTTTTTTTTTGCAAGTGTCGTCTGCTTTTCATGTTAGGTAAAGGGGTTAACTGTAGAAAGTAAATGGAAGCTCTTGAAATATTTACCCAGTAATGTAGAGCTGGGAGATTTTGAGTTTTCAGATTCGGTTTCCGTTTCGGTTCGGTTTCATAAAAAAGCTCTATTTCGGTAGTTTTTTATGTGTTAAGGAAAAAAGGTAAATAATAATTCGGACCGCTAACTCGGGAAAGTCCACAACAGTTCTTACATTATCACTCACACAAAAACTCCTGTCTGTATGTATACTACTCAAAGTTTGCTAAGCACCAAGTATATCCAACTACCTGTTTTACGTTTTAGTTGAAATATTCTTATGAAAAGTGTATATACTTTTTATTTAATTATATCTTTAATGATTTAAGTACAGAAAGTAAGATTTTGCTTGTGTTTGACATTAATTTTTTAGCTTTTGAATATGATAACCATGGAAAATGGATTTTATTGGTAAAAGAGGAAATTTTTCAAATTTGCCAAAAGAAGCGAACTGGTATGAGTTCAATATCGAGTATGAGACCCATTATTGTTAATTACAGCTTGACAACGCCTTCTCGTGGTTCCGATTAGGTTTCTGATGGTCCTTTGTGGGATGTTGTTCCATTCTACAGCCCCAGAGGTAACAGTGAGGCGGTGGTGTTAGTGTAATTTCCAACAACGTAGTGAAGGTTTCGCGTACAGCATGTCAGTGCATTATCATCACCCTTATTATGAGTTCACAGTCGGTTCGTGTCACTGTCATATCCTAACCTCTTCAGAGTTAAAACAATTAACACACTTTCCAAACATTTTATCGGCAAATACGGTTTATTCAGCTTCATGCATTTACTCCAACATGCCTATCCTTGGTGTCACACACAAAAGTTGCCATACATTACATCTGCTAATCACCAGAGATTCGGATACGGATCTTGTCAAAGAAGTAACAGTTATTGATGTGACAAATGTACGGCCAGTTCACAATTCTCTTTGCTTTGGCACGCCCACGTCCTTTACCAGTCAGTTCGGAAAACATCATATGTCGTAAGTACCGTAATATTGACCATGTCAAATTCGCAGAGGCTTCAGCCGCCAAACCAATCAATTTTGTGAACGGGGGACGACAGTGAATGTGTCATTGCTACTTCATTTCAGAAAGTCATTGATGTTCTCCTTGATTCATTGGTGAGATCATGATTGACAAATCCTCCAGAAGTAAACTTACCCATCAGTGGCGACAAAGCTGTCTGTTCACAGAGATGATTGTTAGCCAACGAAACGCTGTTAAGAAGTTCATTAAATCGGCTACGCAAAAATACTTTTCCGATTTGAGTTTTGATAATGTAAATTCCCCCACATGTTCTGTCCATTATAATTGAAAAACTTTTGCGTCGATAAAAGAAACACCATACTGCCTGAGCATTCTTCATTAAAGGTTCCTGGAAATCGATTTTCTAGTTTCTTCGTTGAAACGTCGCTTCATTTAAGAGTACTGTCTGATTTTTTTCGCACTAGCGATACAGAACACACCTGCCCATAGGCGGTCGTATAGCTTGTATAATTCAACACTTTAGCGCTCGAAGATATCCAAAAGCCAACTATCTAAGGCACCAGCTAGACAGTTTATGTTAGATGTCAGTCCGACTTCGTAGTTAAAAGCATGTTTTTCGGAACCGAATACACCAATTTTAAAACTAAAAAATGCCTTACAAGAGCCTGGCACTTTCTTACGAACATGAAGCATGCCTTAGTCAAGCTTCTAATAAGAATGCATCGCTAGGCTTAGAGGTTTTGAAAAATTACCGACCGGTCTCTAATCTCGCAGTCATATCTAAATTATTGAGATGGTGGTTTCTTCTCAGCCAACTTCCCATATGACCGCCAATGGCTTAACCGACGTCTGCATACAGGTCGAATTGTCGCACTGATACGGCGCTTCTACGAGTAAATAATTGCATTTTTTTATCCCTGGATAAACATAAATTTCCTGCCTTGTTTTGTTAGACGTTAGCACCGCTTTTGACACCATAGACCATGAAATTCTGAATGGAAGATTGATGTAGAGCATAGGACGCACGGTCCATGCGCTTGAGTGGTTTGCATAGTATATTTCTGGTTGCACAAAAAGCGTAGTCGTTGACCGCAAATTACCAGAACAAGTGGCACTTCGATTCGGCGTCCCACATGGCTCCGTGTTAGGCCAAATACTCTGCAATATTTATGTTCACCTCAAATTTATCCGGAGCCATTTATTGATTTTCATTTTAACGCTGATTACACACAGCTGTTATTAGTTTCACTCATGACATAGAATACGATACACGCGATAAAACGGAACGTTGCATTTCAGACATCAAGGCGTGGATGACGAAAAATTTCTTCCAATTGAACTACGATAAGACGGAAGTGATATACATTGGTCTAATACTACAGCTAACGAAAATATCCAACTTATCCCCCAATATTCAATATTCAACGATTGCCTCCAAAAGCTGTGCCGGCGGTAATCTTGTTTATTTCATATCTGACTGTTCCATTTTAGACAAGTAATTGCAATAACATTCATCCTTTCATTTACACGAAACGTTAGAGCTGATTGTTCGCTCCCTTGTTACTAGACGCCTTGGCGTTTGTAACTCTCTTTCTATAGGCACACAAAACTCCACTCTTGAAAAGCTACAGCACATCCAAAATAGTGCTTCACCTGTCATCATCAGTTCCAGAAAGCCTGCAAAATTTCCCCGATCCTTTTAGATTCTCCCTGGCTCCAAATTCAGCAGAGAATTCAATTCAAAATATTACTTCTTACTTTTAAATGCATCAAAGGATCTGTACCTTCCTACTTATCTAATTTGCTTATCAGTCACACGCCACAAAGGTCTTCGGTCATCACATGAATTTGACCTGGTTCAGAAAACATCTAAACTAAGTTCTGCTGGCGACAGGGCATTTGCCGTTCCTGGGCCAAAGCTATAAAATGTTCTTGTAAACCGTCTAAAAGAAATGGATTCCCGAGAATCATTCAAGTCGAGTATTAAACCATACCATTTCCATGTGGCATTTTGCTAAGCCATAGAGCACGGTGTGAATTTAATTCATTAAAAATAGTATTATTATTATGAGAATTACACTACCAAATCACACCACATCCATGTACGCACCGACAACGTCAACAGAACGACTACACAAACATAAGTGGGCATGGATAGGCAATACCGACGAGCTGCACAATCCCTGTTCACCTCGACCACCCCAGAACAGATGTCAACATGGATGTTGCGTACTGCTTGTGGTTTGACACCGCCTCGACCGACTCACAAGACATTTTCTGTACAGTCGAAATAGGAATTGCTGCCAAACAGAAGTCGACAACGCTATCGAATGACGTTAACAGCGACATTTCATGCGATGGAGGCAATGCATATCGTTTCAACTTTTATTCTATCGCACTACAAAAACAGATAAAACCACCACCACCTCTCGGACACACGCCTCTATTGATTATGTACCCAGCTGCTTGTTGAGGGTTTTTCTATTTTCACGGAATGTCCAGTTTATGTACAGTTTACGTCATCAATTGCCTACATCCATGATTAGCATAGGGAGACATTGAGGCTTACAGAGTCATGGGCCTTGTGTATTTTTCACATTCCTCACATAGGGTTAATTTTTCCTGAAAAGTGGAAAAAGGGGTATCTTCACTTTTTAGAACCAATTTAAACATTCTATGAAGCGCTGATTTTAAAAGCAGACAGCAATATAAGCCACTGCAGAAGACCAAGTCAAAGAAAATCCTTCACTTCGCCGAGACGCTGCCCCCCCCCCCCCACCCCCCATTTATGTAACATACAGTCTTATATCCCAAGATCCACCATTAAAATTCGGTGCTCCTCCAGACTGTGTATACATTACATCCTTATAATACGTGGTTTAAGGGTAAAATGGGGTACATTCTACACCTCAACCACACACTACTAATCAAAAATAGCACGTTGAACATTCCAAGGGTTCGTGTACGACCTGATAAATTTTTTGTTTTGTCCTATTTAGCTGAAAATTTTGAGAGATGAGGGCTGTCTGTGGTACGCCTAACGGTAGACATGCACATATACTACAGGCGCAAATTCGGAGAGTATTCTTTTTTTATTGGAGTATAACGACACATTTTACGGGTGGAAGAAGCCTGAGTACCGGAGTGTACCACCGAGCAACGGCGAGCAACGGTCAGACTTCAGACTCCCCGACATACTGACGCTACACAGGTGCACCATCGACGCCTTAGTACAAAGCGCCACCCTGCCCACCTCCCCCATGGGCAATCGGGATTAAGTGCCTTGCCCAAGGATACAACGCAGTTACCTCCTGACGGGGATCGAACCGTGGACCACTCGGTTTGAAGTTCAATGCCGTAACCACCGAACCACCGCCTTCCTGAGTAAGTTAATAAGCCCTGCATTTAAATATAATAATCACCATAAAACGGTTAGAGAACACTGCACAGCGAGAGATGCGAAGATAGATGTTTGCCGGTGGATTGATCAACACAATCATTCATCCAATATCATTTACCTCATCACTTGTAAACGCTCTGAGAAGCAGTAGGTAGGTCAAAGTTAAAGCTCTTTTCCAAATGCGTAGTACTCGAGACAAACAGGATATAAAACATAACCCCGATGTCCCAATAGTACAACATTTCAACCTTTCTGTCCATCCTTTGGACGATTTTGAAATCTATCAAATTGAACAGCCACCAATTAAAGATACATAAGAAGAAATAGATGAATTGAGATAAAAACGTGAAGCTGTTTGGGTCAATACGCTTCAGACCGACTGGCCATTTGATATGAACATATCAGAGGGAGAATGCGAAAGAAGGGACATCATTCCTTTCACTTTAACATACAACAGAATGAAAATCGGAATCACACAAAAAAAATGGTAAAAGATGAATTCAATTTAACCAACTCTAACTTAAAAGATCCTTTAAATCTTCGATCTGTCATGGCTTATAAGAAAATAAAAAGCTTGCGTAACATCCTTGTAAGGACTAAACTTGTGCCCATCAATGAATAACTGCTTTACCAAAAAAAAAACACAACAACTACTATACCATCAACCACAACTACACAGACCCACTCTCCATCAATCATTATTACACTAATAACTACTGCATTAACCTTGGCAACACCAATCTTTATTGCACCATCAAACAAAATAACAACCAACTATTGCAACTACTACCCAAGGTCTACAATAATCCCCTTACCACCATTAGATTCAGTCCACAATCGCCCCCAAACCACTATCTTCGTGAATGCTATGGTCTTGAAGCTAGATGCTAAATAGGAACTGGTAATCGTGAAATCTATGATCTCGTAGCCTATAGACACTAAGGGTCACACAAAAGCTAGGAGTCATGAAGGTTTCTTCTGCTCTACTGGGGCATACCTCAAGACAATCGAAATAGCATAACACCGACAGTGTTGCACTGTATGAGGCTTTATATAGGTAAATGAATGTTCTCAAAACGAAACTGTTTCAAAATAGGCACGGACCACCCATACTATGCTGCCATACCAGACAAATGAGCATACCCTACGACACCACATGACCTATCATCCCGTACTACTCATAGCAAAGAGAGGACAGTACAGGTGTATGGTGAATAATTAGTAGCAAGAGCAAACAATACACCAGCAAAGGTAAATTTCGCCCATACTATACTTCCACATCAGACAGCACATATGGAATATATCCATAGTAGCTTTGTGAACCAAATGTTCACCTCGAGTGGTGAACATTTTGTACACTAAGGTACTTTGAGTATATTTTATTTATACCATGATCGTCAGATTATTAAGAGTCGCTAATTAAGAGCAGCAGACGTACACATGTGCGAAACTGTTTTTGTTTACATGAGTCCCGGTGGGAGGTACTTCCGCTAGCAATTTTATCGCTGAAACAAAATGAAAAAGAAACACACAAAACACGGGGCCTTTTTCATTTTAATAACATAATAACATACTTTTTCGAGTTATTGATCTTTTATTAACATGAGACAACGCATGTTTGTTATTTTTTTTATCTTATGAGGTAAACACATTTGAAAACGTAATAAATAATTGCCGCTTCCCTTTCACTCATCGCGAGGCGACGAGCGATAAATTTAGACAAGTTTGCATTCAGGTCGAGGTCACCAAATGTCAGCTTGGATGTAGTTCCACTGTAGGTGTAAATTTTAACCCATTTAAATCCCATTGCTGGCGTGTTCGCCACAGACACACGTGTTCATTACTGTTGGTGTGTAAAGCTAAACTGTATGCCGTAAGCTTTTTATATACTGCTCAACGTTTGCTAAGTACCACATATTTGACACATCGTTGTGGAATTTTCTTGTGACACATTTGCGATATTGTTCGTGGATATGATTGAGGAATGTATTACGATGGTCCCCAGTGTTTACATTAGCTCTCTTGACAGGCAGACGTTTCGTGACAGTCATGGAAAGTATGTACCCCTTGATTTCCATGATGTTTTCGTGTACTGTCGACATGTACATGAGATGTGTAGGGTATTCGGTCTTCATTTCAACGCAAACCCTTGTGATTTAATGATTGAATGTGGCGAATGCAAATGTAAGCAGACATTTGTCTGAAGCAGAAATGTGGTGGGCTGTAGGGATGGTGGAACAAGGGGCTACCCATCGTCAGGTTGGTGAAGCCCTTTGTGTGCACCATACGGTGATCACCAGAGCCTGGGCACGATTTTAGCAGTATGGCACACCAGTCATACGACATGGTGGTGGCAGAGACAGGGCAACATCTGCAGCTGAAGACCGGTTTTTGATCATTAAGGCCCATAGGAACCGCTTTGACATAGCAACCCAGCTTCGCAGTGACCTTTAGAATGTTTCCGGAGTAAATGTTTCGACACAAACTATCTGGACAAGGTTCGACGAAGGTGGTCTCCGATCGAGAAGACCATGCATTCGCATTCAGCTGTCCCAGAACCACCACCAGGCACGTTATGAATTGGCCATGGATCACGTTGGGTGGACCACAGAAGATTGACGACCTGTTCTTTTTACAGATGAGTCAAGGTAATGCCTAAACAACACAGATAGGCGTTCTAATGTATGGAGAAGACCAAGAGAGCGATTCCATGCAGCCATCATTGCTGAACATGACCGCTATGGTGGAGGGTCAATAATGGTCGGGGCGGCATCAGCTGGGGTGGACGTACAGAGCTCTGTATCCTTGACCGTGGTACATTGACTGCACAGTGGTATATTGATGAGATCATGGATTCCCACGTCAGATTGTATGCAGATGCAGTGGGTGATAGATTCATTCTGATGGACGATAACGCCCGTCCCCATGTTGCCTATGCTGACCGGGAGTACCGACAGAGGGAAGGGATTGAGCATATGGATTGGCCAGCAAGATCCCCTGACCTCAATCCAATCGAACATGTCTGGAATGAGTTGCAGCTTGCAATTTCAGCCCGTCCAGTCCAACCAAGAAGTGTCCAGGAGCTTGGTGCCATGCTGGTCCAAGAATGGAACAACATCCCACAAAGGACCATCTGGAACATGATTGGAGCATGAGAAGGCGTTATCAAGCTGTAATTAACAATACTGTGTCTCATACTCGATATTGAACCCATATCAGTTCGCTCCGTCAACTTTTTGGCAAATTTGAAAAATTTCCTCTTTTACCAATAATATCCATTTTCCATGGTAATCATATTCAAAAGCCAAAAAATAATTTCAAACACAAATAAACTCTTAATTTCTGTACTTCAATGATTAAGGATATAATTAAATATAAAATATATACACTTTTCATAACAATATTTCAACTTAAACGTAAAACAGGTAGTTGGATATACTTGGTGCTTAGCAAACTTTGAGTAGTATATATAGTAGAATAGGTAATTATAGTATAAATATCAATAACAAATGACCTAACATTACATACTTCCCAATAGAAACAACAGGATGGTATAACACAGTAGGTTGATTAGTTTCAATAAAGGCTTGGATGGGTCTTCATTATCTGTTCCACATGAGCAAGAATTGGCGGATCCTCATAGCTGTATTTTATCTGTTAAACTTTTCTTAGTGAAAACCAATGCCATCATGGATACAACTAGTAATATGGTAGAATCCTCGTTGTACGTCGATGCCTTTTTAATTTACTATAGCAGTAAAAAACATAAATGCCCCGAGCGTAGGTTTCAGCTTTGTTTAAACCATGCATTTAATAAATAAGTTCTCACGGACCAAAACAAGTTGTGTACATTTTTGTCAGCTCTGGAAACATCACCTCGATCCGGAGATGGATCATATAACACAACTAGAGGCTAGATGTAAAACCGCACTTAACCATCTGAAGGTAATTGATAGCACTGATTGGGGTGCGACCAAACAACGTTACTCTATCTGTACAGAACACTTGTGAGGTCAAAATTAAATTACGATTGTGTGGTTTACTGTTCTACGAGAAAGTCGTATCCTTAAACCACTTGATGCAATTCGAATAGTGGCATTAGAATGAGCCTGGGCACATTTAGGATATCGTCAATAGATCCCATGCTCTTTGAAGCAGGGGAACCTTCTCATGAGAAGTGCGGAATTAAACTGTCGCTCCAATATGGTTCTAAACTGTAGACCAACCCATAAAAACCTAACTTATAATTGTGTCTCATATCCTCAAAATGTTGGATTTGTTAATGGAAATTAGAAACGTTTTCCTCCATACGGAATTAGAATTAAACCGCACTTGGAGTCCGCCACCCTTGAAGGAGATTCGATAAAAGAAAACCGTGAACCACATATTCCTCCTTGGCATTTAAAGAAACCTGCTGCTAGTGTCGCCCTTGTTTCGTTAAAATAATCTGAAACACAATTTCTGCAGTTCAAACAAAAATATGCAACAATAAAGTTTGAAGTATGCTGTATATAGAAGGATCTACACAGATGGGTTTAAAGATGGTGATAAAGTATCAACGGCCGATTGTTACTGGTGATCAGATCACCCCAATTACATTACCAAATGAAGGTTCTAATCTCACAGCTGACTTTAAAGCATTACAACTTGCGCTTGGACACATCGGTAATGTACAGGAGAGCATGTCAGTTATATGTTCCGACTCTCATTCCTATTTACCAGCTTTACTCGAACCCCAAGTTGAAGAACCCTCTGATCCAGGAACTTCGTAAGAAGCTGAATACGCTATCGTGTTATGTTGGTTACCTGGGCATGTTTGTGCTCCCGGTAACATCTGGGCAATCGTCGTTGCAAGGATTCAATCGACCCTATCACTGATTTTAAAAATGCATTTAGTGATCTTAAACCACCTATCAATAATTAAATCAAATCTATGTGGAAGACGGAATTGGATGGAGTAGCAAAAATTGAGTTCCCCCCTTCTTCCGCCTAAATACCAATGATAAAAATCCACGTAGTAGCCTTTGTGGGAGAGATCATGTGATTCTGACATGATGTTCTAGTGTTCATGCAAAACGTAAACATTCCTTTTGATTAGAAACTTGTTTCTTGCCAGCAAATGCTAACAGTGGAACACAGTCTTCTACAATGTACAGATTCTTGTATTAGCAAAAGCCACTATTTCACAGTAGGATCTTTTAGCGGTCCTTTTTATCGTACAACCCCACACAAAATTCTGCCATTTTTGAAAAAAATAATCCATTTTAATAAATTTTTAAAATTGCTTTTAATCTTTTAAATGAGACTCTTTAAGTCTCAAGTCAACAACTTGCTTTATATATTATCAGTCAATATACCGTTTGTACCATCTCTCATTAATGTCCAAGCTACTAATGTCTTTCTCATTTTATTGTAATCGTTTCCTGCTTTCAATCAATCATTTTACTTCATAACTAATAACGACGTGCTTTAGGCTACTGCTGCTTTTATAGCCTTAGATGCTGACATGGCGTTAAACACCAATAATGTCCAAGCTACTAATGTCTTTCTCATTTTATTGTAATCGTTTCCTGCTTTCAATCAATCATTTTACTTCATAACTAATAACGACGTGCTTTACGCTACTGCTGCTTTTATAGCCTTAGATGCTGACATGGCGTTAAACACCAATAAATAAATAAATAAATAAATAAATAAATAAATAAATAAATAAATAAATAAATAAATAAAAATCTACCATATCAATACGGTACGAAAAGTCAGACACACCTTGACCCAAAATACATACTCTCAGATTAAACATTGGGCAATAACGGCGGTTCAACGCCTCTATCACGTGTGCTCAAGAATTGGAGACGTCGAGCTAATTAGTGGACCCTAGTTTCGGGTTATTAATAGCTAAGTAGGATATTCGTAATTCATAATTAGGACTTGGTATATCCTAACTGGGAGTTACTAACAACTAAGTATGGTATACCGGGGCGAAAATGTTTTTTTGAACTCTGGCACCAATGCGCTTCCATGCGTCACCACGCTTTTTGATGCAGGTGGAAAAGTAATGTCTTACAAAACCTGCTCACGTCTATGATAAGGGTAGTGAGATGGTTTGTGGAGGGTTTTTAAAGCCTGTCGATTTTTATTCCAAAACTCGTGACCTCGGTTTATGGCAAACCCGGTGATTTATTACAAAAGTGGGAAATTTTGACAAAAAAATTACAATTTTATTACAAATATTAGAGCTATGATCAAATTCGTCGGTTACTACAAACAAGGGCGTAACAGTATTTTCCTGATTTGTCATTTCATTTGGCGACACACAGAAGGGAGTGGATGTACAGATAAATAGTTGAGAGATTTCTCAAAAACCGCCTTTGAGTTTATAAAAGATATATAAGGCATTCCAGACCTTGGGAAGTCTTCCGAAAAATTTTTGTTTCAAAGACGTTAGAAAAGATTAAAAAAAATACTTGCTTGTCTAAATCAGCCCCGTCAAACAAGGCTAAATTGGTTACAGTTCTGGTTGCATTTTTCAATGTTATTTAACAGGGAGCTAATTTTATCAACGGGTGTGCGTGCTGTTGTAAAAAATCTAAAGTGTTCTTTCAAGAGGTTTACAAATGGAATCACAGGCTCTTTATCATTTGGAAGATGGAGTCATAATTTTATTGAAAACAATTGGCTTCAGTGTTCGCTGAATTGTAAGTGCTTCGTGTGATAATCTTAAAAATTAAGGCTGTCAGGTTGATTACAATGCCTTCAATCAACTTGTCCAAAAATGGGTAATATTGTATTCTTGCTCATGACAAACTGCCAGAAGGACATTTTGTGAAAAAGGTTGAAAAAGCAAACTTATAGTTCGCTTTTCGGCCAACTGAATTATTTCACTCGACTGAATGTGAAAAGATGGACAAAAATTCATTTTCTTGAATCAATGCAAGAAATGTTTCTATATCCAGTCTCACCACAGCTGAAGTTTTATTATTTCGCCACGTAGTCGCATTAATTATGTTAATATCCTAATCTTTTCACGGTAAATTAAATACTTAATGATTGAAAAACCTATAACATGAACACAGAAGAATATATGCATATCTTTGTAAGTAAATGGACATCTCTGTGCATCAACTGTCGTCTGCGCGCAAACTCCATGAACAATGGGTAAACAAACAGCTCACAACAGCGTCGAATTTCGACCAGAATTTGACGAGTGGCCCGAGAGCTTGATTCGCCAGCTCTGTCTATAAAACACGTAATGCAAATTTCATTATTTTTCCAATTCTGTTTTCAAATATCGCTTATATCATATCTTTGGAACGAGATCGCCGTCATACCATTAGCTGTGGAAGTTTCAAAGAATAATTTGTAGTCATCTAAACAAAAGTGCAATCGGCGTTTAATTTGCTTTTGCCTTGTTTCAATATATGAGACTGTAGGCACTGTCCATCAATTGTAACAAATTAAATCCATACAGACGAAATACATAGATAATATTAAGCATATGGAATAAGAAGCCTTTAGGTTGTGTTACCCGAACGCCAGAATATAGCGCAAACTAACTTCACGTGCCAATGAAGTAAAAACATTTATAAATAGTAACTATTGATAGTATTACACTGTTAACTTTTTTAAAACAAGATATAGTTACACTTTCCATTAGATGCGGGCAAACCAAGAAATAATTAATTTGCTTGCGAGCAGATCGAGAATTTTTAAAAGTCGGTGAGTCGATGGTAAAACGAGTAAAAGGTCATTAGAGAAAACGGAAATGAGTTTTTATAAAGAGTATTGAAAGATTTTCATATAGGAATCTGATAAAAAAAATTCTAGAAACCAGAAATAACTTCTGTGCACTTCTGTGCACTGAACCAACGACTTCAACAAAGGAACCAGAAATGGATATTATTTGCTCCGCGCAGTTTTTTGAATGAAGAAACACATGTATGAACTTCAGAAGTGTATTAGGGGGTTATAAAACGCAATTTCCAGCAACTGTGAAAAAATGTTCGTACTGACTCCTGGGCGAGCATGGTGACCTGTACCCAAATTGTGAACGGCCAAGGTGTATCGACTTATTTGGCGGTGGTGGCAGGTCCATAGCTCATACCATGCTTGAGGTATGAGTGTGATCCACTTTAAACATGTTTGTATCTGCCTACATTTATGAGTGATGAAATATATTAATTCAGAATTTCCTGGAAATTGCAAATATATGGATGGATTCCAGAACGCATTACGAGGGCAGAAAATGCAATTTCCATCAATTTTGAAAATTGCACACAATGATATCTGAGTGACAGCAGTGACATTGACCTATATTTTGAACCTCCATTGAGTTTCGACTTATTCAGTCTTCCCCCACAGCATTGGGGTGGGGGAGAGTAATAAAATGCGATTTCCAGCAACTTCTGACCTCAATGGTGTTGAATCATATTTTTAACCTCCATTTAGTTTGGAATCATTTGGTGTTAGTCCTACGTCCATACGTCATGCTATGCTTGAGATATGAGTGTGGCACACTTTCAAAATGTTTGGCCTGGCCAAATACATGTGTGAACTTTAGAAATGCATCATAGTAGTCCGGGAGCCGTGGGGACGAACCTGGTTTTGCCGGTTAAAGTTTTTTCTTTGCAGTTTCTATTAGTCCAGGGTTACCTCTTGAAGATTCAGGGAGTTGACCGTTCGGATCCCTTGGGCAACTCGAGATATAGACCGCTTACTTTGTTTATAGTCCGGGAGCCGTGGGGTCGAACCTGGTTTTGCCGGTTTAAAGTTTTTTCTTTGCAGTTTCTATTAGTCCAGGGTTACCTCTTGAAGATTCAGGGAGGTGACCGTTCGGATCCCTTGGGCAACTCGAGATATAGACCGCTTACTTTGTTTATAGTCCGGGAGCCGTGGGGTCGAACCTGGTTTTGCCGGTTTAAAGTTTTTTCCTCTCCTGATCTGAGTAGGTGGGTGTCAGACGTTCAAGAATCATGGGGGGGGGGGGGGGGTGTGGGCGATCGGTCGTATCCCATGGGCAACTCGAGACATTGGCTCCTTCTTGAGGTCACCCTCTCGTAAAAGTGTAATATTGCATATTCCCCATGAGCAAATGAATGAACGACACACATGCAGTTGCCAGGTCAATGGTCTACCTTGCCATATGTTCTGTTCTTGTTATCCTGTTGGTTGCTCGCGACGATGAAAGTCCAGTGATTGATAAATATTATTGTATATGAATATAGTTACTTGCTTTGTCATTTCTGTCTTATCTTTCTTCCAGATAGATGAAAATTTTGTTTTACTTTCTCTTGAGTTTTGCCAAAACACATACCTTCTGTTTATATCAGCAAACACCACGAGAATCAGCTGGCGCAGGGTTTCGTGTCCAAGAATTGTACATTGATTGATTGATTGATTGATTGATTGGAGTTTGGTGTCGCTCTCAGCAATGTTCCAGCAATATCACGACGCTGCCATTTTATTTGAGGAGGGAAGTGCAGACACTGATATCTATCGAAACCCCCGGCCTCCAGCAGGTAAGTGGCAACCTCCCCACTTGAGTTCGAGGTGAAATATCCAAAACTTGTACAAAAGGCATGGGAATGTGATTGTCATCCACATTCAGCGAGAATAAGGTCTATATCAATGCATGTGTGTCGTTCATTCATTGCTCACGGTGAAAATGCAATATTACACTTTTAGGAGGGGGTGACCTCAAAAAGGAGCCAATATCTCGTGTTGCCCATGGGATACGGCCGGTCACCCCTGATTCTTGAACATCTGACACCCTCCTACTCAGATCAGGAGAGGAAAAAACTTTAACCGGCAAAACCGGGTTCGACCCCACAGCTCCCGGACTATAATCAAGGTAAACGGTCAATATCTCGAGTTGCCCAAGGGATCCGTATGGTCCCCCCCCCTGAATCTTCAAGTGGTAACCCTGAACTAATGGAAACTGCAAAGAAAAAACTTTAACCGGCAAAACCAGGCCTGACAAAAAATCCCCGTCTGGCTTCCGGCCTAGACGGTCATAAAAAGCTATTTCCAAGAATTCTGAAAAATGTACTCAATGACCCCTGGGAAAACTCAGTTACCTTGACCATATTTTGAACCTCTATTAATTTTGGAATTATCAAGGTCCCGACCTTCGAAGGAGGATTCGTGGTATCTAGTGAAACTGTCCGTCCGTCCGCCCGTCCGTCCGGGCAATAATGCGGGACTTGTGAGTTTTTTTGTAGAATGCGCACGGGCATTATGAGCTAACTTCCGGATTATGAGCTTACGTACAAATATTATGAGGTTAATGTCTAAAATATGAGACTTATGAGGCAAGAATCGATTTGTAGCGATTTGTCGGGGTTTATGTTAAGGTTTATGGTCAATTGACGGCTAGGGTTAGCGTTGCCCCCTCTTCAGGTTTATCTTGGAGATCTAAGCATGTCTATTCCCCTCCCACATAAACAAAAATCCGAAGAAACAACTTTTTAGCGGTTGTCCGAACTTTTTAAAATGACCAATTTTTCCGCCAAAAATTAAGGCACAACTCCCGTTTTCCCGCACATCCGTCCGTCCATCCGTCTGTCGGCTCGTACAAACATTTTTTGCATTATAATTTCAAAGCCATTACTCGGATTTGGATCTCCTTTGGGGGGACGGATGTGCACAGGGAAAGAGTTCCGTCCAATAATTTTTTCCCAGAGTTAGTGCCCTTTTTGGACTTAAAAATTTATTTCTGTTTTCACTCTTTCCTCTTAGAAATTTTTTCTGTCCCACAGTTCCTTCAAGGCTACTTTGAACTTGCATACGGGTCGATGGCAGTGGCCACGCGCTGCGTTGCCCTTGTTAGTCCTGGGACCATAGGTTATAACTATGCTTGAGATATGAGCATGATGCACTTTCAAAATAGCAGAAGAAGACGAAGAAGAAGAAGAAGGAGGAGGAGAAGAAGAAGAAGAATAGCCTGTGTGTTTCACACAGACTAATTATCGAATGTCAAATGAAAGCGAACTGTGAGTCAGCTCTCGGTGGGAAAGAAATGTTGAAGAAAAACTCCCGTGGGTATGAACAACTGTTGCATCAGTTTTATATAGGATGGGTGATTTGGAATAAGTCACTTGACATGTCAAAATGTTCCACCAGTGAAATTGTTTTCAAAAGAATTTTCACTTTGTCTCCGTCAGCTTGTAACAGGCCGCATGACACCCACTGATACCCTTTTATGAGTGACGTGCTAAATAGCTGCAACAACTGTTGCTGACGTGTCACTCTTGCTGCATTAAATATCTTTGTTAGCCTCGACTATCATTTTTGTTTAGCGAGCACTCAAACAACTCAGACGAGAACACGGCACGACAGGTAAGGTCTTGTTCTTCACTGTTATACTGAGCGTTTTTCAGGCTTAGCCTGTTCAACCTTGATGGTATCATCCATGTTAATTCAATGGCAGCAACTGGAAGAGTCCACATTCATTATTTGGAGATAGACTAATCAATATTTTTAACGTTGCTGCACGTTGAAAATATTGATTGGTTTACGCCACACATTCACTTAGCAGCATGCATCCCACGTAACGAAATTATGACGTATCGTATTCCTTGGCCGAAAAAGCGGCCTCTCGGGTTTAAAAAGTTAAGCGAACACAAACACTATATGATTGAAGAACATACAAACCCATCAAAACACACATGAGTTGGTTGAATTTTATTTATTTATTTATTTATTTATTTATTTATTTATAAAAAATGTCCAACCATCTTTTTTCCATATCTGTTGTCACGGAAGATGTAATTGAATGTGAGACACCGTCTGTAGTCTGTTTCTTACTAATTGAGAAGCAGTTCTCACCTTCACTGGTGTTGCTGGGAAGTGTTTGTTTAAGAATTGGCACTCACACTCCCGCGACTTAATTAACTGTAGTCTATGATTTTCAACCTATAAACACATTCAAGGTGGGTCGCTAAAAGTTCAATAAAATTTAGAAGTGTGAGACTACTATTCGTTAAAAGTTGATTTTTTTCCTTTCCCATAATAATATTCTTGTCATTATTAATTGCATGAAGTATGACATTATTTCTAAGTCTACCTGACACTGGACCGAGGAGCTGAATTTATTAATAATCAAATAAAGGAAACGTAGAAAAAATCATCAAGATGAAAGCATACTGTGGAGTCCACTTAATCGGATACCCTTAATTAAATAAATCTGTTAATTGAATATAAGTTCTTAACACCAAATAATTTACCTTATCTTCAATAATAACAATAGGGCTGCCATCTGTTGATTTGCCGCGGTTCTCTAACGAGGAGACCTTCACATCAACCCCGTCATCGACCAGGTCATAATTCCCACCACTCACTCTCCTTAGTCATTCAGACACAAACTGTTTTATAATTTATCCAACTCTGACTACCTTCTGAATCTGCTTAAATGTTTGCCACATCTCCTCCCCCTCCATACTCCGTTGTATTTTTTTTTACATCTTCGAAGGTCTCAAACATCTTTATCTTAACTGTTTGCATGCTGCTGGCGGATATTCCTTGTTACGAAAATAAGTATAATTTGTGCACATTTGATCATATCCCTCCAACCCTGTAAATTGAATCTATTTTTCATCAATGATTTTTCGTGTTACATTTAGATTATTTTCTCATCAAATCTAGTCATGGCTGCTTCATAGCAGCCACGGCTAGATTTGATGAACAATATCTTGAAAATACTCAACGGGTTACGAGTTAATGCCTTTTTGATTCTATCACCAGGATGAGAGTAAAAAAATGTGGTCAGTGATTCCTCTTCCTCTCCGGATTAATAGCATTATTTGTTTTATTTGAAGTATTCACTTTCGACAGGAGTAATTTCCCGTTTATCAGAAAGATGTATCAGCTTTGTAAAGTACCATCACTCAGAAACAGAGGGCAGTTGGTAAATGTTTAGTTATGTGGTGAATTATCACTCTTCTCTCTGGAGCATTAGATGACTGGTGAACTAAAATACCCAGTTGTAACGATAGATATTTGAATATCTCCCTGGAAGTTATGCGCATTATGCAACAAGGTTAGATCGACATGACTGTGCGATATCAGCATTTGGGTATTTAGTTGTAATTAAAACACATTTTAATTGCAACTAAAACATCGTAAAACTGTTTTAGAGCAGGTGTCAGAATTCTTTTCATTCTGAACCGCTAGGAAATCTTAGTTTTCACTCTCTGCTTTCAGCCGCTATTTATTTATTTATTTATTTATTTATTTATTTATTTATTTATTTATTTGTTTATTTATTTATTTATTTTAAACAATATTCTCTCTCTTATTTAAATGAATTCGAAAAATGCAACAAAGAGCATGATAAATATAATAGCGGAAAATGGATCCAGAGGTAAGCCAAAAATTATCAAGGCTATTTCCACAGCACATTTGTATATTTCAGAGGAGCGAGTTTGATTGTTTCATTCCATCAGTACGCACATTCATAAAGAAAAAAAGCCAAAAGGGAAAATGTCTTTAATTCTTTTCCCAGCGTGAACTATGATTTGTCGCAAACACATGCATTTGATTATAACCCACTCGTTGGAGAGAACGAAGGGACATACATGTAAGCTATGTTTATGAGACAAAATGTATTTTAAGGTCTTAAATGCCAATTTTTGTGAATTGTGTTGTCCGTTTTGTCGGTACGCTAGTGGAAATGTTAAATACAACACGCAACGGATGGGATAATAGTGATCGTTTAGAGTTGGTGATGCGCCGAATGGAGTAATCAAGAAAGTGAAAAACAGCTGAAAGTGATATGTTTCTTAAAAATATCGATTTCATTCATTCATAAATACAGAACACAACCAGGATATAACTGACTCAAGTGTTTTTGTGGTGTGTGGGGGTGGTGGGGGGGGGGGGGGGGGGGGGGGGGGTTGTAGGACGTCCGTGACCGACGGCTCGGTCAAATCGCCCAACTATTTGGAACATACCTAATTGCTTTTATCAGAGACTTTTATACTACAAATATACTTTCCATTGGTAACATGCACAAATGGCAGGGAACTTATTAGTTTTATGGCAGCGCTGGGTAGAAAGATGCCCGACCATCTGGATGCTTTCGACAGGTTATGTTTTCAGTTAATCTCTGAAATGGATGTGGAATTCTACTGATATAGTGAGACCGGCATTTATTGCACTTTCTAGTCTGTGTATATTTTTGTCGGGCAAGGTAGAGATTTTGCCCAACCGAGTATCCCAAAGGGTGCGTGTATTTTCGTCGAGCAAGCAAGGACGTCTGCCCAACTTGGTAATTTCATAATTTCTTTCACACCCTCCGTCCGAAGAAATCCGTGTCACCCCCTCCCTCCCAAAAGTTATGCTCCTGAACACAACTCATGTAGAGTGCGGGGGACGGAAATAAATTAGACTTGTTGGAAATTTTCCTGTATTTCCTCGGTGTTCGTGAAACACAGAAAATAATCCAATTCGGGTAGTTGCTTGCAGTCCTCCGTACCCCACTGTCCCTTGATGTGTTCTGTTTTATGATTACATTCATATCAGGTTTGTTACTTCATGGCAGCTTCCTATATGCATGTCCATTTTTATTATATCTTAAAATATTTATGGTCAACGTTTTCGTAAATTACGTCAGATCATTTGGAGTATATACAATACAGTCGCGTGGATTGGAGGTAATCCACTCGTGGGCAGTTTGTACACGCATGCCTTTACCAGATAATAAAAATCGTCATCAACAAAACTTTTCATTAATTAAACCTTTTATGATTACTCCTATAATTGGTGTTCGGAATCTTATATTATTGCGTCCGGGTAGATATTTTCCACCCGTGGAAAGTGACCAGTCCAAGACAGTTGTACTGTATTGAGATAACGTTGCATGTTGTGATAACGTTGCATGCATGTTGTATGTAAAACATTTAGACATTCTTGATTCCTATTATTTCCTACCAAAGATATATATCCATTACATTTAAGGCAGTTTATTACTTTTATGACCAACTTTTTAGCTCATCTGACTGAAAGTCAGGGTGAGCTTTTCTGATCACTCTCCGTCCGTCCGTCCGTCCGTCCGTCCGTCCGTCCGTCGCCCGTCGTCCGTCATCCGTCGTCCTGCGTGAAGGTGGTGTTTGAGCCTCTTTCTCCTAAACCACTGACCACATTTTTATTGAATTTCATATAAGTGGTGGTTATATAGGAGCATTTTGATTTTTATGCAAATTAGGTTTCAGCTCATATTGAACAGAGGGGGTGGGGAAAAATGGCCAATTTTTTTGAAAATCTTCTTCTAATGAACCACCAGTAGCAGAGACTTGATACGTAGTACACAGAGTCCTTTTGAGGTTTATAATCAAGTTTGTTCAAGAGAAGTTTGTTTGCCTTCGTTATGAGAGGGGCAAACATTTTGGCCACGCCTAAAATTTCTATTTTCAAAACCGTGAGGTCGATTTGAACCAAATTTGATATGATATGATAATGGGTCATAAGTAGTTGACTGATGCAAAAACAAAAAAAAAATTATTGCGCCGTGGGAACCTCGGAAGCTAAAAATAAGAAAAATCTTAAAACTGCCATATCTCCAAAACAACACGGCACAGAGAATTCTTATCTTGTATAAAGCTTACTTTTATCCAGTAGAATAGAATGGTTAAAAAAATCCCTATCGGTTTGATCACAATGTACTTTTTTCAGGACTTTTGAAAAAGTGCTGAGTCAGCACTTTTTAACACTGTAGGCAATGGGAAAAACATTAAAAATTCTTCTTCTCCAGATCCAGCAGGCAGAATTTTTTTATTTTTGGTATGCAACATTGTAGGGTGGATCTGATTCAAGTTTGTTCAAATCGGCCCCCTGGGTCCATATTTTGGCTCAGTATAGGAGCCCAATTTCGAACTTAGAGCATTTCAGGCAAATTTCTTAAAAAATCTTCTTCTCCAGATCCAGCAGGCAGAATCTTTTGATATTTGGTATGTAACATTGTGGGGGTGGATCTGATTCAAGTTTGTTCAAATCGGCTCCCTAGATTCATATTTGGACTCACTATAGAATCTCGAATTCGAACTTAGTGCATTTCAGGAAAATTTCTTCAAAAATCTTCTTCTCCAGATCCAGCAGACAGAATCTTTTGATATTTGATATACGACATTGTGGGGTCGATCTAATTCAAGTTCGTTCAAAGCGGCCCCCTGGATTCATATTTGGGCTCACTATAGAAGCCCGAATTCGAACTTAGTGCATTCAGGCAAATTTCTTAAAAAATCTTCTTCTCCAGATCCAGCGGACAGAATCTTTTGATATTTGATATACGACATTGTGGGATCGATCTAATTCAAGTTTGTTCAAATCGGCCCCCTGGATTCATATTTGGACTCACTATAGAAGCCCGAATTCGAACTTAGTGCATTTCAGGCAAATTTCTTAAAAAAATCTTCTTCTCCAGATCCAGCGGACAGAATCTTTTGATATTTGATATACGACATTGTGGAATCGATCTAATTCAAGTTTGTTCAAATCGGCCCTCTGGATTCATATTTGGGCTCACTATAGAAGCCCGAATTCGAACTTAGTGAATTTCAGGCAAATTTCTTAAAAAATCTTCTTCTCCAGATCCAGCAGGCAGAGTCTTTTGATATTTGGTGGGGTGGATCTAACTCAAGTTTGTTCAAGTCGGCCCCTGGGTTTATATTTGGGCTCATTATAGAAGCCCAAATCTGAACTTAGTGCATTTCAGGCAAATGTCGTCGAAAATCTTCTTCTCAAGATCCAGCAGGCAGAATCTTTTGATATTGGGTATGCACCATGCTTAGGGGGGTGAAATTCAAGTTTGTTCAAGACAAGTCCCTGGGTTTTTATTTGGGCTCACTGTGGTAGCCCGAATTATAACTTAATTCAAAATGAGGAATTTTCTTTAAAAATCTTCTTCAGATCCTGCAGTCGGAATGTTTTGATATTTGGTATGCAGCATCCTTAGGGGGGGGGGGGGGGGGGAGATTCAAGTTTGTTCAAGCCATGTCTCTAGGTCCATATTTGGGCTCACTGTGGGAGCCCGAATGATAACTTAGTTCAAAATGAGGACTTTTCTTTAAAAATCTTCTTCTTCTTCAGATCCGGCAGTCGGAATGTTTTGATATTTGTTATGCAGCATCCATAGGGGGTGAGATGCAAGTTTGTTCAATCCATGCCCCTAGGTCCATATTTGGACTCACTGTGGGAGCTCGAATTGTAACTTAGTTCAAAATGAGGAATTTTCTTTAAAAATCTTCTTCTTCAGATCCAGCAGTCGGAATGTTTTGATATTTGGTTTGCAGCGTCCTTAGGAGGGGGGGGGGGGGGGATTCAAGTTTGTTAAAGCCAAGTCCCTGGGTTCATATTCCTCCTTAGTTCAATATGAGGAATATTCTTTGAAAATCTTTTTAGATCCACTGGTCAGAATCTTTGGATATTTGGTATAAACTTTTCTTAGGAGGTGCAGATACAACTTGTTGAAATCAATTCTCTGGGTTGACCTTTAGGCTACTATGTTAGGTGAGCGCCCTCAGGCCCGCTGGGGCCTTTTGTTTGTTATATTTATGATCAGTTGATGCAGAGTTGAAGGTTTATTACACTTATTATTGATTTTTACCTTTGCGGTCGCAATAGACGAAAAAGACTTCATACAAAGTCGACGACAGTATGATCGTGATGAGGCATAGCGGAAATATCGTCTTTCAGAGTTTTTTTGCAGCTCACTGGCTGATAACATGTGTTGATCACGTACAGCATATATCAAGATCTTAAATTTTATACTTTTCTACTTCGTACAAATTCCAAATGTTACAGGACTATTTTTCAGACCACCCGAATGTCATATTCTCTATTTCCTAATTTACACTATATAAATTCAGTGATATGGTTGAAGCATGATAACTCACCACCATCTTTCCGAATCGGGATATTGTAAGGTTGGTATCAATTGAGATTTAAAAATGTGAAACTGATGACAAAATGAAGCCCTATAATTTACTTGTTTTTGTTTACATTAGCACCTGTAGGCGGTACTTCCGCTGGCAATTTTATCGCCGAAACGGAATAGAAAACGAAACGCGCAAATTACGGGGCCTTTTTAATTTTAATAACATAATAACATACTATTTCGAATTATAGATGCTTTATTAACATGGAACAACGTTTGTTAATTTTTGGTATCATATGAGGTAAACTTATTTAAAAACGTAATAAATAATTACCGGTTTCATTTCACTCTTTCACGAGGCGACCAGTGATAAATTTCGACAAGTTTGCATTCAGGGCGGAGTCACCAAAGGTCAACATGGATGTAGTTCCACTGTAGGTTTAAATGTTAACTGTAAAGCTAAAATTTATGTCATAGGCTTTATATATATAGTAGAATAAGTAATCATGGCATAGAATATGTTTTAACTAAACTGAATTAAACTAAGTGATCTTAGAGCTCTATAAACTGATTGAAATCTGCAACCCATAATATCATATCCGGACGTGACACCCGTTAGTTATTCTCAGTTCCTTATTCTGTATTCGTTATCAACTAATAAAACCGGTTAATAACGAATGTCGAATAAGGAACTGGGAATCTGGGAATAAGTAACGGTTGTCACGTCCATATTATGTTCATATTTTCAGCTCAAGCATGTTCAAGATACTACTCTGTTTATCATTCCTTGTAACGGTGTCATGGGCCGGCGTTTCTTTCACTCCAGATGGGCATGACTTTCGAAGTCAGGAAATTGAAAAAAATACGCAGGAAGCGAGCCAGTAAGTTTAGTTTGTATCTGACGGAACCAACCCTTGAGGTGGAAGTCCTCTATAGTGTGCAGCGTAGGTTAAATGATTGACAAAATATGACGTCATCTCTTTGCAACAGTCGTGAGATAGCCGTCAGTGACCTTGAACACCGATAAATAAATAAATAAATAAATAAATAAATAAATAAATAAATGTGTGGGGCATCTCACTGGAGCAAGAACGTCAAGCTCATTCCAGAAATGATTCAGAGACAATTGTCTCAAAAACTGAACATTTAGATTTATCCAAAAATGTATAAATTATGAAGTGTCGTTTGAAAAGGGTGTAGGATAAGGGCCTCCAGTTTAACCCTTCACCCAACGAATCGCCCGCACCCGCCCGCGTAATATGCAAATTCAGCAGTTGAAAAAATATTATTTGTCAAAAACATTTAATACAACCATATCATGTGACCCCTCGTTGGAACGAGCTCGTCGAGCTCGTTCCAACGAGGGGTCGCATGATATGGTTATGTTAAACTTTTTTGAAAAATTTAAAAGAATTATTTTTAATATAATTAATTTTGATGTCGTCTGCGTTGGGTAAAGGGTAAAAATATCTAGTCTCCACTATCCTCAATTTCTTTCGATTCTTTACGATTGTTCCTGACAAATATATACTTTCGATACAAAAATATCTCATCTTTTTTGTCTTCATTGATTCGTATTTCGTGTTTTGCGGTACTGTGATTGCTGAATCGGACTGGGGTGTTCGATCGGATCGTGACCAAAAGGCGAAATGCATCTGGTTACATAGACTATCTGTTTTGCGAAATGCTCTCAGTCATTGGCAGTCCACATGGAACGCATTGCGTTATACAAACAGTCTAGTCTGCAATTGATCGGTCAGAGGCCAGGAAACGGAACTTTTTCGGTTCTAAAAATCAAAATTTTCTCCCATTGGGCCGAACTGTAGTCGGCTTGATGAGTCGAGGTCCCCCGATGGTGCAATCATTTTTGCCAAATGACAAAGGTGATACAAAAATGCCGTGAAAAATGCCCCCCCCCCCTATGTGGACTGTTATTGATCCCTCTGATACAAGGAAGAAGTGTTCTTGTGGTTCAAAAAATCGAAATTTTGTTCCGGTCCGGTGCCCCCTTGCAAATTGTTTTGACCCAGTCCGCCCCTGATCACCGGATCAGGATTTGGTCGAGAAGGATGCCATCTCTTTGATCACAGTAGTGTTGTATTCAACCCATTCTAGGTGTATAACACGGTGTTTTTGTTATGAATCTGGCAACACTATTTACTCACAGGGCAAAGTTGCAAACAATAGGTTAAATGCATTCCGACGAATTTCCCGAGGAACCCTTTTTTCCAGTCCGTAGTATGTGAGACTCATCTACCACGTTTTTGGCCGGCAACCGGAGGAGACGTCGCGCCGCGATGCATGGTGAGCTGCACTTCGCCGGCCAAGGTAACCCATTAGTATGAGCTTGTCACCTTATAATCATGGTAATATATGAGTGCACGTGCATTTCGAGTTGCCAAAGTGGCACGTTTCAAGTGGCCCATTTTCAATGACGAAAATTGTGACGGAGCACAATGTTCGATTATATAGGAGCACAGTAGTAGCAAAGTACAAGTGGTGGTGGTGATGCGGAGGTGGTAGGTATGCCGATTTAGGTCTGGTTACATCCTAGGTCCTGTCTGTTAGAACTAATCAGCGATCTGAAGCGTCTTATCATACTACCCTGTGGATGTCATGTTATAGCATAGTGCCACTATGTGTGGTGTGTTCTTCGGGCTAATACGTTCTATTAAATCATTTAGCTTTTCACCTTTCTTGCCCGCTTCTAACCCTGCTGTGTGTACTTTTTTCTTTTTTTTGGGGGGGGGGGGGGGGGTGGCGGGGGGGGGGGGGGGTGTCCCAACCATGTATTATTTAGCTGACCAGAAATATTCCAGAACTTTGTTTCACCAGCCAGGAAAATAGCACTTTTGTTTTGGTACAACTGAGTTCTGCATTTGCATGGAGTTTGTCTCCCCGCACAGATCTAATACGTTCCGGTTGTTTATTCCTTTTAATGTTAAACCGCCCATCAGAAACTCATTAGTGAGATCGAGGTTCCCAACATGGTACTGGAGAATCAATAACGATTCTAACTGGTAGTTCTTCCTTAAATTTAAACATATTTTATTTTTATTAGATTTTGACTAACTAATGATTCAGACCAAAAATTATTGTAAGCCACTACTGTGACTGTTTTCGGAGATTGTTCTGTTTTGGTTCTTCAGCTTACACTATTGCCACTGCTATATCTATTCAGTAGAACTGTCTTTTCCCTTTCAGAAGTATTACCTCTACTTTTTCTACTGCTGTTGCAAATATCCATCACTATCACTCTTTCAATTGCTACCCTGTTGTCTGCTTCTACAGATTTCACACACCAGCACTGCCTGCCATCCTAGCTCTCATGCTACCAGTCTAATTCTTTAAGGACTGCTACGCTGTTATCGCCTAGGACCAGTCTAGCCCTTGAATAGTCAGTCGCATATGATTATATATTGACGTTAAAAGAAAGACAAGTTCAGTTTGGGTAATATAATGCTTTTATCCGTAGACCAATTGTAGTAAAATTTGACACATAGCTACCTCAGTGTACTATCTAAAGAGTCCTTGGTTAAAATTCAATCAACCATGACCACGTGCGACGCTGCATGCTTTCAACAGGATTTCCGACAAAGCGTGCATATGTGGCACTCTCGCGTGCTATGTGCTTGAAAACAATACCCAATTGAAGTTTTGAACAGTACACATCGATTGCACAACATTCCATTTCAACTCGATTGAAAAGTAAAATGCCGCGAATGTCCGAAGTTGATAGGGGAGGGGTTATAGCTCTAATTTGGCAGGGCCGATCGCAACATCCCGTCGCCCAGCAAACTGGGGTCCATGAGTCAACGATAGCTCATTTAGTTGGGCGTCTCAGAGCCACAGGAAGATTAGTTGACCGTCTCAGGAGCAGACGTCCACGCGTTACGTCGCCACGTCAAAATAGAGGCATATGTCTCACACACCTCAGTAACCGATTTCAGACGGCGACGGAAACGGCGAGTCAGGTTTTAGGCACTCATGGTCGCGCCAAGTGTGTCCAAGAACAGTAAGGAATCGTTTGTTGGTGTTCAATGTAAGGCCATGGCGTTCTTGCGTTCGTCTGCCAACTTACACACTCGCGGCGTTAACGTTGATTGCAATGGCTGCGGGCACATGAGCCAAATCAACGTCGCTCAGATCACGCAGGCCTTTCGTCAGGAGTGCAATAACGCCCCACAAAGGACCATAAACAACTTTCTGGGGTCAATGGTAAGGAGAGACTGAAGCCCGAGGTGGACACACCCGCCATTGATTTTGATCGTGAAATGGCGTGGAATATCCAGGTTTGAACGTTATCCATGCACATGCCGTCTGTGTTAAGACAACAAAACTCGTCAAACTTTAATCAGTAATGAAGAAAACACCTCAAAATCCAAAACGATGAAGTAATCATTTATGATAACACATTTAAAATATTTACCACCAAAAAACTTGCCTTTCTTTTTTACGCTAGTATATATTCACTCCTGTGGAATATTTCAGTTGGTCGGAAAAGCTTCGCTTCGCTTTTCCGCCCAACTAAACTTTTTCCGCCCAACTAAAATATTTCACAGGATTGAATCTGCAAAAATAACACCACAGTCATTTTCTTTAACCCTTCACCCAAAGCAGACGATATCAAAATTTATTATTTTAAATATCATTTTTTCAAAACATTAAAAAAAAACATATCATGTGACCCCCTCTTTGGAACGAGCTCGTTCCAACGAGGGTCCACATGATATGGTTTTGTTGAAATTTTTTGAAACAATATTTTTTCAACTGCTGAATTTGCATATTACGCGGGCGGATGCGGGCGATTCGTTGGGTAAAGGGTTAAGTCAGTGCAAGAAATATTGCTCAATCAAGGCTTGATTTGACCGAATCGTTGATAACATTACCAATAGGATTGTTTATATACCTCATCCGTAGTTTTATGATTACGTCGGATAGTTCCATTACTTATATTGATTGCAACGGGAAACACATACTTTTCGATTGGAGTATCTATAACTGGAGCACGAAAGAATACCTGCATTTCTCTGTGAGTGGAAGAACATCGGTTTACATAAACGCCACATCCCATCAATGGTAGCCGGCGCGCAAACCCCTAGAAAAGTGGGAAAACAGACGGGCCATAACAGCTTCGGATTAATCAGACTAGTGGGCTGGGAGCTTGCATATCATTATCTCTAAACTCACTGACTTGTACCTTCTCGTCACCTGTGCGTGTAACCATAGCTATTATTATCTGCCCTATGTCCAGCTTTTACTACAACTATCTTTATCTAGGACTACTGTCTGCTACTACTACCAACCTGAACCGCATGGCCACTGCTAGTGGTTTCTACCACAAAGTTACAGTAACTGGCTATGGCTTCTCTCTGTTTCTCCCCAATGCAATCTTTACTGTATTATTACAGTTGTCTCGCTATTTATATATCGGGGTTCATTGACACTTTCGACAGCAAGGATCACCTAGTGTCGGACATTCTTACGGTCGGATGAAACCGAAGTTTCCGGAGAGAACCACCGAACAACGGTGAGTAACTGCCAGACTCCCTAACATACCAACTCAACGCAGGCAGGGCTAGCATTGGTTGAAGACAAGTGCACAATCGACGTAAAGTACGCTTTAGTACACAGCGTCACCATGCCCCACGTGGACAATCGGGATGAAGTGCTTTGCACAAGGACACAACGCCGTTACATCTGGCTGGGATCGAACCGTGAACCTTTCGGTTTGAAGTTCAGTGCCGTGACCACTGAGCCACCGCGCTCCTTGTGCCCACTATACAGTACGTGGAGAGTGTATTATCACTAAATCACCCGCAGAGTGGAGACTCCACCCAAGCAATAATTTCAAATCTGTTGCATAGCATAACCAGTAGAAGCAAAGTTTCAGCCAATGGACCTCCGGGTTAAACCCGGCGGTCCATTAGCTGAAACATTGCTTATGTTTTTTGTCCGTATGTACAAAATTTGAAAGTTATAGGTTGGGTGATAACTCCACTCCGCGGGTGATTTAGTTACAATCCACTCGCCACGTACTGTATCACCAATACTAACCTACCAACATTTCCTCCCACCATCTGTCTAGTGGTATACGCGTTTGGCGATTGAGATACCTGGGTGAGACAGATCAATCGAACACACCCACCCCACATGACCATTCTCATTTGAATATGTAACGATCTCAGGACTATTTCCCCATCGTCTGCATTTTGTAAACAAACATGGCATCGCGCCTCGCTTCCAATTACACAGCTACCCATCTTACTTCCACACCACTCCATGATGCTTTTTTCTCAACACACACACCATGACGTCATCGAAATCGATGATATAAAAAGTGACGTCACCAGAATTTCAGCTGTTTCACCTCGCTTCAGCGTGTCTGCTATCATGAACTAACGCTCGTTTTCGTAGTATATACCTTTGATATATGCGGTACTTTTTGATACTCTTTCGTAATGTGTAATACATTTTGCTCAACAATAAATGTGTAAAAAGGGTAAGTTTTCATCGCACTGGTAGTGGTTTGATTTCGATGACGTCATGTTGGGTGTGATGGGACAAAAATCATACCCGGGTGGTGTGGGGACGTGATGGGAATATCTCACCTTGCGGGGACGATATTTGACCCAGATGCAGAAAATGTTCCCATGATAAAATAGTTATTGGTAGTCTGCTTATCGTATTAACTGTTCCTTGAGCATTTAATGGTGATACCATCGTGACCACGTGTTTATTTGCCTCAATGCATTTAATTCCGTCCACACTTCTTCCTCTGCAATGATAATAATTCCAGGACTTTTTGTGTGCCATTGAAAGGTGATCTTCAAATTCAGGTGAACTATGATTTTCGCCTATTATTGAACTGTTATTGATGTTGACAAAGGTTTAGTTTTAACCTTTAAACCCTGAGGGTATCTTTCACGCCACTTCAGTGTTAACACTTGGGAGAGTCTATATTCGTTACTTGGAAGGGGAGGGGGGGGGGGGTGCGAAGACCAAACACTATTTTCAACGTTCTGCCTTATGGCTGCACGTTGAAAATCTTGATTAGTCTGACACATCAATTCACTATCCACTATTCAGCAACTTACTACTTTATGAATTCGGTCGTATCACGATCCTGGCCCGGAAAAGCTACCTTGGGTGTTCAAAGGGTTATAAGCTCCACCTTTTCTAAATCATCTGTAGAGAAGATACAGTGGTATTGGATGCTGGTGTTGTAGAGAGCAGGGCTTGTGTTACTGTGATGTGATTAAACATGTCATCAGTCATGTACCAAAAGTGTTTGGATAACTTTGACTTGGATATGGTTACTTGTAAGTTTTCTTCATATTGCTTTTTGTGTGTTTTCGTGTTGTTGAAAAGGGGTGCGAGAGCGCATTATAAACATTCCAATGAAGTTCGTTATTTCTTTTCGGGCTTTATCCATCAACCTGTGTGTCTTCGTCTTTTCGACGCAGACCAGAATTTATTGAGAAAGCTTGGCGATCTTTGAAGCTAGATTTTTTAAAAGAACATGTATCTTTCTACCATAAGGAGGTTTTTTTTATCAAAAGACCTTTACCTTTGTAACTCTATACTCTAAAATCCGTTAGGTTAAACATCAACTCAGTTGATATAGGTTTCTGGTTTTAACCCAACCGATCTTAGAGTGTACACATTTGATTTCTCCAATCGACCTGTAACTCCAGTATTGTTCTCATTTACAAGAATAATATATTTGCAAGCAGTTGGCTATTTCGCTGAACAGAGTTTTCTACCCAAGAGATACCGAACCGTGATTTCAGAAGCAGGTAGAAAATTTCGATTGTATCGTGACTGGGGGATGATGCGATCAAAATTATCCGAGTAGATTCCTTCCAACATCACTGTAGAATCGTAACGGTCACAAAATTGCGACAACACTGTATCCCGATGCCATTCGTATTTGGTATTCTTGATTCGCTGTTGATTTCGCGATATTTCGTTTTGATATCCTCACAGACAGATATAATTGAGTTTCTATCAGGGGACAATAATATAAAACTTTTACAACTGTATTTTCTAGAATTGTATTTTCAAGTTGTGACTTTAAATGGGCTGAAATGAACCATATAGCATTTTCAAAGATGTGTCAGTTTGTCAGTTGGCAAATTGCCACAGCTTTTAAAATGCTGTTGATTCATTTTAGTCAGTTATATTAAAAGGTAGAAAATACAATTCTACAAAATACGATTGTAAAAGTTTCATAGTATTGGCCCCTGATCGCGATCTGACAGTTGTTGTGATTACAGCACTATTGGTCTTAATAACAGAAGGAATAACTCTCTGTGAAGAATATACCCAACTAGTTGGTTACTTATTTTAGTAGCAGTGACCTTAAATTTCTCCAGAGACTAATTTTCTTTTTATATACATTTCAGTTGGTCCTGGCTGTCGCGGTAAGTATATTCACTTTTATTATATGCCGTTTTATAAGACAGGGGAACATATCCTACAAACTTTTTTCGACACCTGTTTCCACGATAGACATTAAGACAATATCTCTTTGGAAGTGACCACGCATATGGTTAGATTGATTTCATCCTGTCCAGGGCAGCTTAAAGATCTTCAGGGCAGGGGAAGCTGACCCAGGGGAAAGGGCGCTTATTAGCACTGGCAGCTCTACTTGGAGATGCCGAAGGCATACATTATCGAAGGCCAAATGCCAAGGATGCGGAGAGTTTGAGTGGGCTGTCCTTCTGCTGAAGGTTAGGCTCCCGGGGAGGTGTTCCCCAGGGGAATGTTTGAATTTTGAATGCTCCCAGAACGAATTTGGAGTGTATTTTAGCTTTACTTTGAGAATAAATCATTGAACAAAAATGTGTGACAGACCTGGAAAAAGGCATTGTTTACCCTCTCTCGCCCGGGGTCTGAGGGCAGGAGGAAGTTGCGCCCTCGCATTCGGCGTTACGCATGTAACTTTTAGAACACCCACAGTGTTATTATTTTTTGGGGGGTGGGAGGGGGGCGGAATACTTATCTCAATTGTGACTCGGTGTGTTTGCGCGTGCGCGTCTGCATGTGTGTGCTTGTTTGCTCCGTTGGAATGGCTATCCCACCACGTCTTTATTTTAATAATATTTTCTGAAGCCACACTCACATTGGCAGGTTCGTCTTTTTTCAACGGTTGAGAAGTTATTGAAGTTTGTTTCCTGACCTTGCTTTTTGAATATCCCACTGCCTGACATGTCAGGCCTACAGTACCTTAGAATTATCTTCCAATCTTATTGTTCATGTTTTGGTGGATTATTGGGTGGCGCTATATACTAAGGCGCACCGTACATCTTTAATGCACTTATCTTCAACCCGATCCTAATTCTGCGCGCACCGAGTTAGTATCTTGGGGATTCTAACAATAGCTCTCCGCTGCTCGGTGGTTCTCTCCGGGTACTCCTGCTTCCCCCACTCGGACAAAACTGACCCAGCTGTTGAAAGTGTAGTTAAACCCAAATACTATAATAAATAAATAGACGAATAAAAAGTAGTTTATACATCGGAGCTATCTCCTCGTAGATTTCTCTGCGTGGTATCTGAAAATCATCAATTTGAACTCATCTTGTCATACTTGAGTAAATACAAATGTGGACTTATTTATGTAAATTACAAAAAAAAACCTTCATTAACTCCTTGCATGCTGCTGGCAGATATTCCCGTTCAGTACAGCAAACTTCTTTCCAAGAGAACAATCATAATTTGGGCACGTTTAATCAAAATTTCCTCTTTAAATTGAAATAACCTTTTTCTTCAATAATTTTTCAGTAAAATTTTCATGAATTTTTCACCAAACCTTGTCATGGCTACTGTGAAC
This sequence comes from Pictodentalium vernedei, assembly GCA_031216915.1. NCBI lineage: Eukaryota > Metazoa > Mollusca > Scaphopoda > Dentaliida > Dentaliidae > Pictodentalium > Pictodentalium vernedei. The sequence continues at coordinate 320,804,746 of CM062297.1, forward strand.
AGCCATGGCAAAATCTGATGAAAATGAAAAATATTTAAAAAAAACTCAACAGATTGAGAATTAAGAAAGGTTTCATTTTTTCTCTGTTGAGGAACGACCAAAAGAGAAATTGTCTGTCCGAAGCTGGTCTTGCAAGAATGAACAGTGAAGTATGGAACATTTCTAAGTAATGTCTTTATCAAGTGTTGTTTAACATTTTGGCTTGCCCTACTCTGGACAAATGTGTTCATTTGGCAAGTGCAGGTTTAATTCTTCTTTTTGCTTCAAACAATACACCCTTAAAGATTGATGGGTGATTTGCAGACAGGTAAGTCGGAGGTAAAGGGCAAAAACTGAATCAGAAGTTTTTTCTCTATTTCTATTATTTCTTGTTCCTTTGTTTCTCTTTATTTATTTCATTTTTTCTTTGGTTATTAGCACACGCACGTGCATAATGTTTTAGACCTCATCAGTTCTTACTTCAATGCGTTGTTCGGGAATTGCATACATTTGTAATAAGGGTCGCCTGAAGGTTTCAACCTAAAACTGCAGCCAATGGTATTATCAGATTGAACGAATTAAAGACACGACGAAAGGGAAGGATGTGGCAAAAATGTTCCGAACCCGAGGCCGGCATGGGTGGGTGGTCAAAGGCGTTTTTGCCATATTTTGCAAATATTTTTCTAAGGGTCCAGTTAAGCTTAAAACATCTTCCCTTGCCTTAATAATCATAATAACATGTTCTTCTGGTATATATGCACCTATATAATACTGTTTCTACTATTATAGAACACTATTTTCTCAACCATGAAGTTGTAATAGGTATCTCACTGGAGATGAGGCTGACTTGAGATGTCATCCAACGATTGCGTATTATCAGCATTAATTAAACAGAACTCTGAGAACTTCAAAATGAATTATTATATACTTTATAAATAACCACATTTCTATTGACTGGATCTTATACACGTGACTGGTACTCAAAAATCCATGTACGCCAGTTTTCCAGTGAATATCAACTTTCTAATTTTTGCTTCTGGAAATCCCCTCTCTAGTTCAATTTCAATCGACGTAATCTCTGTAACATTGTTTCTTTTTTATGTTATTCTGCAGATGATAACTATTTTATTGTAAAATAAAAGTATTTCTGGTTGATATAATTGAAGTTTTAAAATGACAAATAGAAGATTGTTTTTTGAGGATGAGGTATATAATAAAACAGCTATGGACTTTTGTGGTGGTGCATGTGATGTGATATGAACCTAAAAACTTATATTGACCTAGGCGTTATATATCACATCTTATTTGTATAATATAATACTTGTTTGTACTATTATAGAACACCATTTTCTCAACCTCGAAGTTATAATAGGCATCCCATTGGAGATGAGACTGACTTGAGTCATTAGCATGTAGCGACTGCGTATTATCAGCATTGACTAAAATAGAAGTCCAAAAACTTTAAAAAAATAACAACATCAAAACATTACATCTAGATATAAAACTACGTCCGTTCTGAAACAATGACCACTGTAGACCTATCACTAATAAACAAGCTATGTGCATCTGACCCTTTCAGAGGATGAGATGGAATGAAATATTCAAAACAGTTATTCATCTCTTTGTAACAGTGTTAACATGTCTATTGTCATGCCCCAAACAACTGAACTTGTTGAAGGCCTTGTTTAGTGTTCATTTCCGTGAACAGAATTTTGATCTTTGATGGGTTCTGATTTGAAATTTTAATATGAACCAATGAATTAGTATAAAAAACAAATATAAACAGAAATAAATGAAACAATATGTAGCTGTCTCTGATCAATCTGTTATTATTTCACAAGCTGCACTCAACACAGAGAAAATCCAAACAACATTATGTTGTCTTCTCTGGTCGACAAACAATATTTACTCAATAAGTGAACATCACGGTACTTGGAAAATGCGTATTTTTTCTTGTACAAGAGGATTAACTCTATTTTTCCTTAATCATCAATGCGACTGTGGCATTGTTTCAATATCCCACTATTTAACACACAGCTTATGTCGCCTACAGAATAATAAAGCACAGTTTTCCGTAGACATTGGTGATTATTGTCAAAATTGCCCGTTTAAACATTTTACAACTGTGTTTGAAGCACTACTTTTCAATTTGCATATGTTAAGTTTGGTTATGCTAAAGTACACCTTTTTTCTACAATGGTCTCAGGTCAAAATTGTATTGAAAGGGTGGGTGTCTAAAAGGTTGGATGAATTTTTTTTTGGTCACATTTGGGGGTGGGGGTGGGGGTGGTAGAGTGAGGAAAAAAACTTTTTTCAGCCTTCGCTCTACAATCTTTTCATGATTTCTTCCCGAAAGTCACCTAATAATTGTTTACAAGCGATATAAGTACGTCCCTTCAGTTTTTGATCGTTTTTGTTTTTCCACAAGCTAAAGTTTGCAGGTCACATACCCGACAAAAACACTTCAGTTGTTCAGTGAAGAAGAAGCGGTTACAGGTGTGAAATTATTCACTTTATTTTATTTCTTCATTTTTATTCCCGCAAAATAAATCATATTCCCACTCACTCTCGTCGAAAATAGTATTCCACTCCCAGCATCTTATTCCACGATCAGTAACCACGTAATCAATTATAAATGGTTGTAAAATAAAGAGAGAAAAAATAATTATAAAAGTTCACTGCTCGGATTCGAATACGGTTTTATTCTCTCGTGTGCCGCACGGATGATTTAACTCGGCAAACGCTTCGTGAAATAATATGGATGGCATTGGAATTGGCTTAATGAGTCAGTTCCAATGACATCCTTATCTGTAATATTTTATTGCACATAAATATTAAATTTCCTGTATTTTTGTTCTAACATAACCGAGTAGAAAGTATGATTAATAATTAAAAATGGGTACTTTTTTTAGCCGTATAGCCTGCTCTTGTATATTCTTGTTTTTAAACCGTGGTTAACCACGGTGTAAAAAAAGCTACTGTGGATTGCAAGTTACACCGTAGCTCTCAGCCAATCAAAATGCAGTATGTTGTTGCATTTGGAAATAAGAAACAATATTTACGAATGTAAATATCGTTCAATATTAACTGTTTGAAGTTCGAGTCGATTCGAAATCCTCTGTCTTGGTAGATTCGGAATTCAATTCACCCGAAATTTCGCAGGTCCCTAATCATGACACAAGCTATAGAGATTATCAATAACCCTTTACCCAACGTAACGGCCAAAACCGGCCAGCGCTATTCTCAAACATCGCCAATTAATTTTCATTATTTTTTCATTTTTTGTCTCAAAAACATAGGTTATGACCCCTCTTTGGAACGAGCTCGTTCCAAAGAGGGGTCATAATCTATGTTTTTGAGACAAATAATGAAAAAAAATAGTTATTCAAGAATTTTTTTTGCAAGTGTCGTCTGCTTTTCATGTTAGGTAAAGGGTTAAGTCTTGACTAGTTTCATATCGACCGAGATATCAGACCGAGGTGACATCATATCAGCCCGAGACATTCAGTCTCAGGCTAATATGATGTTACGGAGTCGCTCGTTGACGGTGTCTCATTGGTTAATTGGTTAGAGCGTTGGACTTCAAATCAAAGGGTTGGCCCCGATCGCGTCATCAGCGCAGTATCCTTGGTCGAAGCACTTGATTCCAAATGCCCAAGTGGGATCACGGTGCGTAGTGTGTTGAGGCTTTCAGCAAGTCGGTGGTACAATGGTCTTTTCAATCGTTTGATAGTCCTTTTTCTGCGGGGTTAATATTGGAGAGTCCGACATTTACACGCCATTGGTTCTTACTCCTCTACGGCTTCATCCACAAATAAAGCTGCCCGACACGATGACCTCCGGCTGTTGAAAGTGTTGCTAAACCCCAATGAATAAATAATAAAATAAATTTGTTCCATCTATGTGCTCTAGTCGCCAAGCAATTTAAGTTCAAATCTCACCTTGTGAGTAAGATATTATTCTTCTTGAGTTTTTTCCCCTACAAACCACTTCTTTTTGCACAGCCCTGTGTACATACAAATTAGACTGCAAACATTAGGTTCCGCACCTTAGTCCTTTACGCCGATATACTCCTCTGAGGAAGTGAACTTGATCATCTGGGAGCGAACAAGTCCATAATCAGGAAAGCAAGTTCAGCAGTTTATCCTAAAAGGCAAACATTTCCAGTTCAAAATAAAGCCTGCGACTATTATTCCCCTCGACTGGGTGGGGAACTCTTAACAAAGGGGAAAGATATTGCCACAGACACGATATCTGGGTCAAATAGCTTTCCTCGGGACGGATTGGGCAAAACAAAAATTGCCGCGAAACGTACCAAGGAGGCTTCGGACCCAGACAAAATTTTGATTTTTAGAACCCAAAGAACTCTGCTTCTTTGCATCTCAGCGATCAATGACTGTCTATATAGAGGACATTTACGATGGCATTTTATGTCATCTTTGTCGCACATTTGCACCAAAGGGGGCCCGGACTCATCAAGCCGACCATAGTTCTGCCCAATCGGCGAAAAGAACCGAAAAAACGCTGTTTGCTAACATCTGGCCGGTCAGTGGCAGACTGGAGTGCTGATATATCGAAATGCCCTCCATGTGGGCTGCCAATGGCGTTTTGATAAACCGATAGTCTATGCCATCAGTTCCACTTTACGTTTTGATCATTTTCACTACATTTTTTGCGCCAACGGGTGGGGCCCTGGATGACTTCCAATGGGGGGGGGGGGGGGGGCACCGAAAAACTTCCCAGTGAACCCTAAGCCATTGGCAGAGGCCACATGGAGGACATTTTGATAAACCGAACAGTCTATGCAATCAGTTCCATTTTACCTTTTGATCATTTACGATGGCATTTTATGTCATCTTTGTCGCACATTTGCACCAAAGGAGGCCCCGGACTCATCAAGCCGACCATAGTTCTGCCCTATCGGAGAAACTTTTGATTTTTCGAACCGAAAGAACGCTGTTTCCTTACATCTGACCGATCAATGGCAGACTGGAGTGCTGATATATCGAAATGCCCTCCATGTGGACTGCCAATGGCGTTTTGATAAACCGACAGTCTATGCCATCAGTTCCATTTTACGTTTTGATCATTTTCACGACATTTTATGCACCAACGGGTGGGGCCCTGGATGACTCCCAATGGGGGGGGGGGGGGGGGGGGGGCACCGAAAAAATTCCCGGTGAACTCTACGCCATTGGCAGTCCACATGGAGGACGTTTTGATAAACCGACAGTCTATGCAATCAATTCCATTTTACCTTTGGATCATCTTCACGACATTTCATACGCCAGCGGGTGGGGAACTGGGGGGGGGGGGGGGGGTTGGGCACCGGAGAATTTCCCGGTGAACCCTACGCCTCTGGCTCTCCCGTGGGTAAAATTTTCCTATTCCACCCCACGCCATTTGAAGATGATTTGCTTCCCAACACTCCCACATTAAGCAAAGTGACCCTGAATTCCAGTGATCTCCAGGAAATGAAAAATAAGGTATGCAAATGGGTAATCTATGTCACTGTATTAGATTCTGCGGCTAAATTAGCAACAGTTAACAGTTACAAATCTATTCTGAACAATAATTTGAAGCAAGTGTCTTCGCCCCCATGCACTCTTTTTCGAACCTGAGTTTCACGGGAAATGACTCCCATGAATGATTTCAAAAACCAAAGCGTTTTTTATGTATTTATCTTTTGGGACATCAGCTTATGTAACTTGCTTTTTCTACTTACTCTCAGGTTGTTACATCTCTTATGGTGTTTGTAAAGATGACGGTGAAGAATGGAAAAATGGATGTGTAACAAGAGTGTGTCGTTTGGTGCATGAAGACTCTTATTCTTACTACCGCTTTGAAGTAGTCAGTGGAGGTGAAGTATTAACCCTTTACCTAACATGAAAAGCAGACGACACTTGCAAAAAAATTCTTGAATAACTAATGTTTTTCATTTTTTGTCTCAAAAACATAGGTTATGACCCCTCGTTGGAACGAGCTCGACGAGCTCGTTCCAACGAGGGGTCATAACCTATGTTTTTGAGACAAAAAATGAAAATATTTTGAAAATTAATTGACGATTTTTGAGAATAGCGCTGGCCGGTTTTGGCGGTTACGTTGGGTAAAGGGATAAAGAATTGTGGGGGTACCATTAACTGGCCCTACATACATTACTTTGGTCAGGTTTATAGAATGTTTAATAGCAGTTAAATACTTACCTTGCACCAAGGAGTTCCAAACATTTTACCTCAACCGCAGCAATAATGCACTGTGACTCATAACAAGCAAAATAACGTTCCGTGCAAGACTACAACAGCGTTTGGTTGGTGCTAATTCGACAATGTTGTTCATCGACCGTCCTTTAAAGCTTTTATAACGGGCAGTCAATTGTCGAAAAAGGGTTGGATCATGCCGTGAAACTAGTATAATTACAAGTTTCTTTAGGTATATATAGTACTCAAAGTTTGCTAAGCACCAAGTATATCCAACTTCCTGTTTTACGTTTTAGTTGAAATATTGTAATGAAAGGTGCATATATTTTTTATTTAATTATATCTTTAATCATTTAAGTACATAAATTAAGATTTTATTTATGTTTGACATTATTTTTTAGCTTTTGAAAATGGATTTTGTTGGTAAAAGAGGACATTATTTTTTAGCTATGGAAAATGGATTTTGTTGGTAAAAGAGGAAATTTTTCAATATGCCAAAAAGTTGACAAAGCGAACTGGTGTGGGTTCAGTATCGAATATAAGATCCATTACTGTTAATTACAGCTTGACAACGCCTTCTCATGCTCCCAATCAGGTTCCCGGTGGTCCTTTGTGGGATGTTGTTCCATTCTTGGACCAGCATGGCACCAAGCTCCTGGACATTTCTTGACTGGACTGGATGGGCTGAAATTGAAAGCTGCAACTCATTCCTCTCAAGTTCGATTGGATTGAGGTCAGGGAATCTTGCTGACCAGCCCATACGCTCAATCTTCTCCTCTGACGGTACTCCCCAATAGCGTGGGCAACACGAGGACGGGCATTATCGTCCACCAGAATCAATCTGTCACCCACTGCACCTGCATACAATCTGACGTGGACATCCAGGATCTCATCAATATACCGTTGTGCAGTCATTGTACCACGTTCAAGGACACAGAGCTCTGTACGTCCATCCCAGCTGATGCCACCCCAAACCATGATTGACCCTCCACCATAGCGGTCATGCAAAGCAATGTTGGCTGCAATGGAATCGCTCTCCTGGTCTTCTCTATACCCTAGAACGCTAATCTGTGTGGTCCAGGCAGTCCCTTGTCTCATCTGTAAAAATGCCAGGTCGCCAGTCTTCTCTGGTCCATCCATCGTGGTCCATGGCCCATTCATATCGTGCCTGGCGGTGGTTCTGGGACAGTGGAATGCGAATACATAGTCTTCTCGATCGGAGACCACCTTCGTCCAACCGTGACGGTATAGTCTGCGTCGAAACGTTTATCCCGGATACATTCTGAAGGTCACTGCGAAGCTGGGTTGCTGTGGCAAAACGGTTCCCACGAGCCTGAATAATCAAAAAACGGTCTTCAGCTGCAGATGTTGCCCTGTCTCTGCCACCACCATGTCGTCTTACTGGTGTGCCATACTGCTGAAATCTTGCCCAGGCTCTGCTGATCACCGTATGGTACACACCAAGGGCTTCACCAACCTGACGATGGATAGCCCCCTTGCTCCACCATCTCTACAGCCCGCCACATTTCTGCTTCATGGAAATGTCTTCTTACATTTGCATTTGCCATATTCAATCATTAAATCACAAGGGTGTGTGTTGAAATGAGATTGAATACCCTACGCATGGCATGTACATGTAGACAGTACACGAAAACATCATGAAAATCAAGGGGTACATGCTTTCCTTGACTGTCACGAAAAGTCTGCCTGTCAAGAGAGCTAATGTAAACACTGGGGACCATCTCAATACGTTCCTCACTCACATCCACCAAATATATCGCAAATATGTCACCAGCAAATTTCACAATGATGTGTCAAATATTTGGTGCTTAGCAAACTTTGAGTAGTATATATATATAATAGGTGCGTTGTTGTTTGTGCATAGTACAGTGGAACTCGTTAAGTTGCATAACAGTAGATGTGAATTGAGGATTCGACCTCAGCAAATATTTATATTTAGCTCACTAAAAAAATTAAGCTTGAAAGCGATGGGAATTAATCTTGAAAAATGTTCTAGCTCAGCTTAAAAGACGACACATTTTCGCCTGAGCTGGTATTCGAGGAGAGAGCGGCTACGGTTAATCCAATGGGAAATATTTTAGAAAATAAAAATAAAAATGATGGTATCTTCAACGATTTTCCAACATAGGCTGAGGATACAGACATGTAGTAAAGGGTGAGAGAAAAATATTGCCTGCCATTCTTCGAAACGCGTTCAAATTTACAAATTAATGAAACAAAAGTTTTGTTCTTTTGTTTTCTTTTGTGTGGAGTAGGATTTCTAAATAACTGAAAGTTTATTTTTATCAAAACATATGGACTTTTTGTTTGAGGGTGTACGAAGCTGACCAGTTTGCTGTATGAACAGTTGAAAGATCAAATACCGATTTCTACTTACAGGATGCAAGGCAAACGACGGCAAATGTAAGGCTGTAGGAGAAAACTGGAGAAATGGGTGTTTCACATATAAGTGCCATGAGTCTAAGGCTCACAGAATATATTACATTAAAACAATAGGAGAAGGTAATTTATGCGACAAGAAACTACGAATATATCTATATATACCATGATAACCTATTTACAATATATAAAAAGCCTATGACATAAATTTTAGCTTCACACACCAACCGTGATTAACACGCCAGCAACGGGATTTCATTGGTTACAATTTACGCCTACAGTGGAACTACATCCATGCTGACCTTTGGTGACCTCGCCTTGAATGCAAATTTGTCTGAATTTGGCACTAGTCGCCTCCTGAAGAGTGAAACGAAACTGGCAATTATTTATGACGTTTTTAAACAAGTTTACCTCATAATAACAAAAAATAACAAACATACGTTGTCTGATGTTAATAAATCACCCATAACTCGAAATAGCATGTTATTATGTTATTAAAATGAAAAAGGCCCCGAAATTTGCACGTTTCGTTTTCTGTTTCGTTTCGGCAATAACATAGCCTGCGGAAGTACCGCCCACAATTTCAAACAATTCTTTATATGTCTGTATTATTCATTGTAATCCACATTAATGACAATTACAATGAATAATACAGACATATAAAGAATTGTTTGAAATTGGTATCTTTTAGAATATACCCTACTGCGATTGACAAATCCATCCATAAAAAATAGAGGACCATGTAAAAAATACTCCACATCTTTCTCACCAAAAGAAATTGAATATATGTATGAATTCGAATTAAACCCAACAATTTCTATGGTCTACCGAAAGTTCATAAATCATAACAAATAATTGATGCAATCAATTATCAAAAATCGGAATATGTCTGTATTCTGCGCCCACAAGATCTTAAATTCTGACCAGTCGTTGCTGAGCCGAGCTGTGCAACCCACCGACTCAGCAACATTATAGATAAAAATTTTACAGCCATACCTAACAGTTATCCCAAGCTATGTGAGAGATGATCTGGATTTCCTCAACCATCTTCCCACATCTGTCAAGGAAGGTTCCATTCTTGTAAGTTTTGATGTTACGTCCCTTTCCAACAACGTTCCCCACTCACTTGGGCTGGAAGCTGTAGAATATTGGCCAAAAAAACACCCAAAGTTAAAAAGGAAAGGAAGGGATAAATTTATACTCGAGAACATAAAATTCATTCTAGAAAACAACACATTTAACTTTGGCAGTAAGCATTTTAAACAGGTGGGTACTAAAATGGCGCCCATTTATGCCACTATGACGCTAGCCTACATAGAACAAAACTATACTCAAGGATAGAGGAAGTTTTTGGATTGGAGTTCAGGCAAAACTTTGTAAAAAACTGGAAAAGACACCTCGATGACCGTTTTATAATACTCCCTGACTCTGAAGAAACAGTGGAAGAAATCCACCATGCCCTACAAATCCTGCACCCGGCAATTAAATTTTCAGTGGACCAAAGCAAACACTCTCTCCCCTTCTCTCCCCTTCCTGATGTTCTAATCACGTTGGAAGAGGAAGTACTTCTAACAGACATATACCAAAATCAACAGACACCAAACAATACCTGCACTTCAGATCCTGTCATCCCGGTCATACAAAAAGAAATATACCTTATAATCTAGTTCGGAGAGTTTGCACAATAGTTACGAATTCGGAGCTTAGAACCAAAAAGACTTAGGAAACTCGCTCGAAAAACGCGGATATCCAACCAACTTGATAAGGAATGGTATTGATAGAGCAAACTCCCCAAACCTCGCGGAATTGAGAAACCCAAAAGAAAAGAATCTAAATAACGATATTCTCACTCTTATAACGACTTTCAATTCAAACAATCCTGAACTTTTCCCTTTTATCCTATCCAATTTGGACTTGTTAAAAGGCAATGAACGGATGAAAAAAGTACTGGAAAAAATACAACTAATCAAATGTAAGAGACAACCAGCAAATCTCAACAAATTTTAACGCGAGCGGAGTTTGAGTCTCTAAATGCAAAGATAAACGATGCGGAACCTGTGATGTCCTAATCGAGGGACATTCATTCAAATTTCAAAATTCCACCTCCCCTTTTGTTGTGAAAACACCCCTCATATGTTCATCATCATATGTACTGTACGTTATAGAGTGTTCGGGCTGCAAAGAAGAGTACAACACTCACAGCCACCAGCGACCATGAACCGTACCGAATTCAGGCTCGTCTGCGGCTCTGATGCATAATATCCTCTATCTACGGTGGAACTGAGCGGTATTACGCTCCTGCGCGACTTGGAAAATATCCAAGGTTGCCTGCATCCCGTTACACCCGTAAACAATCAAATAAGCAAAACCAATACAGCCCCATAACGCGACTAATCTAAATTCGAATTTATTTGTTTGGGAGGATGAACTGTAGCATTTCGCAGGACAAATTGCGACTTGTCTTGTGCCGGTTCAGTCTCACCTACGCGTAAACGCGACTAACCTAAATTAAAATTAATTAGTTCGGGAGGAGAACCTCAGGCATGTTATGTGTGTGTGTGCGGGGGGGGGGGGGGGGGGGGGTCAGTAATAGGGGGACCCAAGCCTGGAGTTACCTTGTTTTGACAAGCAATTCCCACCTTGCAGTTTCTCAAATAATACCTTGACACCTCCTGGGTTTCTCCGAGCTAACAACCCCTAATTATAAAAAAAACATTTTTTATACAATAATAATAACACTTTGGCCGGCCGCTGATTTGTCGCGGTTCTCGGGCGAGAAGGCCTTGGCTACCCCTGTACTCCCAACTGCCTTCCTGTTCCCACGCTTCTTCTCTCCTCCCAACACTCGGAGACAAACTGCTTGATGACATCCCTTGCTCCATTCTTCCCAATCTTTTCGATTAGCATATCAGCCCTCTCCTTTGAGTCACTCACTAACCACATGTACTTCATTCTCCCGTCTCACTTCCCCATTATACTCCCAGTGAATATTATTCTTTTAGACTAGTATTTTGGGCATTCTAGAAGAAAGTGTTCCAGGGTCTCCACCACGCACAAATTACACATCTGGCACTCCTTTTCACTGTTTTTCCCAAGTTTTCCCCTCAGCTCCAGGGACCGCGACCCCAGTTTGAACAGCAGTGACGCCCCAAAAGTGCTATCAAGGTACTCTTCAAAACAAGGCTTTTCTTTCTCACGCAGGCCACTCAAACACCTCTTTGATCTGACCCCTCTCGCCAATTAAGGTTACCATCCTCCATGACCCTTTCTCTGACGATTGTTTTATCCTGGGTTGCCCCTACGTCTAGGTCAGGGATCTCCAATGAGTAGTTCTCTATTAGCTCCCTCACTAGGACAATCCACCCTGTTTTGATATTTGAGTTGAAAATACTCTGGAACATTACTTTACACCATCGGCTGTCGGAGAGATTTACCAAATAGTTGAGATAACCGAGTTTCAATAGGTCTATCCTGTCCTTGATTCTCATTCACCAAAGCTCATCCCAGATTGCTTCTAGTGCTGCGGCATTACTCAACCCCGTTATCCATCGGCCTGCGTCGTTCTGCAGGGTTTCCAAGATCTTTACAGCCGTTTGGTTTAGGGGTACTACTTCCGTACCATATATTATACTTGGCAGACCCACCATTTCTCAAATTATTTTCCCCCTGAAAACCTTATTGAAACTGTTTCCCCAAAAATTTCATTTGGTTAAGGATTCGCTTCCCCCCCCCCCCCTTCAGAATCAATTTATTTGTATGGTTTTGGTAGATGCCTCGTCATGTGATGTTTATGTTTACCCGCAGATACTCGTAGTCATCTGTCTCTCCTACACTAGGAAGTTTGCTGCTACCTTCCGGAATACAAAACTCCCCCACTCTCCACTCTCGAGTCGGGTCCACTTTACTGTGTAACTTTGCTTTGGCTTTCATTCAATTCGAGTCTCCATTTGATCCCATATTTCCCAACAATTCCCAGCATTTTCGCTAGCTCCTCTTTGCTTTCTGACACTATCACCATATCGTCTGCAAAATATAGCCCTGGGATCTTCAAGTCCCCAACTGCTACCCCTCGTCGCTACGCGGGAGTTCTTCTAAACCACAACACTCGAAAGCAGATCAATGTTTATTTTGGAGATTAAATACCACTATTCGAGTGTGACTGAATTAGAACGTCACGCCTCTCTCATAACTTAATGTGATCAGAAGAATGACCAGTACATATTTGTAATCCGGCCCTTTATTCTACAAAACAAATGTATAAAAGAAGGATCACCTGTAGACAGTAATGTCGTGTCAGTGGCGCGGTGTTGGAACGATGCCTGGTGGAATTCCCGCTTGACATGTACGATACAAATTAAATTCAAGCAGTTGCATCTTCACGGATTTCCATTAATTGAGATTCCTGTGTCTTAAAGCTGGGATCATAGACCATTATAACAGTGATCTCTTCCAGTTGCATTGGATGCTAAGGCAAACGATCCACGTGTAAATCTCACACTAAAACACAGGCCACTTGTAGACAATTACGAATCATCACAGAAAACAATTCCAACAATTCAGTAATTGTCAATTCTCGAATATCGGTCAGGGGGCGAGTTGAAACTAACATACTGGGTGAGTCAGTTGCAACCTTTTTGGGTGGTTGTCGTTGGCTCAGTTGGTATGGTAGCAGAGCATTTATGGCCAGGCCATTGGGTGTCATAGCCCCGGAATCAATTTCTGTCTAGGCCACCAAAAACCTTCACAGTTTTTAATCATGTGGCGCGGTGTTGGGACAATGCCTAGTGGAATTCCGGCTTGAGATTGGCGATATAAATTGAATTCAAGCAGTTCACAGATCTTCCATTTATTGAGATTCCTGTGTTTAAAAGCAGATGAAATGGTTTCGCGCGCCGACGGCGCCCAGAGACGGTATGGAAGAAGTCCCTTTCGACCCTCTTTAACTGTTGAATGTAGTTTCTTGCAACATGCCCTGGCGTGTCAAAGGAGGAAAAGGTGGAGTACTCAGCAGATGTCCGGGATTCTGGTGTTCTTGGGAGTTGTGGTGTGGTTTTGGTGTTCTTTTGATGTAAACCCTCGGGTGAGGACCAGTGCGAGAGGGGGTCCTCCTCTCAAAAAAGGTGCTTCCTCTCCCCAAAGGCGCAGTGTTGATATTTTCAGGCAAGTATTGTCTGCCACTTATGGGATGACCTTGTTGTGGTGGGCCATCATTGGGAAGTATAATCGGCCTCATTCAATCGATGTTGTTGAGGTGACTTCTGTGTTGGATTCTGTTTTCAGGGTTGAATCAGATCGAGAAGAAAAAAACGACAACGGCCCCTTCCGGGGACCATCCAGAGAAAGGCCCGAACTTCCCTGGTTCGGGGGCAGGCCTGCATGGAAACCTATTTGGCCGGGGCATGAATGCGCACTATTGGTGTTTATAAAAAAGGGGCAACAAGTGGGACGCAGGACCAACGCTCGCCTCCCAGGAGGTGGATGACCACTTCTGGGGATGGAGGGAAGGATGATCAGGGTTCATAACGGTTACTATGATCCATAGCGGTTAGAGGTAATCCATAGCGGTTATTGGGAGGTGGACGATCATAAGAAAAAAAATCTGTCGGTACCTGCTTAAAATAGAACAAAAACACATTAGTGGTTGTATTTAATAGAGTAAATATTCTAACATGTTGGGACATCGTGACAAAGTGAGTTGCATTTAGGATTATGGGAGGAGAGCAGGCTATAACGCTTATATGCCACACCCGATGGTGTTTCCGTCCTCCGCGGTATGATTCCTATTTCAGTTGATATAGGTCATCTTATGTTAGTTAGGTAAGTTGAGATCAAGATTAAGGGAGGAGAGCAGACTATAACGTTTATATGCTACACCCGAGGGAGTCTACTGCTCATTTTCCTCCGCGGTTCGTTTTTTTTACCAGTGATTATGAGGGTCTTAGCTATTAGGTATGTTCAGATTGAGGTTATCGGAGGAGAGCAGACTATAACGCTTATATGCCACACTCGGGGGTGTTTCCTGCTCTTTTACCTCCGCGGTTATTTTATTTACTCATTGGTGTTTAAGGTCACATACTTTTGCACAATGGCTAATCATGACCACAACATAGGTATCAACTGAAGACCAGGGGTGAGCGTCAATAAGCCATGTTGTTGCCCATTTTAGAGAGGGTTTGCACCTCCCAAGCATTGGTGACTGGGTCTTATTTTACCAGTAAAACAGAGCCTGTTTACCACAGTGAATAGGCACTGTTTCACTTCCCGGGGTTCCCGCGGGGACCTCCTCGGTTTGATTCCTATTTGAGTTAATGTGGGTCAGTTTAGTTAGGTAGGTAGAAGTCAAGATTGAGGTAGGAGAGCAGACTATGACGTTTATATGCCACACCCGGGGTGTTACTGCTCATTACCTCCGCGGTTCCTTTTTACTAGTATTTATGGAGGTCTTCGCAATGACGTAAATTTAGATTAAGGATTATCGGAAGAGAGCAGACTACGACGCCCATATGTCACACCTGAGGGTCTTTCCTGCTCGTTTCCTCCTCCGTTTGATTCCCACTTAAGTTTATTAATTTATGGCGTTTTTGGCTTTTTTACCGGCTGGCACAAATGTCCTGGAGTTCAGATATTATGTTACTTTTTTGTGAAGCGATCGCGGTTTTTTTGCGGCTAGAGAGGCGAGGCGGTTTCTGTGGTTGGGATTCCGGCTCTGCCATGGAGTAGTTCGATGGGGGTGTCCCAGGGGGCACATAGGGCGAGCATGAGCGCGTGGTTCTGGACTTTTTGGAGTTTCCCCATATTAGTTTTATGCACGTCGGTGAGGACGAGTGCCCCATACTCGAGTAATGGGCGCACGAATGCTTTGTATAGTTTAAGCAGGATCGTCTGATTGGCTCCTCAGGACGTGCCTCGTAGCATCTTCAGCAGATTAATACGTCTTGTGGCTTTGGTGGCGATATCGTTGGTGTGTTTATTGAAGGATACGTTTTGGTCAATGGTTATTCCAAGGAATTTCGCTTTGGTGCATTCTGGGAGGTATTTGTCCAGAAGTTTTAGGCCAAAGTCGCGATTTTCTTTCTTGCGGGTGAACGTGATTCTTTGAGTTTTATTGGCATTTAGTTTAATTCTCCATTTAGCACGCCATAACTCCAAATCTTCCAGAGAGCGTTGAAGGGATTTTTTAACTTGATTAGCGGTGTTATTAGAGTCCCTAGTCCCCTATCGTCCGCAAATTGTGAGTTTTGAACGCGTTTGTCGGAGATTTTGAGGTCATTGACACGATCTCTGAGATCCTCCTCCACAAATAATCTTTGTCACAAGACCAGTACCCTTGTAACTGCTGGAAATCGGGCCTTCTCCGTTGCCGGACCCTTTCTCTGGAACAGTCTGCCTGATCACTTGAAATCACCACAAACATATCAGCCTTCAAAACTAACCTTAAGACGCACTTATTCGGTAAAACCTATACATAAAATGTCCTAAATTTATGATTAACACAGAGCTGACTTTATTTATTTTAATTTTGTAAAGCCTGTGAGCACATTTGCGTGGAGTCATGGCTCTAAACTGTATTTATTATTATTATTTATTAGATGATGTATAGGTTGGGGCTAAGAACGGATCCTTGGGGGTACCTGATTTGCGGGGGGTTGGGGGGACACTCTCGGACATTTCGTTATTTACTCTGCTTTTAATTTCGCGGTCGCTAAGGAATGAGGAGAGTAGTCTTAGCAATTTCATAGGGAGATTTATTCTGGATAGTTTAAGGCGAATTCCGTTTGGCATGGAATCGAACGCCTTTTCTGCATCTAATAGGATTGCCGCGCCTGTTTGTTGCTTATTGGTGGCAGTTTTCATTTGTCCCACGAGGCGGTGGGCGTGACAATTCCTTCTTTACGGTTCCTATAGGCTCTTTGCTATCTGTTGAAGAAATCGGTTTCTTGAAGATGCCCCCTCAGTCGATTGGTAAGGACCCTTTCGAATACCTTTGCCAATGCAACTGAGAAGACTGTTTGGATGGTAACTGGCCGGATTGGAGGGGTCTTTATCTGGTTTAGGTAACACGACACCAATGGCTGATTTACAACATTTTGGAAAGTAACCGTGGGTGAGGTTGAAGAAGGTGTTATGCCTAGCGATTAGAGAATTTGGGCTTTGTTTCATGATTTTGTAGCTGATCTCGTCCTCACCAAGTGAGGAAGAGTTTTTGCATTTCCTGATGATATTAATGATTTCGTCATTGGTGATAGGGATGACGAGGTCATCATCGTCCCATCGTCGGGATCGGAGTCAAATTTCGGGTCACGGTAGATATCTGGGTGTTCATTGATGAAGTTATCAATTTATGATGACGTCGCTGTTACTTACAAAATTAATCTCCTTATCCATTTTGACTAATAAATCGAATGTATGAAGTTTCAGCGCCCTGAAGGCGCACAGGTACGATGTGGGATTTGAGATCCTTTGCACCCGAATAACTTTGTTTGGTTATGGATCCACGAGAGTTGGAAGCGAGGGCCAATAATCTTATTTGGTTCGAGTGTGCGCACTGAGGGAAGGGTACTGAGGTCAGACCCCCCACCCCTCCCCCAGAAAATCGAACTGGAGGGGGGACTAGGAATTGTGCATAGCTGCAAGAATTCTGCTCTACTGTTTTATTTTGAAACGTTGGCATATTTATAGTAATACATGAACCGCTGTTTGATGGTTGGTCTAGAAAAAGGAAGAAGAAATCCAAATTGTCGATGGTTTGGGAGCAGCTCCTGCATATTGTCCATATCGGTTATAGAAAAGAAAAAAAAATAACCAATATGTGTTTTTGAAAGCTGGGAGTCATCCATCAGCCTATGAGGGAGAGTAGATGCTGAGAATTTGCCATCTGGTAAATCAAGAATGAACCTACATCTTATATATATAATGCAGAGCCTTTGATAACAAGTCAACATATATGTGGAAATAATTCTTGCAGGAACAATACAAACTTCAAATAATAATTAATTACTATCAAAACGAGTATAACCAGGAAAACAGATAACTGTTTTCATTGGACGAAATGTCCGATTTTTTGGACATAATATCCGATCGTTGGACAAAATGTACGATTTCTTTACACAATTCGTCGCCTGGGTGCTAGAATGTCCTATGTCCCCTATGGGACATAGGACATTCTAGCACTCAGGCGACGACATAATGTCCGATTTTTTCGTGCTTAATGTCCGATAGTTCGACAAAATGTAAGATTTTTTTGGACATAATGTCCGATTTTTTCGTAGTGTTCTCCAAGTTTTCTCCCAGGGATTATTACTAATACTATACAACAATAAAACCTTTAGTAACCTCATTTCATGCCCCCACCTCCCAAAACAAACCAAACAAAATAGATGCGATAAGCAAATATACAATAACACAGAGTACCATTAAACAAACTTTTCAACTCGTAGAAAACCCTTTCAATGTGAGAAGGTAGATGTGGTAAAACCATCATTTTTCTAATGCAGCTTCTATTGTACTTATTTTCTCACGCAATAACCCGCCGCCCCGTCTCTCTCCTGCGTCGCTGGCACGGCTGGGAGTGAACTTCCCACAAGTAAAACTGCCCCCTCTCTGCTTGACAGTGGCCTTGCGTTTATCTTTTCCGCGTCGACTACACATCCATGTTGTAGAATCCTTGCGAACTTCTTTTTGTTGTCTTTCATTGATTCATTCAAGTTTTCGCCGTGGTGTTAGCTGCACCGTGTTCTTCAGAAACTCCCGAAAGTCTTAAATTTATTTTATTTCAAATTTTACATGGAGGATAAAATTCAAATATTCGGAATATCCTTATACAATAAAGGTAAGTAAGCAATTTTTTTCGAACATTTTGTCCAATGATCGTCGGACATTTTGTCCAAAAATATCGGAGATTCCGTCCAGTCATCGAACATTTTGACAATCGGACATTTTGGCGATCGGACATTTTGTCTAGTAATCGGTAAAATACCTGTTGGTACAGTGGGAACTGGTGACTGGGGACTGGTGAAAGGGAACTGATGAAGTAGGAATTGGTGAAGTGGAAATAAATCGAATGGATGGTTTGTTCGAGTAACGACTGAACGAATGTAGCAATTGTAAAAATATATTTTAACCCGATAACCACTATATATATATATATATATATCATCAAATTAGCATTTTATATGGAAAGTATCAATTTAATTAATATTGTATTGACATGAATTTTATATTTTATACATAATTACGAGGTCGACCCGAATCTATATGAAATGCTATACTATCCATTTCCAATGTCAAAATATAATAATATGAGTCCACAATCCATGGATCGATTTCTTTGATTCGACGCATGCGCAGAAGATAGCTACACCGAACCTTATAATCGTTGTTATCTATCCACTTATTCGAATATTCGATTATCCTTATTCAACTATTCACAAATATATTCATATAAATTCTCCAATTATTCACTTAATGATTAAATCACACAGTCGGTCATTATTATAATCTGTCGATTGAAGTGCACCCTCTATTCAATTAATTATTCTTATTCACTTATCAAATACCAATATTCTATTTTGTGTTTACAATGTCCAACTACATGTATTGTCAGGCATGAAGCCCGATATTAAATGAAAGAAGTACTATCTATATGAATCTATACTTATCTCGATCCGATCCTTTTTTGTCGAGAGGACACCCTATCACACTGGTCCTCACCCGCGGGAATCGATCCAGTCGATCCAATAATAACACCGAAACATCACATCAACTCGAACAACAACTGATAACACCAAGATCCCGGACACCTGCTGAGTACCCTCCCTTCTCCTCCTTTGACGAGCCCAGACATGTTGCGAGAAAGTTTATTCTCCCTCCAAAGACGGTCGAAAGGGGTTTGATCCACATCTTCCCTACGCGCCGAAGGCGCGCGAAACCATTCGTTCGTCAATCCGCCGAATTCCATATGACCACTTCATAAAGAATTCCCTGCCCCGTGCGGGCAACGAAAACCAATATAACATACTGAAAACTCCTAGTATCCTGAATGCCAGAATCCGACTGTTTATGCATGATGATCAATGGTTTCACGGGCACGCAGGGACGGTTTAGCACAAGCCCCTTTCGACCCTCTCTGGCTTTTTAATGATAAGGAACAAAGAGGCTGCGGTACTCAGGTAGTGGCGTTTCTGCTTTTTTTTCTTGTGATGTCTGGAGCTTGTGGCTTTCGGATGGTCAGGTGTTTTTAATGCTTCCTGATCTGCCTGTTCCTGGGAGTCACGTGATCTTGTTTCTGCTCTCGCCCTTTGCATCGTGGCTTGTGCTTCCTTAATCCTCCTCTCAGTATCTGCCATTTAGTCACCATCTGACGCAGCTTTTCCCATGCATCTTGTGCCGGCTCTCCGTGGTCCGAAGGGAGAGGCGAGTGAGGACCGGGCAGTGGCGTAACTTCCATTTCCACCTCGGTCTCCACGGGAATTCCTCATACAACCATTCCGACAGGGAAGCCGGCGGTTGGTTGAGTTTGCCTGTGGGAGGAGGAGGGGGAGTGGCGGCTGTTTCAGTATCTTTCCTTTCCTCACTCTTCTCTCTTTCTTCTTCTCCAAGAAAGACAGACGCCAGGCGTCGGGCATCCCTTCGCTTGGCGGACGGGCTCTTCTTCCTTTCCCTCATCTGTTCAGGGCTTCCAGTCTCCATCGGGTGAGGACCAGTGTTAAGAGGAGGTTCTCTCACCAAAGGTACTACCTCTCCCCGACGGAGGTGGTGTGGTGTCTTCTGTCTTGAATCCCTTTCCTCTGGAGAGTCCATGTGATGGGACAAGAGAAAGCCCAGAGCTGATATGGTTTTCTTTAATTTCGCCGGTAATTACAAAGTTTCCATGATAGCTAATCAAGGTATTCACGCCTTCAAGTCAGAGGTGCGAATCTAATGAAGAATCGAAGGAATGAATGACTCTCTATGCGAATGAAGGAAAAGTTTCAGCGCACCGAAGGCGCACCGGAACGATATGGGATTGAAATCCCTTTCGCTCCGAATAACTTTATTTGCTTATGAATCCACGAGAGTCGGAAGCTTGGGCCAATAATCTTATTTGGTTTGAGTGTGCGAAATGGCAGTAAGGTATTGGGTTCAGATCCCCGAGAACCTCGAACTAGAAGGTGGCTGGGAATTGTGCATAACTACAAGAATTCTTCTCTGTGTTTGCTTTGAGATGTGGGCATATATATGATAATACTGAAACCACAGTTTGATGGTTGTTTTAGAAAAAAGGAAAAAAAACCCCAAACAGTCGTTGGTTTGGGAGCTACCCCAGCAGATTAACCATAACGGTTATAAAAAGGAAAAATCCACCAATATGTGTTTTTGAAAGCTGGAAGTCATCCATCAGCCTATAAGGGAGAGTTGGTGCTGAGCCTTGGCCAACTGGTCTGCCTTCAGGGAGAACAGAGTACGGGGTGATGGAGGGAAAAAAAACAAACAGAAAAAACACATACAGACGCACACCTTCAGGGGGAACAGATTACGGGGTGATGGAGAAAAAAAAACAAACAGAAAAAACACATACAGACACACACCCAAAAGGGGCTGTTATATCTTGATTCATATGTTTATTTACTTAAAATGTACACTGGTCCCAGCCAGGCAAGCCTGTTTCAATACTTGCTTGGTGCTTGGTGGTTTCATGTGTATGTTAACTGAAAGGTAGATTATTCCTATTCTTCCTCCGCTTCATCTACGTTTTCCATGCGCCTTCTTGATAATGGTATTTCCAGAAAATTTGAGTGTTTTCAATTAGAAAAGTGATAGGAAAAGAGAGATAGGAATCCTCTATTTATATTGTGATTGTTGCTATTGTCGGAGCGAGAGGTGGGTTTTTTCGGAACCTGTTCCCAACGAGCAGGGTTGAGTAGCGAGGCAATCCTCACTGACTCCACTCCACCATATCATTATTAGAGAGAGATAGAAATCCACTATTGTTTTTTGAGACTGTTGTGTGATTGTTGCTATTCGTGGAACGAGTGGAGGGTTTCTTCGTAAACCACTCCCCTCGCGAAGAGGTGCGAGGCTGTCCTCACAGATTCAATCCTAAACTTCTCAATGAGTAGCGAGGCAATCCTCAAATCAAATCAAATGAATTTGCCCACTGAAGGCGCGCAGGGACGGTGTGGGGCAAGCCCCTTTCGATCCTCGCTAACGGTATATTAGTTTTTTCTCTTATGACCTTTTTCTTCTCCAAAAAGGTCGGGCATCCCTTCGCTTGGTGGACGGCTCTTCTTCCTCTTCTTCTGTTTCTTCCCAGGGCCTCCGGAAACCCTGAGCGAGCGAGGACCAGTGTGAGAGGACTTCCTCTCACCAAAGATACTACCTCTCCCCGAGGAAGGTGGGGTGGTGTTCTCTGTCTCAAACTCCAGGCTCAACTGGACATTCTCGCCTTTCATCTGCATAATGCAGTAGATAGAACGAGATGTGTTCAGAGCTGACAAGGCTTTCTTGAATTGAATAGTTATTGCCAAGTTCCCCATAGTAAGCTGAGTAATTAGTCGACACGTCTTCACACTCTGAAGTCAGAGGTGGAAACGAATGGTCTATAACCGAAGATAAATCAGGCAATCCTCGGATGAATGAATGGTTTCGCGCGCCGAAGGCGCGCAGGGACGGTTTGAGTCAAGCCCCTTTCGACACTTCTTTGAGGTTTTGGATTAAAGTTTACTGCAGATCATGACCATGGCAGGAGACAACAGAGGTGGAAAGGCTGAAGTAAAAGGCTTTGGCGTTCGTCCTGGTGTTCAAGTGGAGGTTATATTCCCGCGGGTGAGGACCAGTGTGAGAGGGGGTCCTCTCGACGAGGGTGTCCTCTCAACAAACGTGCTATCTCCTCCCGAGGGTGCTGTGATAGGGTTTTCAGGCAAGTGTAATCTGACACTTGGTTTTGTTTCTGCGGCCATCATTGCCTCAGGCAATTCTTGGAGAGGAAGAGCTGTGTTTGGCTTTGGCAGTCAAGCAACTTTCACAACCAGATTACGGGGTGATGGAGAAAAACCCGAACTTACCTGTCAACCTATTTGGCCGGGACCTAAATGCGCACAAGTAGCGTTTACAAAAAAGAGTAAGAAGGAGGGACGCATGACCTACGCTCGCCTCCCCGGAGGTGGTCGATCACCTCTGTGGATGGAGTGAAGGGTGATCAGACTCCATAACGGTTAATAAATTTTCATAGGGGTTATTGTATTTCTATAGCTGTTATTGTGGGAAAGAGAGAAGCGAAAGAAAAAGTTGACAAAAAAAGGAGAAAGAGACAAAAGATAGAAAAAGAGAAGCGTGTTTGTATTATATGACTGTTTCCTAGGCCTTGTCGTGTCGTGTCGTGTCTTTTGTCTTCTGGCAAGTATAGTCTGCCACTAGTTATACGTCGGGGCTGTCATTGGCAAGTATAGTATGCCTCAAGCTCTTCTGTTGGTGGTTATTGTATGTTCTCGGTGGTACTGAAAGTCGTTTTGGTAGTTGGGTGGTCGGATGCGCACGGTGCTTTGTCTCATTCGTGGCTGTTAGTTCTGTGTCTATGGTATGGCTGTAAATTTAGAGGTATATGCATGATCAGTGTCTCCTTCCCCTTCCATCCGTCAGGCAATCCTCGATAGAAATTAGAAGCTTATATACCTTCACGAGTTGCCTAGGGTAGGTCTAAACTTATGAGTTGATAATTATTGCGCCGTAAGTTCATTTACTCACTAGATATATCTTCTGACTTCAAACAATATTTTAATCTACATGAAAGGATGCCAGAATAGAGAGTGACAATTATAATCCGACACCTCCGATTATGAACGCACTATGACTTATTATATTTTAATTGCTATGCACACATTAATGACTTGTACTGGTTATACGTGTATGGACGCTTTACTTTTGGAAATCCTAAGTCGAATATTCATGCTTGAAAACGGCTGTGCGTAGCCTCCAATCGAGCTAGTAAAGTCAAGTTTCTTGATCAAGGGAATAACTAAACATAGATTTGTAAAGGATTTAATCCTCCACCCAACGAATAGGCCGCATCCGCTCGCGTAATATACGAATTGAGCAGTTAAGAAAAACGTATTGTTTCAATACATTTCAACAAACCAATATTTCTCATTGTGAGTCGTCACATAATATGGTTTTATTGATTTTTTTTAAATTGAAAAATAATATTTAAAATAAAACATATCGCATACCTTGGGCGAAGGACGAATCCTCTGGATATCTATTAGTTGTATATCCCTGTTAATTGAATATAATTTTCAAACACAAAACCATTTACCATATCTTCAGTACAAATTTGATCTGTTAATTGCATATGGGTTGTAGAGTAAACTCCTGTTAATTGTATATCAATTTTTGTAATATGTCGAAAAAATTACTGTGACACACACCAAATTCCCCTTTTTTATCAACCTTTTTGGCCTCACTACATCCAGTACAGGAGTTTATTCTATTATATCTTGTTTGACAGAGCTCACAGAGCTCTGTCAAACAAGATATAATAGAATAAATGCTCAGTTTACTTCCAGAACACAGGAAACTGACCAAATCCATGTTAATTGTATACTCCTCTTAATTGAATAATTTTCACTGGCAAAATGAATATTCAATTAAGAGGATTCTACAGTACTATGATCACAAAAAGTCTTTATTCGTAATCAGGTCACGATCCGATCGCAACACACCTGCACCAGTGTATCGAGAAGAAAAAATGTCTGTAATAATCTTCGTGTATAATTCCTCTGCGTACACTCCGAAGCGAAAAGTGCTTACGCAATGTCACGAATCGAATCCCGAACGAAGAGGAATGTTGGGACCTATCGATTGAACGGATCTCAATCACGTGTCGTGTTTGGCATTGGAATTTCTACAGAACAGTCGCCGTGAATTGGTCGTAACCCACGCGTGAGCAGCAATGTCCACGCATGCGTTTACCAGGTTATCAAAATCATCATCAGCATAATTTGAATAATGAAGCACCGGGTTGTACCCGGTGCTTCATTAATTAATTTTTTGATGATTACTCCTATAATATTAGTGTTTGGAGTCTAATACATGTATTATTGCGTCCGTGGAAATATTGCCCACCCTTGGACGGTGAACAGTCCACGGCGGCCGTACTGTCTGCCTCATTAACAGACCAACACGTCACGTGGTCTGTTCAGCTTTACGAAGTTTTAAGGAACGATCAAAACTCCCTGTGTGTGCCACAAACGTCTATCATAGTGGGAATAATAATAGATAATGTTATGCATTCTCTGTGTGGGTGTATGTGTTTGTGTGTGTTATTTCTTTCCTTTACAATAGTTTTCCATAGATCATAAGGTCAATAGTTTTTACTGTTCTGTTCAGTGTGCCGTCCGTTTCAAATGCGTATAATTATTTTATTACCTTGTTTGACACTGAGAATTATCTATCAACTTTTCTTTGATATCCCATGTTTCGATAAATGTAGAAGAATGTATTCCCGGAAGTCACACGCCTAACTCGTTAAGTTTAGATCGATATGCGATTTTTCGGTGTTTGAGTGTGCTAATATAACAATAACATGAGTTTGGTGGGCGTTACGGTTTATTAACGGCCCGAAAGAACTAAACAACAGCCCGAGGGTTTATTACCAGCTCGAAATATCGAGGGCCGTTAATAAGCCAGAGGGTTGTTATTCAGTCCTCAATGACCCTTAATAAACAGAGATATCCGACAAAATTATGTTATTACTATCATTACCAGAACCGACGTTGGTGGCGGACTGTTAATGAATTTTGTTTTCATCAACGCCCGGCGCTCGCTTTCCGTTGCATGATGTCATGAATTACTTAGTTTTGCCACCCCGCTAAACTCCCTCAATACACTAGAGAACGTAGAAAACTTTTTGTTTCATTGCAGTCACTCATGAAATAATGCGCGTTAATGGTTACTTGGGTTACTGGTTGCATGCTGCTGACGGATATGCCTGCCCAGGACTGGGTTTCTCCTGTCACTGAAATAAGAATAATTTGGGCACATTTAATCATATTTCCCATTTCACCAATGATTCCCTGTGTTAACTTTGGAGAAATTTTTCATCAAATCAAGTTATGGCTGCTCCATAGCAGCCATGACTAGATTTGATGAAAAATATCTTCAAAATATTTCAAATGTTTAGTCAATTTTGTTTCTTAACATACCTATCACAATTGTTTACAGCAGGCTGTAAAGTAAGTGCAAGCCCTACTTCGGAACTAAACTCAAGCGAATAATTTTTCCAAACGAATTTGGAGAAGCAGAAGAGTGCAAAAGCACTATACGAAGAGGTCGAAAGGGTCGAGCGAGACCGGTGCTCGAAATTTAAACAATTTTTGGTTAGGTATGTTAAGAAACAAAATCTACTAAAAAAAATTTAATTTCTTTTAAACCTATTCACAATTGCTGAATAAACAATAGGTGGAGGTGAATCACATAACCAATACCAGCAATGGCGCAGTTGAAAGAAATGCATGGAGGGTAGGGATCAACAGCAAGACCCGTACCAAGGAGAAAAGAAGAGCGAGAAACTCGTTGAAAAGAACAGAAGCTAATGCACAACACCACCGTGTTGAAAGGCATCCCAAAAGAAAAAAAGATGCTGCATGAAGCACCTGAAAACAAGGTTGCGTGAATACAATACATAACAACCAGAACAAAACATAATCAACGAGATCGAACAATAGTCTGAGCTGCAACTAGAGATCTAAAGAAAAAAAGGTCCTCAGATTGCTGTTGTGGGTGGCGGAGATAAAAGGTGGAGAAAGTAGTAGCATTCCACCAGTACGCCACACTCACAACATCTCTGAGCGAAACAAAATAGGAAAACGCCCAGAATGTGGCACGAACCTCATGAGCATCAAGCCGGTGCGAAACAAGATCTGCCGCAGTCAAACTGGAATAAGCCAGCTTGGTGACGAGACGAATCAACCCAGAAACAGAATGGGAAGAGATAGACTTCCTCATCGGAATGAGAGACAGAAAGAATCTCTTCCTATCCCTCCGAATGAATTGTGCGCGATTAATATAGGTTTTAATCGCACGCACAAGAGAAAAGAAGACGCTTCCAGCCCTCTGCGGAGGTGGGGGGGGGGGGGGGGGGGGTAGCGGGTGCAGATGGGAGGAGGCACAAATCATGAAGTTGATTCTGGGCCAGAAAAGAACAATCAGTAGTGAAGGTAACACTGTTAGCCTCGTTTCTAAAAAAAAATCCGAATCAACAGAGAGCACACGAAGCTCATTGACACGTCTGGCAGATGCACACGCTGGAAGGAAATCAGTCATATATGTGAAAAAACGTATATCGGTCTCAGATAAGGCTCGAACTGCGCCCCACAGCATAGACCAATAGCCTTTAATGATAACAGACTGAAGGCCTTTGGAATCAAAAGGGTATACCAGAAAATCCGCAATTTGAACGATTGGCGGACTGAGCTGCACACCAGAGACAGAAAACTGCCCACTTAGCAGCATAAATCATGCCCAAATGGAACGTCGTCGTGATGCAGATATGCACTCCACTGCTTGTCCCAAAAACACGCCGGATACTGGACCTGATAAAAGTCAGGCTTGAAGGGACAGGTTCGCCAGGTTTTTGTACTTCGTGGGGCGGCCCCGGGAAAGACTATCGCGGCATAGAGGAAGACGAATTGGCCCTTCTGCTAACAGAGGCCGCAACTGATTGATCCACACCCTCTGTGGAGACAGAGGGGCGATCAGCATGACCCTGCAACTGCAAGCACTTATCTTCGACAATATCTGAGGAAGAGTTGGTGCAGGAGAAAAAGCATAGCAAACCCACCCTGTCGACACATACAGCATCCACTGCAATGGCTAGTGGATCTGGACAAGGGGTGACAAAGGTCTCTACCTGATGATTCCAGCAAGTGGCGAAAAGGTTGATGAAAGGACGACCCCACTCTTTGCAAATCGCCTGATACACCCAACGATACAGCATCTATTCTGTGCGAAGGACACTATCTCGTCGGGGCAGGGAGTCGACTATGACGTACGGACGCCCGGGGATGTGTCGAACGGACACCCGAGCGCGAACATCCCGCGCTAAAAGCAGAAGATCCTAAGACAGGCAGATACATGTGAATCAAATGTGTGCCACCTTGATTCCGGAGTCGTCCCTAAAAAGCAGGACTGTGTGACCCGACAGGTGCGGGATCCACTGCTGAAAACTGAACAGAAGAGCTAGGGGCTAAGGAAGATCCAATGGAATACCCCAAGGCAACCAATGAACATTGGTCCAGGGGCGGAGGTGACAATGCAGAGACCGAGGAATACTGAGTTCCAGGTACAGTGGATCCACATTCGGGCCGCAACGACCCAACATGAAGTGTTGGAGAGGTCGAACAAACAAACGACCAAGCGGAATGAAATCCGAACCTCAAAGACCCAACAACCGACGGAAAGACCTGGTCGAGATCGAGGAGGATCGGAGCAGGTCCAACCAAAGTCAAGGTGGAAAGAAGCAACGCCCGAGACTTGGGAACGGACACAATATTGTGAAAAGTGTCGAAATCCATGCCCAAATCAAGGAATTTCTGAGAAGGAATCACATTAGACTTCTCGCAGTTGACTCGTAAACTCAGCGACGCTAGCAGACCAAGCAGCCATCGGCCAGTAGGTCGGCAGTAATGGGATGCCGTTGGGCGATGTCGTCCAGGTGGGCCGACGAAGTCCCAGCCGTCTGAGTACGGTGAAAAGCGAACACATTCGACACTGGTCGGGTGAAGGCCGAAGGTTTAAACCGAACCGGGGAGCTTTTAACTGAAAGAGGATATTTCCGTGACGCCAAGTGAATGGGCGCATGGAAATAGGCATCTTTCGGGTCGATACTGGCTGCAAAATCGCCCTGATGAATCGACTGTCGAACCGATCTGAAAGTCTCCATGTTGAAACGAAGTGCAGTGATGGACGCGTTCAGGATACTTAAGTCGATAACAATACGAAACTGGCCATTCTTCTTTGGCACTCGGAAAAGTCTCGAAAAGAACCTCGGAGAACGGGTGTTCCTGTCCTCCCGACCGCCTCTTTGGAGAGGAGATTGTCGAGCTCCTGCACCAGAAGGTCCCGACACTGAGGATTGGAAGGGATCCGAGTCGGGATGGGCACCCGGGAGAAGCAGGGGTGCCGATGGAAGGACAGTCGCAGGCCTAATTGAACGACGTCGATGACCCATGGATCCGACGTTATCTCTGTCCAACGGTCGAACAAACAGCGACAAACTTCCCCCAACTGGAGGCCAGTCGAGGTGAGTACCTACATTTGCGGCCTCGTCGAGGCCACTGAGAGGAGAAACCATCCCCCGGGAAGCAACAGAGTTCTGAGAGACTTTCCTCCCTGAGCCTGCCAGCGATCCTCGCCACGTCGACGCATCTTCTGAGCAAAAGGAGCGGACGTAGCCGACGGCACAGCCAGCATGACCGATGAAGCCGACGTGGCTGGGCGCGTGGCGGGCCTGGAACGATCACCACCCGCGGCAGTAGGTTTGTCCAGTTGCCGTAACAAAAGCTAGTCCTTCGACTGACGAAGAACTTCAGCGCGGACAGGTTCACGGAACCATACAACAGCTGAGGTCCGACCAAAGAAGCAGACATCAGAACAGCACTCTGCTCCGAAGGAAGGGATGGAGAAGTGCAATCTCCAAATTAGCCATGTTGCAGGTGAGCGCGTGCGTCAGGTTCATCAGCGCCTGGACAAAACACGCAACAACGCCTGAGCATCATCAAACTCCCCTGGAGGGATATAGGAAGCCAGGGCAGCGACGACGTGATCAGCGAGAAACAACATGCCTAGCATCTCTCGGTAAAGTGCCATTACGGACTTTAACGCCGACATCGGGAGAACTGCCGACTTTGGCTTAGTAAACCCGAGCGAGGAAGAATCCTAGTTTACAGTAGTCAACCCTTGGAAGACGGGTCGACAGGCGGAATCGTATACACGAAACCGCGTGTGTGGGGGTTGGGGGGGGGGGGGGGGTGGCAGAAAGGCATCAGATCGTGAAAAAGAATCATTCAGTGCCTTGGAACGCATCTTGGCATATAGGCCTTGAAAGTACTCAACAGCTTGATCCGACAGCAGAGAGCGAAAACTCCCAGAGCCAGAAGACTCGACGTGGCAGGGCGGTCACTGAGAGCTGGCTGAAGACTGAATGGCACGAATCCAAAATCAAAAGCAAAAGCCTGCACCAAGACTGGCAGGAGGGGTGGTGTGTCGTCTTCAAGAAGAAGAGACGTAGTCCAGCGCAGGCTGGCCAGCAGGAACCTCCTGTGAATGCTGAGCAGCATCCAACGAGCCAGGCGATGGATCTCGGCGACCGGCCAAATTAGGTTGCACCCCAGGAGGCACGGGGAAGCCATCTTGAGGGTTGCTAGAAAGAAATCGGATGAGAGCCAGAACAGCCTGCCTCAGCTCACCTTGAGAATCCGTCAGTGCAGCCAAGTGCGACAGATGGTCTTCCCAGTGAACCCTTCTGGGAGAAGAGCCTAAATGCTCAGAATCGACCGACGGCGGACGTCGATCAGCAGACAGGCTTGGGAGACTGTCACTCGCGTCTGAGCTACAGAAGGCCCCCAACTGCCAATGCTCTGAGACCGACGACGTACAGTCAGACTTGGGACACGGTGAGAAATCATCGGAGGAAAGTCCCAAGAGTGCCTCTGCAAAACATAAGGCTCTGGTTGCCACTGTATCTGCCCCTGCCTCGGCTCACCAGCAGGGGGAAGCGGAACAACAAACGCTTCGCCTGACGGCGATCGAGGAATCGCTGCCAAGCGACAGAACATCCCAACCGGCCAGGGATAACCCTAGCCAGATCAGACGGAGCAGCCGACAAACCCGTACAGCTTCGCCCAAAAGCCAGGGAAGGCTGCGAGCCCTGTGCAACTACACCAGATACAGCCTCGAGGCTGTATACCATCTCCTAACGAGATCGAAATACGACTATCATGCAGAATAGGAGCATTATTGTTCTAACAATTTCTCAACAGCTGCAGATGACGCAGGTGAAAATCGAAGAGAGCGCCCGAGTGCACATCGAAAACCGTCGCTTCAAGGATGAACTGGAGCCAAAGGAAAGGAGACCGTAGTCCCCACTTCAGGTGTCCCCTTACCAGCACCTCCAATATCTGAGGGGGGATCTGTAACAGAGAAAGACTGCCCAACATCCTGCGTAACAGAGTCGCCACGTGCACTCTTATAAATATCCGAGGAGACACGGCTACCTTTATCCCGAGAACGAGGTGTTCTAGCAAACACCAAAGTTCTCAAAGAAACGAGAGCAATAATTAGCACGAGTCACAAAACTCCGACTATGTAAGATGGCGGAAAAAAGAATTGACGTCATGGCACATGCGCATGGTAATGCAAGAGGTGTGCAGGGAAAGTACCTGCAATTTTGAGCGCCGATCTTTCGATCTCTTTTTATATAAAAATACTTACGTAAGTAAAGAACTGGACTTTGAAGGAACAGTTAAACCAGTTAACTCTTAACCTACTGAGTTTCTTTTCAATCCACTCACAATTGTTTACAATTGGCAGTAACGTAAGTGCAAGCCCTACTTCGGAACTAAACTCAAGTTAATAACTTTTTCAAACGAATTTGGAAAAGTAGAAGGGTTCAAAAGCACTATTATATTAAGTTAGGTAAGTAGTAGGACAGCGATGAAACGTCCCTTATTGGATGGATTTCATACTGGATCTCATGTGACGTCATAGTCACGTGACCTGGTGGCGCCATCTTTGGTTGTCATGGTAACCGGCGGGAGCGGCCATCTTGTGACATTACCTCTATAGTGATACGTTGTGTGAGTGCTCATGCGCAGCGCGAGTTGTTAGAGTGATGCGTGTTTCCGTCGTCCATTTTGTATACTGGTGGCCGCCATCTTGGTTTCTATGGTAGCACGTGGCTGCTATGTGACCCAAAAACCTTCTAACAAGGCAGGGATATGTCCGGAGTGTATGTTCGATTAAATCAGTGTATCACGAATTACCCAAATAAACTCGACAATCCCTCCAAATCACAAAATCGACATTATTTCCCCAATTTATCGGTGTAGCACGTGGTGCTATAGTACCAAGGGGTACCGGGGTGCGTTCGATTGAATAGGAATAATTTTCTGGCTTAGAATTTTCCAGAATCCTCGAAGAATTACCCAAATAAACCCGACAAGTTTAAGTATTTCGAATCATTTCAGAATTCTCTGCCTCTATCTATATATGAATCGACTATCTGGCCATGTTCCTTTGTTCTAGAGTATACTCCAGTAGCGTAGAAGAGCCTATTAGTTGGAACAGCTTTACTTATTATTACTATATTTAGCTATTCTGGTCTATTCCTGTTAGTTCTGACCCTATTCCAAGTACTCTTGTTGTTTGATTTATCTAGATCATTTATATAAATTATAACTAACCAATCAGATTGCTTGATTTCCCATAACCTGTACTTAATCGTACAGATTTATCAGCCCTTATTACAACGAAGTTGTATCCGATTCTCATCGTATCTATATCCAATGACAATATCCCCGGACACCCCAATTTCGGCACCCCTTTTTTGAAAAACATATGATCTACGGCACTCCTTTTTTGTCATATGTGCTTATGTGAAAAGGCACAACGTGACACAATGTGCCCTAGCACATAGGCACATGCTTTATGTGCCGATATGTGCTTATGTGAAAAGGCACAATGTGACACACTGTGCCCTAGCACATAGGCACATACGGGTATTTGAGGATACCTGTGGCCTGGTATTGTATTATTTGGGGATACCTATTTGAGGTATCTAGGATACCTTCTGGAGAATCCCTTTTTGTCATATGCGCTTATGTGAAAAAGCACAATGTGACACAATGTGCGCTAGCACATAAACACATGCTTTATGTGCCGATATATGCTTATGTGAAAAGGCACTATGTGACACAATGTGCCCTAGCACATAGGAACATATGATCAAAAAGGGATTCCATAGCCATAGGTGTTTTCCAAAAGGGATTCTTAAAAAGGGATTCCGTAAAATAGGATTCCTATCCGACTCCGTAAAATGGGAGTTCGGAGTTTAACACCGACACTCGAGTGTATTCCCCTCCCCTATTAGAAGAATTCAGTTCAATAGGTTGTAGTTTAAAATTTTAATTCAGATCACCTTCGTTATATTTTCATTAAGGCTGTAAACTTTGTTCAGTTCAAAGGTGTTAATTATATATACCTTCATTTAGGTTATGGTTCAAAAGTAGAGTTCATTCAGTTCAAAGGGGTTTACACTGGGTTATATTTTCGTTAGGGTTATAGTTCATTCAAACAGTTCAAAGGGGTTCACACTGTTGTATTTTCATTAGGGGTTATAGTTCAGAACTTTGTTAAATTTGTTATGGTCAATTCACTTCGATGCCTTCATTGGGTCAGTTCGATTTTCTTCAATTTGTTTTGTTCACTTCGATCTTAGTTGTTTTGGATCTTTGTTCACATTGTTTTGTTTCCTTCCATCTTGATTGTATTTGATCAGATGAGTTCAGTCTGTACAACTAGTTCGATCAATCCGACTAGTTTAACGTTCTTTCACTTTGTTATGTTCACTTCGATCTTGGTTCTGTTGGATCTTCGTTCATTACCTTCGTTGTTTAGTAGTGGTTGGTTGTCAGTTGTATCTGTTGAGAGTCTTGTAGTAGTTGCTGAATTGGGTGTTATTAATACCTTTCCATACCCTCGAGTGTCGATGTTAAACACGGACTCCCATTTTACGGAGTCGGATAGGAATTATATTTTACGGAATACCTTTTTAAGAATCCCCTTTGGAAAACACCTGTGGCTATGAAATCCCTTTTTGGTCCTATATGCTAGGGCACATTGTGTCACATTGTATCTTTTCACACAAGAACATATCAGCACATAAAACATGTGCTTATGTGCTAGGGCACATTCTGTGACATTGTGCCTTTTCACATAAGCATATATGACAAAAAGGGATTCTCCAGAAGGTATCCTAGATAGGTATCCTCAAATAATACAATACCAGGTCATAGGTATCCCCAAATACCCATATGTGCCTATGTGCTAGGGTACATGGTGTCACATTGTGCCTTTTAACATAAGCTAATACGACAAAATGGGGTTCTGAAGGTAATATGTTTTTCAAAAAAGGGGTGCCGAA
Source organism: Pictodentalium vernedei (assembly GCA_031216915.1). NCBI lineage: Eukaryota > Metazoa > Mollusca > Scaphopoda > Dentaliida > Dentaliidae > Pictodentalium > Pictodentalium vernedei. The sequence goes on from CM062297.1 coordinate 320,838,496, forward strand.
ATTGGGATGCCCGGGGATATTGCCATTGGATATAGAGGCGATAAGAATCGGATACAACTTCGTTGTAATAAGGGGAGATAAATTTGTACGATTTAGTACAGGTTATGGGAAATGAAGCAATCTGATTGGTTAGTTATAATTTATATAAATGATCTAGGTAAATGAAACAACAAGAGTACTTGGAATAGGGTCAGAACTAATATTAATAGACCAGAATAGCTAAATATAGTAATAATAAGCAAAGCTGTTCCAACTAATAGGCTCTTCTACGCTACTGCAGTATACTTTAGAACAAAGGAACATGGCCAGATAAACTATTGCATAAATAGATAGAAGCAGAGAATTCTGAAAGAATTCGAAGTAGTAAAACTTGTCGGGTTTATTTGGGTAATTCTTCGAGGATTTTGGAAAATTCTAAGCCAGAACATTACTCCTATTCAATCGAAAGCACCCCCGGTACCCCTTGCTACACCGATAAATTGGGGAAATAATGTCGTTTTTGTGATTAGGCGGGATTGTCGGGTTTATTTGGGTAATTCGTGATAGTCCGATTCAATCGAACATACCCTCCGAACATACCCCTGTCTTGGTAGAAGGTTTTCGGTCACATAGCAACCACGTGCTACCATCGAAACCAAAATGGCGGCCTCCAGTATACAAAATGAATGACGGAAACACGTATCACCCTAACAACACGCGCTGCGCATGCGCACTCACACCACGTATCACTATGGAGATGACGTCACAAGATGGCCGCTCATGCGGGTTACCATGACAACCAAGCATGGCGTCACCAGGTCACATGACTATGACGTTACATAAAATCCATCATGAGATCCATCCAATAAGGGACGTTTCATCGCTCTCCTACTACTTAGGTATTTTTGATTGTTTTTACTGCTTACTGGGGTTGTTGATGTTTATTTTGTATTCAGTAGAGTCTGGTGTCCTTTGTCTGGATCTTTGGCTGTGGCACGATTATATAGCAAATGATGTTAAAGTTAAAAGACAACATTGGATAAGTTAGAGGATAGCTGTTTCTTTTTTATCTTTGTTCAGTGACGTCATACTACGTTTTTGGATTCATCAAACTTCAAGATCTATTTCTGCATTAACGTCATTACCACGACTAAGGCACATTAATGCGTACTTTCCTGTCAGTTCTGATTTTATACACCGCATTTTGAACTTGGGCTGAGAGTTTCTCATAAATAGATTCCAGCACGGTTGCTCATTGGTGAAAGCATTGGATATAAACCGGAAGAACGACGGTTAGATCTTGGACAGCGGTAACTGCGTTGTGTTATTGATCAAGATACTTAATCCAGATTCTGGATTCATGTGGGAGCACGATGACGCAGTGTATTAAAGCGAATTGTATGTCGATGATGCATTTGCCTTTAACCGCTGATCATGCACAGTTAATAGACTGGAGAGACTGACCGTTGATCGCCACTGTTCGGCGGTTCTCTGGCTTCCTTCACCATGAAATATCCCACACGATGTGACCCTAGATTCTCAAAGAGTCGTTAAACCCCAATAAAGAAAAATAAACAATGAGTCTCATATATAGTCGTTCACTCTTTGGAGAACACTCCACATGTAAATGCTTGCTTTATTACCATACCAAAGCAATAAATTTCTTAGAGAGGTGTTATAATAAAATGTTTAAATTTTATGCTTTGCAATGCTTACTTTATAAAGACTGTTTGTCCTAAATGTTTATTGTTGTAAAATGTGGAGTAAATAAAATAAATAAGTAAATATGTAGAGTGTCTTCAATCAATGCTAAACCTTCTTGAGTGGAGTTAATACGTTGGTTGAGGAGTCCGACAGTTGCTCGCCACTGCTCGGTGGTTCTCCCCGGGTGCTACAGCTTCCTGTTCCCATAAAAATGTTCGGCACCCCGTATCCTCTGTAAATGAAAGAGTCGTTAAACCCAATATAAAATGCAGATTGTGATACACGTTTATTTTTCTTTATTGAAGTTGGGGCGTTTAATGGAACTGTTGGAGATTAAGGTCTCTTCATAGTATGGCCGGGTAATTAACCAGGGGCGGTCTAGGCGCCAAAAAAAAACGTTGCCGGGAAACATACCAAGTGGGCCCCACATCCGGTTGGTCTCTGCGCGATCAGGTATATCGAAATGTTCTCTATGTGAACTGCTAATGGCAGTCCACATACAGGACATTTTGATAAACCAACAATTTGGTGACTCTGGGTTTCTCCCAATAGGGAATTCTCCCGATGCACCACCATGCGGTCAGTCCGCTTCTGGAGGTAACTCGTGTTTTTTTCACCAAGGGACGATGGCAAATAAATGTCTCCCATCGGCGGCATCATGCCGCTAAAATGAAAGAAAAGTTTCCTGTTGCATTTTTTATTCAATTGGCTTATCGGCATGTTTGTCAACCATTGCTACAGCTGTACTTGTAAAGTGCAGCAAGGGAATCCCAACCTTCACTTGATAAATACTGTTACAGCAATATAACTTGTGACCTCTGCACTCGGATATCCATGCAACCCGCGGCACGCGCTCACCGTAAGGTTATGTATGGTAATTGGATAAATTGGTAATATAACTAATGATTTCACGAAAATCGTGTCGCGATGTTTTCGATTCAGTTTGCATTCGATGTCGATATCAATACCGCATCCCCAATTCGATTGAGTTCCATGATAGAAATTCCGATTCACAGGACTCCACTCATTTGTGGCTGCAAAGAAAGGTGCTGAAAGCTGTGCGTGAAAACTAAGATTTCTTTGTAGGCATGAATGAGAAAATTCTGGTTCCATCTCAAAAACAGTAGGTAGGTAGGTACTATTTGCTTCAAAAACATAGCATACGATGACCACCCCCAACCCACCCCCACACACATACCCATCGGAACGAGCACGTTAGTCGATCAACTAGTTCCAATGATGGACATACAGTACGTTGCGAGTATATTATTAATAATCACCACTCAAGCAACAATTGTAAATTTGTTGCAAATCATAACAAGCACAAACTTCCAGCCAATGGTCCTCCGGGTTAAACCCGGAGGTCCATTGGCTGAAACACTGCTTGCGTTTTTTTTTGTCCATATGCACAAAATTTAAAAGTATTACTTTGGGTGATAACTCCATTCCACGGGTGATTTAGCTACAATCCACTCTCCACATACTGTAAGCTGTGCAGTGGAAGAAAAATTAAAAACAAAACATAATTTGAATGACAATCTCCTGTGAACAACGACCGACGATTATAACTGTTACGTTAAGGGGGATTTATTGTGTTTGGGATTTCCTACTTGTGTTCAGTTTTATTTACTTATTTATTTATTTATTTATTTATTTATTTATTTATTTATTTATTTATTTATTGGAGAGAAATGAATTCATCTTCTTAACGACCCGGACCAATACGATAAAATGTTTACAGTTGTATTTTCTAGGATTGTATTTTCTAGTTTTGACTTTAAATGGGTTTAAATGAACCATTAGCATGTTCCAGTTGGCAAATTGCCATATCTTTTAAAATGCTAATGATCCATTTCAGTCAGTTATATTTGAAAATACAATTCTAGAAAACACAATTGTAAAAGTTTTATAGTATTGGCCTAAGATGTGAGCTATCGATATTTTTCATGCGTATTTTCGCGCACATGAGAACACAAAACTAGATAAAAGTTAATTACACAAGCTATTTCACGTCTAGGCTTCCGTAACTGCAAATAAAAAATGGAGTTTTTTCGGGTTTCAAGGTCTCATGGATATTGTCCAATGTAATTATTATGCAAATAAATGTTCGCATTTAATATGGTTTCTGTTGTCATTATTGGTGTTGTGTAGATAAGATTAACGGGGACATCGGTTGAAAGACATCTAGTTTGATTCTTGTTTTAACAATTTACAGGCTGCAAACAGAAGGACGGCGGGTGTAAAAAGATAGGCGAAAAATGGGAAAACAGCTGCATAACCTACACCTGTAAAAAGGAGAAAATTGGAGCTTTCAATCTGTACAAAACGTTACCAGTCAGTGGAGGTATAGTAACTTTTTTATGTTTATTTCCGCCCAAGCATTGTGCGGCTATTGTATTCATTCCTTTGCTACAAAACCTAGTCAGCAATATTTTTGACGATGCCAACACGGTGTCTCCACGTGTCAACATTTAACTCTCATATGCCAGGAAAATGGGAGAGCATTTATGAATATCAAGATTGTGAAGACTTGTGACGCAGAGTTGTTTCTAGTCAGGGGTCGTCTGCCTTTTCTGGCAGATGACACCTGACAAAGAACAACTACTTAGGTTATATGGTCTTACTATTAACCCACATATCAGACCAGAGACCACTCGGCTTCTGGCTTTCGTCAGGCTTTTAAATTCCACCAAACTTTCACCGGTAATGGGTGTCTCCAAATTACAGAATGAGAGGGTTATCAATTTTAGACCTTTTTTGCTGCAAAACGACAGTCTGCAGTCTGTGACTTTGCAGTTGTTTGATAGGCTGATGCGCACTGTTGTTTACTTGCCAAACATTAAAATTTGAGTCTTGAGTGGAGTTATCACCCAAAGTGTCACTTTCAAATTGTGTACACATGGACAAAAAACACACGCAAGCTATTCAACCAATGGACCTCCGGGTTTAATTGGCTGAAACTTTGCTTGTGTTTGTTATGATTTACAACAAATTAGCAATTATTGCTTGGGTGGAATCTCCACTCTATGGTTGATTTAGTGATAATACATTCTCCATGCGTTATCGATTGTGTATAGTACAATGGGCCCATTTAATTGCATATCTCTCAGATGTATAACCCTGTTAATTGAATATCACTTCCAAACACTAAACCATTCACCATACCTTATATTCAAATTTGACCTGTAAATTGAATATAGGTTATAGAGCAATAGAAAAATCGTGAGATCTTTTTATTGGGGAATTACTCCGACAACCAATGGATTCCAAATATTTGTTGAGCTATGAAGCCTCAGAACAAACAAAATATAATGAAGTCATTATTTTATTATCAGTGCAATGAAGGGGGGTCACAAAATGCCTATTAAACGAATGCTCTTGTACATTGAATATTTCACCCTGGCAGAGTGGTATTCACTTAACAGGGTTTTACTATACTACATGAACTTTTTTTCGAGTTAAAAGCTGCGTATGACGTCATATTACTCCCGCTCATTAATGAGACGTTGAACACTGTCAACATCAATGGTGCCATCCTAAGTTAATTTTTGATCGCATCACTAATTTATTTATATACCTCCTTACAGGTTGAACTTCTTAGTGGAGCATGGATACTTCAAGACTATCTCTTAATTAAATTATTGTAATCCGTCCCAGTCGCACTTTCTGGGAAAAATTTTTTTTGGAATCCTTAGTCATGGTTTAAAGAAATTAACTTCGCCCCAATGTGTACCATGTGAGAAACAAAATTTTTAATTTATATTAATCTCGAATTCATATTTATGAAACTGTGTCGCTGATCGCTGTATAATTGGCTTCCTGGTCCGTTTGCGAAAAACTCCGCAACACAATCTTCCCACCCACCAAGATGCCGTTTGTAACAGATTTTATTTGTTTCCTTCCTCATTTATTGGTGTTTAAGGTCATATATTTCTTCTGCACAATGGCTAATCATGACCACAACAGCTTTTATAACACATCCATTAAACGTATAACTCCTGTATTTAACTGAATCGCCGCTATAACATAAATGAGTCTGTATTTGACTGGTGATGTACAAGCCGGCACCTTTTCCCCGTGCCGTTTATACCAGCTCCATTATAGGTATCACTGAACTAAATATTTGAATTAAAAATACCCGCCTTGAAATGTTGCAATGTAGGAAGTAATGCAATCTCTAAAAATCTCTAAAATTAAAAAGCTTTGGGAAAATAAATTGTTTCAATAAATGTTTGAAGCATTCTATTGACATCTTGCATTATTGATGAATATTCCATATAAAAAAGGGTGATTTGATGACTTTTGGACCTAAAAAATACAATTTACATTTTGTGCGTTTTTGTAGGGAATTCCCTGAATAATATGTCACGTGACCGGTACTTCCCTTGTTGTCGATTTTTCTCTCCTATTTGTTGCATGACCCCCTGTTTTGGGGTAAAAAAAGTTGTCTGAAGGGCTATCCTTGACAAAGATATTTGAATGCCAAAATAAAAGTGATGCGATCATATTTTGTTTTGCCTGAACGTTATAATGGTCGCCTATGGGAAAATATTTAGTCCCGGGATACCTATTGGAAATATGTTTTTTGCTTCCAAACCAGATTCAGTTATTATTTTGGGGGATTATTTCAACATTAAATGTTCATTGAGGATCCACACACCATAGAGAACTGATTTATTGTTTTGAAAAGTTGCATTTTTGTCATAGTCAGCATCAAAGGCCATATATTGCCAAAACTAAGGCTGTTAATGCAAGCAAATTCACATCTTGAGCAGGTGTATTCACCAGGAGCACACTATAACCTCTGGCAGCTGCAAACTAACAGCCCACCGTACCCTGTTAACACATTTTTTTAAACCATGTTTCCCCTTCATAGTACTAGGGGCAGGGCGATTCCAACGTTCACCCCACCCTCCCAAAACACCATTCAAATACCCTAGTCAAACAGCCTATACTGCACTTCTATTGACTGGTATTCAGAAGGTTTTTTCTTCTATGTTATGCTCTTTAAAATGTATGAAAGCAAGTCCTTCATTGAAAGAGTTTTTTTCTGGAAAACAAAGTTGGGGAAAGGGGGGGGGGGGGGGATGGCTACAGTGGAAGAATAACATAACAAAATGACAAATGTGAATGAATGACATTTGTGCATAGCTACCAATATAGTAGTCCGGTACTAGTGCTGTCATAGTTCCCATGGTACAGCACACATTTACAGTGACAGTTGTGAAATATTGCTCTCTCTTTGAACCAAGTCGTCCCCCTCCCATACACACTTAACCCTTCTGCTGGTGATAAACATTTGGAAAGACTGTACAACATGCTATTAGAGGCTGAAGTTAATATCATAACTTTCAGTTTCTAAAAATTCACTTTGAGACTGCAGCACTCATGGTCCACTGGGTTAATTTTCTATTTGACTATCTTGTCCTGGCTTGTCCACTATATTTGTCATTGTATGTCATTCAGCACTCTAATATAGACTTGTTCATCGTGTGATTCAAATTCTATCTGTCTGTCTGACTCCTGTCTGTCTATCTGTCTGTCTCTTCATCAAATAAGTTGTTTCTCTGTTTTTCATTTACCTGTGTCTGTCTGCATTTTCAATAATTGACAGCTGACTATCTTTCACCCCCCCCGCACCCCCACCCACAAACACAAATACATTGAACATCAAACACCACTATATTCTTCTTGCGAATCCCGGATTCATCCTCTTTGGAAACATATTTTCTACAATTTCACTCTTTTTGTCAGAATGGGTGTCTGTGGAAATTGAAACAAAAGTTGTGAAAGTGCACTGATGGGTACTTGCAGCACAAGCATAGCACTGTAGAATCAATATTTTATGGTTTTAGGCATTTAACATTGTTATGAGTTACCACAGTAGCAGGTACTAGTCTTTTCTCTGGAAAAAAAAACAATGTTTTATGTTTTGTCAGTGCCATACCAATGACTCTAGATGCCTTAACTGAGAAAACTGATGCGTTCTTACACAAAAATTGCAAAATATTCATCAAACACAAGGTGAAATGTTTCAAAAGCCAGAATGCGATTTAAAATCTATCACAGATGGGAATTTAATATCACAGGGGGTTTGTTTTGGGTCAATATCAATTAATTTCCGAATTATGTCATAGATTTTGAAGAAAAGGTGCATACCGGGTGGTCCTGTTCAGTGCTATATTTTACCACATGAGTAGGTAGAAGAAAATTTTACATCAGCTCTTAGGATAAAATGATAGAGTCCTTTTATATTGGTGAAATATATAGCTGCAGCCTCAATTTTTGAAACAAAATTGACATTCATATTGTTTCGTGGGGGTTGGGGCACTGTTTTGCTTGTGGTATGGTTAAATGAGACAGACCTTTTCCCAAAATATTGAGTGCTGATGCAGATTTTAGTTTTATTTTGGGATCAGGGTAGTTTTTAAAGAAAGCTATAAATTCCCATCCCTCGCAGCTATTAGGTAATGGGCTAAAACGGCAATACCAATTTTTAAGCTCATTTGGTACAGTTTGGACACATTTCCTTAAAAAAGCAAATTTCCTATGTTTTTGACTCAGTAGAAGCCAAAAGTTGGATTCTAAAGCAGAAATGATTCTTTATCTCATGAATGTGGTAAAATGTCTCTTTGGAAGGTTTGGGGATGATTATATGTATCACTAAACTAAATATTTGAATTAGAAAAACCCGCCTTGAAATGTTGCAATGTCGGAAGTGATGCAGTCTCTAAAAATCTCTAAAAATAAACAGCCCTGGAAAAATAAATTGTTTCAATAAATGTTTGAAGCATTCTATTGACATCTTGCATTATTGATGAATATTCCACATAAAAAGAGGGTGATTTGATGACATTTGGACCTAAAAAATACAAATATATATTTTGTGTGTTTTTGTTGGGAATTCCCTGAAAAATATGTGCACGTGACTGGTACTTCCCTGGCTCTCAATTTTTCTCTCTTATTTGTTGCATGACCCCTGTTTTGGGGTCAGAAAAAGTTGGCTGAAGGGCTATACTTGACAAAGATATCTGAATGCCAAAATTAAAGTGATGCGTCATATTTTGTTTTGCCTGAACGTTATAATGGTCGCCTATGGGAAAATATTTAGTTCCGTGATACCTTATACCAGTCCCTTCCCGGTCGATTCATTTGTTACACTTCGAAACGTTTCCAAATTTCGTTATACAATTATCGATCGTCTGTCACGTTGTGTGAAAATGAAAACGTCAAAAGCAACATAAAGGCTGTTAACCAAAAAAAAAAAAAATAAGCTGACCAAAAATGAATTTGTACTTAAATTTTTCTATCAGTAATAGCTACCAAATGGCACATTTGACCACAAGTTCTCGTGAAATATTATTGTATTATCAGTCCTGGTACGAATACGGTAGGAAACTTCCGGGAACCAGTGACGCCTGCTGTCAACTTTTTGAACTGATTACATATGTATTTCGTGCTCTATGCATCTCAACCTTCATTTTGATGCATAATTTGTGTATATTTAATTTGAATTTAAGGAATATCAGAGGTGGGAATTTCAAAATAAACAAAATTCTATTACTGATACAGCACCTTAAGGATTAGCTTGTGAGCAGTTCTTTGAATTTTAAAATATTACGTGAATGGACACCAGCTGAAGAGAAACAGCGATACGAATTTCAACACACATGACCGATTGAAAAGATAACGAATGTAATTTAGACTAGTTCCCAAAAGGCTTTGATTATTTTGTCGATCCATTTGATCAGTACAGCTTCAAACAAAACAAACGGACTTTTCACCTTTGGGTTTAAACATCGGAATTAAAATTGGGTTATTTAAATGAATTTTAATGCATGGGATGTGTAATATACACAACGCTATGCGTGTTTGAATCGGTGGCTGTAACACCCACCGATTCAAACAAGCATCGCATTCCGTCTATTTCCATCACTAAACAAAAAACGGAAGCCTAGCAAGAAAAAAAACTAGTTTGACAGTATTAACTTTTCAACATCAGCAGCTACTTTTTGTGAATAACATCTAAAATATGTGGGAAATATTTAATCTGCATAGCCCTAAAACTGTCCACATCATCAACAAATTCGTTTTCCGCAGATAAATTTTGAAACTTCAAATGGCCATAACTCGAAACATGCAAACGTGCCCCTCTGTATTTTTCATTTTTATTGACAGAACATATTTAACGCTATAGCGTTAACTGTTTTGGCGCGTAATTTCTCGAGAAACAGAATTCTCAGCGCATAATATTTTCAGGAATTTTACTAAAATACGGTTTATAAGACCAAAGAGTTATAATTCTTAAAAACGTTCCAGGGATCTGATAGAGAGTTTTTTTCAGAATTGGATAATGATTTTGGAATATATTTTATGTATATATTTCCGTACATTTTAGCAGGATTTTGTGGGGTCAGTCTTTACTGATTTCTGTATTTTTACAGTCAAAATAACACAGTAAGATCTAACTTATTAGGGACAATGTGATAATAGTCCCTTTAAAGCGTAAAGGTGCCAACTGCAACGCAAATGCGTTGCAGTTGGCACCTTTATACTTTCCAGTGACAAAAGAGTTGTTCTTGGATAGAATAAAAATCGCGCACGAAACATAGGAATACGTTGGTGTTTGATTTATAGCACTTGAAGATGGACGACTATAGTTGCCTTCCGCGGGTTGGCGTGCTGTCGACTTTAGCTGCCTGTCGCGCCAAAAGAGTTAAAGGCGACGGGGTCCTTAAAACGTCACCAAAATAATTTCGCTCGTTAAGGGTTAAATCAAGCGTAACATTTCTGTTCCATTTCGTCCGAGTGACACTTCAGTTCGCATCCAGTTACAAAGCTGAAAACAATTATAAAAATCAGATGTGAAACATCGGGTTATTTTTCACCATTCAAGCATTTTTAGACAGTTTGCATTAACTCTTAACTCACTGAGTATTTTCTACAAATTTTTCATTAACTCTAGTCATGGCTACTGTGAAGCAGCCATGACTAGATTTGATGAAAAATACATCTAAATTTAACACAAGAAATCATTGGTGAAAAAGTTCCTTTTAATTTAAAGGGAGGTAATTTGATTAAATTTGCCCATACTGTACTAAGTCAGTGACAAGTGAAATCCTGTTCTGGGCAGGGATATCTGCCAACAGCATGCAAGGAGTTAAAGGCGGCGCCAGTCTTTTGATTCTAGTTGCTCCGTGTTTATAAAAAAAACACAGCTAAGAAACTTCACACATGATTTTCCGGTTAACTGAAATGTACGATTTTATTTTTTTTTGCCCACGACCTCCGAAGGAGGATTCGGGGTATCTAATGAAGCCGGCCGTCCGTCCGTCCGTCCGTCCGTCCGTCCGTCCGTCCGTCCGTCCAAACACTTTGAATTGTAATTTCAAAGCCCATCGCTCGGATTTGGATCTCCTTTGGAATGCTGATAAACCTGCATTGGGGAAGGGATATTCTCAAGGAACGGGTTCAATCCAATAATTTTTCCCAGAGTTATGGCATATTTTGGACTCAGAAATTTTTTCTGTTTTCACTCTTTCCACTAAGAAATTTTTTTATGTCCCACAATACTTTCAAGGCTACTTCGAACATGCATACGGGTCGGGGGCAGTGGCTCACGCTCACGCTTTGCGTTGCCCTTATTATTTCAAAATTGCACATCCCATGTCAGCGATGGCAATTTCCTAAACCTTTTATTTTCACCCTCATTTTCAGCCTCAGCCTTTGGAAATTTTTTGAATATAATCTACACAAAAACCAATATCTAAAAATGTGTTGCCGTCCCTGGAAATTCCTAACCGTTATGACCTAACTCTGAGATCACGTCATAGTGGTCATGAGGCAAGAAATTAAATCCGCCGCATTTTTTATGAAATTGGAGAATCTTGTAGTGATGAAAAAGTAGGAGATTCATGGAGTTTTTGTTTGTTTTCTATTTATTGCCATTTTGACGTCTTTACTTTACTTCAAAGTTTAGGATATCTTAGACATAATTTATTGAAACACTCGTACTACATGCGATTCGTGTAACTCCGTATTTATGAACAACATATCAATGAAACTTCACACACTGTTTTTTGGTTATATGAAATTGTTCAATTTTATTTTTTTCATTTCAAATTAACACACTCGGTGCCAGCGATGCTAATTTCACATTTTTCTTTTCAGACTTTACCTTTCGAAATATAATCTCCGCAAAAAAATTTATCTAAAGATGTTGTGCCGTCCTAGCAAATTCCTAAACGTTACGGTCGAACTTGAAGGTGACGCCATTTGAAGGTCATAAGGTTAACAATCAAAATGGGTCGGGATATTTTTGAAATTTTAGTATGTTGTGGGGCTCTAAAAATAGGAGATTGCTGTTTTTTAAGTTTTTCGTTTTATCGCCAATTTGACGTTTTACATCACTTCGAAATTAGGCTCTTTCTGTCATATTTCACTGAAAACGTTTTTTCTTCGTTTCAGTAGCTCAGGATATATATTACACCGCTATAAAACTTCTCACCCTGTGTTCTAGTCGTTTGAAATTACCTATCTTCCTGTTTGGAATTCAGATATCCACCGCCGATGCCAGCGATACCAATTTTACGTCTTTTTGTTGACCTTTTATGTTCAACCTCATTTTGAACCTCAGTCTTTCGAAATTTAGGAAATATAATCTCAACAAAAAAAAACATATCTAAATATGTTACCCAACGTAACGGCCAAAACCAGCCAGCGCTATTCTCAAAAATCGCCAATTAATTTTCATCATTTTTTCATTTTTTGTCTCCAAAACATAGGTTATGACCTCTGTTGGAAGGAGCTCGTCGAGCTCGTTCCAACGAGGGGTCATAACCTATGTTTTTGAGACAAAAAAATGAAAAAAAATTAGTTATTCAAGAATTTTTTTTGCAAGTGTCGTCTGCTGTTCATGTTAGGTAAAAGGGGTGCCGTCCCAGGAAATCCAAACCGCCATGGTCGAACTTTGAGGTAACGACATGGAGGTGATAGGGTGGGGGTCATATGGTCAAAAATTAAGATGTGTCGGAATTTTTTGAAATCTTAGTATGTTGCAGAGCTCCCAAAAATTAAGAGATAGCATATGCAGATTAGGCTATTTTGGTCATATCTCATTCAAACTCCACCTTTATTAAATTGTAATCCCAGTAGCCCGCATATATCAGTTACACATCTATAAGACTTATAACAACGTTTTCTAGACATTTGAGATTGTTAGCCTTCATTTTGGAATTAAAATTTTGAGCCCCGATGCCAGCGACTCCACATTTACGTTTTTGTGTTTACCTTTACTTTTGAGTCTCATATTTAACATGACTTGGTCGCCAAAACATCTTTGGCCTCAGAATGGAGTTGGTCGTGCTTCGTTGAATGACATCTGGAAATTCGTATTGCTATTTCAGAACTAGTTGTATCTCTTTCTGTAACTGTTCGGAGTAGTTATTCCCCTTTTCTTTTTTTTCTCTTGCTCTCATGTTTTAACCATTAATATTAACATCGTGTAGGATTTCGGAATTCAACGATATTTTTACTAGAACTCTGGTGTAACAGGTTAGCGCAGCCAGGAGAACATCTCGCAGTTCCTAGCATGAGAACATTGGGGTGTATTCACAAAAGTACTGGTTTATGAATTGTCTTTGCAGACCCTGTTTTCGGGAGGCAAATTTCAACCCAACCATCGGTCTGTGTTTTAAGTAGTAAAGCTAGAGCAAGACCGTCTGTCATTTGTCAGGATTATAACACTGTCTAGAGCAAGGCTGTCTGTCATTTGGCAGGATTATTGCAATGTCTTCCCTCCACTAAACATACTAACAACACATATTCACAAAGAAAAGTATCGCGCGCCAGTTCCACAGACTGGAAGTTTATTCAATGAAACGTTAATAAATTGCAATGTGAGTTCAAGCTTTGTACGACCATATTGAATTCATTCGATGTGAGACGGTTCGTTGGTGACTCAGACAGTCAGATAAAAACAGAGATAAAAGACTTTGAACGACAAACTCTGGAAATCTGCACCTGAAGCCAATGTAATTTCGTCACCTCCAGGTGAGGTATCGGATCTTACCAAAATGTAAACATTAACAACGATAAAGAAACCCATTAGCTGAAAAGCAGAATCAAGTAGCTGTCGCTACTTTTGTTGCAAATATGTTATTCAGTTTATAATACAAAAACGTCTGTGCCAAGAGAAGACGACGGCTTGAAAAAATATTTTCCACTCGACCTCCCACACATCACAAACAGAAACATGCATAAAAAATCGACACACAGAACACACACTATTAATCATATTAACGATTTGTCGGACCAAGGCATAATCTCGTCCCAGTTTTGTCATTACACGGAGCCGGACTGCAGTTATTACTTTATCCTCCCTTTATGTTGACATTGGACTGGCCGATCTCACTGTAAGTGCACACAAAGGCCACATCATTCCGGGAAATGTGGTTGAAAAGGGTAAATGCAACAGACAACTGTTGAAAACACTTTAGATGACCTGCTCGTTTCCTCAGAATGTTTTTATTTTCATTAACTTCGATGAATTCGTCCGAATCAAAAGACGCGAAGCGAGAAGTGGCAGCCATTGTGTTTGTTTACAACAGCAGACGATTTTAAATAGTTCCGTATTCAAGTATGCAAATTTGTCGAGATTTTAATACATCATCTCGGTAATAAACAATTTATTTTACAATTTTTCTCCATTTCTCGACTTGTTCGCACAACGAAGTGGTTGGGTACAATTTTTAGCTGCATATGTTTTGACAATAATTCGACGCCTTTGAATTGTGTTTTATCACGTCACGGTATTGCGTTCTTGTTTCTATAATAGGGCTGAACAGCAACTGGCAAATCTCCATTGTCCATAATTTAGTTCAATTTAAAGGCCTGATACTAATTTATCGTACTTATTTTCCCGAAACAGTAATGGTGTACAAACGAATGACTCATCAACAGAACTTGAACGGTATGATTAACTAAAGTTGCATAAATTAACGCCACATTGTTGGAGTTTTAGAGTAGCCAGTTGGACGTGGGGGGTGAGCATTACCATTCTGGCTTGTTACATAATTTGTACATGTAATGGTAAACAACTTCGATGTCAAACTCGAAAATAATGATTGGGTGTATCCCATGAAAACGTTGCAATGAAATACCACACTATTGTATGTAATAAAATCAACACGCAGTCTGTTTATTCTCTCAGTACACCAAAGATCATGTTCACATACCACGTGACACAACAAAAACGAACAACGCGATGCTATACTCCAAAGTGAATGGACCCGTCATTACTCTCACCATGATAGAGAACATATCTGTAAAATGTTGGCACCAAATTTCTCAGCTCATAACATTAGCAGTCAATTACTGGTTCTCATGGACCATGGATGCAACAGTGTCGTCCTTTAGTTAAGTAAAAAAGCAGTTCGTCAAGCAAGTCAACATAAATATATCAAACAATTTTTTCGTGACATTGTCCATGCAAAGCAAATGTACAAGCAAATGTCCATGTTTCCTTCGTGTCATGGGGGAGGGATATACACGGGAGATTGTGATAGACGTATGACCCTGTAAACACCATGTTTGTGTCCTAGCAACTGTTTGACCACTTGTAAGTTCACTAAATTGTCGGATATTGCGACTCATTAACGGTTCAACGGAATTGTTTAACAACCCTCTGCTAATTAACCCTAGACCCAACGTAACGGAAAAAACCGGCCAGCGCTATTCTCAAAAATCGGCAATTAATTTTCATTATATTTTCGTTTTTCTTTGTCTCAAAAACAAAGGTTGTGACCCCTCTTCGGAACGGTCTCGTCGTGCTCGTTCCATTGAGGGGTCATAACCTATGTTTTTGAGACAAAAAATGAAACAAATTAGTTATTTAAGAATTTTGTTTGCAAGTGTCGTCTGCTCTTCATGTTAGGTAGAGGGTTAAGCTGTCGGGCTGTTAATTATTTCAGTTAATAAACCGCAATACCTTCCAAAATCATGTCATTGTTATATTGGTGTTACCTTCTAAGACTGTTGGGATCATTTTCATTCTAAAAATATGATGTTCTCTGATTTGCAGAGATTGTTTCATTATTGTTGTTGTGTTTTGGGATTAAGAAACTCAATATGCTTCTCGTTATTCAACACGAACTGCTTTTTACTTAACTAAAGGACGACACTGTTGCATCCATGGTCCATGAGAACCAGTAACAAAGTAGCACACAGCTGTTTATTTGATCGTGGTAAATAGGCTAAGAGCGATTAGTGTGAAAAAGTCAAAGCAAGGCTCTTTTTCGAGATAATGGTGCGAAATGGTGCGAAATTTCAAAATCGTACACTCATGTTCAAGCAATGACGTTGCGAACTTGGGTGGAGAATGTAGTGTCCACTTCTATATTAATTGCACCACCCCACTTGTGGGAAAAATACGACTACCACTACATAATTTCCAACACGTGGGACATTCCATTAGTACCAACTACCCCATTTTAAGACAAATTTTCAAAATTCAGATTTTAAGATACAGACATAATTCCATTTATACACCGGTACTGTAAATTATCTCACTGTGATTCTTGGCAGTCACAAATTCCAACTATACATCAACATTTGGGGCGATCTGTATTACTTTTCAATCAATATTTGGAGGACTTTCACAACTTTCCAGATAAAAAGCTCCATATTCTTGTAAACTTCTAGACTTATTTGGAAAACTTCCACTATCGTACTGTCTGAAATGTCCAACTGTTACCAACTTAGGGCTTCGAATTTCCACCTACTACAGATTTGACGAATGATGGGAGGAGTGAGACACCCCCCCCCCCCGGCAACGTCCCTGCGTTGAAGACTCGGATACAGATATGTCTTGAACTGGTTATCAGTTATTATAAGTTTTGAATCATTTAATTATGCTAGGATTAAAAGGAATTATATGTCGCAGTATGAATATGGGAAAAACGTGTTGAGTTGTTTGAAGTAGTGTGCAGCACTTCATTAAAACCTTCATGTCCGTTCAGCCTCCGGGTAAAGCGACCTAAATTCATTTTAATTATTATAATGTAATTCGGAGTGTTGCTTGTATTGTAATGTGCTGTTGCCAATGTCTCCAGCATTCTATTACACACCCATTGAACTTTAAACCCTTGTATTTAACGGAATCGCCGCTATGACATAAATGATTCTGTATTCAACTGGTGATGTACAAGCTGGAACTTTTTCCCCAGCGCCGATTATACTAGTTCCTTTCCCGTCAAGTCATTAGTTACGCTTCGAAAAGTTTCCAAATTTCGTTATGCAATTGCCGATCGTGTATTGCGTAGTTAACCAAAATGAGAAAATATTAAATAAACAATCATTTCCAACCACAATATTATCCCAGCCCCGTGGCCGTCTAGTCTGCGGATACCGTTATATCTAAATTGCTCAACTTTATTTCGGTAAATCTTCTGACATCCTGACATGCTTCTAAACTTCTTTTAAAAAAGTTTCTCCCCGCTGTTTTGCAAATCTGCCCAAAGTTGTAATTATACTTTTAGTATTTTTATCAGTAATAGCCACCAAATAGTTAGGCGTGAATGAACACCAGTCGAAGAGAAACAGCGATACGAATTTCAACAAACACGTCCAATACAAAAGATAATGAATGTAACTTAGACTGGTTTCCTAAAGGTTGTTTTGCTTTTTTATCGATCCCTTTGATCAGTACCGCTTCAAACAAAAATAATGGACTCTTCACCTTTGGGTTTAAACATCGAAATTAATTTGTTTTTTATTTAAATGAATTTTAATGCATGAGGATGTGTAATAAACACAGAACGCAATGTGTGTTTGAATCGGAGGGTGTCTTACATTACGAGTTGGAATGGCGTAGGCTCTCGCAAAATATGGCTACTCCATTCCAACTCGTTATGTTGGAATGGCGTAGTCATATTCCGCAAAACAGAAATGTGTCGTAGGCTCTCGCGCAATTTCATGACTAGGACATTCCAACTCAGTATGTAAAACACCCACCGATTCAAACACACATCGCGTTCTGTCTGTTTGTATCATTGCATTCACATCAGCTTCTATGCAGGCGACTGTTTTATTATTTTCATACATACGCTAATACACATGGTCTTGAATATCAAAGAAAAAAGTCAGCGTGAACAACCCATGTACACATTAACAACCAACCTGAAGGCATTACAATTTAATTGCACGGTTGGACACGACTATAATTTTTATATGACAAATGGTCGGGACAAGGCAAAACCATTCAAAGGATAGAAAAATGATTCATCCAGTTGTGAAAAATTCCCCTCGACCAATCATATGCACACCAATCAGATATCATTGGTGAAAATTAAATTATATTTAAATCAGCAAGCCTGGAAATGAGAAATCTCTCATTTGCAGAAAGAGGAACTCAGAGGGTGAATTTGCTGATGCTATCCTATATAGTAGGCTAATTATCCTCTGGGTACCTCTTTCTCTTTAGTCGTTGGCTCAGATTGTGTTGTCACAGAGGATGAATTTACAGGTGCTAAGCTGAGGTGCTGGGTAGCATCACCAAATTCACCTCCTGGGGACCTCATTCTGCAGATGACAGTCTGCGTACTTCCAGGCTTGAAAATCAGTTAACTCACATATTGGTGTTATCGGGATTGTAGGTGGTATTTCAAGTGGAATGGGGGCACGGTAATAGAAATGAACCCAAATTCTGATGTACACTATTGTTGCCCCATGTGTCGTACTGTGGTCAAAGAAATAAAATACAATACACAAATATACAGCTGAGGCTGTCGGACATGTAGGTGAAACATTGCACATTTGGCTCCAGATTTGAAACATAATTGATGAAGAAATGATTTAAATACAAAGCTAAAAATATAAATACCTTCGACTTCATCACCCGCAGAAGAGATAAACCATACGAAAGAGAAACCTCGGTCGCATCTTAAGAGTGAAGAGTCGGGGCATCTTGGTTTTGCAAATTACCAATAAGATAGCAATAAGCGGAAACTCAAAAGTTAAAATAGTAAAAATATATTGGTAAAAATGTTGTTAGCCTCTCTCTCTCTCCAAACAAAGTCAGAAAATTTTGAAATGTCAGGTTTGGGCCAGATCTGTCTCGTCTACTTCGGGAGACGGACGAAGCAAAAGAAGT
Source organism: Pictodentalium vernedei (assembly GCA_031216915.1). NCBI lineage: Eukaryota > Metazoa > Mollusca > Scaphopoda > Dentaliida > Dentaliidae > Pictodentalium > Pictodentalium vernedei. The sequence continues at coordinate 320,857,328 of CM062297.1, forward strand.
AGACCGAACCATGATCAGCCTATGGCGTGCACACCTAAAGTGAAAGTGTAGTGGTTATTTGTACATTTGCTAATACGGCATTATAATACACGAGGTGACACCAATGACGGCCGAGAGGTATTGGGGACCCCTGCAGTTAGGGAAGATAGGGGCCCTGGACCATGATTCGGCCCCATGTTAGAAATAATGATTTTTTGATATGAAACTCGCCAAATCCTTTTCTGCAGACCTTTTGTATGGTTTGTGTCGAACACCATTTTTTTCCTCTATGTGGATCAATTTTTCAATATTTCTCCCACTGGGCCGAGCCGAAGGTCCGCTGCATCTTGGAATGTTGTGCGCCTTCACCGAACTTTCGCCTCCTCTGCGTGTATTAGTACACATATCTGTTCGACATGATATGCGGTTTTGTATAGATAGGGGATCTTTAATGAGTTACAATTTGATACGAAAGTTTTGACATCAGATGAATGTTGCTGTTAACCCTCTACCTATAACGAAAAGCAGACGACACCTGCAAATAAAATTCTTGAATAACTATTTATTCAAGAATTTTATTTGCAGGTGTCGTTCCAATGAGAGGTCATAAGCTATGTTTTTGAGACAAAACATGAAACAAATAATGAAAATTGAATAGTGCTGGCTGGTTTTGGTCGTTACGTTGGGTAAAGGATTAAAACTGAGAAATCATGAAACATCCTACTTAATCTGACGGTAAACTAAAAAGTCTGCACAATTGAATATGATACAGTGAGATTAAGAAATTTCGCTTGAAATCCTTTTTCTCGCATAATGTGTAATTTAATATTGTACTTAACGAGTCTTAACGTAGTGCTCAAAACCACGGGCGCTATCCTGAAAAATCTCCAAACAAATTTGAATATTTTATCGCCTCGATATCATAGCTTATGACCCCTCATTGAACCGAGCCTGACGATCCCGTTCCGCCGAAGGGCCAGTATCTTTTTGAGGCAAAAAATGAAGTTTTTGTAACTATTCAAGAAATACTTTTACCAATTGTCGTCTGCTTATCTGGACTGGTAAACCCTTAACCCTTTATCCAACGCAGACGATATCAAAATGTATTATTTTAAATGTCATTTTTTCAAATTTTTCAAAAAATGTCAACAAAACCATATCATGTGACCCCTCGTTGGAACGAGCTCGACGAGCTCGTTCCAACGAGGGGTCACATGATATGGTTTTGTTGAAATTTTTTGAAAAATAATATTTTTTCAACTGCTGAATTTGCATATTACGCGGGCGGATGCGGCCGATTCGTTGGGTAAAGGGAAATATAAATGACTTAAAAAAACAGAGAAGACTATTTCAAATAACCAACAAAATCACAGTGTAACGACATCAACCTCTAGTCTCACGGGTCGATTAGACATGTTGCGGACGCTGTTTCCGTAATGGAGCAAAATGATCCTGATCATGCGATAACATAGGATAGAAAGAAATATTGACTATTTTGATGTCATTGTAGGTTGTCGCAGTGACAATGGATGTAAAAATGTTGGTGAAACGTGGGTCACGAATTGTTGGAGTTATAAATGCAGCAAAGAAAAAGACGACCATGGCAGAACGCTCTATCAAACATCAGCATCACCTGCAGGTAAGTGAGTGAGTGAGTTATTCCACTGTTTGGTGCGCCATAGCTTACTTGATGTTTTCGCTACTACGAAATTAAAGACCCCAGAATAATTTAGTCCAGTAGAAACGAGGCGAATTAGCGTCGAACAGCCAGCGAACCTTTCTTTTTAAATCTCACGGGAGTGCGATCAGAGAATGGCAGCTCGTAGATTGCTAAACTAAATTCTAATTTTGGTTGTCAGAATTTGTTCACATGTCTAGATCCTGATACAGTTTATTGAAGAGTGCCTATGGGCACTTTTCAAATAAAATTGTTCCAAGAAAATTCCAACAGACATAATAATTCTTATTTCTTCGACAATCTGAAGCATATCTAAGGAATATTTACACTTTTCATCGTGCTATCAGAACTTTTGAATAGAGCCAAATATAATCTTCGACCATTTACACGCCTTGATTTCGTTTAAGAACGTATCACATCCCAGATTAATCTGTACTCCCACCGTCCCAAGTTTGAGCTAGGGCCAGGTATTTCGCAAACTGTCGCTGTCAAAACAAACAGATGTCCCTGTGATGTGAGTTTACTCAAAATCAAGACAAATATTTGACTAAGTAGTAAAACATGCAGGCCCAGCGGTCGAGATATAAGGGCCATTTACCAACCAGTCGGCAGCTGATTGGTCCGGCTCCCACACTTCTCTCTAGATCTGTTACCTTGGCGCCGTGACCAGCCCCCAGCAGGCGGTGGCATTGTTGGTGGTATGGTAGAGCTTGGCGGATGTCTCAACCGCTCTGAGGTGGAATCTTGGGTGCAATACACCGCGGTTGAATCGCAAAGGAAAGAACGTGAGAGCTGTGTAGAGGCTGAGGTATAAGGGTCATTTTAACAACCAGCTTGGTCGGTCCGAATATCTTCGTCGCGAAGTAAACTGTTCGCTTTATGTGCGGAAGATCGACGTTTCGAGCCTCGGCACCCGCATTTCCTTCTCGATCTGTAATATACATATTTGTTGTTGGTAAAAGTGTCACCCTCATATTTGAGTATTAGTTAAACGTACACTGGACGGCGTGTTGATGTTACCTTTTTCAAAATGGTACAGACCTAAACGGACGGGACGATTAGTTTAATTTTATCTTACAGTCAATAGTGTGGTAGGATAAATTTTGTACTGAACCTCCCAACAAGTGCATGATAGATTTGCCAACTTTGCAGTATGCTGTAGTGCATAATACTGTACCATTCTGGACATAAGCTTAAAAAGACAATCGAAACTTTTTTTGTTTGTTTTTGGGTGTTTGTGTGCGTGGGAGGGGCTGCAAGGAGAAGCCATGCATGTAGATGTCCCATTACCACCAATTACTGGGAAACTATTCACACACCCATTAACTCCTCTTTCACAGGGCCAAATAAAGATTAGCATTGGGGAGGTGTTCGTGGTTCGAATGTCAGGCAGTGTAATTTTGAAGGTTGTGTTTGCACGACTAAACAAATGATCTTTGTATTATACCGTTTACATTGGGTTAACATTTTATTGCTTCTGTATGAGATATCGACAGTGTATGACTAATTTCATTGACGCACGGTATCTTAATCCTTAGTTCAACTCCCTGCATACTGATGCAGAAATATCAAAATTGCCATAGTACATGTTTCCCATAATGCAGCAAGGAATTTGATCAACTCAGTTATGTTTGACAGAGCTCATTGAGCTCTGTCAAACCAGATTTACTTGGTTAAATTTCGGGTTGGATTACAGAAAAAGTTTACGAAAAGAAATTTCGAGATTTAACATCAGTGTGCGGGGATTAAAACTTCAGGAGGGAACGCGATATTAAATGAAAATTGGCAGGCCCATCATTTTGTTTTTTTTATAGGAAATATTTTTCTTCATTTTATAATCTGTTGGGGCAGCTTGAAAGCGCCAGGTAGATTTTAGTTAATAACTTGCAATTACGAATGAATGACCTGTAATTACGAAATGGTATCTTGTGATTCTGAATAACTAGCATGTAATTACAAATTAACTTGCAATTACGAAATACTTTCTTGCAATTTGGAAATAACTAACTTGTAATTACGAATTAATTACTTGTAATTACAAAATAATAACATGAAATTAGGAATTAATAATTTGTAATTACTAAATAACAACTCGGAATTACGAAATAGCTAACTTGTAATTACGAAATAATAGCTTGTAATTTCTAAACACTAACTTGTAATTACGAAATAACTGATAATGATGAATTAATTACGTGTAATTAGGAAATAGCTATATTGTAATTATGAAATAATAACATGTAAATACGAAATAAAAACTTGTTAATACGAGTTAACGCGACCAATGGAAAGTAGGTCCCCATAGGAAGTTTGTGTGTGCCTTACCAAAGGATGGACTGTCTGTACATCTGTCGGTCTACTGTTAGCCCCTGATACTATTTATTCACATTATTTTTACTTCCAAATGGTAGCTATAAGTAACAATTTGTGTAGTATTCTCGACTGTCAGGTACAGTAGCATGGTATGGATTTTCTAAACCAATTTGTGCCCATTTTATCATTGGTAGCATTGGGGACACTCGGTGGCTGTGTAAAAACTTATAATGTACCACATTGTGAGTGTAGTGTCATTTTCCTCATAATCAATTTGATCCTCGTGGAAAGTACTCTTGTGGAGTGGAAGATATTTGAAGCGCCTAGATTACAGCCGTTTATGCCCTACCGCCTCGATTATAGATTTTATGGCTCGTACGGATTATCCTGGACTCTTGTATATATTTGTAGACTATTGGGGTCAGTCTCAAAGGAGTATTGGTGGGAGACTTTGGGGGACTTTCATTCTGTTGGAAAATATTGAGGACTGGTGTCAGAAGGTAGTGGTATGAGAACTATTGGGACTGTTACTCCTGGAAACTATTCGAACTCGAGGTGACTGCGGTATTGGTTTTGTGTCTATTGAGGACTTTTGGTGACTGAATGTGGTAGCGATTATGGTTTTTGTGGAGTACTTGAGACCTTTCGACTGCAAATGTTGGTTGTTGTAGTAGTTGTGGGTTTTGGTGTGGTAGTTGCAGTGTTTTTTTCGTGGTTAGTTTAGTAATTGTAGTGGGCGTGCAATAGTCGAATTGGTTGCTCATGTGGTTGTTTGCTTCATCTGTGTAGTGTCGGGTGTTGCTGTACCTCTTGGTTTCTATTGGTGTGGTGGCCGTGGTAGTTTGTTTAAGAGTGGTTGGTGTTGGATTTGTACTTGTAGTTGATGTAGTAACTGTAGTGATTGGTGTCGTAGGCCTTAGTGGTCGTTTTGGATGAGTTGGTTTTGTCTTTGCTGTTGTAACAATTGCAGTGGCTGGAATTGTAGGTGTAATGGTTATTGCTATAATAATAATAATTTATTTAGCCTAAAATTCCATTAAAAATGCTCTTTGGCTGCACATAACGCTGACATAGACATAAAACACACTAAAAGAAAACAACTCTCACAGAGTGTTATAACAGATCAATAAACGCCTGACGGAATAAAAGAGTTTTAATTTTTGATTTGAAAGTAGAATCTCAATTAGCCTGTTTGATATTACGGGAAAGTTGATTCCACAGTTTAGGTCCGCATATAGAAAATGCCCTATCACCAGCAGTACGCAGCTAGCCACTAGGCTGTTTCAAGCATAGCGTGCCGTATGACCGAAGTGCTGTAGCGGGTGGAGAGCATTCGAGCAGGTCTGACAGATAAGTTGGGGCCAAACCGTTCTGGCATCTATAAACCAACAAAAGTACTTTAAAACCAATTCTTTGTTTAATAGGGAGCCAATGCAGTCTAAAAAGAACTGGAATGATATGGCATGATTTTATAGTTTTTGTAATGAGGCGGGCAGCGCAGTTCTGTACTCGATGGAGCTTGTCAATGTTGCATTGCTTAGATCCATAAAGCAAAGAATTGCAGTAGTCAAGACGAGTGGTTACAAATGCATGAACGAGTTGTTCCCACAACTGTTTATCAATAAGGCATCGAATTTTGCTAATATTTCGACGAGGGAGGAATGCTGATTTTTTGTGTATACAGGTGTAGTTAATTTTGTAGGTGTCGTGATTGAGTGTAGTAGCCGTAGCTGCTGTGGTTGTAGCTATTGGTGAAGTTGTTTTAGTCGGCTGAGGTGTAGTTATGGTGGTTGGTGATGTCATCATGGATTGTGGTGTTGCAGATTATTGTTGTGGTTCTTGTTGTGGTGGTTGCTGTGGTAGTTATCCGTGTAGTAGTTGTGGTTGCTGGTGTAGTAGTTATAGTGGTCGCTGCGCTAGTTACTGGGACTGTAGTAGTTGATGTAGTTGTTTGCGCAGCAGTAGTAGTGGTTGCCATTGTAGGTGTTGATGAAGTAGTTGGCGTTGTCGAAGTTGGTACTATAGTGGTCAGTGAAGTAGATGGAACGACAACACCTTCCGTTACAAGTGCTACTCAAAACAAACAAACGTTGGCACTATAACTGCAACACCGAACACTATAGCACCAAAAACGACAACTACAACACCAACTTCTACAGCATCAACCACTACAATCACTACAACTATTATACCAACACAAACAACCACGACCACATGACCAGAACCTACAAATACTACACCAACCAGTTCAAGAACCACTACAAATAGTACGCCAGCCACCTTAAATACAACACCAACACCTACGACTGCTTGACTAACCACTGATATACCTGTCCCTACAGCCTAAAAACCCAGAGGTACAATACCAAACCCTACAACCATGACACAAACAACTAGCCCAGCAACCACCATAGCCACTACAACTACTAAACAAAACACAATTGGTATAAACAACCACAACAGCTACTACACCAACACACCTCATATTCGGCCTAATACCCTCCCCCCCTCCCCCCCCCCCAGGTACTCCCCCAAATGTCCCTACACCACTACTATAGTCTGGTTTGAAAAGTCCTCAATAGTCCCTAAACCAGTAACACCTTATCTTATAAACACTGGCATCAGTCACAATTGTCCCCAAACCAGGTCCCATTGTGACTTGTCCAAATAGTCCACAAATATCCACAAAAGTCCAGACCCATCCATAGGAGCCTAGACGGTTCTAATATAGGAGCTATAGCCATGAAGGCTATAGCCTAGGAGGAATAAAGGCTTTTTTTACTCCACTGGTGTGCACTCCATAACTGTATAATCGAGGGAATTGTAGAACAACCAGCGGGTTGTGCATTGTAGACCCTAGGCAGTTAAAAGATGTCCCAAGGACTAAATGAGGCCAGATGGGTACAGTAACGCTATACCTTTAGGGATGGTCAATATACCGAAAAACCGAACTGATACCGATATCACGGGGATACCGAAAAAACGATCTGAGCCAGTCAGTGATTGCCGAAATCATCTGTATTTTCCAATTTTCCTACAATCTCTATTTATATGGCATTGTGGAAGCGTGATAACAGTGATAGTTTCATTTTCATGAAAGAAGTGACTGATTTTCTTTTCAGTTTTGTTAATTATCCTGAATTCCCACTGGACTACAAACTGTACATGTTTTAGTTAGCAACGATTTTTAGTCAAGTCGTGGCTGTCTGTTAAGAAATCACTACCCATGCGATTAGTCTATTGTCAGTAGGACCGCCTAATGGTGGCCTGTGATATCGCAAAAGCATGAGATATGCCACCAATGGTTACGATGTGTTTGGAATAAGTTACAAAATTACTGTAGACATGATTTGTGCTTGCAAAGAATGCCAATGTTGAGCTCACTAACATTGGCGTTTGTGGCGCAGTGGTAGAATAATACAAGAACAACTTATTCTGTATTTCCTGGTTTGGTTTTTCCTTTGGTTCTATAAGCAAATCTAAGTCAAGTCAGATACCGAATACCGACATCGCGGTATATTCTCTGAAAAAACGACACAGAACTTAAAATTCCAATATCGCCCATCTCTACAAACCATACTGAACAATCAAGTATAAGCCACAACACAACATAATGTACCATACTGTTACCAACAGAAAAACATATGATGATAAAAAGCATTAGGCGAATAAGCAGTTCCAAAGACTAACAGTAGGTCAACAAGGGTACAGTGCAGACTATACTAGAGCTGGCTATGGGGGCTTAGTTTTCACTGGTCGAATTCAGTCGTATTTATAAGTTATTATTTTGTATTTTGTATTTGCATGTTACTATTTCGTAATTACATATTATTAGCTAGTTACTTCGTAATTGCAGATTACTGTTTAAAAGTTACTAATTAAAACTTGACTATTTTACAATTACAAATTATTTCGTAATTATAGGTTATTACCTCGTAATTACAAGATATTATTTCACAATTGCAAGTTATTAATTTGAAATTAAAAGTAGTTAAGTTATCAACTACAATCTACCTGGTGATTCCAAGCAGTCGTAATATATCATAACTTTTGAGGTATTATCTTAATAAGGATCACATAAGTTATCTCCGCCAACATGTATATGTATTTCTTATTGACCACACAATAATTGGTTCAGACCAGCTCCCTATTTCTTTCTGTATAAATTATGAATCATTCCCTGGAGTAAGTAATACATCCTCTTCCGATTTTCCGATAAAACATAAAACTGACTGGGGCAATGCCACAGCAGATTCACTACTTGCCTATCGCAGCGTAACGTCAACTAAGCTAAACGCCATTGGATGCTCTCATGAGTTGTCACGATGCGCCAGTTGTGGCTGCTGTAGTCAGGACCACATTCCTATAATTGGTCAGTTGTACACTAAGATGGTAGATGCTCTACGAGATTCAGCTGCCAATACAATCAAGCAAGGAACATCTAAGAATTACTCCCCGAAGGCTGGGTGGCCTACCATGGTGAAGGAGAGACACAATATAGAACGTAACTACTATAAACTGTGGAAGAGCAAAGGTAGGTCCCGAACAGGTACAATCCATGACTTAATGAGAAAGTCGCGAGTTGATTTTAAATACGCCATGCGCATATGTAAGAATAAAAAATCACAGTTAGAGGCGGAATCACTGGCTAGAAAGCTTAAAAATAAAAATCATTCAAAATTTTGGAAATCACTTTCAAAGAGGAAGATCTCAATAGTTTCCGACAATGTGGGAGGGGTCTCGGGTGAAAATGAAATTGCTAACATGTGGGGTGACCACTTTAAGGGAATTTTGAATTCCGTGCCCACCTGTTCTCATGGCGATGTCTTATCAGCAGATATGTTGTCATGCAAAGCTGATGAACATTTATATGTATCCGAAAACGAAATTATTAGCTTCGATAAAGGTAAGTCATGTAGACCTGACTCCCTAAGTGTAGAACACCTCCAATTTAGTGACCCATGCCTGATACCCATCCTGGTAATACTCTTTAATGCTATTATCAAACATGGTCATATCCCAATTGATATGGCAGATGTTGTCTTGATTCCTTTAATTAAAAGTAAAGTTGGAAATATCTCCGATAAGGATAACTATAGGCCCATTGCATTAGCAACAGTCCTATCAAAACTACTGGAGAAAATAATCCTCAACAGATGCTTGGACAATCTGACCACCACTGACTGTCAGTTTGGTTTTAAAAGTAAACACTCTACTGATAGCTGTATATTCGCACTGAAAGAGGTCCATCGTTTTTATGTTAAACATGACCCTCCAGCTTTTGTATGCTTTCTTGACGCCAGTAAGGCATTCGATAGGGTAAATCATTACAAACTACTTGAAAAATTAAAAGCTAGAAAAGTGCCACAAGCAATTCTACGCCTGCTCAGTTGTTGGTTTGAAACACAACTTTTCCTGGTCCGGTGGGGGGGGGGGGGGGGGGGGGCAGTCCATGTCCAGTAAATTTACCGTTAGTAACGAGGTTAGGCAAGGCGGGATCCTGCCCCCCTACCAGTTTAACGTTTACATCGATGACCTGAGTTGGCGAATAAGTAAGGTCAAAGTAGGGTGTAGTGTCGGCAAAGTTACAGTCAATAACCTGTGTTATGCTGAAGATATGCGCCTCGTAGCTCCAACAATTAAAGGTCTCCGTATTCTGTTAAGAATTTGTGAACAGGAGGCGGATAGTCTAGATATTATCTTCAACAGCAAACAGTCAGTGTGTATGTCATTCATTCCGCGGTCCTTCTCAAAAATATCATTTCTGAAAGTCCTCCTCAATGGCTCTGAACTCACCTTTGTTGATAAATTTAAATATCTAGGTCACATAATACATAAATCTTTGAAAGACGACCTAGACATTGAAAGACAATATCGAGCAATATGTGGCAGATCCAATCAATTGATTCGGGAGTTTTTCAACTGTACGCCAGCCGTGAAAACCTTCTTATTTGAGAAATATATATCCCCTCTCTATTGCTGTCATCTTTGGGCACAGGATAGTCGAAAGGGTATGCAACGTCTTACTGTATGCTACAATAATGCATACAGACAACTACTCAGATATGCCAAATTCTGCAGCGCAAGTAATATGTTTGTATCGGACAGAGTTCCATCTCTTCTAACCCTAAGGAGGAGATTCATGTAGTTTCCGAGAACGAATTTTCTCTCTCGAAAATAAAATCACGCAATCCTTGTTACGCTCAGACCTCGGGTACTCATCGACTTTAGTCAATGTTTGGATCTCCCTACTGTAGTACTAATTGAATTAAGTTCCACGCCTGTCACCCGCTAAAGCTTTTCTCACATTATTATGTTCTTTTTGTGTGCTCTATGGACCACTGTGTCTGAAATAAAGAATTATTATAGTATATGGAGATTTAATACCTAGCGCATGTGTTTAAATGAGACATCCAGGTATTAAATATCCATATAACATACATGTTGGCGGATATAACGTTTTGTCCCGTTTGAAACACATTAGAAACATAGTGGAAACAAATTTGTGGACGGTTATCGCACGCTCCGCAATCAGTTGGACCAAACGCCTCAATAATTGTTTTGTTTTTACAAACACAAAAGATAACAGATGGAGTTACATCCCTTTCTCTTGGAAACGCAGAAACATATGGGCATTTTTGTTATTAGATTTGCTCATATTTCATTTTTCTCGAGTTGTTTGATTTAAATATTCGACTATTTAATTTATAACAACAAAATATGATCGAATTGTCAGAAATCTGGTGATATTTGGGACTATTTTAAGTTTTTTGGTTTCGATTTTTTATATCGAGGCGAGCAAAAGCGAAATGCTTTCATTTAAACCATATACCCCCGATGTTTCGCATACACCTTGGATGTTGGGTGCACCCTTTGTTATGGCTATTTGTCCGAGGCATTCTGACCAATCAAAACCCAGAATTTATTGGGATATAGGGACAACTATTATTATCCTATTTGATACGATATTGACGATAGTTTGCCATTATGATTTCAAATCTGCGCATTGATTCGTAAAACCTTCAAATCAACGGAGGCATTTACATTTCCTCGTGGCGTCTATCGCAGAAAAATATGATGTGTTCGAATACTTAGGCTGAGTTGTTACCTGTAGTTAAGCTGAATTTCAACTTGTACAAATATGTATATCAAATAGAAAGTAGTAACATGGATAATATAGATCTAAGGTGACTTGGTAGGGAGCTGTGTTATTTTAGCCTTTTACCTAACATAACGGCCAAAACCGGCCAGCGCTATTCTCAAAAATCGCCATTTAATTTTTCATTATTTTTTTTAGCTTTTGTCTCAAAAACATAGGTTGTGACCCCTCGTTGGAACGAACTCGTCGAGCTCGTCCCAACGAGGGGTAATAACCTATGTTTTGGAGACAAAAAATGAAAAAAATAGCTATTGAAGAATTTGTTTTAGCAAGTTTCGTCTGCTTTCCATATTCGGTAAAGGGTTAAGCTACCACACGTATCCACCAGTACAATAATGAGTAATGTTTAGAATTTTGTTCCTAATAGTCCTTATCAATCTTTCCAATAATGTGACTGAACCTCTAGCATGATCCTCAAGAGCACGGTTCAGACTTCCAGCTCGTTACCGGTTGACAAATAGTTTGCAATCAGGGTTGGCGTTGGACTGAAAACCATTTTTTTCATTTTTCCAAAAAATCAATTTGTTTGGCAAAATCTCCTAAAAATTCTTTTATGGGTATTTGCATTAACGGAGATAAGGGGTTTTGTAATATTTTTATTCCGACATTGAAAACAATGTTTGAAACAGTGTGAGTGTGAAAATACAAAGAGACATACATGTATATAATAAATTATTTATTTATTTATTGGGGTTTAAAGTCACATTTTTCTGCACAATGGTTAACCATGACCACGACAGTTTTACGGGTGGAGGAAGCTGAAGTCCCTGGAAAGAACCACCGAGCAACGGCGAGCGACTGTCAGCTCCCCGACATACTAACTCCACACAAGCAGGGTTAGCATTGTTGAAGACAAGTGCACCATCGACGTGCAGTACGCTTCAGTACACAACGCCACCATGCCGCCACGTGGGCAATGGGGGTGAAGTGTCTTGCCCATGGACATAGCGCGGTTGCCACATGTGGGATTAGAACCGAGGACCGTCCGGCTATATATATACTGAGTCAAAATAGAAAGTATAATAAACTTTGAGGAGCAATTCTTTTAGTATTATCTATCGACTTTAATCCCAAACAAATTATTGTAAATTCGTTTTTCGAATCTTGCTGTATGAATTTGCATAATTTCATGTTCTCTCTGTTTCCAGCGTCACGTGAGGGCGTCGCAATTCAGACATGGGGTGAAATGAAAAGTTCACACATGCAATCTATAGCGTGTATTTCCACCGTTTGCCTCTTGGATGGCAAGACATCGACGGCGCATGGACCTGATAAATCTCTGGATGTCGCCCTGTGGTACTGCGTTCCACTCCTGCCTTAGAACATTACGTAAATCGTTTGAAGATCATGAAGTCGTACCCGACGGTCCACTTGATCCCAAAGATGCTCGATTGGCGACAAATCTGGTGAAGGTGGGGGCCAGGGGAAAAGTTCGGTGCTCTGCTCCTCAAGAAAGTCACGACAGATACGCGCCACGTGACATCGGGCATTGTCTTGCTGGAATAACTGCAATCCGACGTTACCGTTGAACAACGGGACAACAACGGCGTTAAGAATTTCGTCCCTCTATCGCTGTCCATTCAGATTACCATCGATGAAGATCAACTGCGTTCGATGGTTCAAGGAAATTCCTGCCCAAGCCATTACACTACCCTCGCCGAAACGGTCGCATTCCCTCATGCAAGCATCAGAAACCCGTTCTCCTCGTCGGCAATACACTCTTGCCCGACCATCGGCGCGCCGTAGACAAAATCGTGATTCATCCCTAAAAAGAACTGTGTTTCAATGCTGCTGAGTCCAGCGAACACGCTGACATACCCATTCCATTCTGACGGTACGATGAGGTTGGGTAGGATTGGTCCGTGGTATGGACGCCTACTTCGGATGCCGTGTTCAGCGAGTCTGCTGTGGACAGTTTATGCAGTGATTCTATTGTTAGTTCTACCGGGAGTAATTGCTGCTGTCCTCGTCGCCAGAAGGAAGCGATCCCACAAGTCAGACGTCCTGATGTGTCGGTCTTGTGCAAGGGTCGTAACTCTTGGTCAATCTGAACGCGGTCTGTCGACAGTAGATCCAGTGGCTCTATGCCTTCCAATGAGACGGTAAATAGTGGCCACAGTGACTCCGAACTCAGCATCGAGCTCATCTGGAGGTATCCCTGCCTCAAGCATACCAGTGGCACCTAACCTCTGATTTTCGGTTAACCTTGGCATTTTTTAAAATCTCGGAAGACAAAAACTAGCGTGTTTTTTCAATAACCTAGGCTCTCTAGCACAACATAACACAAAGAAAATCGTCGGTCACCCATTCAGTTTGCACGTGCTATTTTGAAATCCGCAGCAAAATTGTATATGGTTGGGTAAACAGCATGTCATTAAACCCTTTGCACGACTTCTTGTCCACAAACATGCAATATTAGAACTATTATATTTCATCCTTTATGCTATTTTCTCACATTTGTTTCTATTATACTTTCTTTTTTGACTCAGTATATAATAAAAGTAAGTTTCATAATCCTAATAACAAAGAGCAATCATAAAACTTTATTATTGATAATAAGGCTCTGTAAAGTGATCACTGTCAGAACGATGTCTGCAGACAAAAGCCAGAGTACTGGTCAATGGGGAATAACGTTTTAATTACTTTCCACTTGTCTGTCAGATACACAAGCGAGTTTGAACACGCGGTCATTCTTTTTACTCAATCACGAGTCGACCCTTTCCTGCAATGCATCAAGGTCTAAGAGAAGGGCCTTTTGCTGAAAAAAAGCCTGCAAGATGGATTATTTTTTGCAAAATGAGGTTTTTTCTTGCATGTTTCAAATTTAGCAAACGGCAGCGCGAACCCTGTTTGCAATGTTAAAGATTAAGTTTCTGGACCAAATATGAAAATGTTTATTAAATTACATCAAGGTCACTCCAGTAGTTGAACTATTGCTAGTGGAGCACACGGTTGCTACGGGGACCACATGGTATGTGTGTGACTTTGTTTAATTAGGTTCTGTGGGCTTGCGTTTGAAATTTCGTCGAATGGATCCAATAGTTAGCACGTTGCAAAAGAAGCACCCTGATTGCTATGACATTATGTAACATTATTTTTTTTACACTATTAATTTTATATCTAGATGATTCTATTTCTAAATGTAAAATAACATCAAAATCTATCAATTAGACAATGCGTTTCTCGGGAAGGAAGTATGTTGTTTGTTATGAAGACCAAGAAAACAAATTCCTTTGCAGATCATTTCTTCTGGACCCAATATGGACCTATGTATCAAATTACAGCAAAATCACCCCAGTGGTTAAGCCATTAGTAAGGATGCACTAGGGTCGTTATGGATAGCGGTAAAAATGGCTTCTATGTCGTTTTTTCAGTTTCGGTCTAATCTGCGAGTCTATATATTAAACTTCGCTGAAATTGACCCAGTAATTAGCCTATTGCTAAGGATACCCCCGGTGGCAATAGAGTTCCTATGACACTTTTGTAAAAATATTAGTTTCATTTTTTTTTAGTTTTTAGTCCAAAACGTACACTAGGATCAAAATCTACTATTAAATTATTATAAGTTCGCACTAGTAGTTCAGCTGTTGTTAAGAAAAAACTCTGGTTGCTATAAAGAGCGCGCGAGTCAGTTGTCATGTTGTCTGTTTAATTTTGGGCTAAGTTGTGAGCCTATATATTAAATTTCAAGGAAATTGGCCCTGTAATTAGCTTGTCGCTGAGCACACACCCCAGTTGCTATGGAGCTTACTGTTGTTAAACTATTAGTTTCATTTCTTGTTCATTTTTAGTCCATAACATACAATAAGATCAAAATCTACCTCTTAGTTACCGCGTTGCTAAGGAAGCACATTTGCTGCCATGGAGACCAAGTTAGCAGAATGCGATATCATTTTATTTCTGGTCCCAGTGCAGGCCTGTGTATTAAATTACACAAAGATCGCCCTAAAAGTAAAGCCGTTGCTAAAGAAGCACTCTGGTTGCTATGGAGATCGCTTGATTCTGTAGTCGTGTAGCTGTAGTTTATTTCGTTTCTGGTCAAGTTGAGAGCCAACATATTAAATTTCATCAAAACCGACCCAGTAGTTAGCCCGTTACACTAGAAGTACCCTGGTTGCTATGGTAATCGCGTGATCTGGTTGTCAACTTCTAAGTTTTGGTTCTGACTGATGTTAATTAAGGAAGCACTTCCGTTGTTATGTAGTCACGTGCCATCGTTATTCCTTAAAAAAGCGAGTAATTCTAACAGGTGCGGTTGGGAGGTTAACTCTCATATTATTTTGGTCCTGAGACACAAAAAAAACTGATGCCGTTAAGACAGAGGAATCATATTTCCAGGAGATTGTTTAAAAACTACATTTCAGGTCTGAGTTTTCTTGAAAAATCCTTGATTAGCTGGTACGAATCGGCGAATCCCTCGAAAAACTTCCGACTATAAAAAAGTGAAAACAACACAAAGAACGTTCTTGCTCGACGTCGGATCGACGACATCTCAGTTGGGGACCTTCGGCTCCATCGCCCTTAAAAGATATTCTCGATGGTTTTCAGTTCCCGATGTCTCACAATCTTCGATTGCTTTTTAAACAATATAATTTGATGTTCGAAGAATCAATATGTTGATGATTTTCTTATTTTTCGTGGCAATGCAAACTGAATATTTACAACACATTTTAGTAATTATTGACGGAAACAAATGCCGAGATTGGAAAGTCCATAAAGTGTAATTAGTTTTCGTGCAATTTGGGAGGCCGTAGCGTAGCAGCTTTTACGTTGTCAAATGTTATGGGGTCGGAGGGGCTATCGCATTGATTGATTTGATGCCATTTAAGGATAGGGGGAGGGGCAGTTTGAGTGGCAGGTGACTTTTTGCACTGACGTTCAAGACAGACTCACTTGACGTCAGTGACGTTCGATTTATGTGGAGAATGGATTGTAACTAAATCAGCCGTGGAGCAGCCTGAAGTGAAGTTTCACCTAAAGTATCACTTTCAAATGTTGTACATATGAACAAAAAAACACAAGCAATGCTTCAGCAAATGGACACTCGGGTTTAACCCGGAGGTCCATTGGCTGGTACTTTGCTTGGTATGCTTTGCAACAAATTTGTAGTTATTGCTTGGATGGAATCTCCACTCTACGGGTGATTTATTCATTTAACATACATTACATAAGGTTTCGAGGCAAGTGGTATTTTGTAGACACCATTTAACGTGTAATGTGTATATTGATTGACACTGAAGTCAATATTCATATTATGGGCTGCCTGGTCGGTTCATCAACAACCATATATATGGCTTGTAATTTCGTGACATGTTTGTATAGGTCCTATTGTACTGAAAATTATGAATGTATGTTAGACGGTTCGCATGTATATTATAACGTTGGGTCCGTGCACTGATCTTTATACAACTGGATTGCTGGCACGCTCATTGATCGCGTATAGAAAATTGTCTCCACCGCCGCTAGTAGGGAGGGCCTGGTGACGGAAGTTGCTGTACCGAAACAATGTTCAACAACAGAAATTTTCCCGATGGTTTTGAATTTCTCGGCGCCTCACAGTCGCCTCTCGTTTTTTTAAAAGAAAAGGCTCCGACATCTGTGCAAAATGGATATATGTTGATGAGGGGCACATTTTTCGCAGTAATAACAATTTAATATTTGCAGCATATTGATAAAAAGAGAAAAAAATACAAGTGCCTAGAGTGGAAAGTTGATGCAGTGTTAGCTAGGCAAGATAAATACCAGGACGTTACGCTGTCACTCCAGTGTAACAACTTCCACTTCACCAGACGTCATTGATTGGGGGAATCACCGTGTTGATTGACTTGCCGCCATCTTAGTGGGGTGGGAGGGGGTGGGCAGTGTGAGTGGCGACGTTTTTTTATTGATATTCCAGCAATCCAGTTGAATTGAATTGAGATCAGTGGTTCATATTAATTTGACTACGAGCTGAAGGAAGATGTCAGATAAATTACACATGTATTTATTTATTTATTGGTGTTTCAGGTTACATATTTCTGAGGTGAAATATTACGCAAGGGTTGTTCTATATAATTTAATTGAATCAATTTTATCATATACTTTATAAATAATCACATTTCTGTTGGCTGTGTCTGGTACTCAAAAATCCATGTACACCGGTTTTCCAGTGAATAACAACTTTCTAAATATAGCTTTTGGAAATCCCCTCTCTAGTTATATTTCAATCAACGGTATCTTTAACGCCTGGGTCAATATAAGTTTCTTAGGTTCATATCACATCATATTCACCACCATAAAAGTCCATAATTGTATAATAATACACAAATTTGATCTGATTTTGATGGTAGTTTAAATAATATTTCGCAGTTAAAGTATCACCTTCGATTTGCCCTGCTAGGGAAGCAAATGACATCCAGAGAAATGAAATTTTTTATTGAGCATACGATCAAAACAAATAGTTTCTTGTGGGAGGGAGTAATCGGGCATACGGGACTCCGGATTTGACGAGACAATGTCATGTAGTACAGATGGTGTATCCACGATTATATCGAATCATCTCGTTGACTGTCCTTGTATTCATCACTGTGCTTAAATCAGATCCTTTTTAAAAAGTCGAGGTTTCGAGATACGTACGTGGGAATCTCGTGAAAACACTTCAAGATCTCGCTACAAAAATCGAGAGCTTGAGATAAATGTCGACATCTCGAAATAAATGTCAAGCTACGTACATGGAGACAAAAAAGTGGCCATCTCAACATTTTAATTCGAAATCTCGATATTTCTTTATATTGTCGCCGTTGCATTTTGAAGAGTTTTTTTCTCAATAAATTAAAGTTTTGGCTTCTAATGGTCTTGCAAGCATTTGTGTAGACCGATACGAATGCGCAATCTCCGTTCACAACTCGATTCGACGTGGCGTCTGTGGCGTCACTCGGGGTGGGGGGGGGGGGGGGGGGTGAGTTAGGATGACGTTTGACCCCCGTTTACCGCTATTTATTTCCAGTCGAGACATTTTCATCAGGATTGGAGTCATTTTTTATTCCTAGTAATCATGAAATTTTTAAAAAGACTAGTTTTGATATTTGGATTTGTGCACCCAAGCCATAATTGCTAATTTTTTGGCGAAGCATAACGAATACAAGCAACGTTTCAGCCAATGGGTGTCCATTGGATGAAGCATTGATTGTGGTTTTGTCCACGCGTACACAATTTGAAAGTAATACTTTGGGTGATAACGCCATTCCATGGGTTGTTTAGTTACAATTCACTCCCTACATACTGTAGCTGTGAATGTCATACACTTGTCATGGTTCGCTCAATTATTCTACTTCAACCATAATCCAAGGCCAGCAGTCGGGTTGGAAGATGGTTGTTGTAGAAATAAATCGATCCAACCAATGATGGAATTATTTGGTCAGATTTCCTAAATTTGTTTACATTTACAGAAAATATTTTACAGGAGTGCCCGAATATTCATTGTTATCACATTTACATGTTCTCATATTTATATACTATTATTCGTATAGTCTTGTACATGTACGATGTGACTGTGATCACCCTCTAACATGGCACATCCAAAGGGCAATGATTATTAGTCTGTGTGGAACACACAGACTATTGTTTTTGTACGGTTCCTTTTTCCTCTTTTTTAATCTTCTCCTGTCTTCTGTCTTCTAAGCACTTTTTTGTCCGCAAGATACCTCGAAAACGAATTGTCCAATCTCGTTGATTTTTGGCATACTGACAGAGAGTCACAAGTTCTCGGCACCAAATGTTTTTCAGATTCCTGGGGCATTAGGGGCGTTCGTTGGGGTGTTTTTAATGTGGGTTATGCCCATACCTCAGGGTGGTATGACCTACGGACCTGGGACCAACACCAAATGAGTCGACACTAGATGGAGGTTCAAAATATTGGTCAAGGTCACGAAGGTCACCTAGGGGTCATTGAGTGCATTTCTTAGAATTGCTGGAAATCACATTTTGTGACGCCCTAAAGCAATCCTGAAGTCCATACATGCACTTTTACGTAAAAAAGTGGGCGTGGCCAAACCTTTTGAAAGTGGGTCACGCTCATATCTCAAGCATGGTATGACAAATGGACTTGGGACTAACACCAAATGACTCGACACTCGATGGAGGTTCAAAATATGAGTCAAGGTTACGGAGGTCACCTAGGAGTCATTGAGTGCATTTTTCAGAATTGCAGAAAATCACATTTTTTGACTCCCTAATGCATTCCCAAAGTTCATATATGCATTTTTACATGAAAAAAGTGGGCGTGGTCAAATTTTTTAAAAGTGGGTGACGCTCATACCTCAATGAGGTGCATAGACCTGGGACCAACACCAAATGAGTCGACACACGATAAAAGGTTGAAAATATGGGTCAAGGTCACAGAGGTCACCTAGGGGTCATTGAGTGCATTTTTCAGAATTGCTGGAAATCACATTTTTTGACACCCTAAAGCATTCCCGAAGTTCATGCATACATGTTTACGTAAAAAGTGGGGGTGGCCAAAATTTTTGAACGTGGGTCATGGTCATATCTCAAGCATGGTATGACGAATGGACCTGATGAATCGACACTCGATGGAGGTTCAAAATATGGGTCAAGGTCACGGAGCTCACCGAGGGGTCATTGAGTGCATTTTTCAGAATTGATGGAAATCACATTTTTGACCCCCCCCCCCCCCCCCCTAATACATTCCCAATGTCCATACATGCATTTTTACGTAAAAAAATTGGATGTGGCTTAACATCTTCTAGGTAGAACGAATATTTGCTATCATCTACAAATATGGCAGATCCGGAGTTGTTGGAACCGATTTTTTTAAAGTGTTTTACGCTGATACTCCAGGCTTGGTATGGCCTATATACATGAGAGCTACACCGAATGAGTTGAAACTTGCTGGAGGTTCAAAATGTGGTCAACCTGAATGTGGTCAACGGAGGTGATATTAAGTGCACATTTTTCAGAACCTATGGGAATTGCATTTTAAAACAACTAATGCAATTCCGAAGATGATACATGTATCTCATCATTGAAGTAAGTGGCAGAGCCAGTAATGTCAATTTCTGATTCCATGATCGAATCCTTTAAATAGTGTGTACATATATGACTTTTCTGGTTTCTTACAAAAATTGTTCTGATTCCTGTATGAATATCTGTAAATACTACTAACGAAAATCAGTTTCTGATTTGCTTAAAAATATTTTACTCCCGAAAATAAAGCTTCCATAAATTCTCTTTCTATATAGTTTTTTCCTGATACTTTAACCCTTTTCACACAGACTTGAATTTACTGGATGCAGTAAATTCTGTTTCTGTAGTTATAATAACATGTTTGTACATTGCCCACTTCAGGATGTCGAGACAATAAAGGTGTATGCCATTCAAGCGGCGAAATATGGAAGCTCAATGAATGTTTTAGAGGAGAATGTTTGGTCGAGGGATCACGGGTCATGGTCCGTTCCGAGTTTTCTGGTGGTGAGTACTTGTAATTTCATATTGGCATTATTTGCGTATACTGAGCGTGGGCCCACGTTCAATAGATAACAATTGATTTCAGTCATATGCTATTGTAGACCAGGACGGATTATCACAAAGAACCCTAATAGCAAATTTCATTGAAACCCATCCACTCACTGCTGAGATTTCGCCGCGACGGACAAACATCACGAAGAGTTGACAAATTAAGGACCGTAACTCTGGTGAAAGATATGGGGGCAACTTTATAAAATGGACGGGAGCTTGCCACAAGGATCCCTTATGCCAAATTTCACCGAAACTTATCCACTCACTGCTCAGATATCGCTGCGGACGAACGGGCAGCCGGACGCACGAACGCAAAGCTAGACGTACGCGCATTCGGATGGAATCCAGTTTACCCCCATTCTCTTCGAGAGTTGGGGTATAAAAAGTAATTTGACCAGTTGATAAAACCACAATTTTCGTTATGCAAAAGCAGAGGCGAACTGGCCGTATGGTCTACAGGGAAAAGTCCCGACGGGCCCCCTAATGGGTTCCCCCCGGGGCCCCCAAAATTGATGCAGCTCAACACCTGATGGTACGTGAAATTTCGTGAAATGACCAAAAGGCGAAATAAATCTGATGGCATTGCCTGCCGGTATATCGAAATGCTCTCTGTGTGGACTGCTATTGGCAGTCCACATGGAGGACATGTCGATATACCAGCAGAAAAGTCTGACATTAATTGCTCAGATGAAACAAAACAGCGTTCCTTCAATTTCAAAAATCAAAATTTTCTCCGAATGGGCCGAACTATGGTCTTCCCGACGCCTCGCCCACCCGGTAAAACTGTTTTTGTCGAATGATCGATGAAGATGATACAAAAATGCCATCGAAATGTCCTATATGTGGACTTCCTCGCTTGATGTATTTGTCAAGACCAGCTAGTTCCCATCGTGTTTGATAAAGCTACGTTGGTTTCGGGGTTTATAAAATCCGTAGAGAGTTTGTAGACGTTCAGTGCGCTGTAAAAGTGCATAAACATTTATTTTATTTTTTTACAATTGTCCTCCACTGAACTCCACCCTTTTGACAAAGAATTGAGAGGTACATTCCCATTCTGACATGGCTCGTCGGTAAATTTAATTATAACCAAACTGAAGTTCTTTTATCAGCTCACCCAGGGGTAACTATGGGAAGTGGTGTGACAACCCCAGCCTCCAATACAAATTTCCGAGTCGGGACACACCCAGAGCGACACACGGGTGTCAGCGCGGAAGGATAAAACAAGAGGCCGCAGGCTCGAGTTTTAGCCGTCCGCGATGGCACCGGTGCCATATCGATTAACCCATTCATACGCGAGTGTCGTGCTGTATTTATTAGACGCCTTCTTGTCTATAAAAACAATTATTAGGACACTCAGCAATTCATTTGAAAACTATCAACAAAACAACACATTTTATCGCCAACCAAATTTGCAAGGAGAACCCGTGTTATTCCCCTGAGTTGGAACTCAGTAGACGAATTTTAGCTTTTGCTAGCGATTCAAACTGTCATTGCCGTGTAGTGGAATTTCGCTTCCATTTGAAAATAGCCCGTCAACGATTTCCGTTCCGCACATGTTTGCGGTACGAAATTTTCATTTTCCGCATGGTTTAGTGTTGCTGTAGATGGTGAATTCGTAGAACAGGTGTGTAATAAATTTTCTTCTGCACTGTGGTCTTAGATATTCATTCGCTCTTGCTAGTAATCGTGTACCTTCTTACGGGACTAGATTTGCTTCTTGGACCTACGTCACGTAGTCGATCTCGTACAAATGGAGGTCTGTGGGTGGTTACGAGTGTTGGAGACCCAGCATGACCAATTTTGATTCTGCTACAACAATAACGTGATTTTCGAGGGCGTTGGGCTCCATTACTAGACCACCATCTGTGATTAGCAGCCCAGCAGTCATTAGCGACCCGAGACGATAGCCAAGGGCCAGGATGGGTGTGGGGCTGATAATCGCAGATAGAGACCCGTAATGGGGACAAACAACGCCTGAGAAAATCATGTTATTATTATTATTATCAATACTTGGAAATTATAAGAAAGAGTTTGACCCTTTTTGAATTTTTATTATTTCGTGAAAAGAATCAATGTGACACACCATTTATCAAGAAATTTAAGGCAGAACACTTTATTTTTATCTCAGTCAGCAACAATCAAAGGTAAACTCGTTGGGTAAATGTAAACAGATTTCTTGGAAGACAAAATGACGCCATGCGCAGAATGTCAGTCCGTAGGCGCTAATGACTAACAATAACCATTAGCGACCGGCTATTAACAAAGTTAAAATTTGGGCTCATCTAGGGACCCATATATATCTCCGGGGACTTGACGTGAACATACTTGCATCTGACCCTCTCTAGTGATGGTGTATACCAAATATCAAGAAGTTTGACTGGTGGATCATATGAGGGAGATTTATAAAGAATTTTCCTTATATTGCACTAGATTAAATTATAATTCTCTGTCCCATAGGGAGCCCAAATACAGCCCAGGGACTTGCTTCAAATAAACCTGAACCTCGCCCCAAAGGTTGTTGTATACCAAGAATGAAAAGATTCTTATTGGAGTTATGGAGAAAATTTTGTAATTTTTAAAAATATTGTTTTGGGTGCTAACAGAATTATGTTCCTTGTTTTACCCCATGTGGGTGTGGCAACACTATTTGAATGAACTTGAATTAATATATGATAAGGAGCATGCATATCAAATTTGGTTTAATTCGGTCCGGTAGTTTATGAGGAGTCGATAATTTAAAGTTCATGCCAGACAATGGCCGGAGGACAGACGGACGCCAGATGGAAAGTGATCATTAAAGCTCCCCTTGAGCTTCGATCAGGTAGGCTAATAAGAAACTTAAATAGAACAAAATATGCCTTCTAGGCAGCCAACCGCCACGGAAATATGACATTCTCATCTGCTTGTCTTGCTTTCATCCTGCCACTTTTTAAGAAATCTGATCCATAAATACAACTGCAGGGTGTTATGAAAAAATCTAAGAATGCTGCCATGGCGGCCATTATAGGTCTCCAACCATTACCCAAATATGGTGTTCTTATCAACTTATCATGCTAAATCATCCCACCGAATTTCGAGAACATTTATGCCTAACCGCGAGCAGTAGACAGTGAATAAATTCAAGACGGCTCCTGTGGCGACCACTGCAAGCGGTTAACTGGGACCACAATGGAACGTTCCGACCTAGGTATAAATCTGAATATGCACATGAAATTTGATGATAATCGGAAAGAACTGTGAGCTGTAGCCCATACTGAACAAATTGTGGACAGTGTTTTGAAGAAATCCCAAGATGACGGCCATGAAAAGTTCAAGATACAAAAATCTGCCGTTCTCATCCCCTCATCATTCTAAGTCACCCTGCAAAACTTAAAAAAAATAATGCACAAATGTGCCTTGTAGCCTGTGCTGAAGACATCCAATAGGACAATTGTGGCAGGTCTTGTGGACAACCGACCATAGCCATGGGATGTTTTCATCTAGGCATGGGCCTAAACATTCATATGAGGTTTGGTGAGAGAAAAGAACTGCGAACTATCGAACAGATTGTGGACAGACAAACAGACTCACAGATGTAGTTTGTCAAGTCAAGCCAAAAATAGTAAAATTTTAATGCTATTTTTTTTGTGAATAGTGCTAGCCTATATCGCCTTTAACAGTGGGTAAGGAGTTAATTGGGGAATTTATGGTTTGGATGCAAGAACTTGCAGAGTGGATTTTCCACCCAGGCAATGACTCATATTCAGCCTCTGTCGAGGAAATATAAAACTAAATTTACACTTGACATTGGAAGTGGTTTACCATCATTCGCGGTGACTATGTTTGTAGTGTGGACTTTTGAAAGTCACGGTTTACCAATTTATGTTATTTTGCATTACAGCTATCAACCTGTCACTAGATTGAATTTCTGCCCATTTTATCCGAGTAATATGATGTCGACGTGCTTCTGTGTATTAACTGAATGATACATCGGGATTACATCGGGATTACAAGCAGGAATGAAATACCCACCACACACAAGGCGCGTTAGTTTGTTGGAATACCAGCAACAATCCGTACTCCACCACAGCAGTGATCTGTATCCACTATATTTTTTTCACCAGCTCACATCCGTTTCCTATTTTTATATACTCCTTCGAAGAACTATACCCCAGATTGTGTTTTTTGGACAACAGAAGTGGGGAATATATCGATCGATAAATGCTGGCTCCGGCTAATTCTGCAATTTTTTATCCAAATTTGCTTTACCTTCAGCTGTTTCGAAGTCATAAATAAAAAGTGTGACATCACGATTGGAAGCTATTGGACAAAGATTCTGTCCGAATTAATTATTCAAGACATACTCTCTAAAATTCGTTTCTCAGCACCTACCCTGATACCTTATACATAACCCTGCAAACGTTCGCGCGAACTGTCTTCTGTGAAAGTGTAAAGAACATTTTTTACGAGACATCATACCTTGGATTTCGGTTGTTTTACAAGACGTCATCCGTATCTTGACCAGCACACATCATTTCGGTAATACAGCGTGGCGTGTAACCCCTTTTATCCCATGCATCGACTTGATAGTGATTAAGTTGTTAAATTTGTCTGGTTTATCAGTAAGTAACATAGCTTCGTTTACTCTTGGAAACCAATACACTCATGCTATCTCTTGGAGAAGAAATAAGAGTAACTGTAACCTGTCACTGCAATAAACCATCAAATGTACATAAAAGTACATTGTTATTCAAAACACATCAAATCAACCCTACACAACCATTATTGCATGTACTTTTCCAAAAGAGGCTAATTGGCATATTGCGATCAGGAGGGCACATCCAGTAGGTCTCCCATTCATAGGTGTTCACATATTTTTTCAAGGACGCAGTACGCAAAGAAATCCCCAACAGGTGACAAGTCAGCTCCGTTTGATAAAAATTTCCCGGGGGGGGGGGGGGGTGCTCCCTCCCTTGTATGGCTGTACCTTCAGCACTCATGGCATATGCCTTTTTCGTCAAAGTTTAACTCTTTTTTTCTTTTTGAAGATCCTGGCGACACACATGCTCCAAACACTATCAGACATGTAATCCTCCAGATAAGTGTTTCTGTAAAAATCATATCACATTGCAAAACATTTTTTTTAGACTTTAAGTTCTGGACCTTTCATGAGTCTTACTTCCAAACACTTAATTTACTGATTTATTTATGTATTTGTTTATTGGTGTTTAAGGTCACATACTTCTGCACAGTGGCTAATCATGACCGTGACAGTTTTACTGGTGGAAGAAGCCTGGGAACCCGGAGAGAACCACCGAGCAACGGCGAGCAACTGTCAGCTCCCCAACATACTAACTCCACACAGGCAGGGTTAGCATTGGTTGAAGACAAGTGCACCATCGACGTGCAGTATGCCTTAGTACACAACGCCACCGTGCCCCCACGTGGGCAATGGGAGTGAAGTGTCTTGCCCAAGGACACAACGCGGTTACCGCAGGTGGGGTTCGAACCGAGGACCCTTCGGCTTGCATCCTGCACCTCTACCAACTGAGCTACCGCGCCCCCAATTTACTGATTAATGAGTGAATAGAAAAACCCTGCCATAATCAACATGTTAAGTTCCAGAAGCCTCCATAACAGCTCCAATAAAAGTGTCAAACATCAGATTGATGGCTTTACAGAATATTCATTAGCTTGTTGCTTGATAAGTAATAGGAACAAAATATTCATAAAAAAAATATTTTGTTGCAATTAATTCGAAGGTGTCCGCAGGCACTTTCCAACAAATTGTAACAATTCAACTAGTTATAAACCAAATTTTCTAACTTGAAAGAGTGAAAAGGGACCATAACTCTGGAAAAAATGTGTGAAAGAAACACACGCTGCGGCAGCTACACAGACATGATTTTCCCATGATGCGCAATCACAAGACCAAATATCATTCAAATTGGAGTAGCAGTGGTTGGGATACAAGGGAGAATGTTGGTATGGACGGACATAGGTCTTCGCGGCACTAGATACGCCTTTGACTTTCCAACTTCCAAGTCCGGGGCATAATAATCACAACACACCCTCCTTATCAATTGATAATTTCAGTAAAATGAACCGAATTATCAATTATAATTAATTTTTGATGATGGGAACATATTTGGTTTCTTTCGTCTTCTCGTACTATTACCACAAACATCTGCAGGCAGTATGCTGCTGACGAATGGAACTGAACGCATGTGGTCTGGTGTGTCAGGTTAAAAAGTAACTCGGCACGGATAATGAAGAAGTTGCGAATATTTCGTGTATTTCATTTGTTTAAATGTTAATTGCGGCTAATTTTGACCGTGGATTCGATAATTCGTTTGGGCTTTGACCATCATGGTCAAGCTGACCGCGGTTATGTTTATTATGATATGCAGATTGGGAGATAGTTTCTGGTAAAGGAGATTTGTCACAGTTGTCAGTCTACAACGATGACAACAGACTCTGATCGACGCTTGTGTTGGTATGGTTGTTTGCAAGAAAAAACTAAATTCACAGCATCGTCCAATTGCACCTCATTTAAAAGCGCGAATGCATCATTTTCAACCCATCTTCAATCGACACAGTCGAGGCAAAGATCCATGGTTACTAGGAATTAAATAACTTCACAACATCGGTGGAAATCAACACGCTCAATATAGTTCCAGGTCACTTGGAATATACTTCGAGAGAAAAGTTATTACTGAAGCATTCAGCTTACTTTTTATGAATATTACCGTATTTTATGTGTATCGTCCCGATTTTATACACTCGGTTATTGTTTTTACAAGTGGTTCATGTTGTCTTTAGTGTGCATTAATTCAGATTTTTCGTCAACAAAAAAGTTCAGACGGCCTGAAAACACTGGATGTCGCTGGAGGGAATTTCAAAGAAAGCATATTTTGCAGTTATGACATCAGCAGCTCAAGTATTTGCTGTAACTTGTTTGCAAATCCGCTCAAACATTGCCTCGGATAAATAAAGGGCGTGATCACGTCCTTTCATTTTTACGATCGCCCAAAATGAGTATTCCTGCAAAAACCACATTATAATCACATGACCGGAATAAACATCATTGAAGCATGGCCACGTCCGGAACATCCAAACTTTGCGTTGGTGGTATTGCATTCCAACATCAAAACACAACAGAGTGTGTGTCATAAAAAATGCTTTCTCCGAGTCTGTAGTATGTTATTGTGGCGCCCAGGAGCTCTTGGGTATAGGAGTGGGGAGACCTGGTGGAACCCCAGCAACCAAAGGACCCCTAAGGCTGCTACTTCCTATTCGCAATATCTCTATGGGTCACCGGTTCCTCAATGATACATAAAAATACGGCAAATAGTGAATCAGCATTCTCACAGTCAGGATGACACCACCCCACGTTTGGGGAAAACACTCTATAAACACTTCAATGTGACTGGGAGCTTGCTCAAAGGCCAAGAATGACTGAGAAAATAAAATACAAATCTCAACTACTACTAATTTATTCACAACAAACAAAATGAAGGCATAAATATATCTATATATATATATGTATATATGACACAACAGCAAAATTTGGCACACACGAATATATCTCTATCTTTAAGGCTCTCAATCTCTAACTTTGTCTTTAGCCGAAAATCTCTCAGAATCCAAGCTGGCAGAAAATGAGCAACACAGTGGAGTAATCTCCCTTGATGTGTTCAACTCAATTTTACTATCAATTTCACTTCAGTTAACTCAACTTTATATTGCAATGAAGTTGAAACCAGTGAATTTCAACTTAGCACAACAAGTACTAGGCTCTTGCCCGTACAGAACAATATCAAACAAAATAAGTTTCAAACACAGGTAATAAAATATAACCCCAACTACTAAGTTAGAAAACTCTCAGTAATATTGTGTCCATGTGCTCTCTGCACAACACAATGTTACCACAAATATTTCAGTATTTGTCTTCTCAAATCTTGAACTCTAATACACTCGAGCGAAATGACGACTTACTTCTGTAGCTGCGACTTAGCATGCACAGCGTTAAGGCCCAAACACCTAAAAGTGTACCTGTGCTTCATGTGCTACCTGCGCAACACTAACTGGTAATAAACTGCGTTGATGTGCCCTCTGCACAACACAGAACTATAACGTCTCGGTGCTATCTGCAGTCTGCTCCACACTATAACCAGTATAACATGCACTTATAAACTTCAGTAACTCAGACTGTGTCTCTGTGCACTCTATGCACCACACAGTACTCCTTAACAATTACAAACACCAAAACCACAAATCATAACTCAATGAATCATAACACTTAATACTATTGACCACAATGCTTTAATTATGCAGTTTATACTTTTCAAACTCAGTATAAACGGCACCCAATAATAAAACAAGTGGATTTCAAACATCTATTATGCATACAGTACTACAGCACCAAACAATTCAGCTCTTATAATAACCAAAATATATTAACAAAAATGATTATAGCTATTCAAATCTTAATCAGCAAAATCTATAATGGAGCTGACATGTCAAATATTGATTATACTTATTTCAAACAACTAAATGAAATCTTGCAATATCATCAAAATCTACACCCCTTTCATTCCACTTTCTACACTGCTAGTGGAGTGACCACCTACAAAATTTTGTAGTCAGTTATTACTTACATTCAACAATCTAATCCTACTTGTCTAGTGATATTCCCACCAGAACGGCCACTCTGTACGCACTGCTAGTGAAATAATCACCTACAGCATCTGTCACAAATACTTATTCTCACAACTTACTGTTACTAATGGTATCCCCACCAGAACTGTCACACTACATGCACTGCTAGTGAAATAATCACCTACAGTAAATGTTTATAATTCATTTTGTTAGTGCTATCGCTCACACTTACTGATACTAGTGGTATCCCCACCAGAACTGTTACACAACATGGACTGCAAGTGAAATAATCACCTACAGTAATTGTTTGTAATTCAGTTTGTTAGTGTTATCGCTCACACTCACTGATACTAGTGGTATCCCCACCAGAACTGTCACACAACATGAACTGCTAGTGGAATAATCACCTACAGTAATTGTGTATAACACAATTTGTTAGTACTATAGCACTCACGTGCCAATACTCGTGGTATACCCACCAAAACTGTCACACTACATGCAGTGATAGTGAAATAATCACCTACAGTAATTGTTTATAATTCAGTTTGCCAGTGCTATCACGCACACTTACTGATACTAGTGGTATCCCCACCAGAACTGCCACTTTGCATGCACTGCTAGTGAAATAATCACCTACAGTAATTGTCTAACATACAGCTTTGTTAGTGCTTATGCTCACACTTACTGGTACTAGTGATATCTGTCACAGTACACACACTGCTAGTGAAATAATCACCTACAGTAATTGTCTGTAACACAATTTGTTAGTGCTAACACACACACTTGCTGATACTAGTGGTATCCCCACCAGAACTACCACACAATATGCACTGCTAGTGAAATAATCACCTACAGTATTTAGCAAAAGTTTGTTAATACTAATTTCAACACATATTGTTATAGTGGTATCCCCACACACAGCTTGCGTAATGCAGTTTAAACACTGTAATTACTTATAGGTAATTTAATTTACCTAAGTAAATATACTTCTGTATATTACTAGACTTTAATTCAATTTTATTCAACACTCTAAAATTAAATAACTTTGAAGAGTCAAATGAAAAGCATAAATCAAAGCGCAGTAACAATAACCAATATTACTTAATTCTACATTGAATTAACTATATATATTCAACTATGCAGTTACCTTTCCTCTTAGAATGTTTTTACACAACTCTATTCAGCTACAACAGACTTTTAGAACACTTTTACACAGCTCTATACAGCTATATAGCAGACTGTTGGAATACTTCTTCACAGCTCTATACAACTACAGCAGACTCTTAGAATGCTCCAAAAACTACCCAGTCAATCCGACGGTTCGAATTGCGCGGCACTTTTTATAGGGATGTAATTTAACAATTGTTTGTGTCACGTGATCAATCATGGGTGGAGTTTCAATAAAATCAATAATTTCGACCCAAACCTTTTGATTAAATCACCCAAATGTGCACATATATTGATCTAGAAAATGTGACTGACATTTTAAATACGATATTTCTGTCGTAATGTGTCATTTGGCTTCAAACTGAATTTCAAATGAAACCCAAACGTAAGAACGACATTAATCATGCCAGAAACCGTTTACTCATAAATCAACTTTCAAAACTTAGAACATTTTTCGAACTGAGTTTCGAATAAAGCATAATGCGGTATTGCCAAACATTGATAGTTTCCCACTTTTCCCAGTTGATAGAAAGTATCGCTGCAACATCGGTGATTACAGATATTTCGTATTATTTATCGATGCAGCGGACAAAATGAAAAGGTGTTTCCTAATTTCGAGTTACTCCCAGCCAAATCTCTGCAGTGTTCTGCGACGAAAATACGAGACGACTCGCATCGTCCAGCGTCTGAATCGTCCTTACACACTTATCTTCTCGAGTCTACCCGTGCTACTAGTAATAATGACGAACGTTACTGTAGCTGTGGGTTAACACAGCTAAAAAATACATTTGGGTAATTACACCAAACATCACATTATCATTACATTGAGGACAAGGCTTTCGAATTACCGATCATTTTCTGGCTTTACGGGTTCGTTACTTATGCCATTGGCAAATTAATCTTCTTCAAAATCCTAAAATTCACTTTTTTCCTGAAAAAAATTATGTGTACCTTTCCTATGCAGTTTACCCATTATTTTGATATATAATTCACCTTTCCTTACTTCTCTTATCTGTTTCTGGGGCAGTGGGAAAAATATCAACAAATTGACCAAAGTAAGTATGGACGACCCATTAAGATGTTTTTGAAACTTTGCACGATCAATGACCGCCATGAGTTCTAATCAATAAAAGAATTGCTATTTTAAGGAAAATGTTTCTTGTTGGGCAAAAACGCCCAAAGCTTGGTAGGCCAATATCTCATGAACGGAAAAAAACTGTCGACTTAATTTTTTTACAGACTTGTCAGAATTACTCTCGTCTAAAACAAATATAATCATCATTTTTTTTTTTGTTTTCTGCCACAACTTTTCTCAAAACGGAAAATTATCTCGAAAATCGGTCATTTTGGATTGAAATATCGAGATTTAAATATAATGACCTCTCTAAAAGGGATCCAAATTGAAGGTAGTAATACCGCATTGTAAAAAATCGAACAAATTTCCTTTCGATTTTTTGTTAATATAAAATGGCGGCCAAAATATCGAAAAACAATGTTTCGTTTTTTCTGGTTTTTATGCGTTTTGTTCAATTTTGAGACGAACATTTTTTGTTTTTTACACTCAAAATTTTCGGTCCGGGTGGGACAAAATGTTTGACCCAAATCCGGAAATGAGTTTTGTTTGTTTTTTAATGCGTTCTGGTCAATTTTGAGAAGAAAAAAAAAATTTACACTGAAAATTTTGGGTCCGAGTGGGACTGAAAATCCGGAAATGAGGTTTTTGTTTTTTATGCGTTTTGATCAATTTCAAGACAAAAAACAAAACAAATTTTTTTAGCCTGAAAATGTTTTGTTGATGCGTTTTTCTCAATTTTGTGACGAAAAAGCTCGGGAACAGAAAATAGAAGGAAAATCCTGTGTATTGTGCGGGCACAATCACTTTATCTACTTCAGAAATGTGTTTTCTCGCGCTTCGCAGAAGTGCAAGAGGATATCCTCTTGTCGACGTGGGAAGCGTGAAGACACTTCAACATTAAGTTATTGCGTCTAAAAGGCTGTTCGGAACGTTGCGCACACGAGCTCATGTTGTATTATAATGAGTTATTTTATTATGTTCCAGTCACCTCAAAACATTCAAACAGGAGCAGACGTTAAATTTTTATTTTTGACATTATTGAACATGTTATAATATCATCATTAAGCAAATTTAGTTTGGAATGGTTACTTTCACTCTGCGTGTAGGTCTCGAAGTAGCCTCGATGAAGCCATCGTATACAGGCGTTCGGCTTTTTTTCCTCGTGTTGCAGTGTTACTGGGGGAAAATATATGTTTTTTTCTGGGCGACGAGAGTGCTGTTAATCGAGGATTTTGTTGTTGACATAACGTGTTTTGCAGTTTCAATATGTTTATTGTTCATCACAACTTGATTTTTGCTGCAGCTCAATAAAACTTTGTGCAATAAAGTCTGCTGTCTATTCGCAACAGTAATTTTGCGAGGTTAATTTTTACACCGGCTACATAGATCAAACACCAGAGAATCCCTTGCCTAACACGAAAGGCAGACAACAGTTGCAAACAAAATTCTTGAATAACTATTTGTTTTCATTTTTGCATCAAAGACATACGACCTCAATCAGCTCGTTCCAATAAGGGGTCACAAGCTATGTTTTTGGGACAAAGAAAATGAAAAAAAATAATGAAAATTGAAAAGTGATTTCTTGTAAGTATCACTGACCGTTTTTGTCCATGTTGGGTAAAGGGTTAAACCCTGAAGTAGAGATGGGATACGTTTACAATGGTCAGTAATTTTATATTTCAGCGTAATTGCTGTCTATTATTTTGATATATACACAGTACGACACACGGATGTGAATGGGTAGATCGATATTGGACGAGTGTCAGCACGGAGGGATAAAACGAGAGGCCGCAGGCCTAGACTTTTATCCTTCCGCGATGGCACAAGTGCCATATCGATTAACCCATTCACACACGCGTGTCTTTCTGTGTTTATTACACGCCTTCACGTCTATAAAAAAACAATTATTAGAAGGACACTCAGCAATTAATTTGACAACTATCAATACAAAGAACACATTTTATCGCCATCCACATTTACGAGGGGAACCCCTGTTACTATTTCGTCCCATGAGTTCCAATGTGCTCCATGTGCCTACTGGCACAGAGAACACATTGGAACTCATGAGACGATGTGCAGCTATCGCTAGCTATTCAAATGGTAATTGCGTTGGACGATTTGTAGAAAATTCCAGGGAAATTTCGCTTCTATTTAAAAATAGTCCGTCAACGATTTCCGTTCAGAACATATGTGCAGAACATATTTTCATTTTCCGCATGGTTTAGTGTTGCTGTAGATGGGGATTACATACAACAGGCGTGTAATAAATGGTATTACAATGTATCCCTCTTACAAAATGGCTGCTGTAATAATTTCATGGGGGAGCGAGGTGGCTCAGTGGTTATGGCATTGGACTTCAAACCGAGAGGTCCACGATTCGATTCCCGTCAGGGGTAAAAGCGTTTTGTCATTGGGCAAGGCACCTCATTCGGATAGTGCACGGTGGCGCTCTGTACTTAGGCGTAATGCACGTCGATAGCGCGCCTGTCATTAGCCAACGCTAACCCTGCTTGTGTGGAGTTGGGGAGTCTGACAGTTGCTCACCATTGCTCGTTGGTTCTTTCGGGTACTCCGGCTTCCACCACCCAACTGTAAAACTGTCCGACTCGAGGTGATCCTGGCTGTTGAAAGTGTCTTCAAACTCCAATAAACAAATAATTAAATGATTACATGGAAAAATTAAAATATTTGACAGATCATTGTGAAATTAGCTTGTGACATATTTGCGATATTTTGGGTGGATATGATTGAGGAATGTATTGAGATGGTCCCCAATTTTTACATTAGCTCTCTTGACAGGCAGACTTTTCGTGACAGTCATGGAAAGCAGGTACCTCTTGATTTTCATGATGTTGTCGTGTACTGTCTCCATGCACATGACATGTGTAGGGTATTCAGTCTTTACTTCAACACAAACCCTTGTGATTTAATGATTGAATATGGCAAATGCAAATGTAAGAAGACATTTGTCTGATGCAGAAATGTGGCGGGCTGTAGGGATGGTGGAGCAAGAGGCTACCCATCGTCCGGTTGATGAAGACCTTGGTGTGCACCATACGGTGATCAACAGAGCCTGGGTAAGATTTCAGCGGTATGGCACACCAGTAAGGCGGCATGTTGGTGGCAGCGACAGGGCAACATCTGCAGCTGAAGACCGGTTTTTGATCATTCAGGCCCGTTGGAACCGCTTTGTCACAGCAACATCCCAGCTTCGCAGTGACCTTCAGAATGCATCCGGGGTAAATGTTTCGACGCAGACTATCCGGGCAAGGTTGCACGAAGGTGGTCTCCGATCGAGAAGACCATGTATTCGCATTCCGCGGTCCCACAGTTACCGCCAAGGACAATATGAATGGGCAATGGACCACGTTGGATGGACCAGAGAAGATTGGCGACCTGCCCTTTTTACAGATGAGTCAAGACCACATAAATTGGCGGTCTAGGGTATGGAGAAGACCAGGAGAGCGATTCCATGCAGCCAACATTGCTGAGAATGACCGCTATGGTGGAGGGTCAGTCAAGGTCTGGGGCGGCATCAGCAGGGATGGACGTACAGAGCTCTGTGTCTTTGAACGTGGTATATTGACTGCACAGCGGTATATTGATGCGCTCCTGAATGTCCACGTCAGATTGTTTGCAGATGCAGGGGTTATAGATTCATTCTGATGGACGATAATTCCCGTCCTCATGTTGCCCATGCTGTCGGGGGAGCACCGACAGAGAGAGGGGATTGAGCGTATGGACTGGCCAGCAAGATCCCCTGACCTCAATCCAATCGAACATGTCAGGAATGAGTTGCAGCTTGCAATTTCAGCCCGTCCAGTCCACCCAAGAAGTGTCCAGGAGCTTGGTGCCATGCTGGTCAAGAATGGAACAACATCCCACAAAGGACCACCAGGAACCCGATTGGGAGCCTGAGAAGGCGTTAGCAAGCTGTTATTAACAGTAATGGGTCTCATACTCGATACTGAACCCATACCAGTTCGCTCCGTCAACCTTTTGGCAAATTGAAAAATTTCCTCTTTTACCAATAATACCCATTTTACATGGTTATCGTATTCAAAAGCTAAAAAATAATGTCAAACACAAACAAAGTCTCAATTTCTGTACTTAAATCATTAAATATATAATTAAATAAAAAATATATACACTTTTCATTACAATATTTCGACTAAAACGTAAAACAGGTAGTTGCATATACTTGGTGCTCAGCAAAACTTTGAGTAGTATATTATCAGAAATAGTAAAGTATATTATAATTACAAAGTAAATACCTATATGTTTTGAGGGAGATTAAAAAGAAATATTTATTGTAATCACTATTCTTTTCTGTTTTTCAGGTCCAGATTGTAATATTCGGTTCTGAAATCCAAATACAGTTGAAAAAAGCTAGAGTTTTGCAACAATTATGAAAGCGTTTTGTCTGCAGTAACACCTAGAAATAAAGATTCATCCAAGATTTAAAACTGCAATTATTTGCATTTTTAGTGGTGAAATGAGAGTGTGGATGCTCAGTGGTTATGGCACTGGACTTTAACCCTTTACCTAACATGAGAAGCAGACGACACTTTGCAAAACAAATTCTTGAATAACTATTTTTTTTCAATTTTTGTCTAAAAAATAGGTTATGACCCGTCATTGGAACGAGCTCGACGAGCTCGTTCCAACGAGGGGTCATAACCTGTGTTTTTGAGACAAAAAATGAAAATATATTGAAAATTATTTGGCGATTTTTGAGTGGTGACATGAGAGTGTGGTGGCTCAATGGTTATGGCACTGGACTTCAAACCGAAAGGTTAACGGTTCGATCCTAACTAGAGATGGGCGATATTGGAATTTGAATTTTAAGTTCGGTGTCGATTTTCGGTATTGATAGTGAGATCAACATTGGCATTCCTCGCCAGCACAAATCATATCTATAGTAATTTTATAACTTATTCCAAACACATCGTAACCTGTAAAGGCATACTTCGGTTTTTTGCAATGTCATGTCTTTAACATGCCACCATTAGGAGGCCCGGCTGACAATAGACCAATCCCTTGGGTAGTGCTTTCCTTTCTTGTTAGGTTTTGGCTTCCTTAACAGTCTTGATTAGAAATCCTTGCTAAGCAACTAGACATGTGCAGGTTTTAGTCCAGTGGGAATTCAGGATAATTCCCAAGTCCTGTAAGCGTTAACAAAACTGAAAAGAAAACCAGTCACTTCTTTCATGAAAATGAACACTGTCACTGCCACCATGCCTCCACAATACCGTATAAATGGCTATTGTATCAAAATTTGAAAATACAGATGATTTCGGTATTCAATGATTGGTTCGGTTCGTTTTTTTGTTATCCACGGGATATCGGTATCAATTCGGTTTTTCGGTATATTGTCCGTCTCCAATCCTGAGAAGTGGTAACTGCGTTGGGTCCGTGGACAGGTTACTTAATCCTTATTTCCCATGTGTGGGTCATGTTGGCGCTGTGTACTAAGGCATATTGCGAGTCGATTGTAACTCTGCATGTGCAGGGTAAATAATCTTGAAGTGTCTGGCAAGTGCTCGCCGCTGCTCAGCGATTCTCCCCTGTGTCAGGAGTTTCCCCCTTCCGTGAAACTGTCCGACATGATGTGACCTTGTCTATTGAAAGTGCCGTTAAACTCCAGTAAACCAACAAACAAGTGGGAAAAATGTTTCAGTTCTGGTTGGCGTTGCAGATGATGACTCTGCAGTATCTATGCCAAATGATTTTAGAAATGTCTTGTTTGTGGTTGTTGTTGGTGTTGGCTCTGTTGTTGTAGTAGTTTTAGATTAGCAATTCAGCCTTTCAGTCTCAAAGGGTTGTATGCATAAATTGGTAGTGATTTTGTTGACTGATTTGTGCTGAATCGTGAATGGTAGATTCAAGGATTTTTTATACAATGGGGAGTTGTTAAATGAACAAAGTCAGAGAATTGCTTGATTCAAAAGTATATGTATTCATTTTTGGCAGACACAGGGTGATGTCGCACTCGGCTACCAACTAATATCCCTCCTTGCTGAACCAGTATCAACTTCAGGACCTAACAAGCACATTTGCAGCTCATGTGTTAGAAGCGCACTCGTCAAGTAGTCGAGTACGAAATCATATATCTTTAATACTTTACCCAGGCCAGATAGCAGGCGGCGCCTACAAAAACATTTCTTGAATAGCTAAAATATTTCCTTCTTGCCTCATAACATTGCTAATGGGAATGCATTGGAACGAGTGTCACGAGTTTGTTCCAATGGGTGTTCGTGAGCTATGTTTTTGAGACAAAAATTTAAAATATCATAAAATTTTAATGGCGATTTTTATGAACAGCACGAGTCGTGTACAGCCGTTAGATTAGATAAAGGTTTAACTACTGTTACACCCTTGCCTGCAGCCAGGATCAGATTGTGTCGGACAGTTTTACGTGTGCAAAAAACAGAGTAATCGGTGAGAACCACTGAACAGAGGAGAGCAAGTGTCACCCTCCCCAACGTACTAACTTAGTTTTCTACCGACATGTGCTCCTTCCAGTGCAAAAGCCTAAAATATATTGGGTCCAGTGAAAAGGGCTCAGCCCCTCCATCCATCACTGTTTTATCCATTGTCACAATTAGCGCACTCCCAGAACACTCCATGCTCCCAACCCACCAGTGAAATGTGTAATGTAAGGTATTCGACGCTGTTATGTGGCCTGAAACCAGTCTATCCTTTAAATAGTCATCGACTATGTTTTAGATTCAGTCGTCCGGAATATTTCAGTTGATCGGAAAAGTGAACCGTCGGTTCGCATTTCAGATAAATTGAAATATTTCAGACGATTTAATCAAAAAGTACCAGAAGTATTCATTTTCTAGGAAACAACTACGAGGAGTGTTTCTCAACCGAGAATTGATTTGACCAAATTATTAATGATAATATGAATTAGAGATGGGCAATATTCCGAAAAATCGAACCGATACCGATATTCTGGGGATATCGAAAAACCGATCCGAACCAATCATTGAATGCCGAAACCGTCTGAATTTTCAAATTTTCCTACATTCGCAACTGATAAGGCCTATTTGATGCTTGATAACAGCTAAAGGGTTCCTTTTCAAGAAAAAAGGGCCAGGGCAATTACCCTGAATTCCCACTAGACTACAAACTGTACATGTCCAGTCGCTTTGCGGTGATTTCCAGCAAAGTCTTGTCTGCTTAAACAGGCAGACAAGACTTGACCAGAAATCATTGCCCAGGTCATATGTCTATTGTCAGCAGGACCTCCTAAAATGGTGTGCGTTGATATGATTTGTGTTGGCGAAACACTCCAATGCTGAACTCACTAGGAGTGACATTTGTAGCACTGTGGTAGGATGATCCAAGAACAACTTGTTCCTTATTTTCCTGAGGTGAATTTCCCTTTGGCACTATCAGTAAATCTCCGTCATGTCAGATACTGAATACCGAATCGATACCGCGATATACCCCCATAAAAATACCGAAACGGACACCGAACTCAAAATTCCAATACCGCCCTTCTCCAATATGATTATACGTAAAACATGATGAAGGACCTCACAGATTTTACAAATCGGTACAAAAATGTAAATGTAATATGGGTTCAAATTCCGACATTAGCTTGTTCAAAATTATAAGTTCATGGTTCAGACAGAATTAGTTTGCCTTTCCGAGCTGTTACAGGTGTTTGGTGAACATCATGTTTTGCAAAGACCTTGGCCTTCTAATAATCTTCCTCCACACCAATGAAGGTGTGGCATGGTATGATTAGAAAATTGCCTTTAGCTATGGTCCAAAAAGGTATCCATCAACAAGAGGTTCCAAGGGACCACCTTTTTACGAAGAGCTTCAAATAGTTTTCAAAAGAATTAATTAATTGCCTATTAATTTTTTATTTATTTTATGTTTCCCCATTAGAAATCATGTTATCATGGGGTAAGGGTAAGGGTGTGGGTTTGTGGGGTGGTTGTGTTCAGATGCAAATGTTGTGGCTAGCACCCTTCCAAATGTCCCAAGTTGCAATATAGAAATTTGGGAAGTGTGAAGAATCATTGTTTAGATGCGATATACAATGGGAAATAATTTATATCGGGTCGTTTGCAAGAAAACGTTTTTGATTGCCGTGGCAGTTGCCCACAGCTGAAACGTCTACGTATCCATCACCAGAACAACACCGGTTACACCCTCAAACATAACACTAGACGTTCGAATGATTTGAAGAAACGTGTCAGTCAACCTTACAAATGCATGGATGCCGACATCGCACATGGGAGCATTTAGAAAAGTGGTTGGATGCAAAGTATTATTTGTAAAGTTTTCTCCTTTACCAGCAGTGTTGAAATCTGAGGCCCCAAATCTCCATGACACCACATCATAGGCCACCAGGGGGTTGATTTAAATATATATGTATTACGTGCGCACTGAGCTTGCACATAATCTTTTATCGCGATCAGACTCGTTTTTGGGGACGTATAGCTACGAGTTGCGATTGCGCGACGAGTAGATTTTAACCCCCCCCCCCCCCCTTGAAAAAATCGCTTTATATACCATTTAGTCAACAAAACCCATAACCATCACTTCTCAAAAGTAGTTGCTAACAAACAAAAAGGCACGCTCAAGTGATCAAAGCAATTGGTCTCCATTTTCAATTCTCTCAACCCAACAAACGAGAAGAAATTCTTCTATTGTATTAAACAATAATCAAACTCAGCCCAAGTATGCTTTTTCCGCCAGGCAAATTCAGTTCATTTCATGAGGTCGCCCAAGGGATAGATAGGTGGTTTACGAAAATAACTAGGGAATTATAATTTGTAGTGCGCAAGAATCCCTTTAAATACATGACGTCACTTCATTCATAATTTTTATAAGCGTGCAAACCACAACGAGATTGACGTTACGTCTCAAAATTGTCTCTCTTTAACTTTCTGTTTCTTCGATTCATCTTCTTTTTTTCGTTTTAGTGTTTTGCATGGTGGGTTGTTTAAGCACTAGATAGATCGTGCAGATCCCTGCAACATCGAAGATATGTTAAGGCAAACTAAATGCATCGTTCGTTGCAGCATTATAAGTTTTTAAGGGGAATGACATGTGATCGTCAGTACCACTGACATAGTCTGCCATGCTTTCGTTTCTCGTGAAGTCATGTGACTTTTATCGCTTCTGATACAAGATCTTTTATCGCCAATTTTTTTATCGCTAATGATACTGCAGTTTGCGATTGCGTTTTTAGGTAAATGGTAGATAAATTTGAACAGTATGTGGAGAGTGGATTGTAACTAAATCACCCGTGGAGTGGAGTTATCATCCAAAGTATCACTTTCAAATTTTGTACATGTGGACAAACAACACAATGTTTCAGCCAATGGGCCTCCGGGTTCAACCCGGAGGTCCATTGGCTGAGACTTTGCTTGTAATGATTTGCAACAAGTTTGAAATTATTGCTTTGGTGGAATCTCCACTCTACGGGTAATTTAGTAATAATACACTCTCCACGTATTGTATATCACAAGTTATGTATCAAACATTGAAGTATTTAGAACAGTAGTTTAGAAATTCTGTTTCGATTTGCTTCTTACACACTTGTTAAAATCTGTGAGCCCCCATGGCATCCCTAACTGTGCTCCTCCGAGCTGAATTGAATAAACGTGTAATTCATCCACACAGAGATGTTACTTATCAAACATGGAAGCAACGTGAGCCGTGATTTGGGAAATGATGACTTTTTAATGTATTCTCAAATACCCAAAGTGTTAAAACATGGGATCCATTGAGACCCCTACACTGGACCCGAACGCTTCGATTCTAACAAACGTGTAAATAATCCACTTGAAGACGTTATATATCAAACATTATAAAAGAGTTAGCATTTGGGGAAGTATGTGGGGGAGATAATTTGCCCAGTGCTGGAATATGAGGGTCTCACGACTCCCAAAAGGTATGAATCCCTCAATGAAAGCGGCTTGATTTCACCAAGCTCGTAAAAGATCCTTACATAGATGTTAGATATCAAACAGGATTCAATCATTTGGGGCAGTCCTATGAGAAAAGATGTCCTTTTAAAGGTTTTCACCATTACTCATGGTGTTGAAACCTCGGGCTCCATAACATCCCAAGATTTGACTTCAGGAGCTAGATTGGAAGAAAATTGTAAACCATCCCTACAAAGATGTTACATATATGCATCAAACATGGAAACCTCTGGAGAAGATGTATGGGAAGGGACGCGATAACAGGATGCAAGCCGAGTGGTTGAATTGCTTATCCTCTTCGTGGTTCAAATCTGATTATCGGCCCTATTACCTATTTATTCTATATATTAACATCAGTCTCCAAAATATGATTTCTCTCGGGTTGAGAGGTCAGGAGGGATGGACGGGGTCTAGGTCCGAGGACTGAAAAATATTTCACAATTATTACAGCAGTTTTGTGTTGTGGCATGTGAAGCTTGTCACCACTAGAACTAGATTACCCTATTGGTAGTTATGTATTCACATTTGTCACTTACTGATATCATTCTTCCATTCCAGTGGAATATGAGGGTCTCACACAAATGTGTTCCAAAAATGATCTTTGAATGAAGGGATTGTTTTTGAAGAGGTGGTAAAACCTTCCAAATACCAGTGAATCGAAATGCATTATATGTTTTCTAGCTGTAAGGAAACCGTGGTTTACATATTTTTGTTAACAGGGTAATATTGGCTTTTATTTGGCATTTGACAGAGATTATACTGTGCAAATCAATAAATAGTATTGTCTGACAAGGGGCTTCCATAGGATCATATAAATATGGAAATATATCTAACAATGATAATTAAATGAGCTATAGAAG
The DNA here is from genome assembly GCA_031216915.1 of Pictodentalium vernedei. Classification (NCBI taxonomy): domain Eukaryota; kingdom Metazoa; phylum Mollusca; class Scaphopoda; order Dentaliida; family Dentaliidae; genus Pictodentalium; species Pictodentalium vernedei. Next base: position 320,899,674 of record CM062297.1, read on the forward strand.
CCAAAAAATGCAATTCCTATCACGAACCCCAATCCTACCTAAATGATTTTACCTATTTCATGTGATAAATGAGTCATTTATGCATTGGGACTCAACTTATGGGTTCTATTGGGTCAAAGATATAGGAAAGAAGGGTGTAAAAACTTTGCGAAATGTGACATAAAATTGGTATTGGCTTCAATAATATTTTTACTCTGTAACCCACGGGTGACAAGAATGCCACAGAGACAGCAGACAAAGCCACTTCTGACGCCTGTGGCAACAGGTTCTTCATATTCTTCGATTTCGAGCCCTTCGAGAGCCACGTGCCCTTCTTCCAGAGGGCGCTTGGGGGCAGGCTGAAGTATGAGCTGACCTTCAACAGCTACAGCCGAGTTATCGAGGCCACGGGTGTTGCTGCTGCCAAGTGCACCATCGACAATATCAGCTTGGAGTACAACATGGTAAACCTGCCGGCCAGAGCAAAACGCAACCAGTACGCAGCACACCTCGCCATCCTCTACAACCGAATACTCCGACATCGACAGCGTTGTATGCCCGCGAATACAGCCCCAAGATGAAAAAAATCAACGTTGCCATTGAGGGGGTGGGCCCAACCAATTATATATCCAGGGATGCGTGTCTACCAACAGTAGGATGAGGCCTAAAATATTTTTTTCTCAACTCACCCACCAACAAATTACATCCCAAGGTGGCAATTGTCGGAAAGAACCGGCTAAATCCCTGACCACTCACAATACCTGTAAATGACAGAGATCACCTCGTCAGAGATGTGGACACAGGAGAAAATCCCGAGCAAGAGAACGAATCCATCAATCAGGGGTAGTTTAAAAAAGCCAGAAAAAGCGGATAAAAGACACCAAGAACGTGCACCAGGGGTCGTGGCGCAAAAAAAAAAAAAAGAAAAAGAAACGAGGAAAACTGCTTGTAGAGCTACGCGAGTTCTCCCAGTACTCTCAGAAATGTTGGAAGCCAAGAGTAGCCAGCTCGGATATTGCAAGACCAGACTCCATACATCGCCCGTGGTCTGGTGGTTATAGTGGACTTGTGTATGCTGAACTACCGAACGGTGCCTGCTGACGTAGAATCACCCCCGTAGTACGATCGCCCGGTGTCGTACGCTCGCCTCCGGTCGTAACCGCCCGCTGTCGCATGAGACCCAAAGCCTGATACTAATTTAAAGATTAAGCCCGACTCTTCTCATATGCAGTAGTCATGTCTTCCCCATCAATCGACGGAAAGATGCTAGTGAATATGCTCTACCACTCGGCCGTGGTATTTGTCTTGGCCATGGGTTATGCGCGCCTGGGAAAATGACGATGATTGGACCGCCTCTGCAGTTTGATTAAACCCATAGAGATATAGGTTTGGTTATTCTCACATAGGCCTGACCATGGCGTCCAAAAAACTACCGATAAAGCTAGGTGTTACACCAGCTGATATATTGAAGTAACCTATATCATTGTAAGTGGCTTCTGTTGCGGTGCTGTTATGGGTGCTCTTGTGAAGGCACTTGCCTTCAGTGGATGAAACTACCTTTTATCAACGTTACAAAGTTCAGGTATTGACGCCAAGAGGAAGCGGTGCGATAAGGCCATAGAACCATAGGTCTCGTTACAGTTAATCAGGTGAAAACGTTGGTTTTTCAAGAAATGCACGGCTTCTCATTAACACAGCCGAGGATATTTTGCATTTAAATTACCTCCCCTATTCACAATCCTCACAATGTATGCAGTTTCTAGAAGCTCTGAACATGGTCTTTCCTGGAGAAAACTCCATACAATCAAAATCTTACAATATCACTCAAATACCTTCAGCTGAATGACACATTTGATGGGTCAAAAAATCGCTCAAAATGTATGTTCTCATTTGGGGGATAAATTTCATTTTTCGTACCTCCATAGTGACAAAACTGTATTATAGGAATTCCTTATTCCCCCAATGAGGATTTTACAGCATAAGATAAACATTCTGAGAAATAAAAAACACATGGGATTCTTATTCATTTTTTCATAAGGCTATCTCAAAGCAAATTTACACAATAATTGTCCTATTTGTAACCTGCAAAATATCAGCCCCCAAACAGGTCTGGGTTAGTCATTAAACACTCCTGTGTGACCTTGACCTCCAACTGAAATGCACTTGACAGTACACAGTTTAAATCAAGACCATCAATAGATTATTTTGGCCATATCACCATTAATGAGAATTATTTACCAAATCCATACCACAACAAAATAAAACTATAGCTCAAAATAGCCATTTGGCCGAGGATATCCAATAAGCTCGGATAAGACCTTTTAATAGGAAACGAGACCATAGGCCACTCAAACACAATGGTTTCGCACAAAAAATTCGACTGTGGCAAGGAAGAACACCGGCATCAAGGCCGCACCTTCAATGACGTAGACGATGCAATGCGCGAGAACGCCCTGTGTGTTAGAGACGCTGACAGCCGCACTCTACATGCCCTCGGCCCCCGACCTCAACTTTCATACTTTATACGCTTACAGATGAGCAGATGCACCGCGAACTTGCCTTTGTCTTGTTGCTTGTTGCCTATAAACCCACCAAGTTGTTGTTCCACAGGAACTGGTATAAATAAAAACGAGATATTTTGCGCTATACCTGTTGCAGGCTCACCACGCTGATGGAATACATCGCTTCCCAAGATGAAGAGACAACCGGTAGCTGTAGACTGGCATACTACTAAGGGTAATCAAACTGCGCGCATATACTGTATACCCAGGGGTTACAGGTGAGAGATTGCAGCCATTAAGAAACATGCTGAAGCTGTCACAGTCTCGCAAGATGTAGCCGAGCGTGGTTAATAAAGCAAGCTATTTCACAAATGTACCTGGCGTGTCACGAAATATTCCGAGACCGAGATTTGACATATCTCTGCCAAACGAACTTCACCAAGCTATCCGCATATTTCTACCTCACGATCTTCTGTCCTCAGTCGCTACAGAGGGGGCAATCCGCTGACCTCCAAGGATTCAGGTAGGGTAGCAAGTGCTTTTTCGTGTATCTACAGCCCATAGCGTCTTCAGCTAGACCCTGGACGAGTATCCAGCTCCTGACCAAGCAAGGTATCTCATACCGACGAGGTGAAAAGGAAGTCCACAGGGGGCAACGCATTGTAAAAAAGGTTTAATAGTGCGCTGATAGAGCGGCTGTTTGGGCATCAATACGCTATGAGATGATATTGTCTTAAGGTCAAAGATATACTGTATGGGTTGCCTGGCTACCCGCTGCTGTCTCAGCTCTGAAGAACGAAGTGACGCGTCTGACTGGTAAAAGACCTAGGGTTGCTACTAGGGCTGAGACGGTGTTACAGAAGCCCTTTGTAATTGCAGGTGGGCTTATTGGTTTGGATGTGAGCGTGAGGGACCTCTCCCAGCCAGGTGAGCTGAAGGGTGGAGGGTGGCGTGCTACTGATCCCTGTGGTCCCTCCGGGTCTGTAGTCTGTGAGAAAACCATGTGAGTGTATTATTTATCCCATGGGCGGAAGGGCCTAGACGTGAGTTTGTCCTGAACGAGCTACGTGTTTTTCCCCGTGACACTGTTGGCACCTGATGGCGTTTTTTGCTCGTTGAGGTCTGCTGCCCTTCTTTTCCAGTTACATTTCAGGCTGGAAACGCGAACATTATCCTCGCAGTGTTGTAGGACGTTGTCTATTCTGTCTTCGCTAAACTGATGCGAATCCTTGGGGTCTAAGATAGGTCTGACAGTTCTGCTGGCACTCTTTGGGAACACGAGCTACACATTCCATCGCAATTACAATAACCTCACAACATGGCCGCTCACATATGCTACCTTGACAACCAAGGGAAACCCACAAGGCTTCGTGGTGTGACGTCACATCCTGGGTCCAGACATGGGGACAGAAGATGTGGGTCGTTCGGTATATGGTTTTACTATTTAAGAATGTCGACACATACTCAATAACCATTCTTGTTCTGCGACACAGAGTCGAAACTCTCGAAGTAACATTGTAGTCCGCCAGATCTCTAGAATACAGATCTGCTGAGGTGGTACGTTTGGTCCTCGTCCAGGTACAAAAGTACATTGCGTTTCTTGCAGTTTCGTTAGTCGTACGGCGTTGAAATTCCCCAATATCTTAACAATGGCGCATGTGTCAGCAGCTGTCTTTAGAACAACAAGAGGATCCACGACCATAGTGCGTAGAAGCTCAACTCCTAGCCCTTCGCTGGTTGCGGTTAGACGCTTTTCGATGTCATCTGCAACAAAAAAAACCTTTTCATACTGTTTACATAGATAAAGGTTCAACCAAAACCCGTTCGTGGGGTGTGGGCAGCGTTGAGTATAAGCTGACCGGACTACAGTAGTGTTATAAAGGCCACATGTGATCCCCGCTGCAAGGTACACTGTCGTTAATATGAGCCTGGAGTAGGTCAGAGCCACCGCGTCAGATATGCACAGAATGATTCACAACCAGTATTGTATGTGGAGCGACTCACAGTCCTCTAAAACCGTGTCCTCTTGCATCGCAAGTTCGTCGAAGATAAGAGCAGCACTCCGACGAATATCCTCCTGAATATCATTTATATTTGTTTAATGGTGTTTAAGGTCACACATTTTTGCACAGTTGCTAATCGTGACCCCAACACAGATATAATGTCAAGTCCAGCCAATCGTTTATACCATGCTGCCCATTTTAGTGGACTTCAACCCCAGGTATGGGTTACCAGGTCCTATTTTACCAGTAAAACAGAGGTTGTTTGCCACACGACATAAGCACTGTTATAATTCGCGGGGTTCCCTTGAGGAATCTGGAATTCCTTGCGACAAGTATGCAAACAATTCCTATGCTTTTTGAGGACCCACGAGCTGGATACGCACGTGATACAGAGTTTTTCTACCAACTTAAAATCACAAAGGTACCTAACCAGCTTTACGGTCATGGGATGGCGCCTAACAGCAGTGATATAAGGCTTAAAAACACTTTACTGACTCTCACACTAGCAAACATCCTGAGATGACGATGATCTCCAAGGATCTAGCTCTAGCGGATGCCCCTAGGGCGAGTTATTCACCATAAAGTAAGCTCTGCGGCATGATATGCGGATGAACGGCTATGAATGGATGGATGGTAGAAATGCGAGAGAGGTCTCCATCATCCAGATCACCAAAAGTCTACATCGTAGATCCCGGTGAGCGCCTCCATGATTATTTGCGAGTCTTCTACTGCATGGGTGTTTCAGAGGAAATCAACCATGCTCACCATCGATGACTGCTCCACCTCAAAGGCTTTTATGAAGGAAACGATAAATTTAATGGTCATAAGGCAGAACAAAACGTCTGAGCGCTGACCCAAAAATACAAGTCAGTCATTAAAGACCTCCGAGAGTAGCCCCGTTTCATTGTAAAAACCGCGACAGTCTCGAGGACTATCATCAGGAGAACGATGTGATTCCTCCACATAAGAAACCAGGTACTGTCCAACACCAAACATGCGCAGTTCCTACTAAAGACTGATGGGCCAATTTCTTATATAATAGCATTTGGGAAGCACTTCTGATGACCTAGCAGGTTGCACTTTTATGTTTTGAATTTTATGAATATTTTTTACTTGGGCGATGGGTAGTTTTTGTATTTCGTAAAGCAAGAAACGACGTTATAGACCAATTCCTGGAGAAGTTCACGTCCACGTCTACGAAAACGAATTTCGTTTTAGTGAGCCAGCAAGAGGATGTAGTCAGAGAGAACTGTGCCAATAGCACAAGAAAATGCTAGAAAGGCTCGCTGCGCTGACTGCAAGGGTACAAAGTAAACAATACATATACTCGGGGTAACCCTTGCGGTTGACCAGGTCGACACTATGAACGATGAAGAGGTTCTGAGGCTATATCCAAGATACGAGGCGCAGCTGGGCACAGCAATGACGGAAACTCTTGGCAGCCATGTGGATTTATGCAACATCTGCCTTTATATGACGAGAGCCCCCCAGAAAAGGCCACTGAGGCGAACGTCCCAGAACGCACAAACGAATTAGTACAGCAGATGCGAGATTGGACGCCATACATTATCGTTGGACTGAGGGTTACAGGGGCATTGTGGATTGACTCTTAACGTTCTTTCTCAAAAATAACTAAACAGTTGCAGAGTGAGAACCATAATAATAATAATAATAATATACACATTTATATAGCGTCAAAATTGTAGTTCAGAAGATATAGAACCATATGTTAAGGCGCTGTACATGTTACTGAGCTCATGCAAATATACAAACGGAATATATACAGTATCTTACAGTCCAGAACATCATTTATAGGCTTTTTGAAACAGGTATTTTTTGAGATCTTTCTTGAAAATGTTAACATTTGACAGTCTTTTTAGGTATTCTAGTAAAGTATTCCACAAGTGAGGGCCAGCAAATGAGAATGACCTATCTCCAAATGTCTTACACCTATATATATATATTGTGTCTTAAAAAAACTAATAATAAAGTTTTGAAAATTATTCTGTACTTGACTGGCAGCCAGTGCATATCCCTCAGAACAGGAGTGATGTGTTGAGATCGTGATATCCTACATACCACTCGGGCTGATGCATTTAGTACCATCTGCAGGCGAGAGTACTGATATTGTGGAAGGCTGAACAGTAAGGCATTACAATAATCCAAATGCGAAGTTACAAAGGCATGAGCTAGGGTTTTTGTTGAGTCTTTGGTGAGGAACTGTCTTATCTGTTTAACTTTATATAGACCTATGAAAGCCTTATTCCACATATTTGTAACATGTTTGTCCACAGACATGGTAGAGTCGAAGAAGGCACCAAGATTAAGTACACTGTTACTTGCACTGATGGCAAAATCTCCTACCTTCACTGAATTGATGTCAACTTTAGTGAGTTGTTGTCGTGAACCAATGATTAGGAATTCAGTCTTATCATCATTTATCATTAATTTGTTTGAAACCATCCATGTGCTAATGTCCGAAATACATGATTCAATAGTTTCTAGAGCTTTAGTTTGACCCTTGATTGATGGTCGAAAAGAGAAATAGACCTGAGTGTCATCAGCATAACCATGGACATCAGGCAGGTGAGATTCAATGATGGTGACCATTTTTGAAATATAGAATAGAAACAGAACAGGACCAAGGCAACTGCCCTGTGGGACTCCACATTCAAGATGGAAGTCTTGTGGCAGATTACCGTTTATTGATACACGCTGCTGTCTATTCTTGAGGTATGATGATAGCCAGCTAGCAGTAACACCATTAAGTTCAAAATCAGAATACATTGTCTCTAACAGAGGTTTATGACAAACAGTGTAGCAATGCGGCAATAAACAAATTCCCCAAAGCTGCCAAGATCCCTGAAGAAGTTGCTCGAACGTGGTTAAAAAGAAAGCTATTTAGCAAATCCTCCATGACTAAACTTTGACGTGTCTGTGCCAAACTGGATCCACCAAGCTGACGTACTCCCACCACAGGATGGTCTGCCCCGTGGCCCTGACAGCGGTCGATGTGGTCAGCCGCTATGAAGGCGCCAACACTCGTATTCAAGGGATTCGGCAAAGATGGCTAACTACCTCACGCATCCACAGACGTGGGTTCCTACTGCTGTCTAAACTCCTTGTGTTCCGTGTCCCTACTGTTGACCAATCATGGTTCGGTGAGAAGGAAGCCCGCAGAGGGCAAGGTATTGTGGAACTCTTCAAAGCACGCTTGCAGAACGACTGTTTCGCCCCAGTAAGCATAGGAGACGAAGCTCGAAGTTTAGAGATCCGCTGAATGTATTCCCAGCCGCCAACTATCATATCATCTCTGAACAACGAAGTGATGGACCTGATTGGTAAAACCCTCTGATTTTTCAGTGAGGTTAAGGCAATGATGCAAAAGCCCTCAGCTATTGCAGAGCGCTTTCTTGGCTTGGATGAGCAAACGATCCCATCGGGTGTAGGAGATGCAGCACCTTTACTAGCCCAGCTAGCCGAAAGAGCTCGCCATCGCGCTACCGATCCTGCGGGGTCCCTCCAGGTACATAGACTGTGAGGGTCGATCGCAAAGCCCGGTGAGCCTGTCCAGTATTATTTACGTGATAGACCTTGGTTTGTCCAGGATGACCTGCTTCTGATTCAGAGTGCGACCATCTGAATCGTTGTTTACTACTCGTTGGGATCCGCAAACCCTCTTTTACGGTTACATTCAATACAGGTAATGCTGATAAGCAACCCACAGCAGTTCAAAATTACAGGTTGCACAGTGGTTACAGTGGCTCTGCTTGAGCTGCAAGATATAGTTCATTCAACGTAAAATCGGTGGGTTTTAACCTGGTCCTGGCGCTTGTAGGCCAGGAGCTTCTGAGTGACCTTTCGGATGTTTTGCTCCGTGCGTTGCCTGATGTCGGTTCCCTCTACTGGACAAGTGACCCTCTAGACCTGGTTCAAGTAATGCATGCTGGAGACAGACAACACGGACCACCGAAGATAGTCGCCGATGATGTAAACCTTTTGCGGTAATTTTATTGTCATTCCTTGGCTGGAGTGGACCGGGTTCGGTTTGTGTCTGGTTTTAAGTGAATAGCTTCTTAAGGGCGTCGAGAGTTTCGTCGTTCCCTCTGTAATCAACTACATCCTCTTGAAAGTAATTCACATCGTCTCTTAGCCAGGTTTGCAATATCTCTTTTGCGATGGGAGGTGTTGGTCAACGCAACATACAACGTAGACCATTCTATAATCTAGCCAATCCAGGAATGTTTTGAGGGTTGACCTCGAAACGGTTCACGCATCGTCCCGGATGATGACACGAGGGGCATACTTCTGGTCCATTCTCTCCAGGGGCTATCGTTCCGCCCACTTCACCGGAAGAAGCTATGGTAGGTTTTGGCCTTCATGCCCCTACTATTCATTTCTTTTCGAGACCGTTGGTTGGTGTGTGTATCAGACAGTCTCTGACCCGACAGACCTAGATTTCTCTCACTAGATGGGAATGTTGGTGGGTAAAGACGGTGTCGTAATGTCTGGAATGTCTTTTTTCTACTCTGCCTGGCCTTGTTGCATGCAGAGAGCCCACACCCTACCCCTTATCTCACCATTTGGCTTGTGCTACATAGTTCTGGTATTCGCGCCCTAGCAGATATTCGTAACATATGTCCACGCCATGGTTGCTAATATTTTTGTTTTTGCAACAATGATTCGGATATCAGACAGTTTGTGGAACGAGGTCATCTTGGACGATATTTTGCATGATGTCAACCAAGTCACTTCGTCTGCATTGAAACCCCGAGTCTACTGCTTTGATGGGTAGCCCTCATAATCTAGTTCGCCCCAATCCGTGACTCTGTGGTGGGTAAGACGCTTGTCATCAGTTTTTGCGCTCCAAGTGAACGTCCTGGTGATACCGCGCCCACGATCTTTGGCTTTGGGAATCATACGTTATTCTGTTATTCGAAAGCGAAAAAGGCATCCCTGGACTGTAGGTCGATTGGGATGCTGGGCTCATTGAGGTATGTGTGGAGGTCCTTTGCGGACCAATCCTGTTTCCCGAATTGTCTCCCGAACCATGCTGAAATAACCGGGTTACTTTTGGTGTTGAATGCTGTCCTGCCTATTTGGGCGAAGCTGGTGCCTATGTCTTTGGGTAAAGTGCCATTGGACGCTACATGGGTCATTCTGACTTTCGGATGACCGAAACGCTGAAAGTACGGTTCAGCCTCTCCCAGACGTGAACGCCTAGCACGCCTTCATATCGATGCTGATGATGACATTGCTGTTGTATCATTCAGCGTTCCAGAGGTCCCCCTGGCCGTGTTCTACAATGGCCTTCTGAATATCTGGTTGGAAAGATGCTGGGATCGGCTTCCCATCCCACCATTGTTTTCTCTAACCATGACTGCTTCAACATGATTGATCCCGAATGCTCTGCCGTCCAGTGCTTCCCCCGATCTTTCTATTCTTTGAAAGAGCCATGATTTCCCTGTGTCCTGTCGACCCAGCCGACTTGGTGTAAAAACTAGTCAAGGTTGAGTGGCTAGTCTTGCCCACTCGAGAGGCAGGCTGCGATTTGTTTCGTTTTGGATATCTTGTCTTATGGCCTCCAACGCGTCGTCCTCGTTGATGTGTACCTGCCTGATCTGCAGGAAGTTCAGATCTTTGGTCCAAGCGTGACCAATGTTGACTACTTTTCTTCGGATACCACAACCCACACGTTGCTACTTTCCACTTTTGTATTCGGCCTCACCAGCGACGTCTTTCAAGATGTGACCCGCTTGGGAATTTTTCGAGTCTAGCTAGCCCTCCTTGCCACTCGTGTATTTTCTGGCGTCTGAGCGGGGTTAGACCCTGTCCTCTACGAGTGTCCTCTAACTGCTCAACTACTCTCGGGGCTACGCTGTTGAGATCGCCATATCTCAGTGGTGCTACGCGTGCTGGGGGTATCTTGGGGGGTAGAGGCAGTAGACCACAGCGGTAACGTGGTAGGTATTTTGGTAGTACGGCTCGTCGATCCCCGCGGGCGCTCCTTGATTGGTGTCCCGGGTAATTTCGACAATGCCCTGGCATTTCCTCCTCCCTGCCTTTACGGGGTAAACCTTGCTCTCAACTGCCCGGTCTCCTTCGCTTCGCTCGGGCAAACACTTGATCATCATGACGTACTCACCCTTGGGAAGTTGTCTGAAAAGTTGTGCTGCTCTCTCGTCTGCCGTAGAATCTCGATGTCGCTAATATCGAACAGATTCTCGCCCGCAACCTTCCACGTGGAGAAGACCGCAGTAGCGCCATCAATTTCAAACTCATTTTTGGTGTCGTTCAGAATCCCAACCAGAGCCTCAGAACGCAGATCAAATTGCGCGCGAAAAAGTGGGGAATGGGACTGAGTATCCAGATCGATAAATTGCCGCTCTTGGTCGGGCATATTTTCTGCAACACCACGTCGATAAGTCTCCATTCAACTTGTATATAACCTATCAGAGCTCAGTCTCGAAATAGGTGATTTTAATCGAAAGTATAACCTATCAGAACTCAGTCTTCCAATGGGTGTTTTCAATATCCAATGGGAGCCGAACAGTCTTTAGTTGACCATTCATTTTTCCTAAATTAATAATCTCCTTCGCAACTTGTGAACCAGCTTATGCTAAACCCGATCTGCACCACACACAGGATGGAGCTGAGTTTCTGACCTGGTCCCGACCACACACTTGCGACATTGGAGGGGCTCGATTACACCTTTTCTGAGCTGACTACGATGCACCTTACACAGGGAGCCAAACGGCCGGTCATCAACAAACTACACTAATTCTCGTCAAGCATATTCTTATAGTGTATTCAGAGTCAGAGTGGGGTGAAAAGGTGTTCATGATCATAACCACACTAGTGTGGTCATGAACAGTAGGCTTGTTCGCATCAAATTTACCAAAAGAGCCCGTACCGGTAATATCGGATTGGAAGTGGGCCTCTCCGGGGCCCTGTTCCTGCTTGGGGCATTTTTGGCACTGAGGCTGGGCAGGCGGGCCTGCCTTGCTGAGGTTGATCTGGGGTGCCTAAATAATTAGTGAATACTCTCCACTCCACACTCGTTCTGCTGCTGAGTGCCACATCACTCTCCATATTCAGAGTGGCTAATTGTGAGTTTCACGGTGTAAACTCAACAAAATAATTATAAGAAAACAACAAGATCCAACAGACCATTACGGAAATATCGTCTACTAAAAACGTGACTCCAGACGTCAACGTGACGTCGTAACAGTGTGAATGAGTTTGTTTCGAGTGTAGAATTGAATTAATCTTCTTTGTTTTTGAAGTCATTTCATTCATAAACTGTTAGTAGTATAACATGTACCCGATCGTGCCCCATTACCCGGATCTGTGCATACTACCTATACCAGTCATAGGATAACATGAAGCATTAGGTGGATTCATAGTACTAAGGGCTAACATGGGACCTGTATGGGTACACAGCTTACATCGTATACTACCACACTAGACTACCATGCATTACCCCCCCCCCCTACCCCCACACACACACACAATAACGTCTGGTCTTACATACTACCTAGACCAGTCACATCACATAAAGCATTAGGTCGATTAGTATTACCGAGGGCGAACAGGGGGCCTACAGGGGTATATGCCGTGCATCCTGTGCCCCCGTTTTAAACACACCATTATAATACTGCCTATCCTAGTATTACGAACTACCCATACCAGCCATAAGATAATACAAAGGATTCAGAAGGTTAATAGTACTAAGTGGGTAATAGACCAACAGACCATTCATCCTATACTGCCAATCCAAACCACAAAGGACTGTCTCGCAATTCTGCACTGGGAGACCATGCATGACCCCCACCCCCACAATACTGCTTGACCGAGCTATAGCAGACAGAGGATAATAAGAAGGCCCAGGGGCTAATAGTATACCAACATTGATATATACCACTACTACCATATCACCCACCCCCTTTACGAGAAACCCGACACACCCGACCCGAACAACGTTATGTCAGATTGTATAGTGGACAACAACAGTGGTCAACGTTTCTATGACGTCGCGTGCGCATCATGGCGCCATGACGTCAATAGCAACGTAAACCGTTTCGCGGGAAAAACTTTCAAGAAAACCCAACTTTCCCATCATCTTTCCATCACTTCCCCATAATATATACCCATAGTACTGTGTCTACCTATATCACTATACATACCATAGCATACTATATATCTAGTAATTACACCATTTACCGGATCTAGCTGGATGGAGCTGTAAATTTGCAATGAAAAAGTTGCTCCGGCAAAGGGCTCCAGTTCCTATGGAAATTTAACACTAGCTGCTCCATCAAAGCTCCGGGTAATAGGGCACGATCGGGTACATTCTATACTAATACTGTTCATCTAACAGGACCAGCAGACGACATGTACAAAAATATTTCCCGTGTAAGTAACGATTTTCATTTTTTGCTTCGAAATCGGTGGCTCCTCATTTCAACGAACTGAAAAACATAACATTTGTTTGCGATTTGTGTGAATAGCACTGGTCGCCTGTGACTGTTGAGAGAGGTAAAATAGTAAATTACCCACTATTTGATAAAGAGAATTCCAAATTCGTTTCGATTTGATACGGAATTTCTTAACCTTGTTCACTAAATCCGATCTGAGACTCGATAGACATCGGCTCACGTCGATTTTAGTAAACGAGGTTCTGACACATTTCATAACAAATTGTGATTCATCAGAGATCATCGATATCTTTAACTATTCGTTATTCAGAGGCTGTGGACGTTGGGCAGGGATGGGGGGCACGTGCCACCTCAATTCTGTTTTAACAGACATGGTTCATGATTAGACAATGAGGTAAACAATTTGAAAAAATGCCATTGTGTCTGTGTACAGGTATTACCGTAATACATTATATGCAAGTGAAAACAAATTTAAAATCCCTGGGTATTCCACTTTCGGATGGATTCGTCTTTTTCTTTTACTTCAACCATCTTCCAACCCAAAGGCTAGCCTTCAAGTTGAAACATGGCTGGAGGGGAGGGAATATACTGAACTATGACTAGACCGCTGCATGTACATCAGACGTTTTTATTGGGGTTTAACAGCAAGGGTCACCCTGTGTCGGAACATCAGAAAGAGAGACTGGGGGTATTTGTACATTTGATAAATTATTTATTTATTGGGGTTTAGCGACACTTTGACAGGCAGGGCCATTTCGTGCCCGTGCCGTACAGTTTCGCGAGTGGAGAAAGCCGGAGTACGCGGGGAGAACCACTAAGCAGCGACGAGCAACTGTCAGGCTCCCTCAATTAGTAATTCCACACAAGCAGGATTAGCATTGGTTGAAGACAAGTGCACCATCGACGTGCAGTACGCCTTAGTGCACAGCGCCGCCGCGCCCCACGTGGGCATTCGTCATTAAGTGCCTTGTCAAAGGACACAAAACAGTTACCTCTGGCGCGGATCGAACTGTGGACCTTTCTGTTTGAAGTCCAATGCTGTAACCACTGAGCCACCCCGCTTCCATAAACGTAAATTCGAATATCATCTGTGACGTTACTGGTATGGCACGAAGGTCGTCAGGCGGGTTGAAGACATGACATATTTAATGGCGACCCGAACACAAATCTTTAACACCTTGCAAGATTAGAGAATTAAGCCAATGGCCCATTTTTCAAATTTTATCCCTCCTAGATCCGGTGCTTACTTGTTGCCATCTCCTCCATCCCGACCTCGCACTTTCACTAAGCATCGGCTGCCTGTACAGCTGTCGTGTTGCGATTCTCAAAGTAGAATTGAAAGACTAGAGTACTCCTAAATTTGATGAGGCATCTTTTGTACAGTGATTGGTGTCGAGTCGAGTCAATAAAACGCAGTTTATCTTTTAGCATAGCTGAATCGTGAATGTCAAATATGTTTCAATCTTTCCAACGTTCATAGTACACAGGTAAAGAGCACTGGTGCAAACCTGATAATTTCCCCATCACCAGTGTACAGTCATCTCTTGCCTCATTTTACAACAATGTATCTCTTGTCGTATTTCGTATATCTTTCAAAAATGGCAATAAATCTGCAATTAAACAGAAAAAGAGGAATGTAAGAGTAATTCCTTCTAATTCTCGAAGCATGGCACACGACTACTATTTTCAAATTTACTACACTTTCAACTACTTTTTTTTGCTACGTATGTTTATATGAATGTTTTGTGGGTTTTTCTTTTGTTTTAAATTCGCTTTAGTTTGGGAGTTTTGTTCGGGCGGGGGGGGGGGGGAGGGGGGGAGGGGGGGGGGGGGTATTGTTGTTTTGTGAGTTTTGTTTGTTGTTTTAATTGTTATTTGTTTTCTTTTTCTTGTTTCTTTTAGTATTTTGAGGTTTTTTTTAGGAGAGGTGTGGAAGACGTGTTTTTCTTCAGTTATATAAATTTCCATGATATGTTCACGAAAATTCGAACTTACGCGAATACCTAGAATAGGCGGTTGAAATGCGTAAGATACACTGATTTACACATAACTGGATTGCTGGAACGATCATTAGTCACATATAGAAAAATGTCTTACCTGCCGCCATTTAAATAATATAATTTGATGTCTGCGAGAATGTTTATATTCCAATAAGACTATTATCTTCGCCCTGTGATTGGTCGAAAGCGAAAGCTGGCGTAGTTTTTTTCTGTGTTTATGGTTCCAGTAGTATAATTATGTTAATGTGGCGTCTCCACGAGAAATATTAAAAATGAGACACACCCACTAACTTCACACAGCAGAAAGGATAAGCTCAAGTGTTAAGCGGATGCACAATACTAAATCTCAACACAACCAAAAAGCCGAATGAAGTGTTGTTTAAATTATAAATCAGTTTACGACGAGAACTGAGATGGCTGCACGGTATATCGATAAACCGATATATACCGGTATTCAAACCAATATCGATTGAATACCGGTGTAATTACAAAAATATCGGTTAATCGTCATTATTTATTTTCCCACAATTTAATTTTCAAGACGACTTGAGTTTTTTAAACTGTAGCCCTGAATGAATAATATTATCCTTTATCCAAGGAATCGTCTGTTTGTGCCCTCGTAATATCCAAATTCAGCAGTTGAAAAAATCATTTTCAAAAATTTCAACAAAACTGTATCATGTGATCCCTCATTGGAACAATCCCGTTGAGCTCGTTCCAATGAGGGGTCACATGATATAGTTTTGTTGAAATCTTTGGGGAAAATCTGATAAATTCATTTTGAAAATAATAAATTTTGATATCGTCTGCGTTGGATAAAGGTTTTTCGAACCGCATCATCAATGTATGTTAATTTGTTCCGACTGTGATGCCTGGAGTCTCGATCGTGGTACTTGTGTTCATATATCGAAACAGTTTTCGATATACAGGTATACCGCGGTATTTTTTTGAATACCGATACCGGTATTCAGGTTTCAATATCGTGCAGCCCAAATGGAGTGACCTCGACTTTAATCTGATTATTGATTATTTCTTCAGTGACGTCACGAGGTACACGAGATATTTATTTACTAAACTTGTTTTTGTTAAAAGGCGCCTTGTTCATTTAACAATGTGGGTTTTGGATTATGGGTAGGGTTCTACCGTGTCACTGTCAATACATCACAATAACGTATAATGTTGACGATGTACAAATTTTTCGCAGCAATGGACAATTTTCAACATATTTTAGTTACTGTTGACAAAAAACAACTGCCGATTTTGGAAAGTAAGTTTTTCTTCGATATTGTCGCGAGGATTCCATTCCATCCCATTCACGTAGATTCTTCATTTTTCGAATCCTGACCTATCTCAACATAATTATCTTCTTTAACCCACTGACCCCTGATAGTATCTTCCATATCTGTAAAGTGTCATCAATTGGAAGAGTCAATATTTGTTATTTGGTAGACGACCAACCAATATTTTCAACGTGCAGCACCACGGCTGCACGTTGACAATCTTGATTGGTCTGCATCACAAATTCACTGAGCAACTTATCTACTTTATTATTTCAGGTCGTATCAAGATCCTGCCCCGGAAAAGCGGCCGCCCTGGTCCAAGGGGTTAATGGGCGTATTAAGTGTTTTATCACGAAAACAACTTACACCACACATAGATTGGTACACTGAAGGTGCTATAAGTAGGTGGGGCCATGTGTTCTGTATTTTGGGACGAAGAACTGGGGACTGTGGGGAAGTAGGTTTGTCATGAAAATGACAACATTCGATTATCGAGTTCCGTTCCGTCTGCGTCGGTTCTTTCGATGCACTATTCCCACTTTTCGTTTTGTGGAGTAAGATAAGAGTTTCCTATGGCAAACATTAAAAATTTTTCGACGTCTGTAGCGATGAATTTAAGTATAAAACATGTTTATAATTGTGCCAATGGTCCCGAAAATAGATTTCTTCACATCTTTGCAGACTTCAATTATAGACATCAAACTTTAGCATCTATTGGAAAATGATTTGTCGTTCTAGGACTTACTATTACCGGTTGGTATTTGCGGTGTTATTAACATTACGACTCGATTTGATAACTTGGTCTATCGAGTATCTAAAGTGGAAATAGCTATGTTTTGCTGTGAAGATGTGAGCAAGGAGTAATTTAACCCGTTGAACACGAGTGGACGCCTTTTCGGCCCAGGAACATGATACATCATTATTTCATTAAATAGGATGCCTGCTATGTGAATGTGTGGGATAGACCAATAAATATTTTCAACGTGCAGACTGAGGGCTGCACGTTGAAAATATTTATTGGTCTACCCCAAATAATGAATATCGACTCTTTCTGTTGCTGTCATTGAACTGACATGGAAGATGCCACCAGGCCCACATGGTTAAGCGGTATCGAATCCCATTTTTTGCTGATTTCTTTTACGTTTAGCGATGCTCCACATTGGTAACACTGGCAAAAGGGGAAACCAGCATTCCGAAAAAGACACATTTACTCTACCGTCAGAGAGTCATTAATAATTCACTTCTCAACCTTTTTGATTCTCATAATGATGAAGGAACAAAATCATCTGAATTGTGCCGAACGAGTAATGGTCGCTACAACATGCGGAATTTGACGGAAATCCACGAACATTGCCAAACAGCTCAGCTGTGTTTTGAGCGAGAGTCAAGGTCGCGTTATTAAACCGATTTCTACTGGACATTTGACCACTAATACACATTAGCTCTTTCGGTGGCTGTAACAAATGTGAACCAAACGGATGCACTTACAAACTGGGGCCAGTTACGGACATAAATAATACCTAGGACTGAGAGTAACAAAAAATAGTTAAAAAAACAAACAATTTTTATAGGAAATCCAACATTCAATGGATGACATATCGTCCTTTCAAAGCGCTAAGGCGCTACCTGCAATACTACATCAGTATCGCAGATGGTGCCTTGTTGCACTCAAGGTACGATACACTAGCAATGGCCCAAACTGCAACGCAATATCTTGACAAATACTTTGAGAAATGATAAAGGTCGCGACACCCAAGAAAGGTTTCAGACGCCTTCATCCCAAGCCCAAATGTTCCAAGAAACATGCACTGTTATGTCATGTGTCTCAGATGGCCATTATATCTATTAACATGAAAGATTGTCCTGACGTCTGAGGATTGAATATAGGTGCGCAATCATTAGAGAAAAGCGATACATTTCTACTTACTGTAGGCAAATTTGCTATTTAAAGTAAGTTATTCCCTGGATGTGAGAAGACGCGTCTTTCCCGGGGATATGTTGTACAACTCTTTTTGTCTTCTTTTTATCTTGTTACTGTTTTCCTCTGGTCCTATCGATTCTTGTCAGATTTCATGGGACGAGCTAATGTTTGGAAGCTTCCGGTGACTTCCCCAACAAATCCACAAACAACGAACGCATTCAATAAAATCTCATTACAGCTTGTCAGTTTAACCCTCTGCACTCTGACATCAAAATGACAAAGTTTTCGGCAGCAAATATTTCCCGTAATGCAATTTCATATTTAACCAAATATACATTGTCTGACAGGGCTCAATGGGCTCTGTCAAACAAGATATTATTGGTTAAATTCATAGTTAAAAAAGAGAAAAACAGAGTGATTGGAAAAAATTTGGTTGCGCTACCAGAGTGCTAGGGCTGAAACGATCCTAAGGAACAGAAACAATGTGTAATTAAAGTCCTACCTATCCAGTGCATCCAAGTTCAACTATTTTAGCTCAACGGGTTTTCCACCGTATGAAACCACAGTTTTGTTACCTTATATGTATTTCAAAGCAAAACACAAAGCATAACAAACTTTATTATATTGCCTGGTTTAAGATTCTATATAAGAAAGTGAAAATAATTTACTACCAATTCTCAAGTCTGAAATACCATAAATTTCAAATAAATATATACATATTATACGTCATAATGGAAGTTATGGTGTATAGAACACTAACAATATCTGTGTGGCTCACATAGTTGACAGCAGGTGTCAACGGTTCCTGACAGTCTGCTACAGCATTAGTACCAGAACATTAATATAGTTCAGAAAATATGTAGCACAACTTTGAATGTAGCACACATACCTGATCCTCCTGTCCCACGTTTTGATAAGGTTTCAAATTTTCTCTCTCTTTCTTTATTTCTTGCCATCATGACAATGTACCTACAAAAAACCCCACTGTTCATGAGTGGTTTCAGAAAAAAATATTTGACGAGAATGAACGTTTTTAATTTAGCTCGGGGATGAAGTAGCTGTCTTTACATATATCAATAGGGTGTTTCCAATAACTGCATCGGTGGCGTGAATCCTGTAGTATGTCACTCCCATCCCCCACCAGAAAAGTGTTTGTCTCGTTAAGCTGCGTACCAGAATGCTATTGCCCGATTGTAATCGACCAAGACGACAAGCTCATTTTAAGTGGAACACCTGAACACAGACTCGAAGTTAAAACACATGCCCCTATATTTTCACAAGGAATGCCCAAAGTATCCAGCATTACTGAAAATGTGAGGTGGACTGCATTGTTCAAAGACCTCGGTGTAGGCATAAAACTGCACACGCAGTTGCAAGTTCGGTGATAGGTGAGCCGGAATAGCCATCGAGAGTAGTCGTGGTAATCGGCAATGTCGTGGTAAAGGTCTTGGCAAGCTGTTCCGGCTTTTAGCATGACAATATAGATTAACTCAGCTAATTGTGGTGAGTTTTGACTCCTTGTCTGAATATCGCCACATAAAGAATATGCATGTGTGCGAAGAACAGTCCAGCAACTTCAATTTTCTTATCGATGAAACATGGCGCCCAACCTCTAATATCTGGAGACTTGCTTTAGAAGAAGCCATGCTTTACTTATTATCATCCTAACAAAAAAATTATTAGAAGCCAGACATATACTTGGCGGCTCTCTTATAAATTAAAAAAGTAGTAAGTAAACCTTCATTTTAAAAGATCGTTTAGTAGGCAAAATGTCTTGACATTTAAGAATTTGTTAAAAACTATACTTTCGACACAGCCGAACTCTTTAAGAACATTTCTGTAACCCTCGATAACATCGAGACTTTTGTAATCATCTCGTCAAAAAAAAAATAACCTATATGTAAAAAAGATTTTTTTTAAAAAGCCCTCAGAAGATAATGTGAGCGAAAATACAGCCTTCAATGCAATTTTCAATAAAGTCCAATGACAAAGTAAAGTCATGTTTTATAACGATATTCTGCGGAAGAATTAACCAGCTTTGAAGTGGACCTGGCAAATATTGCATAACGTAACTAATAAACCGACAACCTCACAACCATTATCAAATATATTCATTTCCAGTGAAGAAGGCATAACAGATCCGGATCAAACGGCATCCCAGCTTCACAAATACAGAAGAGTCGCCGCAGACTGGTCGCAAACCACACGTGGGCAGTGATGACCACGCAAGAGTTTATCAGGTAATAAAAATCATCAGTGGCACAATTTTAATTAATGAAGCACCGGGTTGTACCCGGTGCTTCATTAATTAAATTTTTGAAGATTATTCCTATATTTAGTGTTTGGAATCTAATATTACTGCGTCCGTGGAAATACTGCCCACTCGTGGAAAGTGACCAGTCCACAGCGGCCGTATAGTATTTCGCAAATAGAAGTAAAATGCATGGTGACGGCGTACCACACATCGTTTCTGACTTCACGAAATTCCTAAAAGGGAACCATCCTAACAACTTTTTCTTGCCCCAATTACCGAACATAGAATTATCCCTAAAACTTGTAAAATTGCGGAAAAAAACTAATCCAACTTCAACAAGATTTCCAGCCATGGTGTGAAAGAAACAATATCTGAAGTCGCACAGCCCTTATGCCACATATTTAACCAATCGTTTTCCAAGGGAGAAGTTCCTCATAAAATGAAATTAGCCAAGGTGGTTTCTATCTTCAAGAGTGGAAACGCGCAAGAGCTATAGCAGATTTGTAGAAAATTTATAGTTCATGAACTATCGAGTAACTTTCCAGGTAATTCATAATTCCACACATTTTCTGGGGGTGGGGGAGGGGGTGGGGTGGGGGTGGGGGAGGGGGTGGGGGTGGGGTGGGGGGTGGGGGTCATCAAGCTTAAAAAAACTAGCATTTTATTTTATGGTATACCTCCACCCCTTGATCCCAAGCACTTTTCATATCTGTACACTTTTTCTCATTGTATTCAGTTTCAGTTTCTTTACTGCATTAAACATTTATATGTTTTTGACAAACAATAACATAATATTCAATGGAAACAGTGCATATACATTAACATGAAGCAGAGTTTGAACAATTTGAGTTGCGGGGGAATAAAATAGTCTGTGTAGTGCTCTAGACAAGTGGTAGAGACCATCTGTGAATTTTCAGGTCATTTTCTCCTTTAGTCATGATAGTCTTTGACACTGGACTTTATGATCAAACAATATTATCAAAGATTTTCCTCGCGGTCAGCATGAAGCGGTTATGGAAACCATTCCCAATGCGAGACTTTCCCAATTACCTCCTACTTTTTACCAATTCCAGAATCCACAATCAGTTCTATCGTACCACAACTTTAAAATGAAGTGACATGGGTCTTCTCTCTCAATTGGGTTAAAAATTAACCACAATCAACTGGGTTGAGTGAATATGAACCCAATTGGGTTAAAATTCACACAACCCATTTGATGTGGGTTGATTTTTAACCCAGCTGAATTCAGAATGTTTATAGCCAACCAAGACTTGACAAGAAATTTCTGCCAGGGTAATTTTATCATTGTCTAGAAGACACCTGTCCATCACTCCAGGCAGAAGTACCTGTTTTGTGGTGTTCGAATTATGCCCAAACGGTAAAGCATTTATGACAGATGAACATCAAGTCTGGACATTATGTGCCTACACACATTCATGAGGTATAATGTATAGCATTGCATGTTGCGGTCATCTCCACAATTTTCTGCTGTTCATTTCGTTATTTTGACTTTTGATATTGTTTGTGAGATGGTTTATTGTTGATAAATTTCATTTCATTTTCAAATCAACGAGACAGCATCTGCAGCTGTGTACATGTATATAAGGAAGTACTTATCTGAGGATTTAACAGTTAACCCTTTACCTAACGAATCGTCGCGTCCGCCCGCGTAATTTTCAAATTAACCAGTGGAAAAAATATAATTCACAAACACTTTTAACAAACCATAGCATGTGACCACTCACTGGGACGAGCTCGTTCCAATGAGGGGGTCACAAGATATGGTTTTGTTGATTTTTATATCCTGTGCTTTGTTGAAGGGTTAAATTGAAAAAGAAACAGGTTATCATATTTACTTGGTTACAAGCTGTATATGGTAGCTTCGGAAATTTATAACAGCATTCACACATTTATTATACGCATCATGGAGGTCCGCACTCGTGCTTTCTTTAACTGTAAAAAAGATAGACAAACAAAGATTTTATAACGTACCTTACGCTACACCTAACACCATCAATATTTTTACTAATACATGTACAGAAAAGATAGAAGTACTATTGTGCTAGTGTGGGGGAGATACTATAAGTTACATGGCGTGTAGCTGGCTGATACATTTCCATACAAGGCGATGAGTGTTCATATCAGGTTCGGCGAAGCCGAACCTGATATGAACACTCAGAGCCTTGTATGGAAATGTATCAGCCAGCTACACGCCATGTAACATATTTATTATGTCGAAAGTCCATGTAAATCAAGCGATTAATAATTTTCTCCATAAACAAACAACGGCCCGGAATTTATTTTTCAGGAACCACTATTGATAGCACCGCGCAGAATCATGAACAGTAACAGGCACCGGTACGTGTAACCATGGTAATTGTAAACAAATCATCACTTTGCGAAGGGCGATTGCCGTACTTGTTTACAAATAAAACGAATCGCTGCTTGCCACTGAGATCAGTGCTGCTTGCCAACTCGGCATAATCTGGAGGCCCCTTGCGTACATTTACTGTTGTTACTACCTAAAAAGGACTAATAAAGCAGTTTTGAACATTAAAAATCACTCTTTAAAACAAAGAACTTTTCAGACTACAAATATTATCTTCTGCCCATCTTTTTACATATTTAATGTTTTAAATCACAAAATACGGTATCTTGAAAATATTTTCGGAACCTAATTTCTCTTATTTTGTTTTAATTCAGATTTTGAAAATTCGAAGTGAGGGGAATTGCATCAAAATAGTAATGGCGGCTACTCACCTGATATTAATTAATATCAGGTGAGTAACCCGATACGGTGGAATCTTTAGAAGGTATTCCAGCATTTTGATTGGACAAACTAACTTTGAGACATAATAAAAGAAAAATACAATGCGTGACGACAATGAAATATGTTTTCAGAAGAGGCTGAAAGCCGGAGTGAAAACTTAATATTTCTCAACGTAACGTAACGGCCAAAACCGGCCAGTGCAATTCACAAAAATCGCCAATTAATTTTCATAATTTCTGTCATTTTTTGTCTCAAAAACATAGGTTACGACCCCTCGTTGGAACGAGCTCGACGAGATCGTTCAAATGAGGGGTCATAACCTATGTTTTTTTCAGACACAAAATGAAAAAAAATTAGTTATTCAAGAATTTTGTTTGCGAGCTTCGTCTGCTTTTCATGTTAGGTAAAGTTTTTTCAAGTCAGGAAGGAGATCATGTTTTCACCAACTCAAAGCAGTGGATATTCGTTTTTATATTTTGGTTAGGATGTTTTAATTTCAATTAAAGCACCCACACGCCAAAAAGATGCATTGACTTCGACCAAAACTAACTGTGACATGCGCGTCTCTTCCGATGAGATTTTCTGCTCTGTCAAACCACCTTTCAATAGCCATGAAACATGTCTTTTAAAGTAGCATATAATAAAATCGACTAACTGCTGAAAATAATTAACCAGCCTAATTCGTGTGCGATGCTATAGGCAATAGAAAGGGGCTAAGATCTTTAAAGGTTAAAATAACGTTGGAAAAATCATTTCCCGACGAGTTTTCGTTTTTATCAATACAAACTTTGTCTTTTGAGGATTCAAGCGAATACCAGAGAAGACATGAAGAAACTACAGAAATAACACCGGTATATTTGTTTGTTTATTTTTATTTCACACTCTGCGTTGTATCATGTCCACAACACATGTATTTATGTTCCAATACGACTACAATACTAACCCTCTGATTGGACGAGTGCTCGCATAGTTTTTTCTATGTTTACAGCTTCAGTAGCATGTGCTACCGTTTGACGTCGCCAGGAGAATTATTTGAAATAAGATCACCCGTTTCGCAATTATTTCATCAACGGAGTGACTTGTATACTGCTTCATCTTTCTAGATTTTTCACGTCGCGGAACACACGAGAGGTTTATTTACTAAATATGTTATCGTTAAAGATTGCATTGTTTATTTTTCCGATGTGGGTGGTTTTTGGCTATGGGTGGGATCTTATTGGAACATATACGTTATTGTGATGAACTGACGGTAACATGGTCAGAGGTTTGCGGCTCGGAGATATGATCGACCTCGACGCTCCGCGTCTCGGTTGAACATCAACTCCAAGCCGCAAACCTCAGACCATGTTACAGTCATTCCATCGCAATAACTTATGTTTTCCACTTTGGAGGACTCACACCACTAATCTGAAAATTTCTATAGGGCGCTCATTTGATACATACATAAAAATGTCACCATCTGCGCCAACTTATGGGAGAGGTAGGGGCCTGCGAGCCTCCAATTTCGGATATAATCGAATCCGGAATCAAATCAGGCACCATATTTCGAATCGAATCGAATCCCGAATCGAGTCTCAGCGCTTTTCATGTAGTGGCTATTGCACCTTCTTACAACAGTAATATTGTCAGTCTCCCCTGAAGTATTGTGTGCAAAGGCGACTCGTGTAAATGAAGAAAAAAAAACGGAATATTTCTTAACGAAATCAATCTAATTTACGAAGCGGAACCCATTTGAAGTCTTCTTCTATCTACAGGTTTCTTGCACAGGAGACCTGATGATAGAAGAACAGTTCAAGAGGGGACACTTTGTAGGATTTTGACAAGATCTAAACGATTTGAAAATATTCGAATCGGCGCAAGTGAAATCGAGTCTAATCGAATCATGGGACTGTTTCGCAGAGCCCCAGGGAGAAGGCGTGGTAGTTGCCATAAGTGATCACCATTCAACACAAAAATTTCTCGACGATTTTAAATTTCCCGATGCCTCGAAATCTCCGATCGTTTTTTTTTTTTTAAGAATATACTTTGATGTCTGTTAAAAATAAATATCACATTTTGCGTGGCAATGTAAATTGAATATTTACAACACATATCAGACATTATTGACCAAAAACAAGTGTCAAGATTTGAAAGTTGTACAGTGTTATTAGTTTTTTGTGCAAGTGAAACGCGATGATGTTTGATGAAGGGAAAGCTGTTACGCAGTGGAGTGCAGGGGGCATAACATTTGGGGGATGTGACAACGCCACCACCCACCACCCCACTTCACCGCTGTGAAAAACAACAGCAAAAAAACATCTGCCGATCATGGCTTCGTCGGACAGAGGTTTGGGAAGAAATTATAGGATACCGCGTTGGGCAGACGTCCTTCTTTGCCTGACGAAAACATAATACTCAGTTGAGCAAAATCTCTTGCTTGCTCGACAAAAATGTACACACCCACTCTCTAAAATCAGCTGAGTTACAAATCAACCCAAGTCAATTGGGTTGAGCCACTTGAGTGAATATTACTTAACAGATTTTAGCATGCAGATTAGAAAGTGCAATAAATCCCCGACCCGATATATCGGTAGCATTCCATATCCAGGGAGAGAGTAACTAATAACAAATAATTATTATATCCACGACCTGTTGAAAGCACCCAGATGGTCAGGTACCTCTACCAAGCTGGTGTGTAATTGACAGCACTGTCATAAAACTCTAATATATATATATTGCCTGCCGGGTAAGTATTTTATCAACGGAAAATATATTTGTAGCGTAAAAGTCTATTATAAAAGCAACTGGGTATGTTCTAAATAGTTGGGCGATCTGACCGAGCTGTCGGTTACCGACACCCTACAGCCCCCCGTCCACGCCCCCCTTCCCCCGAAAAAATATATTTGTTAGTTACGTACCTGATGGAGTAACATCTTTCGAGTCATCAACCGTCATGGGTTGGGAAGAGTTTCAGCGTTGATTGACTTGACGCCATATTACGTGTCAGTTTGAGTTACGATGTTTTTCTCTGACGTTCCAGCAACCAGTTTTATAAAGCTCAATGACTCACACCCGAGAAGTTGTTTACCAGGCGCCAGTACTATAGACCTTTTACAATTGTATTTGCCATAATTGTATTTTCTGCCTGTGAACGAAAGTAAGTGGAGTGAGCCATTTGCGATTCAAAACACGTAACAATTTACCTACCGGTAAACTGTCACATTATTTAAACGCTAATGGTTCATTTCGACCGTTTATAGCCATATGAAGGAAATGCAATTCTGGAAAATACACCTGTAAAAGGTTCATAGTGTTGGCTCCAGGTCCTATTATAAAAGTAAAGCAGAATTTGTCTACCGCAATGAATCAATACTGCTTCACACGGGACATGGCACTAGTACGTATATATCGCATATAGTGTTCAACCAACTACAAAAAATGGCCGCTGACCGATTACTGGTTATTTGAGCTCACAATCGGCCGATTCCGATTGTAATACCGTGCGCTACTGGACAAGTCGAGGCTCGCAAAGAACTACATTAAATTGAACATATTTTACAGTGTTTACAGTCCGCTCACTACTAGATAAATCGAGACTCGAGGGAGCTACATTAAACTGAACATTGAAAATATTTCACAGTGTTATGCTCCGTCAACTCAGGTCCGGCAAAATTACCAGTCCCGCACACTTGGGTGGAAAACGTAGCTCTCAGAACCACGCTTACCACTCAAGTTCGCGCAACTGGTAATTTTTACTGCGACCTGAGTCAATTGAGTGCAACCTTCACCTTTCCGGTATGAACTGTCGATTGCCGCAAGTGCGCTCCATTTACATGTCGTTTAACTTGTACATCCCGTAAAGGGACGTCTAGAGACATTATGAACATACATTGTAGTAGTTTATCAACTTTATTTAAAGGTATCATTGACATCATTTTACTTTAACAATTGAACAATTGCACAAAGTGCTTAGCAACAATCGGTTGAACCGATGTTCCAGGAGCCATTCCGTTGCCATCCTATTGAGGTGGCCGGTTTCGATCATCGGTTGAACACTAGTCGCATATGCATATGTATTTTTAATGATATGACAATAGGTTTACAAATAGAGCCAATTGTGACAGGAAAACCAACAATGAAATGCCATATCCCTATAAACCATCGAAATGTTAAAAATACAAAAAAGAAATGAGAGTTTTTCCGTCACATGATCTCACCCTTTTCCAACCATTAAACTCAAACTGTAAAAAAGGTAAAACAGATAATTCAGCATTTCGGTAGTAGGATGTCATAGTGGCTATATCGAGTAACTAAAGGGGACAATTATCGAAACAGACCCTC
The DNA here is from genome assembly GCA_031216915.1 of Pictodentalium vernedei. NCBI lineage: Eukaryota > Metazoa > Mollusca > Scaphopoda > Dentaliida > Dentaliidae > Pictodentalium > Pictodentalium vernedei. The sequence goes on from CM062297.1 coordinate 320,927,140, forward strand.
CAGTATCCACCCTCAGCAAATCACCAAGATAGCACAGTAAGGACGTCACCAAGAGATGAGCCTGATCAGTCAAGTCATTCTTGCGTTAACTGATGAAAACCGAAATCAACAGGGCAGCCGTGCCAAGATCAGTATGGCTACCGTGGTCGCTATATTGAATATCGAATACGGAAAAATGTCGAAAGGAATCTTCCAACACCCCACCTCAACACACCACCAAGAGCTGAGACTGATCAGTCAAACCATATTGAGTTAATAGATCAAGACCAAAATCAGTATGGTAGTCTTGGCAAAATTAATGTGGCTGCCATAGTAACCCTTTTTGAATAACGCGACTTGGCAATTAATGAAGGAAACTTCTACCACTCATTCTCAACACAGCATCAATACATTTCAGTGAATCACACCCGTTAGGAACATAAGGGTGAAGACGGTTTGGGGTTAACTGGCGGTAAATAAAACGAACATGGCTCCCATGGAGACGTCCTTATGGCTATCGTGGATATGGACAACGAACATTTGTCAAAAGGAACCTTCCACTATCAACCTCAATTCATCACCAAGAGATTACACTAATCAGCTAAGGCATTCTTGAGTTACCTGACGGAAACCAATGTCAAAATGGCTGCCGTGAACACCATGATGAATATTGAATTCAATCAATTATCGAGAAGATCCTCGCATTACCCACCAGCTACACTTCACTAAGGCAAGAGACACGATTGATTAATAAAGGCGTTTTCTTTCTTTTTGGTTACTCCACGCAAATCAAAAGTTTACAAACGGACGAACGGCGTACGGAAGGACAAACACGGTCGCGACATAATGCCCCTCCATATTAGAGATCGGTAACATAGAGATATCAGAGATCTTAGGTAATCAACAGTATGCGTGGTGGTATTGGGCATTTGGCCACTGGACAGGTGTCCATCTGTCCCTACCTCTGCTGCCCAGTCAAAACGAAAGTTGAGAATCAGAAAAGCACATTTATATCACTTGTCTGATTAGAATGCATACTTATCATATGACTCGTCCGTTTTGTTCACTTTAAAACATTTGATATTTTGTTTTCATATTAATCAGTGATAAATAAAGCATTCCGTCAATTTTATTGGTCAGTTTCAAAACTAGACAATTTGATTGGCTGAACAAAACACAACTGGGCTACATTTTCATAATTTGCATAATTAGAGTTGGGAGCTTTCATTGGTCAATTTCAAAACTGAACAATTTGATTGGCTAAACAAAATACAACTGGGTCACATTTGCATAATTTCAGTTGGGAGAATTTACGTTATCTGTCCTATTTAGGGTGGGTTATATTGTATTAATCTTTTACCTACAAGAAAAACGCCATTCAGTTTTTTTTTATATTTTCACTTTTTTCTTCCAAAACATAGGTTATGACCCCTAACTGGAACGAGCTATTTTTTGGAAGCAAAAAATGAAAATTTTTAGTTATACGAGGATGTTTTTTTCCAAGTGCCGTCTGCAACTCAAGTTAGGTGATGGGTTAAAAAGTCATACTAAGTGGCTAATTTGTGCGTGTGTGTGTCATATGATAAATAGAATATGAAATGAGTGTTTTTCTCATATAATATTTATGAAACTCGTCCGAATTTTCCGTTTGGGCTCGCCAAAAAGGAACATTCTTAGACTCGTTTCATAAATATTATATGAGAAAAACACTCATTCCATATCCTCAATATAAACATAATATACATAAACATACTGCACTACGATGAGATCCACGAGAAACTTTATTTTCCGAATTTCCTGAGTGCAGAAGCAACAACTATGTTCTAAATGGCAAAGCAAGGGTTCTAATCACTGAAGAGAAACTTTCCTTCGAGACCAAGTGCCTTGCGAAACTATAATAAAACGCGCCCACTTCTCACTGTTTCATTAAGACAGAGTTTTGGGTTTTATTACAAGTTTGGTCTTTGAAATCTCCATCTACAGCAACACTAAACCATGTGGAAAATGAAAATCTGTTCCGCACATATGTGCGGAACGGTACTCGTTGACGGACTATTTTTAAAAAGAAGCAACATTTCACTGGAATTTTTTATAAATCGTGCACCGCAATTCCAATTTCAATCTCTAGCGATAGCTGAAAATCGTCCACTAAGTCCCACTGGGACTCAGGGGGCGAAAGGGTACCACGGGTTGTCCTCGCAAATTTGGTTGGCGATAAAATGTGTTCTTTTTGTCGATAGTTCTCAAATGAATAGTTCAGTGTCCTTCTAATAATTGTTTTTTTATAGACGTGAAGGCGTGTAATAAACACAGAACGACACACGTGTGTGAACCGGTTAATTGACATTGCACCTAAACCCGTCACACACACGTGTCGTTCAGTATATTTCTTTCTATTCTTAAGGGTGGTAACGTGCAAGAGCCATGGCGGATTTGTAGAAAATTTATAGTTCATGAACGATTGTGTAACCTCCTCAATAATTCATATTCCTATACAGTTTCTTGGGAGGTCCTCAAGCTTCACAAAAACCTGCAAATTATTGGATGGTAGGTCTCCACAGCACTTTTTCTCAGTATATACTGTCTTTGAATTGTAGAAGAATAAGACAGTCTGTGTATTGCTTCAGACTAGTGGCAGAGACCATTGAGAATTTCAGCCCATTTTCTCCTTTAGTCGTGACAGTCTTCGTTACTGTACTTTATGATGATTTTTTCACAGAGATTTTCTTCGTGGTTCACATGGAGTGGGTAGGGAATCTATTCTCAATGTGAGTAAGTCGACACTTGTCCTAATTTCCACCTACTTTTTACCAATTCCCAAATCCGCAAATCACCATTAACCCTTAGTGCCTATTCTACCGTACCACAACTTTTAGACAGGCAATCAAGACTTGACTGGAGACTAGTCCAGGATAATTTTGTCATTGTCTGGAAGAGTTCTGCCCACCACTCCAGGTAGATGTATCAGTTTTGTGGTGTCAAAATTTGATTAAAATCGAATTAGGCCAAAACAGTGAGACATTAATGACAGATGAACATCAAGTCTAGAAAACGGTTCATATCATGGATAACAAGATAATGTTACGTCACGTGCATTTCGTTTTAAAGAAACCAATAATGCCCCCATAAAGTCGATCTTCTGGTTTTCATGCCATTTATGTACCAATTCATGTGGGCGGGCGGTTTTTTATTTTTTTATTTTTTCAATTATCTCTTTGACATCAAAAGTTCATGTTCTTGTTTTTTTTTGTTTTAAGTCTCATAATCTACAGAATAGCATGTGTAGTGGTGTATTCGTCACTGGGTGCAACAAGGCTTTGCAATGATAAAGCACCGTAAAACCTTGGTGCACTCAAGGGACACATTTATCAATTTTATTAACTTGGGTAAAATATATTTTATTTTTTTAAGTTTGCATTGGTTATAGAAGGAGATTAAGCGGTAGCCAAAAGAACCATGCGGAAGAGCGTGAGAAAGAGATTTCGAACTTTTTTTTAGGCCTTAACAATAACTTGTTAGATAATGCAACACAACAATACGACCTTTAAACAGTGATAAATCTAAATAGTTTCAACTCACCTGTTTTAAAAACCTTCGACGAGCTCTCAATCTTTTCAATGAAATGCCTATGACATGGAGGCATATACGTCCTCATCACATTCAGAAAATCCCGTTTATCTGAAAATAAAAAAAACAACAAAATAATAATACAGATCCTGTCAGACAGCAGATTCCACCACCTACGGTCATCCTCAAATATGTTTATCGCATGGTCTGATCGAGTTTCCTACTATTTCAGACTTTCAGGCACAATCAACTAAATGACATACCGGAAGTGATTCCGTTTGTACGTAGTTATAGGTGTATATTTTTCTCATATGTGACCATTATGACGTTCGTGTAAAAAAATATATATGATTGCATCATTTTAATTTGGGCATTCAAACATCTTTGTCAAGTACAGCCATTCAGACAACTTTTTCTGGCATCACAAATGGGAGTTATGCAAGAAATAGAAGAGAACAACCGACAGGAAGGAAACTACTGGTCGCGGACATTTTTTTTCAGGGAATTCCCAACAAAAACCCATAAATAGTCAATTGTAATTTTTAGGGCCAACAATTATCGATTTATTGGTGTTTTAAGGTCACATATTTCTGCACAATGGCTAACCATGACCGTGACAGTTTTACGGGTGGAAGAAGCCGGAGTACCCAGAGAGAACCACTGAGCAACGGCGAGCAACTGTCAGCTCCCAGGCCCAACAATTAATATAAATGTTTATTATATGTTTTTTTAAAAGATATCGATAAATTTTTTACCGATATTTTTCTATATCTATCGTCACGATAGATATTAGGGAATATCCCTCTGTAGATTAATCGAATCACGCAAGAAAATTAGAACGAAATTACTCCGCCGACGAACGTATTTTATATATGTCTAATACACGCAGCAGAGTTATTCCCCTTACATCACATCGCGTATCGATTTTCTGAACGTCTGCATGTTTGTGCCATTGTGGCAAAAGTTGCTCAACAAATTTGACATCACATCACGTATCGATTTTCTGTAAAAATATAAAACAATGGACCAATTTGGGAAATTTAATTTAATGGGAGAGGGTTTTTTTAAAAAGTATATTCGATGAAATGGTGGACAACACGGCCGAATTATGGGCCGCTGAATTTTTATTGCCAGCTGACAAAGACAGTGATTTTAACATGGGATTGGGAGAGCCAGCGGCAACGGAACCCACAATTGACGGGTCATTCCAAATTTTCGCAACAAAAACCTCAAAAGAAACCACAAAATACAATACAAACAATGAGTGGAGATAAATGCCACAATGAAAAGGATCGTGTTCATTGTTGACATTAATGAAAGTCAAGAAAAATATTCCAGATCCTGCATAAATATTAAAAAAAAAACTTGTTCAACCTTAAGTTATAATATAAGATGATTATTGAAACACATTGGGCCATGCAAAATACATTAGGCAGCCAACATTTGGGCCATGCAAAATACATTAGGCAGCCAACATTTGGGCCATGCAAAATACATTAGGCAGCCAACATTTTCAAAGGGGGTGATGAAAGTGAGGGGATGAATCACAGACCTGGTGGTATTGAAATGCCCAAGTGGTAGTTTGTAAAAAGAAATACATGTAACCTGTAAGCACAGGAGGCCCTATATATGTACATGGATAGTGGATTATGATCAAATCACCTGGGCAGGTGGATTGTCCGCGCATTTTGTCCCAAATTAAGAGAAGATACGTAGGTTTTCTGTTTGCATAGTAGAAAATAAAGAATGAGTTGCTGGAATGAGATATAGAATTTTCACGAGCGGCTGGAAGCCGCGAGTGAAAAGTTAAATTCCATTTCAGCCACTAATGAGATAATTGTGTGAAAAATATACATGTATAGAGGATATCTACACTTTTTGAATGGATACCAAAATTATTTCATGAGTGAGGATTGAAGGATTTACATGTATAGAGTGATTTTATGCAGACAAAAAAAATATCCCTATGACCACACACCCACTCCAAGTAGCGGTGGGGTGTGGTCATAGGCGTTTTTCATAGCGGTAAAGAAACATTTTCTCATTAAATCACTCTTAATCCTACAAAATGCATTTTAGAGCCAAAAATTTAAAAAATGCCTAATTGACCGCCATGTGGCCATATCGAAGATAAATCGTTATATCTTTCACTTGTGGGATACGATTTTTCTTTACCCACTGTATTTGAGTGAGTATCGAAATTAGCTCATGAGTGTCTATAAAGGAATTTTAGTTTTCACGAGCGGCTGAAATTCTTTTGCAGCCACGGATGCTTTTGAGTGGATACCAGGATAATCTCATTCGTGGCTGCAAGGAAATCTACGTTTTCACTCGCGGCTTTCCGATACTCACTGAAAAACAGAAGATATTATTTTTATTATACGCGATGCGTTGTTTTTATCGCGATTAAAAACGATGGAAGGTGGTCTCTTTTATGCAATCATTACTGCGAAGTGGAGAATAGGTATCCTCTATATTTCCACGAGTAGCAAAGCCACGAGTGGAAAAATGTAATTTTTTCATGTTCATGAATGAAATATTTCGGTATTCTTTCCAAAAGTGTAGATTTCCTTTTTATTATAAGTCATTGTTCACTTGGGGAGGGGGAGGGGGGGGAGGGGGGGGGGGTGTGCTCCAAAATGCAGTTTGAAGGATTTACATGTAGAATTATTTTATGCAGACAAACATTTCTCGCTATCTTTTAAAAAGTACGTTCGTCGGCGGAGTAATTTCGTTCTAATTTTCTTGCGTGATTTGATTGATCTGCAGAGGGATATTCCCTTATATCTATCGTGACGATAGATATAGAAAATATCGGTTAAAAATTTCTCGCTATCTTTTAAAAAACATGAATAAAAAATTACTCCTATGACCACACCCCAACCCCAAGAAGCGGTAGGGGTGTGGTCATATGCGGTTTTTTTTGTTTGTTTTTTTTTCATAGTGATAAAGAAACATTTCCATATAAAATCACCCTAAATCGTTCAAGAAGCATTTTGGAGCAAAAAAATAAAATAAATAAATGCTTAATTGACCCTCATGTGGTCTATAGTGAAGATAAATCCTTATATCTTTCACCAGTGGGATACAGTACAATTTTTCTCTTATTCATATTTCATAAAATTTAATGTGATAGCATATAATAAAAGAAAATATAGAGGATACCTAGTGTTTTTTCAGTTACTCTTTACCTGAACAAATCATCCAAAACCGCCTGCATAAAAAAAATTAACATCCTATTTTTTTTCATTTTTCTCTGCCAAACCATAGCTTATTACCCCTCACTGGAACAAGCTGTTTGGGCTCATTCCAATGAGGGGTCATAAGCTATGGTTTGGAAGAAAAGTTTGTTTTTTTTCGTCTGCAACTAGTGTTAGGTAATGGGTTAATAATCAGTGATTAATCAAAACATCAACATTAGGGATACCGGTAATATAAAAGTTTTGTTTATTATTGAATGGTATAGCCAAACATACATGTAGTATACATTTTAACCCTTTACCTAACGTAACGGCCAACACCGACCAGCGCTACACAAGAAAATCAACATTAAATTTTTAAAATATTGTAATTTTTTGCTTCCAAAATATAGGTTATGACCCCTCATAACTTCAATGAGAGGTCATAACCTATGTTTTGGAAGCAAAAATTGAAATTTTTTAGTTATACGAGATTGTTTCAATGAGAGGTCATAACCTATGTTTTGGAAGCAAAAATTTAAAATTTTTAGTTATACGAGATTTTTTTTACGATTGTCGTCTGCTACTAGCGTTAGGTAAAGGGCTAAAACAACTTTTCACAGTACTGTACATGTATATACATGCTCATAAATTCACAGGAGTTTGCAATGTTCAGGGGAAAATTTGAAGTGACAGGTAAGAAAAAAATCCACCTGTCATGTGTGACAGGTAGAAATTTTGAAACATTTCAAGGCCTGATGTCTGCTGAGGTCTGATGTTAGTTGTCGATATTCATTTTTGCGATTATTCTCTGAAGATAATTACGGCATGGGTTCCCAAGAAAAACGGAGGGAGGAAAGCTTTAGATTTATAAAAATGAAAGGGTTGAACAAGTTAAATAAATTAAATTTGGGTTCGACGATTTATCCCATAGATACCCCATAGAGCATCACAGGTTCCCCACAGAACATCGTGGAGCCATACACAAACATTATCGCACCCTTCAAGTGCCACTTTACGAAAGTTACTTCACTTGGTCGAGTCGGTGGAATAAGACGGCAAATAACGAAAAATACGTTTATATATATTTATCCACAACTAAATTATCAAATATTTTCAATGAACATGTCTTGATGTTGTTGGAATAAAATTGAAAATATTTGGTAATTTAGTTGTGGATAAACATAATATAAAAGTATGTTTCGTTATTTGCCGTCTTACATGTATTCAAACCGACTCGACCAACTGAAGTAACTTTCGTAAACTGGAACTTGAAAGGTGCGATAATGTTTGTGTATGGCTCCATGATGTTCTATGAGGTATCTGCAATGCTCTATGCGGTTCTATGGGGTAAATCGTCGAACCGTTACATTTTAATACTTATGCAGAATGTAGGGATGGTAATAGTGAATTTTGTACTTTTATTTGTCAGACAGATTTACATGTAGTCGCATATCTGAAGATGGCATTGCAACATTCAACCTGCAACAGGATAATGAATCGACAAGAAGAAATACGGGCGATGATATAAATTTGTTGAAAACTTTTCTGTATGAAAGAGGCGATTGACGATACCCAGAAATCATTCCTCCCAATGAACTTTGTAGTATACTATCAGAATTTGTTTTGTTGGTGAAAAAAAGGATGGGAGTGAATATGAGCCTGTGTCACTACGAGCATTCTTGTCCTCTAAGACCGCTATCTACGTCAAAAGAACTATCCAGTCTCTATTATAAATGACCATCAGTTCTCGGCATGCCGAGAAACACTCAAAAATAAACAAAAACAGTTGAAATCGATGGGTAAAGGAAATAAAGAGAGAGCAGCTGACTCATTATCGAAGGACGATATAGACCGCTTTTATGAAGCTAAAGTTCTTGGACCTTTCACACCCAGATCATTACTGAACTCTATGTGACTAATGTGCACAATGTATTTTGGAATGCGCACAGGGGTGGAAACTCATTCTCTGAAATGGGGAGATATTGAGATTAGAGAAGACGACGAGGGACATGAATATGTAATATATACCAAGAACGGCAGACCAAGACAAGGACAGGGGAAAATCCACGTGATTTTCGCAAGACGAAACCAAGAGCATATGCCACTGATGACACAATGAAGGACCCTGCTAGGTTATATCGTCTGTTTGAAGCAAGACGCCCCATTCAAGGAAAGACCCCGGACAGTCAATTCTTTCTGGCTATCAATCATCAGGGTTGGTTGAAAGGAAAGCCATGGTTTAAGACAAATGCACTTGGCCTGAACTCTATTTATGCAATGATGAAAATTATGTTACACGATGCCAACATTGAAAGTGACAAAAGACTTACCCCGTACAGTGTTCGCAAACATCTAATTCAGACCCTTAATGATGAGGGGGTTCCTCCACATCAGATCATCCAAATTTCTGGTCACAAGAATGTGAACAGCCTGCTGAATTATTCCAAGGTAAATCCAGAGCAAAGCAGGCAAGTCACTTTTGTCTGGAAATGAGTCTGACACCATTCAAAATCAGCCATCACTTGTGAGTAAAAAATCTCAACACAATCAATCATCTACTTTTGCACATAAATCTTCATGTGGCACTTCGTCATTCTTTGCAACCGAAACAACTGATGTTAACACCAGTTCCACCATCGATTCTCGTTGTCGTACCGACGTGGCAACACCCATTTTAGTGGGAACACGTTCATTGAACAGGTAAATGTGTATTATAGCTCGTCTCAAAGTAACAAATTTAGTGTTGCGAATAGTCCACAAAGGAAGTACAAGAAAATCCGACTCATAGATAGTGACAGTGACAGTGAATGACAAATATGCTAAAAACAATTTGAACATTTGAAAAATCCTCATTCGTCCTTCATTGAATATTTTGTGAACTGTGTCATGCTTGTGTGCATCTGCGCAGTGCACTTTTGTTATTATTTTTGAATAAATGTGCCACCCATTGTTTTTGGGGAATGTCATAAACCACTTTCACACGCGTTCATTGATTTTGTGTGCGTAACTGACAATATAACCATTTTCTAAGGGGATTTATGTGGAACTATTTTGTTGTGTGGTAGTTTGCTTTTGAAATCGGGGCCAATAAGTAAATGGATCAATTGCGTCAGCTGATTTTTGCTGACATTGTCATCATTTTCTCCACCTCGGGTTTTTGATTGCATTAAAAACTCCACATTACCTCTTTTAATCGCAACAAAAACAACGCAACGCATATAATGAAAAGAATACCTACTGTTTTTGAGTGAGTATCGGAATTACCTCATTCGTGACTGCAAAGAAATTTGATTTTTCACTCGCGGCTTTCAGCCGCTCGTGAAAACTAATATTCATTTTCAGCCACTCATGAGATAATTCCGATACGCACTCAAAAACTGTAGGTATCTTCTATTTCTTCCACCTACTGATATCGTAAATATATAGACCTGAATGTGGTTCCCAGTATGCCACGTGCCATTGAAAACTATAACATATTTCTTCATTTAGATAATATTTACAGAAATAAACTTTTGGTTATTGCTAACCCTTTGTACTCTGGTGGTATCTTCTATATCTGTTGAATGACAACAATTGGAAGAGTCCTTATTCATTATTTAGGGGTAGACCAAGTAGTATTTTCAACGTGCAGCTTTGAGGTTGCACGTTGAAAATATTGTTTGGTCTACCAGCATCCATACTATTTAATGAAATTATGACGTATCATTTACCTGGACGAAAAAGCGGTCGCTTGGGTTCAAATGGTTAATTTCTTATCTTTGTTAGTTTTTTAATAATATTCTGGCTTCGGAAAACATTTCACATTGTGTTTTGCAATTTTAGAAGAAAAAGCCTCAATTTTCCCAGAAAAGGCAACCGTGACACATTGATGTGACATTGACAAAACACAGACTTTTTCCAACACTTCCACAACAACTACTTCTATGGTATCACATAACACTATTAAGATGCCCGAAACCACCATATATTGATTCTGTGCTGCTCTGTTTGAGCTGCAAGTACCCATAATTGTACTTTCACACCTTTCGTTTCAACCCTCATGAAGATCCATTCTGACAAAAAACTTAAATTTTAGCGAATAGCTTTTTAAAGAGATGAACCAGAAAGCTGATTCAAGAGAAGTCACATATGAAGAGAAATGTAGTATTGATTGATGTTTGATAAATTTGGAAAATGGGTAGGTGGGTGAGAGTCAGCGGTCAATTACTGGTACTGTAGAACAAAGCATTGCTCCCAGTGCCAATATCAAGTCAGATTAGGCAGACAAGTTTTCTTATTGATAATATCTAATTTTCTGGTTTTCTGACCAAACTAATACACGTGTGGACGCATTTAATCCAAGCACGGACGGGTTGACTCAGAATGATGCGAGGAGGTCAAAATGTTTAAAAGTGGTTGCGGGGAAAACTAAAACAAAGATCCCTAGACGCCCTGAGTGATTATCCACAGCCATTTCCCTAACAAGTATTTAGTTCCACAGAAATATAATTTTACGAGAAACATAAGCTGCCAGTAGTATGCCAGGGACTTTTCACACCTAGTCTGCAGGACCTCGATGTAGGACCTCGGAAGCGACGTCATGGTCACATAACAACCCCATGCTGCCATAGAAACCAACACGGCGGCCTCCAGCATACAAAATGGACTACAGAAACGCGTATCACCCTAACAACACGCGCTGCTCATGCACATTTGGACCATGTATCACTATGGTAATGACGTCACGACGTAGCCGCTCACACGGGGCACCATGACACCACAATATTGCGCCACTGGGTCACGTAACATGACGTCACTTCCGAGGTCCTGCACCAAGGTCCTGCAGAAAAGGGGTGAAAAGCCCCTGACATACTACTGCTGCCAACAGCAACAACAACAACAAATGACAAAAAATTGTAACAATAATGAAAAGTAATCTACCACGTAACAGATAATTCATTTATTGACAAACGAATAATCGTTTAGGACAAATTAACTGATCGAAATCCAAAAATACATTTTTACTACTCAATATCGGGTGTGTCGTCCTCTGATCTGTAAACGCGTTAGAGACCTCCGCCTCATATTGTGAATTGGAGAACGAACTTGATCCTGACCAACTTGATTTTTTTAAATTTATTTATTTATTTATTTATTTATTTATTTATTTATTTATTTTTATTTATTTATTTATTTATTTATTTATTTATTTATTTATTTATTTATTTATTTATTTATTGTGGTTTGACGGCACTTTCTACATTAGGGTCAGTTTTACGGGTACAGGAAGCTGGAGTATTCGGAGAGAACCACCGAGCAACTGTCAGGCTTCCCAACATACTAATTCCACACAAGCAGGGTTAGCATTGGTTAAAACCTCTCGGCTTGCAACCTACATCTCTACCTTCTGAGCCAACGCGCCCCGACCAACTTGATCCCATTCCTGAACAATATTACACTAAAAATTCTTACCAGCTTGATATTTCCCGGAGTCGCAGTCACGCTCAGGAGCAGATATAATTCTGCCTCCACCCTAGGGCATTGTAAATGTGTGTTTAAAGTGTCTAAATGTCGCTTAATCCTTTACCTAAATGACGATGACATTTGCAAACAAAATTCATGAATAATAATAAGATTTTTTCATTTTTTGCGCAAAACTCATAGCTGATGATCAGGTCATAATCTATGTTTTTGAGACAAAAAATGAAAAATAATGAAAATTGAATGGTATTTTTTATGAAAACGCTGGCCGTTTTTGTCCATTATGTTGGGTAAAGGGTTAATAAACTAATCTAACGCATAGTCCTTATGTAATACATATTGCTAGTCAATTTGTGATTTTCAAAACACTATCCCTGGCCTACGTCTTGGTCTCTAGAGTGGTCAGGCTTGCACTAAAACCGACTTCAAAATTAACATTTTTGTCCAACTTTGGGTATTCATGTCTTTTGTTTTCATAAAACATACGGTCAAAAGTACTTTCGAAAAAGTTCGGGAAAACTGGAGTGATTCAAAACTCTTTGTGCAGCATTTATGAAATCACTGTCGAAAATAAAATGTATCAAAATGGAGTTTATTGGTACACAAGAAGCATTGTATGAAATGTCAACCAAATGCATCTATAGTAGGGCCCTGTGGACTACAAACATCGGGCCGCTTCGAATCAGGCATCAGATTTCGAATCCAATCGAATCTTACCGCTCATCAAGCTGTGGATAGTGCACCTCCTTATAGCCATAGGAATCATCAGTCTCCACTCAGAAATTGTGTGCAGCAGTGACTCGTGCAGATCAAGCTAAATTTGGAATATTCCAGAACGCAATCAATGTAATAGCGGATGCGGAACCTACTTGAACTCTTCTTCTGGCATCAGGTCTCCTGTACAGGAGACCTGCTGACAGAAGAAGAGTTCAAGAGAGGAGACACCTTGTAGGATTTTGAGAACATCTCAACGATTCGACAATTTTCGAATAGGCGCGATTGAAATCGAATAGAATCCAATCACGGGGACTATTTCGCATCGAATCGAATTTCGAAGCTTGACAGGGCCCTAATCTATTTGACTTCTGAACCGTTACGCTGGCAGTTACAAAAATACTACACGAAATTCCAATACAAGTAATCTCTTTAGAGACATTCTTTGTCATGCAATTTGTAGTCTGCTGATGTGAAAAATGAGGTTTGTAATGCAGAGGTTACATTAAGCGATCTCTAAATAATCACTCTAACGTGGTGTCCAGAGACCGGCGTCAAAAATGCTTAAAAATATATTATGTACAGATATAGTTCCGGTCCATCAGGGAAAGGATAGCGCACCAAGGCTTACAGCCACAGCGTTTTAATGCTTCAAATGAGTTGTGTGGCGGAACACAGAATGGACAGACATGCCTGTGTGTGTCATTTTACTTCAGGTTAATTGAAACATTAATTACTCCAAATCATTTTTCATTATTAAATCGCTTCTTATCTGGTGAATTTAGCAGTTATCGCACAATCCAATTGCACCAAAGCCTCATGATGTACTGAAATATAAGCGCTACTTAGGGTTAAAACCAGAATTACCACTGATAATGCCAGCGGCAATAATTTATTTTGATTTTTGTTTTAAAAGGGAAGACAGGGTACCATGATTCGATTCTAACCCACGGTTTGTTCACTGTTAAAAAATCAAGCGCTCACACAAACAGGAGCTTTTATCGGTTTCCTAAAATATACAGTAATTCATACATTTAAAGGAGAAAATCTTCTCAGTTAATTGACTCCTTATCGACTGTCTGAAGACTATAATATTGGACATAAAAAGACAAAACTTTCCACTAGACGTAACCTAACCATAAAACGATAGCACCAGTTCAATCGCCGAGGAAGACAGTTATGTTGACCTTTCGAACATTTTTGATTATTCGGATAGTCGACACGTGTGTCGGTTGAATGAGCCCGGAGACGCTAAAAAAGCAGAACTGTTCCCAGGGCAACACGAAGCATGACCAACGCTGTCTGTGAGCACTCAAAGACCTATCACATGTACCCATGTTAAGATCGTTTGAGTCTATCGTTCATAATGAAATGCTGTGTGGAGATCAGAAGAGTCCACACAGTTTGACGACCTAACACGAAAGGCAGACGGCACTTGTAAATAAATAATAATAACTATTTTTTTATTTTTGCGTCAAAAACATATCTTATGAACTCTCGTTGGAACGAGCTCATTGAGCACGTTCCTTTGAGATGCCATAAGCTATGAAATGAAAAAAAATAATGAAAATTGAATGGTGATTTTTGTGAATGGCGCTGGTCGGTTTTGGTCGTTACGTTGGGTATAGGGTTAAATATGAAAGGCCAGCACTGATAGCATTTACGTTACAATACAGATCGACAATACACGTAAGAATGCAATGCATAAACAAAATACAAAGACGACCGGAACATCTTAACCTTTGTCAGTATTAGAAAACCGGAACGGCTTACTCGCTGCAGTTGTACACATGTCTATGGCACTAACAAGCTTTGCGGACAAAGTCTTGTATGAAAATGAACGAAGACCAAGCATTGCGGACAAAGTCTTGTATGACAATGAACGAAGACCACAGAGACACTTCACCGGTCAAAGAATGGGATGTATATCTGCTGAACACATTTGCGCTGGCTTCAAAATTCAAGAATATATTGTTTATTTGTTGGTGTTTTTGTGGTCTTTTGTCACAATTTGCTATTTGCTTGCAGAAAACGTGGAAATCACCAAAAATACCAGCAAAGAAATTCGGAAAAATGAAGATAGTTATCCTATGAAATGAACTGACAAAACAAATCTTTGCCGGAAATTTCTAATATATCCGATGTTAGGTACGAAGAAAACAAAACGCAGAGAAGACTTTCGCCCACAGTGATTGCCTTTTCCGAGTCTGGAGTTTAGAGTCTTTTATAACAAAACAACAAAGACATTAAAATTACCTACCTTTTCGATGTTGTTCCTAGTGATTATTAATGATGCTGGCGAAATCTTTGTCCTCAGAAGCAAAATAAACATTTTTCGTGAAACAGTTGATAAATGCCTTTTTCATTACTTGAGTCGTTATTGCCATATATAATAGGCTGCTATTCATCTCTTTAATTCATATTTGGGGCATTGATAAAAAATTGACTAAAGTTTTATTGGACAACCCCTAACAAGCTTGGGTAAATATGCGTAAATGAGACTGAGCCACTTCAATACAATTAAGTGTTCGAGAGAAGGTGAAAGGTTTTCGTCATCAGTTGGTCGTTCACCATGATGAAGAATGCCACTATCTCGGATTAATAAATTGTCCTCAATGAATTCTAAAATTAACTCCGATATAAATCTTTTGGTGTTCGTTATCTTCTAATTTCATTGAAACAATGTCTATTAAATGGGCTCCTGTGGACTGGAGCCCATAATGAGCACGAATCATACGGAATCGATGGACGGTGGGTAATTGATAAACGTATTTCTGGTAAAATGGGCAAGTTTCTGCCAAGAGGATCGTCACGATTTTTCCAGTACATCGTGCTGGACTGAGGTGAATCCTTGGAGATGTGTGATGTTTCAGTCTTTTTAACCCACAAACTGTCCTCGACCAGAAAGGGGGCAGAGGCAACGTCTAATGGGAGGGTGTAGTGTAGAGTGGCGCTCCAGGATTCAAAAGATGACACGGTCTCCGCCTTTGTAAGCTCCCACTGTTTGGGGATGCGTGATGGCAAGTCTCCAATTGTAGTGTAAAACTCCGATAATATTGTGCACACTATGACTGTGCTGCTTCAGTTACAATCCACCACCCAACTGTAGTTCTTTTAGACATGGGACGGATAGGGAGCTGTGTCACCACGCCAAACTTGATTTTGCTCTTGGGGGAGGAAAGAACTGTATTCCGTAATACGGACATAAAACAGTACAAGAGCAACACGAAACGAGTCATATGCCCCCTCTTGCAATACCACAGGTAGAACATGGTTCCAAACGAAATTGCTATCAATAACATTCTGCACTGATGTTGGCTCTATCAATAAATAGGTTATCTCCACTTGGTTCAATGAACTCTTCTGCGCTGTTGAGACTAATATGGGTTACTCAATTTCTGATAGACGCTATAAAAGTTTTTATATCATATACACCCGGAACTTAATTAAGCGCCCCTTGAAATGTTTCATAATAGTGAAATTGCTGTTACTGATTATTATGTTTTAATGATTGCTAAGTCTTGTAGTACATTTCTGCGAGTGACACATGATGTTTCTGGTTAATAGCGTACCCCAAACACACCCCCTCGTCCACGTGAAGCATGCTCTCCAAGAATGTCACAAAAAGCACTATCATCCACATGCAATGTCTGGGTATAAAACAAGTGTATTTGTGACTTCTTTTATCAATAAATGTTGACATGGCAAGGAGGAGACTGTCAGAGACACTAAGATGGCAAATCGTTGGCATGCATGCAACAGGCATGTCATTTAAAGCTATTGGAAGGTAACTTGACTATAGTCATTCTGTCATCAACAGATTTGTTCGAAAACATCAACAAACCAACGATGTTAAGGATCGGCCAAAGCCTGGACAACCCCAAATGACCTCTCCTCGGGAAGACCGGATTCTGGCACGCCTCATTAGGCGTGAACCCTTTGCTTCAAACGGGGTTTTGAAACGCCTTTGGCTCCCCAACAGGCGTTTATGCAACAGAACTGTCCGAAACCGTCTCAAAACACTTGGTATGAGGTCCAGAATGGTCATCAAGCGGCCAGCTCTGTCCGATCAGCATCAAAGACGACGTTTGGAGTGGTATACAAGATTGGAATCTCAGGACGTGGAGGAGAGTCCATTAATCAGACGAGATTAGGCTCCCGCTTCACGTCACAGATCGTTGCATGTGTGGAGGCATAGAATACTGCTTACATGCCCAGGAACATCAGACCCACTGTTCCTTATGGTGGAGGATCAGTAATGATCTGGGGATGCGTTTTTCCTGATTGTAAACTTGATATGGTGACTGTACGTGGGAATCTCAATGGTCATCAGTGCATTCGGGACATTCTCAATCCGATCGTCGTGCCTCATTTTGACAACCACCTGTTGGGTACTCAACCTGTATGCATGGACGACAATGCAAGGCCACATCGTTTCCCTGCTGTGAGAGCATTTCTTCAAAACAAAGCTATTACAACACTACCTTGACCTGCAATGAGCCCCGATCTGAATCCCTTAGAACACACCTGGGACTTTCTTGGACGTCGTGTGCAGGCAAGGGATCCGCCTGTACATACTTTGGCCGATTTGGAAGCTGCATTGCATGAGGAGGGGCAGTAATTGCATCT
Organism: Pictodentalium vernedei; assembly: GCA_031216915.1. NCBI lineage: Eukaryota > Metazoa > Mollusca > Scaphopoda > Dentaliida > Dentaliidae > Pictodentalium > Pictodentalium vernedei. The sequence goes on from CM062297.1 coordinate 320,944,671, forward strand.
GGACCGTATCAGAAGGCTTACTGGTAATATTAGGAGGAAGGTTCAGGCATCCATCGCCGGTGGATACACTCGCTACTGACATCAGACACTGCTGTGTTCAGGAGATGAAAAGTTACATTTGTATGTCAGTAATTACCGGCATTGTTTCATCATGGAAGGTTCCAGCACCATACTTGTCGAGAGAACATTTTTCTATCAAAAACATTAGTGACTGATATGTGAAATTAGCGCAATTAAAATGCTGCATATTTTCATTATTGTGTTGTCTTTCGTCTGTCAAAAGACCATTCTTTCGCAAACACTCACCTTTGGCCATCTGAAAGATACCTTGAAGGTAATGACAGTTTCTATTAACAGCACTGCGAAGAAAAAACAGGGGATGCTTAATTAAGTTCCAGATGTATACAGGCGGCCTGAAATATAAGCGCCACCCACTTTCCGATTTTTTAGTTCAGTCCCCGTTACTGACAACTAAAACGAAAACATTAGGTTTAGACATGTATACGGGTGTTTCGAAATACGATTTCCAGGACAATGCATACACTGTTTCCGTAGTTTCCCCAGTAATGATTAGCCATACTGTGGACCCTCAACGAGTGTCGACATATTTCGTGTTGGTCCCAGCATGTCATTCCAGGGGTGAAAAATGAGTGTGACCCACATTCAGAATTTTAGGCTTTAGACACTTTTGCGAGCACAAAATTTAAAAAAAACGAGGCACTGGTATTTATTAGGTGATCTCAAAATGTGTTTTCCAGAATTTTGGACTCTGGGTAAATCCAGTGACATCGACCCATATACTGACCTCTCAGTTTTTTTCGCATATTTGTTGTTGGTCCCAAGTCAATATGTCATACCCTACTTGAGATATAAAGGTGACCACTTTCCGTATCAGTAACTCTCTGCCAGTAAGCCTCGCTTGAAGTCGCAAGCACTGGTGTGTCATTGGAATGGTTGCATTTCTCACAGGTTACTAATATGTGAAACAACAAAATGTTTTTAACTGGTAGAGTGGTGGAGGCCCATTTTTGGGCTTTATTCTGATTTGTCAGTATTTCAACTTAAAGGCATAATTTTCTGTGAATGTTTTTATATCACCTTTGAAGTGACATTATTTAGTCTGGTGGGATTTGCCCTGTTACAATTTATGGGAGAGTGCCTATTGGCACTCTCCCATAAATTGTAACAAGGCAAAGATATGTGTTCAAATTTTGATGACCAAAAATAACTCAGCACTCTACCAGTTAATGAAAAATGTGAAATAGAAGCAATTTCTAGAAAAAAATTCAAGATGGCATAAACATCCGACGTTTGGAATAAACAAATGAACACATACGCAGACTGACCCAGTTACCCCGACTCCAGCAGCTCATTTAAAATGCGCGATATAAAATGTATTCTATTTTGTACCATTATTAGTAAATATTAGTCCATGAACAAAAACAATGACGCAACAGACAGATTTGTGTTTGGCCCCGAAGTGGAGAAAGGGAAAGTAACTCTGAAGCCAAACATACGAAAGCATGCATGCAGTTATAAAATATGTACCCTCATGCTATGGTAGAATGGTGTGAAAATTCATTTCAGTCCAACAAATAGTAACACTGCTGGAGCACAAAACATGTTGGACGGAGTCGGACGGACATATGTTCACTAATCATCTAATAATAATAACAATAATATGGTTTAGAGCCGAGTATCCACATAAGTGCTCACAGGCTTCATACAAAACTAAAGGTGCATTTTATGTAATACAAGCAGGTCAGCAATAAGCCAGTTTATACAGGTGTGTTTTTAAGTGTCTTTTAAATGACTCGAGCGACTGTGGTTTTTTGGATGTCGTGAGGTAACGCATTCCACAAATGCAGAAGGCCCGATTGCCAGCTGTGACCAGCTTTCCTGCATTCTGAACAAGATTGCACGAAGTAGCTGATCGCAGAGGACGAGCAGGTTCATACTTCTTAACTAGATTGCCAAGATAAGGAGGCGCAAGATCGTGGACAGCTTTGTAGGTAAACAATAATACTTTGAAACTAATTCTTTCACTAATAATCTATTCGAAACAAGGAAAAATAACTCAGTATCTATTAAAGCGTGACCATTCATTTGGATCTGTTATCTGTTCCCACACGATTAGGTTGACGAACGCAAAAATTATTTCAATCCAACCACAAGTGATGGAGCAAGAGTAGCAAACATGTTGGACGGACATAACATGTAACGTACGCATGAACACACGAACGTACTGGGCATGACTGGGCCACAAAACAGTGCCGGAAAACATGACCAGCTTTCCTGCATTCTGAACAAGATTGCACGAAGTAGCTGATCGCAGAGGACGAGCAGGTTCATACTTCTTAACTAGATTGCCAAGATAAGGAGGCGCAAGATCGTGGACAGCTTTGTAGGTAAACAATAATACTTTGAAACTAATTCTTTCACTAATAATCTATTCGAAACAAGGAAAAATAACTCAGTATCTATTAAAGCGTGACCATTCATTTGGATCTGTTATCTGTTCCCACACGATTAGGTTGACGAACGCAAAAATTATTTCAATCCAACCACAAGTGATGGAGCAAGAGTAGCAAACATGTTGGACGGACATAACATGTAACGTACGCATGAACACACGAACGTACTGGGCATGACTGGGCCACAAAACAGTGCCGGAAAACATACCAAGGTGGCCCCGGACCCGCACAACATTTTGATTTTTCGAATCGAAAGAACGCTGCTTCCGTGTATCTGAACGATCAATGACAGTCCACATAGAGGACACTTTCAATGGCATTTTTGTATCATCGCTGCTCGTTTGGCAAAAATGGTTGCACCATTGGGAGCCCGGACACATCAGGTCGACCATAATTCTGCCCAATGGGAAAAACATTTGATTTTTCGAACCGAGAGAACGATGTTTCCTTGCATTTGACCAATCAATGGCAGACTCTATGTGCCCTCTATGTGAACTGCCAATGGCAGTCCAAGTAGAGGATATTTCGATAAACCGACAGTCTGTGCAATCAGATCCATTTCGCCTTTTAGTGATTTTCACGAAATTTTGGGGGCCTGTGTCGCTCCCAGTAGGGGGGTTGGGGCACCGGGAAATTTCCCGATGGACCATACAGCCAGTCCTCCTCTGCGGACGTACTCACGTATTCAGCTCATTACTATACACATGGAAAAAAGTTAAGCACTACCTGAAAAAGTTACAAACTGATGTGCGACCAATAATCGTAGTTGTTACAATCATGTTTGTAAAGACCAAAACAATTATCCAGAGACAAAATGTCAGTGTGTGTACTCAGCTGTGACGTGCAGAGCTCCTGTAGGTCGTGTATAGAGCTAGGCTGCTCGATCACCACCGCAGAAACCGTTTGGCATGTTGTTTAGCGCGACATGCCCGCAACATGAGGTATTGGAGGCATATCCACTGGTCATATGAAAGCAGGTTTTGTTACATGTTACAGACGGGCGTATTCGGGTGTGGCGCCACAGAAACACGACATCCACGACTAAGAACATTTGCCTCACAATGCCGTATGGTGGCGGATCAGTTATGGGTGGGGGTTACCTCTCATGCGACTGAAAATTGGACTGGATCACTGGGCAGGGTACACTGCCCGGAGAGAGGTATAAGCATGATATCCTGAATACGACCGTAGAAGCCACCTTGATGACCACCCACCTGCTACCAGTCCCGTCTACATTGAATACAATGCGAGACTACACCGTTCTAGACAGGCGAGAACCTTTCTACTGCAGAGTGCTATCACAAACATCAATTGGCCTGCCAGGAGTTCGGACCTAAATCCAATAGAGCACAAATGGGACATCCTGAGCCGCAAAGTACAACAGCTGGACTCTCCAATGGGCAATTTACGGGAGCTGGAAGAAGCCTTGCACGGAGAATGGCAAAACTTACCCCAGCAGTGCATAAGACACTTGACATGGGGTATGGGAAGTAGGGATGAGGCAGTCATCCAAACACGTGGTTCCGATACACGCTTTCAAAGCCATGGTCACAGAATATCGTCTTGGGTCCTTGACTGACATTTGTACCTGCCATAATTGTTTTGGGCGTCCTGGAGCCCCATACTTAACTTTTGTACTAATTTTGTCAATAACACATTCATTGTAATGTCATACAAATAAACTGAATAAATTTCCTAAAATGTCTGAAAATGTCAGGATATTTGTCTTTTTCTATCATCATAGATGTCCTCTTGCAGAAAATAGCACAGGTTGTGGTGTATATTCCACTGTTAATGTGTCAGTGCACTGGTTTTTTATATTTCGACAGCTCATACTGCAAAACAGGTTGAAAGAATTGAAATACGTTGACAGTTTGAGGAACATTTATAAGGCATTCTAAAACAAACCTGTTTTATGTTGTATACCGAGAACTGCGTCAAAAGCCTGGATAGTCGCACTCTGTGCTGCACTTCCACCAATCATCTGAAATGCGGAGACTCAAGTTTGAACTACCCACGGGTGTGATTTGTTTTTTGGAAAACGATCACAGCCTAATGTTCTTCCAAAAAACTTTCCTTAAGCCAGTCAGAGACGACACAATTCCTAGTCAACTGTTGTTCACCTGGTCATTAACAGTATTCACAGAAATGCCCATTCAAATGTTATTAGCTTTTCTCGATGTTTGCCTTCAAAACAGAGATTACAGTTCATCATTGCAACGAACTCGTTGAGCTGGTTTCAAAGTTAGGACACTGTGTTGCCTCCAGATTCGGTTCTATTTCGTATCTTAAGTTGCTATTCGGTTCAATTCTAAATCGGATGCCCGATTCGTTGCCTTTCAAATCTTTTCAAAGTAATTTCGCTTGGCATCATTCATCTACGTCTTTTCACAAACCGTATAGTTTAGACGGACATTGTGTAAAAGAAAATGCTGAAACTGAAGACAAAGTGTAATTTCCGATTTTTGACATAAATAGCAACTGCACCCATCCCACCACCCATGCTAATTCTAATCTCGCTCGTCACTACTACCGTTGAAATCAAATTTAAAGTTTCCAAACGATGTCATCGATGCAAGCAGGTATATGTAGTGCCAAGTACCGGTCATTCTCTCACCCGTTCCTGTTTCTGAAGAATAATCCTCGCTGGATAATATTCCAACAACATCGTCGAGGCATGCTTTCGACGAAAGCATGCCTCGATGAAGTAGTTGGAATATTTTACCATTTGAGACTTGAGCCATTACAGTCGGAACAAATCAGTTTTATAGCTCCCTCACCACAATCGGTCATCGTCAAGACGCCGCTGACTCGATTGGGTTTCGAATAATAGACCGCATTCGATTCGAGACGTTTTGTTTCGAATCGAAAATGTGTAACTAAGGGCCTTAATTAAAGTGAGCAATTAGAAAGTCTCGACTTCTACCTCTGCTGGGTAGAGAGATAAGCAAGATTCAAGAATGTGTTCATGTCTGTAATCTGAGGACACGTATGTTTGTGACAACTCATAAACTTTAGAAACGACTGATAGATTGACGAATGTAAGTGACTTTTGCAGTGGCGGCACTACGGGAGGGTGGGGGAGCATGTGCTCATTCGCCTCTAAGCATTTGAGATTTTGAAACCATTCGCCCCACTCCCATCCACGATCTCACCGACACTCACCCACCCTCACACATTACTTGGTTAACCTCCCATGCCGTAAGGAAAGTGAACCACGTAATCATGAACCTGCTCTAAAAAGCTTTCGATTCCGGGCGGGAGATTATAAACCAACATTCTAAATTCTTCAAAAACATAACTGTGTCCTTCAAAATAAACACACAGGCTCGTGCCAGTCTTCGTCTGAGTCCAACTACTGCCCTTTTGTCGTACTGTAGGAAGCGCTTTTCACACTTTCGTGTAGCTGCCGTGAGGAAAGTGAACCATGTAATTATAAGAACCTCATCTATAAAGCTAGATTTCAGCCATATTTTTAGCGGTGTGCAGTGGTCTAGTGGTTTCTGTGCTGGACTCCTGATTGCCAGGCGGCGTTGCCGAAGGTTCGTTTTCCGGCTGGGGATCAGAAACCAACATTCTAAATTCTCTCAAAACATGATCGTGTCATTCCAATACACACACCTTCCAAAACATGATCGTGTCATTCCAAAACACACAGAGGCCCGTGTCTGTCTTCGTGTCAAGGGCCAACCACAGCACTTTCGCTGTACTGCATCCAGCGCGTTTCACGCTTCCATGCAGCTGTCATGATTCCCAGTGAACCAAGTAATCATGAGAACCCAATCTAAAAAGCTAGATTCCAGCCATCGTTTTGCCGGTGTGCAATGACCCAGTGGTTTAGGTGGTGAACTCTCGTTTGCCTAGTGGCGTTGCCGATGGTTCGATTCCCAGAGGGGGTGGGGGGGGGGGGGGGTGTATCCGAACGATCAATGACATTCCACAAAGAGGACATTTTCAATGGCATTTTGTATCATCGTCGCTCGTTTGGCAAAAATGTTTGCACCAATGGGAGCCCGGACTCATCAGGCCGACCATAATTCTGCCCAATGAGAAAAACATTTGATTTTTCGAACCGAAAGAACGATGTTTCCTTGCATTTGGCCGATCAATGGCAGACTAGACTGCTGGTATATCGAAATGCCGTCTATGTGAACTGCCAATGGCAGTCCACGTAGAGGATATTTCGATAAACCGACAGTCTGTGCAATCAGATCCATTTCGCCTTTTAGTGATTTTCACGAAATTTTGGGGGCCTGTGTCGCTTCCAATAGGGCTGGGGCACCTGGAAATTTCCGGATCGACCATACAGCCAGTCCTCCTCTGCGGACGTACTCACGTATTCAGCTCATTACTATACACATGGAAAAAAGTTAAGCACTACCTGAAAAAGTTACAAACTGATGTGCGACCAATAATCGAAGTTGTAACAATCATGTTTGTAAAGACCAAAACAATTATCCAGAAACAAAATGTCAGTGTTTGTACTCAGCTGTGACGTGCAGAGCTCCTGTAGGTCGTGTACAGAGCTAGGCTGCTCGATCACCACCGCAGAAACCGTTTGGCATGTTTTTTAGCGCGACATGCCCGCAACATGAGGTATTGGAGGCATATCCACTGGTCATATGAAAGCAGGTTTTGTTACATGTTACAGACGGGCGTATTCGAGTGTGGCGCCATAGAAACACGACATCCACGACTAAGAACATTAGCCTCACAATGCCGTTTGGTGGCGGATCAGTTATGGGTGGGGGTTACCTCTCATACGACTGAAAATTGAACTGGATCACTGGGCAGGGTACACTGCCCGGAGAGAGGTATAAGCATGATATCCTGAATACGACCGTAGTAGCCACCTTGATGACCACCCACCTGCTACCAGTCCCGTCTACATTGAATACAATGCGAGACTACACCGTTCTAGACAGGCGAGAACCTTTCTACGGCAGAGTGCCATCACAACCATCAACTGGCCTGCCATGAATCCGGACCTAAATCCAATAGAGCACAAATGGGACATCCTGAGCCGCAAAGTACAACAGCTGGACTCTCCAATGGGCAATTTACGGGAGCTGGAAGAAGCCTTGCACCGAGAATGGCAAAACTTACCCCAGCAGTGCATAAGACACTTGACATGGGGTATGAGAAGTAGGGATGAGGCAGTCATCCAATCACGTGGTTCCGATACACGCTTTCAAAGCCATGGTCACAGAATATCGTCTTGAGTCATTGACAGACATTTGTACCTGCCATAATTGTTTTGGGCGTCCTGGAGCCCCATACTTAACTTTGTACTAATTTTGTCAATAACACATTCATTGTAATGTCATACAAATAAACGGAATAAATTTCCTAAAATGTCTGAAAATGTCAGGATATTTGTCTTTTTCTATCACCATAGATGTCCTCTTGCAGAAAATAGCACAGGTTGTGGTGTATATTCCACTGTTAGTGTGTCAGTGCACTGGTTTTTATATTTCGACAGCTCATATTGCAAAACAGGTTGAAAGAATTGAAATACGTTGACAGTTTGAGGAACATTTATAAGGCATTCTAAAACAAACATGCAACAAACCTGTTTTATGTTGTATACCGAGAACTGCGTCAAAAGCCTGGATAGTCGCACTCTGTGCTGCACTTCCACCAATCATCTGAAATGCGGAGACTCAAGTTTGAACTACCCACAGGTGTGATTTTTTTTTTGCAAAACGTTCACAACCTAATGTTCTTCCAAAAAACTTTCCTTAAGCCAGTCAGAGACGACACAATTCCTAGTCAACTGTTGTTCACCTGGTCATTAACAGTATTCACACAAATGCCCATTCAAATGTTATTAGCTTTTCTCGATGTTTGCCTTCAAAACAGAGATAACAGTTCATCACTGCAACGAACTCGTTGAGCTGGTTTCAAAGTTAGGACACTGTGTTGCCTCCAGATTCGGTTCTATTTCGTATCTTAAGTTGCTGTTCGGTTCACTTCTAAATCGGATGCCCGATTCGTTGCCTTTCAAATCTTTTCAAAGTAATATAGCTTGGCATCATTCATCTAAGTCTTTTAACAAAACGTATAGTTTAGACGGACATTGTGTAAAAGAAAATGCTGAAACTGAAGACAAAGTGTAATTTCCGATTTTTGACATAAATAGCAACTGCACCCATCCCACCACCCATGCTAATTCTAATCTCGCTCGTCACTACTTCCGTTGAAATCAAATTTCCAAACGATGTCATCGATGCAAGCAGGTATATGTAGTGCCAAGTACCGGTCATTCTCTCACCCGTTCTTGTTTCTGAAGCATAATCCTCGCTGGATAATATTCCAACAACATCGTCGAGGCATGCTTTCGACGAAAGCATGCCTCGATGAAGTAGTTGGAATATTTTATCATTTGAGACTTGAGCAATTACAGTCGGAACAAATCAGTTTTATAGCTCCCTCACCACAATCGGTCATCTTCAAGACGCCCCTGACTCGATTGGGTTTTGAATAATAGACCGCATTCGATTCGAGAAGTTTTGTTTCGAAAATGTGTAACTCGCAGGGCCCTAATTAAAATGAGCAATTCGCAAGTCTCGACTTCTACCTCTGCTGGGTAGAGAGATAAGCAAGATTCGAGAATGTGTTCATGTCTGTAATCAGAGGACACGTATGTTTGTGACAACTCATAAACTTTAGAAACGACTGATCGATTGACGAATGTAAGTGACTTTCGGAGTGGCGGCACTACGGGAGGGTGGGGGAGCATGTGCTCATTCGCCTCTAAGCATTTGAGATTTTGAAACCATTCGCCCCCCTCCCATCCACGATCTCACCGACACTCACCCACCCTCACACATTACTTGGTTAACCTCCCATGCCGTAAGGAAAGTGAACCACGTAATCATGAACCTGCTCTAAAAAGCTTTCGATTCCGGGCGGGAGATTATAAACCAACATTCTAAATTCTTCAAAAACATAACTGTGTCCTTCAAAATAAACACACAGGCTCGTGCCAGTCTTCGTCTGAGTCTAACTACTGCCATTTTGTCGTACTGTAGGAAGCGCTTTTCACACTTTCGTGTAGCTGCCGTGAGGAAAGTGAACCATGTAATTATAAGAACCTCATCTATAAAGCTAGATTTCAGCCATATTTTTTAGCGGTGTGCAGTGGTCTCGTGGTTTCTGTGCTGGACTCCTGATTGCCAGGCGGGGTTGCCGAAGGTTCGTTTTCCGGCTGGGGATCGGAAACCAACATTCTAAATTCTCTCAAAACATGATCGTGTCATTCCAAAACACACACTTCCAAAACATGATCGTGTCATTCCAAAACACACACAGGCCCGTGTCTGTCTTCGTGTCTAGGGCCAACCACAGCACTTTCGCTGTACTGCATCCAGCGCGTTTCACGCTTCAATGTAGCTGTCATGATTCCCAGTGAACCAAGTAATCATGAGAACCCAATCTAAAAAGCTAGATTCCAGCCATCGTTTTGCCGGTGTGCAATGACCCAGTGGTTTAGGTGGTGAACTCTCGTTTTCCTAGTGGCGTTGCCGATGGTTCGATTCCCAGAGGGGGTGGGGGGGGGGGGGGGTGTAGGTGGTCAGCAACCAACATTCTAAATTTTTCCAAAATGTGATTGTGTCTTTCAAAATACTCTCACACACACTGCACATCTCTTTACAACAAACCCGAATCCCGTGAAAAGGAAATTTACCCTCAAAAGTTACCTGAAGACTTCATTTGAAAGGACTTTTTTTTCTTGGAGAAACACTTCCCACCCCCACCCACCCCGAGAAAACCTCCAACAAACCTTTTATGGTTGTTCATTGCATTCAGAAACCGTAGACATCCGCGAAGATGTCTACGGTTTGAATGCAATGTTATTATGCTATGAGTCTGAAAGGCCTCGTGAGGACTCCCCCTCCCAACCCTCCATGGGAAGCCAATGCCCTACACCCCCCCCCCCCCCCCCGTCATCATTCCAGGGGCACTTTCTGGTACCGCACATTTACTTTCTTGTAATCAAAATGGTTTTAACTGCTGTCACCCAACGGTCTTCCAGGGCGGTCCTGGATACCGTGCTCTTCTGCATTTCTTGTCGGGCCTGTCCCTTGATTCTCATGATGTTATTAGATTGTAATGCAAACAGCGCCTTGGAATTTCTATCAAATAATCGTATTCACAATCAAAACCACTTAACGGGTAGAGAGCTAAATTATTTCTGGTTATCAAAATTTATTCACGTGTCTTTGCATTGATGCAACTTATATGAGAGTAATATTTGGCACTCTCCCACCCATAAATTGAAACAATGCAAATCCATAATAATTTCATTTCAAAGATAATATGAAGCATATCCACATAGTATGAAACCTTTAAGTTGTTGTATCTGCACTTCAGAATGAATCCCAAAATTGGCTTCTAGTACTCTATCGGTTAACATTAGTTAACCCTTTACCTAACATGAAAAGCAGACGACACTTGCAAAAAAAATTCTTGAATAACTAATTTTTTTCATTTTTTGTCTCAAAAACATAGGTTATGACCCCTCGTTGGAACGAGCTCGTCGAGCTCGTTCCAACGAGGGGTCATAACCTATGTTTTTGAGACAAAAAATGAAAAAATAATGAAAATTAATTGGCGATTTTTGAGAATAGCGCTGGCCGGTTTTGGCCGTTACGTTGGGTAAAGGGTTAATGATGATCTTTCATGTATTCGCGTCAAATGGTTTCGAGAAGATGCAGTTGGGCGGGTTTGCGTTGCGTGTCACTGGTTGTTTCAAATAGAGATCGGGGATAACATTTCGACGGACGCTTTAGTCTATTTGCCATTGAACAACTGACTGCACTTCGTGATTACTTTAAAACTCCTTTTCTTACAGAGTTTCACAGGATAGCATATCCTTATTTCAAGAGAAAAATTTCAAAACGCCCTGTAATCAGGCGCCTTCAAGATAAGATCTGGCACGGTATCACGTTCACAAGTATTTAGCACAAACGCGACTGGCCTGATGTGCTGTTTGGAAGTTCGACTGCTTAAAGTTTTATTTTTCTGTCGATCGTTCACATGGATGTGACTTTGCGTAACCTCCTCGAGAATGAATCCGGCATTATCGAAAAAATTGTATGCCTTGTCCTACGCACTGGGGAGGGTTGAACAAGTTATGTAAAGGAGACACATGTTTGAGTTTTGTGATCTCCAGCTTGATGCACACTCAGTGGGTATCAAATTTGACTTTACGATGATTGCATACATGTACGTAGCATTCAACACTATATATTTCATTTCGCTTTGGATGTAAGATGAACTTTATTATATTACTCTGCCATGGCAACTTTTGTCGCGGTCTTGTCCAAGATGGTTTCATCTACTCGGGATACCATGTTCGTTTTTTAATGCTTCCTTAATTCTGCTGATGTTACGTGGCTGCTGTGCAAAGCAAACCTTTTGCTTTAACCACTTATCCAAAGCAAACTATATCAAAATGTATTTTATTAATTATTTTTCCCACATTTTTCCAGAACCACATCATACCATATCTACTTTAGGGGTGCTACTACTTAGAAGAACATTTCCTGGTGTATATGTCCCCAGTTTATTCTTTTAGTATAATAGATTTTGAGGAATTGCTGCATCACAAATGAACGTTTCAATCAGCTGACCCCCAATGGCCCTGGAATAATAAATGTCAAATAATTTACCTTCTTAGGTTCTTCGGAAATGCCTTCATATATTAAACCATCTGGAAGTGCGTTGTCTTCTCCACCCCACCTTTAATAAAAATAAATGTAATTTCGGTAATTCCGGCCCGTCATCATTTGACGTATAACATTAAACTTTTTCTGAAACAGTCCAGTCTTTAGAATCATTGAAGTCGAAGCTTTTAACCCTTTACCCAACGTAACGGCCAAAACCGGCCAACGCTATTGACAAAAATCGCCAATTAATTTTCATTATTTTTTCATTTTTTGTCTCAAAAACATAGGTTATGACCCCTCGTTGGAACGAGCTCGTTGAGCTCGTTCCATCGAGGGGTCATAACCTATGTTTTTGAGACAAAAAATGAAAAAAATGATTTATTCAAGATTTTTTTTGCAAGTGTCGTCTGCTTTTCATGTTAGGCAAAGGGTTAATTGTTTGCTCGATGCCAAAGCCACAATCAGCAGTCTACCCAGCGATCTGCACAGAAAGCGCCAATTAAATTTTGAGGGTTCTTTCATGTCTCGGCTTTTTTTTCTTTCTTTTTTCTTTTTTGTTTTGTTTTGTTTTGTTTTTGTTTTTTGTTTTTTTTTTGGGGGGGGGGGGGTGGGGGGGTCGTTTGTTTTTTTTGTTTCTTTTGCTTTTTTTTGTTTTTTGTATTTTACTTTATTTATTTTAGCATCCTGCTGATGAAGAATAGTTTTTTTCCATCTCCATGCAGCAAGTTTGTTGTTCTTGTGCATAGTTTCAATTATACTAAAATGTACGCATAGGAAATACCTTTGGAACGCACAAATAGGTTTTACCCTCTGAACCCTGATGCAGAAACAGCAAAGGTTCAAGAAACGATTTTTCCCATAATACAACTAGGAATTTAACCAATTCAGTTTTGTTTGACAGAGCTCATTGCTACCCTTACCCTGATAAAACTGACCCCCCCCCACCCCCGCTTCATTTCAACAAGTAGATCCCCAGTCTCAATGAAAAAAAACATCATTAACTCCCTCACCTGCCTCGTCCATCCTGTCTTATGTTGGAATTTCATACATAATTAATGTCGTCTTGCACAACCTGCTGTTTGGAAAAATTACTAGGTAATTCAAATAACATAGTTCTCCCATATCTATTCTATCTTTAACAGGCATCCCACCAAGTTCCTCTCTGGCCGCTTCCAGAGCGGCTTCGTTACTTGATCCGGTTATCCACCGACTGGATTAGCAGTTATGGTAGTCAGATAATAAATATTGTTTTATCCAAGTGGATTATCATTAAAACACTCGCTGTGTGTTATTTCAGAAGAGGCAATAACAGTTATTTTCTAATAAAAACATAAGTACAAGCAAAATTTCTACCAACCGACCCCTTGGTTCAATCCAGAGGCCTGTTAGGTATAACACTGCTTATGTTTGGCGTGCTCATGGCCTTTCCACTAACCTGAAGATAGTTCACGCAATTGAATTGAAAATCAAGCCGCCTCCGGTGTGCAAGCGCATGCAAAACAAACACTCACCCACCCTATGTCGTTGGGAAATGCTTCTGCATAGCCTCCTAGGTTCAGATCTTCGGACTTTTGGACAAGCAGAAAAGCTGTCAAAAGTAACTAGTGTCGTTCTTTTTCCCTCTGGTGTACTTTATGTGTGTGGATGTTATGCAGTGAGCAATTCAATTTCAGTTTATATTTATAATTTGAAAAAAAAATCTCATTTCAGATGTTTCAACCTGTCCTTTTCTCCCCAAAAATTGTTTCTTAGTTGGAATTGGTTTTCTCGTGTGGTGTATACTTGAATAAAACAATAAATAAAACAAATGGGAAATTGCTGAACTTCAGAACAAGTGTGATAAGATCTAAAATGTACTCTGTGGGGACGGGGTATAGACATGACCCTGTATCTAGCTCCTCCTTTCAGGCTCCAATCCCTTCGTCATGGAGTATGTTTATGTACAGAGAAACGACATCCATCGTCTGGAAGCTCATCCAGTTCATCCATTTTTCTGATATAGTTGGTAGTACTTCTCAGATGGGATGGCAATTTTCTAACGAGAGGTCGCAGATGAAAGTCGACAAACTCTGAATTATTTTTCAATGGGTTGTTGGTTCCAGAAATGGGTGACCTTCAGTCCGTGCTTTGTGACTTTTTGGCAACAGACAGAATCTACAAGTACGGGGCCAGTATGGCAACAAATAATTACGAGTTTCTTAAGAGATGTGCCCTTCAAGACAGATGGATACGATAGTTTCAGATACTTTCTGGGAATATCCCTTGGAGAGATCGCGATCTGCTTGTTAATAGAAACGTGCATCTGGTAGATGTCTGCCTGCTTCAGCTACGTATTCCGATTTATCAATTATGATCACCGAATAACTTTTATCAGTAGACTGCCTCACTTACAGAAAGTGGAAGCATGTTAACTATAACACAATGATACAAGAAATATCAAGGCGATAATAAAAATTCCAGTGTCAGGTGTTCGGACAGGAGTGGCATATAAGGTTGACATTTGTTCACAGAAGACGAGACCTCCTCCCTCCAAGACGAGACCCCTACCTCCAAGGCCACGTTGCAGTATATGTACTTCTAACAGACTAAAGCACAGAGTGAAAACACAACTTCACAAGCCATGCCTCTTTCGGTAATGAAAAACCCTCACAAGCAGCGTCCACATGAAGCGGTTGTTTCTCACCTAGAAGAAATAATTCGACTAAGACGATAAAAAAACTCTGTAAAAGTGTGTCATCAGCAGAGACGATGCCGAACAGACTCTCGTTTCAAGGACGCCAACGACGTCAGCGACTCAACAGTTATGTGCAATAACGTTTTACACATTCTGTTAAAAACCAAGGCATATAACAAAATGTGGAGCTCACATGGGTCATTCAGAAGGTCTCATTTCCCAAATGACTGCAGCAGTATATTCACCCAGGAGGTGGTGGGGTAGTGGGAACTTCTGAGGTACCAGTTGAAAAGAATTCCACACAAGGATGGGTTTGTAGGAAGGGCTTCCCAAACCTTTGCAGTTTGGTGACCTCCCAATGCAGTTAGAATTGTGGATGTGCCCCTATCTTCTCCATTCTTATGCAGTCAAGTCCCAGAGTGCATTCTTCAAGGTACAAGTGACCTTGACTGAAATGAAAGCGAATCGGTCAATAGCGGAGATACCGTTTTTGAAATATCTGACATATTCGTTTCCAAAGTAGACTTGATGTGTATGAATGTTAAAATTGTGTCACAATACCAATGGATCTGCCCGCTTAGGGTTCATCTTATCACATTATTCTGCGGCCAGTACATTAACATAGTGTTTATATGTATACATGCAGTAATTTTAAATTCTGAGGTCATACTTAGTCCATTTTGAGAAATGACATAACCCTAAATGCATGATATTTAGTTTAACAAGAGGGGGGGGGGGGGGGGGGTAGAACTTGATTTGTTACCGATTACTCAGTCTCAGACCATGAATTATGTTCACGTTCGGTGTTGTACCAAACCGAGTTTTTATTCGCTGCAAATATGATATAAAAACGTCCCGACAGTTGCCTTTCAGAATGAAGACAAACGTTCACCCAATATCACTGCTTTTCTGTCTAAATTATTCCTTTGAGACACATCGTTGGGGAATCCCTCTCTTAGCTCATCCCAGTAGTATTTCCGGTAACAGTATACGAAACACAGAGAATGAGGTTTGGACCTACACACAACTCTCAATGCCTTGCCACTAAAATAGTTGTAGGGGTGGGTATATTCTAATTGATGTAAATATTCTCAATTCCTACTGTTCAAATCTTCAGTCCAACAGAGAACGACTTCGTTGGTTTGCTTAATGCTTAAGGTGAAACATGTGTAAGGAAAGATAGTTTACTTTGAAATTCCCAAGTCTGATATTAAATAGATTACCATTAAATATACACAAATGATACCTCAAAATGACGGTTGTGATAGAAATGACGCAAAAATATATATGCGTTCAACTCACAGAGTTGATAGCAGGCACCATTGGTTCCCAGAAGTCTTCTCGGTATTCGTACCGGTACTGATAATCAAATAATATTTCAGGGAACATCTAGTGGCCAAATGTGCCTCAGATATTCAAGAACAAATTTTGGAATTCAAAAGACATCATGAAGCAACGGCAATACTGCGTTTGTGGAAATGCCAACACTGTTTGCACTTTTTAAGAATGACTTCACGGCCCACGAACATGTGTACGTCACGTGATACCCGAATTTTAATCGAATGATAAAAAGGTAATTCTAGGAAATTCAAACAAGTATCATGATACCTTGTAAGTAGCATGGAAACTGTGCAGTCTCCATATAATGACAGTCTGCAGTGTGAAGGCGATCATTCTAATTATCTCAATTAATCCGCATTGTATATTGGTGCCATTTGCCCTTGTTCACTTTGACATAAATATAAACAAACGGAAAACAAAGTGGAGAGTTTTTTAATTTACCCTCACGCAGTGTCGCCGAGAGAAAATACGGGCCCCGGAGGATCAATTAAATGGTACCACCTGGACCCCCTTGTTTCAAACCCAACTTACCAAGGACCCATGAAAATATTCACCATTCCCCAGACAGATATCTATTATGACTCAGTTGCCTCGCAAAGACTAGATTATTGTTCACGTCACTTTAACTGGCATATGACAAAGCATGTGGATATACTCTTGTGCATACAGATGGTACTGTACATTGAGGATAAAAATAACTACAAGCTGCAACCGCACGACTACATCTCGCAGTTATTTTTATCCTCTTTGTCTCTTTTTAAGGGGCTTTTCCTCTTACCTAAAACTCCATACAAAGGCGTTGCCATGTGGTAAGGATTCTTAGCATTAAGCGATTTACTGTTATGCTACATATGCTGCAAGCATCATAGCAGAATGAATCCTTTGAAACTCTTTAAATCTGGGTCAACTGAGCTCCAAACCAATCAGCATGCATCATGCATGCTGATTGGTTTGGACGCTCATTTGACCCAGAGTTAAAGAGTTTCAACGGGTTTATTCTGCTCTCGATTCTATATACCTGACAAACTAGCTGTCTCGGGTGGCGCGGCTTCGTCCTCGCGCGCCCCCCGGACCGCCGTGCCCTGGGGTTACTACCCCGCCCCCCCCCCCTCTCGACGGCTCTGCCCTCACGCAGCCCTGTCGCTGCGTTTTGGGCTTTTTTTGATTTCCTAGCATTTTTCTTGGATACGTGAAGCATATTTGGCCACGAGTTGTTCTCATTATCTGACTATCAGCCCTGGCACGACTATGGTTGCAGACTTCAGAAACCAGTGATGTCTATCACCACTTTGAGTTGAACGCATACATTTGTTGTGCTCTATAACTTTCATTTTGCTATTTAATTTGTGTGTACTAAATTTATATTTATGGAATATCAGACTTGGAAATTTCAAAGTAAACTAATTTTCGTTACTTATATAGCACATTAACAACTTGAGTTCATAAGCACGTGATCTCAGACAGAGATGCTATCGTAACAGTATGTAAAGAATGTGATAGGTTCAGAAATGGTTCAGTGTTCAAATACTTACCCTGAAAGGAAAGGACGCATTTCATTGTAAAACAATGCGGCATTCAGGTGTTCTGAAGAAAAACAAAACGCATGTTACACGAGCTTTTTAACACATCACAAACATTTACTGCACTCAAATGGTATTTTTCTGTTTTAAGCTCAGATTTCAGCAAGAATGATACAATCTTTAATACAATTAACAACGGTACTGTCTGAACACGTTTACCCTTTATCCAACTTGCGCGACATCAAAATTTATTTTTGAGTATATTTTTTTTCAATTTTTAACACATTTCAATAAAACTATACCATGTGGCTCCATATTGGGACGAGCTTGGTGAGCTCGTTCCAATAAGGAGTCACATGGTGTGGTTTTGTTGAATGTTTTTAACTGCACAAGCTGTATATTGCGCGGGTGAATGCGGTGATTCGTTAGGTAAAGGGTTAAAATAATTTGTCGTGTGGGCAGTTAAAAAAAACTGTCAAACATTGAATTATTAACGAAAAGTTAATATTTAGTTTTAGGAATCACGTAGTATATTGATCCTCTCCAGCAAAATGTGCATAAATGCAATCGCGGAAAAAAAGAGACAGTAGACGTGCAGACGACACTATGAACAAAATATCAGTATTGAGGATCTGTTATATAGAGATGATTACCATTATGTGGATGTACAAAATATGTATCCGAGTCGACCTCCGGGTGCTAAGGGCAGATCACGACGAGTCGAAGACGAGTCGTGATCTACCCTTAGAACCCGACACACCGATGAACAAAAAGAAAAAAATGGAACTCACGCGAAAGGAACGTGCTTGTATTCGACCCCCTGGTACAAACATCTGTATCAGGGGGTCGGATACACGACAGTTGCGGGGTTAATACAGACAAAATACATGTTGATTGTAAGATAAAATTTAATCAAATGAGCGGTACAGTTAAATTTTTACTGAACCTCCCTATAAATGCATAATAGATTCGCCCATTTGGTCGAAGACAGTATTGTACAGGTATTGTACAGGACGATATCATCCATGACGTCTTGTCTGAGAGGCTTAAAATCGACCGGTTCGGATGGGCCAGTCAATTCTAACTAGCGATCATTTCTGCTTCTTCACTACGGTATGGATTTCGTCACTCAATCGTTGATAAGCTGAAGCACAGATGCCTTAGTGACGCATTGAAACGTTTGTTATTTCCATCGATGCATATCTGTTTCTGGTTTCAGACATCAATTAAACACTTTAAATGAAAGATGAAAACCAGGGTAAAGCATGTTACACGGTTTTTTTTTACAAAAATCAGCTGAACAATTTAGTGATTGGAAGAACAATTCTGAAACTATAAAAGAAACGAACTTGGAATTTCAATATGAAATATGTCAATCTGGTGAGAATTTGTCAATGGAAAACAATTCCAATTTTCCATGGCAGGGGCGGAGCTCATTTTTTGCTGATCATACGAGTGGAGTGTTGGCCTTCTTAAGTTAGGGCGCAAAGGCTGGGGTGACGCGACTTCGGCAAATTTTCTTTTATATATTTTCTGGTGTTTAAGGTTACATACTTCTGCACAATGGCGAATCGTGACCGCAACATGGAGATAATGTTAAGCCTGTCGTTCATACCTTTTTAAAGAACGCCCCCACCCCCAAGCATGGGTCCTATTTTACAAGTAAAACAGAGCTTGTTTACCACAGTAAACAAGCATTGTTTCACTTCCTGTGGTTCCCATGGGGGACACAGTAAACAAAATTATCAGAAAACTTAGAGATTTGTCTGATTTCTTTCAGACCAGCAGTCTTAGCAGATATATATAAAACTGACACGGACTAAGACACATGTCTATGTTGGACATTTTAGAGAACGCCCCCCCCCCTAATGCAAGGGTCATATTTTACCAGTAAAACAGAGCTTGTTTACCACAGTAAACAAGCACTGCTTCACTTCCTGGGGTTCCCATGGGGGACACCAATAAAAAAAAAATATCGGAAAACTTAGAGATTTGTCTGATTTCTTTCAGACCAGCAGTCTTGGCAGATATATATAAAACTGACACGGACTAAGACACATGTCTATGTTGGACATTTTAGAGAACGCCCCCCCCCCCCCCCCATGCATGGGTCATATTTTACCAGTAAAACAGAGCTTGTTTACCACAGTAAACAAGCACTGCTTCACTTCCTGGGGTTCCCATGGGGGACACCAATAAAAAAAAAATATCGGAAAACTTAGAGATTTGTCTGATTTCTTTCAGACCAGCAGTCTTAGCAGATATATATAAAACTGACACGGACTAAGACACGCGTCCGTTTCCACATAGTGTCAACTGTGACATGGAAACATCGTTCTTAAGACATGCATTCTCAAATTCGTTTGCTTATTAGGCGAGGGTACTCTTTTATTTAATACGGAGGTTAATGCCATCAAATATTCGACGGAAATAAGCCATGCAATCCGTCCCAGTGCGCCATTGCCAAATTGTGGCAGAAACTTTTATGGTAAAGGCCCACCAACAGAAATGATTACCTACGATACAGGTTGTAATGACAGTCTATGAATCACCTGAACGAGAAATAGTATTCCCATTTACTTCGAAAGTGAGATCTATTTGACATTTTGTTCAAACCACCCATAAACTGTGCGTGTAGTAGTCATTACCACTAAAATACCAGATTCTTTGATGAATTTATTGGTGTTTTTAAGGTCACAGACTTATGCACAATGGCTAATCATGACCGTGACAGTTTTACGGGTGGAGGAAGCCGGAGTACCCGGACAGAACCACCGAGCAACGACGAGCAGCTGCCAGCTCCCCAACATCGTAACTCCGCACTGCAGCACAGGCAGGGTTAAATTGGTTGAAGGCATGCGCACCATCGACATGCAGTACGCCTTAGTACACGTCGTCATCGTGCCCCCATGTGGACAATCGGGGTTAAGTGCCTTGCCCAAGGACACAACGCGGGAGTCCGAATCGACCGCTCAGACGGTCACCCATCCGAGGACTAACCGGGCTTGACGTTGCTTAACTTCGGTGATCTGACGAGAACCGGTTACCGCAACGCCACAGTGCCCCCATTTGACGAATTAATAAGTGCAACTGTCAAGTTTCTCTAATTTTCCCTGAAGTAACTGGTTCTGAACGAGAAATAGTGTTCCCATTTACTTCGAAAGTGAGATCTATTTGACATTTTGTTCAAACCACCCATAAACTATAAACTGTGCGAGTAGTAGTCATTACCACTAAACTACCAGATTCTTTGATGAATTTATTGGTGTTTTTAAGGTCACAGACTTATGCACAATGGCCAATCATGACCGTGACAGTTTTACGGGTGGAGGAAGCCGGAGTACCCGGACAGAACCACCGAGCAACGACGAGCAGCTGCCAGCTCCCCAACATCGTAACTCCGCACTGCAGCACAGGCAGGGTTAAATTGGTTGAAGGCATGGGCAACATCGACATGCAGTACGCCTTAGTACACGTCGTCATCGTGCCCCCATGACACAACGCGGGAGTCCGAATCGACCGCTCAGACGGTCACCCATCTGAGGACTAACCGGGCTTGACGTTTCTTAACTTCGGTGATCTGACGAGAACCGGTTACCGCAACGCCACAATGCCCCCATTTGATGAATTAATAAGTGCAATTGTCAAGTTTCTCTAATTTTCCCTGAAATAATTGGTTAACTCCATTCCCCTCGTGTGGCTTTGCCCTGGGGCGAAGGCATAATGCAACCTTTTCCAATCCTGTCGAAAGCAAATCACAGGCGAGCGACTGGTGTCCTCTCGGGAACGGTTCCGAAGAGCGACTGCACCAAAGTATAATAATTATTTTATTGTAATGAGAACCTGTGAACCACATGCTTTTATTTCATATTACATATTGGGAGCTGTTAACCGTGTCTTTAACCCTTTACCCAATGTAACGGCCAAAACCGGCCAGCGCTATTCTCAAAAATCGCCAATTAATTTTCAAAATATTTTCATTTTTTGTCTCAAAAACATAGGTTATGACCCCTCGTTGGAACGAGCTCGTCGAGCTCGTTCCAACGAGGGGTCATAACCTATGTTTTTGAGACAAAAAATGAAAAAAAATAGTTATTCAAGAATTTTTTTTTGCAAGTGTCGTCTGCTTTTCATGTTAGGTAAAGGGTTAACAATAGTCCTCTGTATCTCAATAAACCCAGTTCAAACTGCATGAGTAATTTTATTGTTAACTCATGACACAACACAAACGCACGGGCCTCTCTCTGTGTCTCTCTGTTTCTCTGTCTCTGTCTGTCTGTTTGTCTGTCTGTCTGTCTGTCTGTCTGTCTGTCTGTCTGTCTGTCTGTCTGTCTGTCTGTCTGTCTGTCTGTCTCTCTCTCTCTCTCTTTCTCTCTCTCTCTCATAATAATTAGGCTGTTTGTTTATTGTGAATTAACGACACTTTCAATAGCCAGTGTCACATCGTGTCGGAAGTAAAGGACTTGGGAGTCTCTATAACGTTTCTTAGTTCTACCGTACATCCTTATAGATTTGATATCGTTGTTACTGGTTGGAGCTGGGGTGCTAGGGGAATATCTCCGGCGTGAGTTTCCAGCGTATAAACGACATCAAACGCCTTGCCAGATTCAGGAATATTAATGGTTGATGGAAACTGTTTTAAGTGTTACACATTTCCAGTTTTCACTGTGTGAGGTTTTGTCTTGCGTTTTATTGGTATCAGCGTTTTGCTATATCTTTCTTTGATAATTCGCGTGAAGTTCTCTGCTGGCGTTTGTTTATCACCAGTTGCTCAGTAACGACGGATGTCTTTGTGTGCATTTTTTCATGATCAAAGGGGTAAAAGGCAGGTGTGATATCGATAGATCTGTGGGCAGTAGATCGATTGTTCACAAGTATGTTTGTCAATTCCTCCGACCATATTCTCCTACCAATGCTGGCGCATCTTATCGCTTTCTTCAGGTACCTTTGAAACCTTTCAATTTTTTCGATACCCTTCGGATAATATAGCGAGGCTTTCGTATGTTTTAAGCCACAATGAGCAAGAAATCTTTCAAATGCATAGCCAAGAAATTGCTGGGAAATGTCAGAGACTAATTCATCAGGAAAACCAAACCTTGGAAATAGATTTGAAAATTTGGAAATAATGTAGTTTGCAGTAATGCAATCAAGTACTATTGCGCAAGGAAAAGATTATAAATAGTCAATTCAAGTCAAAATATATTTCTTCTGAATAGGTCCCATAATGTCAATATTTGTTTTGGAATGTCTATTGACTTCAGCGGTTGGTCTGTACTCGGTGGTTGACCTACGATACAAAATGGTATTTTTGTACCGATTCCACAATGCCTCAGCCCGTGTCGTGCCAATAAAATTTAGGCCTTAACTTCTTGCACCCTGCAAGTGCACCTTTCTACAGAGAAGAAATCTCTTGCCACAAAATAATTAAAATTTGGGCACTTGAAACCAAATTGGCTACAAAAATTGAGTCAACATTTCAACCAATGGTTTCTTGAGTTAAATGAAAAATATAAAAATATTTTTAAAAATTCTCAACGAGTTAGGAGTAAAAAATTGTTTTATTCCAACAATCTTTGATGATTTATCATTTCATTTCGTTTATTTGTCTTTTTCCACACAATGGCGTAAGACGATATTTAAACACACACAAATACAAATAACACGTGCGCAATTGTTCTACTGTGGAAAATAAATTTATGATTTTCAGAGGTTCTTTGACTTTAAAGTGTGGCCACTTCCAGTAATTTTTTTCCAGAGATTATGGTACAAACGTGGATTTCATTTATACATTGGCATTATTTCACTGAGTGCATGTTTAGGAGATTTGGGTAAATCATCAAACAGTCATATGTCGCTCAACATCGGATGTTGTTTGGTTGTAACTTGTTAGCCCAGTAATGGTATTGATTACAAATCTTTTTTGTGAATGAAAAGTGCACGTTTTAGATAATCTTCTACGAAGAATCTTCAGCTTTGTCGGTGGAATGCGAGAAGGTATATCAGGTATATTTTCTTTTCTGGCACATGTTAACCCTTTACCTAACATGAAAAGCAGACGACACTTGCAAAAATAATTCTTGAATAACTAATTTTTTTCATTTTTTGTCTCAAAAACATAGGTTATGACCCCTCGTTGGAACGAGCTCGACGAGCTCGTTCCAACGAGGGGTCATAACCTATGTTTTTGAGACAAAAAATGAAAATATTTTGAAAATTAATTGGCGATTTTTGAGAATAGCGCTGGCCGGTTTTGGCCGTTACGTTGGGTAAAGGGTTAAGTTTCATAGTCAAATGACAATAGACCACTACTAAATCGTTGCGGTTTTAATTGTAAGACAGTTGTTTGTTTGAGTTTCAGCATGTAACTGAAAGGTTTATGATCGATTTGAATAATAATATGTTTACTCCATAACAAATTAATATTTCTCAACGGCTCAAATATAGCCTAATGCTTCTTTCTCTATTTGTGAGTATCGTCTCTCCACATATGTGAGTGAGCTGCCAGTGTGAGCAACAGGTTGTTTTCCTATTTGCTTGATTATTCTTGTACAAGAATAGTTCCAAGACCAATAGGGCTTGCATCACAAATCACATATGTTTTCTAAGGTACTATAATAAGCTAACCATAGATCTGTCGCTAGCTCTGATTTCAGAATCCGTAAGGTATGTTTTTCTGATGAAGGCTAAAACCACTTAACATACTTCCGTGTCAAGTGACGAAGTGCTTCTGTGATATCAGGATTATTTGGAATAAATTACACCAGAAAACATGTCACCCCCCCCCCCCCCCCAAAAAAAAAAAGGATCGCAATTTGTTATATTTGGCAGAGTTCAGGTTTCAAAAATTGTTCCAATTTTGCTGGAGTCGGGTTGAACGCCACCTTTGGATAGCACAAGACCTAAACAGTGGATGCTTGTTAAAAGAATTTCACATTTATTGCGATTCAGTTTCAGTTCTTTCTCACGACACATGTCAAATACTTTTTGAAGACGCAGTGGTAATACCTCTTTTGACCTGGCACGAATAACGCATACCACACTCTACTCCTTCTAATCTGACCAGAAAGTTATGCATAGCTTTGAAGTAGGCACTGGATCATCTGGAAATACCGAAGAAACGTTTGAATTCATAACAACCGTAGCAGGTTATAAATGTTGTGAGAGGTCGCGATTCAAAGTCAAGTTTAAGTTACCCAAAACCTTTTGTTGCAACAGATCATCAAAAGGTCTCACACAACAGCTTTGTTCACATCTCATAAGTCTATGCATAGTCGAATATCTTGAGTAATCTCTTCTATGATGTTGAAAACATGTTGGCCATTTCTTTTTTGTCAGTGGCTTTACTGATTTGACAACAAGGTCCGAACGGGCAAATTTGTCACTTTTCCGAGACCTTAAAACTAGGAGGCGTATTTTCAATACAAGTTCAATGGTAACTGTTTCATATCCCTTTTTAATAAATAATGCCAACAGTATCTGGTCGATACAATAGACCAAGATCAAATATAGTATTTTGACCAAGTCGTGAAACAGAATATTCTTTCCTTTACATAATTGTGGTCACGAGTATACTTTTATTATGTTCAGTATCAGCACAAAACCAGACTTGACATTGTAATAATTCCTGTTGACCATAAAACAACAAACTTCTTCTCACGTTTTGTGAAGAGGAAAATTTCTGAAAATGATTTTATGTAATTCTGACCTTGTACTGTTCTGAAAATAACCTCTGCCCATTGTATGTTTTCACTGCCTGTTTGTTACATACTCGACTAAATTGGCCTTGAACGTCACAAAAGTAGCAGTTTGCATTTTCGCACCACAGTTCTCCCCAGTGTTGTTTGAACACCCACAGCTAAAGCGCGGTTTAAGGTTTTCTGAAATATTCATTTTGGCAATATTTTCCTGAATAACAGACGCACAATCAACAGTGATAATTCGTGATTTACTACGAGCAGTCTGAGAAAGTCGTGTCACCTAGTGTTTTGTGTAATGTGAGATCATCTTGCAGTCCCGTAAAACAGATGAACATTTCTCTAGAATTTGGTCACGAATCATTCCTATTTGAGTTGCCAATAAATGTTTGATACCTTCATAAGTTTCTTTTTCACTCGGAAGTGTAGAATATATTCATTGACAGTCTGGCCATCTTTAGTACAACAGCGTGGCACGCAATATAGAATATTCTAGTTTATTTAATTCACTGGTAATGGCATATATTTGAAAAGAATCCATTCATAGTTTATACTCACATTATACATTTGAAAAATTCCTGTTCAGTTCGTGGGTAAGCGTTAACAATGTTTTTTGAGTTTCTAAGTTTTGTGCCGATAGTCATCAGCCTTCGATACGTTAGATCAGTGTTACCACTCGAGAATCAATGTCAAGGTCGATTATCGTTGCGACGAAATATCTTTCTCAATTAAAATTTCCGTTTGTGGCTGATAACTTTATACATTAGTTTTCAAAGTACAAACTGAATAATAGGTTTTAGTGATAACTCATGACACAAAATCAACCACTCGTTCCTCTCTCTTTTTTTCGTAGACATTCCAGTGGTCGATTCAAAAATAATATAGACTAGTGTGGCATGCTGCGTAGTACAGACAGAGAATAGTACCGAAATCGTCGGTTTTCATCTCTGTATAAACCAGAATGATGTAGTTGAGAAAGTATCAAGCAATTAAAAACTTGATCCAATAAATAACTGATTAAGATACTATTTTCCATAAGGGTTAAAAGACACTTGCTATGTTTGTGTTTGCTTTATTGTGCGAACACGCCTTTTATAATCCTTCACTTTATCAAGATCTTTCTAGCAGAGCATTTGATGCTCTCCTTATTTTTAAATCAGACAGGCCGCAAAGGTCGAGGATGGGCGATCACCTCAACACCACAGGCCTACTTTTCATTCCACACACCTCGCTGCTTATCGCCCTCCCCACCCGTGTGTTCCAAAAGTCCAGTCCAAAAGTGAAGTTTCTCCGCTGGGTTTGGGTCGCCGGGGAGCTGTGTCGCTGGTCGGGCTGCGGGAATAGGGCCCAGTGCAGGTCTTCCTTGGAAGGGGTGGCGAGGTGTTGGGTCAAATGTGGAAGGCAATGGCTTCTGGAAGAAGGGTGACTGTGTCGTTCTCGGTCGTCCCGTTGGACCACCTCACTAGTGATCGCCTGTGGTGATCATTCAAACATATTCGGATAAGAGGGGTGAGGTAAGGCCGCTCTTATGAGATAGTTGCAGTAGTAGCATTGGGGATGTATCGTTTCAGGGGTCTCGTATGGGTCCACTCGTGTGCCACCGGGGATAACCAGGCCTGGGTGGTCTGACCTCACACCCCTCTTATCCTCATCTCGGTTCAAGTGATCACTAGTGATCGCCTGTGGTGATCACTAGTGATCATTCTCCCCGTATGAGGATAAGAGGGGTGAGGTGAGGCCGCTCTTATGGGGTAGCTGCAGTAGTAGCATTGGGGATGTATTATTTCAGCTGTCTCATAAGGGTCCACTCGTGTGCCACCGGGGATAACCAGGTCTGGGTGGTCTGACCTGCGTCCGCTGCCCCTGCCAGTGGAATCCGCTGTGGTTTCTTTTTATCTTGGACGACCAGCTACCCTGCTGGCCCCCAGCAGACTTGCGTGTGCCTCCCTACGAGACCTCTGAAACGATAAGTCCCCCGGTGGCCTCCAACTGCTACTACTGCGGCTTCGTCATAGCAGAGGCCTCACCTCACTCCCTTCGTATCCTCATACGGGGGAATGATCACAATGATCACTACAGGCGATCACTAGTGATCACTTGAGACGAGAGGATAGGACGGGTATGACGTGAGGTCTCACTGAGGCCTCACCTCACACCCTTCTTATCCTCATACTGGGAGAATGGGAGAATGATCACTAGTGATCACTTGAACCGAGATGAGGATAAGAGGGTGTGAGTTGAGGCCTCACTGAGCCAACAGGACGAACGAGAGCGAGAGCGACACAGTCGACCCAACACCTCACCACCCTTAGGGAAGACATGCCCTGGCACCCTACTCCCGCATTCCGACCACGAGCGACACAGTTCCCCGGCGACCAAAACCCACTGGAGAAGAAACTTCGACCAGAAGACCTCCCCACGTGACATACCATCCCATCCATGTGTGACCTGGTGACCCTTCCCAGCATCCCTATCTTCCCGTCATTCATGGTGACCTGTCCTGGGGACCCTTCCAAATGATCCTGCACGAGACACCCTGGCCAAGAGTGACACAGTCGCCCTCCAACTCCTTCCAGAAGCCCCACCCCTCTCCACCCAGTGACCCGGACCTCACCTCACCCCTCTTATCCTCATAGGGGGAGATGCTCACTATTGATCACCACAGGTGATCACTAATGATCACCATAGGTGATCACTAAAGATTACGCGAACCGAGATGAGGGGTGTGAGGTGAGGCACCACTGGGGCCTCACCCCATATGCCTCTTATCCTCAAACGGGAGATGTTCACTAAACGGCTATGAGGGCAAGATGAGGTCATGTGGTGAGGACTATGACAGTGTTTCCGCTAGGTCAAAAATAATGAGGCCGTTTCGGAGATGAAAAAGCATGAGCATATCCATTACCGTGGCTTGCAAGAGTGTACTATTATGGAATGTACCCAGGATTTTTCACACGAGGGACATTTTGAACTGGGCATCAACACATGGCCTCATCATTCTTGAGAACCTGTATCAATTAGCTGCTCCCACGGTATAAAATCATCTCACAGTGTACTTCCTTGGCCACCATATCAGCAAATCTTGTATTTTTTCATACAGAACCACCAGGTATTAATACATCTTCCCGCAGGTAATGTTTTGCAGCAGCAAAACATTGCCTTCGGGAAGACGTATTGATACTTCTGTAATTTCTCTGTACGTACCCAGAAAATAATAGCCAGTACTAAATTAAAAACCAGTCTTGTTATAAGAGATAGCTACGTAATAAGGAACAATTTCGTTTAGGCAATGTGGCCCCTAAGAGGACTTTCTGCCTCCCTAGCTGAAACCCTGGCTATGAGTAAGGTCAGGGAAAGCCATAAGATGGGGTGGGGAGGGGGGTGGGGGGGGTAAGAGGGCAGTGAAGGCCGTGAGAGCTCTAAGTTGGGGCCTCATTGAGGCCTCTCCCCATAGGCATCTTGTACACGTGTATGGCGAAACTCACAAAGGTCCGCTTGGGTGAGTTTCAGTTTTGGGTTGTTTGTGGTGATTCGATGTGCTCCCCTTGAATCGAAGACATCTTTAGAACACGCCGCTGTCCAGCAAGAAGGCCATTGGACTCCAAAGCAACCACGTGCTACCCCAACAACCAAGATGGCGGCTCCCATAGTCAAAATGGTTGAGGGAGAGTGCGTCACCTTAGAAATACGGGCTGCGCGTGCGCCGCAGTGGGACCACGTGTCACCATGGGAATGACGTCATGTGATGGCCGCTCACGCCGACTACCATGGCAACCTCAACCCCCTTTGCGGTTGATGACGTCAGATGAGAAACTGCATGAGAACATGCTAAAAGGGGAAATAAGTCAGCATCACATACTACTAAGGTCCAAGTCTCAAGGAGTTGGAATCTCCTATAATTGGCACCGATAGGCAAGTGTCATTTCTGATATAAGTGTGCGCTTGCGCACGATGCACTACATATCACAACTACAGTGACATCGCAAGGTGGCAGGTTACTATAACACCCGATAAAAAGCAAAGGCGTGACATTACTTCTGAACATACGCGACAATGGTTTGGTTTGATAATCATTATTGGATTGTTGTTGTTTTGTGACACTTTAATAGCTGGGGTCTTATTGTGTCGAAGATAGTTTGACGTGTGGAGGAAGCCGGTGGACCAGGAGAGTACTACCGAGCGGCGACGAGTAACTGTCAACTCTCAATTGTACTAATCCCGCAGAACAGGGTTAGAATTGGTTGTTGGCATGTGTACTTTCACCGTGCGATACGCCCCAGTACATGGCGCAACCATGTTCCCAAAAGGGCAGTTGGGATTAAGTGCCTTCGGAGATTGAGAGAGGGTTTCACACAAGAATGCCACAAATATCTCCTTAGAAAACTAATGGAAAAATGGGATGAAAACATGAGGGATAAGTGGATGGGAAATGACATGAGGGAAAGGGTCAATTGTATAGTTGTACTTAGGGAGATGGAAGAAGAGTCGATGGGATGAATTATGAAACACTTTTGACTGAATGCTGGGAGATTAGGAGGAAGAGTGCTGGATGAATAGCCAACCGGGGGATGGGGGGGGGGGTCGGTCAGTGTGAGCCTCCTCGTTTGCGGACCACTGTAAACCAACGGAAGGCCGAGGAATGATAATTATTATTACTAAAATACTTACTGTGACTTCCGAGGATTAACAAAGTAATTAATAATAAGTATTGTAAATAATAACAGTAGATACTATTTAAAGTGCTCGTTATTTTTATCGAGCAGTCTGTTTCACAAACTGATGTCTACAATTTGGCCTAAATCGGTGCAGCCAGTTATATGGAGAGGGATAAAATATCTTTCTCTTGCCAATGGCAGCAGAAAATATATATATTTTATTATATGCTAAACGATAGATTGTCGAAAAAATTGCGGAAAGATAGAAAACGTATCCCCCCACTGTGAAGATATAGAAATTTTCACTTTCACGGTATCAATCAAAATTGTGGCCCTCAAAGCATCACTTCAAGGAGAAAACGAGTCAAATTATCACTGGAAATTATCAGTTTGTTCTAAAAGCGTATAATGAAAACCGATCATTTCCAGCAATAATTCAACACGTATTCACCTTGAAGTGATGTATGTAGCCCGCCAGCTCAATCAGATCGCAAGACGCCACCTACTTCGAGTATCGAGAAATCACTTCCGCGTATCAATGCGCATCATCTGTTTACTTTCAGGCATCAATTCAAGGTTAAAACGAGTGGAATTATGGATAGAAATGATCAGATTCTTGTAAAAACGTATAATAAAAAGAAAATCTAGTGTTTTTGGTTGGATACCGAAAATTATCTCACTCGTGTCCGAGACAAATGGTTACTTTCGAGATTAACATTTGTCTCATTCACACATGAGATAATTTTCGGTATCCACTCAAAAATACTAGATATCCTCTATTAATCCGATCGTCAATTCACCTCCTTCTGGGTTAAAATGGGTAAAAGGTATAGAAAGTATAGTCATAAACTCATTAACTCTGTGTTGGGATAAAATATCAATGAATCTCATTTGAACTCAATTGAGAAAACACACGACAGAACGACCGTCAACATTAACTGAATTCATTGAAAAATGATGCAAGACATAATTTGTCAAATACCATGTTTAAATGTAACTGAGGTATGCTTTATGTCTTTTTTGGCATTATTCGGATATTGCGATTTTACTTCGTTATATGGATAAAGCGAATATCGGTTATAAAGAACTCATTCCAATGCCATGTAACTTCTCGAAAACCCAGTTTGTTGTATTTACCTAAACCTTTCCGCTGGCACATATGACCTAGTAGCAATGTACTTATCATTGCCAAAGGTGGGCGGTAGGGGTAAGGTGGATTACGGCTTTGGGCCTCAAAACTGAAAGGTTCACGGTTCGATCCCCGCCAGGGATAACTGTTTTGTGTCTTTGGACAGGGAAGTTAATCCCGTATGCCAACGAGGGCGCTGTGAACCAAGTCGTATTACACGTCTATGGTGCACTTGTCTTCAACCAATGCTAAATCTGCTTGTGTAGAGTTAGTGCGTTGGGGAGTCTGACAGTTGTTCGCCGTTGCTCGGTGATTCTCTCCTGTACTCCGGATTCTTCCACCTGTAAAACTGTCTGACACGAGGTGACCCTGGCTGTCGAAAGTGTCGTTAAACCCCAATAATACAAAACACATATACTTGTCATAACCACGGGTTTAACAAACTTATCATAGCCACAAGTTTAACAAACTTATAGTAGCCATAAGTTTAACAAACTTATCTTAGCCACCAGTTTAAAATTTAAACTACTCATTCTTACCATGCATTCTACTCATTGCCTTTGTTAAACTTTCAGTTATGCCGCAGAGGTCTGTAAGATTGTGCTGCAGGCGTTCTTCGTTTTTATCTTCAGAAATTTCTAAACAATCGTGGATACACTGAAACAAATTAGTTGAAATTACTTGAAAATATAGCTCAGAAAAGACCTATATGGGTCGGTTCGACATCTTGTACTGCAGTTTTGTCAGAATTGTCAACTGAAAGGAAAGGCTTCACAACAAGCTATGACATTTGAACTTCAAGCACATCGCGAATAGATTTCAGTGCCATTTCTTTTGTACATAGACAAGAGCGTGATTAACCGTTTACCTAACGAATCGGCCATCCACCGGCGTAATATGCAAACTGAGTAGCTGAATAAAACATATTTTTCTAAAAAATTCAACAAACCCATATCAGGTGGCCCTCATTGGAACGACTTTGTCGAGCTCGTTCCAATTAGGAGTCACATGATATGGTTTTATTGAAATTTTAAGTGTCAAGATGAAGTGCCTTGCCCAAGGACACTAAGAAGTTCCCAGGCGGTGATCGAACCATGAACTCTTCGGTTTCAAGTCCAATGCCGTAACCACTGAGCCACCGCGCTCCCGATTGATCAGTTAATTTGTTGGGTAGACTAATCAATATTTTCAACATGCAGTAATAATTCTTCTATCCTAAAAATAAATGTTCACTTCTCCAATGATGACATTAACCTGAAGTGGTTGAAATGAAATCAAGTCGCGTCGCTCTAAATGAATCAATCAAGCACTTAGTTATGGACAAAACACTTAATCATGATTGCTCACGTGTGTGGGCGAGGGTGGGGCGTGGTTTTGTGTACTAAAGCGTATTGCTACCTCTGTCTCTGTTGTGTCAGTAAGTTGGATAGTCTGCCGTAAAACTGTCCGGCACGATGTGACCTCCGTTGTTACAAGTGTAGTTGAATCCTAATAAAGAGACAAGCAAACAAGTACTTAGTTATAACATTCTGTTGTTGAACACCGACCCATCAAAACTGTGAAGTTGGAGGTGTTCAAAGGGTTATCCAAATGTCCGAGCCTGGATGTTTTACCCTTGTCAGTTACGCTTGGAAACAAAACTGTATGTTTCGCCGAAGTTTTGGACAGTTTGCTGAACCTAAAAGCCCTTGGACAAGTTGTGAAACGTTGGAATCTATGACATTTCTCCGTTAATGTACCGGATAGTTCATCGAAGCTGTGTCTAACTGGTAGACTGCTGAATTATTTTTGGCCATCAACATTTGTTCACTTGTCTTTGATGTCTCTGGTGAAACTTGCAAGTCCCATTAACTTATCAGATGTATCTAGACAAGTCTATATGTATCGACAAGTCTTGTCTGCATATGTAGGCAGACAAGACTTGCCTCAAAACAACTGCAGAGTCGCCATAATATGGCTACAACGTCAAATAAGAGGTTGGTAAATTTTGTAAGATGGTGTGTTGCCAGCAACATTTTAATATCGCGTACACAACGCAAAATAAAAAGTTGCCAAAGGAGTGTCTTGTCACAGCGTTTTCATGGCATGACTACTACGTTAAGTATGATGTTGTTGGTCTCATATTTATTGTCAACGTAAAAAGAAACGTTGTCACTACCTCACAAGAAGTCCGCATTTGTAATGTCAGTATGCTATGTACACAAAAACACAGCGTTTTTACAGCGTTGTTATAACCACAAAGTGCTGGCTAGGATTTGCTTGTTTGGAGTAATTAGCGAGATTTACAAGAATCGTTGGTCAGGTGGTCAGGGTAGAAGCCATAGTTCCAGTCTAAGGGGTCACGATACAACATTTCATTAAAGTAACATGACTGAGCGAATATCGGTGGTGATTTATCCATTGAGTCATATTGTTTCTGTTTCTAGGTGATTCACTTCGCTTACATTTTAACTCATCTTAATCATGTTCCACTAGGGGTATGAGGAGAGTTGGTCGTGTTGAACCAGAAAATATCTCTCTTTAGAGAAACACACCTATTTTGCGAGCCTAAACTCTGTCCGAATTGAATTGGAAGATAGTGAAAATACCATATAAACTGAACTCTGTACATAGGAATGTTTCAAACGAAATTTTACCAAGTATTTCTTGGTAAGTTCTCGTGGGGATTTGTCAATAAAATACATAGTACTAGCACTATTATTTGAGGATAAGTAGGTAGTATTAGTCCAGTCACCAGAAGGAGGTACTCTGCAGACAATGTGTGTTACGCATTTTAGTGCGGTTTCTTTGGTAACTTTTGGCGTTGATTCCGAATCCGATTGATGCCACTCTGTAACGCTTAGGAAATACACGACACACGCGTGGGAATGGGTTAATTTATATGGCACTTGTGTGCCATCGCGGAAGGATAAAACTCGAGGCTACAAGTGGTGAATATTTGGTACACCAAGCTACTTTGGGTATATTTTATTTATACCATGATCGTCAGATTATTGAGAATCGCTATTATTTTTTCTCGATTTTACTGAGCACCAGACCACGGAGAAAAGAATCGACCCAACCTCCCTGACCAGATGTACATACGAGCGAATCTGTTTTTGTTTACACGAGCATCGATGGGCGGTACTCCCGCTATCAATTTTATCATTGAAACGAAATGAAAAAAAGAAACCGAGCCTTTTTCGCTTTAATAACATAATAATATACTATTTCGAGTTATGCATGCTTTATTAACATGAGACAATGCATGTTTGTTGATTTTTGGCATCTTATGAGGTAAACCTATTTAAAAAAGTAATAAATAATTGCCACGTCCATTTCACTCTTCGCGAGACGACGTGCGATACATTAGACAAGTTTCCATTCAGGTCGACGTCACCAAAGGTCAACGGGGATGTAGTTCTACTGCAGGTGTAAATATTTACCATTGAAATCCAATTGCTGGCGTGTTCACCACGGTTGGTGTGTAAAGCTAAAATGTATGTCTCATATATAGTACAATAGGTAATCATGGTATAAATTTGGTTTATACATTCGTAATTCACTGGTCCTGAAAAGTACGTGTTGAGATGATGTCACTTGACCAGTTTTCGCAGATAAGACCACGAAGATCTCATGTTATAATGTCCAAGCGGGTCATATATGTTTCCAAAATGACTGGTATCAACAGAGCCAATGTAATATCAGATGAACCAGACGCCTTTGTTATACTCACCCATTTCAATTAGAAACAGAAGGTGATCAATTCACTTACGATAGAATCAATCATTCGTGACAGAAAGATAACAGATCTGAAGTAGACCGTCCGAAAACAATTGAATCTTGTTGTAGCACATGTGGTCTCCGGTTGTGACAATGTTGCCCCGTGCTTTTGGGTAGGGAAGACGACAGCTCTTAAATATTTGAGTTGTGTCACTCTGCAGTAAATAGGCAAATCGGATGCTGGTTTGGATAAAGTTTGTCAACAGGCGACTATAATCAGTAGGAGCTACTTTGGCTATCCATCGAAAGACAAATAAGATATCAGATTTAAGGTGTGGTCAAACAAAACCGCAAACGCACAGACAAATGCACAGAAATAATCTACACTTCTTCCAAAGGACGCATTTTCCGAAAATGTCAAACGAGCACTTTTTCAATTGATGCTTTGGTACGCTGCTCCACTAATTAACCCGTGTCACCATGTCACCGTTTCCAATTGGTATTCCTGATGGAATAGATCCAGCACCTATGTGGGTTATTAAGGTGTAGCTCTGGGAAATCATATGGGTCTGAACGATATAGCTGTGCAGCTGTACAAGTGCATTACAGTTTTTAGGCTATTTGCTGGGCAATTTGAGTGTCAAAACCAGCACACGTTGATCAATGTACACTCTGAAATCAGTTGGGTTAAATATCAAACCAAATCAACTGAGTTGAGTAAATATGACCCCAACTGAGTTCATATTCCGTCAACCCAGTTGATTTGGGCTGATTTTTAATCCAACGGATTTTAGAGTGCAGAAGCTCACGATGAGGCGATAATCTACAATATCGGTAATATTTGAGATATATGATGATGTGTAAGAACAAGTGAAATCTTTATTGGTCAGATTGGGAATAAATTGTCACATTTATCCGGACAAAATTATAAAATACATTACACACTCTATTGTTTTGGGGTTTTTTTGGGTGGGAGGGGGGGGGGGGCTGGGGTGGGTGTTGGGGGGTTGGGGTATTTGGTTTTGTTTTGTGTTTTGGGGTTTTTAGTACTAACATCCAAAACTGTAGTTATTTTGGCCAAAATTTCATCAAATGCTCGCCTTTTTACCCATCTGAAGTACTAAAAACAAATACAATCTGGTAATCAACGCATCGCGGATATATTACCAACATACATAGCTTAAATGTAAAGCAAAATTTTATTGCACAGCTGGGGTGGCATGACTCGGATTCAGAATCAGCGGAATAAATTACTCTGGAAACGCCAATAAAATACTTTATACACCTGTTTTGTAGGGTACCCCCTCATAACGGACTTTTGGCGTCCGGACTAGTTTGTTTTATTGTCCGCTGTGACGTTCACATAAAAGTCAGAAATTAAGATCTCACAAACTGTATTAGCAAGCGGGGAGGGCGGGTCTCATATGTAGGAATAATTTGATGGTGTAAATAAATTACAGTACGTTATTATTGTCGTTTTAAAAAGCCTTCAATCTTACGTGTCAGGATAATCCGTCCGACGTTATATTACAGATGTGGTTAGAAAATTTCCATCCTTTCGATATTATCTTTCCATCTTCTCTTCATAACAATGTTGAATCTCACCCATCGGGAATGCGAGAACATTGAATCTCGTGCTATTTTCATTTGGTTTACGTGATCCGGTCTCCATTTCGCTATATTTCATTTTGAAGGCTCAATCCACACGTGTGTATATGTCACGATCCGATCATGATCTGAGAGAGAAAAGTACCACTTTTTCTGATTACAGTACCCCAGTTTTGAAATCACCATTAAAGATTGGCTAGTTTTTAGTTTGTATAAAAATATAGCACATGACTCCTTATACGAACGAGCTCATTGTTACCGGGAGTCATAATCTATGTTTTGGAAGCGAAAAATGAAAATTTCTTAGTTTTATTACACGCCTGTTCTATTATTCCCATATACAGCAACACAAAACAACGCGGAAAAGGAAAATCTGTTCCGCACATATGTGTGGAACGGAAATCGTTGAAGGACTATTTTTAAATAGAAGCGATATGTTATTGGAATTTTCTACAAACCGTGCAACGAAATTACAATTTGAATCGCTAGCGATAGCTGAAAATCGTTCCCTGGGTTCCAATGTGTTCTATGTGCCAGAAGGCACAAATAACACATTGGCACTCAGGGAACGAAGCAGTAACACGGGTTCCCCTCGCAAATTTGGTTGGCGATAAAATGTGTTGTTTTTGTTGATAGTTGTCAAATGAATTGCTGAGTGTCCTTCTAATAATTGTTTTTTATAGACGTGAAGGCGTGTAATAAACACAGAACAACACGCGCGTGTAAAGCGGCCTCTCCTTTTATCCTTAAAGAAAATGTTGGGGAATATGGTAACAAATGGAGACTCCAACTAATGGAAAGCAAAAGCAATGTTATACCCGCGTGTCGGAAAGTGGAAAGTACTCAAAGATGGAGAGTGGGGGAGTTCTGTATTCCAGAAGGTAGCAGCAGACTTCTCAATGTGAGAGATACAAGGGACTACGAATATTTGGGGTAAACTTAAACATTACGGAAAGAGACATCTACCGAAACTACAGTAATAAACAACCTGCGAAGAAGCGCATACTTAATAAAATGGAACTTATAGGGAGAAATAGATTCACTAAAGCTTTCGTGGGGAAGACCATTTGGGAAATGGTGAGTGTACCAACTATAACATATGGCAATGGAAGTGATACCGCTTAACCAGACGGTTGTAAAGAGTTTGGAAACCCTGCAGAACAATGCGGGCCAATGGATAACTGAGTCGGGTAATGCTGCAGCACTAGAAGCAATCAGGGATGTGCTTGTGGATAAAAGTCAAGGACGGGATAGACGTAACGAAACTCTGTTATTTAAACTATTTGGTAAATCTCTCCGACAGACGATGGTGTAAACTAATGTCCCAGAATAATTGGAATTCTAGTACAGAGACAAGGTGGATGGACCAGGCGAGGAAGCTAACAGAGAACAATTCAATGAATATCTAGGCCTTAAAGTAGATACAACCCATGGTAAACAAGAAGGACGCCAACGCCCTATAGCTCACCAACATTCCTCTTTGATAGTAACTTTGGCAAACACAAGAACTGTATCAAACAGGGTCATAACATGCGACAAAGCTTACCTAAACACAACCTCGTAAAAGTAAAACACTGAAACTGACATAAACACTAAGTGAAACATGAAATTCTGAGCGAAACAGAAAACTAAACGCAAATAAAAATGTCAAGAAAAATGTTTAAAATGCAGGGTATGAGGGGTTAATCATGGAACAATGATACTGAGGAACATGTATGATGAATATAAGTGCCATGGGAAGAGAAGGAACACAGCAGCTGACCTAAACACTAAGTTAAACATGAAATTCCGAGCTAAACAGAAAACTAAACGCAACTAAAAATGTCAAGAAAAATGTTTAAAATGCAGGGTATGAGGGGTTAATCATGAAACAATGATACTGAGGAACATGTATAATGAATATAAGTGCCATGGGAAGAGCAGGAGCACAGCAGCTGACCTAAACACTAAGTTAAACATGAAATTCCGAGCTAAACCGAAAACTAAACGCTACTAAAAATGTCAAGAAAAATGTTTAAAATGCAGGGTATGAGGGGTTAATCATGGAACAATGATACTGAGAAACATGTATGATGAATATAAGTGCCATTGGAAGAGAAGGAGCACAGCAGCTGACCTAAACACTTAATTAAACATGAAATTCTGAGCTAAACAGAAAACTAAACGCAACTAAAAATATCAAGAAAAATGTTTAAAATGCAGGGTATGAGGGGTTAATCATGGAACAATGATACTGAGGAACATGTATAATGAATATAAGTGTCATGGGAAGAGAAGGTGCACAGCAGCTGACCTAAAAACTAAGTTAAACATGAAATTCCGAGCTAAACAGAAAACTAAACGCAACTAAAAATGTCAAGAAAAATGTTTAAAATGCAGGGTATGAGGGGTTAATCATGGAACAATGATACTGAGGAACATGTATGATGAATATAAGTGCCATTGGAAGAGAAGGAGCACAGCAGCTGACCTAAACACTTAGTTAAACATGAAATTCTGAGCTAAACAGAAAACTAAACGCAACTAAAAATGTCAAGAAAAATGGCTAAAATGTTGGGTATGAGGGGTTAAATCATGGTAAAATGATAATAATCATCATATAGCAGCATTATAAAAGCCATGATATGGAAATAGGGCGAATAAGTGACCTAAACAGAAACTTTAACATTATTGGACACGTACGCTGACGCCGACGCCGACGCCGACGACGACCGATCGAGCCATGCCATAAGCTCACACAACTAAAGTTGGTGAGCTAAAAATCGCCAGAGAAAAAGTCATGGAGGATTGTCACTGGAACTGGCTAGAGACGCCCAAAGAAAAGAGGTCTTTGCGTGGACTGCATGATAAAGAGAATCCGGGTTTTGGAGATTACCCCGATGGCAGCTTTGGGGGACGGGGGTCACTGCTGTTCAAGATGAGGTCGCGGTCGCTGGAATTGAGAAGAAGAATTGGGAAGGAGGGTGGAAAGGAGTGCCAAATGTGTAATTAAGGAGTGTTGGAGACACTGATACACTTTCTGTTAGAATGTCCAAAATACAAGCTAACAATATATGATTCACTGTGAGAATAATTGGGAGATGGGATGGGAGAAAGTGTTTAACCCTTTACTCAACGTAACGGTAAATAACTCCCAGCGCTATTCGCCAAAATCACCTTTCGGTTTTCATTTATTAAATAATTTCTCTCAAAAACATAGCTTATGTCCCCTCGTTGGAACGAGCTCGTTGAGCCCGTTCTAATGAGGGGCTTAGGCTGTGTGTTTGACGCAAAACAAAACAAAATTAGTCATTCAAGAATTTTGTTTGCAAGTGTCGTCTGCCTTTCAGGTTAGGTAAAACGTTAAAGTTGGAGATCGTATAAATAAATAAACTTACTTTTAGAGCTGGGATGAAGGCGATTTCTACTCCAGCTGATGTCAGAAGGAACCATTGTGGCGTAATACCTCCCGGTGGTAATTCATATAAAACTTTCATGTTCCTATAAAATTTACAAAAATGACAAGTCTGTATTTTTCAAAATCAGAGGCAACTAACGACCTCCTTGAATAAAGTTGGAGATAGCGATTGCTATAAAAGCACAGCAATCGTTTCACTAAGGTCGGAAACTCTGTGCCAAAGACATTCTTTATGATTGTACCACTTTGGAGCTGCTTCCACTTAAAAAGCCTTTACGAAACATTGACAAACGTTTGTAGTCAGTCCCAGAACACGAACTTTAACACACAATAGAGAAGTTCCGCGGACAGTACTCGATTAACCATGGCAACCATGCTTTGCTGCCAGTGAACGCAGTCGAGACTTGGCTAGAAACCACTACAAAGCTGCTAGAGTCTCGGGTTGTGGGTGGTTGAAAGTCTGGAAAATTGCCAAGTTCTTGAGAGTTGGAGGAGATACGGTGTTTTTCCATTTATAGATTCATTGCGCGAACTCAGATTCTAGAAACCGTCGGTTTATGAAGGAATTGTTGGGAGCGCATTTACCGCTCTTTTTATTGTCAAATCAAGCGCATCATAGGGGCCGAGGACGCTCTTCAACCTGAAGACTGCAGTCCTTAGGAACTGAAATTAATTATTCGTCGTTTTATCAGAGTAGGAATGTTGGGTGAACGTGGTAAGTTGTGTGAGGCGCATAGCACATTATACTGAATACTAAACTTAACAGGCACATAGATGGGTCAAGGTTTCCCTTACATTTCCACATGGCCACTATTTAGACATAGTCAGCACACGCCATGTGATATTGATAAAATATATGCTTATTATCCCCGCATTTTTTTCCCCGCATAAAATGCGGGGATATGGTGATAATCTCCGCCCGTACGTCCGTACATCCCTTTTTGAGCTATAATTTTGAACCTTACCATACTTCTTAAGTATGGCATAGACATGACAAAAATAGGTTTAGTTTGAATTTTTGTGACAAGGTGGTGCCAGTGCCGCCACTAAATCGAAACGCTGAAAGTGTGTCCATATGTTCAGGTAGGGTCTCTAGATCTGCCTAAGGTTTCGGATTTTTTATTCGGCGCCATGTGGCACCCGTAGCGACACTTTTGGCGTCAGAGAATCGGGTTCCGGCAAAAGACTCCTTGGGTTTTCAATTCGGAATGTTGAAAGAGTGTTCATATGTTCTGGTTGGATGTGTAGATGTCCGTGAAGGCTTCGGGTTTTTATTCGGCCCCAGGTAGTGCCCATACCACCACTTTTGTCGTTAGTGAATTGCCTTCCGGCGAAAGGCTCTAAGAAGGTTTAATTCAAAACGTTGAAAGTGCGTTCACATGTTCCGGTAGGGTGTCTAGATGTGCATAACGGTTTCGGTTTTTTTATTCGCCCCCAGGTGGTTCCCTGTAGCGCCACTTTTGTCGTTAGAAAATCTGTTTCCGGCGAAAGGCTACTAGGGGTTTTCATTCGAAACGTTCAAAGTGTGTTCATACGTTTCGGCTGAGTGTCTAGATGTGCATAAAGTTTAGAATTTTTGATTCGGCCCCATGTGGTGGCCCGTAGCGCCACGTTTGTCGTTAGGGAATCGATTTCCGGTAGAGACTCCAGATGAGCATAAAGGAAGGTTTGGGATTTTTTATTCGACCCCAGGTGCTGCCCGTAGTGCCATTTTTGTCATTAGAGCACTCTTTTCGTTCATTCGAATCACTGAAAGTGTGTTCATATGTTCCAGTAGGGTAGATAGATGTGCATACAGGTTTCGGATTTTTGATTCGCTCGTAGTGTCACTTTTGTCATTAGAGAATCGGTTTCTGGCGAAAGGCTCCTAGGAGTTTTAATTCGTAACGTCGAGAGTGTGTTCATATGTTCCGGTTGGGTATCTAGATGTGCATAAAGGTTTTGGATTGTTGATTCGGCCTCATGTGACGACCGTAGCGCACCTTTTACCTTTTTTTGAATCGGTTTCCGTCGAAGGCTCCTGGGGTTCCAAATCGAAACGCTGAAAGAGGGTTCATATTTTTCAGTAGAGACTCTAGATGTGCATAAAGATTTTTGATTTTTCATTCGGACACAGATGGTGCCCGTAGCGCTACTTTTGTCGTTAGACAATCGCTTTCGTGCGAAATGCTCCAAGGGGTTTTAATTGGAAACGCTGCCGTGTGTTCATATGTTCCGGTAGGGTGTATAGATGTGCATAAAGTTTCGGACTTTTTATTCGGCCTCATGTGGCGCCCGTAGTGCCAATTTTGTCATTAGAGAATCGGCTTCACGCGAAAGGCTCCTAGGGGTTTTAATTCGAAACGCTGAAAGTCTGTTCATATGTTCCGGTGCGGTCTCCAGATGTGCATGAGGGTTTAGGATTTTTGATTCGGCCCGAGGTGGTGCTCGTAGCGCCACTTTTGTCGTTAGACAATTGGTTTCTGGCGAAAGGCTCCTTGGGGTTTTAATTCGAAACGCTGAAATTGTGTTCGTATGTTCAGGTAGGGTGTACATAAAGGCTTCGGATTTTTTATTCGTCGCTATGTGGTGCCCTCAGCGCCACTGTTGTCGTTGAGGAATTGGTTTCTGGCGAAAGGCTCTTAGGGGTTTTAATTCGATACCCTGAAAGCGTGTTCATGTGTTCCGGTAGGGTCTCTATATGTGCATAAATGTTTCAGATTTTTATTCGGAACCAGGTGGTGTCCATTGCGCCACTTTTGTCATTGTACAATCGGTTCCCGGCGAAAGGCTCGTAGGGGTTTTAATTCGAAACACTGAAAGTGTATTCATATGTTCCGGTAGTGGATTTAGATGTGTATGAAGGTTTCGGATTTTTGTTTCGACCCTAGGTGGTACCCGTAGCGCCATGTTTGTCGGTAGAGAATCGGTTTCCGGCGAAAGGCCCATAGTGGTTTTAATTCGAAACGTTGAAAGTGTATTCATATGTTCCTGTGGGCTATGCAGATGTGTATAAAGGTTTCTGATTTTTTTTATTCGACCCCACGTGGTGCCCGAAGCGCCACTTTTGTCGTTAGAGAATCGGTTTCCGGCGAAAGGGAGATTTGAATCGAAACGTGGAAACTGTGTTCATATGTTCCGGTGGGGTGTCTAGATATGCATAAAGGTTTTGGATTTTTAGTCCCCTACGGGAACCGTAAGGGGACTATAGGATTGCACTCCGTCCGTCTGTCTGTCTGTCTGTCTGTCTGTCTGTCT
The DNA here is from genome assembly GCA_031216915.1 of Pictodentalium vernedei. NCBI lineage: Eukaryota > Metazoa > Mollusca > Scaphopoda > Dentaliida > Dentaliidae > Pictodentalium > Pictodentalium vernedei. The sequence continues at coordinate 320,987,776 of CM062297.1, forward strand.
GTCTGTCTGTCTGTCTGTCTGTCTGTCTGTCTGTCTGTCTGACTGTCTGTCTGTCTGTCTGTCTGTCTGTCTGTCTGGGTCTGTCTGTCCGTCCGTCCGTCTGTCCGTCCGTCTGTCTGTTTTCATGTACAACCTCTCCCTCCAACATGCTTTAAGCTACACCTTTCAAATTTGGTACATGGATAAATGGTTCTGAGGGGATGATGTACGCTCAAAATTTTTTTTTTTAAATTTTCAAAATCCAAGATGGCGGAATGGCGGTCATTTTTGTTGTGTTTTTTAAGCTTTTTTTCTCTATTTTCATGTTACCACCCCTCCCACCAACATGGTTCAAGCTACACTTTGCATATTTGGCACATGGATAGAGGGTTGGGAGGGGATGATGCACGTTCAATGTTTTTTCTTCAAAATCCAAGATGGCGGCATGGCGGCCATTTTGTTGTGTTTTTTTAAGCTTCTGTCTCGTCTCTATTTTATGTTACCACCCCTCACTTCAACATGGTTCAAGCTACACTTTTTATATCTGGCGCATGGATAGAGGGTTGTAATGGGATGTTACACGTTCAATATTTTTTTTTCAAAATTCAAGATGGCGCCATGGCAACCATTTCTGTTGTGTTTTTTAAGCTTTTTTCTCTATTTTATGTTACCACTGCTCCCTCCAACATGGCTCAAGCTACACTTTTCATATATGGTACATGGATAAAGGGGTTGTGAGGGGATTATGCACGCTCAATATTGTTTTTTCAAAATCTAACATCTGTCTGTCTGTCCGTCTGTCTGTCTGTTTTCATGTTACCACCTCTCCCTCTAACATGCTTCAAGCTACACCTTTCATATTTGGTACATGGATAAATGGTTCTGAGGGAATGATGCACAGTCAATATTTATTTTTCAAAATCCAAGATGGCAGAATGGCGGCCATTTTTGTTGTGTTTTTTAAGCTTTTTTCTCTATTTTATGTTACCACCCCTCCCTCCAACATGGTTCAAGCTACGCCTTTCATATATGATACATTGATAAAGGGTTGTGAGGGGATTATGCACGCTCAATATTTTTTTTCAAAATCCAAGATGCTTATATACGCTAGTGTCTTCTGTGACAAAAATACCTTATGTCACAAAAGCGCCGTAGGGGACTAATACCCCCTCGGTGGTCAAACACTTGTTTATTTTGCCCCATGTGCCCCACGTAGCGACACTTTTGTAGTTAGAGAATTGGTTTCTGTCGAAAGGCTCCTGGGGGTTTCAATTCGAAACGCTGACAGAGTGTTCAAATCCTTCGATAGACACTCTAGATGTGCACAAAGGTTTCGAATATTTGATTCCGCCCCAGGTGGTTCCCGTAGCGGCACTTTCTTCGTTAGAGAATTGAATTGGTTTCCGGCGAAAGGCTCCTCCGGGTTTTAAATTGAAACGTTGAAAGTGTTTTCATGATGATAATTGTTTATGATGATTGTTTATTCAGTAATGTATAGCGTGTTTACAAATCTATTATGTATAAAATAAATACATTGTAATATGTGAGTATATTGCTTGGAGATGGCATAGCCATTGGCTATGTTCCTGCCATCCCCACAAAAAAAACAAAAAAAAACAAAAAAACAAAAACAACAAACAAACAAAACAACAAAAATAACAACAACAACAACAACAACAACAACAACAACAACAACAACAACAAAACAATTTATGATGCAAAGCGCCGTGGTACAATACTAATGCACATGTATTATTCTTACACTACAGTTGCTGGCATATAGTACACCGTGGTCCAGATGTCTAATCAATAAGAGTGAATTGTCAATGAATGTTAACAGGGGTTTGTGGTGGATTAACAGGATTTAGGAGCTTCAATACAAGAATGGTTGGCGACTCCACCCCGGGGTCACAGTGTATCCCAGCCCCCACCAAGGCAGCATCCCGAGGAGATTTGTCTATTAAGCTGACATATGCGACGCTTTGGCCCCAGGAAAAAATGTACGATTATCACATCGCACACTTCCTTTTTCATGTCTAAAACGCAGCATATGTTAGAGGGTTCACGGTTAATATCTTCGCCCGAGCCCCTATACGTGATCTAGGTGCCAAGGGCTGTGGCGCAGGGGAGACCCAGTCCAATGGGTATATCAATAGTAATCCCCCCCACCCCAGTGTTTCTATATCCATTGTATTTCCTAACAGGCTGAAGGTCAGCAACCCGGATATTCAATTCTTGAATATTGCTCCGTTGACGAGTACGATTCAGATATCCTTTAATCAGTTGTGCTCTGAATTTCTTCCTTGCAGTAATACCATTGACATTTCTTTCCAGATTGTTCCACCGAAGTGTTAACAATTGGACTGGTAAGTTGGAGAAGGTTGTCCTCGGTGTGTTCGCGCGTAATTGGCCGTTTTGTCTCGTGTTTGTTTCAATTCTGTGGATTTATTTATTTATTTATTTATTTATTTATTTATTTATTTATTTATTTATTTATTTATTTATTTATTTATTTATTTAACGACACTTTAACAGCCAATCGTGTCGGTGACACTGTTACGGGTAGAGGAAGCCGGAGAACCCGGACAGAACCACTCCGCACTGCAGTACAGGCAGGGTTACATTGGTTGAAGACATGGACACCATCGACGTGCAGTACGCCTTAGTACGCGGAGTCATCGTGCCTCCATGGGGACAATCGTGGTTAAGTGCCCGTTCAAGAAGGACACAACGCGGGAGTACAAATCGATCGCTCAGACGGTCACCCACTGACCGGACTCGACGTTGCTTAACTTCGTAGATCTGATGAGAACCGTTTACCGCAACGCCACCGCGCCCTCCTCGAGTCTGTGGAAGTAATTCTGAAAAGATACAGGTAATTTATTAGTGTGCCAGTCATGTACAAAGGTGAAAGCCGATAATTTGAATTGGCCGGGAAATTTCAATATACTATTCTTTATAAAAAGGGGGTCAGTATGACTGTTGTATTCTTTTCGGTTTATTATCCTAATTGCCTTTTTGTAGGGCTTTAATACGGCTAGTACTAGCCGCATTTCTCCGTATCTCTATTCCATACATGAGGTGACAATATACCAGGGCAGAGTATAAGGACTTCAGTCGCTTACAGGTAGTGTTCTCTTTAATTTATTTTGGCAGTAAATTGCGCTGGAAATTTTCTTGCACACAGATTCGATATGGTGTTTGAAGGATAAGTTCTCGACAATGATGACACCAAGAAATTTCACTGATTTTTCATTATATCGATTTTCACAACTATGTAAATCTAGTCCAATTAGTTTCAATCGTATTCGATTTGATTTATGTTCATTAACGTGACGGTGGAGAAGCATATATTTACTTTTATTGGCATTTGTTTTAAGTTTATTGCTACAACACCATTTATATAGATTAGCCATTTCCTTGTTTGCCTGTGTTTCCAGTAATTTCATATCATGTCCGGCCGTGTAGGCAGTTGTGTCATCAGCAAACGAAAGAATATTCAGCTCCGCTGCAGCATTAATATGATTAACATAAATTAAGAATAGTATAGGTCCAAGTACAGACACCTGGGGTACCCCACATGTTGTTGTGCAAAGGGGAGACATACTTGACTGGTAGCTTACAAATTGCTGCATGTTATCTATTTAACTTTCAAACCAGCATATCCTACTCCACGGATTCCGTAGAATTGCATTTTAGCCAGAAGAATATCATTACTAATCGAATCAAAGGCTTTCGACAAATCAATAAATATTGTTAGGGTTGAATCCTTTATCCATTTATCGTTTTCTTTAGCTACAAATATTAGTAGCTACATAATGGAGTGAATGTTTGTATGCTTTTTTCTAATCCATATTGTGTCTTACTCAGAATTTCGTACGTGTCAAGAAAGCTAATTAATCTTGAGAAGAGGTAGTTGGATTCACCGAAGGGAAGTGCGTTCAATGGGGCGCCCCGACCAGCATCACATGAGCAGCCATTGTTACTGTAACAATATAGATTGTTATAGATTACTTCAATATATCGGGTGGTATTATACTCCCATCGCTATTTTGCAGAGGGGCGCATAGCCCATGGCCAAGCCAGACACCACAGGCGAGTTACAGGCCATATTTACTAGCATACTTTCGCCTGCGCACGGGGAAAAACATTGTTATGACCATTACAGCGTATAGAACGGGTCAGCTTTAACCTTTATTTATTGGTGTTTACGGTCGCATACCTATGCACAATGGTTAATCGTGACCGTGACAGTTTTACGAGTGGAGGAAGCCGGAGTACCCGGAGAGAACCACTGAGCATCGACGAGCAACCGTCCGCTCCTCAACATTCTAACTCTGTTCAAGCTCCGCTCAAGCAGTGTTAGAGCGGTTGAAGACATGTGCACAATCGAAGTGCAGTACGCCTTAGTACACGGCGTCATCGTGCCCCCATGTAGGCAACCAGGATAAACTGCCTTGCCCAAGGACACAATGCGGGTCGTACCGGACGGGGATCGAACTCGGGACCTCTAGCATAGAAGTCCAACAGTCTACCACTGAGCCACCGCGCTCAGCTTTAACCTTTAAATTAACATCAGAACCCTGGTGTTTAGCAACACTTTGTGCATATGTGTTAGACTCGGGGATTGACATCACTGGTGACGCTCTACGAGGTTGCGTTCGTTGGGTCAGCATCCAGATGCCCCCTATAACTACTAGACCGCAAACGTTGTGTCCAGGCTTGATTGGTTTATGCCACCGTTCTTGACTCCTCATACTCTCATTTTATTCAGACAAATCAATATCTGCCTCCTTGCTTTTATCGTATAGTGCAGACTTAGCCTCACGTAATCATTTTCCACCCAGCGCCCACCTTCTTGGAGTCTTTCATTCGCTTCGGAATCAAACCTGGCCAAGAGGTTCATTTTTTAAGTTTGAGATTTTCAGGCGAAGCTGTCAACTCAGCGTCTCCAGTGTGGATGTCCCCATATCTGTCGACATATTGTCTGACATTGTTTAGTATAGTTACGGGACAAATTGGCAATGTTTGGCTGTTATCAGGGCTGCAGTCAGTTAGCAGAGTTAGGTATATGCCATGCCTGTTCGCCGTTCTCAGCGCCTGCTAAACATATGGGCACAAACCTACTCCCCTATTCAACCATCCCCTGCAGCCATCGCGGTGAGCCATTCTCGTTTTTGTTGCAGTTCTGCGGACTCTCTTTTGAGTCTGCATTAGATGACGCGCTTTTCGAGCATGTCCAAAGTCCTACTGTGTGTGAACTCCAGCGGCACTGTCAACCTCCATTAGTTGACGCACTTTTGTGACAGATCATCGTCGCCGTTCTCAGTGCATGCTAAACAAATGGGCAGAAACCTACCCCCCCCCCCCATCCACCCATCCCCTGCAGCCATCGAAGTGAGCCATTCTCATTTTTGATGCAGTTCTGCAGACTCTCTTTTGAGACTCCATTAGTTGACGCTCTTTTCGAGCATGTCCAAAGTCCTTCTGTGTGTGAACTCCAGCGGCACTGTCAGCCTCTCTCCAGAAGACGGTCTAGAAGTTCTTTGGTGTTCTGCTGCAGTTTTGGAATTCCTCCAAACGGAACAGTTACACTAACTTTCTTACTTTGTGAAACTCCATGGTCACCCGCCTCCTAAGTCTCAAATATTCGTAAAACCCATGACACAAAAATAATAGCCTGGCATGACGAGGCAGCAAATGTTGAAATAACAAGCAAAAGTGCTTCACATACGCTAGCTTATGATACTACGAATCAAGCACGTTATAAGCAGATAGCTGATAAGTTTTTATTGGGAGCTCAGTGTGCTCCGTTTCGGACATTGGCTGGGGCACTGCCGCTCGTTCTTCAAGTGAAGAAATTACATCGTTATCCCGAAGGCATTCTTCGAAACTGTCAAGGTCTTTGCAAAAATTCTTGAAAAAGTGGGGACCTATTACAAAGGGGCTAAAAAATTCTTAAAAAGCAGGGGGGGGGGGGGTGGAAAAAATTTGCAAAACACTGATGCCAGAGTGGGTGGGTGGTCAAGGAGGACAAAATTTTTTTTTCCGATGCTTACAATTTTTTTCCTCAGACTCTTTTGAGCAAAATTGTATACCATAATCAGTGCAGTATCATTCAAGAACCAATAAAAAGACACCCAAGTTACCAGGGGGTACCTACCATGGGTTATGTATGATTATAAAACTGTTATTGCGGCTGAGCTATAATTCGGCTTATAATGATACAATGTTTGACATATTGAATAATGCAAGTTAAAATGCATCTCTAATTGCAATTATCAAAGTTATCTTGGTGGTGTGTTCCAACCCTAAATGTAATACGACACTAAATGTAATAAATTTATTACAGGTGGGGTTGGAATGCATCGTACATCTCAGCGCTAAATGTAATAAATTTATTACAAATAGGGTTAGAATGCATCTTACATCTCAACGCTAAATGTAATAAATTTATTACAAATAGGGTTAGAATGCATTTTGCATCTCAACGCTAAAGATAATAAACTGGTAACTCACACCGATGTCGGCTGATGAGGACTTTGTATTCAATATAGCCCATGTCCAGAGCTCGTACTATTTTCGCGACCGGCTCAAAAAGACTGCGAAAACAGTGTTAAGAAAACTGCCGTGTTTGAAGTATTTTATACTTCCACATCAATTGTAAAAAACTTTTTACCGTTAGGATTTGAATACAACTTTCATCTCAAGACCAAATGAAATAAGCCCATTATTCACACCGGTGGGAGCCGTTTAGGACTTGCTATTCAGTTTTGTGTACTGGTTTGTTTGTGCTTGGCCAATTTCCGCGACCAGACAGGAAAAGATTACTGAAACTGGTGAACATATTCCCCGGAGTACAAAATGATTCGCGCAAAAATACAAACTCGGAGCTAGTGGGAATGGACCGGCCAATAACAGACGTGAGGGAGCTCCTTCCCCTCTGCCCAATTTTTGGGGAACAGCAAAATTCAGAAAAATTCATACCGAAATTCGTGCAACAGTTTACCAATATATGTACTAGTGTAACAGTATATCAATGCAAATCCCGTACAGATTCGGTGGTTAAATTTAGCAAACCACAAAGAACACAACAGCCCAACAGTGCTAATGCCATAGAACAAGAGACCCCTCCAGCCTCCTCCCAGAGGTTAAGGCTCCCAATCAAGGCATTTGAGAAGGTTTAGATCAACTCCTACTTGTGGTAATGCGACCGCCCACTACTAGCACACGCGTCGCAGTCTCACACTTTTGTTCACCACAGTCCCCTAGACTGAGAAGTATGGAGCTAGTGAAGAAGATTGCTGACCCTGTCAGGATTGTTACTCATGCTGGGTTAGTGTCAGGGTCATGAAGCCCTGTGTTTGATGGCATGTTCGAGGATGGTTAGGTTATCAGGTTAGTTTGCTATTTTTGGTGGACAGTCTGGACAGTCAAGCCACTCATTCTTCTTCCCAGCAGCTGTTTTTCATTCCTCTACAGAGTGCCTCTGTTCTGAATGTTTTGTTAGCTGGAACATTGCCCCCCCCCCCCTCCGCGTCAGTTGCATGTTGTGTTATAATGTGACTTGCTGAGTCTCTGGCCAAGGGACAGGGGCGCGGGAGAATGGAGAATAAGACAAATACTGAAGGCGTGTTTGTTAGTTGCATTCGGCATCTTCAGCGCGCACAAAAAAATCGGTCAGGACACCACTCATCCACATTCGCTGGTAGATAGGTAGCTGGTTTCGAGAAGGGGTGGCCCTATCAATGATGGTTAGTCATCCCGGGGTTGTGTCAGGGGCATGAAGACCTGGGTCAGGTGGCAGTTTCCGGGGTTGCTGTGACCATTGGAGTGGTTAGCGGTTGTTATGTTGGGTGAACAGACAGGCTTGGTGAAGACGCAACGGGGTTGTTACTGCTTTTTGTTGGTTCTGCTCTGATATCCTTGGTCCTTCCTCCCCGCGCAGATATTTATCTAAGTCCACTTAAATTGATAAGCTTGATTAATTAACCCACCCTTCAGCAACACAAGCCATTCAGAATGATTTCTGTGCATGAAGTGTTAATGTTTAGCCTATATTTAACCCTGTGTAATTAAACTTTCAGCGTTAAGAAAACTTTGTTCAGAGTATCCGTCAATAGTCTAGCTCCTGTTAGGTTAGGCTACAGTCTACACACCAGTGAATACACCCCAATATGCTGTGTTCCCTTAAATGTAATACGACACTAAATGTAATAAATTTATTACAGATGGAGTTGGAATGCATCTTGCATCTCAACGCTAAATGTAATAAATTTATTACAGATAGGGTTAGAATGCATCTTACATCTCAACGCTAAATGTAATAAATTTATTACAGATAGGGTTAGAATGCATCTTACATCTCAACGCTAAATGTAATATTTTTTTTACAAATAGGGTTAGAATGCATCTTACATCTCAACGCTAAATGTAATAAATTTATTACAAATAGGGTTAGAATGCATCTTAAACAGAGTACAAAATGATTCGCGCAAAAATTTCAGAAAAATTCCAAACGAAATTCGTGCAACAGTTTACCAAGATACATATACTTGTGTATATCAATGCAGACCTGTTCCAACCCATGTAATAAGACACCAAATGTTATAAATTTATTACAGATGGGGTTGGAATGCAACTTGTATTTCAACACTAAATGTAATCAATTTATTACAAATAGGGTTAGAATGCATCTTACATCTCAACACTAAATGTAATAAATTTATTACAAATAGGGTTAGAATGCACAGTACATCTCAACGCTAAATGTAATAAATTTATTACAAATAGGGTTAGAATGCACCGTACATCTCAACGCTAAATGTAATAAATTTATTACAAATAGGGTTAGAATGCATCTTACATCTCAACGCTAAATGTAATAAATTTATTACAAATAGGGTTAGAATGCATATTGCATCTCAACGCTAAATTTAATAAACTGGTAGCTCACACCAAGGCTCAAAGTCGGAGCTAAACAGAGGGACCAATAACAGACGTAAAGGAGCCCCTTCCTCTGTCCCAAATTTTTGGTGAATATAAATGTTGCATCTCAACGCTAAATTTAATAAACTGGTAGCTCACACCAAGGCTCAAAGTCGGAGCTAAACAGAGGGACCAATAACAGACGTAAAGGAGCCCCTTCCTCTGTCCCAAATTTTTGGTGAATATCAAAATTCAGAAAAAAGTCCTAGCGAAATTCGTGCAACAGATTACCAATATAAACAAGTGTACCAGTATATCAATGGAAACCCCATACAGATTCGGCGGTTACATTTAACAAAGCACAATAAACACAACAGCCTAACAATGTTAAGACCATAAACAGGAGACCCTTCCAGCTTCTTCCCAGAGGTTAAGCCCCCCCCCTCCACCCCCCCAATCAAGGCATTTGAGATGATTTAGATCAACGCCTACTAGTGGTAATGCGGCCGGCCACTAGCACACGCGTCGCAGTCTCGCACTTTTATTCACCACAATCCCTCACGGACTGAGAAGGATGGGGCTAGTGAAGAAGGTTGCTGACCCTGTCAGGATTGTTACTCATGACGGGGTTAGCGACAGGGTCATGAAGCCCTGTGTTTGGGTGACAAGTTCAAGGATGGTTAGGTTATCGGGTTAGGTTGCTATTTTTGGTGGAAAGACAGGACAGTTAAGCCACTCACTCTTCCTCCAGCTTGTATGTTGCAATCATTTACACAGTGCCTCTGTTCTGAATGTTTCGTTGGCTGGGACACCCCCCCCCCCCCCTCCCCCCCCCCCCCCCACACACACATCACTTGTATGTTGTGTCGATCTTAGAACTTTGTGGAATAATGTGACTTGTTGTGTCTCCGGGCGAGGGGTGCTGGGGAATGCATAGAATAAGACAAACGTTGAAGGCGTGGTTGTTAATTGCATTCACCGTCTTACGCGCGCATGTGGAAATCTGTCAGTAAGACACCAGTCATCCACATTCGCTCGTAGAAAGGTAGCTGGCATTCGAGAGGGAGGTGGCCCTATCAATGATGGTTAGTCATCCTGGGGTTGTGTCAGGGTAATGAAGACCTGTGTCAGGTGGCAGTTTCATCGTTAAGAAAACTTTGTTCAGAGTTACCGACGGTCTATATAGTCTAGCTCCTGTTAGGTTAGGCTACAGTCTACACACCAGAGAACACATTCCAAAATGCTGTGTTCCTTTAAATGTAATGCGACACTAAATGTAATAAATTTATTACAGATGGGGTTGGAATGCATCTTGCATCTCAACGCTAAATGTAATAAATTTATTACAAATAGGGTTAGAATGCATCTTACATCTCAACGCAAAATGTAATAAATTTATTACAAATAGGGTTAGAATGCATCTTGCATCTCAACTCTAAATGTAATAAATTTATTACAAATAGGGTTAGAATGCATCTTACATCTCAACGCTAAATTTAATAAACTGGTAACTCACAGCGATGTCGGCTGATGAGGACTTTGTATTCAATATAGCTTATGTACAGAGCTCGTACTATTTTCGCGACCTGGTAGAAAAGACTGCGAAAACGGATGAATCGATTTCCACCAGTGTTCAGAAAATTTCTGTATTTGAGGTATTTTATACTTCCACGACAATTGTAAAAAAAAACTTTTTACCGTTAGGATTTGAATGCATCTTGCATCTCAACACCAAACGAAATAAGCCCATTATTCACACCGGTGGTAGCCGTTTAGGACTTTGTATTCAATTCTATTTACTGCGTTTATTTGGGCTTCGGCAAATTTCCGCGACCGGACAGGAAGAGATTACCGAAACTGGTGAACATATTCCCCTTAGTGTTTTGAAAATATATGTGTTTAAAGCGTATTAGCGCTTACCACAACAAGCAAAAAAAGTATGACTTAAGCGGAGTACAAAATGATTCGCTCAAAAATTCAAAGTCGAGCTAATCGGAGTGGACCGGCCAGTAACAGACGTAGAGAAGCCCCTTCCCCTCTCCCAAATTTTTGGGTAACATCACAATTCGGAAAAAATCCTAGCGAAATTTGTACAACCAGTTCACCAATACACTGCTCTACCAGTATATCAAGGCAAACCTCGTACAGATTCGGCGGTTAAATTTAATGAACACAACAGCCCACCAGTGCCAAGGACATAGAACTAGAGATCCCTCCAGCCTCTTCCCAGAGATTAGGGCACCAGTAGTATGTAATGTGGTTTTCACCCCCTATTTGGGGGACCTCGGTGGGGGACCTCGGAAGTGACGTCATGTCACGTGACGTAGTGGCGCCATGTTGTGTTGTCATGGTAACCCGCGTGAGCGGCCATCTTGTGACGTCATCTCCATAGTGATACGTGGTGTGAGTGCGCATGCGCAGCGCGTGTTGTTAGGGTGATACGTGTTTCCGTCGTCCATTTTGTATACAGGAGGCCGCCATCTTGATTTCTATGGTAGCACGCGATTGCTATGTTACCAATGGCTTCTAACAAGACAGGGGTATGTTCGGAGGTGTGTTCCTTTGTAGAAGAGTAAATCTAATTACCACAAACAACCCGACAATCCTTCCAAATCACCAAAATCTATCCCAAATCACCGAAATTGACTTTATTTCCCCAATTGATCGGCTTAGCACGTAGTGCTATAGTACTAAGGAGTACAAGGGGGGTGCATTCGATTGAACAGGAGTAATGCTCTGGATTAGAATTCTTCCAGAATCCCTTTTTGGATCCCCCTTTTCTTCTGAGCGATTCTGACGCTCTGTCTCAGAGATTGAGTTTGTTGATGGCAAGTAGACGCGCTGGTAACACTGGATTAGATAATGAGATAGTCAGCATATGCGATGAATTGTTGAGACAGCAGGTTTTGAATAAACGTGATTACAAAAGACTGATGAACGAATTGAAGGATTGATATATAATAAGTAGAGAGAGAAACAAACAAAAATATATAAAATAAAAAGAGTAAATTTTCCACTACAAAATAATAAAAGTAATTTAAACAACAAACGATTTACCAGTGAAAAAACAAAATATATATTATAAATATGTTGGTGATAAAGAACAGGGGATACGTCAGAACTTACGTTCAAGGCCGTTCTGGCATCGTCGATTCTATAATGCGAGCGTTCACGAGCGATGCAGGTAGAAAAATCGCATCGACCGCGTTTGAGGTCGGTAAGAAGATGGCTTTGGATGCTGGTAAGAAAGCCGCTTCCAAAGCCAGTGGTAGGATAGCTTCTGTGGCTGGCAAGAGGGCAGCCGATGTGTTGATCGACAAGTTGATCAGTCTGCCGGCAAAGAGAGCTACGTTAGAGCGATCGCCGAAAAGTTGGAAAGATTTTAAGGATGCTGTGGTACCCATACAATATTTGACCAAAATGACGAGTGGATCTGGATTGAAGAGAACTCGCGACGGTGTAATATAAATAAATAATAATATTTATAAAACTGAGTTTGAAAAAAACATAAAAATTGTGTTTGAAAAAATCTAAAATAACAAAAAATAAACAAAGATGAACATTAAAGATATGTCTTGGAACGACGTCGCGACCAAGAGGTCGAATAACGAGTTCTTTCCCAAAAGCATAAGAGGCTTGATAGTGGGAAAATCGAATTGTGGAAAGACCAATCTGTTGATGAATCTGTTGTCGCGACCCGACTGGTTAGATTACGACAGATTGTTCATGTTTGGCAAGAGCTTGTTTCAACCCGAATACAGATTGCTTCGAGAGTGCATGGATCGTAGATTGCCCAAGGACGTCATAGCCAGAATCTTTGACAGTAGGGAGGAATCGACAAAAGTGAAGCTTCTCTTTCGACCATTTTGGACGGTGCGGTGATGGAATTGATGTAGAGAAATGCGTCTTCGAATGTCAAGTGTCGATTTTATGAGAACGCTAGCGACGTTCCGGATCCTAGAGAATTGAAATCGGAAGATAAGAATCTTATGATTTTCGACGATCAGCTTTTGGAGAGACAGAACCGATGCGAATCGTATTACGTTAGGGGTCGTCACAGCAACGTGAACTGTTTCTACCTGTCACAGAATTATTTTCGATTGCCCAGACAGACGATAAGGGAGAACGCTAATTTACTGAGTCTCTTTCGCCAGGATCTCAAGAATCTCAATCACATCTACGGCGATCACATCGCAAACGACATGAGCGTGGTGGAATTCAGGAGATTCTGCAAGAGGGTTTGGGATGGAGGACATTACAATTTCGTCGTGATCGATTTGACTGGCGAATTTAATCGCGGAAAATATCGGTGCGGATTCAACAAGTTTTATATTTCTGATGATAATAAGACAGAGAGCGAAAATAAAATTAGAAAATAATTAAATCATCAAATAATTTAGTTTTGAAAATAAAATAAAAATTAAAATATAATGTTCGAACAAGGAGAATTGTTAGAACGGATAGCCGAGAATACGACTGCAAAACAATCCATTCAAATTGTGGTGAGTGGCGATTCGACTCGATTCACGACGAAATTCGAACCTTCCATCGAATTGAATAGAGAGAAAAGATACAAGATGGCATTGGCGAATCTGGAGACTTATTATTCCTTTCCCAACATCACCGAAAAGAATAACTCGTTCAAGTATTCCGACAGAGTGGATTGGTTGGAGATTCGAATTCCTAAAGGAAGTTATGACATAGACGATTTGAACAATTACATTCAGACGCGAATGAAGACGGATGGAAAGGGAAGCAACAAGATCAGACTCGCTCCCAACCCTAATACCTTACAGATGATGTTGGATTTGGAAGATAATTTTCGAGTGGATTTCAACACAGACGGTTCTATAGGCAAGATGCTGGGATTCGATGGAAAGATGTATCGAGGCCACACGGCATCTGAAAATACAGTCGACATTCTCGCAGTCAATAGCATTCTGGTGAACGTGGACGTGATTGCTGGAAGCTACGTAAATGGTAGCGCTCAACCGACGATCTATTCCTTCTTTCCAAACGTGTCGCCGGGTTATAAGATCGTGGAACAACCTCGAAATTTAGTTTATCTACCAGTGATTTTAGACACGTTGTATAGTCTCAAAACCACGTTGATGGATCAAAATGGTGAACTGTTAGATCTTTGCAGAGAGAGGGTGATGATACGATTTCACATAAGAGAAATATAAAGCAAAAAAAAAAATAAAAATATTGCATATATATATATAAATAAGAAAATAAAATAAACGCAATATTAATTTACAAAAATTATTTGATATATATAATTATCATTAAAACAAAAAAATCAATTGAACAAAATATATTTTAAAAAAAGAATTATGACACAATACGTGGTTAAAAACATGAACATATCCGCAGGACAGAGGAAGAAACTTAAGAGAGCGTTAACAACTCGAGGCGATGCGGTGAGATTCAAATTCACTCACAAAGATCTGACGAGTGGTGGTCAGGATTCGATCGCCTGGACCAGAAGTCAAATCAAAAGGATGGAGAAAGCGATTCGTGATGGAAGAGGGTTGACGGTGAGATTGAGTCCCGCTCAATTGAGATACAATTTGAGAATGAAAGGCGGTTTCCTACCGCTATTGGCAGGAATCGCTGCAAAAGCAGTACCCTTTGCTGCAAAAGCATTACCCTTTCTCGGAAAGACTCTCGGCGTGGGAGTTCTCTCGGGACTCGCGAGTTCGGCAGTTGAGAAATTAATGGGTGGTAGCAGACTGTTTTTGAAGAAGGGAGGAGTCGTGTGTTCAGGTCCACATAGACGATAGCGGTGAAGGATTGTATCTAGAACCCGTTAGAGGTGGCAACTCTTTGAGTGGAAACCGTCTCTATCTGAATAGTGGACGGAACGTTGAGCGACTCGGCAAGGGTTTGCTGTTTGGTGAGAATTCGCTGTTTAAGAATATACCGATTTTGAGTATGTTATTATAATGTAAAAATTATATAATTATATAAAATATAAATCATAGAAAGTATAAAAAATAATATAAAATGGATAAAAAGGTGGAAAAACAATTAGACGATAATGATGAATATCGTGAGATAGAGTGCGAAAAAGATGTGGAAAAATGATTAGATGCTAATGATAAATATTGCGGGATAGTATGGGAAAAAGATGTGGAAAACAATTAGACGCTTATGATGGATACCTTAGGAAAGAACTGATAAAAGAGTTAAATAAAGATCGGGATAGATGGTTGAAATTTAAAAGAATGAGACGTTTTCCACCATCACCACTACCTTCTGAAGAGAATGGTAATGATGCGAGTGTTACCAAGAGATGCACCACATTCGTTCATAATTATGATTCGGATAAACAAATGTGTTCTTATAAAAACGTAACATATCACAAAAAAAGAAAAGAAGAATCGATGCCAAATTTGAGAAAAAAGGAAACATTATTATAATATATAACGGCGATAGTGAAGAAGGAAAACAAAAACAAAAAAAAGTAATGAGATCTAGAGATGATCAACCTCTCTAGATCTCATTACTTTTTTTCCTTCTTCTTCGCTAAAAATCAATCTCTCTATTGTTTATATTTCCAAGTCCATTATTAGCATGTTGACGCACGTGTCTTCTCCTTTTTCAAAAATGTGTTGAAAGTTTATCTTTACTTTTTTGAGTTTTTTTACATCTGTGAACGCGCTCTCACCACCCAATTTGTTCACGAGTTCGAGTGAGATTTTTGGATATATGTAACTTCCGTAGGGCAACGACAAATCGTCCTTGTCAAATTCTCTATCTTTGGCAATGACGATTTTCTGTAGATCGCTTTGGTACTCATAAAACCAATCGAGCGTGGCTTCATCCAATTTCAAAGGCATGCTATATTTGTCGTGTTTGTGCTCTAAGCCCTTCGTCTCGACCTCGTTCAATTCGATGGAGTCGTATCGTCGTAATCTATAGATTTTATAAATGAATTTCTTACACATTTCGACTCATTTCAATTTCAATTCGCATCTTTTAGGTGTTGTTGTCATGATCGATTTTTGTTTTTTTTGTTTTATGAATTATTGCAAATAATGTATATTTTTAAATTTTGTATTTAATAATTTGTTAAAAAAGTTTGTTTTTTTTTTACTTTTTATATATATAAAAAAAGGGGTTTTTTTTATTTTAATTTTCTTTAATGTGAAAATTTTTTTTTTTTGTAAAAGTGTTTTTTCTCTTTATATATATAAATAAAAAGTTTAAATTTTAACATTTTTTCTCGTATTAATTCCAGTTTTTTCACGTTAAGGAACATAAAAAATATTGATTAAGTTCATCAAAAAAAATTTTTTTGAAGGAATTAAAACATATATATATAAAAACAATTTTAAAACTTTTTAACAAATTATTTAAATACAAAATTCTAAAAAAAAATATTCTTACAAATGGAGCAAACAAATAAAAAAATGGAAAATTTAAATGAGAAAACCGTACCTCAGTTAAACGAGATTTGCAAAATATTAAAAAATCCATATTTCAGAAATCATAGAACCAAATCAAAAAAAATTGAAGTCATACAGGAATATTATTTGTGAAACGATGGAAAGAAAAAAATCAAAAGATCGAAAGTGGATAAACTTAAACAGTCAAAAAATGCATCGATTGTGAAAAATGAGAAGACAACTAAATGAAAAGCCGTTGAAGAACTTCAAGTTTCAAAAAAAAAAAACGAAAACGAGTGATGCACTTCAGAATCTAGACAAAGAGATATATCGAGTGAAATTCGACGAGCAATCGACGAAGGGAAAGGAGAAGAATATGTAGCACGACTCATTACGGAACTATTCCAATTGAAGCCCGTAGAATGGAAGAGTGCGATCAAAGGCATTTTTAAAACTTTCAGCGTGCTTCCCTCGTTCAAGAAAATCGATCCGAAATTGGAAGGGTGAAGAAAGAAGTATTGGATTTGTTTCGCGAAAACATGAACGTGGGACAAAAAATTAAGATGATACTCCATTGCGTGATGAATAAAATCGACATGAAGTCCAGCAAGAGCATCGTGAAAAATGCATATTTCAGATCTAACGTCGAACCCATACTCCGAGGTTCAGATTTATCAGACGTTTTCGAAAAGATGAAAGACAAGATGTTGATGTCTCTCACGAATTATCAACATGAAGGTAGTATTTGGACGTTTGATGAGGTGTTGAAACTCGAAATTCATATAACTAAAATGATTCATTGAAAGGGTCTTCCTACATGGAATTACCGTATTTCTTAGCTAAAAAAAATGCAGTGATCAACGTGAGAAATAAAGATGATCAGTGTTTTAAATGGGCAGTCACCTCTGCTTTATACCCTGTCAAAATGCACTCCGATAGAGGTTCTCGTTACGAGGAGACTTCTAAACATCTCGATTGGACTAAAGTGACTTTTCCAATGCAGTTAAAACATATCAAACATTTCGAGGCTCAAAATCCCACCGTAGCGGTGAACGTCTTGGGATACGACGATGAAAAACGAATGATCTATCCTCTCAGACAGACTTCGCATCTCGAAAGAGAAAAGACAATTATTTTATTTTTGATTTCGAATGGTGACAATCGTCATTGTTGTTGGGTTAAAAATCCGAGCCGATTACTGTCGAGACAAAATAATAAACATAAAGGAAAGATATGTTTATGTTACAACTGCAGGAACGTGTTTCGCAGCGAAAAATCGTTAGCGAAACATCAGGAATATTGCAACTAAAATCAAGGTGTCGCTGTCGAAATGCCCAAACCTAACACCATCGTGAAGTTTGAAAATCGCAATAGAAGGTTAAAAGTACCATTTGTCGTGTACGCCGATTTCGAATGCTTCGCCGTGAAAATGAGTTCCTGCCAACCCAACACTCTTCAAAGTTACGTCGAAAGATATCAAAAACACATGCCTTCGGGCTATTGCATTTACGTGAAATGCGCTTTCGACTTGCAACATAACATGGGTCCCTTCACCTACACGAAACAGTGCAAAGACGACGACATGGCTCAAAGGTTCATGGAAGAGTTAGAATCGAAAATTCAAATGTTATATGATAAATTCAAAACTCCGGCAAAAATGATCATCACACGAGAGCAGCAGGACGAAAATAACAAAGCCACTGAATGTCACATATGCAGACAATCGTTCGATGAGAATTCGGAGGAAAATAAGAAGGTCAGAGACCATGATCATTACACGGGTCTGTATTGCGGTCTGGCTCACAGCAAGTGTAATTTAAAATATCGAGACGCCGTTTTCTATCAGGTGATATTTCACAATCTCTCGGTTTATGACAGTCATCTGTTCGTGAAACATCTCGGCACCTCCCACGAAGAATTAAATTGCATCGTGAACAGCGAAGAAAGATACATTTCATTCACGAAATGGAAGGTCATGGAGAAGAAAAGAGTAATTGATGGAGAGACATTGGAAGAAAAAACGAAATCCATTCATAGAAGCATACGTTTCATCGACAGTTTTAAATTCATGTTGCCCGCTCTGGAAAAATTAGTCGATAACATGAGCAAGGATAAATTTAAAATCACGAGCGAACATTTTGGACGTCATGTTGAGGAAAGGAGTCTATCCTTACAATTACATGAGCGATCTAAAGAGATTCGACGACACCGCACTACCTTCAAAAGAAGATTTTTATTTGAAATTATACGAATCCGACATTTCTGACGAGAATTACGAACACGCCAAAAACGTGTGGAAATCATTCGATATGAAAACCATGAGAGATTATCACGATCTCTATCTGAAGACTGACGTTCTGCTCTTGGCAGACGTGTTCGAAAATTTTCGAGACGTCTGTCGTCGAAATTATGATCTGGATCCGGCTTGGTATTTCACCACACCCGGTCTGGCATGGGATGCTCTGATGAAGACCTCTGAAGTCCAATTGGAATTATTATCCGACATGGACATGTTGCTCCTGTTCGAAAGGGCTGCGAGAGATGGCATCTCAATGATCTCCCACAGATATTCTGAAGCTAACAATCCCTACATGAAAGAAGGTTTCGATTCAAAACAATCAAATAAATACATACAGTATTGGGACGCTAATAATCTGTACGGTTGGGCTATGAGTCATCCTTTACTGATTGGAAATTTCGAATGGGTGACGGAACCAGAAGAGATGCAAAAATGGAGAGACTATCCTTGCATTTCAGAAGTCGATTTGAACAATCCGGAAGAATTACACGCTCTACACAACAATTATCCACTGGCTCCTGAACGAATGGAACCGATTGAAGGAGACGAGGAAAAACTCATTCCCAATTTAACAAACGTAAGTACGTCATCTACAGCGAGAATTTGAAACAATACGTCGATCACGGGATGAAATTAGTCGACATACATCACGTCATTCGATTCGACGAAGAGCCTTGGATGAAAAAATACATCGATCTCAACACGAATCTCAGAATTCGAGCCAAGAACGATTTCGAAAAAGATTTCTTCAAACTCATGAACAACTGCGTATACGGTAAATCGATGGAAAACATCAGGAGAGAACTGACGTTTGACTCCTCACATCTGAGAAAAGAGCTAAAAAATTAGTGGCGAAACCCAATTACAAACACCAAACCATATTCGATGAAAATCTAGTGGCCGTTCTAACAAGATAATGAATGTGGCCACTCCCACGAATCCCAAGGACGTGGCGACCAAACACTATGTAGATCTGGAACAGAGAAAGTCTGACAGACGAGAAATGAAATCGGATCTGAATGCGGGATTCAACAAGATATTGAATCTGTCGAAGGTTGACAACACGGATGCGGATTCAACCGCAGTCAACGAGGGCTATGTAGATTCTGCCGTGATACGATCACAAGAATACGTAGAATCTCATGTGGACGATCTTTACCTGAACAAACAATCTGGCGGAACCATGGAGGGTGGCATCAATATGAATGGTCCCAATTTATTTGGTCTCGATCACGATCCCGAATTCGATTCCAGCGCAGTCAGCAGGAAGTATGTGGACGACAACTCGGTCTGGAGAAAGGGCGACATCACGGATAGTAAACTAGACATGGGCGGACATGCGCTCACGAATCTACCGGATCCCGTGAACATGACGGACGCCTGCACCCTGATTTCAGTGGTGGAAAAAGTCAAATACGCTAGACAATCGATCACCGTGTGGGCCGAGGAGGCTGGCATGTTAGAGGAGGGAAAAACTGAGTGGTCTTTCGGAAATGGAGGTAGTGGATCGCAACATGGTCAGGTGGAATATCACATGCCGTTAGGAGGTGAAATCATATGAATGGGTCTGGCTTCTATGGATTTGAATAAAAGAGCGGTCGTCAATCTCGTGGTGAATGGAGTAGAAAGTGATAAGAGATACAGCGTTGAAAAGACTGAGAATCAACACGCGAATGTTAGCACGTTTGGCATGCCTCTCAAAGTGAACGCTGGAGAAAGGATTAATTTCGTTATGAAGACCAATAATCCCGAAGCCGCCACTTCCATGGTGAGTCTACTGATCGAACTAGATCCTTTGAACAAACAGTGAACGCGTGGAAATAATTAATTAAAAAAAAAATAATGAGTGATTATTAAAAACCAAAAAAAAAAGTAATGAGATTTAGAAAGATGTTCAATCTCTCTAGATCTCATTACTTCTATTTTTTTTGTTTTTTTGTGTTTTTTAATAATTACTCATTACTTTTTTATTTTGTTTTTAATTTTTTTCACACACGTCTCTCATCGTGTGATCGACATCTTATTTCCATCCGATTCGAATTGTAATTCTCTGTCCGACAGGACCAGGGTGAAGGCTTCAGTTTTTCTCGGCACGTTCCTATCGAATTGCATCTTGATCTGAATGTCTAAGATGCTATCTTGAGTCGTTCACTCTGTTTACTAACGTCGAATACGAACATGGGATACATCGACTTGTATTCACCGGGAGATATGTTAGGATTGCTCATCAATTCATCTAGACCATGATACATCTTTCTAAAATCAGCGGCGTCGCCATACAGTCTGCAGAAATCATTCTTGTCGAACGTTGTAATCGATTGCTTGATATCTCGTGGCGTTCAGAAACACTTGCATGTTTCTCAAATGGCAGTGATCGAACAACGACGCATTCTTTTCCTGAGACCCGTCCCTATCGGTCTGAAACGCAACCATGATGAAACGTGGTCTCTCAGAAGCGGATTTCACCGTCAATCTCCAATCGAAGTGATTCGTAGAGGGTGGAATGCTAGCCATGTCGCACTGTCTCATTCTAAATCCCACAGGTAATTTACTCTTGGATTCTATGATCTCGTAGAGACGCGTGTTTTCCACGATCAAAGGCTCCATGTGCAGAACGAACCACGATATCTTGTGTAGAGTTATCTTACCCGCATCAGTTGCAGTGAGTCTCATTATCGCGTCGTCGTTTCCTTTTCGAATCAAAGTAGATTGTGTTTGAATCCGTACATGATCTTGTTGTAATCGTCTGCGAATCCGAAGATGTGTTTCAAAGGTATCCTGAACGAAAACGTTCCTTTAGGTCTGGACGTCTTAACGACGTAGTCGAATATCGCGACGGCGCCGGCGCTAGCAGGGCCGATGGTGTCTTTCATCCACAACTGATTAAGTCCTCTGGATTTCGAAAAATCATCTGGATACGTCAAGAGTCCGAACATCGTGGTGGCCTGACCGGGATGAAACACAGATTCTATCTCTTGTCCGGATAGCAAGTATTTTATATTACTGAATAGATGCATGATGCCATTATTGGCTAGAGTAACCATGTAGTCGTCGGCGTAGTCGCTCCCATCTTCCTTGGTGAGACGTCCCTGCACCACTATGTAACTCTCGCTAGGATGGACGAATAGATCTTCAGTTTTGACGTTGATTCTTATCTCTCCCGCATTGTTCAAACTCGTTCCGGTTACCGGTTCGTATTCGTGAACCCCATATTCTTGAATACTTTCATCTTTCACTATGCTTTGTGCTATATCTAGTATATTTGCCATTTTAAAGGGTTTTTGTTTTTTGCTTATTAATTAGCTTGCTTTTTTATCTAAAAATAGTTTTAATTATTTTTTATTATTATTTTTCTCTCCTATATATATATGTAAACAAGAAAATATTAAAGAGAGTAAATAAAAAAAAATTTGTTTTCTTTATCGAAACTTCGTCTTCTGCAATTGTTGTTCGTAAAACTTTCCGATGATCTCTTCTCCATCCAAAGCTTCGATTTCGTAAGTCACCGGATTGGTGTGAAATATTTTGATTATCACGAAGATTTACGAGGTCCATCGAGAAGTATAACCCTTTTTGAAGTGCTTCTTATAAGCGTAGATTCTCACTCGATCGCCGACCGCAAATTTCGGCGTTCTAGACTTCTTCCTGATCTTAGATCTCTCAGGATATAGATTCGCGTAGACCCGTTTTTCGTTTCGAGGATTGCTAGCTTCCGTGGGAGTCATCTTGATCAATCTGTGTCGCGTGTTGTTGTAATCTTTGACCAGACTGTTCAGAGCGTATATGTATTTCTTAGTCGAATTCGCCGTGAAGTATCTGTGCATCTTTTCCTTCATCGTTCAATTCCAACGTTCCACCACGCTGGCTTTCTCTTCATTTTCGATCGAGTAGAGGTTGACTAATCGATGAACGTGCTTGTTGTAGAATTCCTTTCCCTTGTCCACCCACAATTTATGCGGTTTTCGAGAAGACGAGTCGAACACGCTCTTCAGAGCCTCGGCGATGCAAGATCCCGATTTATTCTTCAAAGCTCTGTTCCAACCGTATTTGGAAAAAACGTCGATGACCGTCAATAGATATTTGACACCATCGTTCCACCTCGAAAACGATCTCATGTCGACCAAGTCGGCAGACCAAATGTCATCCAAACCCTTCACGAACACCCTTCTCTTTCGAAATTTACGCATGATGGGTTTGTGTAACTCCTCGGCCAATTCGCTCGTCAATAATCGTTTCTTCTTCTTTTCCAATGCACTTTTCTTTTGAACACCCCATCCGAATCAGCATTTCGCACGATCAGATTACCGACCATCGAACGTTCTATCTTCTCTCTCCTGGTCGGATTCGATATACCTCTCAATTTCGCTAACATGTTTTTATCGCAGACATCGTTGTGAGTCTTGGTGTCGGGACATCCAGCGTAGCACAGTTCGTGATCATATGTGGCCGCGTCCACCCTATTCACGGGTTTGCTCCAAGATTTAGGAGTCAGATCGGCATTGAGTCTCTTGTTCAATTTCGTTCCGGGTCCCGTGAAACTGTGACCCAGCAGATGCATTTCGAAAGGTAGATTATTGATCATTTTATTCATGATGCCTTTACCTTTGCTCGCGTTCTTTTTTTTGATGAATCGAGTCTTGATCGAACCACACACGTCGCAAATTCCGCGAAGCATCTGTCTGTCGTTTTTAGTTCGTACTTCTCGAGAATTACTCATTTCGGTGACTGTCTTACACTTTACGTAATACATTTTTTGAGAGTTATTTAAATTAATTTCGTTTTTATTTTATATATAAATTTAATATTTCTTTTTTAAAAATTCTGTTCTTATTATATATATTTTTTTTTTCAATCGCTGCTCTTGAGTTCTATCATCTTACTGAATTCCTCCCTGGCCTCTTTCCTCCCCCTTTCCACGAGAGAATCCTTCATCTCTTCCTTCAGGATCTGACGAGTCTTGATTCTCACGGCTTCTTTCATGGCATCGTATTTCATTTTCTCGCCCAATATCATGAAGTATTCTCCCTCTGATATCCTACTGTCTTTCAATGCCATCGAGATCATTTCGGATATCGTGTCGATCTTGGAGTCGGCCAAGACGCGAATCTTTTTGTGTTTCCTAGCTTTCAGATATAATTTCCTACTCAAAAAGTTTCCTAGCGTGCTAAACAATCCGGAGGCGAAAGCCACTCCTTCTACGGTCAACACGATCGGAACGCCGACCGTGGTCGACAACAATCCGATGCCGGCCACGTGTAAACCATGGAAATCGTGATGAGTGTCGTGTCGACCGCGTTGACGAATTTCAGGAAATGCGACTACTTCTTCTTGAGAGACTGGCGAGAATCTCTCTCTTGAGTCAGATACAATTGGATTCTACTGATTTGATCGATGTGATACCTCTCTCCTCTTTCTTTCTCTTCTAGCGACGGCAAAACGTCGTTTGGCTTCTCATCATCGTCGTCATCTAACGTCAGATACAATTTATTTCTGGTTCTCATTTTTGTGTTTTTTTCTTTCTAATATTAGATAAAAAAATTTATGTGTGTATTTATTTTTATTTCTGTTCTCCCTTATTTATATCAACGAGAAAACTTGGACGCATGCTTCCTTCAGCATGAATTTCATGATGCATCCCTTGTCTTTTAAAGTCAGACTTCTATGCGCCAATTTCAGTTCTTCCGAATTGGTGGGCTTGTCTCGACCCTTACAGAAGACTAATCTCCTCCAAAACGTGATCACTTCGTCGATTCGAACGCGTTCGAATGCCGGTTCGAAATACTTGACGACCATATCTTCGTGATCGAAGTTTAGATGATCCCGACATCCAATGCATCGTTCTAACAAGAGGCGGCCTAGTTGTTCGTTCACGCATAATGCGTAAGCTCTCATCAGTATTTTTAAAAGAAACCTTGCTCTCAAAATCTGGGAATTGTTCATGATTTACGTATATTTTATCTATTTCGATTCGATATTATTTCTTAAATAACTATTTATTTATATATTTTTTTCTCTCCTATATATATATCAATCACTTTTTATTTCCTTGCCTCAAAACCGATTCTATCACTATTCGCCCCACAAAACTCGCGAGGTGAATTGGTAAATTGTTTTCACTGAGCAAATCGCACCCTGGACCGTCCGAAACACGATCGTGAATGTGGTGGTCCAGAACCCACAAACCCCCTTTTTCCACGTACCGGAGGCCCAAATTGGTCTTAAAACAAAATTTAAAAAAACCCTCAATGAGTAACTGCCTTTACGCTCACTTTTCACCGTTGGCCAACGTCGAAAAAATGTTTTGAGGTCGATTTTTCCTGGTCTAGAATCCGCAAATGGGTTTCGCCGATCGGATCGCACTTTTAACGTTTGAACACCCGTTGACGAACGTAGGTGGTCCAGAATCCGCAAACCGCTTTTTGATGCTGGTCGGGAATCCGCAAAGCGTTTTTTGCTTGTGTTCACCAACGATCGATCGATGGTCTAATCCGCGATGGGAACGTCGACAAAAATTTTTAAGAAAATGTACATTAACAATTTCGTACATTTTTCACTTTTTAAGCGACGTTCCGAATCTACGCTTTCGCCAACGGGTGTTTGAACGTGAAAAGTGCGATCTGTGAGCCTCAAAACAATTGCGGATTCTGGATCCACCATGAAAAAACGACATTTTTGTACACGTGTACACGATTTAACACTGAATCCCTATGGCGGTACACGTACATGTACGTGTACGTGTGCAGTACATGTACAAAGTGGTCTGGAATCCGCCATTATTACCTATATTTCCGTTCCAATTCCTAATGGGGCGCGCGAATCGGTCCAAAAACATGCCATTGACTCGGAAAAACGGCCATCAAAATTGTTCGCCAGTTTTGGCCAAGTTTTCTGATCGCAATTCTCTATTCCAACTCGAACCCTCTTGGCAGGTATCAAATGTTATGTAAAAAACTTCGAAACTCATTAAAATCATGTTTTCCGGTCAGAAGAAGAAATTATTAAAAAAGAGCCAAAAAAAATATTACAAAAGTGGTGATCTCTTACACAAGGGCTAAAAATTCTTACAAAAGTGGGGACGTCTTACAAAAGGGCCAAAAAATTCTTACAAAAGTGGGACATTTGACATAGCTGAAAATTCGAGAAAACGGGCGAGTTCCGTTATAATTCCTAACGGGGGTGCGGGAATCGGGCTAAAAACAAGCCAGTGACGTGGAAAAACAAACAATGAAAATTTCCGCCAATTTTGGGCAAGTTCGATTTTCTTGATCCAAATTCTCTGTGTCCTACTCGAAACCTCTGGACAGGTATCAAATGTTAAGAAAAATACTTCGAAACTCATTAAAATCATATTTCCCGGTCAGAAGAAGACATTATTACAATAGGGGCTAAAAAAATTCTTACAAAATAGTGATCTCTTACAAAAGGGCTAAAAAATTCTTACAAAAGTAGTGACCTCTTACAAAAGGGCAAAAAATTCTTACAAAAGTGGGAACCTCTTACAAAACAGCAAGTTATTACAAAAGTGGGCGCAACATTCGTTTAGCCATTAGTTTCTCCAGCAGCTTTGTAAATACAGGTGAGATGCTGATTTTCCTCATTGTACAAATACTGGTAGATCTCGATGTACACCGCGCAAAAATCTAAGCACTGGTCACTGTTTCCCTTTGGTCTTTCCACTTTTCGCCTCTACTGCAAAGTTCCTGTCCTCCTTCTGCACTCTGCACCTCCACTATCTTTTTCAGATATCTAATTACATTTTTTTGTTAGCCTGTGCAAAAATTAAAAATCCCATGTACTGCTGATATCATCATATATACACTACTCAAAGTTTGCTAAGCACGAAATATTTCACACATCATTGTGAAATTTGCTTGTGACATATTGGCGGTATTTTTGGTGGATATGATTGATGAATGTATTGAGATGGTCCCCAGCGTTTTCAGTAGCTCTCTTGAAAGGCAGACTTTTCGTGACAGTCATGGAAAGCATGTACCCCTTGATTTTCATGATGTTTTCGTGTACTGTCTACATGTACATGACATGTGTAGGGTATTCAGTCTTCATTTCAACACAAACCCTTGTGATTTAATGACTGAATATGGCAAATGTAAATGTAAGAAGACATTTGTCTGAAGCAGAAGTGTGGCGAGCTGTTGGGATGGTGGAGCAACCATCGTCAGGTTGGTGAAGCCCTTGGTGTGCACATACAGTGATCACCAGAGCCTGGGCAAGATTTCAGCAGTATGACACACCAGTAAGACGACATGGTAGTGGCAGAGACAGGGCAACATCTGCAGGTGAAGACCGATTTTTGATCATCCATGCCCGTAGGAACCGCTTTGTCACAGCAACCCAGCAGTGACCTTCAGAATGCATCCGGGGTAAATGTGTCGACGCAGACTATCCGGGCAAGTTTGCACGAATGTGGTCTTCGAACGAGAAGTCCATGTATTCACATTCCGCTGTCCCAGAACCACCGCCAGGCACGATACGAATGAGCCGTGGACCACGTTGGATGGACCAGAGAAGATTGGCGACCTGTCCTTTTTACAGATAAGTCGAGGTACTGCCTAGACCCCACAGATAGGCGTTCTAGGGTATGGGAAAGACCAGGAGATCGATTCCATGCAGCCAACATTGCTGAGCATGACCGCTATGGTGGAGGGTCAATCATGGTCTGGGGCGGTATCAGCAGGGATGGACGTACATGGCTCTGTGTCCTTGAACGTGGTACATTGACTGCACAGCGGTATATTGATGAGATCCTGGATGTCCACGTCAGATTGTATGCAGGTGGGTGATAGATTTATTCTGATGGACGATAATGCCCGTCCTCATGTTGCCCATTCTGTTGGGGAGTACCGACAGAGGGAAGGGAATGAGAATATGGACTGGCTAGCAAGATCCCCTGACCTCAATCCAATCGAACATGTCTGGAATGAGTTGCAGCTTGCAATTTCAGTGCGTCCAGTCCAGGCAAGAAGTGTCCGGAGCTTGGTGCCATGCTGGTCGAAGAATGGAACAATATCCCACAAAGGAACACTAGGAACCTGATTGGGAGCATGAGAAAGCGTTGGCAAGCTGTAATTAACAGTAATGGGTCTCATACTCGATATTGAAGCCATACCAGTTCGCTCCGTCAACTTTTTGGCAAATTGAAAAATTTCCACTTTTACCAATAATATCCATTTCCATGGTTATCGTATTCAAAAGCTAAAAAATAATGTCAAACACAAATAAAATCTTAATTTCTGTACTTAAATCATTACTTATATATAAAAAATGTATACACTTTTCATTACAATATTTCAACTAAAACGTAAAACAGGCAGTTGGATATACTTGGTGCTTAGCAAACTTTGAGTAGGAAATATTTTCCTACGGAGACAATGGAGACAGCCCTGAATAAGCCTTTTAGCTTCTTGCTGAATCCATTTCCATTTTAGCTTTGTACACAACAGCAATATGATTGTATTCTTAACAAATATTGTTTAAACTAAGATGCTGATCGGTCGGTAATTGTTGAATTGTTGTGTTTTTAAATACAGGAACTACTCTTGACATTTTCATGTTGTCCCGGAACATACCAGTTGAGAAGGAAAGATTGAAAATATGGTTCAGTGGGGCTACAACATGAAGTATTGTTTCCTTTAATAATCGCGTGGAAATACATTGAGCATCAATAGTGTCCTTACTTTTAATCTTAGTTGTCATATCTATTATTTCTTTTTCCCTTGTTGGTGAGGACAAGAAACAATTTGAGAAATTTTCTGTTAACCCTTTACCCAACGTAACGGCCAAATCCGGCCAGCGCTGTCCACAAAAATAGCCAATTAATTTTCATTATATTTTTTGTCTCAAAAACATAGGTTATGACCCCTCTTTTGAACGAGACTCGACGAGCTCGTTCCAAAGAGGGGTCATAACCTATGTTTTTGAGACAAAAAATGAAAACAAATTAGTTATTCAAGAATTTTGTTTGCAAGTGTCGTCTTCTTTTCATGTTAGGTAAACGGTTAAATAAGACAAAAAATGTGAGTCGCTTTGTGCTTGCGATATTCTCGGACTCGTGTGTAGTGCCGTCTTTGTATTTGAATGTGGTTGGTTGCTGACTTCTTGATTTCGATCTGCGAATTAAGTGTCGGAATATATCCCAACTTTTTTTGTATTATTCTTATTTTTTTCAAGAATGTTTGCATAGTGGGGGGTTTTACAGCTACGCCTCAATTTATTGAATATATTGCAGTATTGTTTATACCTTTGTTCATTTTCTCCGACGGCCGTTTTAGTTTTTGTACATATAATTTGTTTTCTGTAAGCGATGACTTAACCATACCGGAAATTATCCATGGTTCGCATTTGATGAGTTTATTTATTTTGTTTGTATCTAATAGTGGGAATGTCGTTTCATAGGCTTACAAATAAATATTATTGAACCAGTGGTAGGCTTTGTTTACTTCTATACAATTGTGTACTTCACGAAAGTCACTAGTTTCAAGGTAGGTTATAAATAACTCGATATTGCGACACGAGTAAATTCTTTTCCTGGTCTGTTCAAGCCTTAACTTCTGTTGTTCTGTCGGGTAGACAATGAAGGTGCCGAAGTGGTCGGAGATGTCAGTTATTAAAATTCCGGCTTTGTAGTTCAAATAATTATTTGAGATGATGTGGTCAATTAAAGTCGTTGAGTGGTCAGTGATTCTTGTTGGTCCAGTGATGACAGGGATGAATCCACTGTGGAATACGCTTTCGATGTATGAGTTTCTTTGAGAGCGGTGTTGAACATTCAATAAGTCTATGTTAAAGTCTCCGCATATATATGACTTCTTTTGGCTCGATCTTAACTTGTTCATGAGATTATTGATTTTCTCTAGGAAAGCATTAACATCAACGTGGGGTGCTGTATTAGGTCGATAAATACACCCGACTATTGATGAGCGCTCAGTGCCAGGCATTCGAAGACATGCTCAGTAAATTCGTTTAGGTCCTCTCTCATAATAAATGGGATGTCGTCTTTTACATATACACCATATGTTCCGGTAGGGTGTCTGGATGGGCATAAAGGTTTCGGATTTTTTATTCGGCCCCAGGGGGTACCCGCAGCGCCACTTTTGTCGTTAGACAATCGGGTTCCATCGAAAGACACCAAGTGGTTTTAATTCGAAACGTTAAAAGTGTGTTCATATGTTCCGATAGGGTTTCTGTATGCGCTTAAAGGTTTTATGTTCTCTATTCGGCCCAATGTGGTGCCCGTGGCGCCATTTTTGTCGTTATAGAATCGGTGTCCGGCGAATGGCTCCTAGTGGTTTTTATTCGAAACGTTGCAAGCGTGTTCATATGTTCCGGTAAGGTGTCTAGATGTGAATAAAGGTTTCGGATTTTTTATTCGGCCCCATATGGCTTTTATCGTTAAAGTATCGGTTTCCGGCGATAGGCTCCAATGTGTTTTAATTCGAAATGTTGAATGTGTGTTCATCTCTTTCTGTAGGGTCTCTAGATGTGCATAAATGTTTTGGATTTTTATTCGGCCCCATGTTGCGCCCGTAGAGCCACTTTTGTTGTTAGAGAATCGGTTTCTGACGAAAGGCTTCTAGGGATTTTAATTCGAAACGTTGAAAGCGTATTCATATGTTCCCGTAGGGTCTCTGAATTCGCATAAAGGTTTCGGATTTTTGATTGGGCCAATATAGCGCCCGTAACATCACTTTTGTCGTTAGAGAATCATTTTCCGGACGAAGGCTCCTAGGGGTTTCAATTTGAAACGTTAAAAGCGTGATCATATTTTTAGTAGGGTCTCTAGATGTGCATAAAGGTTTCGGAGTTCTAGTTCGTCCCCATATGGCTCCCATATCGCCACTTTTATCGTTCGACAATCGGTTTCCAGAAAAAGTCACCTTGTGGTTTTAATTCGAAACGTTGAAAATGTGTTCATTTGCTCCGGTAGAATCTCTAGATGTGCATAAAGGCTTCGGATTTTTTATTCGGGCCCCACGTGGTGCCCGTAGAGCCACTTTTGTAGCTAGAAATCGGTTTCTGGCGAAAGGCTCCTAGGGGTTTTAATTCGAAACGTTAAAAGTGTGTTTATATGTTCAGGTAGGGTCTTTATATGTGCATAAACGTTTTGGGGTTTTTGATGCAACCACATATAGTGTCTGTAGTGCTACTTTTGTCATTAGAGAATGTGAAATGATTTGTGACCATAGTGATGACATACTGAAAATGCGGGGATAGACCTTAGTGTGCTTTGCACACAAATGATACCGTTCTAGTTAATCTTATTGAGCACGTAAACTTTTCTGTGACGTAAACAGAGGATACATATATAATCTCCCAGATTATAGTGAACTTTATGAAATGAGCTCAGAAAAATAGGTTTGGACTGAAGGCTTGGTTCAAGCGCGTTTTACTGAACTAGCTTCGTAAATGCCACTATTATCCGTGGAGGAGTTGAGTATTTTATTTATCACTGCTACTAAAAATCGATCCAAAATACGGAATGGAAACAGAAAACAAACGGGTCTTCACATAAAGCCTGGAAATATGTTTTAAAACTATGACGTAGATATTTGTTTATATTGAATAATACAATTTCATCGCAACAGTGGTTGAAATCCGATAAATAATATGATTAGAAATGTTTTTATTTCCAGTCTGAGTAGTCGACCAGAGACACGGATCGTGTTTTGTGTTCCTACCCCCCCCCCCCCCCCCCCCCCCACACACACACCTAAAATAACAAGAGGCACGAGTTTTACTTGTGGTATCGGGGAATACCTACACAAGTAAGTTTCCCCCGAATAATTATGTATACCAGTTTGGGGATAACTGAAACAGATGACACTTTTCTTATTATATATTATAAGTATGTTTATTACATAAATAGTCTGTGTATTATCTTTAGTTACAATAATAAAATTGTCTAGTAGTAACATTCCAATACCAAAGTTTCTAATTTCTACCAAATTCCAGTTATACCCAGTCTTGGCCTGACAGTCCAACTCTGACAACAAGTTGACATTCGATGAAAAGTTTGATATATCATATTATGTTCCAGTTAGACTAAACTCCTCGACCTCTGATTGTACGAGGCCTCGTGAAGTTTTTGTTTTTGCTTTTGTGGTTCCGGTAGCACGTGTGTTATTGCGAAATTGAATTTATCTTTGACCGTAAAAAGAACAGATACGATTTGGAAGGAGACGTTAATTCTGGGTATTCAAAGGCTTTGAAGACCTGTCATTTATTCACGCAGTGGGGAAGACTGCATGCCATCTTCCCTTGCTTTCGAAGAAAGACTCAGGTGTCAAAAACAAATTGTCCCAGAATATTTGGAATTCAAATACAAAGACAGGGTGACTGGTCCAAGTGAGGGAATTAATACGGAAGTACTCACTGGAGATCTCGGACTAAGAAGTAGGGACAACCCGAGGTAATACAGTCGTCAGAGAAAGAGTCGTGGAGGATGGTAACCTTAATTGGCGAGATGAGGTCAAATCAAATAGGTCTTTGGGTGGCCTTCGTCATAGAGAGAAGCCAGGTTTTGAAGAGTACCTTGATGGCACCTGGGCAGGGGGGGGGGGGGGTCACTGTTGTTCAAGTTGAGGTCGTGGTCCCTGGACCTGAGAGGAACACAATGGGATAAACAGTGAAAAGGCGTGCTAGATGTCTAATTTAGGCGTGGTGGAAACCCTGAAACACTCTCTACTAGAATGCCCCAAATACTAGTCTAACAGAATAAGATTTTCTGGGAGTATATTGGGGAAGTGAGATTGGAGAATGAAGGACATGTGGTTTGTTGGTGGTACAAAGGAGAAGGTTAGTATGCTCATCGGAGAGATTGGGAAGAATGGGGCAAGTGATGGCATCAGGCAGTTCGTCTAGGAGTGTTGGGAGGAGAGAGACAGCGTGGGAATAGGGAGGCAGTTGGGAGCACAGGGGTAACCAAGGCCTTCTCACCTCATAACTGCGACAGATCAGCGGCCGGCCAAAGAGTTATTATTATTATTATTATTATTATTATTATTATTATTATTATTATTATTATTATTATTATGTTGAACAATACTCAGCAAACGCGTGTATTCAAAGCGCAGGGCACCCATGAGAAGAGAACGATGGCAGTACATCACACATATATTGTTTTGACAATGTTCGTTATCAGATTGTTGGTTCCATTTAACTCTATGAAAAAGTTCGTATTCGTCTCTTTTTGTTATTTTGTATTGGAGTTTGTGTTTTTTAAAGACAAAGATTTGGTACACGAAGAAGAATAGACAACTGGCCGGGGTCGAGTGGACTATTCCTTCTCGGGGACAACTGTTTTGGTATAGTATATAACATGTGTGCAATAATTATTATATTATATCGAACAAACCGCGGAAGAATCTTGCTAATCACCTAATCCTAAATGCACTGCCTATTGTCAGTGACCTTATCCAATACAGGCATTTTGATGCTGGAACTATAATGACAAAACATAATTTCGTCAATGGAACGTCCTAGAAAAGTCAACGGCTATTTTTAGAAAGTGAATAGTGGATGAAAATAGTGGGTGGGAATATAGTACACTGTTATTTTAAGAACCCTCAATAGGTAAAACTATCCGAAATAGTACAATATCTCTCAGTCCACCAGAAGAAGGAAACGTTGTGTGGAATATAATATATATCAATAGATACTCACTCTGTCGCAAGTGGTCTGAAACATACAAAAACAAAACAAGCCAATGAAAAAAGAACTGTTTGGATACATTACTACAAGGCATAAACTATATAGACAATTGTTCACTGATCGGATTCGAGCACGATTTGTATCCTCGAGTGGGGTGCAGGGAGTATTATTTGACGAGGCGTTAGAGCGGCCCACGAAAGGATAAAATCGTTCTCGTCGAATCCCAACAGTGAACTTTTGTATTTATTTCATTTTCTCCTTATTTGTTTTGCCAAAACAACCATTATAATTGATTCCGTTGGTACTTTCAAAACATGTAAACAAAATAGTCCGTCATCACTGAAAGTGGAAAGCGACGCTGGAAGTGGAATGCCATTTTCGCCAAGTGTGAGTGAGAATACGATTTGTTTTAAGAGAAGAAAAACGAACGAAAATAAACGAAATTGCATTTTCACTCTTTTCAGTGCAGCATGAATACGAAAAGATTAAATTATTACTACAATATTTTCCATCAGATAGCTGTTTACAGTTTTCGAGAATAAACACTTAACAGTAATTGTTGGGGATAGTATTCTTAAGACACAGAACGTTGATAATGAGATTCAGACAGATTCAGTTCGAGATACGCATATTTAGTTCAGTTAGATGATTGTTAAAGGTAGCTGATATTGTTTATTTTAGTTGAGTTATAACCCTGTATCGTTTTCTTGGATCCATGTAATTTTTGGTTGATAATTCGCCTTATAGGAATACACCTTCAATTCTACATAAGGAATATCCTGTTAATGGTTGTGAGTTTCTTCTTATGCCGACATATTGAGTCTTCAAATCGAAAATGAATGTAAAATGAAATTCAACAATCATCAGTTAGAAAGACATTTTGTAATAAAAGCACATAATTCTGAACTGCCTCATTCTCTGCCCTAAAGTCTTCACATTCTCGTTTGTAAATCAAGGCTCGTACTGAGTGTCACTCCAAATATGACAAGTACATTGTCTCGTTATAAAAGTTTATCGAGTTAACCAATTTCAAAGACGTGTGTATTCGTAAGTATGAAGAGGTTCACCCAGTACATTACCATGATCGCAAAAACGATCTCTTTGTCGAACCGATTGTGGCACATTTACACCAGAAGATCAAAACTCTATTAACTCTTTGAATCCGATAGATTGCTTTTCTGGTCCAACAGCCTGAAACGACCTGAAGTCATAAAATACATAGTTGCTCAGTGAATTTGTGTGGTAGACCAATCAAGATTTTCAACGTGCAGACCCAAGGCTGCATATTGAAAAAAGTTATTGGTGTTCCCCCAAATAACGAATATGGCCCCTGCCAGTTGATGACTCTGAACTGATGTGGAATATATCATTAGGGTCCAAAGGGTTAACCCTTTACCTAACATGAAAAGCAGACGACACTTGCCAAAAAAATTCTTGAATAACTAATTTTTTTCATTTTTTGTCTCAAAAACATAGGTTATGACCCCTCGTTGGAACGAGCTCGTTGAGCTCGTTCCAACGAGGGGTCATAACCTATGTTTTTGAGACAAAAAATGAAAAAATATTGAAAATTAATTGGCGATTTTTGAGAATAGCGCTGGCCGGTTTTGGCCGTTACGTTGGGTAAAGGGTTAATGAAATATTGCGAATGTAAGACAGAATCGATAAAAATAAACGAAAATGGTATGGAAACGCGAATGATCTTTAATCTTTATTCCGTTTGTTTGGGGATTAGATTTTAAAAAGGCACTAAGAGTTTCAACACATAAGATAAATAAATTGGGTGAGAGTGGGTTCCCCTGGCGAACCCCTCTCTGAATATTAAAAACCTCCGAACAGTGCCAGTTTTTTATGATCACAGAATCTCCGAAATTTAAAAACTTTAATGTTTTTCTAATAAATTTCCCTTCCAGCGAATCAAATGCTTTTTCAAGTCAACCAAGATCAGCAATCCAGAATTTCCCATAGATTCTGTTTTTTCAATTAAATCTGTGATAAGTCGTGTTGACTCCCCTATGAACTTTCCTTTCATGAACCCCAACTGAATATCTGATATTAATTTGAAAGAACTTTTTAAATTCTTTTCGACTATTGCTGAAGAGCCTATTTTTTTATCCACGTTGAGTAAGGAAATTGGTCGCCAGTATTTTATATGTTCTTCTGATTTACCCTTTACCCCATGCATACCAAAAGAAGTGGGTAAATCAAAAGAAAATGCATACCAAAAGAGGGTAAATCGAGAGGTTGCAGACCACTGTTTACTATTTTAGGCGGGTGTTTAGTTACACGGTTTCTACGACTACAGTTGGATTTAAAAATGCCACAATACCATATTTACATTTTGATGTTTATCTTACAATCAATCGATGTTTCCCCTGATGCAAGTTAAAATGTCTACACACTGATACACATTTGTATCAGCCACATAACCTTCTACGAGAAAGTGTTATCATTCGATTCTGAAAGAGAATGTGTTTACCTGCAATCATCGAAAACTGATTACACATGTCGGTGTCACCGTTTTGATAAATATACATTATCACCGTTACGTTTATTTATCTCACAATCTGGGCGTTTTTGCACTGTTACGCAACTAAAGTTTACTGTATCTGGCCCCTTGTTCCGAATCCGTATCAAGGGCCCATGATACAAGCGCGTGATTCTGCTGTTGCCAAACCAACGGCATTAATATCATTTTTCGATCGCTTCGCGTTTTTTCCTTCAGAGAAAACAATATTAGGTGAGGCGAAGCCGAACCTATTATTGTTTTCTCTGAGCCGTATATGACACTTTATTATGCCAGCTAATGAAATTCGCCAATCACAGCCCCCGAATAGTGGGACGGTACTGAGCCGTATTGGGTCACCTGCAGCCCGAGGTGACCTAATACCGCCATCAGTACCGCCATTTTGTTTCGACGTGGAAATTCCTCACCTCGCGGTGCTTTTATATCCATGTTGAAGAAAT
Source organism: Pictodentalium vernedei (assembly GCA_031216915.1). Taxonomy (NCBI): domain Eukaryota; kingdom Metazoa; phylum Mollusca; class Scaphopoda; order Dentaliida; family Dentaliidae; genus Pictodentalium; species Pictodentalium vernedei. Next base: position 321,024,010 of record CM062297.1, read on the forward strand.
TGCAGTACAATCAAAAGTCCCTCCGTGTCTATATGTCTCATTTTCTCTCGTTTTATAATAAATTTATTGTGAAATTTATTTTCTAAATGTAAATTTAATTATTTGAAGTGAGAAATACTACTGTATTCGATCTACCGATAACGGATAAGTCGGCCTGGCCCTAACTTGACATAGGGTCTAAGCTTATTGAAGCTAACACACAACAGTTTGGGTACGGTGTTCGATATTTTAAAAGCTTTAGAAAAAATGTATAACCCATAAATGCGTTGTTAGAAAGTTGAAAAATATATATAGTGTGAATAAATAAACTGAGAAAAAAATTGTCTTATCACGGGAATAGATTAATTTCATTTTTTCTCGTTGAGCTCATTCTGTAGTCTCTGTTGTGGTAAATGGATAACGTCGCTTCGAAAATGGATTTAATTTCATTGAATAATTATAAGATTGCACAATGATGAAATTGTAGGAAAATGAATGAAAGTCAATGGGAAAAGATGCGAGATACATTTATTTTGCTCGAATTCTATAAAATCGGACGTTTCGGACATTTCTGCACACTCAAGACAAAGTGACAGTACGAAGAAAAGCGTCTATCGCTGTTGTCTGTGTTGTCAAGGAAATTATACACAAACAGGGAGACAACTGTGCACGTTTGTTACAACTTACAAAGCGTTTTGCACCAGTTTTGAAAATGTGCCGGCGTTCAAATTTGATTGTTATTTTGTTTTCGCTGGCATAATAAATACGTTACAGGACGTTCAGGTGGCGGATACGGTATCATATGAGGCTCGGCAAAAATAATATTGGACTCGGCGTACCGCCTCGTCCAATATTGTTTTCACCTCGCCTCATATGATACCGTATCCGCCACCTGAACGTCCTGTAACTTATAGTATCTGCCAACTAAACGCCCTGTAACTTATTTATTATGCACGGCATGCTAAAATGTCACCGGGGAAGTTAACTCTACGAATAGTTAAATTATGCGCACTTTTCGGCATCTTGGGCTGGTTTGTAGCCTGTTATTGGGATTTTCCTGAACGCCCTAGTCGAGGCTTCTCTCTTGAAGTTAAAGGATTAGTTTTCACTATGAAATGTGGAACGATGAACGGCATATTTTAAAATATAATAAACCTTTACACCAAGAGGGATATGTGATTCACCAGTAATTGTTGCAAAAGTAACAACCAAATTCACGTTGACGAAACACACAGTTGCTCCACTTCGCAAGACAGTATTCAGTAAAGTGTATCCCAGTGACGTAATTTTCTCTGAAGCGTAACGTCATCACTGACCTCAATATGGAGATCAATGAACGCTATTCTATTTTTCAATTTGCGTCTTTCCATAGATAAGGCAAATGAAAAAGTTCCTCTTAAAATAGTTTTATAACACATTTTGTGGTCAATATTGTGAGATAAAATTATCATCACCACAGTGTGTGTCTCCAGAAATTCTGATCAAGTCTCGTTGTAGGCACAAAATCACATTTCGACTCGCCCTAACGGGCTCGTCTGTGGCAACCACTTTTGTTATACCGCCCACTTTTGTTATACCTCACCAGTTTTGTAACAGTGATCGCCCATTTTTGTTATACCTCACCAGTTTTGTAATAGAACGCCAGCTTTTGTTCGAGGTCACCATGTTTGTTATAGAAATCGCCCATTTTTGTTATAAAAAAACAGCTAACCACTTTTGTTATATAAATCGCCAGCTTTTGTAATACTTGAAATTAGAACTATAACGCTAATGTTTCGATGCCCATTCGGGGTTAGTGAAGAATCATGCAGATTGTGGGGTCGGGGGAATAATAGCTTGTGTTTTCTAAATTAGATGGTCGAGTCGAGAAACAAAAAAAAAAAACACATCCCTGTAAGTATATGGGGCATTCGGGCGGAGAAGCGCACCTGAAGTGACTTCACTTCACAGACATTGGCGGCAGGTTTGTTGTTTTCACGAATGGTTTAGAATGGAATGAGAATTTCCGATTCAACATTTTTTAAGTGGAGTCTTGATGCTGGGTTCATACAGGGTCTTGAAAATTTCTTGAATTTCACTTTTGTATTAAAAAGGCATTGACTCTGCTTTTTAGCCGTGAAAAGCTCTTGAAAATTGACCAACAGCCTTGCATAGCTCTTGAATTTCCCAAACATATCAGCGGACTAAGTAATTCATACAGTTTATATTCCTGTTCACCAGAAATGGGCAAAAAATAAATCCACCCTTGACACAGTGTCTTGAAGCTTTCCAGAAAATTGTCAAGTGTTGAGTTTTTAGGATTAATGCTCACTTCTGCTTCTTCTACAAATTATCTCCACTTTGTACCACAAGTATCACTCTTTTTCTGAAGGTACGAACATGCATAAATTGCTACGTTCATCGAAATATTGGGTGTAGAAGAGTCATTGAAAAAAATTACAAGAGTCCTGGAACAGTCCTTGAATAGACCTTGAATTTGAGGTGGCCTTACCTGTTTGAACCATGTGATGGTCAGTGCCGCTTTTGACACTTTGAAGCACGTAGACCTATATACGTTCTTATCTTCATCGCACACACTGTGTCTCTTTCGGTTTTCCTTTGCATTTTTATGCAGAGAGATGCACTTATGTTCATAGTATTGGTCTCGAGTTTGAATTGATTGTCTGGAAACGGAGAGTGACACAATTTGTACAGACTAAAAGTTCCTCCGTTGAATTCAAGAAGAGCAGGTTTTGAAGGTACTGCTCTGAGATCAACCGTATAATATTTCCCATTGAGCTAGAGATAGTCTTACACTGAAATCAGTTGGATTGAGAATTAATGCAAATCAACTGGGCTGAGACAAACCCAATTGGGTGCATGCTAACCCATCCAAGTAAATGTGTGTTGATTGTCAATCCAACCGATTTTAGAATGCGTTAATATATGTTGTTGAAGAACGTGTTTGCCAATCGCCTTGAGTAGTATATGGTGTGATTTTACCCCCTATTTGCCGGACCCCTCACGGACCCAATTATGACGTCATAGTTTTTTTAAAAAATAGCAACAATGTGACGTCATACGGAATCCCGCGGGCGCGGTCAACTTGAGATGTCATCACCATGGTGATACGTGGGTTACTGCGCATGTGCAGCGCGAGTTGTTAGGGTGATACGTGTTTCCATCGTCCATGTTGTTTATAGAAAGCCGCCATCTTGGTTTCTATGGTGGCACGTTGTTGCTAAGCAACCCAAAGGCTAGTACTACAGTAGAGTGTGTTCTTGGGGCGTGTTCGATCCAACGGGAGTATGCCTAATTACCCAAGTGGACCCGACACTGACTGGAAATCGCTCAAGTTCTTCGTTTTAGTGCCCATTCCATCTATTCTAAGTAAATCTAACCCATGTATCTGATTGTCACGTAGTGCCATGGTCCCGTCTCTTTGTTCTGGAGTTTACTCCGGTAGTGCAGAAGAGACTATGCAATAGAAACGAGGCTGTATTGTGTTACTGTTTGTATCTTTCACTACCAGAACTTATTCCGTCTTCTCTGCTCTATCTTTTGAATTGACCAATCAAAATGCTTCAGTTTCTTCAGCCCCCCCCCTCCTATTTCTTTCGAATTGACTAATCAGATGGCTTAATTCGATTCTGCCCGATCCACCCACGGTCAGCCCTTACGGAGTTATCTCCTTTGACTGCACACACGACTCTAACCGGCACATAGAAGTGCGTCTATGTGACGTATGAGAAATCCGTTTTCATATACGTCACATATCAGCACATAAATGTACTCCTTTGTGAATTGTGACACATGTGAAATACTCCTTTACATACGTCACATGGACTTATTTAAGAAATTGTGGACACTGTGGACGACCACTATCTGCCGATGATTGTGGATCACTGCAGACGATTATTCGTGGATCACCATTGGAAAACAGAGGACTTGTGCGATTTTCAGTCATTGTCGTATTTTTATTTGAATTGAGTGCTCTTCGTATTTAGCAATAGAAGAGGGCGCGCACACTCTCTTCTGAAAGTTGTATTTATTATTTTTTTACCAAAGCTTTACTATCGGTATATCACTTCACATAACATCATTGACTGAGGGATAAACTAACTGGCATTGCTGCTGGTAACCCATGGTAAGTTGTATATAAAGCGTAGGAAGGCTTCCATTTGCCGGACCTAGGAAGTGACGTCACGTTACACCCACAATGCATTACGCTGTTACGTCACTTCTCTTTCCCATTTCCCTCCTGCAAAAGAGGCCTAAAATGCGAGCTATACTCTTTCGGCTTATTCAAACACGCTATTCCACTTTAAGACAGTGAAGTCTCTGCTTTACATGTCAGAATGTCTTGTGATTATAACACCATCTTTTCTTGTTATAAAGTTTTTTCTCGTTATAACCACTTTCTATCTCAAGATAATAAGATGTTTGCTCATTATAAAAGGATGCTTTCTCCTTATGCCAAGATACGATTATCTACTATCTCGAGTTAATATCTCATTATAACGAGGTACTATCTCGAAATGAGAAAAAAATGGTTAAAAACCATATTGACCCTGAATAGAGGACAGAAAAGCCAGTTTTATTTTCTGCTATAGTTTTTTAAAAAAAAAAAAATAACTTATCGTAAACATCTAATTTAAAAAAAAAATTCGAAAGTCAATGATCCCCATTGTATAAAAAATTGAGATGATTCAAAGTGAAAAACAAAAATTACAATGCCCTCATTGCTTTTGAAATCTGGACGCACCAATATGTGAAACGGGGTTCGTGGATTAAATGTATTGATAAAGAGATCTAGTAAATGAAAAGATGATTTGTGACGAAACACCCATGTGGCAATAAACTTTAACACTTTTCAATATGTTGCAAAAATGCAATTATTCACTGACCTAAAAATCCCAGAACATACAATCTCTGAATTTATTCATATATCTTGCAATATTTTGAAGGACATGCGAATGATCTCATATCCCAGAACATTAAGGGTGTCATGTGAGTTGTCTTGATAGCTTACATCAAGGATTGTTTTGCGACTCAATCATCAAGGTAATGTGTGGTGTATGGTCACACAGAGAAGGTATTTCAGGGTGGGGGGGGGGGGGGGGGGCATGTGTTTTTGTCGACTAATTTGGTTATGAAGGTAGCCACCTTAGGCCTGGATTAGACGTCGGATTTTTGTCGCGTCGATTTCATTTATTTGCAATTATTTGAATTCGACCCGACAAAAATCCGACGTATAATCTAAGCCTTTGGGTTGCAGTTTTACACACAGCTAGACTTTGACAATTGTTTTCAGAAAATTAGTTGAGAAGGTCTTTTAGCGTTCGACTCGTACGTCGAACTTTGGAAGACTAATAAACGTTAAACGGGAACGTTCGTGCAACTCGGAAAGAACAATATCTATCCTTCTACTCTAACGTGACAGGCCCTTGTAACGAAAATAGGCCACTCAAACACGTGTATTTCTGTTGCCGCTATGAATACTCCAAAACACTACGTGTCGCCGCGATGATTCCTTCACGAGATAGCTATCTAGTACTAGCTAGTACGAACTGATTTCACCCCAGCAATGCACTGCGGAGCAATGGGACACATAAGAATAACACACCTTTGGACCTGTTGCCGCTATGAATACTCCAAAACACTACGTGTCGCCGCGATGATTCCTTCACGAGATAGCTATCTAGTACTAGCTAGTACTAATTGATTTCACCCCAGCAATGCACTGCGGAGCAATGGGACACATAAGAATAACACACCTTTGGATCTGGGACGGGAGGGGAGTGGGGGTGGGGGTGGGGGGTGAGGGGTGGCGAGGTAAAGGCGGTTCTTGTAAAAATTCGCCCACTTTAGCACTTTAGTAATGTAATTTGTATAAACCGTTTTATCTAATTCACGATAACAGTGATATAGCTTGGTCATATCAACCCTCGTTTAGGGGATCCCGGAACAGACTTTGGGTAATTTTTGGGTTCATTTTGGGTAATTCTTTGTATTTCCATTGGGTCGAATGCTCTTTTGTTTCTTACTGAAAGCCTATGGGGTACTCAGAATACGCGGAATTTTGACTTAAAAGACAATTTGAGCGATTTCCTGTCAATGTCGGGTTTATTTGGGTAATTAGAAATACTCCTGTTGGTTTGAACACACCCGTAGAACACGCTCCTATTGTGGTATTATGATTTGGGTTACTTAGCAATAATGTGTCACCATAATAACCAAGATGGCGGCCTCCTATAAACACAATGGACGACGGCAACACGCGTCACCCGAACAGCACGTGCTGCGCATGCGCAGTAACACCACGTATTACCATCATGATGACGTCACAAGATGACCGCTTACGTACGCTACCACGACAACCACGACAAACACTTGACACCCATAATGCACCACTGGATGACGTCAATTCCGGAGTCCCCCAAATGAGGGTTGATGTGACCGAGCTATACTACTGATGACAGTCAACTGATAAATTGCAAAAACCGACTTATTATAATCTGTATATACAGATTAGTTGTCTGTAGTAGCAGATTGGTGAAAGAAAATGACCCGATCCTTCTATGCTGCCGCAGGGTGTCAAACGCTTGGTTAATTTTCTCCCTGTTTCAAGCCCTCATAACTTTTGTGGTCTTTCCTTTGACAACGAAATTTCGCACATGTCTGGAACCGTGGAAGTTGATGGATTCTTATTGTATTATCTATTCACTGCATTATAAACGTGTATAGAACACACGCGACTTTAACAGCTGCTTCTCTTTGATTATTTATCCATTTATTTATTGGTGTTAGCCTAGGCGCCACATATTTACGCACAAGAACTAATAGTAACACAACATGGAGATAAAGTCAAACTTAATCAATCGTTTAAATCCCAGTCTTTTTAAAAAAAAGTCCCATCTGAGCATTTGGGGACTGGGTACAATTTTACCAGCAAAGCAGAACTTGTTTTGTTTACTTTAGTAAAAAAGGACTGCTTCACTTCCTGGGTCCCCCACAGGAATGTTTTTGATTGTTACATGTGTTATGTGTGGATTACAGAATTTGTCGATCGTTTTAGGACAGATGCGTTGGTTAGATTCAGTCTCAAGATTTGGCGTGTTTTGGAGAGTAGGCGCCTTCCAGAAGCATAGAACAGTCGACCAGTACAAGAAGGCAATAACAGATCAGATTGATACTTGGCCATGCTTAAATAGATTGGAGTGGCGAAGACTACCACCACTGTATAATATCAATAAAAGAACACATGATCAAGACTATAGTCCCACGCGTTACCGCTGAGAAAGTGCGGTGAAAAGCTTAGAGAGTCAACACAACACTACCATACATAACATTTACAAACAAATATGTAGTCTCCACCATGCAATGCAGTATAACCCCCCCCCCCCCTCCACCCGAGCCCCATCCCATGCCGTCATACACCCACAACACATACAATAAACCGAACGATGCACTTTAACTGGATTCGATCTACCACGATATAATTAAGAACCGGAAGTAGGCGATATCAGCATTAATTATCTGCTTACTGTAAATGCATTCATTTCTCAGGGAAAAAAATATTTTGCAAACCCAAATACACATTAGTTTACAATACACTATGAAGACAGGCAGGCGTACACAATTCTCCACCAAGGTGGCTATATTGCATTTTTTCAGAATTTCTAATGTAAAGCGGAACGTCGGTGTAGTCATAAAGCACCAATCCATCATAAATGAATCTGATCGATCAGACATCGGATTTTCAAAATATTGCAAGGAAGATTGACAAAAAGAAGATTGCTGCTATAGTGACTATTATAATGAGTATTTCAGAATGCTCATCATCGAAAGAAACCTCCCTTTACTCACCACCAAAGAAAATGAGAGCCGTCGGGCATTTGGGTTTTATGTTGCTTCCTGACGGACGGACGGAGGGATGGACAGACGGACGGACGGACGGACGGACGGAGAACGGATGTACTTGTGAGGTGATTTCAGTGTTAGGTAGGGTAAAATACCGCACCTGCGACCGTTTTTGCACCTCAAAGGTGGGTGTTTTGAGGGGCCGCTCCTCAGAAGAGGGGACTGGACCAGTGGTTAAATCACCGGTTTGCACAAGTAACGCCTGTACGCACAACTTGTTCACACACGTACATCTGAAGTAGCCTGAACGGACAGACAGACAGACGGACTGACAGACAGACAAGCGGGTGGTCAGGCGGGTAGTCAGGCGGGTGGGAGGACGGAGGCTTCGGGTGGTCTTCCGGGTGATCATCGGGCAGGCAAGCAAGGAGGCAGGCAGGCAGGCAGGCAGGCAGGCAAGCGGGCAAGCCGGTCAGCAGGCAGACAGCAGGCAAGCATGCAGGCCATCGAATAAAAACGAATTTGTGTTTCCCTTTTCCTTACATGTACGCTTCAAATACACCCCAACTCCAACCAAATCACTTTCACCAAACGTCAGAATAGGGGCGAATGCAAGTTTTGATTTCATGTATTACAAAAGCTGGCGATTTATATAACAAAAGTGGCTAGCTGTTTTTTTATAACAAAAATGGGCGATTTCTATAACAAAAATGGTGACCTCAAACTATAACAAAAGCTGGCGTTCTATAACAAAACTGGTGAGGTATAACAAAAATGGGCGATCGCTATTATAAAACTGGTGAGGTATAACAAAAGTGGGCGGTATAACAAAAGTGGTTGCAAATACTGTTCTGTTCCTACAACTCGACTTGATCTGAATTCCCGGAGACACACACTGTGGTGATAATCTGTATGTACAAAATGTTGTATCAGAAGCGAGGTCTTGTTTCCAAGGCCATATATAGCCTCAGAAACAAGGGCGAGACAAACAAATCAGAGACATAACAACAACATGATTGTGGATTACGTCATGCGCATCTCAAGAACGTAATACCATGACGTCATCATAATCTTCATTCATACAAAATCAATTCACAGACGCTGAATGGTTGTCAAAATATATATGCGAAGAAGTCAAGAAAGGGATGAGAATTGTAGGATAAATTAGTTATTTCCAAGGGGGTCCCGAGATGGTGAGATTATTATTATCCTCGATGGGTATCTGGGTGAGATGGGGAAATCTCGCCAGAGGGGCAAGATATTTGAGCCAGACACGAGGCTTTCCGATTGTCTGGCTCAAACATCTCGCTCCAAGGGTGACAATTTCCCGTCCCACCCAGCTACCCATCGAGGATGATTTTTCTCCCACCATTTCAGCGATGCGACGCCATTAATAAGAAAATACCATACTTTCCGGGAAAAAATAATTTTTGGTCCGTTCATTCTAGGAGAAAACCAATAAGATATTCGGAAAGCTTGTCGAGAAGTATGGTATATACCAAAGGCATATACTTCAAAACACGCAGAATAGCACCGCTAGCACTGCGTTGAGGATTGATGCACTGAAGCGACCTCAAATGAAATCGACATGTCTGCACACGTCATTTCCATACATGTACTTCAGTTTGACAGGTCGTAATGATATCAGCTGTGTATTTCCTCCGATAAACTGATAGAACAATTTGAGATGTGCCGAAGTTTTTCTTAGAGTGTTCTGGTTTCGATTTTCGTTTATAAAGTTCGTCGTATTTACGGAAGCAAAACGGCCTTCCATTTTGTTTGTTTATACATAAGTAGACGTGATTGGCGATGGTTACATAATTGCGGCGCTAATTAAATAGGTTGGTCACGTGGGTGGGGTGAGATAGCTGTGATGTGGGTGGTGTGAGACAGGCATATCTCTCCCAGCTGTCTCACGCGACTTTATATATGTTTCAGTACTTTAGTTGTGGGAGAAAAATTTGTCATCACTAATATGTGTGAAACCTGTATCAAGCCTGGTTGGTGTTCCTATTACGTATCGCGACTCGCGATACCTAACATGAACACCATCTCAATTTGCTACAAGTTTGTCGATCACCACTTAGTGGTGATAACATATATATATAACATAGACTAATTTACGTACCCACTGGGGTCGATAAGCTTGTAATTGCAACACACTGTCGATGCGTGACAGACAATGGGCTTCAGTCCCAAAACTTCAGATATTTTATAAAATGGTATAGCTATATTCTTAGGAAGCCTCTGAAAGTGAAGAAATGACAAGAGCTACATATTCAAAATATGGACGCATAACAAACTGTCTCCTGTGTCTCCTGGACAAACATCCCCTGACAAAACATCCCTTGAAAGAAGTGCCCTAATATGGACCCCATCACTGTTAAAAATGCTGGAAACCAGTATTTGGGCTTTAACGCTTTCTTCATTTTTTATATTTAGTTTGTGATTATAAGAATGACTTTCTTATAATTCATTGCAGAATTCCTTTTGCACTTGTAAGAAACTAATTCGCATGCATGGAATACAACTTAAAAGTTACCATTAATTATTTTCTGATAATAATAATGTAATACATTTTTTTAAATATACAAATTTTAGCTGATTATTTTTAATTAATTTAGCTACACGAAACACAATTCCAAAAAAGAAAGGTGCCGGTATTTTTACTCAGTTTGAATACAAGATCCTTTTATTTACTTTTCGTTATAGGGATATCTGTGTTCAGTGTACTTTTGCTATGGGACATTTTGTGAAGTGGACTTTCAAACGTCATCGCAAAATACGCCCGTTTTAGCTCGTCCAGTTTAGAACGTATCGAAAAAGTTAAAGTTAACGTCCTATCATCTACTGTAGCCCTTCGTCTACGCACTCTGGACCAATTGAGTCAAACCTGCTACTAACTTTCGTTTCGTTAGTCAGGAACCATTCCCCTTCAAAACTGGTCACTACAAATAAGAGCATCATTTTTTGTCTTTGATTAGATTGTACACTGTAGAAGATTAGCGTTAAAATTACGGAAGATGTACCGGCAACCAGTTACCATTACTTCTTTCGTAAATATTGCGATAATGACCTCTACTACGTCACGTTTTATCATGTGGAAACTACCTAGAGAGAAGTGTTCATCTATATAGGAGCAAAGTTCCTTTTTGGGACGAACGTATTCAACTGTAAGTCCTGATTTTGTAAACTTTTAAAGGTAGACTAATTGATATATTTAACCTGCTGCCATAAAGCTTCAGGTTAAAGATATTGATTGGCCTATTCTGTATGACATATCTATTTATTTATTTATTGGGTGTTTAACGACACTTCCGACAGCCAAGGTCACCTCGTGTTGGACAGTTTTACGGGTGGAGGAAGCCAGAGTACCTGGAGAGAATCACCGAGCAAAGGCTGGAAACTATCAGACTCCCCAACGTACTAACTCCACACACGCAGGCTTAGCATTGGTTGAAGGCAAGTGCACCATCGACGTGCAGTACGCCTTATTACACAACTCCACCGTGCCCCCACGTGGGCAATTGGGATTAAGTGTCTTGCCCAAGGGCACAACGCGGTTGCCGCAGGTGGGATTCGAATCCAGGACCTCTCGACTTAACCCTTTGAACTCTAGTGGTATTTTCCATGCCAGTTTAATGGCAGCAATTAGAAGAGTCTATATTCATTATCTGAGGTAGACCGTTGGAAATATTGATTGGTCTCCCCTCACATTTATTGAACAGCCATCCTATTTAATGACGTTATGACGTATCATGTTCCTGGCCGGAAAAACGGCCGCTCTGGTTCAAAGGGTTAAACTCCCCGTACGGTTGTAATTTACTGAACTGAAGTTCGCATCTATTTGGAATTCCACAGTACCAATTTAATACCGCGGTTCATTCACTCGTACAGTACAGTCGCCGTGGACTGGTCGTATTCCACGCGTGGGCACTGATGACCACGCATTCATTTACCAGATAATAAAAATCATCACCAGCTAAATTTTAATTAATGAAGCACCTAGTTGTACCTTTTGGAATCTAATACTATTCCGTCCGTGTAATACTGCCCACCAGTAGCGAGTGACCAGTCCACGGCGGCCGTATTGTAGCCTTTGAAGTTACGAAAAGACTATGTTGAGGAGTGGGATGAGGACAAGTTCTCTTCGATTCATTTTCTTAACAAGATATGTCTTCTCGGTACATAAAAACATTCCCCGAGTTAGTTAGTCAGCAATCGGGCGGCTTACAATAGAAATGCACGAACCAGAAAATAAATCCTAAGATGTCATCAAACTTTACTTGATCATATTACTTTGCAAGCTCACATCCAAGGTAAAGGTTACCAGGTGTTCCATTGGCATGTTAGTGCGATGAAATTGTATGCGTACCCTCAATCCATTGTGCCACCCAATACACTCATCCACAAGGTTAGGTACCTATATGACCGCCATTCACAAATTTATTGTAATCGTAACCAGAGGTGGCGGGACCGGGAAAGGCTCTGCAGCGGCGTCGTGAAGATTACCGATTGGGGCAGAGTAAACCTGTTTGTCCCGACTGTGACGGCTCTAGGACCGACTGCAAAATATTGCATCTATATCTTCAATCTAGGCCTTCGTCGAAGGCATGCTTTGACCATGTAGTTGGAATATTAGGCAGTCTGGATTACAGTTTAAAACTCGAAACGCCTTGAAAGTTCATTCGTGAATAAATAAAATATACATGTACTAGTCGAGACGCGACTTCTTATTTAATTGGTTATGCTGTGCCCCAACAGCCCGAGTAGGGTACTGCAGATCTCCGTTTGTATGCCTGACTATGCGTGTGTGACACAAATCCATGTATCAAATCTAATCTTTACAAACGTACATGATAACTAGCAAAGAAATTAATATCTTCGACTCCAATTCTGACGAAAGTGTCTCAACTGGAAAGATTATTGGGGGTGTCACACACCTATACCTTTCTTAGTGACATCCCTGGGACTCTACAAGGACGTCCCAAACCAAAAGTTACCTGTTGGCCTAACCAACTAAGTTTGGGCTAGGTTCCGCTTATCATGAGTTTTTTTCACGCGGCTGGCTCTTTCACGTCTGAAATATTTCGAAAACCTTCGCTTATGGATTCAACTTTTAAAAACGAAAACAAACATAAACTATGATAAATTGTACCTTCGCGACTCCTTTATCCCCTTCTTGCCAAACAAATCCGGCTGTTATTACGGAAAGCTGTAGATGTGCGAGAATTAAATGTCGGTGGTCTTTCAAGTCTTCATAATTCAGCAATGGTACCTTTGAAAATTCATAAAGGTATTTATTATTATTATGATTATTATTATTATATTATTATTATTAGTAGTATTATTATTATTTATAATGTAATCCTATGAAAATCAATTAAAAAAAGATTTAATAATTACTTACTCCACCTGAAATAACATAGCCTAGTCGGTGGTCTTCTTCTATCCCTAACAGTAAAATTACTTAAATTAGTGGAATCGTTGAAAATTCTTTTACACCTACTTTAGTCATATTTTTACAGAAATGTTGTTATAGATGAGATGCACAAAGATGAGATACCAAAAATACTGTACTCTAGGTTTACACTTCTCGAATTACAGTAATTTATCAAATGATCTTTTCTTTTAATGACCGTTAAACTCTTACTTCAAATTCGGTGATGAATGATCTGTCAATAACATTCTGGAAGTATCGCTAGATAACGAAGTTGTGTTCACGCATAATGCGTCAAATTATTAATCTTATGCTACATATTAAAAATGTACGGCCTTTAATTCTGAACTGCTGTTTCAATGAAATTTACTAATGCTTCAAAATATCTAAGTCATTTGGGAACTATTTTTGGCGCAGAAGTGCTGTAAATAAATCAATCCAATGATTTGATGTTATTGTACTTGGTACACACACCAATTCTGCGGGTTCCTTAATGAATGCAAAGTTCTGTCTTGTTTCCCAAACAATTTTTGACTTTTTAAAAAGTTTTTGTTTAGTTTGGGTTTTTTGTGTGTGTTTAATGTTGTTTCACTGAGGGTTTTTTAAGTTTTGTTAATTTTATTTTTTTTTATTTGGTTGTTCATTTATGTTTTTTACTTAACTCTGCTGGCCGCAGAGAGATAGAGACACTGTCCATAGGGGAGGGTGGGGGGGGGGGGGGTCTTGGCATACAAATAAATACTCAGGAGTCTAAATTTGAATAGTTAGGTATTTAATGGTCAAATAATTGCGCTGTGCATATCATTACATGTACATTCCTGAACTTAACCAAAAGTCATCATTCTCAAGCTACTCGTATCTAATAAAACCAAAAAAAATAGCATAACATTACTTTTCTCCTGTGTTTTCTTCATGAAGTTTGTTCCTTTTTTAAGATAAAAGATTTCACCATTCCATTTTCGCGTATCTGCATGTCGGGAAGGGGCTGTCTTTTATACTTGAAATTGTCTTTTTTACTCAAAGTTCTCTGTAAATAAGTTTCTCACACGAAACCGGTGGCATGGCAACTCCTAAATCCTTCCTTCCACTCGATATCGCCGCTCTCAGTCCGATTTACAAGCTGTGTATCACAGCAGTTCTTCTGCCAGGCAGGGTGGGGGAGGGAGGGGGTAATTGCGTGAACATAGGTGAGGGTGGGTGGGTGGTCAAGTGCCAAAAGAAATGTCCATAAACAGTTAATGCATTTGTTTGTTTTTTTCTTTTTTCATTGTTATGGCATCTTCTGTGCCCCAAACAGTAACAAAATGTCACCAGTTGACCATAAAAGCCCATTTAGGAGCATTATTAACAAAAGTAACCCTCTCAATATGAAAAATATTGGAGAATTTCATCAAAACTGACTTAAGGATGGGGGTGGATGTCTGATATTGAACGGAAAAAAATTGTCCGACAATTTCCTCCGAAAGTCGACTAAAATATCCAGTCACAACATAATTCATTCATATTCAAGGTTTTTTTTCTTTACATTCTTCAAAATGAAGTATAGTGTATATAATACTGTTTGATGCGTCACAATGGCTATGTGGGACTGATTTTTTTAAATTGAAATATTAATTTTTATTTCAACAAAAACAAAAAAATCTGATTTAACAAAAACAAAAAAGTCTTTTTTACAACTACCCTGCTATGCAGATGCTATAACAAAAACACAAGGTTTGCTCTTCTTCAACCAGAACAAAAACAGGTTCCCATTTACTCAATCAATATTTGCAACATTTCCACGATCACGGTATAAGCAGTAGAAAATTAATCATGGGCACAGTCCACACATATGCCTGCATATGCCAGGAATCACAGAAACCAGACTGTTAGAAGTGCATATCACTGCATATCAGAGATAAAATTAGGAAAAGCGTATTTAAATTTGATTTCAAATCAAAGGTGTCTGTGAAAAAGAGTAATCGAGTTTCAGTTGCAAGGTACACACCAAGAAAGTAGATTTGTAAGAATGTTACGTTATACATTTAGTTTGATCTGGTTTGAATGGGGTTTTACATCGCTTTCAAAAACTATGGCTATATGATGCCTATATCACGACGTTGTTAGTTCCCAAGATGAAGGTAGAATCACTCAAACAGATCCACTGGATGGCCTAAGGAATCCACCAACCACAGGGGAGGAACAAACAAGCTCATCCACCCAGAGACCTCATTATATATGAGGATGGAACAATTCCTTAGAATTTGCTACATCAATATAGTGAAATATCCAGTGAATAGCCAGGTCATTGTTGATGTGCATTAACAACCTGGCTACCAAATGTGGACCTATTATACCGGGACCACACGGGGTTCAAGCTATACAGTAATGTGTCTTTGTGAGCTGATGTAAATCTGGTAAGTCTTGAAAAATGAATCTGATACAGTAAATGGAAACATGTTGGAAGATTTAAAATATGCATTGAATCAGTGTGCATTTACGCGTTTCGAGTTGATGTTTGAGTGCCGAAGTTTTGTATATACAATGTATCAGAAGGGGTTCGGTCGCAAAAAGGTCATGGAAAATGGAAACAATATGCAGGAAAGGGTGGGTGGGACAATAATATCTGCAAAATAACAATTTGCACCCATGTTTTTCCGACCCCCCCTCCCTTCCGCCCACCTCTGTGCCAGGCGGTGAATTCTAATATATTCGATGAGAAAGCATAGCATAATGTCACCTCTCTATTCTAGTGGAAAGGATTAGTGCTCGTCACGACATAAGCGTTTGACTGACAAATCACCCGCACCCTTCTGCATCAAGCTGCTTGTGACTCACAGATGTGACACAAAGGGTTATGATATACTACCGATGTTTTATGAACATTTTAAACGAGAAAGACATGAAAGTGCATTCACCAAAACACGGTGTTAACAAAATGACTATTACAGCAATTTAAAATATGTCATATTACAGAAATAAATAAAAACGTTTTATGGAAAAAAATAAAAGGAAACTAAATAAAGGTACGATAAACCGGTAATGATGCAAAAAAAATGAAAAATAGCATGTCCAAAAACAATGAATGCATAAAGTGAATAAATACAATGACAAATGACAATATTTTATTTGCATCTATGAAGTCTTCTGGGTTGTTTGTGCCACCTGCAAATGTCCCTTTAGGCGTTCAAAATACTTTACAATCTGCAAATCCGCCTGCGGAAGGTTGGAACGCGCCAAAGAATATTTTCTCAATCTTTATTTTTGTGCCTTGTCAGTTTTGGTTTTCTAAATATATTCAAGGGTGTATGGATATTTACTCTGGCCTGAAAACGATAAAACCCAGAGGCCGTATAGTGTATCAGCTTTGTAATATTCCACACTGTCAGGGGTGACCAGTTTATTGCCTTATCAACGCCTTTTACTTTTAAACAAGTTTTCGTTCAGTTGAAGAGGAATGAATATAAGTCATTATGTTCCGTTTGACAGATCTCTTTGTGATGTATCAAAATCCATGAATCATTTAGTAAAGACCAAAGTCAATAAATGCTGTCCAAATTACAATTTGAAAAACCAAAATGATTTCTAACTTCACATAGTTCTATTAGCGACCACATTTTGCGATGGATAACGCAAAAGTAAAGGATCAGCTTTCATTATTTGTTTTTTCAAAGAACAGCATTGTTTACACTTTGCCAAAAGCAACGGCAAAAACGGCCAGCGCTATTCACGAAAATCAACATTTAATTTTCATTAGGTACCGCTCTTGAGTTTCGCACTATTGCACAGGAGTAAAATTCTAAACATAGGGCATATGTTGAAACTAATGCCACGTAAGCTGGACCTATAGATTTTAGTATCAAATAAATGATTGCATTATGCTATTTGTTGGACAAGAGAATTTGAAGTTTCCGTCCCAAAGTTGGAGTGTGCATGGGGTAAATTACCAGATGAATTATAGGAAACAGTGGCTTCGAAAAATTGGCTATTTTTTAAAATGTCATTTTTACACGGGTTTGTTACCAGACATGTAACTGAAAATGAAAGGAAAACATTTTGTTTGCCTTTTAGAAACAGGGGATGCTATGCTCCAGGGGTTGGTAGGTACGGGTGGTGGGGAAATTCTGCTGTTGGGGCTGCTGGGTGGCTGAAAATGACTGGTTTTGGCATTTTTGTCATGCAATTTTGCAGGTTTGTAGTCTTGCCTTTGACAATTAGTTATTGCATCCATATTTAGATTGTTTATTTTTACTTAGTCACATAGTGTTACATGATTTTTGTGGATTTGGGAAATGTAATACATGTTATGAGTTGGATAACTAAGTTACAGAATATTTGCATTCGAAGAGAGTGTATGGCATGTCATTTTTGGAAATGCCCGGAAAACTGTGTTGCGGAACCTTGAAGAGCATTTTGCCGTCAGTGTCAACTCTCGAACCAGGAAGTTCTTTATTTGTGTTTGAGGTAATAGATATATCACTATTTTGTGTACTATATGGGTAAATAATTGTACAGTTGTGCAGGTGTCCTGAAATATTTTGGACGAGGCGAAGCCGAGTCCAAATATTGGAGGACACCTGCACAACTGTACAATTATTTACCCATATAGTACACAAAATAGTGATATATGTGATTTAATCCACAGCCCCTCAATGTTAACAAAAGTCAAACAAATTATATTTTAGAAAGTTTGACACGAGTAAAACTACATTTTAAAACACTTTTTGCTTGCTCTACCCCCGAAAAACAAAATGGGCATAACCCATTGTTTGCTTACTAGAAAGTCTATTGAAGTTATGACACGCATCAGGAGTTCAGATATTGTGAACAGATCTGTGGTTTCGAAGTGAACTCACATCATGACGTAATTTGTTCTCCCGCTAATATAATGTCTCAGCTCAAGGGTGGAACACTTATTCAATCCCTCATCGAAAGTGCGACAGATAAATTTAATAATCGTTCATTTTTAAAGCATTTGGAATTCTTTTTTTTATCTGAAGAAGAGGTTCGCTTTCCCTCAGGGGTGGCGGGTGGTGGTGCCTGATTGCCATCTTAATATTTGAAAAAGGGAGTTTTTTAGGTTATTTATTCATTTACTGGTGTTTAAGGTCACTTTTCTGCAGCTATGGCTAATTGTGACCGCAAAAAAGGTGTAAAGTCAAGTTTTCCCAATCGTTTACACCCATGCTGCCCATTTTAGGGGACTTCTACCCCGGGCACTGGTGACCAGGTCCTATTTTACCAGTAAAACTGAACTTGATTACCACAGCAAGCAAGCACTACTTCACTTCCGAGGTTTCCACAGGAGTCCTTTTTAGGTTACCAGGGCTGTTGGTTATTAAAAGCAACAAAAAATTAAAAAGTACATTATAATTTGGGCACGATGCACACTCAATTCAGTAGCTCTGTCGAGAAAAGCTTGTCGATAATTCATGTGTTAGAAAGTTTTTCACACCTCCTTTACACCATCTTTACTTTTGAATGGTCATGAGTACAGTACCATGACAATCGTACAAATATCTAGTTATTGGGACTGTTTCAAAACCGTCCCAATCTCCAGATATTGGTACTGTTTTACTGAGCTGTTCTCATCAAAACCGTACTTGGTGTGATTTTATAGGGCTTGTTTTCATGACAGAGAACAAAAGAAATATTAGGTAGCTGTGGATTAATTTTAAATACAACATTTTTTAAAAAATCTCTTATTATTTCTGGTTTGTGTACAATTGTTAGTGACAGTTAACATTCATCAAGTAATATCTGAGCACATCTGGAAGGAAATAAATGGGAATTTTGAAACATTTGTTGATGTAGCCTAATTTCGCAACTTTCGGAAGTTACGTCAAATCTCGAAAACACATTAAGGTAGAGCACTGCCTTTCCTATCAACTGAGCTTTGTATTCATGATAGATATATGCAATTATGAACAGCCTGGTTGTTATTATTCATCACAGAATTGCAGTGATGTATCTACTTTTTCATTTTGGTCATTGTTGGCATGTCTGTGTGTCATCCGTCCGTTAAGCTGTTTGCACTTTTATATCTAGAGAGCAACACTCCCACTTACAAAGCGATGGTTGTTACTGCTTATTATGTTACATCATGATAGTATTTAACAGTACTATTGACAGAACCTAGGTTGTCAATGTGGCTGCTGGTAAAAACAAAAATGCTATCTCCAGTGACTCAGAGAAATGTGAGGGTTGAGGAGGTGTGGTTGTGAAAATCAGGCAAAACTGTCCGCAAAAGCTATTCGGCAGTCACAAAGGACATGCTGTATCTTTTTACTGGTTGAAAATAGAGGTTTGTGGTTTTTGTTCATTCATCTCAGGACAGACTCCAGGTTCTTCTGCCCGAGTGTAATCCGGGGGGGGGGGGGAACTCTTGTTTTCTCCTGAGGTTCCACTCTACAGTTTCGCACTATTACACAGGGGTGAAATTCTAAACATAGGGCATGTGTTGAAACTAATGCCATGTAAATTGGAGATATATTTTTAGTATCAAATATATGATTACATTAGGCTATTTATTGGACAAGAGAATTTGAAGCTTCCGTCCCAAAGTTGGAGTCTGATGCACAGGGATAAATTACCAGATGATTAATGGGAAACAGTGGCTTCGAAAAATTGCCTATTTTTTACAATGTCATTTTTACACGGGTTTGTTACTGGAGATGTAACTAAAAAATGAAACAGAAACATATAAATTTGTTTTTTCATTTTGGAAACAGGAGGTGCTATGCTCCAGGGGTAGGTTGGTAAGGGTGGTGGGAAAAGTTTGTTTTTGGGGAGGCTGGGTGGCTGAAAATGACTGGTTTCGGCATTTTGTTATACCATTTTGCTGGTTGAAGTCTTGCCTTTGACAATAAATTATTTCACCCACATTCAGATTGTTTATTTCTACTTAGTCAGATAGTGTTCTATGTTTTTGTGGATTTTTGGGAAATGTAATACAATTTATGGGTTAGATAACTAAGTTACAGAATATTTGCATTGGAAGAGAGTGTATTGCATGTCATTTTGGAAATGCCTGGAAAACTGTGGAGCGGAACCTTATGTTGTCATTTTTTGTCTCAAAAATATAGATTATAGCCCCGTCATTGGAACTCGCTGGTTGCGCTCGTTCCATTGAGGAGTTCATTAGCTATGTCTTTGACGCACAAGATGAAAAAAAAAATAGTTATTAAAGAATTTTGCTTGCAAGTGTCGTCTGCATGTCGTTTTAGGAAAAGGGTTAATGTTTACATATATGCCTTTATTGATTCGTGTCTTATTATTAACTTTTTAAAAACGTTGATCAAGTTGTTTACACATTTATGTCCTTGCACATAATATGATAATAAACCGAAGGTTTTTGCGCGCGGAAGACGTGCAGGGACGGTGTGAGGTAAACTAACCCCTTATGATCCCTTTAGAATTACAGTTGTATTATTACACGCCTGTTCTATGATATCCCCATCTACAGCAACACTAAACCATGCGGAAAATGAGAAAAAGTTCCGAACATATGTGCGGAACAGAAATCGTCGACGGGCTATTTTTAAATAGAAGCGAAATTTCACTGGGATTTTCTACGAATCGTGCACCGGAATTACAATTTGAATCGTTACCGATAGCTAAAAATCGTCCCCTGAGTTCCAATGTGTTTTATGTGCCAGTAGGCATATAGAACACATTTGAACGCAGGGGTCGAAATAGTAACACGGGTTCCCCTAGCATATTTGGTTGGCGATAAAATGTGTTCTTTTTGTTGATAGTTCCCAAATGAATTGCTGAATGCTCTTATGTTTTTTTATAGACGTGAAGGCGTGTAATAAACACAGAACGACGCCCGTGTGTGAATGGGTTAATCGCTATGGCACTGGTTCCATTGCGGAAGGATAAAATTCGAGGCCTGCGGCCTCTCATTCTATCCTTCCGCGCTGGCACTCGTGCCACATCAGTAGTATGTCTCGCACGTTTCACCCCTATTCTGGATGACCCCGGTGGTTGACCCCGGAAGTGATGTCATGTCCCGTGACCCAGTGGCGCCATGTTGTGTTGTCATGGTAACCCGCGTAAGCAGCCAAGTTGTGACGTCATCTCCATAGTGATACGTGGTGTGAGTGCGCATGCGCAGCGCGTGTTGTTAGGGCGACACGTGTTTCCGTCGTCCATTTTGTATACTGGAGGCCGCCATCTTGGTTTCTATGGTAGCACGTGATTGCTATGTTACCAATGGCTTCTAACAAGACAGGGGTATGCTCGGGGGTGTGTTCCTTTGTAGAAGAGTAAATCTGATTACCACAAACAACCCGACAATCCCTCCAAATCACCAAAATACACCCAAAATCACCGAAATTGACTTTATTTTCCCAATTTATCGGCTTAGCATGCGCACTCACACCACGTATCACTATGGAGATGACGTCACAACATGGCCGCTCACGCGGGTTACCATGACAACATGGCGCCACTGGGTCACGTGACATGACGTCACTTCCGGGGTCATCCACCGGGGTCATCCAGAATAGGGGTGAAACGTGCGAGACATACTACTCACATCGATTAACCCATTCACACACGCGCTTCGTTCTGTGTATGCCCTACACGTCTAGCAGCCTCAAAGGAGTTGAAGCAAAGGAGCAAGCAAAGACACAAGGATTCTGTGGTGATTGTTTCTTAATAGACACTTCAGGTATGTAGAGTGTCTTCGACTTCGGCAGTTTCAATTTGACGGTAGTTTCGGGGAGTTAGTGTCTTTGTGGACCTTCAGACAAGTATTGTCTGCCACTTTGGTAATTTGAGCTAGAGAGAAGAAACACTACCAACAATGCCAGCCAGGACGTAGCCCCGGCACAGTGTTCATAATGATTAAAAAGGATTTGGTAAATCTCCTGTAGTACCTGTGATAACCGGGATTTATCCACCAATCCTACAGCAAGGTTGGGATACCGTGTTCAAAGCTGCCCCCACCCCCCCCAAAAAAAAAGATAGTTGAAATAATCAGTGTATTTTGGGATAATGTGTATTGTTGGTATAATTTTCGTAGTTAGTTGAGTTGGACGTGACAGGGTCAAGCATGGAGTGGCACCCAGCAACAACGATGCTCTCAACTGTTCTCGGGGACCTCGATGAACAGATAATAATGCAGGGCGCGGATATTCACCTGTCCGTAACCACTGCGGTTGATTGCGTGAGCGCGTCTGTCGCTGTACGCGAATTGATGTAATGCAGTTGTGAGTTCCATGAGTTGGTCTGGCGAGGGTCTAGTTCAGCGATCTGAACGTAGCGGCTACGAAAGGTTTGTGAGCTGAGCCGTTTTTTACGGTTTCACCTTCAAGTTGGTTTGTAGATAGTCATAGAATAAAGCCTGTAGGGTTACAAATTAACCAAATTAAGTACGTTGGGTGAATATGAACCCAATTGGGTTCATATTCACCCAACCGAGTTGATTTGGGTTGATTTTTAACCAACTCATTTTAGAGTGCATTTAGTTCTTGTAATCTTTGCGTCGGTTTACGGTTTTTGTCAGCGATGCTTTTCATCGCGTTTCCAACACTTCAATATCCTCCCAGTCGTGACGGTCTGTGGTTGAGGTTCGGGAAGGGGCTCGGAGGTCTATGCGTGGGGCGTGGTTTTGAACACGTTGAAGTTTTGTTTGTTTTAGTGGCATTTTGGCGACGACTGTCCCATATTCAAAGACTGGTGTGAGGAATGGTTTATAAAGTTTTAGTTGGGTGGTTTTGTTGGCACCCCAGTCATTACCTCTTATCATTTTAGGACATTATTTGTTTATTGGCTCAGGTTAGAGTGTTGGTTATGTGAGTGTTTAGGTATAGTTTCCCGTCGATAGTTATTCCTAAGGACTTGTCCTCGTCGCAGGTTTTAAGTTTGGTATCATAGAGATATAGGTCGATTGGTAGCACTTGGCGTTGTTATTAAATAATTAGTTTTTGAGTTTTGTTTGAATTGATCTTGATGCACCATTTCTCGCACCAATGTTATAGATCTTCGATAGCGCCCTTCTGTCGATGTTCGATGATGCCACGGGATATAATAGCGGTATACAGAGTCCCTGTCATCGGCGAACTGGGGAATTTTGACCTGTTTTTCGCCCACTTTGTGGATGTCTTAGCTCCGGACTGAATCAATGTGTAAATAGCCCAAGAGCGTGAAGGCAGCATTTACATCGTACCTTTCATCCAATCAAATTACTAGCTTACTAGGTACAGTGTTGTCATTTAATTGAAACATGTAGTCTGGTTTCCGACTGAGAGAACTGTACGGCAAGTTAATGTCACTGAATGTAAATGTTTAAAGTTGACAAACGCTTTTAGTGAGATAATTTTTCCTGCATGTATACGTGTTACGACATTTGGTGGAGAGATCCTGACAGACCTACTTTTTTCTTTGTCACGATCCTAAAAATTCCAGAAAATGTTTTACAGCTCATCAGAAGTCAAAATGTAGAAAATATGGCACTATCTTGGCTAATACTAGACCCGTGAGGTGCCGATCAGATGGGACAGATTATCAGATAAACAAACAGACAAATGTAAGTCAAAGCAAAGATGAAACGAAACCACAGACGCAAAATCAAGACCGCGAGTGCAATGCGGAAGTTAACCCTTTACCCAACGTAACGGCCAAAACCGGCCAGCGCTATTCTCAAAAATCGCCAATTAATTTTCAAAATATTTTCATTTTTTGTCTCAAAAACATAGGTTATGACCCCTCGTTGGAACGAGCTCGTCGAGCTCGTTCCAACGAGGGGTCATAACCTATGTTTTTGAGACAAAAAATGAACAAAATTAGTTATTCAAGAATTTTTTTTGCAAGTGTCGTCTGCTTTTCATGTTAGGTAAAGGGTTAACGTCACAGTGGAAGAGAAGACAATTTACAATATGCATTCCAATACACAAACTAACTCTCTATTATCAAATGGCATTGGTGTAAACGTAGTTGTCGAAACAGTAGTCAGACCCACCCAGTGTAAAAAGCAGCTTACCGAAAATGCTACCCAGACTTTGTCTTTTCCAAATTGCACAGAAAGAAACGTGTATGAAAATTTAGATACTTTTTCGAAACTTTTTCAAAATGCGCAAGAGTTTCAAAAAACGCAGTTCACATTCTTTTTAAAGGACATAAACCAAACGACGGCAGTAGCAAAACAAACTGTTCAATCAAAAAGACTGGCAAAACGATTTCTCATGTCGAGAAGGTCGCCATCACTAAGTATATAAATGGGATCTGACACTGTGTCGTTAAATGGGCGGATTATCACCAAAACGTGGGAAGCAGCGAAACAACATTGGCCTGTTTTTCAAAAGGGAATGTTTCCAGGAGAATGTCCGCTATGGAATAATTCCAACGAGTACAAGTGGCCCATGACGAAATGATAGACATTACTATCTACAGGTACAGTTTGAAATTTTAGTAAGACGTTTCAAATGGGAAACACCATAATTTGTTAAAAAAAAAACAGCAGCGATACAAATCGGTGTTTTTTAATTGAAACATTGGACGATCAGTCAGTTCCACAAGTTCTTCTCGTTGCTCGAGTGAATTTCGTACTGCAAAAATATTTTTTCAGTTTCGTGTTGAGAAGGACTTAACCCCATTACATGTAGAGTGGATGCTGATTTACTGTTTTTCCCTTTTCTTCTCTTTGGAGGACGAAAGATTTTTCAACCAGAGTGTACTATTTTATGATGGCTTCTGAAGAAAAATAGTCCACAGGGTTTTTGAAATTATAAAGTGAAAGCATAAGTGTTAATTATTGTAATGATTATGCGGTAAATACAGTGTTATTTGCGAGGGCATAGTATACAAAAGCTGATAATCGCTGATTTCTCCTTCAAGTAACAGTTACCACGCTGGTCATCCGATTACCACCTTTGCGGTGCAGTACCTCGTTTGCGGTTTAAAAAAGACGGAACCGGTTGAAGGTAGGTGTCATAAAATATGGTATAACTGCTATTAACTTGCATATATCACTAAAAAATTAACCTGGCGATCTATGGAATGTTATTGAATTCTTGTACACAGTGTCGGTGTGTTTTATGAAGTAATTGAGCTCTGTTATTGAAAATACATTATCGATCATCCTCATTCTTTCGGAAATTTTCGACAAAATGTGTTCTCTCCTTGAATATCAAGAACATAGAAGGTCAAACCTTCGCTGTTGCTTCAGACTTTTGTCTTTGAGTTTAGGTCAGCTTCAGCTTTCATAAAAAATCGTGTATTCGCCTTATTTGGCAGCTTCGACGAGAGGTGTTGAACTTTTAGAATACCTGATTTACGGTGTTGTCTAAGCCACAAAAAGTGGTAACTTTACACCGCAAATAAGGTATTCATAAAAATCATTTACCCCCTCAATAAATTCCGTTTAAACATGTTTTCACAAACGGTTCACAAACGTAACTTACACATTTGGCTAAAATAAGACAATTCTCTTTTCGGATGCTGCTCCAAGGACTTACAATAGCATATTTTAAATATAATTCGCAGTTCAAACCCAACAACTGGAATTTTTATTTCCATATTTCCACTTTAAAATACTTTAAAAAAATGTTTTTTATTTCTCTCATGAAAATATTTCTTGGATGAA
The DNA here is from genome assembly GCA_031216915.1 of Pictodentalium vernedei. Taxonomy (NCBI): domain Eukaryota; kingdom Metazoa; phylum Mollusca; class Scaphopoda; order Dentaliida; family Dentaliidae; genus Pictodentalium; species Pictodentalium vernedei. The sequence goes on from CM062297.1 coordinate 321,049,842, forward strand.
AGTATTGGTGATTAATACCTACCCTGAAAAAGTTTGCAACAGAAGTAGGCTTGTTGAAATGCGTATACTCACCAACTTTCCAACTTGCATGCGTAACAATCTGCTGTTTTTTAAACCGCAAACGAGGTACTGCACCGCAAAGGTGGTAATCGGATGACCAGCGTGGTTACACACTGCTTGACAAATCTTATATTACAAAAGGTTTTATTGCTGTTTTTTGGAGTTATGTTTATCCATCGTAATTATGAGTAACTGTTTTATATAATGTTGTTAATTTCTTGAAACCGGCAGGCTACCGACTTTGAACTATAGTACAGTAGATTACCGCCATTGAAAGTAGTGAATGATTAAAGTGGACAAGCGCTTTTAGTGACCTAATTTTCCCGAAGTTATACGCCTTACGACAATGCTAATGAATCTGAACAAATTTGGGTGTTGAGAGTAAATAAGCAATTTAAACAACTGTGGAATCCTTTTAGGTTGTTGTGCTTTCTCGAGACTTGGGTGATGATTCTTTTTGTTGTAGAATGCGTTGTCGGGTTTATCCTAGAAGTATATCCAGGACATTGTATTTTGTATAGTGAGTGGGAGGACGTATTCATGTACTTCTCCTCATGACCATGCACACTCATCTTTTGTCTTTTCCTTGCAACCTAGTTGGGGTAATGTTTTGATTATTTGTCCATAGACATCAAATAGTATTTTGATTAGGCCTGAAACGTTAAAAAGCTATTTCTTGGGCCCTCTCGTGGTCAATTTGGCTATCACATGCTCTCTTTTTATAACCAATGCAAACTTAACAAAATACAAAAATATCTGGTTTATTTCTGATATTTTACCTTAGTTCATAAAATTGACAAATTTGTCCCTTGAGTGCAACAAGGTTTTGCAATGCTTTAGCACTGCGAAGCCTCTTGCCCTCAAGGGTTGAAATACGCCACCACCCATGCTATTCTGTGCATTATGAGGTCTAAAACATAAAACAAACCATGAATATGAACTTTTGGTGGCAAAGCAATAATTACAAAAATAAAATATAAATAAAAAAACGCCCGCCCATTTGCAATTTTACAAAAAAATGGCCTGAGATATAGAAGATCTACTTTGGGGAACTTTTGTTATCAGCTTGCGTTCAGAGTAAAACAGCACCAAAAAGAATTGTGAAAGATAAACTGTATTTAGCTTACAAACATATTCTGCACTTCCACACTCCAAAAAATTATCCCCGTTGTCCCCTTTACAGCAACGGGTAGTCAGATATTGCAAATTCATTTGATAGCTGATTCTAAATTGACTACATGACAACTGGAGTGTTTGTCAGTTAGGGTGTTTATCAAATGGGGTGAGGTGGGTGGGGATAGGCCGATATAACAGACCTAAATATCTTCCTGTAAACAATCATAAAGTTTGTGTAAAAAAGATAAGCTGGTCATTTTAATTCAGACATTCAAGTATCTTTGTAAAGTATTTTAGCACCCCCCCCCCTCCCTTCCTCCAGCGCAATAATTTGTATATGGGTCATGTACCATTTATGAAAGTGCCGCCAATTATTGTAATACTAGAGGCACAATTAAGTTTTTGTGGAGATTTCCAATAGAATCAGACATTCAACGGCACATGTTTCCAAAAAAGTAGGGGCCTGCGAACCTCAAATGTCGGATCGAATCGAATCTCGAATCGAATCTCGAATCGAATCTCGAATCGAATCTCGAATCGAATCTCGAATCGAATCTCGAATCGAATCTCGAATCGAATCTCGAATCGATTCAGGCATCAGATTTCCAATCGAATCGAATCTCGAATTGAATCTCACCGCTTATCAAGTTGTGTATATTGCACCTTACAGCCGTAAATATTGTCAGTCTCCACTCTAGTATTGTGTACAACGGCGACTCGTGCAAATCAAGCTGAAATCGGAATATTCCAGAACGGAATCAATGTAATTTCGGATGTGGGACTAACTTGAAGAGGAGACACTTTGAAAAACTTTGTAGGATTTTGAGAACATCTCCTCAACGATTCGAGAGTTTTCGAATCGGTGTGATTGAAATCGAATCGACTATTTTGAACCGAATCCGATTTCGAAGCTTCGCAGGACCGTACATAAAAATATCCGTCAAACTTATAACCGGTGCTGGCGACAAAGCCCTCCTGGAACCGGTGTGGCAGGAATGATAGTCCGTAGGAACGTTAGTCCCTCTGGACTATTATTCCGCGGAATTATAGTCCTAGGTCTAACATTTCTAGGAATAGTAGTCCACCGGACTACTATTCCTAGAAATGTTAGGCCTAGGACTATAATTCCGCGGAATAATAGTCCAGAGGGACTAATTTTCCTACGGACTATCATTCCTGTCACACCTGCTCCAAAAATTCTGAATGCTCCCCCAACAAAATTCGATTTTTTTTGACATTATTGCCTTTAACGGATCTATTCCCGAAAGCACATATATGGCCTCCACCAAATAACACAGCCTAAGACTATATAACATGGAAAGCCTATTGGGGCTTTAGGTTCTGTTAATGATATGCTGCTATGGCACTATCCAATCAAATGTAACAGAGTTATATATGAAGAAAATAAATAGTTGATCACGAAAAATGTAGCACTCTATATCAATTAAATGATCAATGCATACTTTTTTATGTAAGCAGTCAGGAGGGTCATCAGGTCCTTGGACTCCGAGGTGTACGAAGCTGATTAGATCAGTTGGATTACCCGCTGAACTCCACTGCTAAGTTTGAAGGCTGCTCAACTTAGCAAAAGAAATCACCAGGTGAGCGCGGGGAAAATTCACTTATCAGTGGATTTTGAGAGAACAAACAATTGAAACAAACCGCCGCCTTTGGAGAGGTTTGCACCATTCGTAGGGGGGGGGGGGGGGGTTCCCCGGTACTGCCCCCCCCCCCCCCCAGCGATACTAAATGCTTTCTGGATGTGTCTTTGGAAAACGGTCAAGAGATAAAGAGAAAGAAGAACAAGAGAAAGAAGTGACCTTCAGCCAGATGTCGAGATGCTCGTCGATCGTCGAAGGACGCAAGGGGTTAATTAACCGCATATCGTCTCAGTGCGCCTCCGACGCGCCAAAATCTTTCTAATGATTCCTTTAAGCGTATTTCTATACATATTTACAACCATATTTTACGCCCGAGAAATTGGCCTTTTGATGAATAATGTTATGATGTAACTTCCATATTACTATTGTGCCGTAAGAAACTGAAAATTGCCAAACCTTGTGCACTTCGTCCCGAAATTTATTCTCAGCGACAAATTTCGCCACATTTTCAGCAAGATATCCCCATGCCTCAAACTCCACCGGCAGACATGTCTAAGAGAAAAGAAAAAATACAGATGATTGAAGAAATTGCGTCAATTAATATCTCAAAGCACATGTGTAAATGGTAAAAGACGGAAAGGTTTCTTTCCTCATCGCTATACAAGCGATGGGATAAAGTGGCAATTTACGAGTTTTATTATTAGTTTGCATCTTATTTAGACAGAGCAAAGCTTCACATTTGAGCCTTGCTGTAAAGTAAACACGGATATTGACTGCACAGAGACCAAGTACAAACTGAAAACGAAGTCACTGATTATAATTCTGTCACAACGTAAAAGTATAGTCAATGCATAGCATTCAGAAATAATCATTCAGCCTGTTCGACAGCATGACCGAAATTAGAAGCATCATAGTGTCCATTAGTACATGGCTTGAGGGTATTGTTTCGTAACGTTTCCTCCTCAGAGTTTTTAACTGCGCTCCCCCACCCACGGCTGCCGAACATCCAACTGTTAACCCTTTGCACGATCGTTTCCTTGAATGGCATCGCCTTTTTGTACACATACTGTTGTGAAATGGGTCAGTAAAATATCAATATACAGGGAGGATAAAATAATAACGACAGTCTGGAGTCGTCTGGATGCAGACTGCAGTTATTATTTTATTCTCAATACCCCGTGTATAGACCTCTTAAAAAAGACAAAAATGGAACGAAATTATACCTTAGATCGGAAAATAGATTTTACGTTTTCAAAGGGTTAATAAAACAGTAGTAGGAATGTGATTTTCATATCTCAGTTAGAAGATCTCATGGATGAGATCATTACCAGGGCGATGACCATTGTACGTTGTGTTATTGGGGAAACTAACCGTGTTTCTTTTGTTCATTTTCTTTATTGGAGGCCGCCATCTTGTTTTCTGTGATGACACGCGGTGCTGTGATTCTGAAAAGCTTCTGATATTCTGATATATGATAAATAATTTTAGTTTCTAAAGTAAACCCCAAACTATGCAAAATAATCTTATTTTCCAAAGTAGACCAAATGCAATACATAGAATTTTTTTAAATAGAAGAAATGGGAATATATATACCAAATGAAAGAAGACCAGCTGGGAAATAAATCGTTTTCATGCCACGGTTTGAACATGGTTTCGTCTATTTCTTCTATATCAACAATCTTCCAACTCAAGTCAGTGTGAATAACTCAATGTATTTATATTTAACCCTTTACCTAACGTGAAAAGCAGACGACACTTGCAAAAAAAATTCTTGAATAACTAATTTTTTTCATTTTTTGTCTCAAAAACATAGGTTATGAAAACTCGTTGGAACGAGCTCGACGAGCTCGTTCCAACGAGGGGTCATAACCTATGTTTTTGAGACAAAAAATGAAAAAAATAGTGAAAATTAATTGGCGATTTTTGAGAATAGCGCTGGCCGTTTTTGGCCGTTACGTTGGGTAAAGGGTTAATATTAACCATCATGTAAAAAAGTTGTACTATGGTGTTTTTTCTGCACATAAATTCATTCATTCATTCATTCATTCATTCATTCATCCAACCCGAAAGCTACGGGTAAGAAAATAGTGGAATTAGAAGCACGGGGCTGAACTGGCCCAAGATGGAATCATTGAGCAAATGAAACAACATTTGTTGGTTTCTTCCATATGGATCCATACGGATCCATTCCAGTTAGACCAATTCCACCTGGACCAATTCCAAAAGACAATTTCCGTTAGAAAAATTCTAGTTAAACCAACATCAAATAGTCGCTCAAATTGGTCAACATGTAAATTCCATGTAGACCAATTTGATCAACTATTTCATTTTGGCTTAACTGGAATTTGTGATGGAATGAACCGAAGGGGTGGACAAGAGCGTAGCTAGGCTAATTTATCGCCTTTAATCTTATTTACTTTATTTCGTTTCTGTTGATATCCTTCTTTTGCTACCCTAACCTCGTTGCCCTTCAGCGTCTTTTTCAGTTCGTCATTCACCCTGTACCTAAGTTCCCGTATTCGCGCCCTAGTCTTTCCTATACTTTCCTTTTCTGCTTCCTTCAATTCCTGTTGACTTTCCTATCCTCGCACCGGATGCCTTGTCAGTTTCCATTAAAATCTCCACTCAGAATTATTCCTAGTCCCCTGTTTTCTAATTCCGTGATATTGGACCTAAGCGTTGAGTATATTGAGTCATTCCACTTGGGTTTTGTTCCCTTCACCGCACAGTACACAATCTCAATGCTACCACTTTCGTTTTTTAGATGAACTTTTACCCATCCAATTTCTTTAGATACCCCAGCCGGGGTACTGACATCCGCCAGATCTGAGATCATTAACGGTTTTAAATCCTCTTTTATGAACATGCCTACCCCTCCACCCTTTTTCTTACCTTCAGTTCGTCCACTCGTATCCACACGCACCCCATTACTGGGTCTACCCGTTCTTCATGTTTTAACCATGTCTCACTTAAGCCCATGACATCAAAGTCCTCTCCCTCGATCAGTGTAGCTATTTGACTTACTTTCTGAGGAGACCCACGATGTTGGTGTCCCCAACTTTCGGTGTTCCGGGATTCTTGACTTCCCCCTATTGATCCTACTAATTCCTGACGGTAACCTCGGTAATATTGTTCTCTCCCCCTCGCTCTTGTTCACCCTATGTTTGTCCACTATTGTTAAGCCTCTGACCTCCAACCCCGCTCGTCTCCAAACAGATTTTTTTCACCCAACGTTTGTGTCCCCATCCTGTTAACGTGCAGCCCGTCTCGCCCATACATGCCCCCTTACCCCAAAACTTGTCCAAGTGATCAATAAGGGTTGTACCCCAATCAGCACAGTACTCCCCCAATTCCCCATTCAATGCCATAATCCGAGAATTCCACTCGTCCCCAGCTCATAGGACGGAAAGAACCCCGATACCACCACCCTGCATTTCTACTGAGCAGTTTATTTTAAACAATATTTATTTCCACTAAACTTTAGTAGTATTTACATTGGTACAATAATTTGGATCCACAGTTAACTTGAAGCTGTTTAGAGGTCGTATACAAATACAACACAATTACAAAAATAGTTGTATTATGACAGAGGTATCGGGTATGTTCACAATCTCTTCTGCTTTTAACATATTGGGGTGATGACAACACACACTGATGACAAAAATAAAAGGGAAAAAATACGCTTCAAACAAAGTTTTTGATAAAGGGGGAATGAGAGAGAAAGAGTCGGAAGATGACAGAAAGAGGAATATCACTAGACATTCACATGTTCGTCTGGAGGACTGCGCTGACATATCACTGAGCTAGCGAGCAAATTATGAAGAACTTTATAACCCAAGAAGGGGGGGGGGGGGGGGTGGCATGTTTCCACATACAGGGGGTCGCCCTGTAAAAGAGAGAAAACAAGGAGAGAGAGAGAGAGAGGTGGGAGCACAGACATGTACTTACATATTCACAAACATACACGAGGAAATATAGAAACAGTAAAAGAGTTTAGGGTGCTGAAGAAGTAAGAGAATTTTGTTTATTTTGAAATACCCACCTCTGATATTCCTTAAATTCAAATTAAATATAATAATAATAATAGTAATATACACATTTATATAGCGCCAAAATTATAGTTCAGAAGATATAGAACCATATTCTAAGGCGCTGTATATGTTACTGAGCTCGAGCAAATATACAAACGGAATATATACAGTATCTTACAGTCCAGAAAATCACTTACAGGCTTTTTTGAAACAGGTATGTTTTGAGATCTTTCTTGAAAAGGTTGACATTTGACAGTCTTTTTAGGTGTTCTGGTAAATTATTTCACAAGTGAGGGACAGCAAATGAGAATGACCTATCTCCAAATATCTTACACCTATGTTTTGGAACATGTAGCAGCATTTTACCATCGGACCTCAGGTTGTATTGACACACATTCTTGGTATTAAGGAGTTCTTCTAATATACACAAATTATACATCAAACTGAAGGTTGAAATGTATAGAACACGAAACACATAATTATGTAATCAACTCATCGAGTTGACAGCAGGCACCATTGGTTCCTGGAAGTCTGCTACCGTATTCGTTCCAGGCTGATAATACAATAAGGTTTCACAAGAACAACTTGTGGCCTGGTGTGTATTATCAATGGTGAGATATGTTTGACTATTTGGTTATGGAAGGGAGTAAAAGTTTATGACTGTTGAGACTGGGAGGTTGTTTCGGGATTTGTGGGCTGACTACGTATTGCATACCGAGGGCAAATTTCTGTTCAATTTTCCACATGTGAGAGTTGTTAGTTATTCGATAAACACTGTCATTGAACAGTTTAACAAAAATAGCACCGTCGTGTGTTCATGATCCCGCTATTTATTTGTCCTTCGCCACTTTCCGACCACGCTGAGCTAGGGACGGGCGCTCTTTGGTAAGATGCTCGTCGATGTACACCTTCTTCGTTGAATCAGTTGTTTTAAGATTTCTCACGCATTCGATAGCTTACAAATTTGACAAGAATTGGGCGGGATTCCATGGATGCTGGACGACCTGTTCGGTGACTCCGCTCAATGTCATCTATACTCAGCGAAATGTCCATGGATTTAACCAGGTTCGTAATTATCTCATCAATGTGTTCAGCTTTATTTTCGGGGATACCTGGAACACGCAGTGTATTCCTCATTCCATATAAACGTAGATCGTAGATAGTCTACTTCAGTTTCCAATTTAACTATTGCTTCATTTTTGTTTTCAACTATTTGTTACAGCTCACTGACTTCCGTTTCCAACACTGAAAACCTAACAGCTTTGACAGACTTTTCAGTTAGCCCCATAAAGATACTTTGAAGTGACGGATCATTCAATGCGGTAATAAACATGTTGGTGACTTTTGTGGGTGGGCGGGTGCCTGATTTGGCTGGGTATCTGCCATGCGAGGAGAAACAGGAAACTTTTGAGGTAGCGTGTAGTGGGGTGTTACTAAGTATTTTACATAGATTAGTGGGCGGAACGAGTCTGTAGGTAGAAGGTCAACCTCTGTGTCTCGATCGAATTCAGATTGTGAAGCCATAGACTCAGAAATAGATAACTCCTTGTACGTTTTACTCGTTAAGTCAGTAGAATGAGTACTCTCGTTAAGCGACTTTGTCGTTTTTCGGTGTTGTTACGACTTCCCCTTACTAAGGATGCAGTCCAGTTTTTATATTTGCCTTTTCACTTCTAGTTGAACCGGTGTGACAGGAATGATTAGTCCCTCTGGACTATTATTCCGCGGAATTATAGTCCTAGGTCTAACATTTCTAGGAATAGTAGTCCGTCGGACTACTATTCCTAGAAATGTTAGACCTAGGACTATAATTCCGCGGCATAATAGTCCAGAGGGACTAACGTTCCTACGGACTATCATTCCTGTCACACCGGAAAGGAAATAACGGTAAAAAACAACACAACGAACAGCAGTTTGCAGTTTGTTGCACCGAACAGTGAATAGCCATTGACTGACTAACGGCTGGCGACAGCTGACAGCGTGTGCATATTAACTGAAAATAATGCGCGAGCATTCAAACGTCTTAAGCGATTTAATGATTCAAAGCTGCTTTCCAGAACAGTGCAGATGTCACCGACCTACATTTAGAATGTGAATAGCCTTTAAATGTAGATTTTAAGTATAGTTTAGCAAGCGCAGAACAATCTTATACTACAGATACACAAACGATACATAAAATGTTATCAGGGCAGTGTTCGGTTATCGCAAACAACTTACAAATAAATCAATAAATCATCCATGTAGGTAAACTTATACCAAAGCCTGTTATAAACTGGAATCTTCAGGGATGAATGCCACTCCATTTTACCAACAAAAGTTGGAGGCACGACGACCACAAATAATTCACATATAACAAATGTCACGTATGATTCTCTTAGATTTCCAAGTAGTTTGACACATAAACTCAAACTTGTGCGCATGCGTAAATCTGATTGACTGAACAAGCACTTTTTTGAATAAAAACTGAGGAGCCGACACAGAGACGAATCAACCTGTCTGCCATCTGTTTTGTGTCTGACCAGTTTAATAAGTAAATCCCTGCACGTCTCCACCAGTTTTACTGACCTCCTCTCCATGGTGCTGTTAATCCTCGCATGAACCACCACCACTGGATCTGATCCTTACCCCGCCACAATACCATCAATCCTGTCCCTCAAGTCTTCGACATTCGACCCACGGAAACACAGAACAGTCTGATTTGAGCTGTCAGGACCACACACAACCTTATCAATTCCGCGAACAATGCTGCTTCCTGCAACAACTAACTTTCTCTTATTCCCCCCCCCCACTTCTCTCTACATCACCCGCATCATCTGCAACTTGAAACGTTTGATTGGAATCCGACCTCTTCTTCATTTTGATCGCCTTTTTTACCCTACCTGCCTTATCGGAACCCCAAACTAACCCCTCATCTCCATTATCCCCTCCCTCACCCCTCCCCCTGGTGCATCACAATCTAAGACGCTGAATCTATTTTCTAAGCACCGCCTAGTGGCCTTAGATTCTCTATGCTGGTTCTGACCTCCTGTCTCTACCTTTTTCTGACCAAGCTCTACCGTCTGAATTTTCCTAACGGACGTACCCTCCTCACTTGCATCATCCACCTCAAGCGTTCCCCCTGCACGTTTCTTCCCTCCCCGCTTATTTTTTGAATACACAACCACCTTCCACCCGCCCTCCACCTCACCATCGTAAGTAATTTTCATCTGGGTTACCCCAGCTATACCAGCCTCCCCTTCAGCTCAGCAAGTTCCCTCTCGAATCCAACACACTTCACAAACAACTGTAAGATATTCCTGCAATCCTGGCACACCCCACTACTGTCCATTGGCTGACCCCCCCCCCCCTCCCCCCACACACACACTTTATATTACACTGCCTGCACCTCCTGCCCCCTCCACCACCATCCCTCTATCAACTATACAAGCCTCTGCCTACCTCACCTCCCTCACCTGCATACCCCGACTGACCCCCTAACCATTGGACCGCTTGCACCCCTCCACTAGCCATACTTACCTCCGTCTGGACACCAGTTGAACACTTTCCAACCATATTTAGAAATGCAGTATTAATAAATACCCTAAAACCAACATTTACACACACGAAAAATGTCAACGTAAATTAAATCTTCAAAAGATAAAACCAACGCAATTTAACATAACCCACCAGAATCGACCTAAATATTCCCCTTAAACAAACATAACAAAATATATAAATAAAAAGCTACAAAAGCAATATAAATCTAAAAAATACTTCTTTTCAATCTCTGTATCCGAAGCAAGCTTGTTGTGGTGAACTACTCACTATGCAATAGTTACACCCGGAGGTGCATCATTCGAAAAATTTTATGTACATTTTAAAATAATTTTTTGAGGTGCCGGTTTGTTTGGCATAGTGTTTCAGTTGTGTGCATTCACCTCAGAAGAAGGAATTAAAAGAAACAGCCTATTGTGTAACCAGAACTATTACCTCAAAGACTTTCTCTCGATCTTTTGGGGAGAGCCTGCACCCGATGGAATATCACCTCATTCCCGTCTCACTCAACAAGACCCAACCAATCGCAGTTGATTCCGACGTGTATGCGAAAGACAGAGACAGGCAGCGAGAGAAAGACCAGACAGAAGAGTATTTTTGCGCGCTGAAGGTGCGCCGGGCTGGTCGGGGTATGCGAAAGGCGTAGACAGGCTGCGAGAGAAAGACTCCGATAGAAAATCTTTTATTGTGGGTCTAAGAAGCGCCGGGTCGGGGCGGGCTAGGTTAACTCTTTTCGACCCTCATGACAGACAGACAGACAGACAGACAGACAGACAGACAGACAGACAGACAGACAGACAGACAGACAGACAGACAGACAGACAGACAGACAGCAGACAGACAGACAGACAGACAGACAGACAGACCAGAAGAGAAAGGTGATAAAATTATATTTACAGCTGGATTCTCCAACATAAATCCCGTCTTCCTGGAGACATGAAACGGTGAGAAATCCATAGAAGTATTCCGCTCAGTTACCTGTGTCGCTGATGAATGCTGAGTGAGGAATCGATCACTGGTAGGTTTGAGAATGTAACACCAGTTACTTATTCCCTATTCTACATTCGAAAAACAATTTATTTATTTATTTGTTTATTTGTGTTGAAGGTCACATACTTATGCGCAATGGCTAATCGTGACAGTGGCAGTTTTACGGGTGGAGGAAGCCGGCGTACCCGGAGAGAACCACCGAGCATCGACGAGCAACTGTCAGCTCATCAACATTCGAACTCTGTTCAAGCTCCGTTCAAGTAGGGTAACATCGGTTGAAGACATGCGCACCATCGACGTGCAGTACGCCTTAGTACACGGCGTCATCATGTCCCCATGTAGGCAACCTGGATAAAGTGCCTTGCCCAAGGACACAACGCGGGTCGTCCCGGACGGGGATCGAACTCGGGACCTCAAGCATAGAAGTCTAACAGTCTACCACTGAGCCACCGCGCTCCCCGATAAACAATTATCGACACATTTCGGTCAAACAAACTACATTGTAAGGTGGCCATTGACTACCGATTCAGATTCGATCCCAATAGGGTAAACCCCCACAATACCCAGCCATCGAATTCCGACCCCAAAAAGTGTGTGTAGGAAAAATGGCATTTATGACCATATTCCAGTCACATAAACATCATGGTCGGGTGGCCGTTGACGACAGATTACGATTTCAATTATCGGGAGTGGGTGGGGGACCCCACAACCCCAGCCCTCGAAATTCAGCCCTAAAAGCTGCAGTTGGAAAAAAATCTCATTTATAGACTTATTCCGGTCAAATAAACGACATTGTAGGGTGGTCTTTGACGATTAAGATTTGGCACAAAAGGGATGGACCACGTCAAACTCCAGCATTCGAATATTAAGCCCCGAAATGGTGAGTTGGAAGAAAATGTTATGAATGGGCCGATTTCTGTCAAACAAATGGCATTGGAGGGTGGCCATTGACGATCGATTTGGATTTGACCTATAAGGGGCGGGAACCTTCACTTCCAGCCCTCGAATTTCGACCCCAAAAGATGAGTTGAAAGCATGTCATTTGTAGACCGATTTCGTTCAAATAAACGATATTGTAGGGTGGACCGCAAGGGGTGAGTAGTTTAAGATGGTCCTCATGACCCTATTTAGCGGGTTGTAGAGCCGCTATGAAGCTGTGACGTCTACATTTTTTTTTTTTTAAATTTTGATTTTTTAAAAAAAAATTTCTACTTTGAAAACTGTTTTAAAAGTTGTTTTTTTTTGTTTACTTTTTTTTACCTTTTTTGACTTTTTTCACCTTTTTAAAACAAATTTCACTAATTTAAATTAATTTTATTGAATTTAATTATTTTTTGGTGTAATTTCACTAATTTTAGTTATTTTTTATTGAATTTGCTAGTTTCTTCCGTTATGTTTATGAACTAGGAGCATGTGTGGGTTATCAACAATCGCGTTTTCGAACTTTATCTGTTATGTAATTTTAATTCTTAACTATTGTGTAATTTTAATTCTTATCTATTGTGTAATTGTAACTCTTATCTAGTGTATACTTTTAAACTAGTAAATAAACTGTATATTTGATTAAATAAGGGGATTCAGTTTTATCAGTCCACGCGATAACCTCTGAGTATTTATAGTTCGAATCTTAAACTGAAAAGAAATACTGTTATTTGCAAACCGATAGTTTACATATCTTGAAAGAGCGACAATGGAATCTAGAAGAATTGCTTGTACTGTACGGCCGCCGTGGATCGGCCACTTTCCACGAGGGGGTGGGATGGGCACTATTTCTTCGGACGCAATAATATTGGAAACCAAATATTAATTATAGGAATGATCATCAAAAAATTAATTAATGAAGCATCGGGTACTACCCGGTGCTTCATTAATTAAAATTTTACTGACGATGATTTCTATTATCTGGTAAACGCATGCGTGGACATCACTGCCCACATACAGTATGACCAGTGTCTGTACTGTACAAGCTGTGACAAAACCTTTCCGAAGGTAGGTACTTTTACTTATGATTTTATAGTATTTAATATTATTCCTAAAGTATCACATACCCTACTGTCCTTTATTTCACTGCCACCCACGGCCCGCATATATCGTAGTTTAGTTCATGGAACACCGGGTTATACCCGCATCTTCATTAATAATTAATGCCGAACCATCATCAAAACATTTTTAAATGTTTACTAGGTTATACTCGATGCTTCATTAATGCCACAAAAACAGTTTAAAATGTAAGTACTGTTACTCATTGTTTAAAAATCAATATTTAGTTTTATTCGTAACGTATAGCAAACATTGCTGATTTGTTCTTTTCCTTTTACGTAGTAATAATTGAGTTCCTCGGGTGTTTCATCCACAGGAAAATAATCCCTAATTATTAAGGATATCAGAGCGCACGCGTGGATCAGTCATAAACTGTAACCACAAAAAGGACTGACGGCAGTTATTTTTTAAGAGTTCAATCCAAACCAACAGGAAGCGATGGTGCATTGTGGAGAGAAGAAAGAATAAGCAACACCACTTTTTATTTATCGAAGATGGGAGATTCACTTTTAGATCGACAGTGAATATGCTAAAGTTCATTATGGACAATAAAGCTTTTTTGTCAGTATACAGTTTTCCGAATAACCTTTAAAGTACGGTCAATTTGTGATTGTTCCGGTGTTTAGCGTTGTGGGCCGGATCTTCATGACTCGACCTGGAGAAAACAGCAGCAGTGTTTTACAAGAAATATTCCGGCGTACCAAAGAACAAATTCAAAGGAATCACACTGGCACAGTTGCCAACCATCGAGGAACATTTCGACGTAAACAGTTGTTTTTACGAACTGGGTCATAAGGACAAACCACAAAAAGAACCAGCAGCTGAAGAAATTGTTGTCAGACTCATTCAACGATTTCTTGTCTCTTGGACGTTATTCCGACAGTCTGTATGTGAATTTGTTCAAGAACCACTTCAGCTACATTAATGATGTTCGGCTATAGTCAAGGTCATACGCGTGTCGAAATTCGACAAACTGTGGAGAGAGGAGGGAAAGCGTGTTCGCCACGAACCAGGCATGTCAACCGGTACCTGTACCGCCGGTTCCCTCATGCTCCAACCGGTACCGGGACAAAATTATTTTATGGGGAAGTTCTTAACTGGACGCGGAGAATCGGGCTAATAATTCGTACCCTGAGTTCAAATGTTTTCTATGTGCCTGCAGGCACATAGAACACATTGGAACTCAGGGGACGAATTGTGTATGGCACACTTACGCGACATACTTTCAGCTTATTTGTGAATTAACATATCAAAACACTCTAAAGGGGCTTGTTCTGTCTGCAACGCCACCTCGATAAGGCCGATCATTTTAACTTCCCAAACGTGGCTTCAAAGACAATGAAAGAACCGTCATCGGCTACTTCAAAGAAATTACTCTGTGGCGACATCAAAGTAATCATAAAGCACGATTTTCCCGATTTATGATTACTTTGATGTCGTCGCAGAATAAGTGGCACGATGCCATGTTTGTCTTTGCGATCTTGGGGACTGGGTCGGCTTAAATACGAATTTCTCCCATCTGATTGTGAAGTCACCCAATTGTTGACTTGTCCCGGTTCCGGTACGGCTTCGACGGGACAGGCTCTGTCCTGTCCCGGTACCTGTTATGTTGGTACCGGCGGTACTTTGACATGCCTGCCACGAACAAATGTGCAACGGAGATGTGGCATTCAACTTCGACGAAGGCGTGTTTCATGCTCCCAGGACAGTGTTCCAGAAGCTAGCAATAAAAATGAATATTTGTTTCGAAGGTCGACCGTTATGACCCCTACTGGGCGACGTTCAATTTCGAGTCGTATTTCTCAACGAACGACTTGCCTGCGAATTCAGGTAAACGAAGTTGGGAGCTGCGCCATTCACCATTGTGTGTGGCCGTGTGCAGTAACGTTGGAGGATACACAGAACCAAAATGCTTCATAGCCAATGGAGACTCTAAAGAACTTGTGGGTGAAATGATAAACTAACTGAAAGCGCTGCTGCATACGGGAAGTTGAATTAACTCACCCAGTTCCACTTTGGACAGGAACCGTATTAAGGAAAACACCCGTTAAAATTCTGAAAGACGAATTCGATAATTTCATTCGAGAATTAGGTGTAGGATTCAACAGTTCAAGGTACGATATAAATTTGATTAAACGTGAACTGATTGGGTATTGGGAAGATAACTCGTCCCTCCACTTCTATATCCAAATCAATAAGATTTTTCTGTGTATGAAAACGTTGGATTTTTTTTTTGAAATAATGGACTACTTTGCACCTGGTTTTAATTACGGCAAATACCTGAAAGTCTATGGAGTCAGTACTGTTGAAGACTTTTATCCGTATGCATGGGTAACCTGTTTGGAAAAAATGGATGCTGATTACCTACCGGCGGACGGGAACATTTTATGGCGAAGTAAAAAAGTCTAATATCACAGTCATACCTATGAAATCACAGATTTCAACCACCACAACCCTCCCAAAGGTATCGTCTAATAGGTATCCTCCAGTAGTACCTCACCGTGTCATAGGTATCTCCCACTAGCACTAGCACTAGCACACAAACATATACCAGCACATAAATATTATATTACTAAATATTTGAATTCCCAGTTCCTTCTTCAGCATACAGTTAAAACTAGAAGCCCTGTCACGAACTGTGCGCTTATCTAGGCTTAATTGCGCGTGGGAATTGTGCGCAATTGCCATATCGAATGGCAACCAAAGCACGGCAGGTTCCCCTGGTTACTCATAGCAAACGCAGGCAATGTTTCTGCCAATGGACCTCCGGGTTACCCGGAGGTCCATTGGCTGAAACATTGCTTGTGCACAGGCCATATGTACAGAACTTGATAGCCTTGTTATGGTCATAACGCGTAGATTAACGTGCAGATCGACGTGCTATTTGTGCGCTTTTCTTGACAGGACTTCTAGTTCTAACTGTATGTTCTTTCAACTTGAAAGAATAAACGGTTGTACGTTTTGTAAACTTCTACTCTACGGGTGTGTGGGCAATGGGTTGGTTGGGAGGGAGGGGGGATTACCTGCAGTATTGTAAAACAAGCGTAACCAAGGGGTTACTACAACAGCCATGGATCTTATTTTCAGATGCAGCATGTGAGGACGTGATACCACACGTGGAATTTGGAAATAAACATTTGAAAATCATTTCACTTGTACTTGGGAATTGGACCGGAATTTTCATTCATCAATGTCGATACTTGTAACTTTTTTATTTTAAAGTGAGAAATTGTGTTCTTTCACCATACCGTATCACGTTGTATGCGAAATCCATACGTCGATCCATCGCCCGTGAGTGAGGATTACCCCGGGGAGGGGGGACCAAAAGATAAAATCAGCATTAAACTTTTGAACTAATTGCAGCACAGTACTGTGGTTGGTGTTAAAATGACGGGTATCGGGCGTACTTTACGATACATGATATTATGGTGCGACGTCGTGCTTAGAAATAAGCATTTGAGATCAAAACATGAATAATCGACGTGACTCCGGCGCATTAAAACGCGTCGAAAGCTGTTGTTTGGCGGTGACATGTACTCATTGTTGTTGAAGTCGACCACACAATCTCTTGAAAAAAGATTGGACTGAAATGTGAAAGATCGAGGCATTTTAACGTACACAACAGCACAGTTTCTACTCCCAACTGAAAAAACGTCTTTCTTCTACTCAGTTTGATCCGCCATTTTAAAATGGTTGAAGCTGATAGCAGACCTCAAGGTGAGACTAATTTGTCAGTCTGTGAAAGCTGATTTCGACGAATATGGAAAATGACATTGCCTCAGAATATTCCGTGAGTGAACGGTATCCAGTTTGAATTGAAAAACTATGGCAGCGTATTCCAAATATCCGAGAAATTCTCGCATAGAAGTTAATCTGAATGATACATTTTGCATAACGGAAATTGTGTTTTATTAAATGATCAACTAACTTTTTTTCAAAATCGCGGCTTATTGTTCCCTTCAACTGTTTACCTTAACGAATAGTGGACATCATTTGCAGAAAAAAACTTTCCCTGAATAATTAAAAAAATGATTTGTTACCTCGAAGACATGACTTACATGTATGACCCCTCATTGGAACGAGCTCTGTGGATTCGTTCCAATGAGAGGTCAAAAGCTATGTTTTGGGGGCAAAATTTGAAAAAAATAATAAAATTTGGTTGCCGATTTTTGTGAACAGCGCTGGCCGGTTATAGTTGTTACATTGGGGAAAGGATGGAATCATACGTTATGTAATACATACACAGAACGACACGCGCACTGAGTGCCAGTGCGGAAGGATAAAACGAGTGGCCGCAGGCATCGAGTTTTATCCTTCCGCTATGTCATAAGTGTCATAACGCTTAACCCATTCATACGCGCGTGTCGTTCTGTGTTTATTACATGCCTTCATGTGTGTAAAACAGTTATTAGAATTACACCACAAAGAACACATTTTCTTGCACATAGAACACATTGGAACTCATGGGACGATTTTAGCTATCGTTAGGGATTCAAACTGTTATTGCGGTGCACAATTTGTAAAAAAATCCAATGAAATTTCGCTTTTCTTTAAAAATAGTCCGTCAACGATTTCCGTTCTGCATATGTTTGCGCCACAGATTTTCATTTTCCGCTTTGTTTGGTATTGCTGTAGATGGGGGTTTCGTAGAACAGGCGTGTAATTAAAAAAACTCAAAATCTTCACAATTAGAAATGAATTTTCTGAACCCCATTCACACAAATCTATCTCAGCCTCGGTAAACCTCGGCTCAGGTCCATTTTAGTGAACTCGGTTCAGAAAGTTCTTATCAAATAGTTACTCATTAGAAATTTCGTGCTTTAGAGAACTTTTGGATACCAAGACGTTTGATAACCACCCCCCCCCCCCCCCACACACACATATTGCTTGCTATTTATATAAATCTTGTTCTTTTTAGTGTGCTAGATTTTTCAAATGAGAAAAAGATCAATATTTTCTTCTGTTAATTAATTTGCGTTTTCTTGGTCCAGATATGGAATAATTGAAAGGAAAAAAAGTAAGTAAGAGGTGGCTGTCGTTTTCCTTGTCTCCCATGCAGTAACTGTTTTGTCAGTTGTTCTCCAATCCATATACACTTTCTTCTCTCATTTAGTAAATTCGTACTTCTCATCTTAGTAGTTGAACAGTATACAATATGTACCTAAATTACGCACATATCGACTGTTAAAGAAATGTTTAATACAGAAGATTTTGTCTTAATGAATCTTAAGCGGAAACAACGTTCTATTCTTGCTCAATTTCGTTGTGGAGTGCTCCCAATTCGTATTGAAACAGGGAGGTTTAGAAATGAAAAAAATAGAGGAAAGATTATGTGTTATGTGTGGACAAAACGCCATAGAAAACGAGGCCCACTTCAAACTTTATGATGATATTAGGGAATTTTTTTTCGTTCTCTAACTAACGAACATAAAAGAGTAATGTCCCTCTCAGATGACACAGCAATCGTGATAGTTTTAACAAAGGTCCCACGCCAGTCTGCAAATTTCCTTGCAACTGCTAACGATAGGAGTCAGATGAATATTTATAATTTAAGTTGATCGAATAATATGGCAACGCTTCTCTACTGGCGTGGACCAGGACTGGCATAAATTAAACTTGAATATTGTCACTGAGAATGGTAAATTAAGTATTATGATTACTGGGGATGATAATACTGTTTAGTTCCGTTGGGGAACCTGGGGTGTATAATGGTGTTTGTCTACCGATGTTAGTCAGCACTGGCTTTCGATTTAATTCTGAACATTGTCATTCATATATGCTGAATGGTAAATTTAATGTTCTGACTATTAGGGATGATAACATTTTTCAACTTCATATTGAGATCTTGGAATGTAGAGCAGTACGCGTTCTCTGATGTTGGCCAGTGGTGGCATTTGAATACTGCTATGCTTATATTCTGAGATGGTGAACCTAGTACTCTGATTTTTCGGGATGGGGGTGGTTGCTTAATTCACTACGAGAAATTTTAGATGTAAGGCAGTGCCCGTCTACTGGTGTAGGGCAGCACTGGCATGCGTATTAAATTTGAATATTTTATTACATATATTGTGAATGGTAAACTCAGTACTCTGACTATTAGAGATGGCAATACTGTGTAAATGAAGGGAGACATGGCTTGTATGGCAGTGTTTGTTTGCTGAAGTAGGCCTTCACAGGTCTGTGTATTAAATGTGAATATTGCAATTCATTTGTTGTGAATAGTAAATTTAGTAATACGATTATTAGGATGGAAATATTGCTTATTTTCCCGTTGACGAGACCCAGAACATGCAGTCACGTGAGTGCTGGCTTGTCCTCTCCTGTGGGACACCGAGCACTCAGACACTCACGTGACGGTATGGTGATGTTATCTTTCATATGTTGTAAATGATATCCTTAGTGTTGCGGCTGTTAGGGATGTTTAATTCCCTTTGGGATACCAAACATGTCTGACGTTGTTTGTTTGCTGAGGTGTGTTGGAACTGACATATATATGTATTAAATCTGCTAGTGTTATCGTACATATATTGTGAAAAGTGTTGTTGTTCCTCATGATCGGAGTGCTGAGTTTGCCTTTCACAATGGTAAACTCGGTAGTCCAATCACGAGGGACGACAACACTTTTTTATTTTTATTTATCGGAAGGGTAATGCAGTGCTCGTTTACTGACGTTGGCCAGTGCTGGCATGCGTAGAAAAATTGAATATTTTCTTCCATATGCTGTGAACGGTAGATTTAGTATTCAGATTGCTGGGCCTGATAATGTTTAATTCCATAAGGAAACCAAAGAGGTGTGATAATGCTTGTCTACTGATGTAGGCCAGTATTGACATGGGTCTCCAGTCTCAATGAAGTTAACATTCAGTATTCTGAATATTTGAGAGGACAGTTACCAACTTTTTAATTGCAGTTGGAAGATCTGGGATATATGGCAACGCTCTCCTACTTATATGGACCAGCGTTGACATACACAATAAATATGAATATTGTCATTTATATTTTGTAACTGGTTAACAGTTGTAGATTCATATTGGAGTGGTCATCAAAGGTACTCTTAACTTAACAGTACGAGTGAGTGAGTGGGTGGGTAGGTGGAAGGGTTGGTGGGTGGGTTTATCTGTGGGTTGGTGGGTTTTTTTTGGTTGAATGGGTTTGTGGGTGGTGCGATTTGGGTGGATGAGTGGGTGTGTGGGTGGGTGGGTGGGTTTGTGTTTTTTTCTTGAGTGATTCTTGGGTTGGTTTGGGTGAGCGGGCGGGCGGGCGGGCGGGCGGGCTTTGGTCTGGTAGGAATGACGGGCGGGCGGTTTCGGGTGGGTGAGCGAGAAAGTGAGTGAGTGGATGGGTGGGTTAGGGTCGGGTCGGTAGAGAGCGGGTAAGCGAGCAAGTTAGCGAGCATGCACTTTTTGTACTCATTTTTATTTGAGGTGACATATAGGACTGAATGGCCCGGTGCCTTTGTACATTTGATTTAGATAATGTATTTTATTGTCAATCGTGCACGTGCCACTCAAATATAAATACACTACTACTACCACTACTCTATCAACTTGTTTTGAGGTCTTTCTGGGGGGGGGGGGGGGGGGGTATTCTCAAGATAATTAGAAATTATGATTCACTTTTCAGTCAAACTTCTCTGATTATAACACCGTAGTCGTGTTTTCAAGGTACAGTGTGGGCAATTGACTACTTTAATAATTTTAATAATAACTCGAATACAGATTCAATTAAACATTACGGAAGTTTCTAAATTGGTTAACGATCCCATAAAATGATGTCTGTATCATCAGCAAATCAATATTTCGGTTGGATTTTTATTCCATTTACTGCATTTGGTTATCACCATTCGTGTATTGGTGGGAATTTTGTTGGGGAAATTAAATTATGTTCTGAAAATTAAAAACAATAATGCCCTTGCGTATTTGGGATTTGCCACAAGCGGGAAACTGCTAAAGCTGAACAAATGCGTTCACATATCTAGCATTTGCCCATAAAATACTCAGCTTCTGCCGTAAAATTGATTAAAAAGTATCATTTCCTTTCCAACATAGGATCAGATCTGTAAATAACCCACCCTTGCCCTGAATTGCTAATTTCGCAGGTGCATTGGGAATGCGACCCCTGACATTCCCAAACTCAATAGCCTTCTATACCATAGAAGCAAGCACGCTAATCTTTAAAAAAAATAGGAAAAGCGACAATGTACATCCTTGTCATACCCCAATCTCTATTTGGGAAACAAAAGAAGGTCAGACATTATTATTGTTTCTTTATTTGCTTATTTGGGATTTGACGCCACTTTCTACAACCAGGGTCGCCTCGTGTTGGACTGTATTACGGGTGGAGGAGCCGGAGTACACGGTGGGAATTACCGAGCAGCGGTGTGCAGCTGTCAGACTCCCCAGCATACAAACTCCGCAAAAGGAGAGTTAGCAGCTGTTAGCATATGTTAGTTTTGTTTTCATAACTTTTATCGTTGTAACTAAAATGTCACGTTTGCTTATTTACCATTCTAATTATGGATTTAAATTTTTCCTTTTTGCATTCTGTTTCTTCAAGAGTGAGTTCAAGCTGTATTATATTTTCCATGTCTACGTTAGTAAATAACAAATGTATTCAGTTTCCGTTTTCCCCGCCGTTCCGTTGTTTTTGATTTCACTGATATCTAATTAATCTTAATTGTGAATTGTTTCATATCCATTCCCATTTTACAGATATTGAATTGGTTTAGAAGATGATGATTATGCGGGAGGTCTTAAGTGGTTCGTTTGTCGTAGTGAAAAATACAGGAAATGTAGAATAGTTTATGCGAAGAAAAAAAACAGTAAATTACCCACGACCAAGAAAGGCGATGACCACGGTCATGTCCATTACTATCAGGTAAAAGAAGAACTTTTTAGGTGTCATTACTCCTTCATCTGCAAATACAAGAAAATTCACAGGCTGAATTACATTGTTGAGATATCATTCGTCCTTACGTAGAAAACTGTTTATCTTGCAGCAAATATGTATCGAGTTCATAATTACGTTTACTGTACGCTTATGCTTCTATTTTCATAAAATACACGTTTTTTTAAAAAAATACCGAACAAACCATAATTTTTTTGTATTGTCCTTCAACAATACGTAACGCGTGCGCGGACTATTTAACAACCCCTTTTTCTAAGCTGGTTGATGGCCTAATACAAAGTCACACAATAGTTGTACATGTAGCACATGTAACTACACTTACTTTAAATGAAGTCGTCAAAAATATGAATGTCCAGCATGTGTAGGTAGAATAGGTTACACTGTCATACAGTATTTGTAGTGGAGATGAACTGTTTCCGAATATTGACGAGTTGACCAGGCACACTGACAGAAAACGCAGCTAGTTGAAAATTCCAAACAGTTTTTTCAATTGCAGAAATCTTGTATTGGTCACGAAATCCTCCATAAATCCACTAAACTTAGAAATATAATGCACTATGTGATCCGACGTATATCGATCGACTCAGACAATGAAAGTTAACAGAAAACACATTATTATAAGGTATTTATGTCCGAAAAGTGAACAGTTTGGCCATTGAGGCGATAATAGAAAAATACAAGGTGAAGGTTGCTCGCCGGAAGTTAGACTGGTTCCCAGCGATACTTTAACTGCCGTTGAATAATATTTTTTTGTTACGTTTTGGTTATGTTTTGCAATAATTTGTGTTTTTAATATTTGTTTAGTAAACTGTAGGCGTACAATAAATACAGAACAGCATACCTGTTCAGACTGTCATTTTTTACCGCACTCGATCGATTTTGGCCGAGTTCAATATTATCCCTCCACCAAAATCCAGTGCGCCAACTTGGCTTGGGTTTCTGCTGTGCTTCATAATGCGAAAACCATGACCTATATTTTGGAATAAAGGTACATTTCTGGAGTCAAGGTATATGAATATAACGGCTCATAATTATCTACTTCTGAACTTGTAAACCATTACTGGATCTGTTCATCTGATGGGTGTATGTGGGAATAAAGAAAAGAAAGACAGTGTAGGTTAGCGTGTGGATGTGAGTATATTTGTGGTTGCCGGGGACGTAGCTAGGAGGGTTTCAATTGGAGGAGGAGGTGTAGATCTATACTTTAAGGGGTATCCCCTCCTTCCCCCTCCTGCCCTTATCCCCTCCCCTAGAAGGGAAAGGTTTTCAAAATGTTGACTCCGAGTGACTGTACAGGTAGGTTTTATGACATTCTGATAATATTTGCAAGCAGTTTAAATGACTGCAGCTAAATATCTATGTACATAAATTGAGGTTTTATGACAACGCAAAATGACAATTTATTGTGGTATTGTAGTCAGTAAGTAGGCCCTATCTACCTTCCTTGGACATTGTGTCAATTAGATGAATTTACATGTTTGGAGAATGCTCAAAATATCTGTATTCAACCAATAATGTAGTAATTAATCATCTCAAATTTGAGGTCATGCTGAGCAGACAGCACACTAATCTTGAACTGAACTCGATGACAAACAACCATTTATTATGCTTACAAAGTATAAGTAATGAGTTAGCTAACTAACTCAGTCTATATATCACAAACTCACAATATGTGTGAGATATTAATTCAACAATACCAAATACAAATCAAAAGTTCCAGTCTGGCTACGTCTGTCTTTCATGAGAGTACAGAGCCAAAGAACACCACTGTGCACCATTTTGGTAGTAACTTTAACAATTCCAGGACACAGCCTCACAGGGGAACATTTTGTGTCCTAATACAAACTGAAGCCTGCGAGAACACTGCACATAGAAGAGAACAAAACGCGTAACACGACCATGGTTGTGGAATTAACTTTGGAGCCGCTGATTAGTCGGAAAATCTTGCGCTGTTCGATCAGAATTCTGTCTGTGGGAGTCGGCAGGTGGAATTTTCGTGGAAATGTATTACCACATTCGAAAAAACCTCGGTTACAGCAATGCTTCGAATATCCAACTATTGAAATTTTTGACTGACAAATTTCTAACTGCCTTGACGGGGACGTGAAAATCCCCCACATCCATAACGCCGCCAATGAAACCAATGCGAATACACATCAACATATCTTCTATTCAGGACAGAACTACAAATAAAACCTAATTTACCTATCACTGCACTATGGAGCCCGAGAGGTGACATGGTCAATTTTTTTTGTAATCCTTGCGCACGGAGTATTAATCCGTGCGCACGGATTACAAAAACAAATTGATCATGTCACCACTCGGGCTCCATACTGCACTCCCCAAATTATGAAATGAATTAGAAATGAATAGTCGAGAAGCATTCCGGAAAAGGGTAATGTAAACATGTATTTCCACCCATTCTGATGACACATCCTTTTCTAACTCTCACAACCCAGACCATGTCATTTAGTATTTTATTAAGACGAGTCCAATCATCACACCTCTAACGCTTTTGTTTCATTCTGTTCCATTCGGAAAATCTTTCGATTCACGACATTCTTGAGATTTCTATATAGTCCAGTCAATGTGATACTTAACCCACAAGAAATTGCTATACAAAAGATTTTGCTTTTGAACGAAGCATATATGTCTAAATAACAACATGCTAAAAATCCCCCAAAATCCCACAACGGAAAATTATGTGTTTGATGACATTTCTTCGCGAGAAAATAAATATAGTCAAATTATACCCCGCCTGCCAAGAAATTGCTATACAACTGTTTGTATAATTTTGGGGCAGGAATTAGTTTGCAGAATAACATTTGAATAATCCCCATTAATCCCATCACTTGAAAATGGTTATTTTGGGGTGAAAACATTGAAAAATTCAATAAAATCAGCGAAACTTGGAATTTGTTCAGTACTCATTAAAAGACTTCAAACAACAATAATTTCCGTGGTAATTAGATCAAAATAAAAGTGAACAATATCAAACTTGAAATTCCAATTACTGAACACAAGAAAATGTGTAATTTGTGGGTGCAAATTATGAAAAAGTACATAAAATGTACGATAATTGAAATTTCATTAATACTCGTTCAAATAGTTTCAAGCACAAACACTGTCATCGTATTAAACAGTGAATTGTAAATAATCTCTCTTAAACTCCAAATATATAATAGCAAGATAAAAGTATCATATCAATGACACTGCAGCTCAATTTGTCCAAGAAGGGACAAAACTAAATAGAAAGCTCCAGTTATGCCAACTCATTTAATAAGGTTTTTATAGGAAAAAACATCACACCAGAGCTACATATGAAATCTGAAAAAAGATCGGGTGAAGGATGCGACATATACGGTGTACTAATGACATTGAAGACGATTTATGTGCCTAATCCAAGATGGCTGCTAGCGGCCATTTGTTTCAACGAAATTCGGACAAGAATCAATAGCTTCCATCCAGACATCACACCAAAATTGCATGTGAAATTTGAGAAAGATCGGGTGAGAGGTGTGTCCTGTAGGATGTGCTAATGGAATTGTTGACAATTCATATGCCAAATCTAAGATGGACACTGGCAGCCATATTTTTCAACGAAATTCGGCATACTTCAATAGCTCCCATCTAGGTATAACCCAAAATCCACATAAAAAATTTAGAACTGACCGGATGAAATTTCAGGCCTGTATGGTATGCCAGTGGAATCTTTGACAATTTATGTGCCAAATCCAATATGCCTGCTGGCATCCAAGTTTTCAAACGAATTTCAGAAAAATTTGATAGCTCCCATCTAGAAATCACACCAAAGCTACATAGGAAATTTGAAAAAGATCAGCTGAGAGATGTGGCCTGTAGGGTGTGCCAATAGAATTGTTGAAAATGTTATGCCAAATCTAAGATGGCTGATGTCAGCCATGTTTTTCAACAAAATTCGGAAAAAAATGATAGCTCTCATCTACACATTGCCCTAAGGCTACGTATGCCATTTAAAACTGATCGGGTGAGAGCTGTGGCCTGTAAGGTGTGCTAAAGGAATGGTTGATGGACAAGGAAATTTATGGACGGACGTACGGACGGACGTGTGGGAAAACGGGAGCTGTGGGCTTAATTTTTGCGGAAAAATTGATCATTTTAAAACGTTCGGACTACCGCTAAAAAGTCGTTTCTTCGGAAATATTTTTTGGGGAATAGACATGGTTAGATCCCCCAAGATAAACCCGAAGAAGGGGGCAACGCTAACCCCAGCCGTTAATTGACCATAAACCTTAACATAAACCCCGAAAAATCGCTACAAATCGATTCTTGACTCATAAGTCTCATATTTTAGACATTAATCTCATAATATTTGTACATAAGCTCATAATCTGGAAGTAAGCCACCCAAACAGCTCATACTTGACGTCAAGTTGAGCTAAAAATGTGATTTGGGGGTAAGAATGTCCAAAAACGTACCGGTACATATCCATGTCATGTGTAAATAATAAATATACTACTCAAAGTTTGCTAAGCACCAAATATTTGACACATCATTGTGAAATTTGCTTGTGACATATTTGCGATATTTTTGGTGGATATGATTGAGGAATGTATTGAGATGGTCCCCACTGTTTACATTAGCTCTTTTGACAGGCAGACTTTTCGTGACAGTCATAGTAACCCCTTGATTTTCATGATGTTTTCGTGTACTGTCTGCATGTACATGACATGTGTAGGGTATTCAGTCTTCATTTCAACACAAACCCTTGAGATTTAATGATTGAATATGGCAAATGCAAATGTAAGAAGACATTTGTCTGAAGCAGAAATGTGGCGGGCTGTAGGGATGGTGGACCAAGGAGCTACCCATTGTCAGGGTGGAGAAACCCTTGGTGTGCACCATACAGTGATCACCAGAGCCTGGGCAAGATTTCAGCAGTGTGGCACACCAGTAAGACGGCATGGTGGTGGCACGACAGGGCAACATCTGCAGCTGAAGACCGGTTTTTGATCATTCAGGCCCGTAGGAACCACTTTGCCACCCACAACAACCCAGCTTCGCAGTGACCTTCAGAATGCATCCGGGGTAAATGTTTCGACGGAGACTATCCGGGCAAGGTTGCACGAAGGTGGTCTCCGATCGAAAAGATCATGTATTCACATTCCCCTGTCCCAGAACCACCGCCAGGCACGATATAAATGGGACATGGACCACGTTGATGGACCAGAGAAGATAGGCGACCTGTCCGTTTTACAGATGAGTCAAGGCACTGCACAGACCACACAGATAGGCGTTGTAGGGTATGGAAAATACCAGGAGAGTGATTCCGTGCAGCCAACATTGCTGAGCATGACCGCTATGGTGGAGGGTCAATCATGGTCTGGTGCGACATCAGCAGGGATGGATGTACAGAGCTCTGTGTCCTTGAGCCTGGTACATTGACTGCACAGCGATGTATTAATGAGACCCTGGATGTCCACGTCAGATTGTATGCAGGTGCAGTGGGTGATAGATTCATTCTGATGGACGATAATGCCCGTCCTCATGTTGCCCATGATGTCGGGGAGTACCGACAAAGGGAAGGGATTGAGGGTATGGACTTGCCAGCAATATCCCCTGACCTCAATCCAATCGAACATGTCTGGAATGAGTTGCAGCTTACAATTTCAGCCCGTCCAGTCCAGCCAAGAAGTGTCCAGGAGCTTGGCGCCATGCTGGTCCAAAAATGGAACAACATCCCACAAAGGTCCACCAGGAACCTGATTGGGAACATGAGAAGGCATTGTCAGGCTGTAATTAACAGTAATGGGTCTCATACTCGATATTGAACCCATACCAGTTTGCTCCGTCAACATTTTGGCATATTGAAAAATTTCATCTTTTACCAATAATATCCATTTTCCATGGTTATCGTATTCAAAAGATAAAAAATAACGTCAAACACAAATAAAATCTTAATTTCTGTGCTTAAATCATTAAAGATATAATTAAATAAAAAATATGCACACTTTTCATTTCAATATTTCAACTAAAAGTAAAACAGGTAGTTGGATGTACTTGGTACTTTGCAAACTTTGAGGAGTATATAAAATAATAACTGCTGCAATGTCAGTGCAGAAAATTTGGAGATCTGACAGATGGTTTCTGCCACAATGCGAAATCAGATTTCCAGATTATCTGCATCTACGTTGCAGCAGTTATTATTTTCCTGGAATATCCTACAAGCTTTTGAATAGGTGGGTCTGGGTTTTTTTTCAACTACACATTGACGTCTCACAACCTGTGGCGCAGTTACATCTTGTCAACTTTAGCAAAGACTTTGGTACAGGTGGATGGTCACTGGTTATTTTGATATAATTACCACAGAAATGACGCGTTTAATGAGTATTGACTTTTTTAATGAGGATTGGGCAAATTCCAATTTTCACGGAATTTATTGAATTTCTCGCTGTTTTCCCTCAAAATAACCATTTTTCCGTGTTGGGATTAATTAATGGGAATTTTGCATACTACTTCCCGCCCCAAAACAATACAAACATTCGTATAGCAATTTCGTTGGAATTGGGGTATATTTTGACTTGTCTGACTGGACTGGATCATTTGCTGTCATCGGAATTCGTCTGGTATAGTGGTGCAAGTTGCGTCTGATCCGACTTCAACTTACTGATGCGCATTTTGATGAAAGGATCTGATAAGCCTGAGTCAAATGCAGAAATGGAAGAGACCGAAGCTGCATACACCGTAAGTGCATGTGCAGGCTGTATACTGACCACATCAGGGGCAGTAAATGGGGTTCATGATGTACTGAAACTATTTCACTTCTTTTTCCTTCTTGATTGTTCACATTTTCAAGTTTTATAACTTATTGAAAACACCCACAGTTAAAATTAGAAGTCCTGTCATGAAATGCGAACAAATAGCACGTCGATCTGTGCGTTAATCTACGCGTTGCGACCAAAATAAGGCTGTCAAATTCTGTACATATGGCCTGTGCACAAGCAATGTTTCACTCAATGGACCTCCGGGTAACCCGGAGGTCCATTGGCAGAAACATTGCCTGTGTTTGCTATGAGTAATCAGGAGAACCTGCCATGCTTTGGACGCCATTCGATATGGCATTTGCGCGCAATTCCTACGCGCAATTAAGCCTAGATAAGCGCACAGTACGTGACAGGACTTCTAGTTTTAACTGTATGAAAACCAGAGAAACAGCCAATCTAGCCGTATCATTCCTTGAAAGAAGTATATATAAATAAATTTCAAATATCAATATTGTAAATGCATTTATATTTTGTATATTCTTTTTTTGGGGGGGGGGGGGTCAAATATCGGCAAATAAAATATATTGAACGTTCGTTCGTTCGTTTCGTTTGTCCCTCTGTCGTCCGTCCGTCTGTCTTACTGTTCGTTCGTTCATTCGCAAATTCAAAAGGAAAATAATTTGAAATCGAGTGCAAGTGTACAGACATGGAAGGAAATTGCGCACACACATTCTAAAGCAGAATATGAAGAGACTGTCACTGAAAAATTATGAAATTCAATTTAAAAAAATTGAAATCAAAACATTCAACGTCCTTTCCAATGTTTTAATCTCTATGTTATTCAATGGAGTTGTGTTGAATGGTGAGAGATGATGACAGAACAATTTCCTTGGTTTTTATAACAATAACAATCAAAAATGGTACAATTATTCGAAATATTAAAACAAATAAGGGAAATGTCGAATTGTTAATTAATTGCACACGATGTTTTAACAAAGTCACAAACAAACAAAAATCTTAAAGTTAAATAAACAAACACAAGGTAGAATATATTGTTATTAAGTATACTGTCTCTGCTATGGTATTGGTCTGAGTAGGTCTTCTACCTCACTTCAGAATCTATTTAGGAGGTGCAATCGAAGCTTATAATGAATAGTTTTTGACAATAAAAAGGTGAATATCAGTTGGGCTGATGGGAAAAAATAAGCATATATTTGCCATATTGCTAATTTTAAAGGAAAACAAATTGTTTGGTGAGTGACAGTATCGAGCGGAGGAGAAAATAATGTATGTCGCACCTTTCCGGCTTCGGCAATGATATCATGTCACGTGACCTAGTAGTGCCAAGTTGGGTTGCCATGTTCGCCCCCGCGAGTGGCCATATTGTAACGCCTTTACCAAAGTGATACGTGGTCTCAATACGCAGCGCATGTTGTTAGTTTGACACATATTTCCGTCGTCCATTTTGTATGCTGGAGGCCGCCACCTTGGTGATCCAAAACCCTCTAATAGGATGGGTGTGTATTCGGAAGGTGTGCCCGATTCAATGGGAGTGTCTCTTCTCTTTGTTCCTCTTGGGTCTGTTAATTCTCCTTTTGTCTCTCCCATTCTGTCCAACCAGTTTACACTCATTTTCGTTCATTCCGCTCTCCACGATCATCGTTATGTTCATTTCAATCTTCGTT
The DNA here is from genome assembly GCA_031216915.1 of Pictodentalium vernedei. Lineage (NCBI taxonomy): Eukaryota > Metazoa > Mollusca > Scaphopoda > Dentaliida > Dentaliidae > Pictodentalium > Pictodentalium vernedei. The sequence goes on from CM062297.1 coordinate 321,080,549, forward strand.
CACTTCGTGCCCTCCATTGTCGTTCTGTACCTGATTGATTATGACACTTTATTGTAGAACTCTCTGTATTGCCTGCCTGTATTAAAGGATATTATTATGTTCGTTCATGTTTCGAGTTTCATCGTTTGTTTGTTCAGTTATAGCCGTTGTATGGTGAGAGAGAGAGAGAGAGAGAGAGAGAGAGAGAGAGAGAGAGAGAGAGAGAGAGAGAGAGAGACACACACACACACACACACACACACACACACACACACACACACACACACACACACACACACACACACACACACACACACACACACACTCACACACACACAAACACACACACACACACACACACACTCACAGACAGAGAGAGAGAGAGGGAGAGAGAGAGAGAGGGAGAGCGAGATTGAAAGAGACTTACCTTTTGCCAGTCCCCCTACTTGCAGCAATCCATCTGTAGCCCCTCACATTCGGCACCTCCACTTTCAGCACCCCATTTTACGAGATGAGTCGAAGAGACGTATGTGTTGTGCGCATTTTGTAAGTTTTCACATAAGCACATATCGGTACATTTGACATGTGCTTTGTGCAATGTGTACATACTGCTAGACATTTTGTACTAGCACACAAGCACATTCCTCTAAACATCAATCCAACGTTCCCAGGAACCCCTTCTTTATATCCGACCGTGTTTCCAGAACCTCTTTTTCGTCTTTTGTACCTGTGTGCTCCCTGTGTTTTGCGCACATTGTGCATTTTTACCTAAGCACATCATCTTGCATGTGCCCGTGTGCTGTATACAGCGTGTAAACGTCGTGACACATTAAAGTAGTCGTAGGAGAGCGATGAGAGTCTTATCGCCACCCAGCGACGTCATGTTTGGTTGTAATGGCGTAAGCGGGCATCCGGTGACATCGTTCGTTTTGTATACTGGAGGCCGCCATCTTGGTTTCTATGGTAGGACGGAGTTGCTATGTGACCCAATGGCCTACAATAGGACGGCGGTATGTTCGGAGGTTGCGTTCCTTTGTATAAGAGTCAATCCTAATTACCCCAAATTCTCGTTTACATCGTTTACATCGTAAAATTACACAAATATATCCGACAATCCCTTCAAATCACCAAAAACCACCCAAAATCACCGAAATGGGTTTGGATTTCTCACAGAATCCTCCTTTTTCCAATAATAGGCGCTTTCCGTTATATAAACGTCAATCTAATTACCCCAAATCTACAGTTACTTCGTAAAATTACAACAAACAACCAAACAACTGTTTATTTGGCTCGGATTTCTCACTGGAGTATACTACAGGGGCGTAAACGAACCTTTAAGTTGGAAACCTCCAGTTTGAGCTTATTGATTATTGTTTTTAGGCTTCCTGCTCGGCCCTGACCAGTTCCAAACAATTGCATTACTTCATTCATTTTGTAGGTTTGGGATATTCTGTTATGGCGGAAGAACATTAACTTGGAGCAGTTTTACATTCCAAACCTAGTCTGTCAGTACCTACATTTACAGACGCTACTCTCGGTACTCTAATCCTAATATCAGTTCATCTAGTCCTGGCTATCTTTGTTTCCTACATTTACCTTGTCCAAGTCTAAGAATGTCTAATCAGATTGCTTCATTACCCGTAATCTGTACCTATCCATGCAAAGTTATCTCTCTTGTGTAGTCCCATATGATTCTTAAACCCGGAAGACAATTGAGCAGGAACATGCATTGCTTGAACGACTCGAGTCTTATCGAGCAAATAAGCTATCGAGTAGTTGCTCGAACGAGTGGCTCGTTTTATTACTATTATGCCCATCTGGGTTTTGGAGGATACCTCTAACATGATGATGTACTATTGCAGGATGGATATTGGAGGATAGGTATTGGTGGATACCTTTTGGGAATAACGTTTAGAGGACAGTTATGGCGCCTAACGCCTGTTCAGTTCCTGGCTTCTAGCCATCCCCCACCTTTTTATAGTCCATAGGCCACTACAGCTGATTTGTCCATTGTCATCACTGTCTGTCCTATGATCAGCGCCCACTCATAACATCCACTACTATTGGTCTGTACCCCTACTATTGGTTACCACTATCTGTCCTGAGCTAAATGTCCCCACACTTACTACTGACTACTATGGCTTTCAGTACCTATATCACTACACCATAACTCCCTGGGTCCCGGTTCATATCACTATCATACTTGGTGTTCACTTCTACAAGCAATCTAATGCAATCAGCTTGCTGTTATTAGTCGAATCTTATCGAGCAAATAAGCCATCGAGTAATTGCTGTTTCGAATGACTCCTGTACGGCTCTTATACTTTTTTGGGTATTGGAGGATACCTTTGTCATGGTGATGTATAACTAGAGAAAACCTATTAGGGGATACCTATTGGAAGATATCTTTTGGAGGATACCGTTAAGAGGATAGTTATGGCTTATAGCGTCTGTTCGGGTCCTTGCGTCTAGGCCACTACTGTTGATCTACTCATAGTCACCATCATCTGTCCTGTGATCAGCGTTCACTAAATTTAACCAATACTATAGTCTTCTACCACTCTTGCGGTCTTATACCATTACTGTTGACTTTTAGCACTGCTACAGGCTTGCTAACTATCTCAGTTTGCTCGAACGGCTTGAATCTAGTCGAGAAAATTAGCCATCGAGTAACTACTCGAATAAGTGACTCCTTTACAACTCTTATGCTCATCTGGATATCTGAGGATACCTATGACATGGTAATGCACTAAGGCAGGATACCTCTTTAAGGATACCTCTTGGATGATACCTATTGGAGGATACCATTTGGAGTATACTTTTTAGAGGATAGTTATCGCTCCTAACACATGGTTGGCTTATGGCTTCTAGACCACCCGATGACCTTCATAGATCTTGGACCTCCACTGCTCACCTACCCATAGTCACCATCATAATCAACTTATACTGTAGTTACCTAAAAGTATAGTATTCTGCCACACTTACAATCTTGTACCATTACGACTGACTTGTAGCACCACTTCATAATCCTTATCTATGCCAGATACAGTCTCAACTCAGCCGTGGTTGGGTGACTAACAGGCTCAATCAGATTCATATTCGTCTTTACATTTCCGTAATTGTATCATAGCGTACACTAGGTAGAGGCAATGTGAGAACAATGCGAATAGCTTAAGTAATACGCCATATTTATGAAATATTTTGAGAATACCCTCAGATATCAGACATCATATATAAATGTAAAAAGTGTGGACTGTGGCAAAATATTGAAGCATTTTTTTATGAATCTTAGAAAAGCATCCTAATCAATGTTTATATTTGTTTTATTACAACAGTCAATAAATTGTGTTTTCTGATTGCGTTGAGTTAAGATCAGATTTGTCAGACCATGGAATTTTGTTCTGTTCTATATGATATCGGAAATGAGACGGAATTTGACAAAAATATTTTTTTTCCACGCGTGTGCGAGCGTGCGTGCATTTGATTTAAACTGAGTGTTGACCCCAGAAACTAATTAAAATGACTGCCAATTATTGATGTTACTCATTGATGGGCTCCAATTTTGTCTTCACAGGGATTTTATGCGAGCTTCTGGTTTTCATATAAACGATAACAGGTCGACGATTTAATGGTCTTTTTTATTTAGAGTTGGTTAAATTGAATTCATATTTTACTACTTTTGCTATTTCGATATTCATTTTGATGTATGTTAAAGTAAAAGGAATGATGGACTTTCAGTCCTTTCGCATTTCCCCACTGATATTTTCATTCGAAATGGCCACAGGGTTTGAAGCGTATGTATCCAAAAAAGTTTCGGAACAAAATGACGGAAAGCTTCAGACACGCATAATATCGCCTCCTTGTAGTTTGGTCATTTTGGTGTTAAATTTATACCTAAAAGTCTTAAGACTTATATGGGATGTTGTGTTGAGCATTGGAGATCGCCATGGTCGGATTAAATGGTACTCTTAATACTGAGTTTATGTATTTGATTTTCAAAGCGATTCTTCAATATTTGAATATCATTTCATTTCATAGGACGTTGAGTAATGATGAGAAAAGTGTAAACCTGAACAAATTGTTCGAATCAACTGACTCCATATTCAACTTGCAGCTTTCATACAATGTAGCTAATTATTCCACTGAGCAGTGTCCACGATTACTGGCCGAGGGATTGCTGTAGTAACACCAAATCTTTAACCCTTTACCTAACATGAAAAGCAGACGACACTTGAAAAAAAAATTCTTGAATAACTATTTTTTTTCATTTTTTGTCTCAAAAACATAGGTTATGACCCCTCATTGGAACGAGCTCGACGAGCTCGTTCCAATGAGGGGTCATAACCTATGTTTTTGAGACAAAAAATGAAAAAATAATTAAAATTAATAGGCGATTTTTGAGAATAACGCTGGCCGGTTTTGACGTTACGTTGGGTAAAGGGTTAAGGCACGCGTTTCTGACAAGTTGTCACAATTAGAGGTCGGAACACAAAGGAGTCGAGCTGGGTGAAAGTTCTCCATCTCTTGCAGCAAATGTTGAATCTGTAATCTCATCTGGTGAACTTGGGGCCACATCTCCAGTGAATTATATACAACATGGGACCATAGTAAACATGATAACCACTGTTCTCAGTACTACGACGTAACAGCCTTTCATTGACAAACTGGTGCAACATCTCGCACGGTCTGAGAAAAGACTCGAGGAACATTGATGTCACCTTAGAGAGCATTTGTAAGATTCAGGAGCAAATGAAAGCGCTTACTACCTGCTCTATCCCAGCATCTATTGGATAAGATTGGATAAGACTTTAGATAAATTCGTAACGAGTCACATAATGCCTGTCGGGATGAAGCTCGATATTTAGAGGCCGAAAATAAGGATCTGAAGGAGAACATTAATTCGTTAACAGTACGCCTAAAGAAATCAGAGAGCGTTTAGTTTCACGAACTTTATAATAAAAAGTTGCAAAATGTAATCATAATGACGAAGCGCAATTACATGGGCGGGAAAAATGTTGCAAAATGTAATAAACGTTTTTTCAATGTGGCATTCAGAAACTAATTCATGTTATTATACAAACATTAAAAAAAATTTGTATCTGTTTGACTCTAAGACTGCCTTGCGGTATATTATGTGCACTTCAACGAGTATTGGAGCTAGTTTCGTTGATGTTTGAAATTTTATTACAAAATGGAACTGCATGGACTGGAAAAAACGTTGCAAAATATAATAATTATTACAAAAAGCAACTACCTGGGCTGGTAAAACGTTACAAAATGTAATAATTGTCACAAAATGCAACGAAATTGATTCGACAAGAGTTGTATTATGTAATAAATTTTTTTCCAATGGAATTATCGGAACAATTTTAATCTGATTAATTCCCTTCCACTTACCCGCGCCATGTATCAATCGGCAATAGATTAAACCCTCTGTTACAACCCACTTTGTAATAAAAGTTGCAAAATGTAATAATTATTACAAAGTGCAACTGCATGGACGAGAAAAACGTTGCGAAATGTAAAAATTATTTCAAACTGCAACTACATGAAGGGAAAAACGTTTCAAAATGTAATAAACATTTTTTTTTCAAACGGGCAATCAGAAACTACTTCATGTTTATACACATATCAAAATGAATTAGTATCTCTATGATTCTACGATTGTCTTAACGTATATTATGTGCACTTCTACGCGTATTTTAGCGAGTTTAGTAGATATTTGAAGTTTTATTACAAAATGCAACTACATGGACTGGAAAAACGTTGCAAAATGTAATAATTATTACAAAATGCAACGAAATTGACTTGACAATCGTTGCATTATGTAATAAACTTGTTTCCAGTGCAATCATCGGAAAAGTTTTCATCTAATTAATTCACTTACATGTATCCGCGCCATTTGTCAATCGGCAATATATTAAACCCTCCACTACCGTTTCCATTGATTTTGCAAATCTTTGTTTTTCTCCTACTAGAAGTATAAAGTTGTTGAAAAGACACAGAGGTTCTTGCATAATTGGTGGATTATTCTCGTCCATTCAGAAAATACACGTTGACCATATTTATACATGTGAATACATTCATCACAGGACTGCACTGCAAGGTGGACTATTCTGCACATACTTTGTTGATGCGATATTCAACACTCCACCCCCCGCCATCCGACTAGTGTTGAGACGACAGTTTTAACCAGTTAACCACCAGAGTTGACCGGATCATAACCGATTAACCGCAATAGCAAATACCACCAGCCATCGTAGGTCTATTATATTTATAAAAGTGCCATTCTTTAAGATATAGGGTGCATAAATCGCGGACGAACATGTACGACGTCGGGTGGACGTAGTGGTTTGCTATAAATGTACTGCATTTACTAGGCTTTAACTCACTGTTATTTATTTATTGGCGTTTTACGACACTTACAACAGCCAGGGTTATATCGTGACGGTCAGTTTAACGGGTGGAGGAAACCGGAGTGCCGGTATAGAAACAGCGGCGAGTAAATGTCAGACTGTTCAACGTACTAACCTGAGTTATCACTGGTTGAAGGCGTGTGTACCATCGGCGCGGCATAGTCTTAGCCCACTTTGCCACCGTGTTGCGCAAGGACACAACGTGAGTGACACGTACCCGGCTCTAACCTTCGACCCATCGGTCTAAGGTTCATCAATGTAGTCAATGTGCCACCGCACTCCCCTTTAACTCGCGGAAATGAATAAAGAAATTTTGAGAAATGCAGGTGAACTCTTTAGGTGAACAACGTGCTATTTATTTATTTTTTTCGACAGTAATCAAACAGCGATGACAAAATTATGGGTATAAGTGCATTCAACTGAGATGCCATGGTCTTATCACTTACGAGTCACGGTATATACTAGCTAGAACACGCAAGCTAAGGTGTGTATGAATAAAGTCATTAAAATGTTCCTGGTATGTGTTTCTTGGGAAGGTGTGTGTGAGTGTATCGGGGTGTGGCGGTGGGGGTGGGGTGTGTGTTACGCGCACTGGAGGCGCACATAGACGTTTATATGGGCACGAGCCCCACTTACATTCTAAATTACTTATATCATGCTTTTCATGCAAAAACGTAGGCCAGGACGGATGGGAACAAGACAACCGAGAAGGCCGCCAAGACACAAAGACCCTCCCGCCCATAGGACAGGGACAGAAATAGAGAGGAGGCCACAGTACACGTCCGCCATTTGGAGTCAGCAAGGCGAACCACAGGCGTCCTCTACTGAGACTCGGTTTACGATGTCCAGCCCAAAGACCCGCCATGTGAGATAACGCGGAGCGGTGAAGGGAATTGACATTGTTATCAGGACAGTCACCCACTAGGCTTATGTCCGTTAATTGCGTTGATATTGGGCGTTTTGAATCCCTGGGCCAGGTCGTCTCAGCCAGCCAACGCAGCTAGCCCATCCCAAGGACGGCCGTACTAATCTAGGACCGGAGCTATTCAGCGGAACAGCTCTCTCGCTGGGCCCGAACAACTTCAAATTACTCACTCCCGTGGACAACGACAGCGCGCTCACCATGACGTCGCCGACGTCATAGCTATCTAACAGTTTCTCACTCTTGTTGCCTGTTTTTTGCCCATTCACATACAGCCTGCATTAAGCACCCACACTCAGCCTGCGATGCATGCTATGCAAGCGATGCTCACTGCACGTAGTCATGCGACTAGAGTTAGCTATTGAACCTATAGTTGTGTCAACGACAGGACACTGAGGGTCCGGGAGGAGCGGGGGTTCGGGAACGGATAGGTTGGGCACGAAACATATCACTAGCGTGCCCGGCATGCAAGGGACCAGGAGAATATCTTTGGGCCGTAGGTCAAACACCTTAACGCTTCTCCTGGCGACAGCCAAAAAGGTGTTTCTTAGCTTACAGTCCGTACCTGAAGTCCCAGGTATACATGGCACACCCATTTCCAGCCCACACGAGGTGGGTTCTATCAAGATGTTGGTACCGATTTTGGAGATCGCTCGCGCTTAGAGTGGAACGGGTCTTTTCTGCAAGGATGGGGAGGCGCCCCCAAACAGTTCAGCTGCTTCACACAAACTTTCTTTATTCATTCCAGCGAGTTAAAGGGGAGCGCGGTGGCACATTGACACATATGACACGCCGATTGCACACACGCCTTCAACCAATGCTAACTCAGGTTAGTAGATTGGAGAGTCTGATAGTTACTCGCCGTTGGTTGGTGGTTCTCACGCGAACGTCACAAAAAATTCACATGTAGAAATATCAATATTATTAACGTGTATTTTCTCAATGGACGAGAATAATCCGCCAATTATGCAAGAACCTTGATGTATTTTCAGCAACGAAGGTTATGAAGCCTAAGTAAGTGAACACGTGCTTCAGTGCATTTGACACCCAAAGTTGTGAGTAGGATTAAATAGGGCAGATTGGCTGATTGGTTCAATATCAGTTGGCTTTGAAACCATTAATTAAAAATTTGTTTTGTCAACTTTAGGAAAGATTAAAAAGTTTGTAATTGTGTGCCGGAATGTGTGAGAATCTCTCAAAAATATGAGGTATGGGAAAAAAAGTGCCAAGGTTATTCAGTGCAAGACCATACGGTAGTACTGAAAATTCGAAATTTAAACTGATTTGGCAACATATGATTTTTCCAGATTATTTTTTTCAAGAGATGATGTACTTTGTGGATGTATAGGTATTTTTTTTCAAAACAGCTTGGTTTGTTGTACAGAGAGTGAAAGGTTAGCACTGTGGCTAATGGGATTTTTTAGGCTTTCTTAACCTATACTTCTAGTAGCAGAAAAATAAAGATTTGCAAAACCACGTTTCTCCAGTCCATGTAGTTGCATTTTGTAATAAACCTTCAAACATCTACGAAACTCGCTCCAATACGCGTAGAAGTGCACATAATATACCGCAAGACAGTCGTAGAATCATACAGATACAAATTTCTTTTTCTGATAGCCACTTTGAAAGAAAGTTTACTACATTTTGCAACATTTTTCCCGTCCATGTAATTGCGCTTTGTAATAATGATTACATTTTGCAACTTTTTATTACAAAGTGCGTGTCACTAAACGCTCACTGATTTCTTTAAGCGTGCTCCTAACGAATTAATGTTCTCCTTCAAATCCTCATTTTCGGCCTCTAAATGTCGAGCTTTATGCAATATGTGACTCGATACGAATTTATCTAAAGCCTTATCCAACATTTATCCAATAGATGCTGTGATAGAGCAGGTAGTAAGCTCTTTCGTTTGCTCCTGCATCTTTCAAATGCTCTGTAATGTGACATCAATGTTCTTCGGGTCTTTTCTCTCAGACCGTGCGATATGTTGCACCAGTTTGTCAATGAAAGGCTGTTATGTCATAGTACTGAGTACAGTGTCTATCATGTTTACTATTGTCCCATGCTGTACATTACTCACTGAAGATGTGGCCGTCAAGTTCATCAGATGAGATTACAGATTCACCATTTGCTGCAAGAGATGAAGAACTTTCCAGTCACCCAGCTCGCCTCCTTTGTGTTCTGACCTCCAATTGTGACAACTTGTCAGAAACGCATGTCCTCAAGATTTTGGTGATACTTCACCAATCCCTCGGCCAGTCATCGTGGACACTGCTCGGTTGAATAATTAGTTTCATTGTATTAACCCTTTACCTAACGTAACGGCCAAAACCGGCCAACGCTATTCTCAAAAATCGCCAATTAATTTTCATTATTTTTTCATTTTTTGTCTCAAAAACATAGGTTATGACCCCTCGTTGGAACGAGCTCGTCGAGCTCGTTCCAACGAGGGGTCATAACCTATGTTTTTGAGACAAAAAAATGAAAAAAAATAGTTATTCAACAATTATTTTTGCAAGTGTCGTCTGCTTTTCATGTTAGGTAAAGGGTTAAAGCTGAAAGCTGAATATGAAGTCAAAGGATTCGAACAATTTGTCCAGGTTTACACTTTACTCGTCATTACTCAACCTTCTATGAAATAATATTCAATTATTGAAAAATCGCCTTGAAAATCAAATATATAAAATCAGTATTAAGATTACCATTTAATTCAACCATAGCGATCTCCAATGCTCAACACATCCCATATTAGTCTTAAGGCTTTTAAGTATAAATTTAAGACCAAAATCACCAAACTATAGGGATGCGATATTATGCGTGTCTGAAGCTTGCCGTCATTTTGTTCCGAAACTTTTTTGGATACATACCTTTCAAACTCTGTTGCCATTTCGTATGAACATCTCAGTGGGGAAATGCGAAAGGACTAGAGGTCCACCATTCATTCAACTTTAACATACAACAGAAGGAATAACGAAACAGCAAAGGTAGTAAAATATGAATTCAATTTAACCAACTCTAAATTAAAAGAACTTTTAAATCGTCGACCTGTTATCGTTTATATGAAAACCAAAAGCTCGCATAAAATCCCTGTAAGCACTAAATTGGAGCCCATCAGTGAGTAACATCAATAATTGGCAGTCATTTTAATTAGCTTCTAGGCTCAGCACTCAGTTTAAATCACACGCACGCACGCACGTCCACGCGTGGAAAAATTTCTTTTTGTCCAATTCCATCTCATTTCCGATACCATATAGAACAGAACAAACATTCCATGATCCGACAAATCTGATCTTAATTCAAGGCAGTTGGTAAACACGATAAATTGACTGCCGAAAAAAACAAATTTAAACATTGATTAAGATGCTTTTTTAAGATTCATGAAAAATGCTTCAATATTTTGCAACATTCCACGCTTTTTATATTTGTATATGAGGTCTGATATCTAAGCGTATTCTCAAAATATTTCATAAATATGGCGCATTACTTACTCCATTCGTATTGTTCTTACATAGCATTGATCTATTGCACGCTATGATACAATAAAAGAAATGTCATCGGGTGGTCTAGAAGCCATAAGCCAACCATGTGTTAGGAGCGATAACTATCCTCTAAAAAGTATACTCCAAATGGTATCCTCTAAGAGGTATCCACAAAGAGGTATCCTGAGTGCATCACCATGTCATCGGTATCCTCAAATATCCACATCAGCATAAGAGTCGTAAAGTCATTCGAGTAATTAATCGATGGCTAATTTTCTCGACTAGATTCAAGTCGTTCGAGTAAACTGAGATAGTTAGAGCTACAAGTCAGTAGTAATGGTATAAGACTGCAGGAGTGGTAGAAGACAATAGTATTGGGTAAATGTATTGAAAGCTGATCACAGGACAGATGATGGTGACTATGGGTAGATCAACGGTAACAGTAACAGGAGTCATTCGATCCAGCAATTACTCCATAGCTTATTTCCTCGATAAGATTGAACTAATTAGAGCGAGCAGATTGCATCAGATTGCTTGTAGAAGTGAACACCAAGTATGGTAGTGATAGTGATATGAACCGGGACGCGGGGAGTTGTGGTGCAGTGTTATAGGTACTGAAAGCCATAGTAGTCAGTTGTAAGTGTGGAGACTCTAGCTCAGGACAGATAGTGGTAGCCAATAGTAGGGGTACAGACCAATAGTAGTGGATGTTATGAGTGGGCGCTAATCATAGGACAGACAGTGATGACAAAGGACAAATCAGCTGTAGTGGCCTCTGATCTATGAAAAAGAGAGGGATGGCTAGAAGCCAGGAAGTGAACATGCGTTAGGCGCCATTACCGTCCACTAAAAGTTGTCCCCCAAAAGGTATTCACCGAAATGGCGCGACTCAAATCAATATCCATCCTCCAATAGTACATCATCGTGTCATAGGTATCCTCCAAAACCCAGATGAGCACAAGAGTTATAAAACGAGCCACTCGTTCGAGCAATTACTCGATAGTTTATTTGCACGATAAGACTCGAGTCGTTCGAGCAATGCCTGTTCCTTCTCGATTGTCTTTCGGATTTGGGAATCATATGAGACTACACGAGAGAGATAACTCTGCGTGGATAGGTACAGATTACGGGTAATGAAGCAATCTGATTAGATATTCTTAGACTTGGACAAGGTAAATGTAGGAACCAAAGATAGCCAGGACTAGATGGTTTGATATTAGGGTTAGAGTAGTGAGAATAGCGTCGGTAAATGTAGGTACTGACAGACGAGGTTTGGAATGTAAAACTGCTCCAAGTTAATGTTCTTCCGCCATAACAGAGTATCCCAACACTGCAAAATGATTGAAGTAATGTAAGTATCGTATAGGAGAGTTCAGGGGAGAGAATTAGTAAGCTTTTGAGATCATTCATTTGAAAAGTTCCGAAATGGCGCGACTCAAATCGAAATCAATCATTGGGACGATTTCGAAGCTTGGCAGGGACATGTTTCGCAAGCATATTTGAAGAACAGTTGCAAATACTGGTAGGGAAGGCTTACTTTCAGAGACGGCGGAAGTTCAATAAAAGTGGAGAGGTACATCCGTACGAGACGCCATGAACCATACATAGTTCAGTCCGGTGGGTACAAACGAAAACTTACAGTATGTGGAGAGTGGATTGCAGCCAAATTACCCGTGGGGTTATCACCCAAAGTGTCACTTTCCAATTATGTACATATGCACATTTATTTATTTACTGGGATTTAACGACACTTTCGACAGCCAGGGTAACCTCATGTCGGACAGTTTATCAGGTGGATGAAGCCGGAGTACCCGGAGAGAACCACCGAGCAACGACGAGCAACTGTTAGACTCCCCAACGTATTAACTCCACACAAGCAGGGTTAGCATTGGTTGAAGACAAGTACACATCGACGTGCAGTTCGCTTTAATACACAACGCCACCGCTGCCCCACGTGGGAAATTGGGACTAAGTGTCTTGCCCAAAGACACAGTGTTATTGCCGCAGGTGGGATTCCAACCGAGGACCTCTCGGCTTGCAGCCTGCATCTCTACCTACTCAACCACCGCGCTCCCGCACAAATGAACACAAAAACACAAGCAATGTTTCGGCCAATGGGCCTCCGGGTTTAATTTTGCTCGTGCTTGTTATGCTTTGCAGCAAATTTGCAATTATTGCTTGGGTGGAATCTCCACTCTATGGGTGATTTAGTGATAATATATACTCTCCACGTACTGTAATTCCCAGTTGTGCCAGCTCATTGATTCTCGGGTATTGTAGTGCAATGGGAGGTGCTAAAACGTACGTGGAATGTGGCATAAATAAATGAACTATAATTCTGAAACAGCTAGCAACATCCTTCCCTGTCACGTAAGGTACCATAGTCGTGTACCAGAAAATGTGCTACAAGCGCGATGCCTCAGTGGTTAGTCTAGAGCATTGGACTGTAAGCCGAAAGGGCCACAGTTCAGTAATTGCGTTATGTTTTTGGCAAGACAGTTAATCCCAACTGCACACGGTGTATTAAGGCGTACTGTATGTACAGTAAGTGGAGAGTGTATTATCACTAAATCACCCGTAGAGTGGAGATTCCACCCATGCAATAATTGCAAATTTGTTGCAAAGCAAAACAAGCACAGGCAGAGTCCCTGCCAATGGACGGGAAAAACCCGGAGGTCCATTAGCTGAAACATTGATCGTGTTTTGTCCATATGTACAAAATTTAAAGTGATACTTTGGGTGATAACTCCACTCCTCGGGTGGTTTAGTTACAATCCACCCTCCACATAGATGTAGATGGTGCACTTGCCATCAAACGAGGCGAACTCCGCTTGTAAAAAAGAAAGTTAGTAGGAGAGTGTGAAAGTTTCTTGTCGCTGCTCGATGGATCTTTCCTTGTACTCCACCCACCCGAAAAACTGTCCCACAAGATTTGACCCTGGTTGTCGTTAAACCCAAATAAAAAAACAAACAAACAGCATGAATTCCCGATGGACTATTGTTTTACAGGACGTGGAGAGTTTATTATCAGTAGTTCACCCGCAGAGTGGAGATTGCACCCAAGCAATAATTGCTAACTTTTTGCAAAGCACAACGAGCACAAGCAAAATTTCAGCCAATGGACATCCGGGTTAAATACCGATGTCCATTGGAGGAAACATTGCTTGTGCTTTTGTCCACGTGCACACAATTTAAAAGTGATACTTTGGGTGATAACTCCATTCCACGGGTTATTTAGTTACAATTCACTTCCTACATACGGTAGCTGTGAATGCCATACTCTTGTGATGGTTCGCTCAATTTTTCTACTTCAACCATCATCCAAGGCCAGCATTCGGGTTGGAAGATGACTGTTGTAGAAACAAATCGATCCAGCCAAAGATGGAATTATTAGATTAGATTTCCTAAATTTATTTACATTTGCGGAAAATATTTTACAGGAGTGCCCGAATATTCATTGTTAGCACATTTACATGTTCTCATATTTGTACACTATTATTCGCATAGTCTTGTACATGTAAGATGTGACTAACATGGCACATCCAAAGGGCGAATATTATTTTAAGAACATATTTGTACATTGTCCACTTCAGGATGTCGAGACAATTAAGGTGTATGCCATTCAAGAGGCGAAACATGGAAGCTCAATGAATTTTTTCGAGGAAAATGTTTGGTTGAGGGATCACGGGTCTTGGTCCGTTCTGAGTTTTCTGGTGGTGAGTACTTGAAATTTCATATTGCATTATTTGTGTATTCTGAGTGTGGGCCCATGTTCAATGGATAACAATTGATTTCAGTCATATGCTATTGTAGACCCGCTATTCGGTTCCCATCAGTCTATTCCCCTTCTCGTTATTACACCCTGGGTGGATGAACGGAGAAATAATCCGAGTTGTTCGCTGAAAAAACCCCTGACTACTCCGTTTGATATGTAAATATGCTCATTAAGATATAAATATGTTTTTAACTCTTAACACGCTTAGTATTTTAAAAACTATTTTTCATCACATCTAGTCATGGCTGATGTGAAGCAGCCAATGCCAGCCATGACTAGATTTGATGAAAAATTCGTATACATTTAAATCAAGAAATCATCAGTCAAACAGGTAGCCCAATATACAAGGGGGAATTTGGATAAAAGTGCTCCAACTATACTCATTTCGCTGGCAACTATTCCTTGTCCTGGGCAGGAATATCCGCAAGCAGCATGCAAAGAGTTAAGTCAAATTCGGGCGTCCCAATTTCATGTGACCACCAGATTAGGTAGTATGTGTTCGCACCAGTTGAAAATATAATATAATAATTTCTAAATATAAAAATTGGGAACTATTTGACAAAATGGCGACATCGGTCATGGTCATGAGGACGAGGAGATATTTGAGGAACGACATCATCCGAGGTACGGTGTGTGTAGATTATGATTGCCGTGGTGGCCGACGGTGCACACATAAAGAGGTGCTACGAAAATAGCAGTGACTAAAAGGGTAGAGATAAAATATTTGTGACTAAAATGGCAAAATGGATCGATGGGATCAAATGGCAGCGGAAAAAAGGTGTGTGTTAAAAAACTTTTCTGTCGTTAATAGATGGGTTACTTACTGAAACAATCGAGCAAACCTCACTTAATAGTCTAAAGTTTTTAATCCTTTACTTGACGACATGCGTCTATCGTCAAGCGCGATTCACAAAATTCGTCTCTCAAAATTGATTAGTTTTTTCTTTTTCGTTTCAAAGACATAACTTTGGACTTCTCATTGGAACGAAGTCATTGAGTTCGTTTAAGAAACCTAATTCAAGAATAGGCTTTACCCACGAGAGCTCCGTTGGGCAATTGTTTGGTCCTTGCATTATGTGATTGCTGTACAAAGTCACCTTCCTGGGTTATTTGTTGGTATTGTACAACTGACGCTGTGTTGATAAATTCCGAGTTAGACAATTTGACAACACAATGTTGATTTATCCCGATAAAGATTTCAGAAATATGACTTAGGACCCCTCATTGGAGCGAGCTCAGTGAGCTCGTTCCCATGGGCAGGTCATAAGCTATGTTTTTGAAATAAAAATGTACTGAAATTTGAATGGTTATTTTTTTTTTTAAATGGCGCTGTCCGGTTTTCAGAAAAAATATACCCTAACGCACCGACCTTATTTTTCTACTGCATGTAACTTGGACGAATCCATTTATTTTCTTTTGTCTTTTTGAAAGCAATTTCAGTAAACTGTCATACTGTTTGTCTAAGATCTAATTAAAGAACGAGAACGAAAATCGGTCACTGTATTCATTTTGAGACGAACGATAGTTTAAACATATTTTATTTGCAAAATTAAAGCAAACAGAATTACAGAAGAAATACTCAACACGAAAAAAATTCTGTTTTGCCCAAACTTTTGTTTTTACACAAGTTTCAAACAACAAACATTTCAAATTAAACTTTTAACTAAAACAAACATAAAAAGAAACATAAAAATTAAAAAATTAAAATATTAATCAGAGCATAAATCAGAAAGGTTGACTTCGATGCGAGCTTTCCCTGGCTGTCAAAAGTGTCGTTAAAATCCCAATAACTAAATAAATAGAAAGGTTAACTGCGAAAAAGATGCGATCATTCGCTTCATTGTTCAGGTTGATCTGGTGCCTCTTTTGACAAACGGAAAAAGAAAAGGATTTCTGAAAAGATCTTGCTTGGAATCTACAATAATAGCTCAGTATATCGCCTTACCAACAGATTTGCAGGCGAAATTTTAAACTGAAGACACACTAAATAATTATTTTTCATTGTTCATTATTGTTGGTGTGAATACTGTTTCACCATACACGTGTTGCGAGCGCTTCGAGAGATTGGTTAATGTTGTGATTTGCCATTTTCCTTCCCATTTTGTAATTTTGACTCGATATAATGTCTGCAATCTGAGCCGTGTTGTAAGATAAATTTATTTATTTATTTATTTATTTATTTATTTATTTATTTATTTATTTATTTATTGGGGTTTAGCAACACTTTCGACAGCTAGGGTTACCACGTGTCGGACAGTTTCACGGGTGGGGGAAGCCGGAGTACTCGGAGAGAACCACGGACCAACGGCGGGCAACTGTCAGACCCCCCCCCCCCCCAGCGTTCTAACTCCACACAAGCAGGGTTATCATTAGCTGAAGACAAGTGCACCATCGACGTGCAGTACGTCTTAGTACACAACACCACTTAGTACATACGCGACGATTCGCGTCAATATTATAATCAATGATTGTATATTTCACTGGTTTCAACTTGACCGTTGGTTTCAGTTTAATTGAAGGGACAATAAGCAGCTACTAATTTACAACAAGAGCTATTGTTGAAAGCAGTTATATCCCCACTGTATTGCTGGACCGATGAAGCATAAATGAATTAAAAACAAAGGCCCCAAAAAATAATGAAAATTGACAAAGTAAGAACCGTAACTCTGGTGAAAAATACGAGGGCAACTTTTTTATGAAATGTGCAGGGCGGGCTGTCACAAAGATCCCTAACAGTAAATTTCATTGAAATCCATCCACTCACTGCTGAGATTTCACCACAGACGCACAAAACTCATGAAAAGTTGGCAAATTAAGGACCGAACTCGGGTGAAGAATGTGGGGGCAACTTTGTTATAACATGGGCGAAAGCGGCTTGCCACAAGAATCCCTCATGCCTAATTTCACCGAAACCTATCCAGATATCGCTGCGGACGAACGGACGGACGGACGCACGGACGCATAGCTAGACGTACGCACGTACGGACGGACTCATGTAATCCAGTATACCCCCATTCTATTCGAGAGTTGGGGTAAAAAAATAATTTGATCAGTTGAAAAAACCACAATTTTCATTATGTAAAAGCAGACTGGCCGTATGGTCTACGGGGAGAAGTCCCGGTGGGTCCCTTATTGGGTTCCCTCTGGGGCCCCAAAATTGATGCAGTTCAAAACCTGATGGTACGTGAAATTTCGTGAAATGACCAAAAGGCGAAATAGATCTGATGGCATAGTCTCCAGTATATCGAAATGCTCTCTATGTGGACTGCTATTGGCAGTCCACACAGAGGACACTTCGATATATCAGCAATCTAATCTGACATTGATTGCTTGGATGAAACGAAACAGCGTTCCTTCAATTTCAAAAATAAAAATTATCTCCGATCAGGCCGAACTATGGTCTTCCTGACGCCTCGCCCACCCGATAAAACCATTTTTGGCCAATGATCGATGAAGATAATACAAATATGCCATTAACATGTCCTACATCTGAACTGCCTCGCTTAATGTGTTTGTCAAGGCCAGTTAGTTTCCATCGTGTTTGATTAAACTTCGCAGGTTTCGGGGTTTATAAAATCCGTAGAGAGTTTGTAGACGTTCGGTGCGCTATAAAAATGCGTGAACTTTTTTTTTTTTTTTAAATTAGACGCAACTGAACAAAAAGTAACCCCAAGTCGATGAAAATCTCCGCTCTTTTGACCAGGAATTGAGACGTACATACCCATTCTGATATGGCTCATCGGTAAATTTAAGCATTTCCTGTCCTGAAGTTATTTACCAGCTCATCCAGGGGGGTAACTATGGGAAGTGGTGTGACAACCCCAGCCTCCAATACAAATTTCCAAGTCGGAACATACACAGAGCGACACACGCGTGTGAATGGGTTAATCGATATGACACGGGTGTCAGCGCGGAAGGATAAAACGAGAGGCCTCAGGCCTCGAGTTTTAACCTTCCTAGTTAGCACCGGTGCCATATCGAATAATCCATTCACATGCGTGTGTCGTTCTGTGTTTATTACACGCCTTCCCGTCTATAAAAAACAATTATTAGGACACTCAGCAATTCATTTGACAACTATCAACAAAAACAACACATTTTATCAACCAAATTTGCGAGGGCAACCCGTGTTACTATTTCGTCCCCTGAGTTCCAATGTGTTCTATGTACCTACTGGCACATAGAGCACATTGGAACTCAGTGGACGATTTTTTACCACTCTTAGCGATTCAGATTGTAATTGCGGTGCGCGATTTGCAGAAAATTCCAGTGGAATTTCGCTTCTATTTGAAAATAGTCCTCCGTCAACGATTTCCGTTCCGCATATGTGTGCGGAACGAATTTTCATTTTCCGCACGATTTCGTGTTGCTGTAGATGGGGAATAGAACAAGTGTGTAATAAATTTTCTTCTGGACTGTGGTCTTAGATATTCATTCGCTCTTGCTGGTAATCGTGTACCTTCTTACGGGACTAGATTTGCTTCTGGGACCTATTCGGTGTCGTACAAATGGTGGACTTTGGGTGGTTACGGGTGTTGGAGACCCAACATGACCAATTTTGATTCTGGTACATGCTATTTATGCAATGACATGATTTTCGAGGGCGTTGGGCTCCATTACTGCACTACCACATGTGATTAGCAGCCCAGTAGTCATTAGCGATAGCCAAGGGCCGCTAGTGGGTGTGGGGCTGCTAATCGCAGATGGAGGCCAGTAATGGAGCCAAACGATGCCTGAGAAAATCATGTTATTATTATTATTATCAATACTTGGAAATTATAATAAAGATTTTGAACCTTTAAAATTTAAATTAGTTCGTGAAAAGAATCAATGTGAAACACATTTATTAAGCAATTTAAGGCAGAACACTGTATATTTATCTCGGTCAATAACAATGAAAGGTAAACGCGTTAGGAAAGTGTAAACAGATTTCTAGGAAGACAAAATGACGCCATGCGCAGAATGCCAGCGTGCTCAAGCCAGCCCGCAGGCACTAATAACTAAAAATAGCCATTAGCGACCGGCTTCGTTTTATGTGCTTTCATTCAGGTTTATTATGCCCCCTTACGGGCTGTGTAAAGTAGTATTAACGTGAAGGTAGCGCCCAATGAATTGATGATAATTAAATGAAAAGTGGAAGGCCAATGATCACGACTACTTCACGTATTTATTCACAAACAGATTTCCTGAGTTTGTTAACTATAATCCCGGTTGTCCATTTCAACTTGTCTCTGAAGGATGTTTCTTTTAATTTGAAAAGTATTTGCCGAAAACAAACTATATTTTTGTGTTATCTCATGAGCCCAAACAATTAACTCTTCAAAGACTACTCACATTTTTCACGTAAGAAAAAGTTCGTCGATCATTTAGCAAATAACTTAAATGACTAAAAATAGGTAGGAGGACTAGTAATACAGTAAAGTCGCTGTGGATTGGTCATAATCAACGCGTTGACAGTGATCAGACTATATTAACCCTTTACCTATCATGAAAAGCAGACGACACTTGCAAAAGAAATTCTTGAATAACTAATTTTTTTCATTTTTTGTCTCAAAAACATAGGTTATGACCCCTCGTTGGAACGAGCTCGACAAGCTCGTTCCAACGAGGGGTCATAACCTATGTTTTTGAGACAAAAAATGAAAATATTTTGAAAATTAATTGGCGATTTTTGAGAATAGCGCTGGCCGGTTTTGGCCGTTACGTTGGGTAAAGGGTTAACGAAAGGGAGTTTGCTGGTCAAAATATGAATCACATCTGGGCGTATTCGACGGTAATACAGCACGTAGGGAACATCAAAAGACAATGTTTGCTACTTTAATTCGGTTCCTGCCACTTTATCACCAAAGAAATCGTCTTCACAACGTTATAAATTTTACAATGTTTACAATTTAATTGTTTATTGACGCGTTATTTCGATTATTGATTAAATCACAATATTGCAATGTTTAACATAAATTTATGGGTCCTTAAATGACATAGTCCAAAGCAATGTTGTTGTCAGTAAAATCCCGTTCTGAATTAGTTTTTAATGTGTCAACAAAAAGGTGAATTAAGTGCGAGTGTGTATATTTTCGGAGTACGGATGTGTACAGGCACAGCATACGGATCTTAGCTGGTTGGAGAAATAGTGTGAATACGGATTTTTGCAGGAAAAAAATTTAATTGATCATTTTTTCAGTCAATGAATGAACTTTTCGAACTAATCTCTTTTTCTGCGATTCAACCTTGGTGAATTGCACCCCACACTCCATCTCAGAGCACTCGAAACATCGACAGTGCTTTGCCACAGCATTCACAATGCTACCAACTGCTGAGGGCTGGTCAATGTCGCCAATGTTACAGACCGAGAGAGAAGTGCTGAGTCGAGGCTTGATTTTCCATGAGACTAATAGATCCGGAACAACCAGGTTGGTTGGTAAATGGCCCTCATACCTTAACCACTATATGCAAGTCATTTTTTTTAATGAATTACACATATATATAGTGGTCGAGTCGGGCTGTTGATGGGCACGTTTTTTATAATCTTGTTGTTTAGCACATAACGCGACACCATTGCCATTTGAAGTGCGTGGGAAACTAGGGTAAATAACAATTAATATTACTGGACATTATGGGGTAATTTGGTGCAGGATATTGGCCAAAACGTGTCTTTTGGACCCTAACCCTTGAAATGTTTCTTCGAAAGAAACCTTCAGACCATCAAATCACTTGTTCAATACAGCTACTGTGATTAAAGAAGTCGACGGAGTGTTTCAATTTGAAATACTCTGTCAACCCACCCCTCCCACCACCTCCCACAATACTGTAGAATCTCACCTGTCAAAAATGAAATGCGACAATACTGAAGACACATGCTACTCTCATTTGTTTTTCTTGATGTGAGCTTGAAACATCATTATTTTATTTAGGAAAATCCCCCCCTCCTGCTGTTAGTGTCTCTGTCTCACAATCAAATAGTGATTCAGTCTAGAAACAAAACTACTTTTATTATGAGAATACTGTATATAAATCAGGCATGTAGCTAGAATTCTATAACATGGGGTGCCTTTTCAATTTCTTTGGGGGAATGGTACTTGGACGGCTGTTGTAAGAGCTTTTGGATTTTGTTTAGTCTTAATCAGGAACCTGTGGTCATCATTACCCACCCCCCACCCCGACTTCCCTGGAGGCAGGGAAGTGGGTGGATGGGCTAAAGACCGGAGGCGGCCTACATACACATTGTAGTTAAGACTCACCACCCCCACAACCCAAATTAATATTCACTGTTCCAAGAGCAAATCTCAGGATTTATAGCATGTTTGGACCTATATTGGAGACCATCTGAGGCCTCTATGTTATGTGAAAGTTGCATTGAGCCAATGCTGGAGGGGGAGGGCGGTCTCAAGTGGCCTGGTGGGGCCCATTTGAACAAATGTTAATCTTATCCACCCACACTTACATCTAACTGAAGTTGAACACAATTGGTTCTGTCACGCATGGGTAGAATTCATCTAAACAGACAGTAAACTTTAATCTAGGAGTCATACTGCACTGATCCAGGAATGGGGAATAAGCCCATACTTAAACATAAGTCGACCTACGAACTTTTCAGATTTCAGTTTCAGAGCCCCCTCCTCGTAAATAAGCCCAGTCCCTGACTTTGGAATTACAAAAATGACGACTGTCAAGCTGATAAATTGTTACAACGTGAAGGAACCCCTTACCCAACGCACATGATATAAAAATTATTATTGTTATTTGAAATACTTTTTTCAAATGCTTCAAAAAATTTCAACAAAACCATATCATGTGACCGCTCATTGGAACGAGCTTATCCCGGCGAGGGTGGGGGTAACATGATATGGTTTTGTTGAAATTATTTTCATTTTTTTTCAACTGTTCGGGCTGTAAATTACTCATGCACATGTAGCTGATTCGTTAGGTAAAGGGTAAATGCATCTTATTGTGTTATAGGATTGGCCGAGTCACCAAAGTTTGTGTCAACATTGCATCCAAATTCTCCTGCAGACTTGATCTTTCGAAGAAAGCCCACCTATATACTATTGCCCTTTTTATTTCATGCACACCATGGGCTTATTCCAGGATTGGTACGGTAGTAATGATATATACCAAGTATCAAAAGATTCTACCCACTGAATCTGCATGAAGAAGAAGATAATTGGGGAATACGACTCCTCATACCGTACTGAGTTGAAGTTCCCAAGTTAACCCTCACAGCCAAAATATGAACCCATGGACATCATTTGGACAAACTTAAATCCTCGACCCCCCTAACTAAGGATGCCAAAATTAGATGCGGCTGCAGTGACCTAAACAGTGACAAGTTTCTAAATCACATTGCAAATACGCCATTTTGCCAGCGTGGAAAGGTTGTGGAAGACGCGCAACATTATTTTTTCGAATGTCAACAGTTTAGTATTCCTAGTCTTCAACTAATGTGTGAATTGGCGAATGTCTATATAAATTCAGTTGATATTCTTTTATATGGTGACGTGCAACTCCCACACCATGCGAATACACTCATATTTAAGGTTGTTTAAAAATATATCCATGCAACTCGGAGATTTCATTGATGTTAAGTATTCTGTAGCAGCTACAGAGTGAGCAACATGCTCATTTGCGCCCGTTACGCGTAGTATGAACCCCAAAGATGGTTTTCTTGGCGGCTGATATCAATGTGGGCATCGTGGCGAAGCACAAATTCATAGCTTATGGTACGACAGGTATCCTCTGAAACTTTACACGCAACTGATAATTATTTCCTTCGTCACTATCACTATTATTATTATTATTATTATAAGTCGACTGAGCCAAATTAGCATGGAATGGACATGACACACTGCCCCCCCCCCCCCCTCTCTCCTTTCTTTCATTTCTTCTTTCAGTTAATACTGAATTCTAGGTTTTTTATATTATTTTTCTTTAAATTACAGGTCTACTGTCATGTGATATATATATATGTATTAAATAATATGTTATAGGAGTGGAGAGTTACCTAAGTGGCAAGCACTTGATCCCCAATCCTTTTTGTGCCCTTTTTGAGACAAATAAAATATTTTAATCTAAGGATGTCAAATACCAAAATCAAAAGATTATGACTGGTGGATCTGAAAAAGATTTTTTAAAGAATAATTCCCATACTGCACTAAGTTAAAATTCACAATGGGAAACCAGCTCAAATATGACCCCATTATCTTTCAAGATATGCACCAACTTGAATCAGAACTTCCTGTGGATGCTGCATATCAAATATCAAAAGATTTTGAACAGTGGATCGGTGGACGATTTTTTAAAGATTTTTCCTCATATTGCATTATTAAATTAAAATTCTGGTTCCACGGGAAGCTTAAAATATGAACCCAGTGACTTGATTTTTAAAGAATATTCCTCATATTAAACAAAGTTAACATTTGGGCTCATCCAGGGAACCCAAACATATCTCCAGGGATTTGATTTGAATATACTTGCATCTGACCCTCTCCAAGGAAGGTGCATACCAAATATCAAGAGGTTTGACTGGTGGATCAGATGAAAGAGATTTTTAAAGAATTTTCCTCATATTGCACTAGATTAAGTTAAAATTATCTATCTCATAGGGGAGCCAAATATAATCCAGGGACTTGCTTCAAATAAACCTGAACCTCGCCCCAAAAGGTTGTTGTATACCAAGAATCAATATATTCTTATTGGTAGATATGGAGAAGATTTTGTAATTTTTAAAAAATATTGTTGTGGGTGCTAACAGACTTATGTCCCTTGTTGTGTCCCCTGTGGGTGTGGCAGAATTATTTGAGAGCACTTGAATCAATGTATGATAAGGAACACGCATATCAAATTTGGTTTAATTCGGTCAAGTAGTTTATGCGGAGTCGATAATCTAAAGTTCATGCCAGTCGATGGCCTGAGGACAGACGGACGATAGATGGAAAGTGATCATTAAAGCCCCTCTTGAACTTCGCTCACGCGGGCTAATAAAAAAACTTTTAAAAAAATATGCCTTCTAGAAAAACCAACCATCACGGAAATATGACATTCCCATCTGCTTATCGTACTTTCATCCTGCCACTTTTCAAGAAATCTGATCCATAAATGCAACCTGAAGGGCGTACTTAAGAAATCCATGATTGCTACATGTACCATGGTAGCCATTTTGTGAAGCTAACAATGTCCAACATAGGACATGTTCGTCTACACGTGATAACAAGAAAGCTGCCGGAGTTTCAAGAAAATTGGTGCATAAATGCAACTGCAGGGTGTTATGAAGAAATCTAAGAATGCTGCCATGGCGGCCATTATGGGTGGCCAACCATTACCAAAATATGGTGTTCTCATCAACTCATTATACTAAGTCATCCCACCGAATTTCAAGAACATTTATGCCTAACCGCGAGAGCAGTAGACAGTGAATAAATTCAAGGCGTCTCCTGTGGCGACCATTTCAAGCGGTTGACAGTGATCACAATGGGACTTTCGACCTACAGTTAAAACTAGAAGTCCTGTCACGAACTGTGCGCTTATTTAGGAATTGCGCGCAACTGCCGTATCGAATGACATCCAAAAGAACGGCAGGTTCTCCGGGTTACTCGTCGCAAACACAGGCAATGTTTCTGCCAATGGATTGGCTGAAACATTGCTTGTGCACAGAACATATGTACAGAATTTGATAGCCTTACCATGGCCATAACGCGTAGATTAACGCGCAGATCGACGTGCTATTTGTACGCATTTCATGACAGGACTTCTTGTTTTAACTGTAGGAACAATCTGAACATGCACATGAAATTTGTTGATAATCGGAATGAACAGTGGGCTGTAGTCCATACTGAATGAAGTGGTCAGTGTTCTGAAGAAAATCCCAAGATGACGGCCGTTATGAGTGGCCAATTGATACAAAAATTTGACGTTCTCATCCACTCGTCATTCCAAGTCACCCTGCAGAATTTTTAAAAAATCATACACAAATGTGCCCTGAAGCCTGTGCTGAAGACATCCAAGAGGGCCATTGTGGCAGGTATTGTGGACAACCGACCATGACTATGATGGGACGTTCTCATCCAGGCATGAACCTGAACATGCATATGGAATTACGGGAGAGAAAAGAACTGTGAACTATCGAACAGATTGTGGACAGATTAACACACTCACATATGTATTTTGTAAAGTTAAGCCAAAAAATAGTAAACTTTGAATGACATTTTTGTGGAGAGTGCTGGCCTATATCGTCTTTAAACATTGGGTAAGGGGTTAATTGGGGGAATTTTTGGTTTGGGTGCAAGACGTTGCAGAGTGGATTTTCCACCCAGGCAATGACTCATGAATTTTAAGAAAGTGTAAGGACCCCAAGCGGAGGGAGTTTCAGATAATGGACTGCTTAAATAGAAAGCGAGTGTTTGTTAAACTATTTTTGTAAATGGAAACTACACTACATAGGTGTTTCAGTGATAATTAACCCTTAGATTTTTTTTCAGATTCAGGCTATATATTTTTTCGCGATACAAGGATATAACACAGAATTGTATAGAAAATTGTTAAAGCGTAGTACAAATTAATATACAGCGAGGAGATAGCATAGCCAGATTGGCTGTCTACCTGCTATCCCCTCACGAAAAGTATTTTAACGCTCTGCACACTAATTTCTAAAAATCAAAATTTCAAGAAGCAAATTATTCACATAATGCAAATTGAAATTTAACCAATTCAATCATGTTTGACATAGCTAGTGGAGATCTGTCAAACAAAAACTGAATTGGTTAAATTCCTAGTTGAATTATGAGAAACTATTCAGCCTTTCTCGAGAAAAATATAAAACGCGATATGCACTTGACATTGGAAGTGGTTTATCCTCATTCGGGATGACTATATTTGTAGGGTGGACTTTTGAAAACTCACAGTTTACCAATTTATGTTATTTTGAATGGCCGCTATCAACCTGTACTAGAGTGCATTTCTGCCCTTTTTATCCGAGTAAAAATGACGTCGACTTGCTTCTGTTTAATAATTAAATGATAAATCGGGATTACAAACAGAAATGAAATACCCACCACACACATGGCGCTTTAGTTTGCAGGAAAACCAGCAACAATCCGTACTTTACCACTGTAGTGATCTGTATCCACTACATTTTTTCTCCAGCTCACATCCGCTTCCTATTTTTTATGTACTCCTTCGAAGAAATATGCCCCATATTGAACAGATTGTGTTTTTTGGACGACAGAAGTGGGGAATATGTCGAAAGATGACTGTTTGCTCCATCTAATTCTGCAATTTTTGATCAAAGTTTGCTTCACCTTCAGCTGTTTCGAAGTCATAAAGTGGAAATTTGACATAACGACTGAAAGCCATTGGACAAAGATTCTGTAAGAATTAATTATTCAAGACATAATAGCTATAAATTCTTTTATCAGCACCTACCCTGATACCTTAAACACAACCCTGCAAACGTTCGCGCGAATTGTCTTCTGTGCAAAAAGTGTAAAGAACAAATTTGACGAGACAACATTCCTTGAATTTCAGTTGTTTAACAAGATGTCATCCGAATCTTGACCAGCACACATCATTTTGTGATAAAGCGTGGCGATGTCCACTGATGCGTTTTCCAGGAAAATATCATAAGTGAAATTTTAAATAATGAAGCACCGGGTTCTACCCGGTGCTTCGTTAATTAAATTTTTGATGATTTTTCCAATAATTAGTGTTTGGAATCTAATGTTATTCAGGGGTGGAAATATCGACCAACCGGGGAGAGTGACTAGTCCACGGCGGCTGTCCTGTAATTAATCATACAGTCCTGTGGAGTTATAGGATCGAATTATTAGTGAACCTCTCTACAAATGCAGAATGTGTTGGTCCAATTTGGCTGTAGCTAATATACTATTCAAAAAAAAGTAGGGGATATTCAGACTGATGTTGATATTTCCGGAAAATGGTATTTGGATACGCGTGATTGGACACATCAATAGGTTAACAAGTTTAGTGTGGATCGTGAATGTCATCGGCCCACGAAAAACTTCGTGCAGGGTTTTCGCACTAGCGCCGCGTTAATGTCTGTGGGATACGTTTTGAAATTTTCATTTGTACTGGATGGCCTCTTTCGGAGGTCTCATCGTTCTTTTGTTGGTATAAACTCGTTCATCAATAGTTTCTGGTCGAAAACGTGACTTTTGAGGCATGTGAAGACTGGCCCGTGACGAACGTTTACGTGCCGTTGGCATGTTGAAAGCTGGCAACAGACAGAATGCAGTTGCTCGAATTCTCAACGCTGCCCAATCGATGATTAGCAAGTTGTGGACACGCTACCGCCAGACAGGCAATGTTGATGACAGGCGTCGTTCAGGTCGTCCAAGGGCGATAACTGCTAACCAGGATCGTTTCATCCGAACAACAGCATTACGTAACCGCCATCAAACTGCCTCAGAAGTTGGACAGTAGCTGCACCGAGTGAGAGATGAGCGAGTCAGTTGTCAGACTATCCGAAATCGCCTACACAGCTGGAATTTGTACGCTCGACGACCTCGAATAATTTTACATTTGACTGAACGTCTCATCGCAGCAAGGCGTAATTAGTGTGGAGCACGACAGTGCTGGGACAATCGCCGCTGGAGCAACGTCATGTTTTCCGATGAATCGAGGTTCACTCTCGATTTCGACGACAGGCGAAACAGAGTGTGGCGGCGGCGGAACGAACGATACCATGACGTAACCGTTAGGCAGCATGATCGTTTTGGTGGTGGATCGGTTATGGTGTGGGGAGGCATAACCATGAGAAGCATAACAGCATTACATGTCATCCAAGGCCATGTCACAAGGCATTACTACCGTGACAACATGTTAGCAGCACATGTGGTGCCATTTACGTGACGTCACGACCATCGATTCATTTTCCAAGGTGACAATGCAAGAGCGCATAGGGCCCGTGTAGCTACAGAGTTCCTCCAGACGCAGAATATCACTACACTGCCTTGGCCAGCACTAAGTCCAGACCTTTCACCAATCGAGCACGTATGGGTTATGCTTGGCAGGCGCCTACGACAACGCCAACAGCCGCCTACCAATATCCAGAAACTTGCCACTGCACTGCAGAAAGAATGGAATAAAATCAGTCAAGCTGATATTGGACGTTTGGTTAGGAGTATGCTGCGTCAGATCTGCGCTCGTTTCGCGAACCGAGGAGGATTTACAAGGTTTTGAGGTCTTGGACTGAATGTGGTAAATTCTCTGACTGACCGTCCATGTCTTCTTCAGCTCGGTGCGTGGAATTTGTGCTTGTCAGACATCCAACTATCGCTGAAATCATTCACCACTGAAATGTCTCAACTGTATTTTTGATGAAAATATAAATATATTTCTTCAAATATCTCACTTTACTTTTTTGAATAGTATATTATACTTAACGATTACATTCAGGAATGTATTTTCTCGCACTTCACTTCAGTGCGAGAGGATATTCTCTTGTCGACGTGGGAAGCGCGAAGACACTTCAACATTAAGTTATTGCCATAGTGGGTTGTTCCGAACGTTGCGCACACGAGCTCATGTTGTATTGTAATGTTTTTTGTTATGTTCGAGTCGCTTGAAGACATTCAAACAGGAGCAGACGTTCAATTTGTATTTGTATTTGTGACATTATTGAAAATGTTATAATATCATCATTAAGCAAATTTAGTTTGGAATGGTATTCAAATTGTAATTGCGTTGCACGATTTGTAGAAAATTCCAAGGAAATTTCGCTTCTATTTAACAATAGTCCATCAACGATTTCCGTTCCGCACATATGTGAGGAACAGATTTTCATTTTCCGCATGGTTTAGTGTTGCTGTAGATGGGGATTACATAGAACAGGCGTGTAATAAATGCCATTAAAATATATCCCTCTTACAGAATGGCTGCTGTAATAATTTCATGGGGGAGCGAGGTGACTCAGTGGTTACGACATTGAACTTCAAACCGAGAGGTCCACGTTTCGATTCCCGTCAGGGGTAACTGCGTTTTGTCACTGGGCAAGGCATCTCATTCCGATTGTGCACGGTGGCGCTGTGTACTAAGGCGTAATGCGCGTCGATAGGGCTCCTGTCCTTAACCAATGCTAACCCTGCGTGTGTGGAGTTGAGGAGTCTGACAGTTGCTCGCCGTTGCTCAGTGGTTCTGTTCGGGTACTCCAACTTCCTCCACCCACCCGTAAAACTGTCCGACACGAGGTGATCCTGGATGTCGAACGTGTCTTCAAACTCCAGTAAATAAATAATTAAATGTTTCATGGAAAAACTAAAATACATTATTATCATACCACAATGTAAAGTTCTGTTTACATATATTATCAGAAAATAGTACAATATATTATAATTACAAAGTAAATAGTTTCGAAAGTGTCTTCAGACTCCAGTAAATAAATAATTAAATGATTACAAGAAAAAACTGAAATACATTATTATCATATCACAATGTAAAGTTCTGTTTACATATATTATCAGAAAATAGTAAAGTATATTATAATTACTAAGTAAATAGTTTCGAAAGTGTCTTCAAACCCCAGTAAATAAATAAAACTGCCCAAAACCTCGGTTTCACTTTTAATGATTGCTTTGATCTGCATAACCAAATCACAAAAGTGAGCAAAAGCTGCTTCCTCCAAATAAGAAACATCAACAAAATCAGAAAGCTCCTTGACCAAGATACTCTGAAAACTGTAAAACAGTCTTTGGTCCTGTCCCGCTTGGACTATTGCAACTCTCTCTATTTCGGCTTTCCTCTGAAATCCATGTACCTGCTTCAACGTATTCAAAACACAGCAGTTAAGATCATTACTGACTGGTGCGAAAAAATATGACCACATAACACCAATCCTGAAATCCATGCATTGACTGCCAGTTGAGTCTCGCGTTAGGTATAAGGTACTGGCGGTGACACACAACATCTTACACAGCGACAAAGCACCGATCTACCTTAAGCAGGTCATCAAAGTACACACACCGTCGAGGAATCTCAGATCAGCTTCTGAGAATCTCCTTGTCGTACCGAGAATTCGATCAACGGCAGGGAAGAGATCGTTCACTTTCGCGGCTCCCTCACTCTGGAACGCCCTCCCTCAGAACCTTAGAAAAACCCTAAATACAGTTAACTTCAAGAAAGCTCTGAAAACCCATCTGTTTCAAGCAGCCTTCGGCCGCTGATTATACCAATGTTACCGTCACCTATGTTTTCAGCGCTTTTGAGCAGCGTTTCGCTGGAAAAAGCGCTATATAAATAATAATTATTATTATTATTATTTCATGAAAAAACTGAAATACATTATTATCATATCACAATGTAAAGTTCTGTTTACATATATTATCAGAAAATAGTAAAGTATATTATAATTGCAAAGTAAATTCCTATATGTTTTGAGGGAGATTAAACAGAAATATTTATTGTAATCGCCATTATTTCCTGTCTTTCAGGTCCCGATTGTAATATCCGGTTTTAAAATCCAAATACAGTTGAAAAAGATACAGCATTGCGAAAATTATGAAATTGTTTTGTCTGCAATAACACCTTGAAATAAAGATTCATCCAGGATATGAAACTGAAATTATTTGCATTTTTAGTGGTGGAATGATAGTGTGGTGGCTCAGTGGTAATGGCATTGGACTTTAACCCTTTACCTAACATGAGAAGCAGACGACACTTGCAAAAGAAATTCTTGAATAACTATTTTTTTTTCATTTTTGTCTCAAAAACATAGGTTATGACTCCTCGTTGGAACGAGCTCGACGAGCTCGTTCCAACGAGGTGTCATAACCTATGTTTTTGAGACAAAATATGAAAATATATTGAAAATTAATTGGCGATTCTTGTGTGGTATAATGAGAGTGTGGTGGATCAGTAGTTATGGCACTGGACTTTCAACCGAAAGATTAACGGTTCGATCCTAACTAGAGATGGGCGGTACTGGAATTTGAATTTTAAGTTCGGTGTCGGTTTTCGGTATTTATAGCGGATATATCGAGGTGGCAGCTCGGTATTCGGTATCTGACTTGACTGAGATTTGCCAATAGAACCAAAGGCAAAATCAAACCTGGAAATACAGAATAAGTTATTCTTGTATCATTCCACCACCGCACAACAAATGTCAATGCTAGTGAGATCAACATTACCATTCTTTGCTAGCACAAATCATATCTATAGTAATTTTATAGCTTGTTGCAAATACATCGTAACCTTTAAAGGCATATAAGGTTTTTGCAATGTCAGAGCATGTGTCCTTAACATGCCACCATTAGGAGACCTGCTCACGATAGATCAATCCCTTGGGTAGTGATTTCCTTTCTTGTCAAGTTTTGGCTGCCTTAACAGACTTGATTAGAAATCATTGCTAAGCAACTAGACATGTACAGATTGTAGGCCAGTGGGAATTCAGGACAATTGCCCAGTTCCGTAAGGGTTAACAAAACTGAAAAGAAAATCAGTCAATTCTTTCATGAAAAAGAAGACTATCACTGCTATCATGCCTCCACAATGCCATATAAATGGCTATTGTATGAACATTTGAAAATACAGATGATTTCGATATTCAATGATTGGTTCGGTTCGGTTTTTCGGTATTCTTGGGATATCGGTATCGGTTCGTTTTTTTGGTATAGTGTCCGTCTCTAATCCTGGGAAGTGGAAACTGCGTTGGGTCCGTGGACAGGTTACTTAATCCTTATTTTCCCCGCGAGGGTCATGTTGGTTCTGTCTACTATGGCATATTTCGAGTCGATTGTAACTCTGCATGTGAGGGTAAATAATTGTGAAGTGTGTGACAATTGCTCGCCGCTGCTCAGCGATTCTCCACTGTGGCAGGAGTTCCCCCATCCGTGAAACTGTCCGACACGATGTGACCTTGGCCACTGAAAGTGTCGTTAAACTCCAATAAACGAACAGACAGGTGGGGAAATTGTTTCAGTTCTGGTTGGCGTTGCCGCTAGTGATTTTGCAGTGTCTTTGGCAAATGATTTCATAAATGTTGTCTTGTTTGTGGTTGTTGTCGTTTGTTCTGTTGTAGTAGTTTTATTTGTAGCGATAAAGATCTGCAAATTAGCCTTTCAGTCTGAAGGTATTGTATGAATAAATTGGTAGTGATTTTGTTGAATGATTTGTGCTGAACTGTGAATGGCAGTTCCAAGGTTTTTTTTTATACAATGGCGAGTTGTTAAATGAACAAAGTCAGAGATTGATTCAAAAGTATATGCATTCATCTTTGAAAGAAACAAGGTGATGTCGCACTCGGCTACTAACCAATATCCTTCCTTGCTGGACCAGTATCAACTTCAGAACCTAACAAGCACATTTGCAGCTCATATATTAGAAGCGCACTCGTCAAGTATTCGAGTACGAGCTCACTACGTTCGTACTATAAAAAAAACATTTCCTACTTGACTCATAACATAGCTAATGGGAATGCATTGGAACGAGTGTCACGAGTTTGTT
Organism: Pictodentalium vernedei; assembly: GCA_031216915.1. Lineage (NCBI taxonomy): Eukaryota > Metazoa > Mollusca > Scaphopoda > Dentaliida > Dentaliidae > Pictodentalium > Pictodentalium vernedei. The sequence continues at coordinate 321,113,567 of CM062297.1, forward strand.
CCAATAGGTGTTCATGAGCTATGTTTTTGAGGCAAAAGTTTAAAAATTAATAAAATTTTAATGGCGATTTTTATGAACAGCACGGGCCGTGTATAGCCGTTAGATTAGATAAAAGGTTTAACTGCTGATACACCCTTGCCTGCAGTCAGGATCCGATTGTGTCGTGCAGTTTTACGTGTGCAAAAAATCAGAATGCGCGGCGAGAACTACTGAACAGAGGCAAGCAAGTGTCACACTCCCCAACTTACTAAATCAGTTTTCTACCGATATGTGCCCCTTCCAGGGCAAAAGCCTAAAATATTTTGGGTCCAGTGAAAAGGGTTCAGCACCCCCCGCACTCCCTATCCATCCATCACGGTTTCATCCATTTTCACAATTAACGCACTCACAGAACACACCATGCTCCCAACCCACCAGTGAAATTTCGTAAGGTATTCGATAGTGTTATGATCGCCTTTGTTTTAGATTCAATCGTCTGGAATATTTCATTTGATCGGAAAGGTGAACCGTCGGTTCGCTTTTCAGATACATTGAAATATTTCAGACGATTTAATCTAAAAGTACCACAAATATTCATATTCTAGGAAACAACCACGGGGAATGTTTCTCAACCGAGAATTGATTTGACCAAATTATTAATGATAATATGAAAAGAGATGGGCAATATACCGAAAAATCGAACCGATACCGATATTCTGGGGATACCGATTCGAACCAATCATTGAATGTCGAAACCGTCTGAAATTTAATTTTTTTTCCTACATTTGTACTTTATAAGGCCTTGATGATGCTTGATAGCAGCTGAAGGGTTCCTTTTCATGAAAAAGGGGCCCGGGCAATTGACCTGAATTCCCACTAAACTACAAACTATTCATGTCCAGTTGCTTAGCGGTGATTTCTAGCCAAGTCTTGAGTGCCTTAACAGGCAGACAAGACTTGACTAGAAATCACTGCCCAGGTGATATGTCAATTGTCGGAAGGACCTCCTAAAATGGCGCGCTGAGGGCATATACTCTGAGAACACTAACACCTGAAATAGGCTTTTAAAGGTTAATGTTTGTTCAGAACAAGTCCCAAAATTACTTTTGATATGATTTTTGTTGACCAACATTCCAATGTTGAACTCACTAGGAGTGACATTTGTAGCACTGTAGTACAATGATCCAAGAACAACTTGTTCCTTGTTTTCCTAATGTGAATTCCCCTTTGGCACTATTAGGAAATCTCAGTCATAATACAGAATACCGATTCGATACCGCAATATGCCCCCTAAAAATACCGAAACGGACACCGAACTCAAAATTCCAATGTCTTCCCTAATATGAATATACGTAAGACGTGTTGAAGGACTCCACAGATTTTACAAATCGGTACAAACATGTAAATGTACTATGGGTTCAAATTCCGGCACGAGCTTGTTCGAAATCAAAAGTTCAGAGATAATTATTTTTCATTTTCAGAGCTGTTACAGGTTTTTGGTGAACATCACGTTATGCAAAAACCTTGTTTTTCTAGTAATCTTCCTCCATACCATTGAAGGTGTGACATGGTATGATTAGAAAAATTGCCTTCAACCCTTTACCCTATGCATCGCCCGCATCCGCCCGCGTAATATGCAAATTCAGCAGTTGAAAAAAATATTATTTTTCAAAAACATTCAACAAAACCATATCATGTGACCCCTCGTTGGAAAAACGATATTTAAAATAATAAATTTTGATTTCGTCTGCATTTGGTAAAGGGTTAACTATAGTTCAAAAAGTTATCCATCAACAGGAGGTTCCAAGGGATCTGAAACACTCGCGTGACTGCTTCACGAAGAGCTTCAAATATTTTTCAAAATAATTAATTAATTGCCTATTAATTTTTTATTTATTTTATGTTTCCCCATTACCAATCATGTTATCATGGGGATAGGTTGTGGGTTTAAGGGATGATTGTCTGGGCGATGCAAAGATTGGGGCTGGCACCCTTCCAAATGTTCCAAGTGGCTACATACAAACTTGGGAAGTGTGAAGAATCATTGTTAAGATGCGATATACAATGTATCAAAAGGAAAATAATTTATATCAGTCGTTTGCAAGAAACCGTTTTTGACTGCCGTGGTAATTGCCTACAATTGAAATGTCAGCGTATCCATTACCCCCAACAACACTGGTTACACCCTCAAACATAACGCCCGAATAATTTGAAGAAACGTGTCAGTCAACTTTACAAATGCATGTATGCCAACATCGCACATGGGAGCATTTAGAAAAGTGGTTGGATACAAGAATGTTTGTAAAGTCTTCTCCATTACCAGCAGTGTAGAAATCTGAAGCCCCAACCTCCATGCACCACATCATAGGCCGCCAGGGGGTTAATTTAAATATACATGCGCACTGAGCTTGTGCATAATCTTTTATCGCTACCAGACTCGTTTTCGGGGACGTATAGCTACGAGTTGCGATTGCTCGACGAGTAGCTTTTGCTCCCACAAAAAGTCGCGTTAAGAGAGGTAAAATAGTAAATTACCCACTATTTGATAAAGAGAATTCCAAATTCGTTTCGATTTGATACGGAATTTCTTAACCTTGTTCACTAAAATCGATCTGAGACTCGATAGACATCGGCTCACGTCGATTTTAGTAAACGAGGTTCTGACACATTTCATAACAAATTGTGATTCATTAGAGATCCTCGGTATCTTTAGCTATTCGTTATTCAGAAGGTGCAGAAGTTGGGCGGAGATGGGGGCACGTACAACCTCAGTTGTTTTTAACGGACATGGTTCATGATTAGACAATGAGTTTAACAATTTGAAAAAAAATGCTATTGTGTCTGTATATAAAGGTATTACCAAAATGCACTGTATGCAAGTGAAAACAAATTTAAAATCCCAGGGTATCCCGCCTTCGGATGGATTCGTCTTTTTTTTTTTACTTCAACCATCTTCCAACCCAAAGGCTAGTCTTCGGGTCGGAACATGGCTGAAGGGGAGGGAATATACCGAAGTATGACGACCGCTGCATGTACATCAGACATTTTATTTAGGTTTAACAACCAGTGTTACCTCGTGTCGGAACATCAGAAAGAGAGACTAGGGGCATTTGCACATTTATTTATTTATTTATTTATTTATTTATTTATTGGGTTTAACGACACTTTTGACAGACAGGGCCACCTCGTGCCCGTGTCGTACAGCTTGACGAGAGGAGGAAGCCGAAGTACGCGGGGAAAACCACCGAGCAGCGACAAGCAGCTGCCAGACTCCCCCAAGTACTAACTCCACACAAGCAGGATCAGCATTGGTTGAAGACAAGTGCACCAGCGACATGCAGTACGCCTTAGTACACAGCGCCGACGCCCCCCAACGTGGGAAAATCGGGATTAAGTGCCTTGTCAAAGGACACAAAGCAATTTCCCCTGACACGGGTCGAACCGTAGAGCTTTCAGTTTGAAGACCAGTGCTGTAACGACTGAGCCGCCGCGCTCCCACATTTCATAAATTCGAATATCATCTAATGACATCACTGGTATGGCACGAAGGTCTTCAGGCGGATTGAAGACATGACATATTTAATGGCGACCCAACACACAATCTTTAACACCTTGCTGTACCACCGCCAAGGTCAGAAAATTAAGTCAATGGCCCATTTTTTAAAAATGTTATCCATCCTAGATCCAGACTTTCACTAAGCTTCGGCAGCCTCCACAGCTGTCATGTTGCGATTCTCAAAGTAGAATTGAGAGACTAGAGTCTTGCTAAATTTGAAGAGTCATCTTTTTTGAACAGTGATTGGTGTTGAGTAGAGTCAATTAAACGCAGTTTATTCTTTTTAGCATAGCTGTATCGTGAACGTCAAATATGTTTTAATCTTCCCAACGTTCTTATTACACAGGTACAGAGCACTGGTGCAAACCTGATAATTTCCCAATCATCAGTGTACAGTCATCCCTTGCTTCATTTTACAACAATATATCTCTTGTGGTATTTCGTATATCTTTCAAAAATGGCAATAAATCTGCAATTAAACAGAAAAAAGAGCAATGTAAGAGTAATTCCTTCTAATTCTCGAAGCATGGCACACGACTACCATTTTCAAATTCACTATACTTTCAACTACTTTTTCTTTGGTACGTGTGTTTATATGAATGTTTTGTGGGTTTTTCTTTTGTTTTAAATTCGTTTTAGTTTGGGAGTTTTCTTTTGGGGGAGTTTTATTGTTTGGGGGGGGGGGGGTTTGTGTGCGTGTGTTTGATTTCATTGTTATTTGGTTTCTTTTTCTTGTGTTTTTTTTTTTTTTTGTATTTTGAGATTTTTTTTGGACGGGTGTGGAGGACGTGTTTTTCTTTAGTAATATCAATTTCCATAATATGTTCATGATTTACGCGAATAATTAGAATAGGCGGTTGATGTGCGTTAGGCCTGATTTAGTTGACGGATTTTTGACGCGTCGAATCTAATACCAGCGTAAAAAAAGGAATTAAATTTGTCGGAGATTCGTCGACTATTTCAATTAGGTGCGAATAAGACACATCACCGACGAATCTCCGTCGGTGATGCGTCTGAAATACGTGTTTGAAATAGTCGACGGATTTTTGACGCGTCGAATCTTATACAAAGTGTGGAAACAAACGAGCGCTACCGATCAGTCGAATGCAAATCATATGGTAATAAGGAAAGCACATGTCAGTCGCGGGAAATACCCATCTTACGTCATTTCAGTGTTGGCTGATCGAAGGCTTGATTCGAGATTTTTCAAAATGACTGATGCATTGGTGAGAACGAAAATCAATTTATCAAAATGACTGAATAAGAAGTTGATAGGTGGGAGCGAAAATCAGTTTTAAACAAACAGCATCAGTCTTGTCTACAAACTACGTTGATAGTTTCAACTTTCGACGTTCGTGGTATTGTTGTTGCTACGGGCAACGGAAGTTGGCAAAATATTATCGTTCAGAAAAGTCTAGCCTTTCTCACTCTCTTTCTCTGGCTTTGGTGTGTTCCCGTCTCATGGGTGATTTTTTAAACCGGATACACAAAATTTGATTTCGGCCCTCGGCTTGCTGAAGCTCACATGGAATTAGTTATTTGTTTATTGGAGTTATACGACAGTTTCAATTGTAAGTGTCATGTCGTGTCAGGTAGGTTTACGTGTGTGGGCGTTTTCAGGTGGGGGATGAGGGCTAAACAGGTAATCGCACGGACAAATATGCTATTGACAAGGATGTTATTGCTGAACATAAACCAAAAGACGTTAATTTTATGTTTTTCTGTGGGAGATGGGGTATTCCTCAGTGCTCAGCCTTTCCACCGGTCTTTAGACGGCTAATCAAAGCATGAACATTAATTCTGTAGCCTCCAATTTCCCATAGTGCCCTGAGTCTCAATAAGCTGAATCCATAATTGTGATTTCTGCAGGGATGTGTTTTTCTTTCAGTCAGAACATCTTTGTGGAGATTTCTACGTACAAGTAGAACTCATGCCACAAAACTATTTCAGTCAATCCAGGGAAGGTGGGTGGAGGGGGGGGGGGGGGGGGGGGGTAAACAGGATGCATCCCTTTGCTCGAGTAGGATCATGAAAGGTACATTGAGTCCGTTTGTGTCCTTAATTAGTTAATGAGTTGTGAAAGGCTACATTAATTAGGCCACATCACCTCCAAATAGAATCCGAATAAATTATGAAATTACATGTACATATTATTAAATTGTCCATTGTATTGGGACAGTCTCGCAAAACATCTCATCAAAAATGATAATGAGCAATATTGAAGAGATGTTTTATAAAATTATAAAATATTGTTACCGATTGCTTGCAACAACATGGCAAAATAGCAACCAACAGGTGAACTATTTAGTTCAGCGCCATTTCAGTCTTGAGGACGATGATTTCCCGTATGGTTGTAAGCACAACGCACGTGGGTACACTCTAAAGTGCACCTCAAATATTGTCCGAAGCATGTGAAGTTTCAAATGAATTTGAAAAAAATAACCACGGAAGATATAAATTATGAAAGACGTACAAACCATCCCTGTTTTGATATTTTGTTTGGAGAATTGACGTGATATAAAAGTGAAAGTGTGTTCAACAGAAGGCTGAAATATTTGGAAATCCAGATGATAATTTTACTTTCCCTGCTATTCACGTGTACATTTGCTATTACGCACCCCCTCCCATCCAAACATTTTACAAGTATAAATATCTAGATTTTAAAATTTCTTGTCTGATATTCCCTATATCAGGCATATGAATTTGAATTTTATTTGGGGGAGGGGGGGGGGCAGGGGTGGAGGTTCCACTGGATCAGGGTTGCAGTGTGCTGAGGCGTATACCACGTCGATGGTGCACACGCTTTCAACCATTGCTAACCCTACTTGTGCCGAGTTAGTAGCTCTGATAGTTACTTGCTCCGATCAGCGTTTCCCCGGGTTTTCCGAACTCACCCGTAAAATTGTCCGACATTGGCCTTCGAAAGTGTCGGGGCGTCCCAGAAAATAAATAAATAAATAAATAAATAAATAAATAAATAAATAAATAAATAAATAAATAAATAAATAAATAAATAAATAAATAAATAAATAAAATAAAATAAATGTCGCGCCCTGGTGCAAAAACAAAATGACCGAAGGAACCAAAAGTATGCCGGTCGACCACGATTGGCTGATCAATTAGATTCGACGCGACGGTGATGCGTCAGTAGGACATGTACCCGATCGTCCCCGGTTGGGGGGACCCCGGAAGTGACGTCAAGTCACATGACCTGGTGGTGCCATGTTTGGTTGTCATGGTAACCCGCGTGAGCGGCCATCTTGTGACGTCATATCCATAGTGATACGTGGTGTGAGTGCGCATGCGCAGCACGTGTTGTTAGGGTGATACGTGTTTCCGTCGTCCATTTTGTATACTGGAGTCCGCCATCTAGGTTTCTATGGTAGCACGCGATTGCTAGGTGACCGAAAACCTTCTAACAAGACATGGGTATATTCGGAGGGTATGTTCCTTTGTAGAAGAGTAATTTTCCGATTCGTAGAATTACCCAAATAAACCCGACAAGTTTTACTATTTCGAATTCTTTCGGAATTCTCTGCTTTTCTCTATATATTCAATAGTTTTCGTCTATCTGGCCATGTTCCTTTCTCCTGGAGTATACTCAGTAGCGTAGAAAAGCCTATCAACTGGAACAGTTTTACTTATTATTACTATATTTAGGTTTTCTGGTCTATTCTTGTTAGTTCTGACCCTATTCCGTGTACACTTGTTTATGTAGATCATTTATATAAATTATAACTAACCAATCAGATTGCTTGATTTCCCATAATCTGTATGCAGAGTCATCTCCCCTTATTACAACGAAGTCGTATCCGATTCTCATAACATCTATATCCAATGGCCATATCTTATATGCTTATGTGAAAAGGCACAATGTGTCACAATGTGCCCTAGCACATAGGCACATGCTTTATGTGCCGATATGTGCTTATATGTGCTTATGTGAAAAGGAACAATGTGACGCAATGTGCCCAGGCACATAGGCACATACGGGTATTTGAGGATACCTGACATTGGACTATTGGGGGATACTTGTTGGACTTTATATCCGGGTAAGGTATAAAAAGGGTGATGGTACGAAAATAAATTCATTTCTATCCTTACCGTCGTCGAGTGAACACATCTTTCCAGTTCGATCCAGACACTGTTATTTTCGAGATCGGATCATGCTAGAAGACACGAGAAGACCCATCATCGGCTCCACTGCAGATATTGTACTAAGTTGTTCGCCCATCCATACAATAGAAAGAGGCATGAAGAACATAACTGTCCAAGAAGAACAGAAGAGGAGAGAGATACTGGAGATTTAATGACTGATCAGAATAAAAAAAAACTTTTAGAATTTTTACTGGATGCTGACAAGGAGGAAATCGATGCCGTTCTACGTGCTGCTGATGAAGATTTGATTACCTGTTTATGCAAATGTGCTACCAACATTCTCGAAGATAAGATACCACTAAATTGGGCTGAATTTGATGACCTGAGAAAATACGAACATGTATTGAAGCTGCTAACAGATGATGGAATTTCTCCAGATATAAAAGAAGTATATTACGAAAGAGTTGCTTTCTCTCGGCGCTTATCAACCCAGTCCTAGCTCTGAAAAAAGTATAAAAGGAGTGTTGGTGTGAAAAAAAAACTCATTTGTTCTACGACCACGAAAAAGGTGAAGTCATGAAAGTCCATTGCTGCAGATATTGTGATAAAGAATTCTCCAGGAGCTTCACACGTAAGAGACATGAAGATGATTACTGTTCCACGAGGAAATCGGAAAAATCGAGCAACACTACAAGATTAGAAAGAAATTTAGATACACTGCGAATCCTATCTGATGCGGATCGATATGAAGCCAAGACTATACTCAAGACAGCCAGTGATGATTTGATAGAATGTGTATGTGACTGTACCTCGAATATCTTGAAGGGGGCAGTGCCTATAACCAAATCTGAGAGCGCTAAGTTGACTCCATACAAACACCAGATTAGGAGAATCGCCTCACCAAAGACAGAACAATCTTATCGGAAAAGAAGACGGCTCATACAGAAAGGAGGATTTTTAGGAAAGTTAATCAAACCCGTCATCAATGCTCTGTCCGATATCCTATAAAAGGGTCGTGCTCATAAGAAATTTGTTATTTGTAATCTGACCTTCGAAGAGAGCGGACAAAATGCAATCCTGTTGTGCACCAAAACATTGGTCAATAGATTCGGACACCGATGAGTCGTCAGAACTATCAGAAGATATGGAATATGAAGAAGAAGAAGACGAAAAGGAAGAAGAAGACGTTTATGTGATGGGAGCTATCGTCCAAAGTGGCTATGGCAAATACAAGACGATTTTGACAACCTCATGAACAAATATATCGAGGATGGAATGGATAGAGATGATGCAGTTGAAACAGCAAAAAGTGCACTTCAAAAGAATGTCAGAGAAGCCATTAGTGAGAAATACATTAATACCCTTGTGTTCATTAGAAATTTTTGCAACGACTCAATTCACAAGAAAATTCAAGAAACAGCCAAGCGTCTTCGTGAAGAAGAGGATTATGACTTTGAAGAGTCTCAGAAATATGCTTTGGAAAAGCGAAGATTTCTGTTCGACAACATTATGACAAACTACTCATTCAGAGTAGATGATGATGATGATGATGATGATGATGATGATGATGATGATGATGAAGAAGAAGAAGACGATTAGAAAAAAAGTATAAAAGGAGTGTTGGTATGAAAATAAATTCATTTTCGTTTTGAACGTCGAAGAGTGAAGATGTCTGTCAACAACAGTGCTCAGATTCAAAGATACCTTATATATACAAATCTTCAAGAATGATGCTGGATTAAAGCTGACTTCCCCAGAACTGGCTCAGATGAATCGTGTGGTAAATGCAGCCAAGAGAAAAAATCTAGACATGGATGCTGGTGGAAAGAAACAAAGATGTGTGAATACTAAACGACCAGTAAACAAAAGAATAAAGACAGAACTGACTGATACTTCCAATACAAACAAGAATGAAGTTACTACTATGAACAAAGTTTCTACTGTGAAAGATGTTACCACTACGAAGGAAATTTCTACTGAAGACAAGAAAAAGATGCCAGCTCCCATAAAGAATGACACTACCACTAAGAACGAAGTTTTTACTGCAAAAGAAGTTACCACTACGAATGCAGTTTCCACTACAAATGAAGATTCAAAGAGAAACCAAACCAAGAAAGATGTTTCCAGTCAAACCTCAAATGAAGTTACTACAAAGAATCAGAAGACTGAAGTTACTACTATGAAACAGTTAGAGAAAGAGGAACCCAAAGATGACAGCCAGGAAATTAAAGCAGCCAACAAAACCAAGTTATCAGATGAGAGATCTATCAAGAACCTAGCCATGCAATGGGAAAAAGCTCCAACCCACAAGAAGATGAAATGGTTAGCCCATGCGAGAAGAACTACAAAGACAAATTCCTTGAGAAATTGAATTGTATACTTGAATGAAAATGAAATGCTATGCATATATTGTTGTTTGTTTTTTTTATCTACTACCCCAACAGAAGTACCCGGATGTAAAGTCCAACAAGTATCCCCAATAGTCCAATGTCAGGTATCCTCAAATACCCGTATGTGCCTATGTGCTTGGGCACATTGTGTCACATTGTGCCTTTTCACATAAGCACATATACGCACATATCGGCACATAAAGCATGTGCCTCTGTGCTAGGGCACATTGTGTCACATTGTGCATTTTCACATAAGCATATATGACAAAAAATGGATTCTCTAGTAGGTATCCTCGAATAATACAATACCAGGTCATAGGTATCCTCAAATACCCGTATGTGGCTATGTGCTAGGGCACATTGTGTCACATTGTGCCTTTTCACATAAGCACATATCGGCACATAAAGCATGTGCCTATGTGCTAGGACACATTGTGTCACATTGTGCCTTTTCACAAAGCACATACGACCAAAAAAAGGATTCCATAGGATATGGCCATTGGATATAGATGTGATGAGAATCGGATACGACTTCGTTGTAATAAGGGGAGATAACTCTGCATACAGATTGTGGGAAATCAAGTAATCTGATTGGTTAGTTATAATTTATATAAATGATATAGATAAACAAAAGTGCACGGAACAGGGTCAGAACTAACAAGAATAGACCAGAAAAGCTAAATATAGTAATAATAAGTAAAGCTGTTCCAGTTGATAGGCTCTTCTACGCTACTGAGTATACTCCAGGACAAAGGAACATGGCCAGACAGACGAAAACTATTGTATATATAGACAGAAGCAGAGAATTCCGAAAGAATTCGAAATAGTAAAACTTGTCGGGTTTATTTGGGTAATTCTGCGAATCGGGAAATTACTCTTCTACAAAGGAACATACCCTCCGAATATACCCATGTCTTGTTAGAAGGTTTTCGGTCACCTAGCAACTACGTGCTACTATAGTAACCAAGATGGCGGCCTCCAGTATACAAAATGGACGACGGAAACATGTATCATCCTAACAACACGTGCTGCGCATGCGCACTCACACCACGCATCACTATGGAGATGACGTCACAAGATGGCCGCTCACGCGGGTTACCATGCCAACCAAACATGGCGCCACCAGGTCACGTGACATGATGTCTCTTCCGGGTCCCCGCTGGGGTCCCCCCAACCGGGGCGATCGGATACATGTTATAATACTTGCGTCTGTATATTTCAAAACTTTTCGTGTCGCATCAGCAACGAATTTAATACAAAAGATTCGACGCGTCAAAAATCCGTCGACTATTTCAGGCTAAAGATACACTGATCTCCACATAACTGATTGCCGGAACGATCATTAGTCACAAAGAGAAAATGTCTTACCCGATGCCAGTGGCGGCGCCAGAGTTACAGAAGTGAGGGGGTACAGTTGGGTATTGCCCGCGCAGCGCCGAGCCGGGGTGGGTTTCAGGAGGAGTGTCCCCTCCCGAAGTTGAGAAAAATTTTAAAACTTACCTTGTAAATCGTGTTTTCTGGAGCATTCTCAGACAATTAAATTAAAACAGTTTTATCCTTTTGAAACTTATTGGTTAGGGCTTTCAGTTATATAAAACGTCGTACATGGTGACAGTTTAACGGAAGAACGCTGTTGTAAAGTGCGAGCACAAAGCACCAAACGACACTCAAATCGAAAGTGAGAGTAGCCTGCATTCCAAACGGATCCGTTGCACGCTCTCGATTCTAGCATTCCTCGAATATTCTTAAGCGGTATGTTTCAGACCGTTTGAATGCGGCACGCCTTGTTGCAATTAGGGCCCTCGACTCTTGTTTGTTGTTTGCAGCTAATGTGTGTGTATGTGTGGGGGGGGGGGGGGGGGGCACACACAAACATAATGTAAAAACTTCTCTGATTTAGTTCACTTGGGAATATGGAATTAAGCATACCCACCATTACACCGCAACGTTCAATACAAAAATTAAAATGATAGTATTTTTTTACTACGCTTGGCGAAAAAAGTGGAGGGGTAAGTACCACCCATACCACCCCCCCCCCCCCAGGGCGCCGCCACTGCCTGCTGCCAATTAAAGAATATAATTTGATGTCTGCGAAAATTATATTCCAATAAGACTAAAAAATTCGCCGTGTGATTGGTCGAAAGCGAAAGCTGGCGTTTTCTTTTCTGCAGCAAATGCAACTGTGGCGTTACCACGCGAAATATTAGAAATAAGAAACACCCAGTAATTTCACACAGCAGAAAGGAAATGCTCAAATGTAAAGCGAATGCACAATACTAAATCTCAACACAACCAACGAGAATTGAATTCGCCGTATCCGAATGAAGTATTGTTCAAATCAGTTTACGACGAGAACTCAGATGGAGTGATCTCGACTTTACTCTGATAATTGATTATTTCTTCCGTGACATCGCGAGGTCCACAAGATGTTTATTCACTAAACTTGTTTTCGTTAAAAGTCGCCTTGTTCATTTCACAATGTGGGTTTAGGATTATGGGTATGGTCCTACCGTGTTACCGTCAATACACCACAATAAGTTATACTGCTGGCGATGTACCGGTACAAATTTTCGCAGCAATTGACAATTTTCAATATATTTTAGTCACTATTGATAAGAAAACAAGTGCCGATTTTGGAAGGGAAGCTTTTCTTCGATATTGTCTCGAGGATTCCATTCCATCCCATTCACAGAGATTCTACATTTTTCGAATCCCGACCTATCTGAATATAATTATCTTCTTTAATCCATTGAACCCTGATAGTATCTTCCATATCTGTTTTGTGTCATCAGTTGGAAGAGTCAATATTCGTTATTTGGCGGACGACCAACCAATATTTTCAACGTGCAGCACCTCGGCTGCACGTTGAAAATCTTGATTGGTCTGCGTCACAAATTCACTGAGCAACTATCTACTTTATTAATTCAGGTCGTATCAAGATCCTTGACCCGAAAAGCGACCGCCCTGTTTCAAGGGGTTAATGGACGTATTAAGTGTTTTATCACGAAAACAACTTAGACCACGCATAAATTGGTACACTGAAGGTGCTATACAAGTAAGTAGGTGGTGCTATGAGTTCTGTAATTTGAGACGATGGACTGACTCAGAACTGTAAGGAAGTAGAGTAGGTTTGTCGTGGGCGCGGTAGCGTTGCGGTAACCGGTTCTCGTCAGATCACCGAAGTTAAGCAACGTCGAGCCCGGTTAGTCCTTGGATTGGTGACCGTCTGAGCGATCGATTCGGACTCCCGCGTTGTGTGCTTGGGAAAACCACTTAACCTCGATTGTCCACATTGGGGCACGATGACGCCGTGCACTAAGGCGTACTGTATGTCGATGGTGCGCATGTCTTCAACCAATCTAACGCTGCCTGTACTGCAGTGTGGGTTACGATGTTGGGAGCTGGAAGCTGCTCGTCGTTTCTCGGTGGTTCTCACCGGGTACTCTGGCTTCCTCCACCCGTAAAACTGTCACTGACACGATATGACCTTGACTCTTAAAGTGTCGTTAAACCTTAATAAATAAATAAATAAATAAATAAAATAAATAGTAGGCTTGTCATGAAAATGACAAGATTCGACTATCGCGTTCCGTTCCGTCTGCATCGGTTCTTTCGACGCACTATTCCCACTTTTCGTTTTGTGGAGTATGATAAACACGAGTTTTGTGTGGCGAACATTAAAAAAATTTCGACGTCTGTGGTGATGAATTTAAGTATAAAACATGTTTATATAATTGTGCCGATGGTCCAGAAAACAGGTTTCTTCACACTTTTGCAGACTTCAGTTATAGACATCAAACTTTAGCATCTATTGGAAAATGAGTTGTCGTTCTAGGACTAACTATAGCCGATTGGTACTTGCAGTATTATTAACATTACGACTCGATTTGATAACTTGGGCTATCCAGGATTTGAAGTGGAAATAGCAATGTTTTGCTTTGAAGATGTGAACAAGGAGTAATTTAACCCTTTGAACACGAGAGGACGCTTTTCCGTCCCAGGAACATAATACGTCATTATTTCATTGAATGGGATGCCTGCCATGTGAATGTGTTAGATAGACCAATACATATTTATTTTCAACGTGCAGAACGAAGGTCTAAACCCAAATAATGAACATGGACTATTTCTATTGCTGCCATTGAACTGACATGGAAGATACCACCAGTCTTCAAAGGGTTAAGCGGAATCGAATCGCATATTGTGCTGATTTTTTTATGTTTAGCGATCACCTACCTCGGTAACATGGTCAAAAAGGGAAACCAGCATTCCGAAAAACACATTTACTCTACTGTTAGTGAGTTATTAGTAATTCAGTTCTCCTCTACCTATTTGATTTTCATAATGATGAAAGAACAGAATCATATGAATTGCGACGAACGAGTAATGGTCGCTACAACATGAGTAATTTGACGGAAATCCACGAAAATTGCCAAACAGCTCAGCTGTATTTTGAGCGAGAGTCAATGTCGCGTTATTAAACCGATTTTGACTGGACATTTGACAACTAATCTGCCTTAGCTCTTTCGGTGGCTGTAACACGTGTGAACCAAACGGGCGCACTTACAAATTGGAGCCAGTTACAAACATATATAACATCTAGAACTGATAGTAACAAACAATAGTTAAAAACGAAACAATTTTTATTGGAAATCCAAAATTCAATGGATCCTTTCAAAGCACCAAGGCGCTATATGCAATACTACATCAGTATTGCAGATGGTGCCTTGTTGCACTCAAGGTACGATACACTAGCAATCGCCCAAACTGCCACGCAATATATTTCTTGACAAATACTTTGAGAAATGATAAAAGTTGCGTCACCCAAGAAACTTTTCAGACGCGTTCATACCAAGCGCAAATGTTCCACGAAACATGCCTTGTTATGCCATATATGTCAGAGGGCCATTGTATCTAACTACATGAAGAATTGTCCTGACTAATTTCTGAGGATTGAATATTGCTGCACAATCATAAGAGAAAAGCGATACATTTCTACTTACTGTAAGGCAATTTGCTATTTAAAAGTAAGTTATTCCCTGGGGATATGTTATATAACTCCTTTTTTCGTCTTTTTATTTTGTTACTGTTTACCTCTGATCCCATCGATTCTTACCAGATTTCCTGGGACGGGCTAATCTTTGGAAGCTTACTGTGACTTCCCCAACAAATCCACAAACAACGCACGCATTCAATAAAATCTCTTTACAGAATGTCAGTTTAACCCTCTGCACTCTGACGTCAAAATGACAAAGTGTTCGGCAGCAAATATTTCCCATAATGCAGTTTCATACTTAACCAAATATACTGCTTTACAGAATTCAAAGAGCTCTGTCAAACAAGATATAATTGGTTAAATTCATAATTAAAAATAAGAAAAACAGAGTGATTGAAGAAAACTTGGTTGTGCTACCAGAGTGCTGGGGCTGAAACGATCCCAAAGAACAGAAACAATGTGTAAAGTACCTTCTACTGCTCCAGGTCATCTCCAATTTCAACTATTTTTACTTTAGCTCAACATGTTTTCCGCCGTATGAAACCACAGTTGGTTTACATTATCTGTATTGCAAAGCAAAACACACAGCATAACAAACTTTCAAAATAATTAAGTTAAAATAATTTACTGTCAATCCTAAAGTATGAAATACATTAAATTTCAAATAAATATATATATATATTATACGTCACAATGAAGGTTATGGTGTGTAGGACGATAACAATTATCTGTATGGCTCACATAGTTGACAGAATGTATCAACGGTTTCCGACAGTCCACTACCACATTAGTACCAGAACATTAATATATTTCAGAAAGTATGTAGCACAGCTTTGGATGTAGTACACACACCTGATCCTCCTGTCCCACGTTTTGACAAGCTTTCAGATTTACTTTCTCCTTCATCCTTTCTTGCCATCATGACAATGTACCTACAAAAAAACACTGTTCGTGAGTGGTTTCAGAAAAAAATATTTGACGAGAATGAACGTTTTTAAATTAGCTAGGGGTGAAGTAGCTGTCTTCACATCTATCAATAGGGTGTTTCCAGTAACTGCATCAGTGGCGTGAATCTTGTAGTATGTCACCCCGTTCCCTCACCAAAACGTATTTGACTCGTCAAGCTGAGTACCAGAATGCTATTGCCCGATTGTACTCAGCCAACGCAAGAAGCTCATTGTAAGTGGAACACCTGAACATAGACTCGAAATTAAAACACATGCTCCTTGATTTTCACAAGGAATGCCGATGGCATCCAGCGTTACTGAAAATCTGAGGTGGACTGAATTGTTCAAAGACATCGGTGCAGGCATAAAACTGCACACGCAGTTGCAAGTTCGGTGATAGGTGAGCCAGAGTAGCCATAGAAGGTAGTCGTGGTAATCGGCAATGTCGTGGTAAAGGTCTTGGTAAGGTGCTATGGCTTTTATCATGACAATATAGATTACCACAACTAATTTTGGCGAGTTTCGACTCCTTGCGAAGAACAGTCGAGCAACTTCAATTGTCTTGTCGATCAAACATGGTGCCCACCCTCTAACACCTGGAGACATGCTTTAGAAGAAGTTATGTTTTACTTATTATCAGCCTAACAAAGCATTTATTAGCAGCCAGACATATACTTGGCGGCTCTCTTATACTAATAAATGCGGTGGCCTGCTAACCATTATTGATGGCTGATAATAAAACGTAGCTGTCCGATAAAGTCATGTTATTCCAAATGTGACAAATGGTGGCGTCATGTGGGCGTCTGGGGGGGGGGGGGGGGGGGACAGTTATCCCAAACCCCATTGAAATATGTACCCCCACTCTCGATTTCAAACTGTCACTTGAGATTTCCAACCCTCACCTCCCCTTTTATATAAACATACGGCCTCATGAGGCTTCATATGTCTGTCAGGGCTTCAAAAGTTGAAACATTTTACGAGAGAGGTCGCTGGACTCTTACTTATCGGAGGGAAACCACATTCGCTTGTTCAAACTTGGACCCAACGGCCTTCTATGTCCCAATGGTATTGCAATAGCATAATCTCTGTCTGCCTGCCTGTCTGTCTGTCTGTCTCACTGTCTGTCCGTCCGTCCTTCCGTACGGACACCGTCCGTCCGTCCGTCCATCCGTCTATCTATCTAAAGTAAGGCACGTCACCTCAATTAAGTACCCACCCTCCTTCACCCTGGCTCCTACGTCCCTGTCTGCATTTATCTTGGCAATGTTTTACATTAGCCAACAATAACAGACGATTACCTTGCAATATTTTATTTAGAAGTATAACAGACGTCCTCGATAACCTTGAATTATTTTATTTAGAAGAAGCCGCAAATGAGTCAAACATTCAAAAAATAAGCAAACCTCCACTTAAAAGATCGTTTAGTGGGCAAAATGTCTTGACATTAGATAACTTGTTACAAAACTACACCTTCGACACAGTCGTCCAAACAGTTCGCTCAAACACACACAGCATATGAGCTTTTTAAGAACATTTTGTACATGCCTACCTCTGATGAAGTATTTCCACTGAAAAGAGTAAAAAACAAACACAAAATTAAATCTGAGACTAAAAAGTAAACAATAACTTTCTTCCGCAATCATTGTTGCATCTATCCATACCAAAATAACTGATACCACAACCTTGTAATTAGAGAAATTTGCTCTTGAAGTTGGTCAATTTTGACGAAAAAATGTATATTCACGTCATTTTTGGCCAATGGGGGTTAAAGTTGAAAGATTTGAGTGGTATTCGTGGTGTATTGTATTATGCTCTAAATGTGTGGAAAATTTGTGCATAATAACTGTAAACAATTTTGAGACATTTGAAAAATGGTGAAATTTTGACGGTTTTTGCAGAATATTTTGAAAATACGCGTTTTCACTGACATGACGATACCACATTTCACTAGATTTTATGACATTACATAAGTATGCCAAATTTGGTTAAAATCGTACAGCTTGTTTTTGAGCAGTTCAACAGACAAAATTCGAGGAGGAAAAAAAAAAAATAGAGAAGAAAAATTTTGAAAAAGAAGAATAACAAGAGTCTTTCCCAAACTGGGTTTGGGAAAGCCTAAAAATCCATTAAACACAACCCTCGATGACATCTAGACTTTTGTAATCAGCTCGTTAAAAAAAGACAACCTTTATGTACAAAAGATTTTTAAAAAGCCCTCAGAAGATAATGTGAGAGAAAATACAGCCTTCAATGCAATTTTCAATAAAGTCCAACGACAAAGTAAAGCCATGTATTATAATGATATTCTGCGGAAGAATCAACTAGCTTTGAAGTGGATATCGCAAATATTGCATGACGTAATTAATAGACCGGCAACCTCGCAACCATTATCAAAGATATTCATTTCCAGCGGAGAAGACATAACCGTTCCGGATCAAACGGCATCCCATCTTAACAAATACAGAAGATTCGCCGTGGACTGGTCGCAATCCACGCGTGCGCAGTGATGACCACGCATGAGTTTACCAGATAATAAAAATCATCAGCAGTAGAATTTTAATCAATGAAGCACCGGCTTGTACCCGGTGCTTCATTAATTAAATTTTTGACGATTATTCCTATAATTAGTGTTTGGAATCTTATACTCACACCTACTAATCGGTCTCACGCTGTGACGTGCAATTCGACGCTGTGATGTTCTGTTCGGGCGCTGTGACGTGTTTTTTGATGTGAAAAGTCATCGTTGCGGCTGATTTTATCAATTTTCATTCAAATGGAGAGGTAAGAAAAACAGCTTTTTACTTTATCAGTTAGACTGATGTTTCCCAATCCCAAACAGCTTACTTCCACGTAGCAAATATTATCCCTCTTCGAATAATACGGCTCACAAAATGCCTGGGTACAACTTCTGTGCATCGCCACTCGACGCAAAATCACCTATACCTAGGTGACGCCCCATTGTTCTGACGCCAGGAAATGGCCCTCGCAGCCTAAAAAATATTCCTTCGACTTAAAAAACTTATCCCGACAGATCCCGGATGCAGAATAACCCCAACACAGCCCGTCAAAGTGAACCACCCAGTTGTGAAAAGTGGCAACGGCGCTCTGATGTTAATGGCAACCACGCTGTGATGTTCATCATTTCTTAACCCAAATGAAAATTTGTAAGTAAAGGTTTTTTTTAAACGTCATTATACGTTTACCTTCAGTTTCATTAGTTGGTTCATTCGTCGGTATCATCTACTTTGTTTTGTCATTGGTAACACACACGTTTTCGCTCACAAATCCACTGTTCTGATTGGCTACGAGTCAGGCCTTTTCGCATTTGACGATTTTCCTTTTCTTGGACTTGCTGGTGATGTGCAGGGAACGCTGACCCATTGAGGGGGGGGGGCGTCATCGCAACACGTAAAGGGGGACAACGCGAGAGGGACCCTCTCGTGCTATCTCCATTCGGCGTCCGTCATTGTCAAGGAACCCCACAACCCACCCCCTTCTAAACGCCCGAAAAAAGAGAGGGGTGTTATCACTCATTGGTGGGAGTTCGGATGGCTTCGGGGGAGGACAATTGAATGTTCAAGCTCATAAATTGCAATTTACGTCATTATGAAGAAGAAAATGTTCCGCAGAAAGTATTTGATACCACTGGGCAGAGGGAGGGCAAGAGTCGTATACCAGGCGGCCAGACGTTCCTGACCTGTGGGGAGGGGGCTACCCCTACTTCCCCCTTGGGTCCCATCCAATCCACCTGGTCTAACTTGATAACATGGTCCCCATAATCTTTGACATACCAATGGTATACTATCACGTAAACCAGCTACCACTCAGGCTGATGACTCGAAAGATTATCGGAGGTCGGAAGTGTTATGAATAAAAAACATAGAACTGCGACTCGTCTTGTCGATGACGCGCCCAAAGATCGCCCAGACATGAATTTATATCTCACTTCAGCGTATAAGAATACATATTTTCTCCGTGATCTTTTAGCACGTTTCAGGCCAGGGTGGCACCAGAAACCACCTTCTATGGTACGTGCTGTCACGCCGTAGACGTGACATGCCCCCCCCCCCCCCCACCCCACGTTAGAAATGTGCACTGGCGTAAATGAGATGGACGGCATGTCAGTTCGAAAAATTACGACGTCATTGAACGTAATGTCGATATTGGTTGTTATAGAATGTATATGAATTATTTCAAAACCAGTTTAAATCGAATACAACTCCTTTTAATGGTTGTATGTGTGTGTGTTTGTGGGTGGATGTATTCTTTCGATAAGTATTTTACCTTATGTCATTCTAATGCTATAAATCCCGTCCGATATACTATCGGAAATTATATTATGGCAATAGAGCGTATCTCTTGTTTGTCTAGGGTAGTGGGGATGGAGAGCAAAAGTGATTTTTGGTGAGTAATTGTACCTTGTGTCGCAATATAATTATCGGTGCAATACATCTCGCGGGGTACATAGCATCCGAAATTGTATTGCAGCAATAGTGTATAACCGCTGATAGTGTTGATTAGGAAGGGGAGCAAGAGCGATTTTTTTGTAAGTTGTATCTTGAGTCACAATATATTTTTTCAATTTTCCCTGTTGTAAATCCTCCTGGGTAGATAACATCGGAAATGATATTACGACAATAGAGTATACCTCCTGTTAGCGGTGTGGATGAGCTCAAAGCTGCAGTTAGTGGGGTGATTTTTGTTCAAAAGTTAATTATTGTGTGAAATTAGGAAATGCCTCCAAGGCATTATTAATTCCGAATCATCACTTCAATCAGACTGACCGCATGTCGAAACCTTTTATTCAACGATACATTGGAACTTACAAGACCATCTACGCGAGTCCTTCGCAACCAAATTGTACCGACTGAAATTTATTAATTCGGGTAGTAGTAGGAGATGTCGGTTTCATGTAGGTTTACCCGGACCCTGGGGTCAATGACCCCGCGCAATGACCCCGCGCCCAAAACGCCCAGACCTTTTTTAGGCCACCTCCCCCTCCCTGTACCCACTACCGTTAGGCCACCTTCACCCTCTCCGCGCCCAGAGCCCCTTAGGCACCCTCCTTCGTGCCTAAAATCTGTTAGGTGCCCCTCCCGTGCCCAGAGCCCTTTTAGGCCATACACACCCTCTTTGTGCCCAAGATGATGGTCCAAGATAAGTGTGACGTGGCTACCATAACACATAAAGTGGGAGGGCTTCCCCTCCCTCCCTGTACCCAAAGCCCATTTGGGCCCCAGATGGCGGCCCAAGATGGCGGATGACAAGATGGCGGCTTCCCCTATGATATCTGTGACGTGTCTACCATAATACACAAAGTGGGAGGTCTCCCCCTCCCTCCCTGTACCCAAAGACTATTGGGACCCAAGATGGCGGTCCAAGATGGCAGATGACAAGATGGCATCTTCCCCCATGATATCTGTGACGTGTCTACCATAATACACAAAGTGGGAGAGCTCCCTCTCCCTCCCTGTACCCAAAGCTCAATGGGGCCCAAGATGGCGGATGACAAGATGGCGGCTTCCTCCGTAATATCCGTGACGTATCTACCATAATACACAAAGTGGGAGGGCCCCCTCCCTCCCTGTACCCAAAGCCTATTGGGGCCCAAGATGGCGGTCCAAGATGGCGGATGACAAGATGGCGTCTTCCCCCATGATATCTGTGACGTGTCTACCATAATTCACAAAGTGGGAGGTCTCCCCCTCCCTCCCTGTACCCAAAGCCTATTGGGACCCAAGATGGCGGTCCAAGATGGCGGATGACAAGATGGAATCTTCCCCCATGATATCTGTGACGTGTCTACCATAATACACAAGGTGGGAGGGCTCCCTCTCCCTCCCTGTACCCAAAGCCCATTGGGGCCCAAGATGGTGGATGACAAGATGGCGGCTTCCTCCGTGATATCTGTGACGTGTCTACCATAATACACAAAGTGGGAGGGCCCCCTCCCTCCCTGTACCCAAAGCCTATTGGGGCCCAAGATCGAGGTCCAAGATGGCGGATGACAAGATGGCGTCTTCCCCCATGATATCTGTGACGTGTCTACCATAATTCACAAAGTGGGAGGGCTCCCTCTCCTTCCCTGTACCCAAAGCCCATTGGGCCCAAGATGGCGGATGACAAGATGACGGTTTCCCCCATGATATCTGTGACGTGTCTACCATAATACACAAAGTGGGAGGGCTCCCCCTCCCTCCCTGTTCCCAAAGCCCATTGGGGCCCAAGATGGCGGCCCAAGATGGCGCCTTCCCCCATGATATCTGTGAAGTAAGCAAGCTACTCTGCCAGTGATTTAAATATTAAAATTAAAATTAAAAAATTCAAATTCAAAAATCTCGTTCCTGTTTCCAAAATATACAATGTGTTTAGGTTAATATTGTACCGAGATATTTTCAAAGTACTCAGTTAAGAGGATTATCTTGTTTGTGTAAACACTTATTTGATAAATAGATTACCTAAGCTCCATAGGTGTGCGTTATCTTCAGGACGTGCCTGAACTTGTTTCTCGAAACAGCCTTTTATAAACGAGGGCAGATTATATTCACTCACTATACGATTGTCATTTCGAGAAGAAGTCATGGAAAAACTCCAGATCGGATTGAGAAATACTTTTGTCATCGTTGCTCCATTTCAAGGTCAACTGAAAATTCGTATTCGGCGTTATACCAAAGAATCGACAACACCGACCAAGACGGGGATTGCAATGGATGTGAACGAATGGCGAGATTTGAAGAGAATTATTGATGACATAGACAGGCAAATAGACGAGGAAGAACGGAAAATGCCCAAAAAGAGATAAAGAGATGTACTCACCCTTTCATCGCATGGGAAGAAAGACATTACGGCAGAGCTACGAAAACGACAGATCGAGAAAGAATTAGACAGAGCTGATGCGGATTTAACAGCAGAACAGATTCCAAAAGTGGCCGAAGAACTGTGTTATGGTTGTAGCGTGGACCATCCCTCCCAAATACAGCATGACGTATGCCTGATGATGGACTCGGATGAGCGCGTTGACAAGTGCTTCGGAGAGGCGCTTGCGAGACTAGACTCAGAGAAACTTATGGAGCTATGGCGGAAGAATGTGGATACCATGATCCCCTCACCACGGCCATATGAGAACAGCGACATATCAGAAAGAGAGAGAAACTCGGACACCCTGAAAAGTATGGTAAAAGAGAACATATCACCAAAATGGTAGAAAACTGCACGCTCCAGAACAACGACAACGTCCCTTTTAAGGGCCAACCCAAATCTTTAAAAAGAGAAGCTTTCAATCACAAAACATACACTATTCAAGTCTTGTTATCAAAACACTTAAAAACAGTTCCCACACCTTCCCCCCTCTAGAATCAAAAGACTTACCCTCATTTCCCCTATCCAAAGACTCTCTCCACCACCCACGTGACCCTCTCTCCCCGCCCTCTCCATCCCCTACCCAAAGACCTTTCCTATCCCCATTTATTGAAAAGTTCCATGGCTTTTCCTCATAAAATATAGGGAGAGGGAGGCGTCCCCGCCCTCCGAAATAATGAAAATTCGAGTTTTCATTTGAAATTTGTTCGATATTTAAAGTCACCAATGTATATTGTAGGTTTTGTTTTCACTGAAAAAAATGAGAAAAATTGATAATTTGTGTGCAACACGTTGGAGTTTTGTTAGCGAAAGGGATGAACTTGTATTTCTACATGTATAATAGGTTACGACAAACTGTTTGGCTAAACGTGTGATATAAACCGTATCTTATTGGAAAATCGATTCCCCACCCATAAACTAACACGGTATAATCATGGTTGTTGGAATCGATTTTCCAATAAAATACGGTTTATATCACACGTTTAGCGAAACAGTTGGTGACTTCAAATATCGAACAAATTTCAAATGAAAACTCGAATTTTCATTATTTCGGGGGGGGGGGGGGCTGGGACGCCTCCCTCTCCCTATATTTTATAAGGAAAAGCCATGTAACTTTTCAATAAATGGGGATAGGAAATGTCTTTGGGTAGGGGAAGGAGATGGCGGGAGGGAGGGAGGGTCGAGTGGGTGGTGGAGAGGGTTTTTGGATAGGGGAAATGAGGGTAAGTCTTTTTATTCCAGAGGGGTGAAGGTATGGGAACTGTTTTTAAGTGTCTTGATAACAAGACTTGAATAGTGTGTGTTTTGTGATTGAAAGCTTCTCTTTTTAAAGATTTGGGTTGGCCCTTAAAAGGGCCGTTGTCGTTGTTCTGGAGCGTGCAGTTTTTTACCATTTGGTGACATGTTCTCGTTTACCATACTTTTCAGGGCGTCCAAGTTTCTCTCTCTTTCTGATATGTCGCTGTACTCATATGTCCGTGGTGAGGGGATCATGGTATCCACATTCTTCCGCCTCTCCGAAGCACTTGTCAACGCGCTCCGAGTCCATCATCAGGCATACGTCATGCTGTATTGGGAGGGATGGTCCACGCTACAACCATAACACAGTTCTTCGGCCACTTTTGGAATCTGTTCTGCTATTAAATCCGCATACGCTCTGTCTAATACTTTCTCGATCTGTGGTTTTCGGAGCTCTGCCGTAATGTCTTTCTTCCCATGTGCCGAAAGGGTGGGTACACCATCAATAATTCTCTTCAAATCTCGCCATTCGTTCACATCCATTGCAATCCCCGTCTTGGTCGGTGTTGTCGATTCTTTGGTATAACGCCGAATATGAATTTTCAGTTGACCTTGAAATGGAGCAAAGATGACAAAAGTATTTCTCAATCCGATCTGGAGTTTTTCCATGACTTCTTCTCGATATGGCAATCGTAAAGTGAGTGAATATTTTCTACCCTCGTTTATAAAAGGCTGTTTCGAGAAACAAGTTCAGGCACGTCCTGAAGATAACGCACACCTGCTTATTCCACCTTTCCCAGCAGGCTGGTTGTTTGTAATAGGTGTTAATCCACTATAGTTTGTTTCTTATTAAGTGACAACTTGTTACCCAGCAGTGTGGTTTTAAGATGCTTTGCGACTGAGTGATCGTTTCCTCGCAGTACGCTCACTGTTGTCACTGATAACCACTGATAATAATTAATCGGCTCTTTGAAATGCATTCGCCGTTTTCATTTTTAATGATTAGTTACTCAGTTCACGATATGTGTTTACATAATTAAAATATAAATATCTAAAATTTTTGCCAACATATTACTATGTGGTCACAGGAGTCATGATACCTAAACCCGACAAAGACCTTACCAACCCTTCTAACTACCGCCCAATCAGCTTGCTTAGCTGTGTTGGGAAAATGTTTGAGCGGATTCTCACTACGAGACTTCGCAGCTATCTCGAATCAATCAACTTTTTCAACAAATGGCAACAAGCGTATAGGAGTCAGAAAGAGGGAATCGAACACGTATATAGACTGGTCGATTATATGAAAACAGCATTTAGTCAAAACGAAATCGGAACCGCGCTTTTCTTGGATGTAGAAAAAGCGTTCGACTCGGTATGGCACAATGGCGTGAGATATAAACTAGCGAAAATGGGATTACCCACTAAAATTCTAAGGATCATATCATCATTTCTAACTGACCGAAAAATCAAGTGAGGCTTAATCGCGAGGTGTCAGAGGAAGTTATACTCGAAGCTGGAACATCACAAGGGTCGGTTCTAAGTCCGCTTTTTTCATAATATATGTGAATGATATAGAAAAAGTAGGGAAAAACTTTGTTGAACTATCGCAGTTCTCAGACGACAAAGGCATTTGGACAGCCAGCAAGTCCAGAAACATAATTAAGAATCGTCTACAGGATACCATTCGCGATCTTGAGAGCTGGTGTGCCCTGTGGCGCATCAAACTCAATGCCGCCAAAACTCAAAAAGTTACGTTCTTCAAAAAGCAAAGGAAAAAAACAGTCCCGAGTATCGATCTCCAGTTATACGATCACAAACTAGAAGCAAACAAAGAGGCCAAATTTTTGGGATTTATCCTAGATAGCAATCTCAGTCTAAACAGTCACGTAAACTCCATTACGGTTAGAGCTACTAAACGTATCAATTTTCTGAAGATGATCAGAGGTAGAAATTGGGGAGCAAACAAAGATGTGCTTCTCAAGCTCTACAAAACATCTATACGTCCGGTACTAGAATAAGGTGCCATAATAACAAGCGACCTAAGCAAAACCAACATTCAGAAGCTACAGAGGGTTCAAAACTATGCCCTGCGAGTGGCACTATGCAAACCGAAATGGACACCGATAAATGAACTTCACGAGCTAGCAAAAATAGAAACTATTGATACGCGATTAAAAGACCTACAAAACAAAACCCTCAACAGACTCCAAGATAGTGTATTAATGGTTGAGCTGAACGAACACCGATCCCTTAACAGAAAAACAAAATAAGCTTCCAGAAAAAAAAAAAAAAAAAAAAAAAAAAAAAAAAAAATTAATAATAAAATAAAATAAAATAAAAATTATACAATATAACTAAATCGCGTGGAGTCAGTGAGGATTGCCTCGCTACTCATTGGGAACCTTAGGATAGAGTCTGTGAGGACTGCCTCGCAACTCTGCTGAAGCGCGATTGAAACGCGTTTAATAAGATTTATATAACAAAACCCTCCACATACTCCAGGATAGTGAATCAATGGTGAACTGAACGAACACCGAACCCTAAACAGAAAAACAAAATAATCCACAGTAAATTAAAATTACTCAATAGAATTAAACTGCGTGGAGTCAGTGAGGATTGCCTCGCTACTCATTGAGATCTTTAGGATTGAGTCTGTGAGGATTGCCTCGCAACTCTTCGTGTGGGGAGTGGGCTCCGAAGAAACACACTCCTTACCCCATACATAGCAACAATCACACAGCAGGCACAATATACAATAGCGGATACCTATCTTTCTCTCTACCTATAACTTTTCTAACTGAACATTCTCAAATTTTCTTGCAACACTCTTATCAAGAAGACGCATGGAAATGGTAGAAAGCGTAGGAGAAATTGGTGCAACCTACCTTTTTGCAACATATACAAGAAACCACCAAACGATAGGCAAGGATTGAAACAAGCTTGTCTGGCTGGGGACGAGTGTACATTTGATACAAATAAACATTTGAATAAAGATTTAACAGCCCTTTTAAGGGCTTGAGGGTGTGTGTCTGTGAGAGGATGTTTTTGTTTTTTGTTTTTTTTTTTGGGGGGGGGGGTGGGGGTGGAGAAGGTCATTTGGAATTCCCGAAGGATAACCAGATACCTCAAAATCACATACGGCATCCTATCTCCCAGAAGGCTTGATGGATGACTCCCGGTTTTTCAAAACTAAACTGTTGGAGCTTTCTCCACTTCTTTTTTGTAACCGCTATGGTCATATACCGGGGCCGCTACCAAACCGGCGTTGCTGTTTGGTTTTCTTTTCTCTTCTTCCTTTAAACTTGCCATTGCACAACATTACATTCTGGCTCGCCACCATGGTGGGACTCAAACCTCTACCATCGCCGAACTGGAACCGAATAGAGCTCGCTCTCTAATAGTTTTAAAGGCGTTGAGGGATTGAGTATTGACCATCTAACACTCCAACGTAAACTGTCGGGTTTTCTAACCGCGTGCATAACCCCCTCAGACTCCATTTTGGGCAATAGGAAAGCTAGGCCTGTGTGATCCAAGTGAAATAAAATAAGGTTAACCAGGTCGCAAGGGATTTGTAAATCCCACATTGACCCTGCGCGCCTTCGGCGCGCTAAAACCTTTCATTCATTCAACATATTACTAATCCTAGCAAGGGGATGGTGGGCAAAACTAATCCGACACCTGTTTCGCCCTTTATAGATAATACCGCTGAGATGGGGAGACCTGTGCACGCCATCTCTTTGGAGGTACCACCAAATCAGGGCTCGGAACTCGTTATCACCAGTCAAGACAACTGGTTGCGTTCGCTCATAGAGCAAGAGGCAACTACTGTTCCCACCTGTGATGTGGTCAATCAGATTACGCCCCGCCCGAAAAGAAAATTAGATACAGACTTCCAGGAAAATGGTGAGTCCCTGGAAATAGAAACGGTGGCTAAGAAAACCCGGAAAGCGTCGACACACACCGATAACCCGGGTGTTGTTGTCGTTGAGACCTCGGACACCATGGATGTTACAGTTGTAACAACCAGTGCGGAGATCCACAATGATGGGAAATCGGCAGAGAGTAACGCAACGGAAACGATACCGGCGACGGCAACATTCACCACTGACGGTGGTGTATCATTTGCCGACAAGGTAAGAGCCCTTTCTAAACAACCTCAAAAGGATAATACGGCCAAACACCAGACGAATAAACAACCGCATCAACTGCTGCAAAACCCTTGCGTAGTCGTCACAAGGGTTCCCACAAAGATCAATGATGGGGATATTGATGAAGCCCTGTCGGGATACTCATGGGGGAGACTAATATCTAAGACTACAGGCAACCCTACGTGGAAAATTAAAGTAAAATGCCCCAATAGAACCATAAAACTTAACTTCATTAACAAAGGTGTTTGTATAAACGGACAAAAATATGAGACTGAGGAGTATCGTGTTTTGCCTCAGCCCACACAATGTCATAATTGCCAGAAATTTAGCCATATGTCGAACAGATTCAAAGGAGAGTCGCGTTGCATGAAATGCGGCGAAAAACATATAACAAAGTCGTGCAAGGTTTCAACACTGAAATGCCCAAATTGTAACGGGCAACACCCAAGCAATTATCGGGGGGTGTCCCCACTACAAAAAAGTTAAAACCGACATAGAACTCAAAGCTATTAATGTCAACAGCGTAGAAAACTCAACCTCTCCACATTCGATGTGCAGCCTAATGGCTGGTTCAATTTTTAATATAATGAATAAACACTTCGACGTCAGTCTTTCTGACATATGTAAAGAAGTTGGGAAAACAGAATCCAAATTATATCGAACTCAAATCTCTTCCTCGCTAATAGAAGCCGCCATAAATAAAATATAAATCACACCCACAACACGTTAACTAGTAACATTACGTCATGTACTGAACACTTACGGATAAGTTGAAAATAATTCAGTGGAACGCTCGAAGCGTTAACTGCAAAAGCTCACAGATGTCCGATTACTTCACAAACGTAGATGTAATTGGTATCAGCGAAACATGGTTAAAGCCAAATAAGACATTTTTGCTAAGTGGATTCAACATCATTAGACGAGGCCGTCCCACACAACGTGGAGGCGGAGTCGCTCTCCTCATAAGGCAGGACTTGAAATATAAAACGATATCAAGCGATCATCTCAACGCAGAGGTGATTGCCGCTGAGATTGAACTAGATCATAAAAAAGTTGCCGTAATCTCATATTATAATGAACCGAAAAAAACAGTTGACAGCAAAGTCTTTGAATTCTTTGTGAAAAATCACAAACGCTGTATTTTCTTAGGTGATTTCAATGCCAAACATCAGGTTTTCGGATGCAATAAAACGGAGCCCAATGGCGACGCTCTCTTCAATATCATCGACCAATTTGATCTTTTTGTATTAAATAACGACCACGACATTACTCACGTCAGTAACAACACCCTCCACCAATCCGACATACTTGACCTAATTATAACCAGTAAATCACTAACTAATCAAATGCAAGACATATTTGTGGGGGACGATGATATAGGTAGCGACCACCTGCCTGTTCATGCTACATTACACGGTTGCAGCGGACCCGCAAGATACCCCACAATGAGGAGGAGGAATCTATCCAAAATTGACTGGGACCTCTTCAGAAAAATAATTCAGGTTAAAATAAACAAAAACGACCCAATGAATACCTGCGAGCTCGAACAAGCATGTACCAATCTCAGTGAAGTCATTAACAACACTCTTGATGAGTTTGTCCCAAACAGACGGTTAAACCGCGGGTCAACAGAATAACTGAAACCACACTCCAAATAATAAAACAAAAAAGAAAGGCCTTCCGTGCATACAAATCAGAAAAACTTCCAACTAAAAAGGTCGAACTTAAAGCCGTGTATAATCGCCTCCACGGCGAAGTTAAAAAAAGCAATAGCAAACGACAATCGCGTGAGATGGGAAAAAGCAACGGAAAATCTAAATGGACTCAGGGAGACTAAAAAGTTTTGGGATACTTTTAAAACCCTTACTGGACAAAAACATAAAGACGCCAACAGTAAGGCTCTAAAGATCAGCGATGGAACTATGGCCCTGGATGACAAGGCGAAGGCTAGCGCCTTTGCTGAACTTCTTAAGAAATATCATCGTCCACATAAGGGCGATAGGTTTGATGACGAGTTCAAAGAAAAAGTAAACAAATTTGTTCAAGACAACAAGACAACGTTTAACGATGCCAACTTCAGCCAAACGCCCGAGGACGGGGATGGCCATGAACTCACGGAACCGATAAGCCAAGAAGAAGTGGCTAACACAATTAAAAATGTAAGTCTTCTTCTTCCCCAGGAGGGGACGAGGTCTCATGCAAAATCCTGAAACAATGTCCCAATACTTTTTTTCGGTAGACTCACTAACCTCCTAAACTGCTGTCTCTCTAGTGGATACTTCCCAAAATGTTGGAAAGTAGCTACAGGAGTCATGTTACCCAAACCCGACAAGGATTTGAGCAACCCAGCTAATTACCGCCCAATTAGCCTAGTCAGCTGTATTGGAAAAAGTTTCGAACGGATTCTCACGACTAGACTCCGCAGCCATCTCGAATCAACCAGCTTTTTCAATAAGTGGCAAAGGGCATACAGAAGCCAAAGAGAGGGAATCGAGCATGTTTATAGACTGGTAGATTATATGAAAATGGCGTTCAGTCAAAATGAAATAGGAACCGCGCTATTACTCGACGTAGAAAAGACGTTTGACTCTGTCTGGTACAATGGCATGAGATACAAACTAGCTAAAATGGGGCTACCTACCAAAATTCTAAGGATCATATCATCATTTTTATCTGATCGAAAAATCAAAGTGAGGGTCAACCGCGAAGTGTCAGCAGAGGTAAAACTCGAAGCGGGCACTCCACAGGGTTCGGTCCTCAGCCCGCTTCTATTTATAATATATGTGAATGACATTGACAAACTAGGGAAGAACCATGTTGAACTATCTCAATTCTCAGACGACAAAGGAATGTGAACGGCCAGTAAGTCTGGAAACATAATACAAAACCGCCTGCAGGATACCATCCGCGACCTGCAAGACTGGTGCGCTCTGTGGCGCATCAAGCTAAATGCCACGAAAACACAAAGAATAACATTCTATAAAAAAACAAAGGAAAAAGCCTGTCCCTAATATTGAGCTTAAGCTTTACGATCATAAACTTGAAGCTAGTAATGAGGCAAAGTTTCTGGGATTCACCCTGGATAGCAGTCTCAATCTGAACAATCACATAAACTCAGTCACTGTCAAAGCCACTAAACGCATCAATGTCCTGAAAATGATTAGAGGTAAAAATTGGGGAGCCAATAAAGAAATTCTCCTCAATCTTTACAAATCACATATACGCCCAGTACTAGAGTATGGGGCCATAATAACAAGTGTCCTGAATAAAACCAACATTGAAAAACTACAACGGGTCCAAAATCATGCCTTGCGCGTGGCTCTACGCAAGCCCACGTGGACATCGATAAAACAACTTCACGAGATAGCAAAAATAGACACTATAGCAATGCGCTTAAAAGATCTTCAAAGCAAAACTCTAAATAGACTTCAAGACAGCGAATTAATAATAGAACTCAATGCGCATCGCGTCCTCAACAGGAAAACTAAATAATCTGGGGCGTGTCTATCGAAAGGGTTAAAGATAACATCATTGTGATGGGGTGAGCCAGGCATTCAGTGACCTAAATTTAGAACTGGCTGCGGGTGACACGATACGTACGAAAGCTTGCCTCTGTTACCAGTGGGAGTTGCAAACAGCGAGGAAAATCTCCACCTGAGATATAAATCTCGGGGAAAAAATGCTGGCTTCCCCATCCACATGTCACTGGTCGTCACGGACGGAACAGTTGTAAATTAAAAATCGAATTGCTCTAATTTCCAGCTCTCTATTATCTTTTCTACCTCCTCTATCTCATCAGACACACGACCAAACTGAATGACAAACTATGAAGGATTGAAACAATCCTCATGCAAAGATGTGCAGAAAACCAAACAGACCAAGGCAAGGATTGAAACAATCTTGCCAGCAAACAGCCCCTTTAAGGGCTTTTTTCTTTTTTTGTGGGTGTGTGCTTGGGGGGGGCGGGGGGGGTGTGTTGGAGGTCATTTGGAATTCCCGAAGGATAACCAGATACCTCAAAATCGCATACGGCATCCTATCTCCCAGAAGGCTTGATGGATGACTCCCGGTTTTTTCAAACAGTTGGAGCTTTCTCCACTCCTTTTTTGTAACCGCTATGGTCATATACCGGGGCCGCTACCAAACCGGCGTTGCTGTTTGGTTTTCTTTTTCCCTTAAAATTGCCATCGCACAACATTATATTATGGCTCGCCACCATGGTGGGACTCAAACCTCTATCATCGCCAAGCTGGAACCGAATAGAGCCCACTCTCTAATAGTCTTAATGGCGTTGAGGGATTGATCTTTGACAATCTATCACTCTAATGCAAACTGCCGGGAATTCTAACCGCGTGCATACCCCTTCAGACCCCATCTGAGGCAATAGGAAAGCTAGGCATGTGTGATCCAAGATCCAAGTGAAATAAAATAAGGCTAACCGGGTCGCAAGGGATTTGTAAATCCCACACCGTCCCTGCGCGCCTTCGGCGCGCTAAAACCTTTCATTCATTCATTCAACATATTACATTTCAAAATGGCTAATGCTCAAGTCAATACCTTTTTCGTTCCCAATAACCGCGGTGGAAGAAATTTGGTCTTCAATTCATATAATTTCAGCATAAAAAGTAGAAGAAATGACACAATTCACTGGCGTTGTTGTGTCAGTACTTGTCGTGCCACAGTAAATACAAGAAATGACCTTGTAACTTCTTTTAGTAATCAACATAACCATGAAGCAGATTATTCAAAGATTATTGCTGATACCGTTATGACAGAGCTCAAAGCAAAAGTAAAAGATTGCAGCAGACCCATATCTTCTTTGTACCAAGAAGAACTTGCAAGTAAGTAACTTTTTATTTAAATTTTATATACTTATTATATGTATTAGGCCGCCTTGCGACTAAGGCCCAATATAAGCGGCCGAACGACTATCAGGTAGGTTCTAATAGTTGTTGAAACTTAGCCTATGCAATGGGGAGGCAGGGCCTTGGATCATGGTATTCTGATCATTCACATTCAAAATGACTATAATAGGGATATAGTGATAGAGTGAGTGATAGAGTGAGTGAGATGGTCAGTGAGTGACGATACACTATAGGTAGTTTTAACAGACCCTTGTTTTCTTTTTCAGACTTAAGAGCTGAAAGCACAGACAGCGAGATACTGTCCAGGTTGCCAACATTCTACTCTTCAAAGACCGCTCTTTACAAAGCCAGAGCTAAAACCCGACCAACTTTACCAAAGTGCCGGAGCGACATATCTCTGCCTAAGGCCTACACAAAGACGTTTACAGGGCAAGATTTCCTACTTGCTGAAGATGGAGATTCAAATAGAATCTTAATATTTGCCACTGATGAGAACATTGTGCATCTTTCTAGGGCTCCAGTCATCTTCTATGATGGAACATTCGACAAAGCGCCAAAAATATTCCACCAGATTTATAGTATCCACAACCATTGCACTGCCATTTGTTCCTGTCAGGGATATATCTGACGCTTGGTTTGAGATCCTTGAAGAAGCTGCAGTGGGCGACAAAATTACAAAATTTACAGACTATGTTAAAACATATTGGGTGGAGGGTAGCCATGGCCTTGCAACGTGGAACCATTTTGAGACTGTGGGACCGAGAACAACCAACCATGTTGAAGGTTTGCATAGAAAATTACAGCTGTTCATAACCAGTTCTCAGCCAAATATATTTGCATTCATTAGGGAGTTTGCGATTTCAAACGTGTACGGGTACGGGTACGTGTAGCTACACGTACCCGTACACGTTGGGATTTGAGAAAAATTGAGTTGCGAAACGACTTTTTAATTAACGTGTACGTGTACGGGTAACGGGTCAGTAACTCTGTGAGTTCAGGTCATTATGTTGTTGACCAACAATGGCTTCCTCAGATCTGCTGATGTTCGGTGCGATTGAAGACGACGTAGAATTAGTGTTGTTATCCACAACTGATGAATTTTCAGCTTCTAACATTAGGTTTCATTACCCAAGCTTTGACTTGCCACGATTTACAAATGATGAATGCCGCCAAATGTTTAGGTTTGACAAGGACGGTTTAGCCAAGTTAACAATCACATTCCAATTACCCCAATCAATCGTTTGTGAGAATGGCACCGTTGTATCTGACACAGAAGGGTTGTGCATCATGCTGCGCAGCCTTGTATATCCAATTATTTCATAACACCATGTGGCAACCCATGTAAAACCCGGGTTTTTTTTGCCGGTTGGATGCTACCCGCTCCAAATATACTCCATACCAAATATCAATGACCTGATACGTACAGATTTAGCAAAAGTTGCGTTTGATTTTTTTTTATTTTGTATTTTGAGGCCCATGCATGGGCCACATTTTTTCCCGCTAAATGTGCCCCAAAGGGATCAATTTAAATAGACCTGAAAATCCTACTTACAGTGATGCCATATATCAAATATGAAGCATTTGAGGCAGTGGTTTAGAAAAAAACAGATTTTTAAATGTTTTTTTCTATTATCCACAGTGTTAAAAAAATGCGGACTCAGTATTTTTTCGAAGTCCAGAAGCTGTATTCTACGACAAAACTAATGACATTTTTTACTATTCCTTTCTGTTGGTTGGTTCCAAAGAAGCTTCACACCAAATAAGAAATCTCAGTGCATTGTGGTTTTGGAGAAGTGGGCGTTTATCAAAAAAAATTTCTATTTTTAGCTGCCGCGGTTCCCACGGGGCTACTGGAAATTGTTGGGGGCATAAATACTTATGACCCATTAATATACTTCATAATAAATTTGGTTCAAATCGGCCGCTCGGTCAGAAAATATAAATTTTTGGCGGGGCAAAAATACTTGTCCCTCCCATAACGACGGTAAATATTGCCCCTCGAACTTCTCTTAAACAAATTGGGTTCTACACCCCAAAGGGAAGCAGCATAACGGTCTCTGCTACCGCTGGTTCAAGAGATGTTTTACCAATTGGCGCACTTTGGCCCCACCACCCCCCCCCCCCCGCCTCCTCAATACGAGCAAAAATATTATTTTAAAAAATGCCCCTATATAACCGCTACTCAAGTGAAATTTCATTAAAGTGTTCCCAAACATCACCTTCACGACGGACGACGGACGCGCGACGGGCAAAAAGTGAATAGAATAGCTCACCCTGATTTTCAGTCAAGTGAGCTAACACGCCACTTGCCAACAGCCACAGAGAATGACTAAACGCAAGCCAATGATTGAAACTTGTCTGGCTAGGACAAGTGTTTGACTCCCTAAATAAGGAAATAAATATGTCCACAACCAGCCCACAACAAGGGCATGTGGTGTATGTGAGGGGTCATAAGGTGGGCGTGTGAATGTATTCTGGTTGCTGTATTTAGTCATCGGTTCTCCCAAAGGGAGACTGAATTGCCAACCTTTCATTCTGTAAGCTAATGGATGATTCCAGCTTTTACAAACCGTCACATTGGTCTGTTTTGGTGGCGTTCTTTCCATTTTGTAACCGCTATGGAAATCATGCTGGCGCTGCTCCCAAAGCAGCGTTCTGTTTGTGTTTTTCTTCTCTCTTTAACGAAGATTGTTTTGCGGCATTGATTAGATGCCACGACTTCATCCCAATAAACGCATCACACCTGTGTGTGTCTCGGCACCTAGCAAATGAACCACTGGTCGATTGGAATCCTTATGGTAGCTTGGTGAGCCAGGCTGTATAAATCTCACATCCTAGAATAACGTGGCTGGTGGGGGCTGGCCCTCCGGTAAACGCATTCAATGCAATGTGCAATCTCTTTTCACGAGCTGGATCTTGGTTGCTATCCGGCCTCCTTGGTTCTGTCTGACACTATAAATCCAATGATAGCCATTCGGTTCGCAATGGTTTTAAAATCCCACGTCGTACCTGCGCCCCTTTGGCACGTGAAAACTATTTTTGTTTTTTTTGTTTTGTTTTTGTTTTGCTCTCCTTATGCTTATGCCTTGCTCTCTACCTTTCAGCAGGTCCCTGCTACAAACACCTTCCATCGGAAAGCCATTACTCAGTGACGTAGCCGGGCCTGGGAGAGCCCCCCCCCCCCCCCCCCACACACACACCCACGTCATGACCCGCCCCCATTTAAAATGAAGCGCGCATTTAAAAACACAAAAACAAACAGGGTATAAATAATTTTGAAACAAACAGGGTATATAAAATAATTTTCAAAAATAATTCAGTAGTTCGATTGTTATCAATGGGGGACTTGAATCTCCCTGGGGAGAACCTCCTGATTATCCACATTGGGAGGGGCACCCTTCCCATACTCCTCATCTCAGTGTTGTGCACTTTGGGATCTGCCTCCGGCTCAGTAATCAACTTACGTGCCCCCCCCCCCCCCCCCCATATTGTTCCTATTTCACAACCATCGTAGTAAGCCATCTGATTCAATCGAACTTCCCCACTACTAAATCAATTCGCCACCCCCCCCCCCCCCCCCGCACACGAAAATAAATAAATTGAGAATAAAATAATCAAATACATGATAGTGACCGTTCATAGGCATAGTGGCAACGTAACAGAAACATCCTCGTGTGATAATTCATCGTTGAAAGAAAGGGAAAATATATTCTCCAAGACTGTTCGAGAAAACAGCTGCGTTTTAGATCTTAAATATTCAATCCACAACAAACACAACAACAATTTCCCCTTGATATCCGCGAGGAAGTCTTCCAGAACACAAGGATCACAACGAGAATAACCTGTTATATTATATATGTAGAGAGAAAATGAAACCATTATTATTTAAACAAATCCATATCTTCCCGTTCGTCGAAACTTGTAAACCTACTTCTACACGTTGGATAAAAACGTGTACGTGTGGAAGTAAGCGAACTTTATGATGTTGTCGACAAAATTTTCGTATACCCGTACACGTACACGTAATGACTTTTCCTGACCAAAACGAATTATTTCGTGATTAATGCCAGTGTTGACATGTCCTTGTCACAACAAAATTAAACTAATTTGTTTCACAAACACGCTAATTATTTCGATTGTTGCAATTAGAAAGCTTCTAGGAACCACGGGATTGTAGCTGGCACAAATTTGTGCATTCAACTGAAACACATTTTGTCTTTTTAAATCACTGGAATTTTCAAATTTCAACCCGGCAGTTTTACGTGTAGCAAACGTGTAAGCGTGTGCAAGAAGTGTGACGTACTTCACAAATTATCTGCTACACGTACTCGTACCCGTACACGTTTAAAATCGCAAACTCCCTATTGACTTCATTAAAGAGGAACAAGCATACCAGGACGTGTCAATGTTACAGATTGCAAGCGGAGGAAAATCCCGACCCAGACGGAGACGTTACCAGGTTGACGAAAGACTACAAAGATACAAGAACACATACACTGCAAATGAACTTAATATTTTAGAATATTCAGACATTGTTGCCCATTGTGTTGGATATTAGTTATTTTTCATATTTTATAAAACAGTGCTGTGGTTTTTATAAATGTTGTTCAAAAAAATTAAATTAATTTCATCTAAAATTCAACTTTTGTTCCATGTATAACAGTGCTGTGGTTTTTATAAATGTTTGTTCCTTGTATGTTTTAAATATCACATAGAAACAACGGTGCTATTGTAATTTTTCCCAATATTCCTGTCAATATTATTATGCTATTTGTCAAGTTTAATTTATTATAAAAACAGTGCTTGATTGAACGGATCAATATATAAATATATTTCACTCTACTTGCGTTGTTCATCTCTGATACAAGCTGTAGTCGGCATTTCTTTCTTTTTGCGGATTATTCACACCTTATCAAGAATAATAACTGCTGGGAAAGGTGGAACATCCCGTGGAGCTTAGGTAATCTATTTATCAAATAAGTGTTTACACAAACAAGATAATCCTCATAACTGAGTACTTTGAAAATATCTCGGTACAATATTAACCTAAACACATTGTATATTTCAGAAACAGGAACGAGATTTTTGAATTTGAATTCTTGAATTTTCATTTTAATATTTAAATCACTGGCAGAGTAGCTTGTTTACGTCACAGATATCATGGGGGAAGACAACATCTGGGGTCCCAATGGGCTTTGGGAACAGAGGGGGTGGGTCTCCCACCTTGTGTATTATGGTAGACACGCCACATATATCATGGAGGAAGCCGCCATCTTGTCATCCGCCATCTTGGGCCCCAATGGGCTTTGGGTACAGGGAGGGAGAGGGAGCCCTCCCACTTTGTGTATTATGGTAGAAACGTCACAGATATCATGGGGGAAGACGCCATTTTGTCATCCGCCATCTTGGACCGCCATCTTGGGTCCCAATAGGCTTTGGGTACAGGGAGGGAGGGGAGCCCTCCCACTTTGTGTATTATGGTAGACACGTCACAGATATCATGGGGGAAGTCGCCATGTTGGGCCGCCATGTTGGGCCCCAATGGGCTTTGGGTACAGGGAGGGAGGGGGAGCCCTCCCACTTTATGTGTTATGGTAGCCACGTCACAATTATCATGGGGGAAGCCGCCATCTTGGGCACAAAGAGGGTATGTATGGCCTAAAAGGGCTCTGGGCACGGGAGGGGCGCCTAACAGGTTTTAGGCACGAAGGAGGGTGCCTAAGGGGCTCTGGGCGCGGGGAGGGTGAAGATGGCCTAACGGCCGTGGGCGCAGGGAGATGTGGGGAGCCTAAAAAAAGGCTTGGGCGTTTTGGGCGCGGGGTCATTGCGCGGGGTCATTGGCCCCGGGGTCCGGTTAAACCTACATGAAACCGACATCTCCTACTACTTCGGGCGCCTCACCCACCACCTCCCCCCGCCCCCCTTCGAAGTGGCGTCCATATGTGTACGCAACTGCGTTTTTGCGTTCCGGTTTCTACGCCCTTGAAAAACAACGTAGATGATACAGATGAACGAACCAACTAAAAAACTAAAAAAGTACAATGATGTTTAAAAAACCTTTACTTACAAATTTTCATTTGGTTAAGAAATGATGAACATCACAGCGTGGTTGCCATTAACATCACAGCGCCGTTGCCACTTTTCACAACTGGGTGGTTCACTTTGACGGGCTGTGTTGGGGTTATTCTGCATCCGGGATCTGCCGGTGTAAGTTTTTTAAATCGAAGGGATATTTTTTAGGCTACGAGGGCCATTTCCTGGCGTCGGAACAATGGGGCGTCACCTTAGTAGGTGATTTTGAGTCGAGTGGCGATGCACAGAAGTTGTACCCAGGCATTTTGTGAGCCGTATTATTCGAAGAGAGATAATATCTGCTACGTGAAAGTAAGCTGGTTGGGATTGGTAAACTTCAGTCTAATTGCTGAAGTAAAAAGATGTGTTTCTTACCTCTCCATTTGAATGAAAATTGATAAAATCAGCCGCAGCGATGACTTTTCACATCAAAAAACACGTCACAGCGCCCGAACAGAACATCACAGCGTCGAATTGCACGTCACAGCGTGAGACCGATTAGTAGGTGTGATACTACTGCGTATGTGGAAATACTGCCCACCCGTGAAAAGTCACCAATCCACAGGGGCCGTAAAGTATTTCGCAAATGTAAGTAAAATGGTTGGTGACGGCGTACCACATACCGATTCTGACTTCACAGTATTCCTAAAAGGGAACCATCCTAATAACTTTTTCGTTGCCTCAATTACCAAACATGAAATTATCCCAACAACTCGTACAATTTCGGAGAAAACTACTCCGGCTTCAACAAGATTTCCAGCCATGGTATGAAAGTAACAACATCTGAATCGCACAGTCCCTATACAACATATTTAACCAATCGTTTTCCAAACTGAAATTAGCTAAGGTAGTTTCTATCTTCAAGAGTGGTAACGCGCTAGAGCCATAGCAGATTTATAGAAAATGTATAGTTCATGAACTATCGAGTAACCTTCCAGGGAATTCATAATTCCACACATTTTCTTGGGAGGTCCTCAAGCTTAAAAAAACTAGCATGTTATTTTATGGTAGGTCTCCAGCCCTTGATCCCAAGCACTTTTCAGATTTGTACACTTTTTCTCATTGTATTCAGTTTCAGTTTCTCTTTATTGCATTAATCATTTACATGTTTGTGGCAAACAAAAACATAATATTCGAATACATAATAATAATAGACATTAACATGAAGCACAGTTTGAACAATTTGAGTTGTCTGAGAATAAAATAGTCTGTGTAGTGCTCTGGACAAGTGGTAGAGACCATCTGTGAATTTCAGGTTATTTTTTCCTTTAGTCATGGCAGTCTTCGACACTGCACTTTATGATAAAAATCAAAGATTTTCCTCGCGGTGTACATGGAGCGGTTATGGAACCCATTCCCAATGCGAGGAAGTCTTTCCCAATTACCTTCTACGTTTTACCAATTCCAGAATCCACAATCATCATAAGCTCTTAGTGTCTGGAAAATTCTATCGTACCACAACTTTATAATGAAGTGACATGAGTCTACTCTCGAAAATCAGTTGGGTTAAAAATTAAACACAATCAACTGGGTTGAGTGAATATGAACCCAATTGGGTTCAAATTTACTCAACCCATTTGATTTGGGTTGATTTTTGACCCAACTGAATTCAGAGTGTATATGGTCAACCAAGACTTAACTAGAAACTTCTGTCAGGTTAGTTTTATCATTGTCTGGAAGACACCTGCCCATCACTCCAGGCAGAAGTACCTGTTTTGTGGTGTTCAAATTATGCCCAAACGGTAAAGCATTTATGACAGATGAACATCAAGTCTGGAAATTAACTCTGGCTATGGTGTCTCAATTGCATGTTAAAACGCTCATCTCCACAAGTTTCTACTTTATTTTGTTATTATTGACTTTTGATATTGTTTGTGAGATGTACATTGTTGAATAAATTTCATTTCATTTTCATTTCAATCTGCAGCTGTGTACACGTATATAAGGAAGTACTTATCTGAGGATTTAACAGTTAACCCTTTACCCAACGAATCGGCCACATCCTCCCGCGTAATTTTCAAATTAAGCGGTTGAAAAAATATAATTTTAACTAACTATATCATGTAACCACTCATTGGAACAGGCTCGTCGAGCCCGTTCCAATGAGGGGGTCACATGATATGGTTTTGATTTTCTTTGAAAAAATTTAAAAACAATACTTACAATACTTAAAATAATAACTTTTGATATCCTGTGCTTTGGGTAAAGGGTTAAATTGAAAAAGAAACAGGTTATCATATTTACTTGGTAACAAGCTGTATATGGTAGCTTCGGAAATTTATAACAGCATTCACACATTTATTATACGCATCATGGAGGTCCGCACTCGTGCTATCTTTGACTGTAAAAAAAGATAGGCGTTTAAAAATTTTATATCGTACGTTACCCAACAGCTTACCCAATTTGACAGAAACATCATCAATATTTTTACTAACACATGCATAGGCGGACTGGGTCAAGAAAAGTAACCGGGAATGCATCAAGGCGGTCCCGACTCTGGAGAAAATGTTGATGTTTCGAACTGAACGAACGTTGATTCCTTGAATATGAACGATCAATGGTAGTCCACAAAGATAACATTTCGATGCCATTTCTGTGTCATCTTCATCACTCATTCGGCAAGAATGATATAAACAGGAGGTGTGGGAGTGCGCGAACCCGTCGAAACGACCATAGTTGGGGGAAAATTTCGATTTTGCAAATGAAAAGACGCTGTTTCCTTGCATCTGAGCGGTCAGTGGCAGACTAGATTCCTGACAAGTCGAAACGATCTCGCCACATGGAGAGCATTTCAATACACCGGCATTCTATGCAATCAGATCCATTTCGCCTGTTGGGAGTTTTCAAGAAATCTCGAGCACCAACAGGTGTTGGGCAATTTTGAGGGCCTCAGGCGCCACCTAGTAGGGGTGGCCCTCCGGGAATTTTCCTAGTGGACCATACGGCCAGTCGGCCTCTGAATATATGTACATACAGGGTACAGGTACTATTGGAGGGTGGATACCAGAAGAATACCATGCGTGACGATAAGGAAATATAAGTTTTCACAAGAGCCTGAAAGCCGGAGTGAAAACTTATATGTCCTTAAAACTCAGGGTGGAGATAATGTTTTTACTAAATCAAAACAGTGGATAGTCGTTTTTATATTTTGGTTACGATGTTTTAATTCCAATTAATGAACCCAAACGCCAAAAACATGCATTGATTTCGCTCAAAACTAACTGTGATATGCGCGTCACTTCAGGTGAGATTTTCTGTTCTGTCAAACCACCTTTCAATGGCCATGAAACATATCTTATAAAGTAGCATATAATCAAATCGACTATGTGCTGAAAATAATGAACCAGTTTCATTCGTGTGCGATGATATAAGAAAAAGAGATCTTTAAAGGTTAAAGAAACTTTGGAAAAATAATTTACCGAAGAGTTTTCCTTTTCATAAAAAACATACTTTGTCTTTTGAGGTCTCAAGCGAATACCAGAGAAGAAGAAACGAAGAAACTACAGAAATAAGACCAGTATATTTGTTTGTTTGTTTCTGAGTTTAAGTTCATTTTCACAATATGTGCTTGTATCATGGCCACAGAACAAGTATTTATGTTCCAAAACGACTACAATACTAACCCTCTGATTGGACGAGAGCTCGCCTAGTTTTTTCAACATTTACAGCTTCAGTAGCATAATTTATGTTACAGTTTGACGTCACCACGCGAATTATTTGTGATGAGGTCGCCGGTTTCGCAATTATTTCATCGACGGAGTGACTTGTAAACGGTTTCATTTTTCTAGACTTTCCAAAAGACGATGTTCCGAATGAAGTGTTGTTTGAATTACAAATTAGTTTACGATTTGAACTGATAGGGAATGATCGCGAGCTTTATCGCATATATTGATAATCTGTCAATCACGTAGCGGAGTACACGAGGGGTTTATTTACTAAACATGTTATCGTTAAAAGTTGCATTGTTTATTTCACGATGTGAGTTTTGGGCTCTGGTTGGGAACTTATTTGAACATATACGTTATTGTGATGAATTGACAGTAGCATGGTCTGGGGTTTGCGGCTCGGAGATTATGATCGACCTCGACGCCCCGAGTGCCGATTGAACATAAGCTACAAGCCGCAAACCTCAGACCACATTACGGTCATTTCAACGCAATAACTTATGTTTTCCACTTTGGAGGACTCACACCACTAATTTAAAAAATTCTATGGGACACTCATTGGACACATATAAAAGAATGTCACCACCTGCGCCAACTTATGGGAGGGTTAGGGGCCTGTGAAACTCCAATTTCGGATATAATCGAATCCCGAATCAAATCAGGCACCAGATTGCGAATCGAATCGAATCCCGAATCGAATCTCAGCGTTTTTCATGTAGTGGGTATTGCTCCTTCTTACAACAGTAATATTGTCAGTCTCCGCTGAAGTAGTGTGTGTAACGGCGACTCGTGTGAATGAAGAAACAAGCGGAATATTTCAGAA
Source organism: Pictodentalium vernedei (assembly GCA_031216915.1). Classification (NCBI taxonomy): domain Eukaryota; kingdom Metazoa; phylum Mollusca; class Scaphopoda; order Dentaliida; family Dentaliidae; genus Pictodentalium; species Pictodentalium vernedei. The sequence continues at coordinate 321,157,203 of CM062297.1, forward strand.
CTGAATCAGTTTTATTTAGGAAGCGGAACCCATTTGAAGTCTTCTTCTTTCATTAGGTCCAGGAGACCTGGTGATAGAAGAACAATTCAAGAGGAGACAATTTGTAGGATTTTGACAACGTCTAGACGATTATAAAATATTCGAATCTGCACAACTGAAATTGAATCGAATCATGGGAACTATTTCGAATCGAATCGAGATTCGAAGCTTCGCAGGGTCCTAGGGAGATGTTGATGAAGTTGCTATAAGTGAACACTGTTCAACAGAAAAAAAACTTCTCGAAAATTTTAAATTTCCCGATGCCTCGAAATCCCCGATCGTTTTTTGAAGAATATACTTTGATGTCTGTTAAAAATGAATATCTTGATGGTGTGCACATTTTGCGTGGCAATGTAAATTGAATATTTACAACACAAGTGTGGAAATTAGAAAGTTGTACAGTGTTATTAGTTTTCGTGCGAGTGCACCGGAATGGTGCTTGATGAAGGGAAAGCTGTTACGCTGTCGAGTACAGGGGGCTTAACATCTGGGGGATGTGACACCATCATCACCCCCGCACTCCCCCCCCCCCCCCCCCCACCAAAGAAAAAACATCAACAAGGAAAAATCTCACGATCATGGATTTCGTCGGGCAGAGGTTTGGCAAGACATTATGGAATACGACGTTGGGAGTAGACGTCCTTCCTTGCCTGACGAAAACATACTCACGCTTTGGTGTACTCAGTTGAGCAAAATCTCTTGCTTGCTCGACAAAAACTTACAAAAATCAGCTGGGTTAAAAATCAACTCAAGTCAACGGGGTTGAATGAATATGAATATTCACTTAACCCAGTTGACTTGGGTTGACTTTTCACTTATTAGATTTTAGAGTGCAGATTAGAAAGTTCAATAAATCCCCGACTCGATATATCGGTAGAATTCCAAATCCAGACAGAGAGTAACTTATAACAAATAATTTTTATGCCCACGACCTATTGAAAGCACCCAGATGGTCAGGTACCTTTACCTAGCTGGTGTGTAATCGACAACACTTTCATAAAAACTCTAATATATTGCCTGCCGTGTAAGTATTTTATTAACGGAAAGTATATTTGTAGCGTATAAGTCTTTTATAAAAGCAAATAGGTATGTTCCAAATAGTTGGGCGATATGACCAGGCCGCCGGGTAAGGACGCCCGGGACACCCAAAAATATTTGTTACTTACGGTCTTAATGGAGTAACATCTTTCGAGTCATTAAACCTCATGGGTTGGGAAGTGTTTCCGCGTTGATTTACTTGACGCCAACTTACGGGGTCAGTTTGTGTAACGATGTTTTTCGAAGACGTTCCGGCAATCCAGTTTTATAGAGATCAATGACTCCCGCCCGAGAAGGTGTTTACCAGGGGCCAGTACTATAAACGTTCTCCAATTGTACTTTCCATAACTGCATTTTCTGCCTGTGAACAAAAGTAAATGGCGTGCGCCATCAGCTATTCAAAAGACGTAACAATTTACCTACCGATAGATTGTCACATTTTTTAAAACGCTAATTGTTAATTTCGATCGTTTATAGCCATGTGTAGGAAATACAATTCTGGAAAATACATTTGTAAAAGGTTCATACATGCAGTATTGGCTCCAGGTCCCAGAGTAAAGCAGGATGTGTCTACCGCAGTGAACTAATACTGCTTTACCCCGGGTTCCCACGGAACATGGCACTAGTATGTATATGTCGCATAGGCATTATGCGTTTTTAATGATATGTCAATGGATTTACAAATAGAGCCAATGGTGACAGAGACGCCCGAAACGTTCAAAATACTGAAGTTGAAATGCGTGTTTTTCTGTCGCGTGATCTAACCTTTCCCAACCATTAAACTCATACTGTAAATATACAGAACCACACGTACGTTTCAATGGGTTAAGAATTAGTTCACTCGATGCTGCCTTCGGCTCTCGTGATATCCTGGGCCAAAGCAATCTCATGCGATTCTGTTAAAAAGCAGGTTAGGGTTGGTACCCCACCACCTAATAATGATGCCTTCAGCTCTCGTGATGTCCTGGGCCAAAGCAATCTCATGCGATAATTCTTTACACATTCAAACGTATGTGCGGTTCTGTATTAATCACACACCTCCCATGTAACAACCAGTCTCTACGAAACTTGAACTAAAAGCACTTTTCAACTGGATAATTTCCATGTTTCCTCCGTCGTCAACACATCATTATTAGGTGGTGGAGTACCAATGCTAATCTGCTTTTTAAGTGTTACGGCATTCAATTGGCTCTCGTGATATCCTGTTCCAAAGAAATCTCATGCGATTCTGTTAAAAAGCAGGTTAGGGTTGGTACCCCCCACCTAATAATGATGTCTTCGACTCTCGTGATATACTCGGCCAAAGCAATCACATGCGATAATTCTTAACCCATTCAAACGTATGTGCGGTTCTGTATTTATCACACACACCCCATGTAACAACCAGTCTACACGAAATTGAACTAAAAGCACTTTTTAACTGGATAATTTCCACGTTTCCTTCGTTGTCAACAAGACATTATTATTAGGTGGTGGGGTACCAACATTAATCTGCTTTTTAATTTTTATGGCATTCAATTGGTTGAAACCAACTGACGCCGATCACTGTCACGGTTACGATGACTGAACTTCAAATAATGACTAAACTGCGGAGCAAAACACAACAAAATGTTTGTACATAGCTAACAAGTTTAGCACACCCCATCATTATATGACCAGTTGTCGAAAGTATTTGTCAAGGAACAAACAGTCGGAATGTTACTTTTATTTTGTAAATTGTTGACTCGAATCTGATTGTTTAAATATCCCGGGTAAACAAATCTAAATGAGGAATTTGGAATTTCCAAGCGATCTCGACTCCGGTGCATTCGTCCAATCATTTACGATTTACGTTCAATTATTTAGACGGGTTTCTTGTCTGTTTAAGTTGGAAACGAAATTGAATCCGTTTTGTATCACCACATGTGCGATACAGCTTTATTTTTATCGTATAGGCAAAGCAGTGGAAATCCCATGTTTTACATTAATAAGTGTATGATAAAAAAGGTAAAACAGATAATTCAACATTTCGGAAGTAGAATGTCATTGTGGTTATATTGCATATCGATCGTTGCTGCCTTGTCGAGTATTAATCCGGGCAATTATCGAAAGAGACCTCCCAAAACCCACCCTCAGCAAATTAACAAGATAGCACCGTTAGGACGTCACCAAAGAATGAGACTGATCAGTCAAGTCATTCTTGCGTGAACTGATGGAAACCGAAATCAACAGGGCAGCCGTGACAAGATCAATATGGCTCCCGTGGTCGCCATATTGAATATCGAATACGAAAAAATGTCGAAAGGATTCTTTCACTACCCAACCCCAACACACCACCAAGCGATGAGACCGATCAGCCAAGCCATCTTGAGATATTTGATGAAGACCAAAATCAGTATGGCTGCCTTGGCAAAATCAATGTGGCTGCCATAGCAACTCAAATTAAATAACGTGTAAAGACAGTTATTGAAGGAACCTTCTACCAACCATTCTCAACACAACATCAATACATTTCAGTGAATCACATCCGTTAGGAACATCCTGGTGAAGACGGTTTGGGGTTGAGTGGTGGAAATTAAAATCATCATGGCTCCCAGGGAGAATTCAGTATGGCTATCGTGGGTATGGAAGACGGACAATTGTCAAAAGGAACCTTCCACTACAAACCTCAATTCATCACCAAGTCATGACACGTATCATCCAAGGCATTCATGAGTTACCTGACGGAAACCAGAATCAAAATGGCTGCCGTGGGCACCATGATGAATATTGAATTCAATCAATTATCGAAAACATCCTTACACTACCCACCCGCTACACTTCACCAAGAGATACGAATGGTTAATAAAGACGTTGTCTTTCTTTTTTTGGGTTACTTGATGCAAAACAAAAGTTTACAAACAGACGAACGACGTACGGACGGAAGACACCGTTTCGACATAATGACCCATCCGTATTAGAGATCGAGGACATAATGAGAAATTAGAGATTTAAGTTATCAACAGTATGCCTAATGGTATTAGGTATTTGGCCACTGGGCGGGTATACATCTATCTAGACCTCTGTTGCACAGTCAAAAAGAAACTTGAGAATCAGAAATTCATATTTATGTCACTAGTCTGATTAAAATGCTATCAAAAACATAATATACATAAACTTGCTGCACTTCGCTGAGATTCACGAGAACGTTTCTTTTTCAAATTTCCTGAGTGCTTCTGCAGAACAGCAGACTCCCCCGATGTGCCATTAAGCCAGAGTTTTGGGGTGTTTTTCTGTCCTCAAGCGTGGTAAGGTGCAAGAGCCATAGCAGATTTGTAGAAAATCTATAATTCATTAAACACTGGGTAACCTTCTCGATAATTCGTAATTCTACACATTTTCTGGGGAGGTCCTCAAGCTTCACATAAACTTGCAGTTTACTTGATGGTAAGTCCCCACGGATGGATCACAGGCACCAGTCATCCCCTGAACACGTTTTCTCAGTGTTTACTCTCTTTGAATATTAGGAGAACAAAAGTCTGTGTATTGCTCTAGACTGGTTGCAGAGACAATTGTGAATTTCAGCCCATTTTCACTTTCAGTCGTGACAGTGTTCGTAACTGAACTTTATGATGAAAAGTTTTTCTCAGAGATGTTCTTCGTGGTTCACATGGAGTGGTTACAGAACCCATTCTCTATGCGAGTAAGTCGACACTTTTCATAATTTCCACTTACTTTTTACCAATTCGCAAATCCGCAAATCATCATTAACCCTTAATGCCTATTCTACGGTACCACAGCTTTTATACAGACAGTCAGGACTTGACTAGAAACTAGTCAGGGTAATGTTGTCATTGTCTGTCTGGAAGACTTCTGCCCACCACTCCAGGTATAAGTATCAATTTTGTGGTGTCAAAATTTGAATAAATTCGAATTAGGCCAAAAAGGTAAGACAATAGTGACAGATGAACATCAAGTCTGGAAAACGTTCCATATCATGGATAACAGGATAATGTGACGTCACGTGCATTTCTTTTTTAAGAAACCAATAAGGCCCCACAAAGTGGATCTTCTTTTTCTCGGGCCATTTTTGTAATATTGCGTGGTTGCGGGTAGTTTTTTAATTTTTTTTTATTAATTATTACTTTGCCATCAAAAGTACATGTTCTTGGTTTGTTTTAGGCCTCATAATCTACACAACAGCATGGGTGGTGGTGTAATCATCCTTTGGATGCTGCAGTGCTTTGCAATGCTAAAGCATTGCAAAGCCGTGTTGCACTCAAGAGACACAATTATCTATTTTATTAACTTGGGTAAAATATTTTTATATTTTTGAAGCTTGCATTGTCTATAAAAGCAGACTATGCGGCAGCCAAAAGGACTATGCGCGAGGGCATGAGAAAGTGATTTTTAACTTTTTTAGGCCTAAACAATAACTTTGTAGATAATGCAATACAGCTCTTTTTTGCTTATCGACCTTTAAACAGTGATAAATCTGAATAATGTTAACTCACCAGTCTCAAAAACCTTCGACGAGCTCTCAACCTTTTCAATAAAACGCCTATCACATGGCAGCATGTACGTCCTCATCAGATTCAAAAAATCCTGTTTATCTGAAAATAAACAAACCAAAATAATAATACAGATCCTGTCAGACAGCAGATTCCATCACCTACATTCACCCTTGAATACTTCTATCGCGTGGTCTGCCCCAGTTTCCTACCCTTTCAGAATTTAAAACCGGTCAGGAAGAATCAACAAAATACACATAACATCCCGGAAGTGATTCCGGGTGTACGAAGTTGAAGGTGTATATTTTTCTCATATGTGGTCATTACAACGTTCGTGTAATATATATATATATGCAATGCAGATGAAATCAGTGAGAAGCAATCTCTTTTTCAAATTTCCTGCTTACGGTACAGAATACAGAATTCGGCACTTCTGTTATGCATTTTTTAGGATGAAAGACTCTGACGCTGATGGGGATCGAACCACTGCCTTGATGGTGCCGCAGAAATGTCCTATAATCAAGGCAGTGGTTCGATCCCCATCGGCGTCAGAGTCTTTCATCCTAAAAGATGCATAACAGAAGTGCCGAATTCTGTATTCTGTACCGTAAGCAGGAAATTTGAACAAGAGATTGACCTGCTAGCATGCCTTTATTTGGGCTTGTCGGTAGTCGAGTGGTCTATGGCGCTGGTCCAGTTTCGCTAGGCGATTGGGGCCGCAGAAATGTGCTCTCATCAAGGCAGTGGTTCGATCCCCATCGGCGTTAGAGTCTTTCCTACTAAAAATGCATAACAGAAGTGCCGAATTCTGTATTCTGTACCTTAAGCAGGAAATTTGAAAAAGAGATGATTGATTCTCACTGATTCCATCTGCATTACATGGTATAATTTATTGTAAACAACCAATTCTGAGGGATACCGAGTAATATCGTGTGAACTGTGCCAGTTCCATGGACGCTCGACCTGCTAGCATGTCTTTATTGGGGCTTGTCGGTAGTCGAGTGGTCTATGGCGCTGGTCCGGTTTCGCTAGGCGATTGGTGTCGCAGAAATGTGCTCTCATCAAGTCAGTGGTTCGAACCCCATCGGCGCCAATGTCTTTCATCCTAAAAATGCATTACAGAAGTGCCGAATTCTGTACTCTGTACCTTAAGCAAGAAATTTGAAAAAGAGATTGATTCTCGTCGATTTCATCTGCATTACATGGTATAATTCATTGTAAACAACTAATTCTGGGGGATACCGAGTGATTTCGTGTGAACTGTGCCAGTTCCATGGACGCTCGACCTGCTAGCATGCTTTTATTGGGGCTTGTCGGTAGTCGAGTGGTCTATGGCGCATGCAAGAAATAGGAGGGAAAATGACAGGAAGGAAACTACTGGTCGTGAACATATTTTTTTCAGGGAATTCCAAAAGAAAACACACAAATAGTCAATTGTAATATTTAGGCCCAACAGTTCATCAATTAATCATTCTTTTCACCCTGGAATATTCACAATGGTGTAAATTTTCAGCACAATGCTTCAAAGGCTTTTTAAAACAATATTTTTTACAAGGTTGCATACTTCGGAGATTGCATCATTTCTTTTCAAGAAGAGTAACTCTAATTCAAATATTTAGTACCATTATACAATCGTCGTTGGCTCGTAACTTTCCACGGGTGGGCAATATTTCTACGGACGCAATAATATTAGATTGCAGACATTAATTGCAGGAATAATCATTACAAATTTAATTAATGAAGCACCCCGGTGCTTCATTAATTAAATGTTTGCTGATAATTTTTATTACCTGCTAAACGCATGTGTAAACATCAGTGTCCACTCGTGGATTACGACCAGTCCACGGTGACTGTACTGAATACCAATAATAAACCACAAACCAACAAAATACATCTTAGATAAAAGAATTATGTTTGCATTAAATATCAACTTTTTAGGTTTTGACTAGGATAAAAACGTAGATAATGTGTTTTTTAAAAGAAAAGTGTCCAATCTATGGGAAATGTGCTTAAAAATTGATATTGCCACCCACAGGCTATTCTGTAACCCATTTGTGTAAGTTGGAATGGATGAGAGCTCTCAACGTTCATTGAAAATACCTCTAATATCAACATGGAACTAAAAATCGCCATAAGCACGCAATATTTTTTGGAAAAGCGGTCTGCTTTAACAACTGGCAAGAAAAACAATATTTCATATCTCCCAAAACAACATCACTCCTACAATATCTTCGGAAAATTTGGATTACAACCAAATAATTCACAATATCAATAGCCCCCCACCCCCCCCCCCACCCCCCGCTTTTATAACAACAATTAATATAAATGTTTTTCCACCTACTGATATGGCAAAAATATAGACCTGGATGAGGCTCCCAGTATGTCACGTGTCATCGAAAACTATGACATATTTCTTCATGTAGATAATATTTACTTTAGACAAACTTTTTGGTTATATTAATATCTCATCTGTGTTATTTGTTTATTCAAATTCTGTCTTCTGGAAACATTTCACATTGTGTTGGATGAATATTTTGCAATTTTAGGAGAAAAAGCCTCGATTTCCCCAGAACAGGCACCCAGACGCATTGATGTGACATTGACAAAACAAAAACAAACAGATTTTTCCAAAAGTTTCACAACAACTACTTCTATGGCGTCGCATAACACTATCAAACTACCCGAAACCACCAAATATGGATTGTGTATTGCTCTGTTTGAGCTGCAAGTATCCATAATTGTCCTTTCATAACTTTCGTTTCAACCCTCATAAAGATCCAGTCTGACAAAAACACAGAAATTTCAGTAAATAGCTTTCTAAAGAGATGAACCAGAAAGTTGATTTAAGAGAAGTCACATGTGAAGAAGAATATGGTGTTGATTGATGTTTGATAAATTTGGAAATGGGTCGGTGGGGTGAGAGTCAGCTGTCAATTACTGGAAAAGGAGAACAAAGCAAATGAAAAGCAAAGAAATACTTTGTCAGATGGAGTGAGAGGCGAACATAGAGACACTCTAAACATGCAGTAACACATTTCGGAAGAAATAACCAGAATATTGACTGCCATACAATAAAAATGAAAATTACAGCGAGAAGAGTTCCACAAGATAATTCACTTATTGACAAATGGATAATCGTTTTGGACAAATTCACTGGTCGAAAACCAAAGAAATACCCTTTTACTACTCAATATCGGGTGCGTCGTCCTCTGATCTCTAAACACGCTAAAGACCTCTGCCTCATATTGTGAATGGGAGTACGAACTTGATCCTGAATTTGATCCCATTCCTGGACAATTTAACACTGAAATTTCTTGCCACCCCTCTAGTGCACATACCAGCTCCACCCTAGGGCATTGTACATGCATGTTTAAAGTGTCTAAAAGTCGATTAACCCTTTACCTAACATGACAGGTAAATGACCATCGCAAACAATATTCATGAATAAGTAATGTTTTTTTTTTCATTTTTGCGCAAAACACATAGCTCATGGTCCCTCACTGGGACGAGCTCAACGAGCTCGCCCCAATGAGGGGTTATAAGCTATCTTTTGAGACAAATAATGAAAAAATAATGAAAATTGAATGGATATTTTTGTGAATAGCGCGGGCCATTTTTGACTATTAATTATGTTGGGTAGAGGGTTAATAAACAGATCTAACGGCGGAATGCGCACAAGCCTTATGTTATACATATTGCTAGATAATTTGTGATTTTCGAAACATTATCCCTGGTCTATTTATTGGTCTCTATGGTGGACAAGGCTGCACTTTACCAACTTCAAAATTAATATTTTTGTCAAATTTTGGAGATTCGTGTCTCATGTTTTTTATAAAACATTCGGTCAAATATACTTTCAAAAAATGTTCGGAAAAACTGGGGTGGTTAAAACTTTTTATGCAGTATTTAATTATGTAATGTAATCAGTGTGTGATCAATGTGGAAAAAAGTATCTAAATGAAGTTTATCGGCACACAAGAAGCATTTGTATGAAATGTCATCCAAACGCATCTATAGGTTCCGTGTCAATAAGATTGTGAACAGATCTTCTCTCTTTGAACTTCTGAACTGTTACACTGACAGTTATAAAATTCCACACGAAACCCCGTTCTAATGCTTCAATGGAGTTGTTTAGAATCTCCCAGAAAGCAGACATGTCTGTGTGTGGCATTCCCCATTTTCTTTCAGGTTGATTTATTTATTTATTTATCTGTGTTTAGGGTCACATATTTCTGCACAATGGCTAATCATGACCGTGACAGTTTTATGGGTGGAGGAAGCCGGAGTACTCGGAAAGAATAACCGTGCAACGGCGAGCAACTGTCAGCTTCCCAACATACTAACTCCACACAAGCAGGGTTAGCACTGGTTGAAGGCAAGTGCACTATCGACGCGCAGTACGCCTTAGTACACAACGCCACCGTGCCCCAAGTGGGCAATGGGGTGAAGTGTCTTGCCCAAGGCCTGCGGTTGCCGCAGGTGGGATTCGAACCGAGGACCTCTCGGCTTGCAGCCTGCACCTCTACCCACTGAGCCACCGCGCCCCCTTCAGGTTGATTGAAACATTAATTACACAAAACCAGCTTATCTTCAAGTTGTTGGTTTTGTTACTGAATCGCTTCTTGTATGATGAAATTAGCAGTTATCGAAGAATCTAATTAAACCACAGACTCATAACGTGCTGAAATATAATAGGAATTAGGGTCAAAACCGGAACTACCACTGCTCATGCCAGCGGCAAAATATTATTTTATTTTATTTTTGGGGGTTTTTTGAAAAGGGAAGACAGAGTACCATGACCCTATTCTAACGCACGGTTTGGTCAATGTTAGAAAACCAAGTTCTCACACAAACAAGAGTTTTTATCTGCTAACTAAAATATGCAGTAATTCATACATTTACATAAAAGTGAATATCTCAGTTAAATGACTTTTATCGACTGTCTGAAGACTATGCATATAAATCCGAAAAAGCCTAACTTTCCCCGGGAAGTAACTAACCACACAGAACGATAGTACCAGTTCCAGACATTTGTGTTGACCTTTCGATCATTTTTGATAATTCGGATAGTTGACACGTGTCTCGTTTTAATGAGACTGGAGGCGCTAAAGAGCAGAAATGTAATCAGAGAACACAAAGTATGACCAATGCCGTGTGTGGGCACTCTAAGACCTATCACATGTTCCCATGTCAAGCTCATTTGAGTTTATTCTAATTAAGGTTTAAGCCCCACAACGGGAATATTCTGGTTCTCGTTTTTTGAAAGTCAGTCACGATGCCGGGAATGTTCCGATTCTCGTTTCTGCATATCAGTCCCGGTGCAACCTTTTTTCCAATTGTAGTCTACGCATTTTCCGGGCATTAGCACTGATTTTAAGAAAGAAAATATTTTTATTTTAATCCAACCACTAGTGATGGAACTAGAGCAGCAAACATGTTGGACGGACATAACATGTAATGTACACACGAACATATGAACGTACAGGGGATGACTGGGTCAAAAAACGTTGCCGGGAAACGTACCAAGGCGGCCCCGGACCCGCACAAAACTTTGGTTCTTCGAATCGAAATTTATTTATTTATTTATTTATTTATTAGGGTTTAATGACACATTAACAGCCAAGATCATATCGTGTCGGTGACAGTTTTGCGGGTGGAGAAAGCCGGAGTACCCGGAGAGAACCCCCGAGCAACGACGAGCAGCTGCTGCCAACTCCACAACATCGTAACTTCACACTGCAGCACAGGCAAGGTTAGATTGGTTTAAGACATGCGCACCATCGACGTGCAGCACGCCTTAGAACACGGCGTCATCGTGCCTCCGGTGGACAAGTCGCTCAGACGGTCACCCATTCAAGGACTAAACTGGCCCGGCGTTGCTTAACTTCGGTGGTCTCACGAGAACCGGTTACCGCAAAGCCCCCCCCCCCCACCCCCACCCGAACGAAAGAACGCTGCTTCCTTGCATCTGAGCGATCGATGGCAGTCCACATAGAGGACATTTTCAATGCCACTTTTGTATCATCTCTGTTGCTCATTTGGCAAACAACGGTCGCACAAAAGGGAGCCCCGGACTGATCAGGCCAACTATAATTCGGCCCATAGGGAAAAACATTTGATCTTTCGAACCGAAAGAACGTTGTTTCCTTGCATCTGACCGATCAATTGCAGACTAGTCTGCTAGTGTATCGAATGCCCTCTTTGTGGACTGCCAATAGCAGTCCACATAGGGAGCATTTCGATCACTCGACAGTCTATCCAATGAAATTCATTTCGCATTTTGGTGATTTTCACGAAATATCATGCGCCAACAGGTGTTGGGCTGCGTAAATATTGGGGGTCCTGGATCGCTCCCAATAGGTCAATCCGATTGACCATACATCCAGTCCTCTTCTTCTGCTGCGACTGTACTCGCGTATTCAGCTTATTACTATATATACGGCTAGAACTTAATTAAGCCCCCTCTGAAATGTTTCATGACAGTGAAGTTGCTGTTACTGATTATGTTTTAACGATTGCTATGTCTTGCAGTACATTTCATCTCTTGAAACATGATGTTTCTGATTGATAGTGTACCCCAAACACATCCCCGCATCCACGTGAAGTATGCTTGTGACGAATGTCACAAAACACACTGTCATCCACATGCAATATCTGGGTATAAAACAAGAACATTTGCCACTTCTCTTATCAGTAAATGTGGACATGGCAAGGGGGAGACTGTCAGAGGCACTAAGATGGCAAATCGTTGGCATGCAAAGCTATCGGAAGGCAACTTGGCTATAGTCATTCTGTCATCAGCAGACTTGTCCGAAAAAAATCAACAAACCAACGATGTTAAGGGCCGACCAAGGCCGGGACAAACACGCAATACCTTTCCTAGAAAAGATCGAAGGCTGGCACAACTCGTCAGGCGTGAATCGTTTGCTTCAAGTGGGGTTTTGAAACGCCTTTGGCTCCACAACAGGTGCTTGTGCAACAGAACTATCCGAAACCGCCTCAACGCACTGAGTATTTGGTCCAGAAGGGTCATCAAACTTCCAGCTCTGTCCGATCAGCATCAAAGACGACGTTTGGAGTGGTGTATGACACGACAACATTGGAATCTTTCGAAATGGAGGAGAGTCGATTGATCAGACGAGAGTAGGCTCCTGCTTCACGTCACAGATGGTCACACAAGAGTGTGTAGCAATAGAAATACTGCTTGTGTGCCCTGGAACATCAGACCTATTATTCATTATGGTGGAGAATCGATCAGTAATGATCTGGGACTGCCTCTCTCATGATTGTAAACTTGACATGGTGACTGTACGTGGGGATCTCACTGGTCATCAGTACATATCCGGTTGTCGAGCCTCATGTCGACAACAACTCATTGACTACTCGCCCTGTATTCATGGACTACAATGGAAGGCCACATCGCGCCCATGCTGTGAGAGCATTCTTTCAGAACAACGCTATTACAACAGTACCTTGGCCTGTAATGAGCCCCGATTTGAATCCCTTAGAACACATCGGGGACTTTCTTGAGAGTCGCGTGCAAGCAAGGGATCCGTCTGTACAGAATTTGGCCGATTTGGAAGTTGCATTCCTTGAGGTGTGGCTGCAGTTGCCTCTGGATCGTATCAGAAGGCTCTCTGGTAGCATTAGGAGGAGGAGGATACACTCTGTCATCCGACCACGTAGTGGATATACTCGCAACTGACATCCGAGACTGCTAATGTTTTCAGGAGATCACAAGTTACATTTTTTGTCATTGATTACCGGCATTATTTCATCATGGACCGTTCCAGTACCATACTTGTCATTTTTCCATCAAAACCATTAGTGACAGATATGTGTATATTTTTATCATTGTATTGTCTTTCGTTTGTCAATAGACCATTCTTTCCTCAAACAATCACTTTTGGCCATCTTGAAGATAGCATGAAAGTAATGACAGTTTCTATTAACACCACTGCGAAAAAATAGGGGGTCCTTCATTAAGTGCCTGGTGTATACATGTCCCCCACCAGGAGGAGGGGGCATAACTATGAAGCAAGGAGCGTACCCTTCGCTCCAGTAAACAAAACATGTATCTGGAGCGTGTGTGTAGCATGGAAAACGTACAATGACAGCTCGTACTACAAAACAGGTTGAAAGAATTGAAATACGTTGACAGATTGAGGAACATTTATAAAGCATTCTGAAAAAAATATGCCACAAACCTTGCTTATGTTGTATACCGAGAACTGCGTCAATAACCTGGATAGTCGCACTCTGTGCTGCACTGCCACCAGTCATCTGAAATGCAAAGACTCGGGTTTGAAATACCCTAAAACTTCCCAAAGCCAATCAGAGACAGCATAAGTCATTATCAACTGTTGTTCACCTGACCATTAACAGTATTCACAAAAATGCCCATTCAAATGTTATTAGCTGTTCTCGATGTTTGCCTTCAAAACAGAGATTATAGTCCAACGAACTTGTTTAGCAAGTTGGGACTCTGTGTTGCTTCCAGATTTCGTATCTTAAGTTGCTAGTCGGTTCATTTCTAAAGCGGATGCCCGATTCGTTACCTTTCAAATCTTTTCAAAGGAATATAGCTTAGTATCATTCATCTACGTTGCTTCACAAAACGTATAGTTTAGACGGATATTGTATATATATATAATGTTGCAACTGAAGACTGTGTGTAATTCCCGCCATTTTAACATAAATAGCAACTGCACCCATGCCACCACCCATGAAAATATACTCTCGCTCGTCACTACTACCGTTGAAAGCAAATTTTGAAATCATTCGCCCCCCTCCGACCCCTTCCACCCTCTCATCCATCCTCAAACATCCTCACATATTACATTACAGAGGTTCGCGCCAGTCTTCGCCTGAGTCCAACCACAGCCCGTTTGGCGTACTGTAGCCAGCGCATTTCACACTTTCATGTAGCTGCTGCGAAGAAAGTGAACCATGTAATTATCTGAAGCTCATCTAAAAAAGCTATATTTCAGCCCGAATTTTGAGCGGTGTGCAATGGTCCAGTGGTTTATGTGTTGGACTCCTTATTGTCAAGACGGGTTACCGAAGGTTCGTTTTCCGGCGGGGGGGGGGGGGGGGGGGGGAGGGTCACGAACCAACATTCTAAATTCTTCAAAACCATGATCGAGTCATTCCAAAAGACAAAAGACATACTTTCAAAACATGATCGTGTGATTCCAAACACACACAGGCCCGTGTCTGTCTTCGTGTCTAGGGCCAATCACAGCACTTTCGTCGTACTATATCCAGCGCGTTTACGTCCATGTAGCTATCGTGATTCCCAGTGAACCAAGTCATTATGAGAACACAATCTAAACAGCTAGATTCCAGCCATCGTTTTGACGGTGGGCAATGACCCAGTGGTTCAGGTGGTGGACTCCCGATTGCCTAGTAGCGTTGCCGAGGGTTCGATTCCCGGCAGGGGAGGGCAACCAGCATTCTATTTTTTCCAAAACATGATTGCGTCTTTTGAAATACTCTCGCCCACACTGCACTCTCTTTATTTTAACAAACCCCAATCCAATGGTTGGCTTATACTGCAGAGCGAAATAGACAGTGTGGCGACTATAGGCGACATTGGTAGAGGACTAGTCACCTCTACCAAAGGACCGCCATTGCATATACTAGAAGAAGACCTAACGGCTAGGTAAATATATCTAAAGTCGTAAAATTAACCCGCTATCCATATAGCAATGTTACAGATTCGTGAATTGAAAACAAATTGAGAAAAGATTCGATTGTTGTGAGGGAACCTCTCCCAGCCTACTGAGCCAACTTGGATTCATGTTGTGCTCCATTTCTTTAGAGGTCTTAATATAAAAGCTGGTGATCGTACTCGCGCTTCTTCATTTTCGACATCCGTGAAAAGGAGATTTACCCTCCAAAGCCACAAGAAGACTTCATTTGAAAGGACTTTTTTTCTTGGCGAACCACCCATCCTACCGACAAAACCTCAAGCAAGCCTCCTATGGTTGTTCAATACATTCAGAAAACGTAGACATCTGCGCGGATTTCTAATCCGAGCAGATGTCTACTGTGTGGATGCAATGTGATGATACTATGAATCTGAAAGACCACTTGAGGACTTCTCCTCCCAACCCTTCATGGGGAACCTATATCTTACCCCTTCCCCTTCCCGGAAAACTTTCTTGTACCGCCAGTGTACTTTTGTTGTGATCAAAATGGTTTTAACTGCTGTCACCCAATGGCCTACCAGGGCGGTCATGGATGCCGTGTTCTTCTCCATCTCGTGGAAAGAGCACATAAAGATTAACTGGTCTCAACATGTTGTGTAAACTTTCTTTATTGGCACTAATTATGACTCCAAACTAAAACTTAATTTAGAACTGAACAGAATGGGGTGGGTCATCATCACTGGAACTTCTGCTGTATATTGTTTTGTTCTCCTTTTACCCTCTCTCTCTCTCTCTCTCTCTCTCTCTCTCTCTCTCTCTCCCTCTCTCTCTCTCCCTCTCTCTCTCTCTCTCTCTCTCTTGAGTTAACTTCTTTTTGTGTATAATGTTTACATATTGTTATATTCTGTTATTCATTTAGTACGTCCTGCTTTTTGTAATCTGTTAGTATTTGTAATCTACTCCATTTCTTGTTGGGCCCATCCTTTGATTCTTATCACTGTATGTGCCGCCTGTAATGCAAACTGCGACCTTGAATTTACTTTCAAATGATCGTATTTACAAGCAAATCAGTTTACGGGTAGAGAGGTGGTTATCAAAATTTATTCATGTGTCTTTTCCTTGATGCATTTTATAAAAGCGTGGCAAATAACACTCTCCCATAAATTGAAACAATGCAAATCCATAAAGACGAAATAATTTCATTTCAAAGATAATATGAAGCACATCCATATAGTATGAAACCTTTAAGTTGTTGTATTTGCTCTTTAGAATGAAGCCCAAAAATGGGCTTCTTGTGCTCTACCAGTTAACGTTAGCTAACATTGATCTTTCATGTATTCTCGTCAGTTGGTTTCGAACAAAAAGTAGTTGGACTGGTTTGTGTTAGTGAGTCTCACTGATTGTTTCAAATAGAGATCAGGGATAATCTTTCGACTGACGCCGGAGGCTTTGTCATTGAACAACTGAACGCCTTTCGTGATTACTTTAAAACGCCTCTTCTTACAGTGTCGCAGGATAGCATATCCTGATTTTAAGAGAAAAATTTCAATTCGCCCTTGGTCAATCATGATCAGATGCCTTCCAGATGAGCGTTGACGCTGTACCACGTTCACAGGTATTTAGCACAAACACACTTTGACTGATGTGCTAGTTGGAAGTTCGAATGCTTAAAATTTTATTTTTCCGTCGATCGTTCACATGGATGTGACTCTGCGTCACCTCCAAGAGAATGAATCTGGCATTATCGAAATAATTGTATTCCTTGTCCGACGAATTGGGGAAGGTTAAACAAATTATGTAATGGAGACACATGTTTGCGTTTTGTGATCTCCGGCTTGATGCATACTCGGTGGGAATCATATTTGACATTACGGTGATTGTACACGTAGCATTCAATATATACACCCGGAACTCAATTTAGCACCCCCAATTTTTTTCGCAGAGGTGTTAATAGAAACTGTCATCACTTTCATGCTATTTTTCAGTTGGCCAAAGTGATTGTTTGCGGAAAGAATGGTCTATTGACAAATGAAAGACAACACA
Source organism: Pictodentalium vernedei (assembly GCA_031216915.1). NCBI lineage: Eukaryota > Metazoa > Mollusca > Scaphopoda > Dentaliida > Dentaliidae > Pictodentalium > Pictodentalium vernedei. Next base: position 321,174,445 of record CM062297.1, read on the forward strand.
ATGATGAAAATATGCAGTATTTTAAAGCGCTAATTACACATATATGTCACATATCTGTCACTAATGTTTTTGATGAAAAAATGTTCTATCGACAAGTATGGTGCTGAAACGGTCCATGATGAAATAATACCGGCAATGACTGTCAAAACATTTAACACGTGATCTCCTGAACACAGTAGCAGTGTCTGGTGTCAGTAGCGAGTGTATCCACCACGTGCCTGGCTGACAGCCTGAACTCTAGTACTAATGCTACCAGTGAGACTTCTGATAAGGTTCAAAGGCAACTGCTGACACTCATCATGCAGTGCAGCTTCCAAATTGGCCAAATTCTGTACAGATGGATCCCTTGCTTGCATAAGACGTCCCAGAAAAGCCCAGATGTGTTCTAAGCCATTCAAATCGTGGCTCATTGCAAGCCGAGCTAGTGTTGTAATAGCGTTGTTCTGAAGGAATGCTCTCACAGCATGTGTACAACGCGGCCTTGCATTGTCATCCATGTAGTACAGGGAGAGTAGCGCCAAAGAATGGCTGCCAAATCAGGCAAGACAATCGGACTGAGAATGCCCCGGATGTACTGATGACCACTGAGATTCCCACGTACAGTCACCATATCAAGTTTATAATCACTAGAGAGGCATCCAATTATCATTACTGAACTTCCATCTTTAGGAACAGTATGTCTGATGTTCCTGGGCAAGTAAGCAGTAATTCTATGCCTCCACACTCTCATGCGACCATATGTGACGTGAAGCGGGAACCAACTCTCGTCTGACCAATGGACTCTCCTCCATAAGATTTCAATGCTGTCGTGCCATACACCACTCCAAACGTCCTCTTCGATGCTGATCGGACAGAGATGGACGCTTGATTACTCTTCTGGACCTCATACCCAGTGCTGTGTGACGGTTTGGGACAGTTCTGTTGCACAAACGCATATTGGGGAGCCCAAGGCGTTTCAAAACCCCACTTACAGCAAAGGCTTGAAGCCTCCTTGTGTTAAGAAGGCGTGCCAGACTCTGATCTTCCAGAGGAAAGGTCTTTTGGGGTTTTCGGGAGAATCTGCTGATGACAGAATGACTATAGCCTAGTTGCCTTCCAACAGATTTGAATGACATGCCTTTTGCATGAAGGCCACCGATTTGCCATCTTAGTACCTCCTTGCCATGCCAACATTTACTGATAAATGAAGTAACAAATGTTCTTGTTTTATACCCAAATAGTGCATGTGGATGATAGTGTTTTTGTGACTTTCGTGGATGGCATGTTTCACGTGGACGAGGGGATGTGTTTGAGGTACGCTATCGACCAGAAACATCATGTTTCACGAGATGAAATGTACTGCAAACGCAGCAATCATTAAAGCATAATAATCAGTAACAGCAGCTTAACTGTTATGAAACATTTCAGAGGCTGCTTAATTAGGTTCCAGTTATATATTTCATCTCGCTATGGCTGGAAGATGAAGTCTATTATATTTACTCATAGTAACTTTTGTCGCGGCCTTGTCCAAGGTGATTTCAACTACTTTAGCTACTCGGCATACCATGTTCGTTGCTTAATGCCTCCTTAATTCTGCCGATGTGACGTGGCTGCTACGCAAAACCAGCATTTTGTTTAACCACTTATCCGCCGAACACTATATCAAAAGGTATTATTAATTATTTTTCCCACATTTTTCCAGAAATGTCGACAGAACCACATCATACCATATCTACTTTAGGGGTGCTACTACTTAGAAGAACATTTCCTGGTATATATGCCCCCAGTTTATTTTTTTTAGTATAATAGATTTTGCGGAATTGCTGCATCACAAATGAACGTTTCAATCAGCTGGCCCTGCAATAAATGTCAAATAGTTTACCTTCTTAGGTTCTTCGGAAATGCCTTCATATATTAAACCATCTGGAAGTGCGTTGCCTTCTCCACCCCACCTTCAATAAAAAAACACAATTTCGGTAATTCCACTCCGTCATCATTTGACGTATAACATTAAACCTTTTCTGAAACAGTCCATTCTTTAGAATCTTTGGAGTCGGAGCTTTTAATTGCTTGCTCTCTGACACAACCACAATCAGCACTCAACCCAGCGCTCTACACAGAAATCGCCAATTAAATTTTGAGAGTTATTTTATTTTTTTTTTTGGGGGGGGGGGTTCGTTTGTTTGTTTTTTTTTTTTTGTTTTTTAATGTTTTTCCTTTATTTATTTTAGTATCCTGCTGATGAAATATATTTGTTTTCCATCTCATTGCAGCAGGTTTGTTGTTTTTGTGCATAGTTTCAACTATACTAAAATGTACATATAGGAAATACCTTTGGAGTGCACAAATAGGTTTGTACCCTCTGAACCCTGATGTAGAAATAGCAAGTTCAAGAAGCGATTTTTTGTCATAATACAATTAGGAATTTAACCAATTCAGTTTTGTTTGACAAAGCTCATTGCTACCCTTACCCTGCTAAAACTGAACCTCCACCCCACCCCCGCTTCAGTCCAACAAGTAGATTCCCAGTCTCAATGAAAAAAACTCCCCCACCCCCTGCCTCGTCCATCTTGTCTTATATTGGAATTTCATACAGAATTAATTTCGTCTTATACCACCTGCTGTTTGGACGAACTACAGGGTAATTCAGCTAACATAGTTTTCCCATATCTATTCTATCTTTAACAGGCATCCCACCAAGTTCCTCTCTGGTCGCCTCCAGAGCGAATGCGTTACTGGATCCGGCTATCCACCGACCTGATTAGTAGTTATGGTAGTCAGATAATACATATTGTTTTATCTAAGTGGATTATCATTAAAACACTCGTTGTGTGTTATTTCAAAAAAGACAATAACACTTATTTTCTAACAAAAACATACGTAAAGTTGCTACCAACCGACCCCTGGGTTCAATCCAGAGGTCTGTTAGGTTTTACACTGCATATGCCTGGCGTGCCCATGGCAGTTGCACTGACCTGAAGATAGTTCGCGCCATTGAATTGAAAAATGCCGCCCCCGGTGTGCAAGCGCATAAGAAACACCCACCCACCCTATGTCGTTGGGAAATGCTTCTGCATCGCCTCCTGAATTCAGATCTTCGGACGTTTAGACAAGCCGAAAAGCTGTCAAAAGTAACTAGTGTCGTTCTTTTTCCCTCTGGTGTACTTTTTGTGTGTGGATGTAATGCAGTGAGCAACTTCAGTTTATATTTATAATTTGAAAAATCTCATTTCAGATGTTTGAACCTGTCCTTTTCTCCCCCAAAACTTTTCTTACATGGAATTGGTTTTCTCGTGTGGCGTATACTTGAATGAAACAATAAATAAAACAAACTGAAAATTGTTGAACTTCAGAACAAGTGTGACAAGATCTCCAATGTCCTATGTGGGAAGGGAGGGGGTATAGACATGGTCATTTAATCATCTCCCCCTTCAGGTTTCAATCCCTTCGTCATGGAGTATGTTTGTGTACAGAGAAACGACAACCATCGTCTGGAACATCATCCAGTTCGTCCATTTTTCTGACATAGTGGGTGGTATCTCTCTGATGGGATTTCAATTTTCCAACGAGAGATCGCAGATGAAAGTCTGCAAACTCTGAATTATTTTCCAATGGGTTGTTGATTCCAGAAATGATTGGGTGACCTGGAGTCCGTGCTTTGTGACTTTTGGGCAACAGACAGAATCTACCAGTACGGGGTTTGTATGGCAACAAATAATTACGAGTTTCTTCAGAGATGTGCCCTTCAAGACAGAAGGATGCGATAGTTTCAGATACTTTCTGAGAATATCCCTTGGAGAGATCGCGATCTGCTTGTTAATAGAAACGCGCATCTGGTAAATATCTAAATGCTTCAGCTACGTATTCCAGTTTATCAATTATGATCACCGAATAACTTTTATCAGTAGAATGTCTCACTTACAGAACGTGGAAGTATAACAAAATGATGCAAGGAATATCAAGGCGATAATACAAATACCAGTGTTAGGTGTTCGGACAGGAGTTGCATATTAGGTTGACTTTTGTTTAGAAAAGACGAGACCCCTCTCTCCAGGACGAGACCCATCCCTCCGTGACGAGATCCCTCCCTCCCAGACTAAAGCACAGAGTGAATATACAACTTCACAAGCCATGTCTGTTTCGGTAATGAAAAATCCTCACAAGCAGCAGTAGGTAAAAAGTGCGGATTCTGGTCCACTTTTTTCTCTTGTACATGTACATGTACACGTACACGTACATGTACCCATAGACTTCAGTGTTAAGATGTACACGAATGTAAAAACACGTTTTTTGTACATCTGGCCCAGAATCCTCACAAGTAGCTTATCGTGGTCTGGGTGTTTCAATCAGCCGTTGGCGAACGAGTGCGAATTCATCACAATTCGCGCGGAAGAAAAATCTACTAAAAATCTACGAAATCGAAGAAATCGACCTAAAATCTTCTCAACGTTCCCCATCGCGGGTCAGACGTTTCGATCGATCGGTGGCGAAGGCCGACAAATGCTTTGCGGATTCTGGACCACCATCAAAATGCGTTTGCGGATTCTGGACCACCTACTTTCGCGATCGCGTTCTAGACGGCGGTGGGTGCGATCCAGTCGGCAAAAACGACTGTGGATTCTGGACCAGGAAAAATCGATTTTAAAATTTTTCCAACGGTCGATCGCACCGTCTAGGACGCGATGACCGACTTGTGGGGATTCTGGGTCAGCTAAATATAAAAATTAAGAAATGTCGAAAAATTAGAATGGAGGGAAATTTTCTCTCCAGGTGTGTAATCGTGGTCTAGACGGCGGTGCAATCGATCGCGGACGAGAAAACGTCGAAGAGTGGAGGGGGAAGAGACGAAAAAATAAAAATCGTTATGAGTTTTGAGGTAAATTGTAACAGAATCACGAGATTCACAAGAGGAAATAAAAAGTGATTGATATAATATATAGGAGAAAAAAATATATATAAATAAATAGTTATTTAAAAAATAAATATCGAATCAAATAGATAATAAAATACGTAAATCATGAACGATTCCCAGATTATGAGGGCAAAGTTACTTTTAAACATGCTGATGAGAGCCTACGCATTCTGCGTGAACGAACAACTAGGTTGCCTCTTGTTAGAACGATGCGTCGGGTTTCGAGATCATCTAGACTTCGATCACGAGGATCATTCGTGTCTGACAATGGGAAGGGAAGATATGGTCATCAAGTATTTCGAACCGGCGTTCGAATGCATTCGAATCGACGACGTGATCAAGTTTTGGAGGAGATTAATCTTCTGTAACGGGCGAGACAAGCCCAACGGTTCAGAAGAAATGAAATTGGCGCGTGGAAGTCTGACTTTAGAAGACAGGGGATGCATCTTGAAATTATTGCTGAAGGAAGCATACGTCTAAGTTTTCTTGTTGATATAAATAAGGGAGAATAGAAAAGAAAATAAATACACGCATAAATTTTATCTAATATTAGAAAGAAAAAAAACACACACAAAAAAAATGAGAACCAGAAATAAATTGTATCCGTCGTTAGATGATGACGAGAATGAGAAGCCGAAATACGTTTTGCCAATGGCGCCGTCATCACAAGAAAAAGAAAGAGGAGAGATGTATCGCATCGAACAAATCAGTAGAATCCAATTGTATCTGACTCGAGAGAGAGACTCTCGTCGTTCTCTCAAGAAGAAGTATTCGCGCATTGTGAAATTCGTCAACGTGTCGACATGGCACTCATCACGATTTCCATGGGTTTACACGCGGCTGGCATTGGATTGTTGTCGACCGCGGCCGGCCTTCCGATCGTGTTGACCATAGAAGGAGTGGCTCTCGCCACCGGATTGTTTAGCACGGTCAGAAACTTTTTGAGTAGGAAATTATATCTGAAGGCTAAGAAACATGAAAAGATTCGCGTCTTGGCCGACTCCAAGATCAACACAATATCCAAAATGATCTCGATGGCGTTGAAAGATGGTAGGATATCGGACGGAGAATACTTCACGATATTGGGCGAGAAAACGAAATACGGGGCCATGAAAGAAGCTGTGAGAATCAAGACTCGTCAGATCATCAAGGAAGAGATGAAGGATTCTCTCGTGGAAAGGGGGGGGGGGGGAAGAGGCTAGGGAGGAATTCGGTAAGTTGATAGAACTCAAGAGCAATGATTGAAATAATATATATATATATATATATAATAATAAATATAATTTTTTAAAGAAAAAAAAAATATTAAATTTATATATAAAAAAAAAATAAATACGAATTATTTAAATAACCCTAAAAAAAAATGTATTGCGTAAAGTGTAAGAGAGTTACTGAGACGGGTAATTCTCGAGAAGTATGAACTAAAAATGACAGACAGATGCTTCATGGAATTTGCAAGGTGTGTGGTTTGATCAAGACTCAATTCGTCAAAAAAAACAAAAAAAAAAACGACGACGACGAGAGGTGAAGGCATCGCGAATAAAATGATCAATAATCTACCTTTTGAAATGCATCTGCTGGGTCACAGTTTCACGGGACCCAGAACGAAATTGAACAAGAGACTCAACGCCGATCTGACTCCTAAATCTTGGAGCAAACCTGTGAATAGGCTGGATGTGCCTGTGTACGATCACGATCTGTGCTATGCCAGACATCCTGACACCAAGACTCTCAACAACGTCTGCGATAAAAACATGTTGGCGAAATCGAGAGACATATCGAATCCGACCAGGAGGGAGAAGTTCGAATGTTTGCTGGTGGGCAAAGTGATCGGTACGAAACATCGATTCGGATGGGGCGTTCAAAAGTAAAAAGCGTCTCGGAAAAGAAGAAGAAGTGATTATTGACGAGCGAATTGGCCGAGGAGTTACACAAGCCTATCGTGCGTAAATTTCGAAAGAGAAGGGTGTTCGTGAAGGGTGTGGATGATATTTGGTCCGACCACTTGGCCGACATGAGGCCGTTTTTGAGCTGGAACGAGAGCGTCAAATATCTATTGGCGGTCATCGCTGTGTTTTTCAAATACGGTTGGATCAGAGCCTTCAAGAATAAATCAGAACCTTGCGTCGCCAAGGCTCTGAAGAGTGTGTTCGACTCGTCTTCTCGAAAACTGAATAAATTGTAGGTGGACAAGGGGAAGGAATTCTACAACAAGAACGTTCGTCAGTTGGTCGACCTCTACTTGATCGAAAACAAACAGAAAGCCAGCATTATTGAATGTTGGAATCGAACGATGAAGGAAAAGATGCACAGGTACTTCACGGCAAATTCGACCAAGGAATACATATACGCTCTGAATGGTCTGGTCGACGATTACAACAACATGCGACACAGATCGATCAAGATGACCCCCGCAGAAGCTAGCGATCCTCGAAACGAAAAACGGGTCTACGCAAATCTATATCCCGAGAGATCTACGATCAGGAAGGAGTCTAGACCGCCGAAATTTGTGGTCGGCGATCAAGTGAGAATCTACGCTTATAAGAAGCATTTCGAAAAGGGTTACACTCCTCGGTGGACCATGGAAATCTTCGTGATAATCAGAATATTTCACACCGATCTGGTGACGTACGAAATCAAAGCTTTGGATAGCGAAGAGATCATTGGAAAGTTTTACGAACAACAATTGCAGAAGACGAAGTTTTAATGCAAAAAAATAAATATATATTTACTCTCTTTTAACATTTTCTTGTTTACACACACATACATATAAAGGAAAAAAAAATAATAGTAATAAAAAAAAATAATTAAAACTATTTTTTAGAAAAATGCAAACGAATTAATAAACTAAAAAAAACAAAACCTTCAAAAATGGTAAATATACTAGATATCGCCCCATGCATACAGAAAGATGAAAGCATTGAGAAATACGAGGTTCACGAATACGAACCGATAACCGGAACGAGTTTGAACAATGTGGGAGAGATAGGAATCAATGTCGAAACCCAAGATCTATTCATACATCCTAGCGAGAGTTACATAGTGGTGCAGGGACGTCTCACCAAGGAAGATGGGAGCGAATGCGCCGACGAAGACGACACGGTAACTCTAGCCAATAATGGCATCATGCATCTATTCAGTAATATAAAATACTTGATATCCGGACAAGAGACAGAATCAGTGTTTCATCCCGGTCAGGCCACCACGATGTTCAGACTCTTGATGTATCCAGACGATTTTTCGAAATCTAGGGGACTTAATCAGTTGTGGGTGAAAGACACCATCGGCCCTGCTAACGCCGGCGCCGCCGCGATATTCGACTACGTCGTCAAGATGTCAAGACCCAAAGGAATGTTATCGTTCTGGATACCTTTGAGACACATCTTCGGATTCACGGATGATTACAACAAGATCATGTATGGATTCAAACACAATCTGACGTTGATTTGAAAGGGAAACGACGACGCGATAGTGAAACTCTCTGCGACCGATGTAGCTAAGTTAACTCTACACAAGATATCGTGGTTCGTTCCACACGTGCAGCCTTCGACCGTGGAACAAAATGCGTCTCTACAAGATCATAGAATCGAAGAGTAAATTACCTGTGGGATTTAGAATGAGACAGTGTGACACGGCTAGCATACCGCCCTCCACGAAACACTTCGATTGGAGATTGACCATGAAATCCACTTCCGAGAGACCGCGTTTCATCGTGATCGCATTTCAGACCAACAGGGATGGGTTTCAAGAAAAGAATGCATCGCTGTTCGATCACTGCAATTTGAGAAACATGCAAGTGTTTCTGAACGCCACAAGATATCCAGCAATTGATTACAATGCATCGTTCGACAAGAACGATTTCTCCAGACTGTATGGTGATTTAGAAAGAAGTATCACGTCTGGACGAATTGATGAGCAACCCTAATATATCTCCCGGGGAATACAAGTCGATGTATCCCATGTTCATATTCTACATCAGTAAACAGAGCGAACGATTCAAGAGTAGCTTCTTAGACAGTCAGATCAAGATGCAGTTCAACAAGAACGTGCTGAGAAAAACCGATGCCTTTGCCCTGGTCCTGTCGGATAGAGAATTACAATTCGAATCGGATGGAAATAAGATGTCAATCGTTCAATGAGAGAGAGACATGTGTGTGAAGAAAAGAAAAAAAAATATATAAATAAAAATTAAAAAAAAAATAAAAAAACATTTTATTATAATGATTATGAAAGAAGAAAAGTCATATATAATCTAAAGAAAATCGCAAGTATTTACAGATGTGGAGTTGGGATTTGAAGGTCTCTTAAATTTAGGAATGATTATTGTCGTCAGTAATGACGATATCTATTTAACCGTCTGTTTGGAAAGTAGCAACGAGAAAAATGAGTCATCCCTAGAGATGTGTCAGAAGATTTTTAAAAAGGTGAAAGAAGTTGAGAAGATATCGAGTGAAGATAGATTCAGAGTGTTTTACACTGAAGGAAATAGACTTCTCATAATCGTGAGAGATAGAGATTTGAAAGAAAGATTAGTGGGAACCGTTGGAAGAGTTGCAAAACAGGCCACACTAAAATTACGTGATATACTGTTAAGTGTCAACGATACAGATCGTTCTCACCATCTAGATTTTCACTTAGAATCGAGAGATATAACATTTTGAGGATTCGTCATTTAAAACTAAAAAAAAAAAAAAAAAAGTAATGAGATCTAGAGAGATTGAACATCTTTCTAAATCTCATTACTTTTTTTTTTTTGTTTTTAATAATTACTCATTATTTTTAATTAAATATTTCCACACGTTCACTGTTTGTTCAGAGGATCTAATTCGATTAGTAGGCACACCACGGAAGTGGCGGCTTCGGAATTATTGGTTTTCATAACGAAATTAATCCTGTCTCCGGCGTTCACTTTGAGAGGCGTGCCAAACGTGCTGACGTTCGAGTGTTGATTCTCGTCTTTTCGACGCTGTATCTCTTATCACTCTCTAATCACCATGAGATTGATGACCACTCTGTTATTCAAATCCGTGGAAGCCAGACCCATTCGAATGATTTCGCCCCCCCCCAACGGCATGGGATATCCCACCTGACCGTGTTGCGATCCGCTACCTCCGTTTCCAAAAGACCATTCGGCTTTTCCCTTCTCTAATGCGCCGCTCTTCTCGGCCCACACGGTGATCAATTGCCTGGCGTATTTGACTTTCTCCACCACCGAAATCAGGGTGCAGGCGTCCGACATGTGCACAGGATCCGGCAGATTCGTGAGCGCGTGTCCGCCCATGTCTAGTTTACCTTCCATGATGTCGCCCTTTCTCCAGACCAAGTTGTCGTCCTCGTACTGCCTGCTGACGGCGCTGGAATCGATTTCGGGATCGTGATCGAAACCGAATAAATTCTGACCGTTCATGTTGATGCCGCCCTTCGTGGTTCCACCGGATTCTTTGTTCAGGTAGAGATCGTCCACTTGCGATTCTATGTATTCTTGAGATCGCGTCACGGCCGAATCCACGTAGCCCTTGTTGACCGCAGTGGAGTCCTCAGCCGCATCTGCATCGTCGATCTTCGACAGATTCAATATCTTGTTGAATCCCACATTCAGATCCGATTTCATTTCTCGTCCGGCAGACTTTCTCTTTTCCAGGTCTACGTAGTGTTTGGTCGCCACGTCCTTGGGATTCGTGGGAGTGGCCATGTTCGTTATCTTGTTAGAATTGGCGTTCAATTCCTATTGCGTCGTTTTCTGAACGTATCTACCTCTCAGGTGTTCACTAAATCGCGCGTGAGAGTCGTCCGCGTATTTCTTGGCCATGGCATTGGCGGAATCTATGGGATTTGCGACGTTCACCAAACGTTTGGATTTCAGATCGAGATCGTCGGTCATGGCTTTATCCACATAATTATTTCTCTTGATTCATACGAAATCCGCGTTCCCCCTGTCAATGTATTTTTTAGTCGCTGCATCTGCGAGATCTACGGGCTCGGGAAGATTGTAGAGCTTGTTATCGTTCATGTTCAAAGGTTCCTCTTGAGGTTTGTATCTCCGAACGTAACGTTCATCCAAGTTGGCGACGTCGTAACTGTCACCAACTTCGAGCGTCTTCCTCTTCTTTTTGGGGCGACTTTCGTCGTCACTTCTACCAAATTTATCGACTGGCATGTTGTTTTGGGTTTTGTTTTTAAAAAATATTTCAACACAGTTTTTTTTAAAATGAATTATTTTTTGCTTATTTTATTTTTTGTTTTATTTGATTAAGTTTTTTTTAAATAATTTTTTACCTTTATATATATATTATAAAAAAAATCTCTCTCTAATGTAAATCGTTGAGAATGTCTTGAAACCGATCTCCTTCCAACCATCTCTTGTGAACGTAGAGACACAGATGACCACAAAACACTTGATCCGGCGATTGCACTCATTCCGTGTTGTAACGAACCACCAGTTTGTTGAAATAGTTCTTTATTTCTTTTGGTGGCGAGATTCCGTAGCTGTCAAAATAATAATTCTTCTTCCTGTTCTTGAACCACGCCACCCAGTGAGTGCCTTGGCCCGATAAATCGTCCAGATTTAAGATTCCGCATTCCGATTGTCGTCGTTGAGGTCTTCTCTTTGGCAAGGCATCTCTGGAAAACACACCTCGAAAATCTTTCATTTTCAAGGCCTTCGCCGCATGCAACAGATTGATGTTGGATAAGGGTTCATTAGGTAAGATGACACCTTCCACGGATATCCGTATTTTCTTATTCATCAATGTGTATTTTTTTTACTTATTTATTTTATTATAATTCACTAAATGGCGTAATTTTTAATTTATTTTCTTTTCTTTTTTTCTTTTTCTTTTTAAACTAAATCTCTCGATATCTCTATCGACTTCCATAATCTTGAATTCGTCTAATTCCTCTTGATTTTCTGGAATCCTATCGTCCTTAATCATATCTAAAGCCCAATGTCCGAGCGCCAAAGTGCTTATTTTATTGTCTAACACGAATCTCTTATCGTCGTCAGCCGTCAGCGAAATCTGTTGACTATTTCGGTATACACGTCGTGATTGTCATTTCGAATCGATTTCATAATCTTGTACACCGGCCCACTTCCGAACAGACAATCTTTATACTCTCGGAAAGAGATGTTTTTCTTCACCACGCACGCTTTAACTCCTTTGCACTTCTTGATCTCTTCCCCTTCAAGGCGATAAGCTTACAGTTTGGGTCTCAAACCCACGAATGCGACGATTTGTTTACCGCCACACTCATCCTTAAATTTACCCAACACCTTCTTGTTGTCGTTCGATTGAATGTTGGATTGGTGATCGATGGGATAATTGCTCATGTCGAACCACGTGGCCACGTTTGGAGATATATCTCGTAGGACGTCTTTCGTCTCTATCTCATAAACCAAACTGTCCGTGTTGGTGAACAGTAGTTTGGCTTTCTCGCCGAATTTCCGTTTGACGTAATTGTAGTGAAACTCGTACATCAATCGCTTGCTGATATCTAAGATGATCGGTCCGAGATACAGTTTGCCGATCATCAGATGCATCTTTTGCATGTGAACGTCCACTAGATTTTCGTCGAATATGGTTCGGTGTCTGTAATTGGGTTTCGCCACTAATTTTTTAGCTCTTTTCTCAGACGTGACGAGTCGAATGTCGGTTCTCTTTCTGATGTTTTCCATCGATTTACCATACACTCAGTTGTTCATGGGTTTGAGGAAATCCATTTCAAAATCGTTCTCAGCTCGAATTCTAAGACTCTTGTTGAGATCGATGTATTTTTTCATCCAAGGCTCTTCGTCGAATTGAATGATGCGATGTATGTTGAGTAATTTCATCCCGTGATCGACGTATTGTTTCAATTTCTCGCTGTAGACGGCGTACTTACGTTTGTTAAATAAATTGGGAATGAGTTTTTCGTCGTCTCCTTTGACCGGTTCCATTCATTTGGAAGCCAGCAGACAATCGTTGTGCAGGTGGTTTAACTCTTCTGGATAGTTCAAATCGACTTCTAAAATGCAAGGATAGTCTCTCCATTTTTGCATCTCTTCCAGTTCCGTCACCCATTTGAAATTTCCAATCGGTAAAGGATGACTCATGGCCCAACCATACAGATTATTATCGTCCCAATACTGTATGTATTTATTCAATCATTCCGAATCGAAACCTTCTTTCATATAGGGATTGTTGGCTTCAGAATATCTATGGGAGATCATCGAGACGCCACCTCTCATGGCCTTTTCGAACATGAGCAACATATCCATGTCAGATAATAATTCCAATTGGACTTCAGTGGTCTTCAACAGAGCATCCCACGCCAGGCTGGGTGTGGTGAAATAGCAAGCCGGATCCAGACTGTAATTTCGACGACAGACGTCTCGAAAATTTTCGAACACGTCTGCCAGAAGCAGAACGTCGGTCTTCAGATACAGATAGTGATAATTTCTCATGGTTTTCATATCGAACGATTTCCACACGTTTTCAGCATGTTCGTAATCCTCGTCGGAAATGTCGGATTCGTATACTTTCGAATAAAAATCTTCTTTTAAAGGTAGCATGGTGTCGTCGAATCTCTTTAGATCATTCATGTAATCGTAAGGATAGACTCCTTTCCTCGACATGACATTTACTCGTTCACTGGAGTGTTCGCTCATGATTTTAAATTTATCCTTGCTCATGTTATCGACTAGTATTTCCAGACTGGTCGACATGAATTTAAAACTGTTGATGAAACGTATTGCTCTATGAATGGATTTTGTTTCTTCTTCCAACGTCTCTCCATCGATTACTCTTTTCTTCTCCATGACCTTCCATTTCATGAAGGAAATGTATCTTTCTTTTCTGTTCACGATGCAATTTAATTCTTCATGGAAGGTGCTGAGATTTTTCACGAACAGATGACCGTCGTAACCCGAGAGATGGTGAAATATCACCGGATAGAAAATGGCATCTTGATATCTTAAATTACACTTGCTGTGGGCCGGACCACGATACAGACCCGTGTAATGATCATGTGACATTCAGTGGCTCTGTTATTTTCGTCCTGCTGCTCTCCTGTGATGATCATTTTTGCTGGAGTTTTGAATTTGTCGTATAAAATTTGAATTTTTGATTCTAATTCTTTCATGAACCTTTGAGCCATGTCATCTTCACACCATTTTGTTTAGGTGAAGGGACCCATGTCATGTTGTGAGTCGAAAGCACATTTTACGTAAATGCAATAGCCCTGTTTTTGATATCTTTCAACGTAGCTTTGAAGAGCGTTGGGTTGGCAGGAACTCATTTTCATGGTGAAGCATTCGAAATTGGCGTACACGACGAATGGTACTTTTAACCTTCTATTGTGATTGCGAAAGTTCACGATGGTGTTGGGTTAGGGCATTTTGACGGTGACGCCTTGCTTTTCGTTGCAATATTCCTGATGTTTTGCTAACGATTTTTCGCTGTGAAACATGTTCATGCAGTTGCAACATAAATATATCATACTTTTATGTTTAATATTCTGTGTCGACAGTAATAGGCTCGGATTTTTAACCCAACAATAATGACGATTGTCACCGTTTGAAATCAATAATAAAATAATCGTCTTTTCTCTTCTGAGATACGAAGTCTGTCTGAGAGGATAGATCATTCGTTTTTCCTCATCGTATCCCAAGACTTTCACCATTATGGTGGGATTTTGAGCTTCAAAACGCTCGATGTCTTTTATCGACGTTGGAAAAGTCAGTCCAGTCCAATCGAGATTTTTACAAGTTAGCTCGTAATGAAAAACTCTATCGGAGTGCATTTCGATGGGGTATAAAGCAGAGGTGACTGCCCATTTAAAACACTGCTCATCTTTATTTCTCACGTTGACCACGGCGTGTTTTTTAGCTAAGAAATAAGATGATTCCATGTAGGAAGATGCTTTCAACGAATCGTTTTTGGTCACGTGAATTTCGAGATTCAACCCCTCTTCGAATGTCTAATTACTACCTCTATGTTGATAATTCGCGAAGACGTCAACGTCTTGTCTTTCATCATTTCGAAAACGTCCGATAAATCTGAACCTCGAAATATGGGTTGCACGGCAGATCTGAAATATGCATCTCTCACGATGCTCACACCGGAGTTTACGTCGATTTTATTCATCGTGCAATGGAGTATCATCGCAATTTTTAGTCCCACGTCCATGTATTCGCGAAACAAATACAATACTTTTTTCTTCACCCGTTCCATGAACAATTTCGGATTGACTTTTTTGAAAGATGGAACCACTTTGAAAGTTTTAAAAATGCCTTTGATCGCACTCTCCCATTCTTCGGGATTCGATTGGAATGCTTCCGTGACGATTCATCCTACATATTCTTCTCCTTTCCCTTCGTTGATTGCTCATTTAATTTCATTCAATATATAACGTTCGTCTCGATCCTGGATTGCATCACTCGTTTTCGTTTTTTTTATTTTTTATTTTTTTTTTTTTAAACTTGCAGTTCTTCGAGGGCTTTTCGTTTGGACGTCTTCTTATTTTTCGCAACCAGAAAGGTTTTTTTTTTGACATCGACATTTCGATTCCCTTTGCCACCTTTTTCTTCTCGTTTTTCACAACCAGAACGTTTTTTGATGTCGTTGCTATCGACATTTCGTTTCCCTTTGCCACTTTTTTTTTCTTCTCATTTTTTGCAACCGGAACGTTTTTTGACGTCGTTGCTATCGACATTTCATTTGCCTTTTCATTGAGCAAACTATGTAACTCCTCGCGTATATGACTCTCTAAGTTTTTCATCATGCTGCACCACTACTGTGTTTCATTTTCTATTGTCAAGAGTTACTGCCGTCAGCTTATTTTTCGCAATTTGAGTCTGCTTAAGTTTGTTCACTTTCGATCTTTCGATTTTCTTTCCATCGCCTTGCAAATGATACTCCTGTATGGCTTTACTTTTTTTTGATTTGCTTCTATGATTTATGAAATTTGGAATTTTTAATTCTTTACAAATCTTGTTTCACCGAGGTACGGTATACTTATCTAAATTTTCCATTTTTTTATTTGTTTGCTTTATTTGTAAGAATACATTTTGAATTTTTTTGTTTAAATAATAATTTTTTGTAAAAAGTTTTTAAAAAATAGTCTTTATATATATGTTTTTTAATTCCCCTCAAAAAACTTTTTTTTGTGAGATTAATTGATTTTTTTATTTTCCTTAACGTGGGAAAAAATGAATTAATATGACAAAAAAAATAAAGGAAATTAAAATTTAAACTTTTTTGTATATATATTATAGAGAGAAAAAAACTTTTACAGAAAATTTCACATTAAAGAAAATTAAATTTAAAAAACTTTCTGTATATATATACAGAGAAAAAAAACTTTTTTACAAAAATTATTATTTAACAAAAAAAACACAAAATTCAAAAATATATATTATTATTTGCAATAATTCATAAAACAAAAAAAAAAAAAAAATCGATCATGACAACAACACCTAAAAGATGCGAATTGAAATTGAAATGAGTCGAAATGTGCAAGAAACTCGGTTGTAAAATTTATAGATTACAATGACATGATGCCATCAAATTGAATGAGGTCGAGATGAAGGGCTAACAGCACAAATACAACAAATATAGCATTACTTTGAAATTGGATGAAGCCACGCTTGATTTGTTTTATGAGTACGAAAGCGATCTACAGAATATCGTCTTCACCAAGGACAGAGAATTCGACAAGAGCTATTTGTCATTGCCCTACGGAAGTTACATATATCCAAAAATCTCTCTCGAACTCGTAGACAGATTGGATGGCGAGAGCACGTTTGCCGAAGTAAAAAAAACTCGCAAAAGTAAATATAAACATTCAACACATATGCAAAAATGGAGAAGACACGACCGTCAACATGATAATAACAGACTTGGAAATATTAAAAAAAACAAAAGAGTCACCGATTTAGTGAAGAAGAAGGGAAAAAAAGAAAAAAAAGTAATGAGATCTAGAGATATTCAATCTCTCTAGATCTCATTACTTTTTTTTGTTTCCTCCTTCTTCTTATTCTTTACTATCGCTCATATCTATTGTAATAACATTTCCTTCTTTCTTCACTGTCATCATTGATTCTTCTTTTCTTTTTTTTTTGCAATATATTACGTTTTTTATAACACATTTGATTCCCACTATCATATTTATGAACGAATGTGGTGCATCTCTTGGCAACACTCACATCATTATTATTCTCTTCAGAAGGTGATGGTGGTGGTGGTGGTGGTGGAAAACAACTCATTCTTCTTCTTCTTTTTAATTTCCACACTCTATCCCTATTTTTTTCACATGTTTTTCCAGTTCTTTCCTGAAATATCTATCATTATCATTCAAAAAGGTCTCGTAATCCTTTTTATCCATTTTTTATATTATTTTTTTATACTTTGTATAATTTATATTTTATAGTTTATATAATATATAATTTTTTTTTACTTTATAATAACATACTCAAAAGTGGTATACCCTTAAACGGCGGACCAAACAGCGAACCCTCACCGAGTCGCTAAATGTCCTGTCCACTCTTCAGATAGATAGAGACCGTTTCCACTGGAAAAAAGGTCGCCACCTCTTACGGGTTTTAGATACAATCCTTTACCACCATCTTTCTTGACGCAACACACGACTCCTCCCTTCTTCAAAAACAGTCCGGTGCCACCCATTAATTTCTCAACTGCCGAACTCACGAGTCCCGAGAGAGCTCACACACCGAGAGTCTTCCCGAGAACGGGCAATGCTTTTGCGGCGATTCCTGCCAATAGAAACCGCCTTTCGTTCTCAAATTGTTCTCAAATTGTATCTCAATTGAGTGGGAATCAATCTCACTGTCAACCCTCTTCCATCATGAATCGCTTTCTCCATCCTTTTGCTTTGAGTTCTGGTCCAGGCAATCGAATCCCGACCGCTACTCGTCAGATCTTTGTGAGTGAATTTGAATCTCACCGTCTCGTCTCAATTTAACGCTCTCTCAAGTTTCTTCTTCTGTCCTTCGGATATGTTCACGTTTTTAACCACGTATTCAGCCATATTTCTTTTTTCTTTTAAAATATATTTTGTTCAATTGTTTTTTTTGTATAATAATAATTATATATATTAAATAATTTTTGTAAATTAATATATATATACGCAATATTTTTTTTTTATTTTATTTTTTTTCTTGCTTTTTATATTTCTCTTATGTGAAATCGTATCGTCACCCTCTCTCCACGAAGATCTAACAGCTCACCATTTTGATCCGTCAACGTGGTTTTGAGACTATACAACGTGTCTAATAACCTGGCGAAAGAAGGAATAGATCATCGGTTGCACGTTACCATTCACATAGCTTCCAGCAATCACGTCCATGTTCACCTGTATACTATTGACGCCGAGAATGTCGACCGTATTTTCGGATGCCGTGTGGCCTCGATACATCTTTCGATCGAATCCCAGCATCTTGCCGATCGAATCATCCGTGTTGAAATCCACTCGAAAATTATCTTCTAAATCCAACATCTTCTGTAGGGTATTAGGGTTGGGAGCGAGTCTGATCTTGTTGCTTCACTTTCCATCCGTCTTCATTCACGTCTGAATGTAATTGTTCAAATCGTCTATGTCGTAACTTCCTTTGGGAATTCGAATCTCCAACCAATCCACTCCGTCGGAATACTTGAATGAGTTATTCTTTTCGGTGACGTTGGGAAAGGAATAATAAGTCTCCAGATTCACCAACGCCATCTCGTATCTTTTCTCCCTATTCAATTTGATGGAAGGTTCGAATTTCGTAGCGAATCGAGTCGAATCGCCACGCACCACAATTTGAATGGACTGTTTTGCAGCCATATTCTCGGCTATCCGTTCTAACAATTCTCCTTGATCGAACATTATTTTTATTTTTATTTATTTTTAAAACTAAATTATTGATGATTTATTATTATTTTCTAATTTTTGTTTTCACTCTCTATTTTATTATCATCAGAAACATAAAACTTGTAGAATCCACTCTGATATTTTCTGTGATTAAATTCGGTAGTCAAATCGATCACGATGAAATTGTGAAGTCCTCCATCCCAAATCCTCTTGCAGAATCTACTGAATTCTTCTCTGCTCTCTACATGACAATTATTATTTTAATGCTTTGTAATGTGATTGGTTGGATGATCGCCATCTGAAGACCTGGCACTTCCACACACGGGTCAATCAGCCAGTGGCATACTTCGGTATCAACACTGGCTGAGTATATTGCTCCATACCAGGTATGTGGGAATACCGGCAACCCGGTGGGTTCACTGCTTGGCAGTAACCCTACCCCTTGTTGGACTCCGTGGTGGGTGGGAGCCGGGGCAGTGAACGCCTTAAAAATCAAATATGGATTCCACAAATAAAAAACAAAAACGATGTCGGGAATTACTTTCTACTGACTCGGATTCTGACTCAGATGTTGAACCTACGACACATACTTGGCAAAAATTCATTATAATGTATGCAGCTGACGAAAATAAAAGACTATCAGATATGAACCCATTTCTAATAGAAAAATCAATTAAAGGGATTGCTGGAACAGTTAAAGACGCCAAGAAATTAAGATCTGGCGCTTTACTGATAGAATGTCGAAGGGAAGCTCAAGCGACAAATTTACTAAAAACACAAAAACTAACAGATATTGAGGTGAATACTTTATTAAACAGCAGCAGAGGTGAAATAAGAACCAGAGAATTAAATGGCATTGATGTAACGGAAATAAAAAAGGAATTAGAACCCCAAGGAGTGACCGATGTTAAAAATAAATATACAGATTAGAAAGGATAACACAATTATTAAAACAAATACTTACATTTTGACATTCAATTCTACTCAACCGCCAAAGGCTATTAAAGTTGGATATATGAACATCAAAGTGGATTTGTATATTCCAAATCCACTTCAATGCTTCAAATGTCAGAAATATGGACATGGACAACACTATTGTAGAGGTCAACAAATATGTTTCCGATGTGGCCTGCAACATCAAGAGCCATACAGCAATCCCATCAAGTGCATTAACTGTCAGGGCAATCACATGTCATCGTCCAAAGATTGCCCTGTCTGGAAACGGGAAAAAACTATTCAAAAAGTCAAATGTGAAAAACAAATAAGTTTTAAAGAAGCCAGGGAAATCGTGCCATCAATGCCAGGTATGTGTGCATCATTACCATCATATGCCACAAAATTATCCCAAAAATTACCAACTCAATCAGTAGCATGCCAAACACAATACACATGGCTCAAAGGTACAATACCATCTTCAGTACAGTCATTTACAATAGACCAACCAGAACCACCAACCACTCAAAAGAATACAGCTGCCCAAATAACAGAAAAAATAACAACAGACAAAAAGGAACAACACCCTAAAAATCCACATCAAACAGAACAAAATAAAGAACCTAAACCTAAACCTGAAAAGAATAAGTCAAATAAACCAAACCAAGACATACAACATAGCTCTCAACAAAATCTGAGTCAGAGAAGGAAACAGTCACAACAAGACAAGAAAAAAGAAAAGGAAAAGCAGAAACTAGCATCCAACAGAATATCTAAACGTCTTCAAAATGTTGTCATGAGCAACATGTTTGAAGGCATTGAGATGTCAGTCGATGAGTGCATCGATGACACGTTCTCAAACAAACCACCCCTCAGTTCGTCTCAGGGAAAATCCCCACGTAAAACATCACCTAGAAGAAACACTGGGGCAATTTCGCCCATACGTCCACCTTCTAATTCACCACTCAACCATGGATAATACACCCAAACAAAATATTATACAGTGGAATTGTCGAGGTTTTAGAGCGAATTTTAATGAACTTGGCCTTTTGAGCCAAAAGTATAAACCTGCTGCTTTTTGCCTGCAGGAAACTCTTCTAAAGAAACCCGAGTCTCAAGATCATTCAGTCTTTAAGAATTATACTTCGTATAATGCCTGGGCAGATGAAACTGATCTTCATATTCGTGGAACATCCGTCTTAGTTAGAAACGACATTATTCACAGTTCTGTATCTTTGCAATCAAATTTACAGACTGTAGCGGTACGCCTAACTTTAGACAAGACAATTACATTATGTTCTGTATACGTTTCACCAGGTAAAACCCTACAACTGAATGATCTTGAGCTGCTAGTCCAACAGCTCCCAACCCCATACATTTTGTTGGGTGATTTTAATGCACATAGCCCCCTTTGGGGTAATTCCCGCAGTCAAGAAGACGTAAAAGGTAAAACTGTAGAAGCGTTCATTACAAAATATGATCTGTGTTTGTTTAATGATGGTTCAGACACTTATCTGCACCCCGCATCTGGTTCGTATACATCAATTGATCTTTCAATTGCATGCCGCTCTATCTTTCTTGATTTTTCTTGGAAGGTAGAAGATGACTTGTGCGGGAGTGATCACTTTCCAATTGTGTTGGAGAGTGTAGTTCCGGCGGACGATGAGAGAGTGCTCCAGTGGAACTTTAAAAAGGCTGACTGGGACACTTTTTCATCGCTTTGGTCTGGACGCCTCACACGGGAGAAATTTCAAGATAGTGCTGACCAAAATAGAACAATTTACTAACGAGCTGCTTGACATTGCAAACACAGGCATTCCTAAAACCTCGGGAAATCCA
Organism: Pictodentalium vernedei; assembly: GCA_031216915.1. Classification (NCBI taxonomy): domain Eukaryota; kingdom Metazoa; phylum Mollusca; class Scaphopoda; order Dentaliida; family Dentaliidae; genus Pictodentalium; species Pictodentalium vernedei. Next base: position 321,195,953 of record CM062297.1, read on the forward strand.
AAACGCTTCACCAAACCATGGTTTGATAATGAATGTAAAAAGGCTACAAAGGATCGTAAGAAAGCTGAAAGGGAATTTAACAAGTCACCAACCACATATAATTTAGACAAACTTCGTATAAATCGGGCAAAAACAAGACGACTTTTAAAACAAAAAAAGAAAAGTTCTTGGGAATCTTACGTTTCTAAGATTAACCAAAACACTCTCATCACTAAAATTTGGAAAATGATTAAAAAGATTAAAGGAAAAGAAACAAAATCAACTGTACAACACCTGAAAGAAAACAACACCTTAATTACATCTAAAACAGAAATTTCAAACACTTTGGCCTCCACATTTTTGAAACATTCGTCGTCTGAAAATTGTAATCCTGAATTTCTAAAAATTAAAAAACAACAAGAAAAACAAAAGATCAAATTTGCCTCCAACAATTTAGAGGGTTACAATGAACCTTCCTCTATGGAAGAGTTACATAACTCTTTGCATAGAGCAAAGGATACTGCCACTGGTCCAGATGACATACACTACAAACTTTTAAAGCACCTGCCACAAACATCACTAGAACTTTTATTATCAATTTTTAATGGCATTTGGGTGACTGGCCAGTTTCCACCATCCTGGCGTAAAGCAACTATAATTCCTATTCCTAAGCCTGATAAAGATCACAGCAACCCAAGTAATTATAGACCTATTGCCTTAACCAGTTGTCTGTGCAAAACCATGGAGAGGATGATCAATGACCAACTTGTCTGATTTCTGGAATCGAACAATCTGCTTGCGGATGTTCAGTGTGGTTTCAGAAACCAGAGGAGTACTGTGGATCATTTGTTCAGACTTGAAACGTTTATTAGAAATGCCTTTGCTAGAAAAGAACATGTGGTCGCCATCTTCTTTGATCTTGAGAAGGCATATGATACAACGTAGACGTATGGGATTTTAAAAGATCTTTTTAAAATGGGGTTGAGAGGGCGTATGCCTCTTTTTATTGAAAACTTTTTAAAGGACCGCCAGTTTCAGGTTCGTGTTGGGTCAACGTTATCTGATCCTCACGAGCAGGAATTGGGGGTTCCTCAGGGTAGTATTTTATCCGTTACCGTTTTCGGTTAAACTTAATAGTATCATCGATGCAATTGAGAATATGATAGATTCTTCATTGTATGTCGATGATTTTTTAATCTGTTATAGCAGTAAAAATATGAATGCTATTGAGCGCAAACTTCAGCTGTGTCTGAATAGGATTCAAAAATGGTTTTAAATTTTCAAAGTCAAAAACGAATTGTGTTCATTTTTGTAAACTTCGGAAACATCACCTCGATCCGGAGGTAAAAATTGATGGGAGTCCTATTAAAGTTGTTAAGGAAGTGAAATTCTTAGGTTTGTTGTTTGACAACAAACTGAATTTCACTTCCCACATAAAACAACTAAAAGTTAAACGTAAGAGAGCTCTGAACCTACTGAAGGTCGTTGGTAGCACTGATTGGGGTGCTGACCAAAAAACTTTGCTCCATCTGTATAGATCACTTGTTCGATCAAAATTAGATTACGGTTCTATAGTTTATGGTTCTGCAAGGAAGTCATACCTAAAACCACTTGATGCCATTCACAATAGTGGTATTAGAATTAGTCTAGGGGCTTTTCGAACATCTCCTATAGACTCGATGCTTGTTGAAGCAGAGGAGCCTTCTCTTGAGAAGCGCAGAATTAAATTGTCTCTCCAATATGTGTCTAAACTTTTGGCCAATCCTTCAAATCCTGCTTTTAACTGTATTTCTGAACCTCAAAATGTTGACTTTTTTAACCGTCATCAGAAACATATTCCTCCATTGGGAATTCGAGTTAAACCCTACAAGGAGCCTGCAAAAATTGATTCTGAATCCATAAAAGAAAACCGTAATTTACACATTCCTCCTTGGCATCTTAAAAAACCAACAGTTAATTTGGACCTTGCTTCTACCAAAAAATCTGATACCAATTCCTTGCAGTTCAAACAAAAATACGCCGAAATAAAGTCCAAGTATAGTACATATACGAGGATCTATACAGATGGATCTAAAGATGGTGACAGAGTAGCATCAGCTGTTGTTGCTGGTGACCATGTCGCCTCAATCAGAATACCGAATCAGAGTTCTATTTTCACAGCTGAAGTTAAAGCTGTTCAACTCACACTTGAGCACATCGAGAATGCACAGGAAAGAAAGTCGATCATCTTCTCCGACTCTCTTTCCTCTTTACTTGCTTTACTCAACCCCAAGTTGAAGAACCCTCTCATTTTGGAACTTCATGAAAAATTAACAACTCTCATGTCTGATCAATATGATATCGAGTTTTGCTGGTTACCCGGGCACGTAGGTATCGCTGGTAACACCAAAGCAGACAGTGCAGCAAAACAGGCTTTAACAAAGCCTCTCACTGATTTTAAGATCCCTTTCAGTGATTTTAAGCCTCATATTAGTAGTTACATCAAATCTATGTGGCAGGCGGAATGGGATGGGGCAACTAATAACAAGCTTCATCGCTCCCAACCAAGTATTTCTGATCACTACCCATCCAGTAACCTTTATAGAAAAGATCATGTTATTCTGACGCGGTGTCATATTGGTCATACACGACTAACACATTCCTTTTTGTTGGAGGGTTCTGTGCGACCAGAGTGTGTTCCCTGCCAGCAGGTGTTGTCAGTGGAACACATTCTTTTACATTGTATAGATTTTAATCATGTCAGAGGGCAGTATTTTTCTGTAGGATCTCTGAGAGATCTGTTTTATCGTACGAGCCCGAATATAATTCTCTCATTTTTGAAAACAGTCAACCTTTTCAGTAAATTTTAAAATTGTTTTTATCATCTTAAGCTAGAGTCTTTAAGACTTAAATTCATCAGGTTGATTTGTGAATTATTCATATTTCTTGTTTCTTCACGTATCACTCTTCATATTACATTGTTTACCATTTTTATTATAATTGTTTTTTACTCATCTCTGTATTTTGTTTCTGCCTTTTTCTCTTTTAACGTTTTCTCACCACGATATAGCCTTAGCTGCTGTTGTGTCGTTAAGGAACAATAAATAAATAAATAAATTCTTCTCTGCTCATGTCGTTTGCGACATGATATCCCTAGATGTGATTGAGATTCTTGAGATCCTGGCGAAAGAGACACAGGAAATTAGCATTCTCCCTTATCATGTGTCTGGTCAGTCGAAAATAATTCTGAGACAGGTAGAAACAGTCCACGTTGCTGTGACGACCCCTAACGTAATATGATTCCCATCGGTTCTGTCTCTCCAAAAGCAGATCGTCGAAAATCATGAGATTCTTATTTTCCGATCTCAGTTCCCTGGGATCCGGAACGTCGCTCGAGTTCTCGTAAAATCGACACTCGACGTTTGAAGACACATTTCTCTTCATCAATTCTATCGCCGCACCGTCCAAAATGGTCGAAAGAGAAGCTTCGCTTTTGTCGAATTCCTCCCTACTGTCGAAATATTCTGGCTATAACGTCCTTGGGCAATCTACGATCCATGCACTCTCAAAGCAATCTGTGTTCGGGTTGAAAAAGACTCTTGCCAAACACAAATAATCTGTCATAATCCAACCAGCCAGGTTGCGACAACAGATTCATCAACAGATTGGTCTTTCCACAATTCAATTTTCCCACTATCAAGCCTCTTATGCTCTTGGAAAAGAACTCATTATTCAACCACTTGATTGCGGCGTCGTTCCAAGACATATCTTTGAGGTTCATCTTTTTTTTTATTTTTTTATTTTTTAGATTTTCAAATTTAATTTTTTATGTTTTTTCAAACTCGGTTTATAAATATTATTATTATTTATTATATTACACCATCACAGGTTCTCTTCAATCCAGATCCACTCGTCATTTTGGCTAAATCGTGTATGGGTACCACAGCATCCTTAAAATCTTTCCAACTTTTCTCTAACGTAGCTCGCTTTGCCGGTGGACTGATCAACTTATTGATCAATGCATCCGCCGCCCTCTTGCCAGCCACTGAAGCAGTCCTACCACTAGCTTCGGAAGTGGCTTTCTTACCAGCATCCAAAGCTGTCTTCTTACCGACCTCAAACATGGTTGGTGCGAGCGAGGTTTCTACCTGCATCGCTTGTGAACGCTCGCATTATAGAATCAATGATACCAGAACCACCTTGGACGTAAGTTCTGAAGTATCCCCTGTTCTTTATCACCAACATATTTTTATTTTATAATATATTTTGTTTTTTCACTCGTAAATCGTTTTTTTTTGCTTAAATACTTTTATTATTTTTACTGTAGATTTACATTTTTTATTTATCTATTTTTTTGTTTTTTCTCTCTACTTATTATATATCAATCCTTCAATTCGTTCATCAACCTTTTATAATCTCGTCTATCTGAGACCTTCTGCCTCAACAATTCGTCACATATACTCACTATCTGATTATCCTCTCCAGTATTACCAGCGTGCCGACTAGCCATCAACAATTTCAATCTCTCGAACAGAGCATCAGAATCGCATGGAAGAAAAGAGATTGTCACTCCCTTTCCCGTCACCGATTCGATGAATTTCTTATTCATATCCCATATGGGTTTCACCACCTTCGTCCACTTGTACCCTCTGTTAGCCTTGGGCCTCGTCTCTCTAGCATCATTATTCCTCTTCATGGCGTGGGTCTGAACCAGAATGTCGCCATAATTGTCGAAATCCTGATCCAAGTTATCTCTAGGCTTGTCGTAAAGGAGCAATAGGCGCAGTCCATCGGTTATTTCATACCTATTCGAACCGATGATTAAATCATCATCATCCATTTCCACTTCAGTATTGCCCACGAATTTCCTACCGCTCGAATCCTTGCAAATTCCATACAACATATCTCTCTTACCATCATCGTCGGATGATGCGACGCTACTAGTGGTAATAGTTGAAGCTGTATCATCGCTCTCGCTCACATCAGTTTCGATTCTCATGGGAACGTAATCCGGTGAAGATCTTTGAAAGGAAAACTGCCTTGTAAAACTATCAGGCAACGAACCCGTTCTCACAGAACTCTCTTTTATACATCTCAGTTCCTCGATGATCTCCTTCTTGCTTTGTTTCTGAACCTCCATCACGGGTTTGCATAGTTTGGTGGTCTCTCATCTTAATTCCATCTCTCCCAATCGTCTGCTTCTGTCGGCGGATCGAATGCTTTTCTTGACTCGTTCATATTCGTCGGGGAGTTTGTCTCTTCACTTGGAATCTTTGATGTGTAAAAATATTTTTGTTCGCTCGATTATTAATATTTATTTTTAGAGTGTGGTAACGTCGATTATTTTATTATTGTCAAAATTAAATGTGGTTATTTTTTTTATGTTTTTTAAATAAATAAAAGTTTATGTCTTAAATATGTATAACTAAAACCAGTTGGGAAAGAAAAAAAAAACATTTACAAATGAAACCTCGATAATGCGTTAAATCACATCAACAGTTATTTCCGACAATGAGAAACTTTAATTAATCTCAAATAAACATCTTTAAATTCAACACTTTCAAAATGCATTTAAATCATATAGACAGTTATTTTCCTCACACTTGGAGTCATTCTCAAAATAAAACCATCGATAAATGCGTCGTCCCAAATGTGTTAAAAATCGCATTAGTGGTTATTCTCACCATGGAGAAAACTTGAATAGTTAAAATCTCAAATAACATTGTTTCAAAACGTGTTAAATCAGAAAGAAATTAGTTAATCATTGAAACTGGTTCATTTTCATTCGTAAGATGGTTTTTTGGTTTAAACAGAATTCATGTCGTCAAAAAAGCAGAATACTGTTTGAAGTAACAACACAATTTTCTGATTAACATATCTTCAAAAGAACGCACTTTTTGCGAACAGGAAATAGTGAAGAAGCGTGTCTCATCAAAAGGCGTTTTGTTAATGTTTCTCGAATGGAAACTCGAGAGAACATTATTGTCACCTATTAAAATCAAAACTCAATTTACATCTTTAAAACCCTTTTAAGTGGAACACAATTTCACCATTTGATTTATTGAATGAAAAACTGTTCATTTACACATGCATCGTTAAACAACTAAGTAAAAGATCAAAACTTGACAAAACTGATCTATTACAATTTACCTCAAAACTCATAACGATTTTTATTTTTTCGTCTCTTCCCCCTCCAGTCTCCGATGTTTTCTCATCCGCGATCGATCGCACCACCATCTAGACCACGATTACAAACCTGGAGAGAAAATTTCCCTACATTCTAGTTTTTCGACATTTCTTAATTTTTATATTTTGCTATCCTAGAATCCCCACAAGTTGGTCATCGCGTCCTAGACGGTTCGATCGGCCGTTGGCGAACGTTGGAAAAATTTTAAAATTGATTTTTCCTGGTCCAGCATCCGCAATCGTTTTTGCCGACCGGATCGAACCCACCGCCATCTAGAATGCGATCGTGAATGTAGGTGGTCCAGAATCCACAAACGCATTTTGATGGTGGTCCAGAATCTGCAAAGCATTTGCCAGCGTTTGCCAATGATCGATCGAAACGCCTGAGCCACAATGGGGAACATTGAGAAGATTTTAGGTCGATTTCTTTGATTTTCATAGATTTTTAGTAGTTTTTTCTTCCACGCGAATTGTGCTGAATTCACACTCGTTTGCCAACGGCTGATTGAAACACCCAGACCACGATAAGCTACTTGTACGGATTCTGGACTAGATGTACAAAAAACGTGTTTTTACATTCGTGTACATTTTAACACTGAAGTCTATGGGTACATGTACGTGTACGTGTACATGTACATGTACAAGAGAAAAAAGTGGTCCAGAATCCGCACTTATTACCTACTAGCAGTGTCCAAATGAAGCGGTTTTTTCTCACCTAGAAGAAATAATCCGAACTAAGAAGATAAAAAAAAATTATGAGCTCATTCCAAACAGACTCTCGTTTCAAGGACGCCCATGACGTTAGCGACTCAACAGTTAAGGACAATAATGCTTTACACATTCTGTTAAAAACCAAGGCACATAACAAAATGTGGAGCTCACATGGGTCATTCAGGAGGTCCCTTTTCCCAAATCACGGCAGCAGTCAAGATATTTTCACCCAGGAGGTGGTGGGGTATTGGGAACTTCTGAGGTACCAATTGAAAAGAATTCCACACAAGAATGGGTTTGTGGAAGGGCTTCCCAAACATTACAGTTCGTTGACCTCCCAAGGATGGGCTGTTGTTACAATTGTAGAAATCTTCTTCATTCCTATACAGTCAAGTCCCAGAAGGCATTCTTCAAGGTACAAGTGACATTGACTGAAATGAAGGCGAATCGGTGAATAGTGGATACTATTTTTGAAATATCTGACATATTCGTTACCTAAGTATACTTGATGTGCATGAATGTTCAAATTATGTCATAATACCAGTGGGTCTAGCCGCTTAGGGTTCATCTTATCAGATTATTCTGCGGCCAGTACATTAACACAGTGTTTATATGTATACATGCAGTAATTTTAAATTCTGATGTCTTACTTTGTCCATTTTGAGAAATAACACAACCCTAGATGCATGATATTTAGTTTAACAAGAGTGGGAAGAAATTGATTTGTCACCGATAACTCCGTGTCAGACCATGAATTATGTTCTCGTTCAGTGCTGTACCAAACTGATTTTTTATTCATTGAACGTATGATATAAAAACGTCCCGACAGTTGCAATTCAGAATGAAGACAAACGTTCACCGAATATCACGTCTTTTCTGTCTAAATTATTCTTTGAGACGCACCGTTCCGGAAACTCTCTCTCTCTTTCTCTCTCTCTCTCTCTCTCTCTCTCTTAGCTCATCCCAGTAGTGTTTCCGGTAACAGTATACGAAACCCAGAGAATGAGGTTTGGACCCACTCGCAACTCACAATGTCTTGCCACTAAAATAGTTGTAGAGTGGGAGAGTCTATTCTAATTGATGTAAATATTCTCAATTATTTATTTATTTTTTGGTGTTAAAGGTCACATACTAATGCACAATGGCTAATCATGACCGTGATAGTTTTACGGGTGGAGGAAGCCGGTGTACCTGGAGAAAACCACCGAGCATCAATGAGCAATTGTCACTTCCTCAATATTCTAATTCTGTTCAAGCTCCGCTCAAGCAGGGTTACAGCGATTGAAGGCATGCGCGCTATCAACATGCAGTACGACTTAGTACATGGCGTCATCGTGCACCCATGTAGGCAAGCGGGATAAAGTGCCTTGCCCAAGGAGACAACGCGGGTCGTCTGGGACGGGGATCGAACTCGGGACCTCTAACATAGAAGTCCAGCCATCTACCACTGAGCCACCGCGCTCCCAAATATTCTCAATTCCTACGGTTCAAATCTTCAGTCCAACAGAGAATGATTTCGTTGGTTTGCTTGATTCTTAAGGTGAAACATATGTAAGAAAAGATATTTTACTTTGAAATTCCCAACTCTCATATTCCATAAATTATCATTAAATATACATAAATGACACAAAATGATGGTTGTGATAGAAATGACGCAAAAATATATATACGTTCAACTCACAGAGTTGATAGCGGGCAGCATTCGTTCCTGGGAGTCTTCTCGGTATTCGTAACGGTACTGATAATCAAATAATAGTTCAGGGAACATCTAGTGGGCAAATGTGCCTCAGATATCCAAGAACAAATTTTGGAATTCAAAAGACATCATTCTATAACTTTCATTTTCATTTTGCTATTTAATTTGTGTGAATTAAATTTATGTTTGCGGAATCTCAGACTTGGCAATTTCAAAGTAAACTAATTTCGTTACTTGTATAGCACATTGCCATCTTCAGTTCATAAACACGTGATCTCAGACAGAGATGCTATCGCAGCAGTATGTAAAGAATGTGATAGGTTCAGAATAGATTCAGCATTTAAATACTTACCCAGAAAGGAAAGGACGCATTTCATTGTAAAACAATGTGGCATCCATGTGTTCTGAAGAAAAAACAAAACACATGTTACGTGAGCTTTGTTACACATAACAAACATTTACTGCACTTGTATGGTATTTTTGTGTTTGAAGCTCAGATTTCGGAAAGAATGATACAATATATAAAACAATTAACCCTTTACCTAACGAATCGCCCACATCCGCCCGCGTAATATGCAAATTGAGCAGTTGAAAAAATTAAATTTTTCAAAATATTCCAACAAAACCATATCATGTGACCCCTCATTGGAACGAGCTCATTGAGCTCGTTCCATTGAGGGGTCACATGTTATGGTTTTGTTGAAATTTTTTTGAAAAATTTAAAAAAATTATATTTAAAATAATATATTTTGAAATCGTCTGCGTTGGGTAAAGGGTTAATAACGGTACTGTCTGATCACGTTTACCCTTTCTCATTTTTTCTCATCAACATTTTTTTTTTGAATATTATTTTTTCCATTTTTAAAACATTACAATAAAACTATACCATGTGGCTCCGTGTTTGGACGAGTTTGATGAGCTCATTCCAATAAGGAGTCACATGATGTGATTTTGTTGAAGGCTTTTAACTGTACAATTTGTATATTGCGCGGGGCGAATGCGGTGATTCGTTAGGTAAAGAGTTAAAATAATTTGTCATGTTTGCGGTTAAAAAAAAAACTGTCAAAAAATTGATTTATTAACGAAAAGTTAATATTTAGTTTTAGGAATCCCGTAGCATATTGATAAACCTCCAGCAAAATGTTCATAAATGCAATCGTGGAAAAATAGACAGTTGACGACCAGACGACACCGTGAACAAAATATCAGTATTGAGCATCTATTATAATTTAACCATACAGCTCAAAAGAGCTGTAGAGTTAATTTTTTAACTGAGCCACCCTACAAATGCATACTAGATTCGCCCATTTCGTCGTCGACAGTATTGTAGAGGACAATATCATCCATGACGTCTTGCCTGAGAGGCTTAAATCGATCGTTTCGGGTTGGCCAGTCAATTCAATTCAGCGATAATTTCTGCTTCTTCATTACGGCATGGATTTCGTCACTCAATCATTGAAAGCTAAAGCACAGATGCCGTAGTGACGCATTGAATCATTTGTTATTTCCATCGATACATATCTTTCCCTGGTTTCAGATATCATTTAAACACTTTAAATGAAATATGAAAATCAAAGTAAAGTATGTAATACGTTTTTTGCAAAAATCAGCTGAACAATATAGTGATTGGAAGGACAATTCTGAAACCATTAAAGAAAAGAAACTTGGAATTTCAATATGATGAGAATTTGTCAATGGAAAACAATTCCAGTTTTCGTTGGCAGGGGGAGCTCCTCTTTTGCTGATCGTATGAGTGGAGTGTTGGCCTTCTGAAGTTAGGGCGCAAAGGCAGTGGCGACCCGCCTTTGGCAAATTTTCTTATATTTAATTTCTGGTATTTAAGGTTACATACTTTTGCACAATGGCGAATCCTGACCGCAACATGGAGATAAAATTAAGTCTATCGTCAAACAAGCACCACTTCACTTCCTGGGGGTTCCCACGGAGGGCTCAAGTAAAATATTTTATCGAAAAACTTAGTGACTTGTCGGATTTCATTCAAACTAGCACACTTGGCAGATACATATAAAACTGACACGGACTAAGAAACGTGTCAGTTTCCACGTAATGTCAACTGTGACATGGAAACTGCGTTCTTAAGACATGCTTGTTAGCCAAGGATACACTTTTATTTAATACGGAGGTTAATGACGTCAAATATTTGACGGAAATGAGCCATGCAATGCGTCGCAGTGCGCCATTGCAAAATTGTGGCACGGAGCGATGCTAGGCATTGGAAATTGCTGCAGAAACTTTCATGGTAAAGGCCCATCAACAGAAATGATTATCTACGATACAGGTTGTAATAACTGTCTATGAATCACCTGACCCGGTAATATACTCTTCCCAATTACTTCGAAAGTGAAATCTGTTTGTAATTCTTTCAAACTGCCCATAAACTGTAGGTAAAGTAGTCATTACCACTAAAATACCATATTCTTCGATGAATTAGTAAGTGGAATTGTCAAATACAAAGTTTCTCTAATTTTCCGTGAAGTAACTGGTTAAAACGGGTTAACTCCCTTCCCCTCGTATGGCTTTGCTTTGGGGCGAAGAATAAATCTAACCTTTTTCAGTCCCTGTCGAAAGAAAATCACAAGAGAGCGACTGGCGTCCTTCTGGGAAAGGTTCCGAAGAGTGACTACAACGTAGTGTAATAATTATTTTACAATAATAAGAACCTTTGACAACTCCGTGATCTCAAAACATGTACTTTAACGTTCGTTCAAGGAGAGTTCCATGGACTATCTCAATAAACATAGTCCAAACTGAAAGAATAATTTTTTTGTTAACTCATGACAGAACACCAACGCACGGGCCTCGTGTTGTTTTCTCTCTCTCTCTCTCTCTCTCTCTCTATAGTAAAGTGGATGTCTGTTTATTGCGAATTAACGACACTTTCAATAGTCAGTGTCACGCCGTGTCGGATGTAAAGGAAGTAAGAGTCTCTATAATGTTTCTTAGTTCTACCGTACATCCTTGTTGATTTGGTATCATTGTTGGAGTTGAGGTGCCAGCGGAATATCTGCGGCCTGAATTTCCAGCGTATAAACGTCATCAAATGCGTTGCCAGATTTAGAAATATCAATGTTTGATGGAAACTGTTTCAAGTGTTACATATTTCTAATGTTCACTGTGCGAAGTTTTGTCTTGCGTTTTATTAGTATCAGCATATTGCTTTATCTTTCGTTGATAATTCTCGTGAAGTTGTCTGTTGACTTTTGTTTATCATCAAGCGACTGATGTCTTCGTGCGCATTTCATGATCAAAAGGGAAAAAGGCAGGTGTGATTTCGACAAATCATATTTTCCTACCAATGTTGTCGTATTTTATCGTTTTCTTCAGGTACTTTGGAAACCGTTCAATTGTTTCGATACCTTTCAGATAATATAGTGAGGCTTTCATATCTTTTAGGCCATAATGAGCAAGAACTCTTTCAAATGCATAACCAACAAATTTCTGGGAAACGTCAGTGACTAATTCATCAGGAAACCCAAACCTTGGAAAGAGATTTAAAAATTTTGAAATAATGTAGTTTGTAGTAATGCAATTGAGTACTAGTGCTTCAGGAAAAGATTACAAATAGTCCATTAAATTCAAAATATTATTCCTTTGAATAGGTCCCATAGTCTCAATATCTAGTTTGAGCCGCCAGTTTCGTTGGAATGTCTGCTGACTTTAGCGGTTGGTCTGTACTTGGTGGTTAACCTACGATACAAGAATGGTATTGTTTTACCAATTGCACAATGCCCCAGTCCACGTGGTGCCAAGAAAACTTGGGGCTTAACTCCTTGCTTGCAGCAAGTGCATATTCATGCCCAGAAGAAGAAATCTCTTGCCACAAAATAATAAAAATTTGGGCATTTGAAACCAAATTGGCTATTAAAAAGTGAGTCAACATTTCAACCAATGATTTCTTGAGATAAATGAAAAATATAAAAATATTTTAAAAAAAACCCCAGTGACTTAAGAGTTAATGATTGTTTTATTCGATCAACTCTTTCATGATTTCAATGTGCCATTTCCAGTATTTTTTTCAGAAAATATGGTACAAATGTGGATTTCATCTATACATGGACATTATTTCACTGAGTGCATGTTTAGGAGATGTGTGTGATTCATCAAACTGTGATATATCGCTCAACATCGGATGTTGTTTGGTTGCAACTTGTTAATGGTATTGATTACAAATCTTCTTTGTGAATGAAAAGTACACGTTTGAGATAATCTCCTGCAAATGAAGGATCTTCGACTTTGTCGGTTGCACTGCGAGAAGGTATATCAGCTAAATTATCTTTTCTGGCACATATTCAATTTCATATTCAAATGACAATAGACGACAACTAAATCGTTGCGCTTTTAACTGCAAGAAACTTGTTTTGGGGGTTTCAGCATGTAACTGAAAGGTCTACGATCGGTTTGAATAATAATATGTTTACTGTATAACTAATTAAAAATTTCCTCAAAGGCCCAAACATAACCTAATGTTTCTTTCTCTATTTGTGAGTATCGTCTCTCCACATATGTGAGTGAGCTGCCAGTGTGAGCAACTGGTTGTGTTCCTATTTGCTTGATTATTCTTGTACAAGAATAGTTCCAAGACCAATAGGGCTTGCATCACAAATCACATATGTTTTCTAAGGTACTATAATAAGCTAACCATAGATCTGTCGCTAGCTCTGATTTCAGAATCCGTAAGGTATGCTTTTCTGATGAAGGCTAAAACCACTTAACATACTTCCGTGTCAAGTGACGAAGTGCTTCTGTGATATCAGGATTATTTGGAATAAATTACACCAGAAAACATGTCACTCCCCCCCCCCAAAAAAAGGATCGCAATTTGTTATATTTGGCAGAGTTCAGGTTTCAAAAATTGTTCCAATTTTGCTGGAGTCGGGTTGAACGCCACCTTTGGATAGCACAAGACCTAAACAGTGGATGCTTGTTAAAAGAATTTCACATTTATTGCGATTCAGTTTCAGTTCTTTCTCACGACACATGTCAAATACTTTTTGAAGACGCAGTGGTAATTCCTCTTTTGACCTGGCACGAGTAACGTATACCAAACTGTACTCCTTCTAATCTGACCAGAATATTACGCATAGCTTTTATGTAGGCACTGGGTCATCTGGAAATACTGAAGAAACGTTTGAATTCGTAACAACCGTAGCAGGTTATAAATGTTGTAAGAGGTCACGATTCAATGTAAAGTTCAAGTTACCCAAAACCTTCTGTTGCAATAGATCATCAATAGCTGGTACAGGAAAAGGTTCCACACAACAGCTTTGTTCACATCTCGTAAGTCTATGTATAGTCGAATATTTTGTTGATCCCTTTAACATTAACATATTTGAGATCCATTCAGGTCCAAGAATAATCTCTTCTATGATGTTGAGAACATGTTGGCCATTTTTTGTTAGTGGCTTTACTGATTTGACAACGAGATCCAAATGGGAAAATTTGTCACTTTTCCGAGACCGTAAAACTAGGAAGAGTATTTTCAGTACAAGTTCAATGTTAACTGTTTCATATCCTTTTTTAATAAATAAAGCGAACAGTATCTGGTCGATAGAACAGACCAAAATGAAATATGCTATTTTGACCAAGTCGTGAATCAGAATCTTCATCCTTTACATAAATAAGGCCACGAGTGAGCTTTCATTATTTTCAGTATCAGCACAAAAATAGCTATGACATTGTAATAGTTCCTGTTGACCATAAAACAACCAGCTTCTTTTCACGTTTTCCGCAAAGGAACATGTTCTTTATATAATTCTGACCTTATACTGTTCTGAAAATAACCTCTGTCCATTGTATGTTTTCACTACCTGTTTGTTACATATTCGATTAAATTGGCCATGAACGCCACAAAAGTAGCATTGTGCATTTTTCGCACCACAGTTCACCCGTGTGTTGTTTGAACACCCACAGCTAAAGCGCGGTTTAAGGTTTGTGAAATATTCATTTTGGCAACATTTTCCCGAATAACAGACGCACAATCAACAGTGATAATTCGTGACTTACTACGATCAGTCTGCGAAAGTCGTGTCACCTTAGTTTTTGTCTAATGTGAGATCATCTTGCAATAATCTGTCCCGAGATGAACAATTCTCTAGAATTTGGTCACGAATCATTCCTATTTGAGTTGTCGATAAATGTTTGATACCTTCATAAGTTTCTTTTTAACTCAGAATTGTAGAATATATTCGTTGACAGTCTGTCCATATATAGTGCAACAGCATGGCACGCGATATAGACTATTCTAGTTTGTTTAATTCAATGGTAATGGCATATATTTGAAAATAATCCATTCATAGTTTATACTCACATTATACATAAGAATTTCTGTTCAGTTTGTGGGTAAGCGTTAACAAATGTATTTTTGCGTTTCTAAGTTCTGTGCCGATAGTCAGCAGTCTTCGATACGTTAGTTCGGTGTCACCACTCGAAAATCAATGTCAAGGTAGATTATCATTGGACGAAATATCGTTTCAATTAAAATTTAGGTTTGTGGCTAATAACATAATGCATTGGTTTTCAAAGTACAAACTGAATAATAGGTATTTGTGATAATTCATGACACAAAATCAACAGCTCGTTCCTCTTGTTGTTTTGTTTCTCTTTTCAGCAGGCGTTTCAGTGGTCCATTCCAAAATAATATAGACTAGTGTGGCATGCGTATTACAGACAGAGAACAGTGCCTTCAAGGAAATAGTTAGTTTTCATCTCTGAATAGTTAAGAAAATACCAAGCAATTAAAACTTGATCCAATAAATAACTGATTAAGATACTATTTTCCTTAAGGGTTAAAAGACACATGCTATGCATGTGTTAGCTTTATTGTGCGAACACGCCTTTTATAATCCTTCACTTTATCAAGATCTTTCTAGCAGAGCATATGATGTTCTCCTTATTTTAAAATCAGCCAGACCATAAAGATTTTGGAAGGTTGTACACCTCAAAACGACAGGGCTACTGTTCATTCCACACACCTCGGTGCTTATCGCCCTCCCCACTTGTGTGGTCCAAACGTTCAGTCCGAAAGTTCTAAATGAAATACTGTTATTTGATTACCTTAACTGTTAAACCAAGGTGGAAAAACTAAAAAGTTCATCTTCTCCCAAAACATCCTGTGGTTATATTCCCAAATTTCGAGCCTCAAAATTACGGTGGAAGTAAAAGGTATAGAGAAACGGAAAATCGGCATCGCTGACATGGGGCTACTAACTTTGAAAAAAAACTGTAAAACTGTACAATATCATAACCAGGAAAACATTGTGTGGAGTTTTATAGCTGTATCACGCGTTAATGTGTGGCATTTTTACATATTTCATAAAAACGTATGTGAAGTTTCATAGCTGTGTCATTTATAAATGCGAAGCTACTGAAATCAAAAGAGTGGCGCTTTTAATGAAAACTGTCCAAAATTGCTTAAATGATGAAATCATACGCCCGATGATATTAAAGTCATATCTCTGGGGTTTGACGCTGGATGTTCATTTGAAGTGTTTTCAGTTTTGTTTTGCAATTGGAATGATGCGTACTAAAATATCATTGGGACGAGAAGAAAGGGAAACGTCACTTGATTTAATTCATTTTCAGAGAAATTTAGTTGTTGGTCTTTTACTGACCTGGTCGCTTTTATCATCGTAGTATTAAATATATTGCCTCAGTGGAAGTAGTATGTGGATGTGTATCCATTGACATGTCTGTAGTATATTATAGAGGCATCTGTGATGTTTTGTGAGGTATGCTCCTCACAAACTGAACAAGGATATCGACATAGAATAGTCTTCCATAATGTATGTTTTGGGGTATGAAAACATTAAGTGGACGGCATTATGGAGACACAGGTAATATATCTGTACTTTGCCATAAAACCAAACATTTCAGCCCAATGATAACACAACTGCGTTTAAAGGGTTAATAATGGTGACATGCTTGTCTGTAGGATGCACAGAAAGCAAAGTCACTGTAAGTGAGGTTTTTTCGCCATGTGCCTACCCCTAATGTATGAAACGGGGTTATATATATATATATCCTTTTAATATAATTTTTATTTAATGTTAATTTAATAATTTTTTTAAATTTTTTATACATAGAAAAAAAATATTTTTTTTAAGATCTTCCTAATGTTAAATCGTATCGTCACAACTTCTTGAAGATCCAAATACTCGTCATTTTGATACGTCACACTCAGTTTCGATGCTATATATCGTGTCTAACGTCATGGGTAAAAAGACTAAATTTCGAAGTTGCTCTACGATCCTGTTGCGCTGCGAAACGTCCGGGAAAAAGAATAGATCGTGTGCCACCCGCTGCCCTTGCCGAAACGTCTGACGACCACGTCCACGTTCACTGAAATGCCATTGACAGTCAAAATTTCGACCACGTTTTTCGGAGGTCACGTGATCGAATCCTGACAATCTCCCAAAAATAATAATACTAATAATAATAATAATAATAATAATAATAATAATAATAATAATGATAATAATAATAATAAAGGAGCTTAAACAGCGTAAAAATCACTAGTGTGCTCCAAAACGCAGTACAATCAGAGAGAAAAAGAAAAATATAATAGTTGAGCTCTCAATCTTCAAAGCAATTCACTGAGTGTAACAGGTCACATATATAGCAAAACAATTAAATATTGATGAAAGCTTCTCTGAAAAGTTGCGATTTCAGATTCTCTTTAAATTGGTTGAGGTTTTCAGATGCATGCACATGAACTGGTAGAGAATTCCAAATTGATGGTTCCAGAAATGAGAACGCTCTGCTATTCACAAGCTTCGTCAGAGAAGAGAGTGTCACCCGCATTACTTTATTTGGATGAGCACAAGTCCCTGTTGGACGTTTTAACTCTCAGGTGTTCTTGTAAAAACAATGTTCAGAACCATTAATTTTCTTCAAGACCGCAACCAAAATTTTAAAACTAATTCGCTGCTTTAAACTCTTCCAAATTTAAAATCACATAAAAACGTAAGGAATTAAGTTAACTCAAAAATAAAAACTAGCTATATTTTAGTTTGTGAGCTCTACAACATATTAAAATTGGACGCAAGTCGGATGAATATTAATTTTTTACCTTATGACCCCTTATTATGTAACCGCACAGTTTGCCATAACGATTAGGAGTTTGTAAGGATGGCAACTCATTTTTAGAAATTGTTTTGTAGAGATTATATTCCTAAACTTTTCAAAGGCTGTGGCTGAAAATGACATTGAAAATAAAATGCATAAAAAAATGCCCAGAAAATTGGCATCGCTGGCATGGGTTACGCAATTTTGAAATGAAAAAAATAAAATTCCACAATTTCAAATAACCGGAAAAAC
The DNA here is from genome assembly GCA_031216915.1 of Pictodentalium vernedei. NCBI lineage: Eukaryota > Metazoa > Mollusca > Scaphopoda > Dentaliida > Dentaliidae > Pictodentalium > Pictodentalium vernedei. Next base: position 321,213,840 of record CM062297.1, read on the forward strand.
GTGTGTGAAGTTTCGTTGCTGTATCATGTATTAAAGCAGAGCTACTGGAATAAAAAAAAGTAGCGCCTTTAATGAAAACTGTCCAAAATTGCTCAAATGATAAACTAATACGCCTGATGATATTAACGTAATATCTTTGATGTTTGACGTTAGATGTGCAACTTGTTTTCGGAGAAATGTCATGTGATTTAACCCTTATGCAGTGAAATTTTATTGTTGACGTTTTGCGCACCTGGTCGCCTCTGAGGCCGTAGCGTTAAATATATTGCGTCATTTGAAGAGGTTTATGGAGGTGCACGTTTCCACGTATCGATTGACCTGTCTCTAGAAAATTGCAATGGAATTTATAGTACTTTGTGACTTATGCTCCTCAGAAATTAGGCGATTTTTCAAGTCTTATAAATTTAATATGACGTAGAAGCGTTAAAAAATGACATTAAGTTGAAAAGAAAAAAAAAACAGCGATCTTTTATATTTTTTTAAGCTCTACAACATACTAAAAATATTTCATTTTCGCGACGCATTTTTTGATATGGTTTTTATTGGAGACTATATTTCACAAATTGTGAGCACGCGAGTTCAATAACGTGGTCGATATTACACGTTCATGAAAAATACGTCCATGTGTCGTTATTTAAGATAAAGGTTGAAATTTGAAATTATAACAACTGTACTTAAAAGAGACATTATTTACGTTATAGTATATAGACAATAGTTCACTGCTTGGAGTAACGTACGATGTTTATTCTCGAGTGGGACGCGGAAGGTTATTTCACGAGGCGCTAGCCGAGCAGTGAACTATTGTGTTTATTATATTTCCCTGATAATATCTGCAACACATATACCCCTCTTGCATCATCCAAGAGCAGTTTCCCAAGGTCGCTCAATTTGTTTTGACGGTTAGAAAAAACGGCGCATGAACACAAAAACATGAATGAATGAACTGATAATATGACGTCATCAGAAAGGAACGCAATGACGCTCGCTTTCAAATGGAAGTTCAAGTGACGTGAGATATGAACTTACGAAGGAAATCAACACATTTTAAAGAAATAATTCAATCAGTCACCATGAATGAGTAGTCATGTTCAACTTCTTATAACTTTGTATGGATGTGTACATAGTTATTGTTCGCTGTCAGATGGAAAATCAAGAAGAATATTTGTCGAAGTGGATTGGATGTTATCGCTGGATTTCGAGGCGGAACAATTGCAATGGTTGATCACAATGTCGGATTGTTTATTGTGCTCGTTCCGAATATCTTCCCAAGATGTTGTTGGATCATAGAATTTGAGGTGTTCGATAGTTGTTTGGTAGTTATGGCATTCATAGAAGATTGTGCAGTTGTACTTTGGGAACGTCTTTAAGTTGACGTCGTTGACAAACCCGATACAGTTGCTATCGGAATTTGTGGTTGAATTTGTAAATTCGATTCCAGCGAAGTTGATTCATTTGAGAGAATAGATGAGATGTGTCTTTCCTGGTGAGTATTTATTCTTGAGTAGTTGTTTATACTGTTGATATTTTTATGTTCCGATATTTGGACAATGCGGTTTGGAGGTATATCTGCGTCACCCAATTTCTGAATAAGATGCTTACGAGAACTATGATTTGTCAATCGCTTTTCAGAATGCATCCCACCGTCAGTTTTCATTTCATATTAGACATGAAATTGTAGATTTGGTTCATGCACAGGCGTTGGTTTTTGAACCTTTGTTGTCTCTTCTCAAAATAAGGATTTTCATCGATTTGTTTCTGCGTTTCAGCCATAATTGAAATGTAAAATGGAGAGCCTGGCTGTCGCATTCCCGATGGACGTTTCCCCCTGTACAATTCATAAATACGTACTGGATTTCTTTCCGGCACTGAAGTTTCATATGCTTTAGGTTTTATCGTTCGCGTATTTTGAGGATTTTCGCCGTTGCAGGTTTTTGTGTGTCTCTCGTCCACCACTAGATATTTTCGCCCTGTTTCGTCTTGACCAACGCTAACTTTTCCCCATACCAGATCATACTGCTCCTTCCCTCCACGCATACCACAATGCATAGAAAATGTTAGCCACAATGAGTTCAATATAGATTTCGGTGAGTACAGCCCCAAAACTTTCTTCTCATACAGCATATCAATTTCAGTATCAGTTATTTCTTCGGCAGCATTTGGTTTATTGCCCTTGCCCAACGATTTCAACTGCTTTTACTTCATTTTAAGGGCTTCTCTGGCCTTTGCAAATTTTGAGTCTGAAATAATACATTTGCTGTAATTGGCATTCTTCTGATACTTGAATACAAAGCTCTAAGTGTGGAAGGTTCGTACTCCCTGCCATCTTGCGCCGTACTGATACGAGAAAGTGAGAAATGTAATCGCACAAATCACTGGAGTCAATGTCCGCTATTTGTCCTGTGTAACTGTATATTGCTTTAAGAAATTGCTGGAACAATCGGATATCCAAAAGAGTTTTCTTCATCGTATTTTTGTTTTGATTTTGAACAATGAAATCAGTCAGCTCGCTATCGTCCATCAATTCGAATCGACCAAATTCCACTGATGCGCCCTCGGTTGAAGAAATAATGTCACTACCGGTTGCTCCAATAACATCATCTTCCCCAGTGGAATAAGGTTGAAATAATTCCAAAAGAAACTCGTCATCTATCGTATCTAGAAGTTTCACATTCGATGCAAATGCAGCCATTTCTGAACCACTCGGTATGTATACAAAGCAGACGTAAACTCGCAACAGCGTAACTTGCCGTAGGGGGAATAATCCAACATGTTGACGTCATTTTTTGTTTACAAAGGAAAAAGCTGTAGAAATATAATAATTGAAATTTCATAACTGTGTGTATTATTAATAGATTAAACGTTCTCTTCAACAGTAGGCACGTGTAAGAAATCTTTTGCTTTACTTAACATTAATTGTAGAAGCTTGAATGCCAATTTTGAACAACTACAGAGTCTGATTTCTGATCTTCAAACAAATGATAATATCTTTGACATCATAGGTATCACTGAAACTTTCAATGTGAAGGAAAACATCTCTTACACCTTAGACGGCTACCATCCGCTTGTTCTACGTACTCGTCCCTCCGATGATGATGGTAGGGGCGGGGTTGGTGTTTTTGTTAAAGATTCTATACCATTCAAAACTAGGAACGACTTAAGCATTTTCATTCCCCATGTGTTTGAATCACTATTTATTGAACTCACTGGAAATTACAAATCAATTGTAGGAGTTATTTATCGCCCCAATACCGCACCAAAAGCGGATCTTGACTTGTTTTTATCCCAATATTCCAACTTACTCGAAAAAATCACTTCTGAGAAGAAGACAATCTATCTGATGGGTGACTTCAATATAGATCTACTAAACTTTAACCAACACAAGAAAACTAATCAGTATTTAGAATCATTGTTCAGCACTGGATTCACACCTATGATAACCAAACCTACAAGAGTAACAAATCATTCAGCGACTATAATTGACCATATTTTTTGTAATAAACTCGACTCTAATACCTCCGGAATAATTATTACAGATGTCAGCGATCATTTCGCAACATTTTACATCAAAAACCCCAATAGTACCAAATCCAACGACAATACATCCCAACCAAAGAGAATCTTCAACACAAGGAATATCAACTTATTTAAACACCTACTATCTCAATCTGATTTCAATAATGTATGCCAAGAGGCTCGTGCTAACGAAGCTTATGAAAAGCTCCTATCAATTCTTAATACGACGTTTAATCAAGCCTTCCCACCGACGATAAAGAAGACCCCGAAAAAATACGTCAAACGAGAACCATGGATGACTTACGGTCTTCTACAGTCCTCCCTGAACAAACATAAACTGCTTGAAAAAAAGCTGAGGGGCCCCAACCAACGACAATATTACAAGATACAAAACCTACTGTCAAATTTTTAACCAACTCAGACGTAAACTTAAAAAAAATTATTATAGCCAATTAATTTTACAAAATAAGGGAAACATTAAGAAAACTTGAGAAATTCTCCGCAAAGCAATAAATAAGTCAAACCTTCCGCCTCCCCTACCATCATAGAGTTCACTGACCCTATCCAAATTGCTGATAAATTTAACAACTACTTTATTAACATTGGAAATCGAATTACCAACAACATGACAAGCTCCACACATCGATTCTCAGATTACCTCAATGACAGCGTCCCCGGATCATTTTTCATATCACCCACAAGCCCTGAAGAAGTAGTATCTTCTGTAAAAAGTCTCCCAACAAAAACTTCTGCTGGTAGTGACAACATTTCTCCGAAACTACTAAAAAACATTATACAAGAAATTGCTGTTCCTTTAACCCATGTTATTAATACCTCATTCTCAACTGGAATTGTACCATCAAAAATGAAAACTGCAAAAGTAGTACCAATTTTTAAATCTGGAGATAAACAGTCATTCGACAATTATCGTCCAATAAGTATTCTTCCCTCATTTTCTAAAATCTTAGAGAAATTAATGCACAAAAGGTTAACAAACTTTTTAGATGCAAACAACATTATTTATAACTATCAGTTTGGCTTCAGAAAGGGACACTCAACATTTCATCCGATAATGCATCTTATCAACTACGCTTCCATGATGAATAACAATGCAACTAAAGATTGCACATTATCTATTTTTTTAGATTTTCCCAAAGCTTTCGACACTATTGACCATGAAATCCTCGTCCTGAAACTTGAACATTACGGAATTAGAGGTACAGCTAATTCTTGGTTTCAGAACTATCTCTCAGAGAGATCCCAATTTGTGCAATTCGCGAGTAAATCCTCGAATCAACTCAATATTACTACGGGTGTACCCCAGGGTTCTGTCCTCGGTCCTCTTTTGTTTGTGCTCTTTATCAACGACATTTGTGAGTCGACCGACATGAGTATTTTATCCTTTGCGGATGACACAACATCCTACGCATCTGGTAATGACCTCAACCTCCTAGCGGAGAGGGCAAACAATGAATTGTCAAAAATCAATGACTGGTGTCTAGCTAATAAGTTATCATTAAATGCTAATAAAACTAAGGTTCTACTTCTTCATCCCCAAAATGACAATTACAATTTCAACAATGTACAAACCCAAATTTCACTAAATAACTCAAGCTTAATAATAGCAGGTAATAATCGCCAACACAAATTCATAAAATTCCTAGGAATTGACATGGACGAGAATCTTAGATTTAATCATCATGTATCCGTAGTCTGTACGAAATTATCCAGGGCAATTTATATCCTGAATAGAGTCAAGAATTTTTTGCCGCTCGAGACACTACGTATACTCTATTTCACTTTATTTCAAAGCCATTTAATTTACGGGATACAAATTTGGGGCAATACACCAGCCACTAAACAAATTCTGAATCTTCAAAAGAAGGCTGTGCGTATCATAGCGAACAAAAAGTTCAACTCACACACCGATCCTCTTTTCAAACGTTTGAAAATCCTGAAATTTAATGATCTGTACAAGTTACATTCACTTCTATTCATGTACGGCTGGTCTATAAACAACCTCCCTGTCAGTTTTGATAATACATTCCAAGTGTACTCTAACCCATCTGGTATGAATACTAGGCAATGTGGAAACCTAATCACACACAAACCCCGCACTCAGTTCTCAGCCGCTATTCCATATTTTTATTTTCCCAAATTGTGGAATGACTTAGACACAACGATAAAAACCCTCACTCGAAAGGCATTTAACAAAACTTTATTCAATCAATTTTTAAACGCATACGAAGTCAATGTTAGGTGTTCCAACCCAAGATGCCCTGACTGATTCGCCTAGTTGGAACTCTCGGGGTCGTTAATACCTTCATCTCTTCTCTTCCCACAAGCTGATGAAAAGGTTGTCCCGCGGTATTCCGGTTTTTACATCACCCCATTAGCCTACGATAATTGATTCGATTAGGATTCGGAAACACAGTTGATTGACGGGTTAAAACAACCCGAGACAGAACTCTTGGGAGTTTGATCCATGATGTGGAAACAATACACAATTTTAATGTAAAGAACGTTAATATAACATAACAACTACCTGCTGTCCGGATCGACTACATTTAACTTGAATTTAACACTTGCCATTTGCCATTCTATTTTATTTATTATTTTGATTGTCTAGGGGATGACAGGAAGACAGTCGCAAGGCTGTGTCATTTCCCACAGTATACATTTATACATCATTCAATAATTTTGTAACTTTACTCTCTTTCTCGTTTGTATTTGTATGCTGTATGCTGTGAAATAAAGATTGCATTGAATTGAATTGAATTGATATAGCTGTAAGTGTTAGAAAATCGCGTCTTTAATTAAAAATGTCCATAAGGATCCCAAAAACGTGACTGACGTAAAAGTCTTAAAATCGTGATGAAGCGGAAGACAATAAAGCAGCGCTGTCCTATTTTTGAGCATATACTAAAACTTCATGATATTTGGACAAACTTGAATTTATTACACGCCTGTCCTATGCAATTCCCATCTACAGCAACACTAAACCATGCGGAAATGAAAATGTGTGGAACTAAAATCGTTGACTATTTATTTTCAAATAGGAATTTTCTAAAAATCGTACACCTCAATTACCTTTTGAATCGGTAACATAAACTAAAAACAGTAACACGAGTTCCCCTGGCAAATGTGGAAGGCGAAACATGTTTTATTTTTGTTGATAGTTAGTCTCCTTAATTCCAATGTGTTCTGTGTGCTTACAGGCACATAGAACACATTGAAACTCAAGGGATGAACTGTTGTCAAATGAACTGCTGAGTGTCCTTCTAATAATTGCTCTCATAGATGTGAAGACGTATTATAAACACAGAAAGATACATGTGTGCGAATGGGTTAATCGATATGGCACTTGTGCCATCGAGGAAGGATGTAACTCGAGGCCTGCGGCCACTCGTTTTATTCTTCCGCGCTGGCACTCGTGTCATATCCATTAAACCATTCACACGCGTGTGACGTTCTTTGTATTTGACGTCTACTCATCACAATGGCAAGCCAGAAGAACATGTCGTCGGCCGGAAAATGACTACTTTTTCAGATATGCTTTTTGCTGGGGTGTAAATATGCAAAATGTCAAGAATGAACTTTCAATAACATGGCAAATATTAAACGTTCACGAAGAAGACGTATGTGATAACCACTATTGTTCCAACAAAGCACTTTGGTTACAGCTCACCAATTTTGTAACAACACCAACCCACTTTTGTTACACTTGACACATTGACTTAATAATTGACCACTTTTGTTATAAAATGAATTCACCACTTTTTTTATAACCATCGCCAATTTTTGTAACAAAACAACTCGCTCATCACTTTTGTTACAAGGATCGCCCATTATTGTTACAATTTTTGTCTGTGTGAAAAATGAAATCTGCAAGTAATTCGAGACGTGACGTTCACTCATGATTATCGGGAGAGCGGCTGCTCAGTGGTTAGAGCTTTGATCTTGAGATCGGAAGGTTATGAGTTTGATGCCTAACCGAGGTAATTTGCGTTGTGTTCTTGGGCAAGACTCTTAATCCCAATTGCCCTCTTGGGAGCACGATCGCGCCATGTGCCGAGGCGTATCCCTCGTTGATAGTACCAATGCCTACAACCAAAGGTAACTCTGCTCCTATGGGATTAGTACGTTGGAGAGTTGACAGTTACTCCACATGTAAAACTAGCTTCGACACAATATGACCTCAGGTATTAAAGTGTCATAAACCACCAACAATTCAACAATGGTTATCAAACCAAACAATTGTCGCCTATGTGTTCAGTAGTAATGCCACACCATTGTTTATTATTGGGTGATACAGTAACCTGCCATCTTGCGACGTCATTGTCGTGTTGATATGGAGCGTATCGTGCGCATGCACGTGTCTGTCAGTGCCAATTATAGGAGATTCCAACTCCTTGAACCTTGGAACTTAGTAGTATGTAATGTTGACTTCTTTCCCTTTTAGCAGGTTTTCATGCAGGTTCTCATCTGAAGTCATGAGCGGAAGAGGTGGGGTGAGGGTGCCATGATAGCCCGCGTCTGCGCCCATCTTGTGACGTTATTCTCATGGTGACACGTGGTCCTACTGCGCATGCGCAGTGCATGATTCTAAGGTGATGCACTCTTCTGCCAGCCATTTTGACTATGGGCGCCGCCATCTTGGTTGCTATGGGTAGCACATGGTTGCTATGGAGCCCAAATTCTGACTTACCCAAACGGACCTTTGTGAGCTTCGCCCCACGCGAGTGCAAGATGTCAATTGGGAGAGGCACAGGTGAGGCCTTAACTCATAGCTCTCACGTCCTCCCCTGCCCTCTTAGCCCCCACCTCATTACCTACCCTGACTCATAGCCTTCACCTCAAGGCCTCATCTTTCCCTCATAGCCTTCTAGTGACCTCAGTGACGCCTCACCTCGCACAACCTCCTATCCTCATCTCGGTTCAATTGATCATTTGTGATCACCCATGGTAATCACTAGTGATCCCATGTGGTGATCACCAGTGATCATCTCCACATATGAGGATAGAAGGGTGTAAGGTGAGACTCGAGTCTCTGGGTGGAGGATGATGGGGCTTTTGGAGGGAGAGGAGGGCGATTGTGTCGCTCTTGGCCTGGGTGACTGTTGCAGTGTCATTTGAAAGGGTCGCTAAGGCAGGTTCCCTGAATGACAGGGGAAGCTCGGGATAGAGTAACTGGGAAAGGTCATCAGATCACACATGCATGGGATGGTGAGTCACGTGGGGACATCTTCTGGTCTAGGTTTCTCCGCTGGGTTTGGGTCGCCGGGAAATTGTGTCGCTTGTGGTCGGGAGTAGGGTTCCAGAACAGGTCTTCCTTGGAAGGGCGGTGAGGTGTTGGGTCAAATGAAGAAGGCAAGGGCTTCTGGAAGAAGGGCCACTGTGTTACTCTATCTCGTCCTATTGGATCAGTGAGGCCTCAACTCACACTTTCTTATCCTCATCGCGGTTCAAGTGATCACTAGTGATCATTCTCCCAATATGAGGATAAGAGGGGTGTGAGGTGAGGCCTCGTAGGTGATCACTAATGATCACGCGAACCGAAAAGAGGAGTGTGAGGTGAGGCGTCACTCGGGTCTCACCTCATATGCCTCTTATCCTCATAGGAAGAGAGGGCTAGGATGGCAATATGAGGCTATGAGGTGAGGACTATGAGTCAGGGAAAGCCATGGGGTGGGAGCTAAGATGGCAGTGGAGGCCATGGGAGCTATGAATTGGGGTCTCATTGAGGCCTCTCCCCATAGAAATATTTTACTCGTGTGGGGCGGAACTCACAAAGGTCCGCTTCGGTAAGTTTCGGTGGGGATTCGGTCCAATTAACGGTCCATTGGGGTATGAAGGGTTATTGTTGGGTTATTTGTAGTGATTTGGTGTACTCCCCTTGAATCGAAGACACCATCAGAAAACGCCGAGGTCCAACAAGAAGGCAATTGGGCTCCAAAGCAACCACGTGCTACCCCTAACAATCAAGATGGCGGTGCCCATAGTCAAAAAGTCCGGCTGATGAGAGGATCATCTTAGAATCACGCACTGCGCATGCGCATGCGCAGTGGGACCACGTTTCACCGTGGGAATGACGTCACTTGATAGCAGCTCACACGGGCTACTATGACAACCTCACCCACACCCCTTCCGGTCGATGACGTCAGATGAAAAACTGCATGAGAACCTGCTAAAGGGAAAGAAGTCAACATCACATACTACTAAGGTCCAAGGCTCAAGGAGTTGGAATCTCCAATAATTGACTCTGATAGGCACGTGCCAATTCAGATATGCATGTGGGCTTGCGCACGATACTCTACATATCACCACGACAATGACGTCAAAAGGTGTCAGTTTACTACATCACCCAAAAATAAGCAAGGGCGTGACATTACTGCTGAACATACGGGACAATGGTTTGGATTATTGGTGTTTTATGACATTTTATAGCAGAGGTCATATTGTGTCGAAGATAGTTTGACGTGTGGAGGAAGCCGGTAGACCAGGAGAGTACCATCGAGCAACTCTCCAACGTACTAATCTCACAAAGCAGGGCTAGCATTGGTTGTAGGCATGTGTGCTACCAACGTGCGATGCGCCTCAGCACATGGCGCAACCGTGCTCCCAAGAGTGCAATTGCGATTAAGTACCTTCCCCAAGAACAAACGCAAGTTACTCCTGCCAGGCATCAGACTGCTAACCTTCCGATCTCAAGACCAAAGCGCTAACTACAAAGCAACCGCGATCCCGATAATCATGACTGGACGGTCACGTCTCACATTACTTGCATATTACTTCATTTTTTCACATTGACAATAATTGTAACAATAATGGGCGATTGTTGTAACAAACGTGGAGAGCAAGTTTTTTTCTTGTTACAAAAATAGGCGATGGTTGTAACAAAAGTGGTGAGCTCATTTAATAACAAAAGTGGTTGATTTTGTATTAAAGGTGGTGAGCTGTAACAAAAGTGGGCAAGTGTTGCAACAAGAGTAGCGCGCTGTAACAGAAGTGGGCGTTGTTACAAAAGTGGTTGCAGCAGAAGTAAGATAGACCGATGTTTTGGATAAAGGTCGTCAAGTTGTAACAATTGCTTTTGATAGACTCATCGTCGAAATGACAGTGTGAATTTTCATAGCTGTGGATATTATTCACACGGAGTAGTGGGTTTGTGAAATGAGGGCTTCACTGAAAACTGACAAAAATGTCGCATAAACTAGAAATGACGTAAGGAAATAAAAAATGACGAAAAACAGGAAAACTGAAAAGAACGTATCCCTTATTTTTTACAAGATACTAAAATTTCATGAAAATCTTACATGATTTAATTTTTTTCAATTACATGTACGTCCCCCAAACATTCGGCCATAACCGTTGGGAATTTCCCAGGTCAGTACCACCTTTTTTGATATGTTTTTTTTTTTGTCAGAGAGGGGGATTTACGAACGTTGAAAGAGAAAGGCTTCAACCTTTCGTCTTCTCACCGAAAAGATACCGTAAATTTGTCTACTGTGAAGATAAATTGTTTTATTATCTCCAGTGAAGAATGAGTTTAAGTCAATAATATTTTATAGTATCAAGAAAGTAAGATAGGGACGCTAGTGTGTCTGCCCGTGACAGATGAGGGAGGAGCACCTTCATACTATGAGTATGAAAATCATGACATTACGTTCTCTAGAGTGGCACAAATCATGACACGTAGCTGTAGCTTTGGAAAAATCTAGATGAAAAGTACGAGGTATCACATTTTTCGCATTAGAAAATACATTCACATTTTCAAACCTCTGGGGCCATGAAGCATAACCTGGAACAACATATATTTTGTCTGTATATGTCCCTTCCAGAAAAAAACTTGATCTTCAGTCTGCTAACTCTGCTTTAGTATGTACAGTCACGATATTGCATCGCATCCTGAGGGGTGGAAATTCTTATGTAAACACGGTGCAAGTTGCCAATCGGAGATGGAGAGAGGGTTTCACACAAGATACACTATCTCCCCCAAAATTTACTGACTTTCTGGGAAATTATCATGAACTGATTTCCATATTTGAGGTTAACTTCGTTTTTTTCACTGTATGTCATTTTGTTCAGAGACAATGATAACTCTTGCGCTATGTGTTTCGCAGTAAACCCTGCCCACTAGTTTACCATGCCAAAGCTACAGAGCTGTATGGAGAGCGAAAGCTTTGCCATTTGTCAGTTACTGTCACGGAAATTACAGCTCTCTGACCTACTTGTGAAGGTTCAGCAAAGAGGAGGAACAAACATCTCCTATTTTAGGTTGAGGATCTAGAATATGAAATGCCGGTCTTGACATACGTTTGTGGCAATGTTTTGCGAATTTTTGTCTAAAATATTCTGCTATCGAATACTTTTTACCACCATCACACTACCAGAAAACGGTCATTTACGTCACGAGCAGTGCAAACTGTAAAACTTACTCTTTACGAAGTAGGATATAACAAATCAGTGATTGCTAATTTTAACCCCCGGCCAGAACCCGTTTAAATCATGCTGTAGTGAATTCAGTTTTAGCGAATTATAGGCCATAATGAATGTGGATTATTACCCACTGCAAAACCAATTGTAAAATTACATCAAACAATAAGAACTTTTTTACATTTGGCTATTCTGTCATCTACTTAATTGATGTCTGCGCTTAACGGATGTGGTCCCTCTAAAGCAAACGGACGTGAGAAACTTGGAGATTCCACAAAATGATGTCGATCGGTGGATAACCGGATCAAATAACGCAGCCGCATCGGAAGCGGTCAGAAGGGAACTCGGGTGCCAGTTAAAGATAGAATAGACATGGGAAAAGTATGCAACCTGAAATATCTGGTAAACCTCCCAAATCAAACAGCAGATGATGTAAAACGACGTTTAACGATAGATGAAACTCTTAACATTCAGACAGGGTAGTTAAGACAAGCGAGGGAGCCAATGGAGAATTACTCTATAGAGACCGAAGATCTAGAAGTGGTCTGAAGCAGGGGGGTAGCCTTGTTAGGAGAAAGGTGCTAGAGGGTTGCAATACAAACTGGCGAGTTGGAATAAGGATCAAAAGAAAAAGATGCCCCAGCTTTTGAGGAGAACCTAAATGGATCTTACGGTGGGTCTTTGTTGTTCAAAGTGAGATAGAAGGCCCTGCAGTTGAGGGAGAAAATCGGTAAAGGCTAGGAAAGATTCTGCCAAACGTGTAATTTTGGAGTAACAGAGATTCTGGAACATTTCATTTTTAGAATGTCCCAAATATTTTCCTAGTAGAACAAGACTCCTTAGAAAACTAATGGAAAAATGGGATGAAAACATGAAGGATAAGTGGATGGGGAATGACATGAGGGAAAGGGTCAACTTTATAGTTTATACTTAGGAATATCGAAGAAACGCCAATAGGAGGAATTATGAAACACTTTTGATTGAATGCTGGGAGATTAGGAGGAAGAGTGTTGGATGAATAGCCCACCGGGGGTTGGGGGGGGGGGTCGGTCAGTGCGAGCCTCCTCGTTTGCGGACCACTATAAATGAACGGAAGGCCGGGGAATTATTATTATTATTGCTAAAATACTTACTGTGACTCTTCCGATGATTAACAAAGTAATTAATAAGTAGTGTAAATAATACCAGTAGATACTATTTAAAGTGCTCGTTATTTTTATCGAGCAGTCTGTTTTAAAAACTGATTCTACAATTTGGCCAGATAAATGGAGGGGATAAAATATCTTTCTGTTACCAACGGCAGCAGAAAAAATATTTTCTAAAACGCTAAACGATAGATTATCGAAAAACAAAATGCGGAAAGATAGAAAACTTATCCCCCACTGTGAAGCTATAGAAATTTTTCAGTTCCAAGGTATCAATCAAAATTGTGGCTCTCAAGGCATCACTTTAAGGTGAATACGAGTCATATTATCACTGAAAATTATCAATTTGTTCTAAAAACGTATAATGAAAAGCAAATCTAGAGTTTTTGAGTGGATACCGATTATTTTCAGCAATAATTCAACACGTATTCACCTTGAACTGATGCATGTAGTCCGCCAGCTTAATCAGATCGCAAGACGCTACCTGTTCCGAGTATCGACTAATCACTTCCACGAGATCCCCTATTTATCGATCGTCAATTCACCTCGTTCTAGGTTAAAATGGGTAAAAAGTATAGTCTTAAACTCATTATCTATGTCTTGGGATAAAACAAGATCAATGAATCAATGTTCAGTCATTTGAACTCAATTGCGAATGCCATAAAACACACGACAGAACGACCGTCAAGATTAACTGAAGAAAAATGACGCAAAGACATAATTTGTCAAATACCATTTTTAAATGTAATTGAAGTATACTTTATGTCTTTCTGGCATTATTCGGATATTGCGATTTTACTTCGTTATATGGATATAGCGAATATCGGTGATAACGAACTCACTCCGAGGCCATGTAACTTCTCGAAAACCCAGTTTTGCTGTATTTACCTAAACTTTTACACTGGCACATATGACTTAGTGGCAATGTACTTATCATAGACAAAGGTTGGAGTAAGGTGGATTACGGCATTGGGCCTCAAACTGAAAGCTTCACGGTTCGATCCCTTGATCCATTGATAACTGTGTTGTGTCTTTGGGCAGGGAAGTTAATCCCTTATGCCAACGTGGGAGCACGATGGCGCTGCGTACCAAGGCGTACTGCACGTCGATGGTGCACTTGTCTTCAACCAATGCTAAATCTGCTTGTGTAGAGTTAGTATGTTGTGGAGTCTGACAGTTGCTCGCCTTCACCCGGTGATTGTCTCCCGTACTCTGGATCCTTCCCCCAGTAAAACTGTCTCACACGAGGTGACCATGGCTGTCGGAAGTGTCGTTAAATCCCAATAACACAAAACAGGCATATTTGTCATGGCCACCAGTTTAACAAACTTATCGTAGCCACCAGTTTAACAAACTTATCATAGCCGCCAGTTTAAAATTTAAACTACTCATTCTTACCATGCAGTCTACTCGTTGCCTTTGTTAAACTTTCAGTTATGCCGCAGAGGTCTGTAAGATGGTGCTGCAGGCGTTCTTCGTTTTTATCTTCAGAACTTTCTAAACAATCGTGGATACACTGAAATAAATTAGTTGAAATTAGTTTAAAACATAGCTCAAAAAAGGCTGTACGGGGCGATTCTACAGCTTGTACTGCAGTTTTTGTCAGAATTGTCAACTGAACGGAAAAACTTCACAATAAGCTATGCCATTAGAACTTCGAATAGATTTCAATGCCATTTCTCTTGTACACAGACAAAGGCGTTTTTAACCTTTTACCCAACGAGCCGGCCACATCCGCCGGCGTAATATGCAAACTGAGTAGTTGAACAAAACATAATTTTTTCTAAAAATTTCAACAAAACCACATCAGGTGGCCCTCATTTGATCGAGTTCGACGAGCTCGTTCCAATTAGGGGTCACATGATACGGTTTTGTTGAAAATTTAAGTGTCTAGATGAAATGCCTTGCCCAAGGGCACGAAGCAGTTCCCCTAGCGGAGATCGAACCATGAACTCTTCGGTTTTAAGTAAAATGCCGTAACCACTGAGCCACCGCGCTCCCATTTGTTCAAGTTAATTTGTTGGGTAGACTAATCAATATTTTCTTCTATCCTGAAAAATAAATGTCCACTTCTGCAATTGATGACATTAAGCTGAAGTGGTTGAAATGAAAACATCAAGTCGCTTCAATCTAAATGAAGCAATCAAGAACTTAGTTATGGACAAAACACGATCCCGCGTGCGTGGGTGGGGGTGGGGCGTGATTTTGTGTACTAAAGCGTACTGCACGTCGATAGTGCACTTGCCTTCAACCGCTGCTACCTTTGTCTCTGTAGCGTAGGTAAGTTTGACAGTCTGCCATAAAACTGTCTGGCACGATATGACCCCTGTTGTTACAGGTGTTGTTGAATCCCAATAAATAGACTAGCAAACAAGTACTAAGTTATAACGTTCTGTTGTTAAATACTCACCCATCAAAACTGTGAAGTCGGAGGTGTCCAAAAGGCTATCCAAAAGTCCGGGCCTGGATGTTTTACCCTTCTCAGTTACGCCTACCAACAGAAATGTATGTTTCGCCCAAGTTTTAGACAGGACTAAAAGCGTTTGGTCAAGTTGCGAAACGTTGGAATCTATGACATTTCTCCGTTAATGTACCAGATAGTTCATCGAAACGGATATATTTGTGTCTAGCTTGTAGAATACTGAATCATGTTTGGTCATCAACATTTATTCACTTGTATTTGATGTCTCTGGTGAAACTTCCAAGTTACATTACCTTAGCAGTTGTATCAAGAGAAGTCTATATTTCTAGACAAGTCTTGTCGTCTGCCTATGTAGGTAGACAAGACTTGCCTAGAAATAACTGCAGAGTCGCCATGATGTGGCTACAACATCAAGTTAGAGGATGGTAAATTTTGTAAGATGGTGTGGTAGCCCGCAACGTTTCAATATCGTGTACACAACGCTAATTAAGAAGTTGCTAATAGGGTGTGTTGCCACGTTTTCACCGCGTGACTACAACGTTAAGTAAGAAATGTTTGGTCGCATATTTATTCCCAAGACAAAAACAAACGTTGTCACTACCTCACAGGAGGTCCACAATTGTAATGTTAGTCAATGCTATGAACACAAAACACATCACTTTACAACACTGTTATAACCACAATGTGTTGGCTGGGATTTGCTTGTTTGGAGCAAATGGGCGAGATTTACAGGAATATTCAACGGTGGTCGTGGCAGAAGCCATAGGTCCAGACCAAGGGGTCAAAATACAACATTTCATTAAAATAACATAATTGAGTGAATATCAGTCGTGATTTATCAGTTGAGTTATAATGTTTCTGTTAATTCATCTTAACCATCTTCCAAGGGGTTTGAGGAGAGTAGTCCGTGTTACACCCGTGAACTTCTCTCTCTTTTTGGTGAAACATGCCTATTTTGCGAGCATAAACTCTATTTGTCGGATTTGAATTGAAAGATAGTGAAAATACCATATCAAGTGAACCCTATACATAGGAAGGTTTCAAACGAAATTTTACCAATATTTCTCTGTACATTCTCGTGGGGATTCGTCAATAATATACATAGGACTGGATTATTTGAAGGATGAGCCCAGGTCGGTAGCCTTCGTCCGGTGGCTAGGGGGGGGGAGGGGGATTTTATTGGCGTTTCTTTGGTAACTTTTTGGGTTCAATCTGAATCAGATTGATGCCACTTTGTAAACCTTAGGAAATTAAGATATTCACACTTTTCTCAGATCTACCCAATATTTTTTATTGTAGTGAAGTTTGGCTTTACGTTTAGGTTATGTATGTTGACGAGACACCAAATATGCATTTATCGATAACTGTCATTTATTTTGATACTTTAGTTGGTAATAGGAGGATATTCTGTGCATTTAGGGCAAAAATAACTATTTTTTTGATTTGGGTATTTGTTAAGATTAAAACACAGCATTAGGTCGTGTGAAGTATTTTATTGTCGTTTTATGGGTACCTTTAACCATCTATTTCAGAGTGGATCGATGTCGCTCTCTAGACATTGGTGATATTGAGATATTTAATCCCTGTGTACGTATTCACATCAAAAAACACATGAAAAGATAGAAATTAAAGTGAAAATGATATGTAGAATTGTGTGCGTAAAATGGCGGTATACAATTGGTTTATATATTCGTAACAGAGTCCACTTTTACTGTACCTGAAAAATAGTTTTGAGACTATGTCCCTTGACCAGCCTTCGCAGATCAGACCACGAGGAAGCTGATGTTATATATATATAATGTGCCAGCAGGTCATACATGTGTCCAAAATGTCTCAACCGAGTCAATGTAATATTAGATGACACAGACGTCTTTGTTATGAAGACCCATTTCTATTAGTACCAGAACGTGAGCTTTCACTAACGATGAAATGAACAAGTGGTGACTGAAAGGTTACAGATCTGAAGCAGATCCGCCGAAAACACTTGAAGTTGATGCAAAATCTTGCTGTAGCGCATGCAGTCTCCAGTTGTGACAATGTTGCCCCATGCTTTGGGGTAGGGAAGACGACAGCTGTTAAATATTTGGATGTTGTCACTCTGGATTAAATAGACAAATCGGATGCTGGTGTGGATACATTTTGTCAACAGGCCACTATGATCATTAGTAGCTGCTATGGCTATTCATCCAAACACATATAACATACCAGATTTAAGGTATGGTCAAACAAAACCACAAAAGCACAGACAAATCCACCGAAATAATATACACTTATAACAAAGGACGCATTTTCCGAAAATGCCAAACTGGCATATTTTTAGTTTATGCTTTGATACGCTGCTCTATTAAGAAACCACCGGGGACTGACCCAACAATGTTTTGGTGTATATGGGATGACGCGTCCAAGTCACTGTCTTTAATTGGTATTCCTGATGGTATAGACCCAGCATCAATGTGTGTTCCTAAGACAATCCGGTGTAGTTGTAGCTCTGAGAAATCATATGGGTCTGAATGATGTAGCTGTGCTGCTGCACAAGTGCATCACAGTTTTTAGGCTATTTGCTGGGCAGTTTGAGTGTCAAAACCAGCATACGTTGAATGAATGAATGAATGAATCTTTATTTAGCAGTATACAACAATCATTACAGAACAAAAATATACATACAGAATTATAGAACAAAAATAATCTAATACACCTGTATACCACAGGGAGACGGCATAGCCAGATTGGCTGTCTACCTGTCGTTTCCCGGGGATTATATCATGCAACATTGGAATCGGACTGTCCAACAATCGTTCATCTATACTTAGTCTTGGTGGCTAGTGGCTAGTGGCTAGTGTAACTAACACAATTTAGTTAAGAGACGTTGATAAATGTACACTCTGAAATCAGATGGGTTAAATATTAAACCAAATCAACTGAGTTGAGTAAATATGACCCCAATTGAGTTCATATTCCGTCAACCCAGTTGATTTGGGCTGATTTTTAATCCAACGGATTTTAGAGTGTAGAAGCTCACGATGAGGCGATAATCTACAATATCGGTAATATTTGAGATATATGATGATGTGTAAGAACAAGTGAAATCTTTATGGGTCAGATTGGGAATAAATTGTCACATTTACCGAGCAACATAATAAAACACATTACACACTCTATTGTTTGTTTTTTGTGTTTTTTCTTTGGGGGGGGGGGGGGGGATTGGGAGGTTGTTTTTTTTTTGTTTTGTGGGTTTTTTTGACAAGTACGAACATCCAAAACTCTAGTTATTTTGGTCAAAATTTCATCAAATGCTCGCCTTTCTACCCAACTGAAGTACTTAAAGCCAAATAAAATCTGGTAATCAACGCGTCGCTGATATATCACCACCAACATACATTGCCAAAATGTAAAGCAAAATTTAAAAATCTTATAGCACAGTTAGAGTGCCATGAATCGGATTGAGAATCAATGTAATAAACTACTCTGGAAACTCCAATAAAATGCTTTATACACCTTTTTGTGGGGTACCCCTCAAAACGGACTTTTGGCTTTCGGACTAGTTTGTTTTATTGTCCGCTGTAACGTTCACATAAAAATCAGAAATTAAGATCTCACAAACTGTATTAGCAAGCGGGGAGGGCGAGTCTCATATGTAGGAATAATTTGATGGTGTAAATAAATTACAGTACGTTATTATTGTCATTTTAGTCTTCAATTTTACGTGTCAGGATAATCCGTCCGGCGTAAAATTACAGAAGGCAGAAAATTTCGATCCTTTCGAAATTACATGTATCTATCCATCTTCTCTTCATAACAATGTTGAATCTCACGCAGCGGAAATTCGAGAACATTGAATCTCGTGCCATTTTCATTTGGTTTACGTGACCCGGTTTCCATTTCGCGATATTTCATTTTGAAGACTCGATCCACACGTATGTATGTGCCAAGATCCGATCGCGATCTGAGAGAGAAAAGTAAACCACCTTTTTGATTACATTACCCCACTTTTGAATTCATTATTAAAATTTGGCTAGTTTTGAATTTGCTTAAAAGCATAGCACATGACTCATTATACGAACGAGCTCGTTGAGCTCATTGTTACCGGGAGACGTAGTCTATGTTTTGGAAGCGACAATGAAAATTTCTTAGTTTTATTACACGACTGGAATCTCCATCTAAAGCAACACTAAACTATGTGAAAAATGAACATCTGTTCCGCATGTGACGCGGCCCTAAGGATCGTCTAAGTTGTAGGACTCGAATGGCGTCTTCCAAGGGTGGCTCCTTTGTTCTACAACAAGGGCAACGCGATGTGTTGTGTGTGTGGCAAACTATGGTTACTTGAAGTGGTTGCCACTACCGATTAACTAGAGAGTCAATAAATACAATTGGAACTCATCGACACCGTTTCTACTAATGTTTATTCATTCTAACACAGTTCAACAAATTCAACAAGCGCTTGGAGCTGGAACATCACCACTCAGTCTTCAGCTTCTCTGCCGATGCACCTGGTCTTCTACATAACCTAACAAATAGCCTAACCACGACGCGACTTTACGAATGAATTCTAAGTGGATTTGTCACTCAAAGCCCGTGCTATGTAGTTCGAGCTCCTAACTGTCGGTTGGTAGATCAGGCGACGACTGACTATTGCCAGTCGAGCTAGAGGATTATATACTTCCCCAGTCAGCGTGATTCAAAGCTACGTGACTTGGAAGTCGTAAACAACTCGTGATGAGTTTCATCCTAACCCCTACACGTCATCTTGCAACAGCTGAAACTCGCGGCGGGTCTGTTGGGGCGACTAATAGTGTAATCACCCTCTCTTAAAGTTTAGCAGTTAATGAGTGAAATATGGTGAGGCCTTTGACCTTCATTATTTCTCAGTTATAACTTGTAGATCAAATGTGTCACTCTGCAAGCTGGTCCCAAGTCAAGTTATCCCGGATGTTGTTTGAGAGATTAATGACCCGGTAATAGGCCTGCAGAGATCTCCACACTTGAGGACTACTTCAACAATCCGTTTATAAAAAGACCATACTTAGAACTACCGGGTGTTGTCTCTGTTGACTCTTAAAAACCTCTTATCGTACTGTGATGGTCAACTGTTCATTAACTCTTAAGTAGATCTAAAGTATTTTGTTTATTCTTCTCCTACTTGTTATACTTATCACACAGTGACTTATAAGTCCTAAATCAATTCCCAAGGGGATTGCCAGATGTGTACTTTATTAAAATTGTCCTTGGCCACAGTAGTTTGAACAATAACAAGATTTTCTGTTCAATAGTTGTAAGATTTGAGATTTTAGAAATAACTGAAGAATTCCAACACTGAATTCTAACAACTTTTAAATAAGTGAATTGTTATGTTTCTCCATCCCCTCTGTCCACTGTCACTCCCATGGAACATGGAAAAGTGGTTATGTCAGTCACAACCTCGGGCCGCGAGGCTGATTAACCCTCTCGTCAACCTCGGTCGCAGGGAGGGTTAACCCTCTCATAGGCTACATTTCGCTACATAAACCTCCCCCACCTGAGATCAAAACCCAGAGGGAGTTTGATCTCGACAAAGTATTCAAAAGCCGAAATGGAGTATACGGGAGGTATGGAGTCATTATAATTTATTCTGAATTATCGCGGTTGCCTGGTGCATGGCTGCTTGTCTGGAAATCTAAAATAAAAGAAAACACAATCCCCACAATATATGTACAAATATGATCACATTAACATGGCAGCGACTCTCTTTTATAAGTTACACCTCCCCTGGTGGTGGAAACCGGAAAGATGTATGCGGGTTGCGAAAACCACTAAGGACACAAGTAGCTGGTTGCCAGTGAATAGTTTGGCAACAATGTGGACAAATCCGTCCATCCACCGCAGACCACACGCTTCGTGAATTCCTACACCTTGGACACTGAAGCGCCACCTCTGGTTGTATCGCAACGACCTCTAGGCATATGCAACAATTCTCCCCAGTTCCTGTAATTAGTCGTGGGGATTGTCCTTGCTCTTTCAGTCGTAATGCAGTGGGTGATCTGTGCTGCCCGTGGTGGACTATCGCATTCAACCAACCTAGGAAGGAGGAGTCGTCCCCTTTGGGTAATACAATAACAATAGTATACCTCATGTAGCACATATTCGTTTTGGTTGGTCTCTACATTATAACGTAGGACCTCCCAATAACGAACCCGGAGTTGGGAGCGTCGAACGCTCTCCATATCAAATGGAAAAGAATGTCTTGCCATAGCCTGTCGAGAAACATCCAGCCTGTTTGTCTTGCGCATCAGCCAGGATTCTTGCGCTGCCCAGTCAACCTGCTGACTGTACTTCTGTTGTTCTTTTACGTACTCGTCAAATTCCGGTAAGTACGCCGATGCCATGTCTTACTCGTAATATTTCTTCTAAACCTCAAAATGCAGTGCAAAAACAAAAAGAAAATTTTATTTTTATATATTTCTACACTGCCCTGAAACACGCCCTAACTTTCCACTTCCCTGGGTATACTTGCTTCTAGTACCTCTCTTGACAGTCAAGCCACACCCGTACTAATTTTCCCGATTGTCTTGTATTGTAGGGTATCTGGTGAGTACTCATCTAAATCTTGCCAGATCCCTCACTTGAATCGTCTAAATTTTCAAATGGTTTTTAAATCATCAATGTTCGTCGCAAATCGAATGGTAGATAGAACCAAATAAGACAATCACATGCAACCCGTACTCTTTCAACATCGCCCCGCATCTCCACTCTTTAATACAATCTCAAGTAAAGAGTAGTAGTAACATTGACAGAGTATTCGATGGAGCCCTATATCTTGGAGATTTACTCATCAGGTGGCACCCCCGCTAAATTATAAATTCTGTAAATCCTCCCTGGACTGGAGTAAAAATGAAAATGAAGTCCATTATAAGCCGGGTGACGTCGATGGTACATCAAATATCTCACGTCAGGTCTAACCCAGCGTCGGACACGGAGAATTCTTCTCCATAGGGTGACAGAGGATCTGCGTGGTACCTTCCACTGTCGCCTGAGAAGGTTCATTCTAGAAATCTGATGGCTTTGTTCGTCCACATCCGAGTCAGCCATGGGTACACACTCATAGCCACCAGGTGCATCTAAACAGTCTCTGAACTCTACTTCAAATCCACACGTGCTAGGGCCCTCCCGGCACCGATAACCAATTTAATCTGGACAGTTTCAATAAAATTTGAACGCGTCTCAAAGACAACCCATCTTGCACTTATTGTTAAAACCATATACCATTCTGTTACTATAAACATGCGATTATGCAGGAAATCGGTAAACATACATCCAAATGTGGTCTCCCTAACTAACAGATCAACATCATAAACTCTACAAAAATCTAACTGGTAGGTATTTGGTTGCACTATATAATAGTGTCACCTCCTAGGTTCACAGTGAACAGTACAATGTTTGCAACAAAAATATTGACAGGCATACTGTCGTGTTGTCTCATCCACATATGGAAATAATTGTCTTCGCAGGTGTCGTAAATGACCCCCATAACCAGCTTGATAAGCATCGTCATTGTTTATATCTAGATCAGAATCAGAGTCTGTTTCGGCTGCAGCCATTGTTTTTCTTACTGCTTTATTTACACAATCACTCTAAAATATCTGTTGCCTTTGTCTTTATTGTCACTTACACCAAAGAGGTAACCTCTTCTAATTCATCATTATTGAGTCCCTTATTACCCATTGTTGCACTCACAGTATCCATTTCAGCGTCATAGTGTACCTTAGGATACAGTCGTTTTCACAACACAGGCGACCTCTTCACTGTTCGGTGAATAGTTTGTCGCATTAGTTCTACTATCTGTTTTGGTGGAGATCTAGTCCCAACCGGTACTTCTGTTGTTTGAGCTGATGGTTCTGAAGATAAAACTGTCGTTTGGTTAGTTGACTGCATAGGCACATGAACATGAGTCGAAAGTTCTGTCTTTCTCCCACCTAGCACAACATCATTCAACACTTCACACTCGCTTTCCGAAAAGTCATGTCTAGCTCTGTATTTCTTACGCTTTGTTTGCAAGACCTAATTTAGCATTAAAATGTGGCCACGTTTTCGAATACACCTCACAAGTACGTAAAGCATCAAAACAATGACTACTGTCCCGACGAAATATGCCCACGTAGGTACAGTGAATGGTTCTTCAGGTACTAGCTGCATTGCATCAAGTTCACACACTAGATCATTCATGGGTAGATTATTGAGATGACTTAACGTTTTTGGCATGGTGAAAGTGGTTAAATTTACTCGTTTGATGACAGGCTTCCAGCCTGTCGCTGATGAAATGAAAAATCAGGTTACACAGTCCTAGACATTAATTGGTAGGTGGTATTGTCACGACCATGAAAATAACTATGCAGTAACAATTGTCCATTGTAACATACCATAACCCTTCCTCGATGCGTGTTGCAAAAGGCAAATCAGCGTGTAACAGAATTTCAGCTGTACATAGCTTGTTAATCTCCTCTCGCATATTTAGAAATAAGGATAACTCGATGTTGTGTGTATGGTCCGTATAGCTCCCACCAGTGGACAACAGAGTTTCTTATCATCCACACACTTATCATGCCCAATTTTTGGTATGTATCGAATTCTCTGTTTG
The DNA here is from genome assembly GCA_031216915.1 of Pictodentalium vernedei. NCBI lineage: Eukaryota > Metazoa > Mollusca > Scaphopoda > Dentaliida > Dentaliidae > Pictodentalium > Pictodentalium vernedei. The sequence continues at coordinate 321,237,967 of CM062297.1, forward strand.
CCTACAATTAATGTATCTGCTTCTAACTGATATATTGTGACTAACTTACTCGCATCAGACAATACATTGGCGGTGATATTTTTCAATGGCACAGGCAACGCCTTCACACGAAAGATCTCAAATTGAAAATTTGTGATCACCAAAGGTATCTTCACTATGATGACTAATTTATCTTGAGTAAAGATGGTTGCCATGGTTAACAGATAGTGGTATTTCCATCATTCTTTCTCCATATCTAGAGGTAATTGTGTACGGTCGTCAAGCTTTCCCTGTAAACTGCGTAACATAGTTGTTAACAAGGTCGGGGTGACGATTCGCGGGGATAGTTTTTCATCTGCCAATATATCCATCTGCTCATGCGCATCACGCATATAAGTCTCGGCAGTTGTAATCATTAGTTTTATTCGAGTCACCATTATTTCTAGCTGGTGATATGCGTGTGTAAAATGTTCAATCAAGGCAAGACGATTCTCTACATCTTGTAGCTGTCGGGTAACTACGGCCCGAAAATCAGCTACTATTCTAGACAGGTTCAATAGGAATTCCCTATTCTCTTGTACTGCTGTGTAGGTCAATCTGATCATAGTTAAACTTTGCCTTTGCACGTGGTGCATTCGTTCTTGATTGCTTGAAAATCGATCCAAGTTTTTCATAATTCCTCTTAGATCCGATTCAGTAACAGTGCCAAATAGAAAACTCAACAGTAGTAGGAGAGGGATGGATCGGCCCCTATTGGCAGGACCCTGGGCAGGACCCCGGAAGTGACGTCATGTCACGTGACCTGGTGCCGCATGTTTGGTTGTCATGGTAACCCGCACGTGGTTGCTATGTGACCCAAAACCTTCTAACAAGAAGGGGGTATGTTCGGAGGGTATGATCCTTTGTAGAAGAGTAAATTCCCGATTCGTAGAATTACCACAAACAACCCGACAATCCCTCCAAATCAACGAAATTTACTTTATTTACTATGGATTCCCCAATTTTTCGGTGTAGCAAGTAGTGCTATAGTACCAAGGGGTACAAGGGGTGTGTTTCTTTGTAGAAGAGTAATTTTTCCCAGAATCCTCGTTTAATTACCCAACATTGTGTAAGAAGCGTGGACTATTTAATTTTATTGGCGCAGGGTTGAGAGTTGTAGGAGAGGGATGGATCGGCTCCTATTGGCAGGACCCCGGGCAGTACCCCGGAAGTGACGTCATGTCACGTGACCTGGTGGTGCCATGTTTAGTTGTCATGGTAACCCGCGTGAGCGGCCATCTTGTGACGTCATCTCCATAGTGATACGTGGTGTGAGTGCACATGCGCAGCACGTGTTGTTAGGGTGGTAGGTGTTTCCGTCGTCCATTTTGTATACTGGAGGCCGCCTTCTTGGTTTTTATGGTAGCACATGGTTGCTATGTGACCCAAAACCTTCTAACAAGAAAGGGGTATGTTCGGAGGGTATGTTCCTTTGTAGAAGTGTAAATTCCCGATTCGTAGAATTACCACAAAAAACCCGACAATCCCTCCAAATCACCGAAATTGACTTTATTTGCTATGGATTCCCCAATCTATCGGTGTGGCACGTAGTGCTATAGTACCAAGGGGTACAAGGGGTGTGTTCCTTTGTAGAAGAGTAATTTTCCCCAGAATCCTCATTTAATTACCCAAATAAACCCGACAAGTTGTACTATTTCGATTTCTTTCATAATTCTCTGCTTCTATCTATATATGAAATACTTTTCCTCTACCTGGCCATTTCCTTTGTTCTAGAGTATACTCCAGTAGCGTAGAAGAGCCTATCAGTTGGAGCAGCTTTTCTTATTATTACTATATTTAGCTATTCTGGTCTATTCTTGTTAGTTCTGACCCTTTTCCAAGTACTCTTGTTGTTTCATTTATCTAGATCATCTATATACATTATAAGTAATCAATCAGATTGCTTGATTTCCCATAATCTGTATGCAGAGTTATCTCCCCTTATTACAACGAAGTCGTATCCGATTCTCGTCGCCTCTATATCCAATGGCCATATCCCATGAAATCCCATTTTTGGGAACCACCAGTGGCTATGGAATCCCTTTTTTTGTCGCATGAGGCCATGTAAAAGCCCTCAATGAGGCCTCATTTATTATCCCTCATAGCCTCATTGAATTTTGAGGTCATGAGGGCCATGAAAAATCCCTCAATGAGGTATAATTTACTACGACTCTAAGCCTCGTTTCAGCATTTGAGGATACCTATGGCCTGGTATTGTATTATTCGAGGATACCTATCGAGGATACCTTTTGGAGAATCCCTTTTTTGTCGTATGAGGCCATAAGGGCTATGTAAAAGCCCTCAATGAGTCCTCATTTATTATCCCTCATAGCCTCATTGAATTTTGAGGTTATGAGGACCATTAAAAATCGCTCAATGAGGTATAATTTACTACGACTCTTAGCTTCATTTCGGTATTTAACAGGTATATCCTATGGAATCCCATTTGGGGGAAACACCCGTGGCTATGGAATCCCTTTTTTGTCGTATGAGGCCATGTAAAAGCCCTCAATGAGGCCTCATATATTATGCCTCATAGCCTCATTGAATTTTGAGGTTATGAGGACCATTAAAAATCCCTCAGTGAGTCCTCATTTATTATCCCTCATAGCCTCATTGAATGTTGAGGTTATGAGGACTATTAAAAATCCCTGAGGCAGGTATAATTTACTACGACTCTTAGCCTCATTTCAGTATTTAACACCCATATCCCCAGGCCCCCCAATTTCGGCACTCCTTTTTGGAAAACATGGCCTTCGGCACCCTTTTTTGTCGTTTGAGGCCATGAGCACCATGAGTAATCTCTCAATGAGGTCTAATGTAGTCTTACCAACAGCTTCAATTTTGTCGCCAAAGCTTCAAGGCCACTACTAGTCTATGGTCTATCTGGCCTATCATTAGCTTCTACAGCAATGGTTGGTAAGACTACATTAGACCTCATTGAGGGATTACTCATGGTCCGCATGGCCTCATATGACAAAAAAGGGGTGCCGAAGGCCATGTTTTCCAAAAAGGGGTGCCGAAATTGGGGTGTCTGGGGGATATGGATGTTAAATACTGAAATGAGGCTAAGAGTCGTAGTAAATTATACCTCATTGAGGGATTTTTAATGGTCCTCATAACCTCAAAATTCAATGAGGCTATGAGGGATAATAAATGAGGACTCATTGAGGGATTTTTAATGGTCCTCATAACCTCAGAATTCAATGAGGCTATGAGGCATAATATATGAGGCCTCATTGAGGGCTTTTACATAGCCCCCATGGCCTCATACGACAAAAAAAGGGATTCCATAGCCACGGGTGTTTCCCCAAATGGGATTCCATAGGATATACCTGTTAAATACCGAAATGAGGCTAAGAGTCGTAGTAAATTATACCTCATTGAGTGATTTTTAATGGTCCTCATAACCTCAAAATTCAACGAGGCTATGAGGGATAGTAAATGAGGCCTCATTGAGGGCTTTTATATAGCCCTCATGGCCTCATACGACAAAAAAAGGGATTCCATAGCCACAGGTGTTTCCCAAAAATGGGATTCCATGGGATATGGCCATTGGATATAGAGGCGACAAGAATCGGATACGACTTCGTTGTAATAAGGGAAGATATCTCTGCATACAGATTATGGGAAATCAAGCAATCTGATTGGTTAGTTATAATGTATATAGATGATCTATATAAACGAAACAACAAGAGTACTTGGAAAAGGGTCAGAACTAACAAGAATAGACCAGAATAGCTAAATATAGTAATAATAAGCAAAGCTGTTCCAACTGATAGGCTTTTCTACGCTACTGGAGTATACTCTAGAACAAAGGAACATGGCCAGATAGAGGAAAAGTATTTCATATATAGATAGAAGCAGAGAATTATGAAAGAAATTGAAATAGTACAACTTGTCAGTTTATTTGGGTAATTAAATGAGGATTCTGGGGAAAATTACTCTTCTACAAAGGAACACACCCCTTGTACCCCTTGGTACTATAGCACTACGTGCTACACCGATAGATTGGGGAATCCATAGCAAATAAAGTCAATTTCGGTGATTTGGACGGATTGTCGGGTTGTTTGTGGTAATTCTACGAATCGGGAATTTACACTTCTACAAAGGAACATACCCTCCGAACATACCCCTTTCTTGTTAGAAGGTTTTGGGTCACATAGCAACCATGTGCTACCATAGAAACCAAGAAGGCGGCCCCCAGTATACAAAATGGACGACGGAAACACCTACCACCCTAACATGTGCTGCGCATGTGCACTCACACCACGTATCACTATGGAGATGACGTCACAAGATGGCCGCTCACGCGGGTTACCATGACAAGTAAACATGGCACCACCAGGTCACGTGACATGACGTCACTTCCGGGGTACTGCCCGGGGTCCTGCCAATAGGGGCCGATCCATCCCTCTCCTACAACTCTCAACCCTGCGCCAATAAAATTAAATAGTCCATGCTTCTTACACAATGTTGAGGGTGTAGGACCACTTAATTTGTGATAATCGTTCAGGTCCTGTTTCACTCGTTCATAGCGATCATTAATGAACTTTATCTATTTGTACGTATCCGTTATCATCAATCGTAATTCAATATTAAGTGTTTCTTTCGCACTGCCATACGTTTCACAGACTTTCTCAAAATTTTCATCAATTGCTTCATAATATCTATTTGTGTTTGACACTTGAACACCCAAGTGTTTCATAAACTGTATAAAAGGTTGTGCTTCTTGTACGTAAATGGTTGACCAATCACTATTAACCATATAAACTTCCTTCACTTTTGTGAATGTCACATTATTTCTAATTACTACTCCAGTAGTAGTCCCTTTTATGGCTACCAATAACAAACTTCCAATAAAACACCAGTGCAACATCATACTCCTACAATGAGAAGGAAAGCATGGGTTAACATGGTGGGTGATTCTCATACCAATACAATCAATTACTCCATAATTCACCATGCACCCATGGACATCTGGAAGTATTCTAAACCCAGCGAAACCTCTTCATTGGTTCACGATGCCAACTGCGGCCTGGATGGAGTTTCAATTTCTGCCAGATCATAAGTCAGTACAATTGAGTCACCCACACTCACAATCCTGTCTCCCTCTGTGCAGAGCTATGTTGCACTTTAATCTGTGGTACTCCAGGGAACAGCTTCAGTGACCTCTGTACCACAAGCTGTTTCACCCCCTACCATTATTATGTAAGACATTTCTAATATTATTAATTAATTTACCAATTTCAGTACCTTTGCTCTCATTTTCCATCTTACATTGCATATTTACCTCCATCGGTGCATCTGATAGAAGTGCCTGCATGGCTTTCTTATGTTCTCTATAATGTTGCAGCCGACGCCTTAACTCTTCAAGAGGTACACTCTCTTCTTCAGACGAGGAGTGTTCTCTTACCTGTCTCTTATTTCGAATCAGAGGACCTAATGGATTCTCTGGTTCATTTTCGTCTTCACTCTCACTACTGTTTTCACTGGCAGTAGCAGCTTGTACTGGTGGCGCTAGATATCTCAGTGTTCTGCACCACCCACCTATCCGGTGCTGGGACTTCCCACTCTTGTGGAGCTAAACTTACATTTTCCCCATGACACTTTATAACTCATCCTGTCAACTGATCTTTTATTCTATAACACACCAGGCTTTTGATCTCCTGTCTCGATACATAACGGGGTCACCTACTTCAACCTGAATGTCATTTGCTTTCTCATTCCCTAAGCATTGTTGTTTTGCAACACATTTTTGTTGTTGAGCAAATGCCTTATGATGTTCTTGGATAGCAATCTTCTGGGGTTCCTCTCCCGTATATTTCTGTCTGGGTTTCAAAATAGTGTCTAATGGTAAAACCACATCCCTTGTATACAGCAGATAATAGGGTGAGAATCCAGAGGATTCGCTCCCATTAAATCTGATGGCCGCAAGAGCTTGGTTAATGAACAGATCCCAAACTTCAAGCATCCGATGAAACTGTTCTACCTTACCATTTGACTGTGGGTGGTAATATGAAGTGGTCACATGGTGAATTTTCAAATCTTCAGTCAAATATTTCATTACTTCATTGCAATTTCCGGATCCATTGTCCATCAACAGTTCCAATAGACAGCCAAATCTTGGGAATATTTGGTCTATTAACAAATTTGTAACTGTTTCCACTTTCTTATCTGGTACTGGAAATGCTTCAGGCCATCCAGAATACATGTCAATAATAGTGACTATGTATCTGTTCCAAGAGAGTGTAGTTGGGAATGGACCACTCATGTCCAATGTTATTTTTGCAAAGGGATAGGGCGGTCTATCGGCCTCTTGCATTGGTAAGTGGACTTTCCTTGTATTCTGAGCTAAACAGGTAAGACATTTCTCAATATACTGATAAATGTGCTTACATAAATTTGGCCAGTAATATTATATTTTCTACTAATATTATAATATGCTTTATCAATCCCTTAATGTCCTAAGTCATCATGGTATTGTCTCAACACCTCTCCTGTTAAATGATCAGGTACACATAACCTCATTCGTGGGTTATCATATGTAGCACTAATGTAATGTAATACTTCCTCTATTAACATATATCTATTACTAATATTGGTTGGGGTATTACTACCAAGATATTTCTTTTTAATTTCCATCAGTCTACTATCTTTTTCCTGCTCTAATTTCATATCCAAATCTCGATAATTAACCTTCTCAGGCTCCATGGCTGAACTTGAACTTTGTATGGGTACTGACACATGGGCAAATCGCTTTGGATCGATTTTATCACTATTAATCACCCCCACTGTCAGGGCCTTATTCAATTTTACAGTTATAACTAGCTATTTTCAATGCCATTGTTGCACTTTGGCATTGTTTTGGGGATTCATCAACAAGTATCACAAGGGGGCATGGTCTGTCTTAATGACAAACTGTGCACCCTGTAGATAATGGTTGAGTTTGTCCAAGGCATATGAGATGGCAAATGCCTCCTTTTCAAATGTTGACCACTTTTGTTGTGATTCTCCCAATTTATGAGGCAAAAACACTATGGGATTCTCATCAGGCACCCCGGGGAGCTGTCCTGTACTATTCTCACTTGGGTTAACACTGCTCTATTCAAGTCCCTGAGGCGTCAATATAGAGAATGTAGCCCTTCCAGGTGTCAGGATAGCTCATATAAGCTACCTGTGTCAAACTCTCTTTTAAATATTTGAAGGCTTTTTGTTGGGCCTCCTTCCATTGGAATCTTTCATATTTCTTTGTGAGGGCCACTAAGGGCTGTGCAATTTTACTAAAATTAGGTATAAATCTCCTATAGTAGGACACCATTCCCATAAAGCTTCTTACTTCTGTTACAGTTGTAGGTGGACCTAATTTTCTGATAACTTCAACTTTATTCGGTTCTGACTTAATCCCATCACCACTAATGACAAAACCATGATAAGATGTTTCACCTTGAAAGAATGAGCACTTCTTTGGTTTTAGTTTTAATTAATGTTGCTTTAAACATTTCAAAACTGCTCTTAAATGTTCAATATGTTGTCCAAATACGCTAAGGAAAATTCGCTCATTCCATCTAGGACCACCGTCATGAGCTCTTGAAAAAATCCAGGTGCATTTTGAAGACCAAATGGCATCACATTGAACTCATATAACCCTCTGTGACACGTAAAAGCTGTCTTTTGTTCATCACTTTCATCCATCTTGACCTGCCAATAACCTGACTTCAGGTCAAGGGTGGTGAAATATTTGCACCCATTTAACAACGTAAACACGTCATCAATGAGTTTAAATGGCCCACACGTAACCTTGGTAACTTGGTTAAGGCACCTGAAAGCTCCACAAAAGTGCCTAGAGCCATCCTTTTTGCCCACAAGCAAGCAAGGAAAACTCCATGCACTCTGTGACCTTTGGATAATGCCTAGTCTAGCATTTCTTGAATTGCAGCATCCATAATTTTTTGTTTCAACAGTGGGACATGATAAGCCCAGCTCTTTATAGGCCTGGCTTCCCCTGTATCTATTTTCTTTGTTATTGTGTCAGTTTGGGTTAATTCTTTATCAGTTTTTGCAAATACATCCCGCTGTTCCCGGATTAATTTCATTAACAATTCCCTCTTATCTGGAGGCACTTGAATGTCACTATCTGTTACTTGATTGCCATTGTCTTTGTTTTCAACTGTACTAAGTTTTATCACTTCCTGTGTGATATCTACTAAGTCCTCCTTGGCAGTTACAGGTTCAACTTTCCCCACAATACAACCTCGCTTCAATGTATAATGCTTATTGGTTCTGTTAATCAACATAACTAGTATATTACCACAATTGTTGCTTACAATGCTGTTACTTATCATTAAACCTGGTTGCTCTGCAATATAGCCTTGCTTTAAGCCATGCTGTTCTAAAAAATCAGAGTCAAAAGTTGATCTTACCCCTACAGCCTTAGCTGTACAAACACAAGTACTCTGTGGTTTCAACTCAATGCTGTTCACTAGACGGGTTAAACATGACACATCTTCAAATCTTTCACTAGTGGAATTAATTGCCCATTCACTTTCATTTTTCTTAATCCCCCAATATATGTTAATATTATTTCCTGCAATCCAATCTAACCCTAAAATCAAACTCCTATTTAATTCATCCAATACTAAGAATTCCTGTGAGTGGGGAAACCCATTATTGGAAAAGTACAAACACACCATCTCCCTGGGTCTAATACTTGCACCAGCCACACCAGTTATGTATGCTTGGTAGTTGATTTCTATCGCCCACTAATCGAGGGTGATTGTGCATATTTTTCCAAAATTTTGTGCCGATGCATGAAGTTTGAGCTCCCGAGTTGACCAGAGCTGTGACTCACTGCTTCCCCACATGAATCATCACACTGTTCAAAGAAGCTGTACCAAAATTTAATTCTACAGTCCCAGAATTCCTCCTAGTCGGTTTTCCAATATTTTTTCCTTGTTTGGTTTCCTTTTTCAGTGTATTTGCTTGTGTCGTGAGCTCTTGGAGCTCGTTGAGCTCCCCTCTGGAACTTTTTTGAATTACTCAGGTGACCTGAGCTCTCTTGTGGAGCTGACTGTGGGTTATGTGAGCTCTCCTCTAGAGCTGACTTGGGATTATGATTATGGGTGGCCTGGTGAATATGTCTCATAAATAAAATTATTTTTCTTCATATTTTGCAACTCTCGCTCAGTGAATCTTTCTTGGGTAAAACCTGTGTACAATATTTAGTAAAGTGACCTAGTACTGAACAGCGGTCACACTCCCTGACTCCCTCACAAAATTTTGTGTAATAGTCTGAGCTTCCACAAGTTGCACACTTTTGATCAAACTGCCAAGGGTTAATTTCCTTGGGTTCGTTGATTAATTCAGAAGATAATTTACTTACTGTTTGCAGCACAGAAACCCTTTTGGTTTGATTAGATTTCTTCCTGGGAATATTATTATTTAAGTTCTTCTTATTTTGTGGAGTTGCTTCCCTTTGACTACATTTATTAAATCTTGTTTTTATTTGCCTCGCTTGTCGATTTGTTAAGGGAATGGTTTTCAATTTACATTCTTTCTCTTGGTGTCCTATATTTAAACATTTCCTACACTTATTCCCTGTTTTCTCAGCGTGTTCACAATTATTTACATTTCGAATTTTCTCTCTCACTGATGCATTTATGTTATCTCCCACTTGTATGTTCACAGTATTGTTACAATGTTCTGGAGCCTGTTTGGTAGTTTTAACCCCTTGCGCCCTACCTATTGCCCCGTATAAGTAGAGTTTTGCCCGTTTAAATTCTCGGGGCTTACTCGGCAAAAGCAGATCATATGCCCTAATCTGCCACAGCGAAAGCACCTCACGTCAGCCATTGACCTTTCTAATGGCTTTTGCGCTGTTGCAGTGCGCATCTGCTTTGCTATTTGCACTCGGCATTGAGTCCGCACATGCCCCACCCTACCACAATGGTAGCAGATGGGTTTCCTCACATTTTGTCACGTCGCTGGCTTTTGATATCGCCCTTTTTGTTTGTCTGGTGCCTGCTTGTTATACCTGGGAGGGGCTGGACTTTTTGTAATTACGTGGACACTACTTTTTCATCACGAGACGTCGACATCCATGGGCTGAATGTCCCTTGAGTCATCAGGGCTAACATCTCTTCATATGTAATCGCGATTGCAGTAATCTGACCTGTATGCTTTCGATAAATATACTGGTTCACTGCGTTTTCACACTTTTTTTTAACCCCTGTTTCAAACAGAGCTAGGGCTAAAGCTTTTTCTAAGGTGGAGGGAGCTTTCTTTATTAATTTTGTTTTGACGTCGCTTTCATATAACCCATCACCAAAATAATTTGCCAATGTTTTCTGTACTAATGGATCATCAACATCCTTTCCATAAGCGTCCTTTGCAAGATCTAATAATCTCTCACCATAACTGACCACAGTTTCATATTTTTCCTGTTTCATGTGGCGCAGATAATTATTTGCCAAACTATCGTCGATCATCTCCAAATAACACTGCTGGAGCTGTGTTTTCAAGGTCCCCCACGTCACAGTAGGGTCAGCGGCTAGGGTGTGAAGAATGGAATCGGCCACAACAAAATCACTTGTCTGGGCGGCCAATCTGCGCTTTTGCATGTCTGAAATTTCATTTGTGGCACAATAGTGGTCAAGCGACTTCATCCATGGTTTGAAGTTGACAGGGTCACCATTAAAACGTTTAATATGGGTGTGTAGTGTTTGGGTTTGCGTGGCGTTTGCTGTAGTGCCTGTATTTACATCCCCCTGCTGAAGGGTGTATTGTACCCCCTGGATGGCCTCCTTAATTTCCTGGGCTTCCTCACTTTTTGTTTTGCGTTTACTACTTTTATCACTGGCAAATAGTGTCTCCCCCGCCCCTTTTTCTTCTAGATAAGCAAGCTCAGCGCTTTTCTGTTTCAGCTGAGCGTCCGCTTGTTCTAACTGAAACTGCATACTCGAAATTTTGGTTTCCAGTTGGGCCATGTCTTGTTGATGGCGCTGTTCCCCCAGCTATCTGTGCTTCTTGCATTTGTTATTCTAATTTGGCTGTACGACGTACAGCCTCGGCATTAATCAAGTCCTCCATTTCCTGGCGCATTTCAGGATCTAATTCTATTATTTTCCCAGCAGTCGCCATTCTCCAACTTTACGCTATTACAGGGTTAATACTATTTCATGATGGCAGAGCTAACCGACACCTCGGTAACGCTTGCAAAGTGAATGAATAAAATGTAGTACTTACAGTGTAAATTTTAGGAACAGACAGTTTCCCTCTGCTCCGCCGCTGCGTCCGATGCGTTGCCTTGACGTTCTGGTGCGTTGTATCGTCTCCCGATGCATAGTATCGCTACAATCAGGTCTGTGGCAAACCAGTTCAATATCCTGTCGAAGGCACCAAAGAGGACCATTGTTACGTGGCCCTTAAGATCGTCTAAGTTGTAGGATTTGAATGGCGTCTTCCCAGGGTGGCTGCTCTGTTCTACAAGGGCAGCGCGATGTGTTGTGTGTGTGGCAAGCTATGGTTACTTGAAGTGGTTGCCACTACCGATTAACTAGAGAGTGAATAAATGCAACTGGAACTCGTCGACACAGTTTCTACTAATGTTTATTCATTCTAACACAGTTCAACAAATTCAACAAGCGCTTGGAGCTGGAACATCACCACTCAGTCTTCAGCTTCTCTGCCAATGCACCAGATCTTCTACGTAACCTAACAAATAGCCTAACCACGACGCGACTATACGAATAAATTCTAAGTGGCTTTTTCACTCAAAGCCCATGCTATGTAGTTCGAGCTCCTAACTACTTAGAACTACCGGGTGTTGTCTCTGTTGACTTTTAAAAACCTCTTAACGTACTGTGATGGTCAACTGTTCATTAACTCTTTAGTAGATCTAAAGTATTTTGTTTATTCTTCTCCCCACTTGTAATACTTATCACACAGTGACTTATAAGTTCTAAGTCCTAAATTAATTCTCAAGGGGATTGCCAGATATGTTCTTTATTAAATTTGTACTTGGTCACAGTAGTTTGACCAATAACAAGATTTTCTGTTCAATAGTTGTAAGATTTGAGATTTTAGAAATAATTGAAGAATTCCAACACTGAATTCTAACAACTTTTAAATAAATGAATTGTTCTGTTTCTCCATCCCCTCTGTCCACTGTCACTCCCATGGAACATGGAAAAGTGGTTATGTCAGCCACGACTTCGGGCCGCGAGGCTGGTTAACCCTCTCGTCGACCTCGGTCGCAGGGATGGTTAACCCTCTCATAGGCTACATTTCGCTACACGCACATATGTGTGGAATGGAAATCTTTGACGGACTATTTTTAAATAGAAGCGAAGTTTCACTGGAATATTTTTACAAATCATGCAACGCAATTACAATATGAATCGCTAGCGATAGATAAAAATCGTCCCTTGACTTCATGGAACCCATTGGAGCTCAGAGGACGAAATAGTAACACGGGTTCCCCTCGCAAATTTGGTTGGCGATAAAATGTGTTATTTTTGTTGATAGTTGCCAAATGAATTGCTGAGTGTCCTTCTAATAATTGTTTTTATAGACCTGAAGGCGTGTAATAACCCATCCATGCGTGTGTGTCGTTCTGTGTATGTATGGGGAAAATATTACAAAATTTGTCTTTTACTCGTGTAGGGTAAATGGTTAAGTGGGTTAAGTTTATATCGTACCTGTCAGTGTTCTATCGTCCAAGACTTTGTTGCATTACATAATAATAATACTATTAGACGGTCGCTGATTTGTCGCGGTTCACATGTGAGAAGGATGTGATTAACTCTCTGCACCCAAATGCCACTCTTTCCTCACGCCTCTTCTCTCCACCCAACACCTAGAAACGATCTGTTTGATGACACCACGTACCTCATTCTTCCATGTCTTTCCTCTCTGACACCCAATAACTACGTATCCTTCATTCTCCTACCACGCTTCCCCATTATACTCCCAGTGAATATTTTTCTGTTATGACTGGGTTTCTTTCTAATTGAAAGTGTTACACAACTCCTCAAGTATACATTGGCTACTCCTTTTCACTGTCCCAAGTTTCCCGCAAGCTTTAGCAATCGTGGCCGCGGCTTAAACAGTAATGGCGTGTTGAGGTGAGAATCAACAAGTTTGATATTGGATTTGGGAACTCAGAAACTCAGAAAAGATACTGACTGGGGAAGAAAAATTAAACCCAAACCTTGTGAATATACACAGGGAGGATAATGTTCAGGAAATGACATATGCCATAGTTGTGAGCTTAGTGGAAGCATGGGAGGGAAGTTTAGGACATATGGTGCCGACATGGGAATTTATGGACAGAGTGAAAGACAAATTGAAAAAGGTCATAAACGGTAGAAAAGTCAAATGTGCTGCGTACAGGGGGTGTAGAAAACTCAACGTGGTGGACACCAACGAGGCCAGGGTAGCAAAAGAAGAATACCAACACGCGCGACATAAAGTAATTAAGATTAAAGACGATAATCGGACAGTGCGAAACTGCCATCTTATTAGGACGACATGGGAGGTTGAGTTATTTTGGAAATAGGTGAATAGAAGAAACAAACCAAATAATTCACAGAGTATTAAAGTAGAGGGCAGAAATACAGACGATGAAGACCACATCGCATCAGAACTAGTCAAGCACTGGAAAAAGGTAAACAATATGCGAAGGGGTATGGAGACCGAACGAGTGCCGCAATGAGATCGAGGAAAGTTTATCCAACTTCCTAAACAGCACGATAAAAAACGAGGAGATACGAAAGCGGGAAGAGTGGATGAAATTCCTGACGAGTGAGGATTGGAATGTGGCATTGGACTAAAGTTTAGACACACTAAATTATAAAAAAAAAAATAAATAATGTTAAATGTAATGAATGCATCCACAAACACATGTAAAAGCTCAACTTTCACGATGCGTGGCGTTTTAGAAAATCCTGGTAAAAAATGTATACGTGGAGAGGCCCACATACAAAAACTGTCACGATTAGATTACTTTTTAATCACATCTGACTTACAGACAGCTGTTCAAAAAGTAGATATTGGTATCATGTACAAATCGGACCACGCACCCGGCGTAATTTCCATGAAATTTATAAATCAAACTAGAGGACGCGGTATTTTGGAAATTTAATAACAGTTTGCTAAGTGGCCCCAAATACATACACATAGTTAAGGACACTATTGCAGATACTGTCCTTCAGTATTCATATAACAATAACAGTAGGAGAAGTAGTAGTAGTAGTAGTAGTAGTAAGTAGTAGTAGTAGTAATAATAGTGACAATAAAATTAATAATGATAATAATAATAATAATGGTGAAAATAATTCTAGATTCACAATAAACAACCAGTTATTTTGGGAAACACTAAAGCTAATGATCAGAGGTAAAACAATTTCATATTCCTCCTTCCTGAAACGAAAACTTCAGTGCACCGAAGCAGCTATCGAAAAACAAATAGAAGTTCTTACTGAAAAACTCGAAGATGTTTGTGAAAATATGTTACAAAATATCAGCTGCCTGACTAACGAATTGCAAAATCTAGGAAATAAAAAGGTGCAAGGCATGATTATCAGATCAAAGGCCAGATGGAAAGTTGAAGGCGAGAGGCCCTCGAAATACTTCTGCAACTTAGAAAAGAGGCATTACACGGAAAAAATAATATCCAAATTAATAAGAGATGACGGTACAGAGTGTACATAAATTAACGATATACTCACCGCGCAACGCAACTTTTACGAATTACTGTACAAGTCAAAAATTAATAGTAATCACAAAACGAACCTTATAGAAAACTTGTTTTGTGAATCTGAAAATCCATACATTTGCAAACTGGATACAGAAGAAAATTTTTTACTTGATGGAAAACTAACTTTAAATGAGTGTCCTGTGGCTCTAAAAGACATGGGTAACAACAAATCAGCGGCTTCCGATGGATTTACAATTGAATTTTATAAATATTTCTGGGGCGATTTGGGTAAATACGTAGTTAATTCCCTAAATTTTGGCTATGACATAGGAAAAGTACCTATCACTCAGAGGCAGGGCTTATTACATGTATACCAAAAGAAGGGAAATCGAAAGAATATTTAAAAAATTGGCGATCGATCTCCCTACTTAATGTTGATCAAAAAATAGGCTCATCAGCAATTGCCAACAGACTTAAAAAAGTTCTTCCTAACGTAATTTCCGAAAGTCAGCTGGGATTCATGAAAGGAAGATTCATAAGTGAATCCACGCGATTGGTCTATGACTTAATTGAAAAATGCGAATCTATGAATATTCCAGGGATGTTAGTTCTATTTGACTTCGAAAAAGCATTTGACTCACTTGAATGGTCTTTTATCAGAAAAACTCTTATGTTTTTAAATTTTGGCCATTCAGTGGTTCAACACGTTCTACGGCGAGGTTTCTAGCTGCATAATAAACAATGTGCACTGTTCAGATCGTTTTAATATTCAGAGGGGAGTACGTCAAGGGGACCCATTGTCTCCTTACCTATTTATTTTGTGTGTCGAAATACTTAGCGCATTCCTTAAATTCAACCCAAAATAAACGGAATCAAACTTAATGACTCAGAGTATGTAATCAACCAATACGCTGACGACAGTAGTTTATTCTTAGATGGCGACAAAGATTCCTTAAACGAGACCTTAAATTCTCTCGACAACTTCACTGCGATATCCGGATTAAGCGTTAACTTTCATAAAACTCATATCGTTTGGATAGGATCTCGGCGTGGCAGTGGGACTGAACTGGAAACAGAAAAACATATACCGTGGAATCATAACGGAACGTTACCATCCTTGGCATAAAATTTGAACTAAATACGGCCAATTACTTCTATAAACACTTCTCAGAAAAAATAAACAAAATGCGAAAACTTTTAGCAGATTGGTCCCTCAGAAATCTTACACTAGTCGGCAAAGTTACAGTTATTAAAACGTTAGCGATCCCCATCTTAATACACTCCCTTACTATTCTCCCTGATCCGGCTGATAGGATATTAGATGAAATTCAAAGTATGATTTTTAAATTTCTATGGGCGGACAAAACGGACAAAATTAAACGTGACGTAATAATTTAATCAAAAATGGCGGGCTCAATCTACCCCACGTAAAAACAGGGTGTTGCTCTTTAAAAATGATATGGATCAAAAAGTTACTTGATTCAGAATCAATGGCCCAATTGAAAACACTCGTAGTGGATAATTTGGAAAAGTTTGGGGGAAGCAAATGTGGTCTTTGAATAAACATGGTATACTCAGTGTTTCATATTATATGGACCCTTTCTGGAAAAAACGTGCTTAATGTATGGGCTATCTTAAAAAATAGCAATCCCACAATCCCGACAGAAATTTTCTCACAACCACTATTTTATAATAATTATATAAAAATTAATAATGAACCGTTTCTTTACAGACGTTCGTGTACAAAGGGTGTTTTCTTTATAAACGATATACATAGCGCTTCAGATCCACTGTTGACTTTCAAGAATTTAAGTTGAAATATGACCTCGATATACCATTCACCAACTACCTTGGTGTGGTCATTGCAATACCAAGGTCATAGAAAAATATAATATCTAATAGTTCAAAACTTGAATTTGTTTCAGATCCCTTGGTGAATGACATCATATCTTGCACTAAAGCAAACCGCCATTTCTATCCCATATTTCTTAATAAAGTATCACATAAACCTACACATACCCAAGAGAAATGGAACACCACATTGGACGAAAATCTTGACCATAATGATTGGCAATACACTTACAAACAAACTTTTAGGGAAACATATGATACATATCTACAGAGTTTATAATATAAGATTAACCACAAAATCCTATTCACAAAATCTAGACTCTTTAAATGTGGGCTTTCCGAAACAGAGCTGTGCTCATTCTGTGGAAATTCGAAAGCAACGATCGCACATCTATTTTAGGATTGTTCTTTCTCAAAAACAGTTTCACTTTCATTAGTTGAAAAGGTTAACCTTAATCCGGATCCGCAAATTCAAATAAACATTAATAAAAGAGAAATACTTTTAGGCTCTACTCCCGAGCATGCTTATCCAAATGTCTGGAATACCTGTCTCCTCATCTACAAAAAGTATATTTACACCTGCAGTCGAAGTAATACCATCCCCTCTTTCACAGATCTTGCAAGAGATATAAAATCCTACAAAAATATTGAAATGTATTCTCTATACATGTACACAATCAGCAAGTCTGAGCGTATTAGAGAAAATGGAGCTATCTAACTGATGCATTCTTTGAATAATTGGAGAACTGCTCTGTATATACACTATACTGTAAAAATCTCATTTTGTTGTAATCTAATATAAGGTACTATTTTTATAGTGATGCCAATAAAAAAAAGAAATTCCTGACGAGTACCTAGAAAGTGGGGAAGAGATACTTTGTAAAAGCGTAACGGCTCTATTCAATGTACCCATAGCAAACCAAGATGTTTCTAAATAGTGGAGAGAAAGCAAGGTCACATTCATATACAAAAAGGTGGAGAAGGGCGTATTGGATAATTATAATCGGGGAATCCCTGTCAGTGGCAATATGGAAACGTTTTCTGTAAAGCCTTGTTTGGGAGATTAGAGGATGTGGCTGAAGAGAAGGGGGTTTCTGTGAGAGATCTAGAATGGCTTCCGGAGGGAAAAAGAGTCACTGGCCATCTTTTTACGCTGCACAAATGATAAATCTGCGAAAGCCAAAAAGAAAAAGATGTATATGGCCTTTCTAGATATGAAAAGGCATGTGATAGAGCATAGCCTGCGTAACATAACAACACAATGCGTGCCAATTGAGATAGGCCTAACCAGGAGTTGTATTTGGGAGATGAACTCCTGCATAGCGACGAGGGGGTAGCAGTTGGGAACCTGAAGATCCTAGGGCTATGTTTTGCAGCTGATATGGTACTAGTGTCAGAAAGAGAGGGGGTTAAAGATAATGTTGGCAATTGTTGGGGATATAGTAACAAATGGACACTCGAAATAAATGAACGCAAAAGCAATTTTATACCCGCGAGTCGGAAGGTGGAACCTACTCAAAGGTGGAGAACGGGGGAGTTCTGTACTCCAGAAAGTAGCAGCAGACTTTTCTGTGTGACAGATACAAGGGACTACGAATATTTGGGGTAAACTTACACATTACAGAAAGAGACATCTACAGGAACTACGGAAATAAACAACCTGTGAATGAGAAGAGCATGCTTCATCAAATGAAACGTGTAGGGAGAATAGCTTCATTTTGAGAAATGGTTGGTGTACCATCTTTTACCTATGGCAGGGAAGTGATACCGTTTAACCAGAGGACTGCATGATAAACAGAATCAAGGTATTCGAGATTACCGCGATGTCAGCTTTCGGGTCAGTGTTGTTCAAGCTGAGGTCGCGTTGGCTGGAAGTTAGAAGAAAAATTGGGAAGGAGGGTGGGAAGGAGGGTGGAAAGGAGTGTCAAACGTGGTGGAGTAGTGGAGACCCTGATACATTTTTTATTAGAATGTCCAAAATACCAGGCTAACTGAATACGATTCACTGAGAGAATACTGGGGAAGTGGCCTGCGAGAATGATGGATATGCGACTAGTTGGTGATGTGGTGGTAGACAGGCATTTGGGGGCATAGGGTTAATCAAGGCCTTCTCACCTGAGAATCGCGACAAATTAGCAGCCGGCCAAAGTCTTATTATTGATAAATGGGCGATGAATTATAATTGTCATTATAAACAATTCACATAACATAATAACAGTTCAACCATTTACTCAACGTAACAATAAAAAACGCCCAGTACTATTCGCAAAAATCGCCTTTCAATTTTTATTTTTTTCAATATTTTCTCCTCAAAACATAGCTTACGACCTCTCATTGGAACGAGCTGCAATGAGCTAGTTGTAACGAGGGGCATACGCTGTGTCTTTGACGCACAAAAAAAGAAAAAAAAATAGTCATTCAAGAAGTTTGTTTACAAGTGTCGTCTGCCTTTCAGTTTCGGTAAAGGGCTAAACTTCGAGATCGTATGAATAAATAAACTTACTTTTAGAGCTGGGATGAAGGCGATTTCTACTCCAACGTGTGCCAGAATGAACCATTGTGGTGTAATACCTCCAGGTGGTACTTCATATAGTACTTTCATGTTCCTATAAAATTTACAAAATGACAAGTCTGTATTTTTGAAAATCGGAGGGAGGCGACTAACGTCCTTCTTGAATAAAGTTAAAGGTGGCGATTGCTATCATAGCGCAGCAATTTTTTCACTCAGGTTGGAAACTTTGTGCCAAAGACAGTTTTGATAATTGCACCCCTTTGGAGCTGCAAACATTTCTAGACTTTATGAAACATTGACAGTCGTTGTAGTCAATCTTAGAACAGAAACCTTAATGACAGAGAGGTACCGTGGATAATACTCTGTTAACCATGGCAACGCTTTGCTGCCAGTGAACGCGAACGAGACTTCGCTAGAAAATACTGCTGGCTGCTAGAGTCTTAGGTGGTGGGTAGTTGAAAGTCTGAAAAATTAACAAGCCCTTGAGAGTTGGAGGAGATATGGTATGTTTCCATTTATAGATTTATTGCGCGAACTCAGATTTTTGAAAACGTCAGTGTATGAAGGAATTGGAGGGGGGGGGGGGCACATTTACCGCTCTGTTTATTGTTAAAGCAGACGGGACATGGGGGCAAGGACGTTCTTCGACCTCAACTGCAGTCCTTAGAAACTGAATCAGAGTATGAATGTGGACGTGGTAAGTTGTGTGAGGTGCATAGCACTTTATATTAAATACTAAACCTAACAGTCACATAGATGAGTCAAGGTTTCCTCACATTTCTGCTGACCACTATTTAGACATAGTCAATCCCAAGCCATGCAATATTGATACAATATTGATAAAATTTATGCTTATTATTCTTATCGAACATGTAAACTTTTCTGTGACGTAAACAAAGGATACCTAACGATCTCCCAGATTATAGTTCAGAAAAATAGGTCTGGACTGAAGGCTTGGTTCAAACGCGTTTTATTGACCAAGCTTCGTAAATGCCACTATTACTCATGGTGGAGATGAGGGTTTTATTACACGCCTGTTTTATGAATTCCTCGTCTATAGTAACACCAAACCATGCGAAAAATTAATATCCGTCATATGTGCTGAATGGAAAACATTGACGGACTATTTTTAAATAGAAGCGAAATTCCCTGTAATATTCTACAAATCGTGTACCGCAACTGCAATTTGAATCGCTAGCGATAGCTAAAAATCGTCCCCTGAATCCCAATGAGTTCTATGTGTCAGTAGGCACATAGAACACATTGGAAATCAGGGGACAAAATAGTAACACTAGTTTTTGCTGTTACGGTTCCGGTAGCATGTGTTTTAATGCGAAATTATCTTTGACCGTAAAAAGAAAAGATACGTTTTGGGAGGAGACGTTATTTCTGAGTAATCAAAATATTTGAATACCTGCCTGATTCGTTTATTCATGCAGTAGAAAAATCTTGCATGCCATCTCCTCTTGCTTTCGAAGAAAGACACGGGTGTCAAAAATATAATGTCCCAGAATATTTGGAATTCGAAGACAGGGTGGTTGGTCCAAGTGAGGGAATTAATAGGGGACCACTCACTGGAGATCTCGGACTTTGAAGTGGGGACAACCCGGGATAGAACAAACTCGTCAGAGAAAGAGTCGTTGGAGATGGAAGCTTCGTTGGCGAGAGGGGGTAAAATCAAAGGGTCTGGATGGCCTTTGTGATAGAGGGAAGCCAGGTTAAGAAGAGTACCTTGAGATCACTGTTGTTTAAGCAGAGGTCGCGGTCCCCGGAGCTGAGAGAAACAAAATGGGGAAACAGGGAAAAGTTGTGGCAGATATCTAACTTAGGCGTCGTGGAACACTTTCTACTAGAATGCCCAAAATACCAGTCTAAGAGAATAAGTTTCACTGGGAGTATACTGGGGAAGTGGGATGGGAGAATGGAGGATATGTGGTTAGTGGGGGTGCAAAGGAGAGGGTTAGTATGCTCATCGGAGAGTTTGGGAAGAATGGGGTACGGGGTGTCATCAAGCAAATCGTCTCCGAGTGTTGGGAGGAGAGAAGAAACGTGGGAATAGTGAGGCAGTTGGGAGCTCAGGGGTAACCAAGGCCTTCTCACCTGATAACCGCGACAAATCAGCGGCCGGCCAAGGTGTTAGTATTATTATTACATTGAGCATTACTCAACAACTGTGTATTTAATCCGCGGAAGAATCTTGCTATCCACCACGATTCCAATCTTAAGTGAACTGCCTATTGTCAGTAACCTTATCCAATACAAGCATTTTGATTCTTGAACTATAATGACGAAACATAATTTCGTCGATGGAACGTTCTAGAAAATGCCGCGGCAATTTTAGAAAGTGAATATGGGATGAGAATAGTGGACGAGAATATTACACGGTTATTTTCAGAACCCTCAATAGGTAAAACTATCCAAAATAGTACAATATCTCTCAGTCCATCAGAAGGAGGAAACGGTGCGTGGAATACACAATGTATATCAATAGATACTCACTCTATCGCAAGTGGTCTGAAACAAACAAAAACAAAACAAACCAATGAAAAAAAGAACAGTTCAGATACATTACTACAAGGTATAAACAAAACAGACTACAGTTCAATGCTCGGATTCGAGTACGATATTTTATCCTCGAGTGGGTTGCGCGGAGGATTATTTCAGCGTTAGCGCAGCCCACGAGAGGATAAAATCGTTCTCGAATCCCAGCAGTCAACCTTTGTATTTTCTACATTTTCTACTTATTTGTTTTCCAAAATGAACCCTTTATAACTGATTCCGTTGGTACCTTCAAAACATGTAAAAAATAGGCAGTCTAAAAAAATAAAATAAATTGCACTTTCTCTCTTTTCAGTACAGACTAAATACTGAAAGAGTAAATTATTACTACGACATTTTCTATCAGATAGTTGTTTACAGTTTTCGAGAATAAAGAGTTAACATTAATTGTTGGGGATATATAGAATAAACGTATGGAGTTTTCAAGTAAAAATATATTCTACGAGTGGGATTAAGAATGACACTGACGAGCCTCTGGCGAGTCGGTTTCATTCTTAATCCTACGAGTAGAATAAATGTTTTACTTGAAAACACTGTACGTTTATTTTGCTTATACCATAAATCATTTACAGGTCAGTCGCAGAGAAATCGTGGTGTTACTTGCCGCAAAACACTGCGAGAAGCGAGGAACACATTGATTCAATTCGATTGACAAGCAAAACTGCCAAAAAATGAACAAGTCGCAGTGACACTTTTCTGTCTAAAATTAATTCCAATACAAACTTGATGTAAAGTTGCAAGAATACTTTATGTAATGAACAATGTTTATCTCTCTTATTTCCGTTGATTATTGTTTTTTTTTTTCGTCGTCAATTCAATTTGAGTTTTATAAACGAAGCAGATGACACGTGCATTTGTTTATTTATACGTTCCTCGTTTGGAAAATGAAACAGCACTCACCATGCCCCACCTTTCACAATCGAACTTGTATTCTTTTCACCGCTTGGTTTCGATTGATTTACTTTATGTTTTCTTTGTTAATTGTTGTGTTTTTATTGTTAGACAGTGTTGAAATGTGTCATTTATTATAAAAGTAAACATTTCAGCGATGGTCAGTGATTGATAAACGTCAGTTCATCATGTATCCCACAAACGCAAAGCATGTCACGACAACACGAAGGCGTTAGGCGTCAGGGGTCGACAAGTCCTTCTGTACTGTAGGAATAAATTCTTTCAGTGTTAAACCTACGGAGAGAATTTATGATCCCATTAGCAGCTGCTACTAGGTGAATAAAGCAAAAATGTATCCAAGACATTTATTGTTCGAATAAACGTCAATTTATGGGATAAAATATTCTTAATACACCGAAGGTTGAAAATGAGATTCAGAAAGATTCAGATCGAGATTAGCAGATTTAGTCCAGTTAGATGATCGTTACAGGAAGCTGATATTATTTATTTTAGTTGAGTCATAACCCTGTATTGTTTTTCTTGGAATTATGGAATTTTTTGTTGATAATTCGCCTTACAGGAATTCACCTTAATCTTAAATCCATTAAACTCGATAACGGATCCTGGAACCAGCAATATCGTTGATAAAAATACCATTCTTGTGCTCCAGTGTCTAAAAAGAATGGTTTATTATTTATTAGTACACTTGCGTTAAAACAGTGGCTGTGGAAGGATATTGATAGGTTGATGGTTCACTCTCCTTTAACAAAGACCACACCAACAAAACATTCCTCCAATAAGGATCCAATCGTTTTGAAATCTTTTATATGTCTTCTTTTGTAAGAGACCACCTGTTGTGTTTTTCGTGGGCCATTGTTTCGGGGTCTAGAAAATATTTAATCCATACCATTTTTAGGGAACAACATGGTGTTCTGATAAGTGGAACCTGCTTATGCCATTACGTTTAATTTTATCTTTTTTATTAAACTATAAAAGGTGGAAGATTGTACTTTGAATTTGATCTAAAATAGAATCTGCCGGGTTTGAGGGGACTATTAAGGACGGAACTACGATTAGAATGGCGAATGTTTGGATTACTGTAATTTTACCAATCAAAGTAAGATTTCTTAAGGACCAAGCAATGAGAAGTTTGTTGATTTTTTTTTCAAAAAATGTGTGGTAAAATTGGTCTCCTTTTGTAGTTCCTTTTGTAGTTGAAATTTTATACCGAGAATAGTAAAAGACCCTTGATGGTTACATTTTATAGGTTTGTCTGTATTTACTTCCCACTCACAGCCACGCCGAGATCCTATCCATACGATGTGTGTCTTTTCGCATTTAACCTTTATGCTGGATATCAGTGAAAAATTGTCAAGTGTATTTAATGCCATGTTTAAAGACTCCTCATCGTCATCTAGGCACAAAGTGCTGTCATCAGCGTACTGGTTAATAATGTATTCAGAATCATTAATCTTTATTCTGTTTATTTGGGGGTTAGATTTAAAAAAAAGCACTTAGAGTTTCAACAGATAAGATAAATAAATAAGGTGAAAGTGGGTCCCCTGGCGAACCCCTCTCTGAATATGAAAAGACTCCGAGCAGTGCTCATTGTTTATGGTGCAGCTGGAAACATTGTCGTAAAAAGTACTGAACCACTGGATAATAGAATTGCCGAAATTAAAAACTTTAAAGGTTTTCTAATAAATTGCATTCCAGCGAATCAAACGCTTTTTCACAATCAACTAAGATCAGCATTCAAGGAATTCCAATAGATGCTGTTTTTTCAATTAAATTTGTGATAAGTCGTGTTGACTAACCTACGAACTTTCCTTTCATGAACCCCAACTGGGTATCTGATAATAATTTGAAAGAACATTTAAAATCTTTTGGCTATTGCTGAAGAGAATATTTTTTATCCACGTTAAGTAAGGAAATTGGTCGCCAGTTTTTTATATGTTCTTCTGATTTATCCGTTACTCCATGCATACCAAAAGAGGATAAATCAAAAGAAAATGCACACCAAAAGATGGTAAATCGAGAGGTTGCAGACCACTATCTAAGGCAGGTGTTTAGTTACACGGTTTCTATGCTTAGAGTTGGATTTAAAAATGCCACAATCCCATATTTACATTTTGATATTTATCTTACAATTAATCGATGTTTCACCTGTTGCAAGATAAAATGTCTACACACTGGTAAACATGTGTATCAGTTACATAAACTTCAACGTGCAAGTGGGATCTTTCGATTTCGAAAGAGAAAGTGTCTACCTACAATCATCGAAAACTGATAACACATGTCGAGGTCACCGTTTTGATAAATATAATTATCACCATTATGTTTATGTACAAAATGTGTGAGAGTCGAGTTCTTCTTTCTAATGCCATATCTCGACGAGTCGACTCGTTTACATCTAGCACCCAAAACAAAAGCCAGACAAACAAATCAGAAACATTTGAGAAACGGGACGCGCAGCCCAAGAACGTAATACCATGACGTCGTCATGATCTTTATTCATACAAAATTAATTCATAGACGCTGAATGGTCGTAAAATATATGCGAAGAAGTCAAGAAAGGGAGGAATATTGTATGAAAAATTGTTTATTTCCAATCGGGTTTCTAAGATGGTGAGATAAATTTGTCTAAATCACTGTGTTGATTGAGAAACCCGTATCAAGCATCGGTGGTGTTCCTATTATGTATCGCGACTCGCCTTAAAAGGCTCATCGCGATACCTAATATGAACATCATCTCTATTTGATACAAGTCTCTCGATTAACACATAGTGGTGATAACAAATATATATATAACATAGACTAATGTACGTACCCTCTGGGATCGATAAGCTTGTAGTTGGAACACACTATCGATGTGTAACAGACAATGGGTTTCAGTCCCAAAACTTCAGATATTTTATAAAACGGGATAGCTATATTCTTAGGAAGTCTCTGAAAGTAAAGAAATGACAAGAGCTACGAGTCCAAAATATGGATGCATAACAAAATGTCTTCCTATCTCCTGGACAAACATCCCCTGACAAAACATCCCCTGAAAAGAAGTGCCCTAAAATGGACCCCACCCCTGTTTAAAACGCTGGAAGCCAGTATTTGGGCTTTAACGCTTTCTTCATTTTTTTATATTTAGTTTATGATTATAAGAATGACTTTCGTATAATTCCTTTATGCATTATCCAATACATTATAAGAATCTAATTCGCGTGCATGGAATACAACTTAAAAATGAAGTTACCATTAATTATTTTCTGATAATAATAATGTAATATGTTTTTTAAATGTACAAATTTTAGCTGATTATTTTTAATTCACTTAGCTATAAACCAGCTAAGGAAATGCAATTCCAAAAAAGAGAGGTGCCGGTCTTTTTACTCAGTTTTAGTACAAGATCCTTTTATTTGCTTTCCGTTATAGGGATATTTGTGTTCCGGGTTCTTTTTTCTAGGGGACATTTTGTCAAGTGGACTTTCGTGCATCATCGCAAAATACGCCAGTCTCAGCTCGGCCATTTTAGAATGTTTCGAATAAGCTAAAGGTAACGTTCTATCATCTACTCTAGCCCTTCGTCTACACACTCTAGACAATTCAGTCAAACCTGCTACTATGAGCTGATAAACTTTGAGTCGTTAGACAGGAACAAACTCCTTCAAAACAGTTCACTACAAGTAAGAGAATCATTTTTATCTTAGATTAGATTGTACACTGTCGAATATCAGTATTAAAATTACGAAAGAAGTACCGGCAACCAGTCAACATTACTTCTATCGTAAATATTGCGATAATGACTCATACTACCTTAAGGTTTAATAGGTGGAAACCACCTACATATGAGTGTTCATCCACACTGTAGCAAAGGGGTTTTTTTGTATTCAACTATAATTCCTGATTTTGCCCACGACAAATTGATATCTTTAACCTGCAGCCATGAGGCTGCAGGTTAAAAATACTAATTTGCCTGTTCTGTGTAACTTATTTATTTATTGGGGTTTAACGGCACTATCGACAGCCAGGGTCACCTCGTATCGGATAGTTTTACGGGTAGAAGAAGCCGGAGTATCCGAAGTGAACCACCGAGTAACAACGAGCAACTGTCAGACCCAACGTACTAACTCCATACAAGCAGGGTTAGCATTGGTTGAAGGCAGGTGCACCATCTACGTGCAGTACGCATTACTACACACCGCCACCGTCCTCCCCCCCCCCCCCACCACGTGAGCAATTTGGATTAAGTGCCTTGCCCGCAGGTGGGGTTCGAACCGTTGACCTCTCAGCTATCTACCCACTGAGCCACAGCGCTTCGTATGACATATCAACAGCCTTCTGGTGCAGTAAAGATAAACCTAATATCGCTTCCTCGGCTTTGTTCCAAGATCGAACAAAACTAAGTCGACACTGCCAAAAGTAGGTTTAACACGTAATTTTACCATAATATTTTATTGTAGAAGTATCGGCCGTTAGTTGCCAGTAACGTTGTCGACTTTTTAACGGAAGGGGTTTTTTACAGTGTAGAATCGGTAATTAGTTTCTCCTATGGGAAAGCAGGACTAAATTATGAGTGTATCTCTTTTTTGTAGCTGTTTTCATTTTCCTTTCTTGCCGAAACACTTGCTTATACAGGTTTTAAGAACAAGAGTATTTTTTACTTCTTCTTCTTCTGGTGCTGAATACCTTGTTTTGAAACGCAGATTTTCTGTTCATTACGAGATAACTCATAAAATATAAATAGTGGAAGTTTACTTTGTGCAGTTGTGTTTACCAGGTCTAAAGTCATTCAAGATTTAGAAGAATCGCGACTGCTGTTCTTTTCATGGGAATTAAAGTGCAACATTGACGGATTCCACCTTTTTAATGGGTATAGTGTTCAAGAGCGCAAATAAGGTCCTCATCTTTAAACCAAAAAGAGGGCCAACAACCTGGTCGACTCGTACCTCTTGCGGTTGTTGACAAAATAAAACTTCCTCTCTGTACCCCATACCGCCCTAACACAAGATATTCTCCCTTAAGCTTGAAAATGTGGTTGCTTATTTCGACCATTTTCGATCATGAGCATGTGCGTACTTGCACACAAATGTGTTCAAATCTAATCTAAGCATCCTGCGCATGTCGCAACAATATGAATAGAGTGCGGAAGAGAACCACAGCATTTGTTTTTGCTTCCCTTTCACATATATCAGTCTGCGCTCCCATTGGTCTGCAACATTCTCAAACCACTAAATATACCATTTCCAGACGGCATCAAACTTATTTACCTCCAGAGCTGCGGTTGCGGTCAGGCCTCAAGTAACGCTTCTTTCGCCTAATGCAACGGAAATAACTGGCTAGCGATATTCACAAAACCGCCATTCAAATTTCATTATATATTTTTAAAGTTTCGCCTCAACCACATAAACTATAACAATACGAATATATCTAGTGTTAACTTTGAAGCCTTTGCCTAACGTAATGACCTTAACTGGCCGACGCTATTCACAACAATCACTATTCAGATTTTATTATATTTCATTTTTGTTTGTCAAATCATATACTATTCAAAAAAGTAGAGAACATCCAGTCATATTGATATTTTCGGAAAATGGTATTGGTTTCACGTGACTGGACACATCACTATGTTACCAAGTTTAGTGTGGATCATGAATGTCAGCGGCCAACGAAAACTTCGTGCCGCGTTAATGTATGTCGAGTACGTTTTGAAATTTTCATATGTACTGGAAGGGCTTCTTCGGAGGTCTCGTCGTTCTTTTCCTGCTATAAACACGTTCATCAATAGTTTCTGGCCGAAACGTAACTTTTGAGGTATGTGAAGACTGACTCGTGACGAACGTTTACGTGCCGTTGGCATGTTGGAAGATGGCAACAGACAGACTACAGTGGCCCAAATACTCAACGTTACTCAATCGGTGATCAGCAGGTTGTGGTCACGCTACCGTCAGACAGGCAATGTTGATCGTCGGCCACGTCATACAAGGGTGACAATTACTAAGCAGGATCGTTTCATCTGAACCACAGCATTACGTAACCGCCATCAAAGTGCATCAGAAATTGGACATCAGCTGCACCGAACGAAAGATGTGCGATTCAGTGGTCAGACTAACCGAAATCGTCTACACAGCTGAAATTTGACTCAACGTCACAACTCAGCAAGACGTAATTGGTGTGGAGCACGGCCGCACTCGGACAATCGTCGGTGGAGCAACGCCATGTTTTCCGATGAATCGAGGTTCACTCACAACTTCCACGACAGGCGAAACAGGCATGCTTTGGCCATGTAGTTGTAATATTAGGCAGTCAGGGTTACAGTTTAAAACTCGATACACCTTGAAAGCTCATTCGTGAATAAATAAAATATGCTCATGTTGTAGTCGTAACGCGACTTGTTATTTAATTAGCATGTCTTGTTCGGGTTCTCCAAGATGGTTATGCTGGGTCCCCCAACAGCCCGAGTAGGGTACTGCAGACCTCCGTTTGTATGCCCGACTATGTGTGTGTGAGACACAAATGCATGTATCAAATCTAGTGTTTTAAAAACGTACATCATAACTAGAAAAGAGAGTTAATTTATTATATGCTATCCTGTGAATTATCGCAAATTATCTAAAAGATATTTCTCGATATCCATCAACTCGATGGCTATCGAGGATTATCCCTCTGTAGATTCCTAAATGACGCCACGCTACGCCGCATCACGTCGCCTTGAAGGAACAATCAGCTGATCTTTGTTACTGTTTTGAAACCTATACATTTCTTATCGACTCGGGCTGAATATTGTGCAATAAAATGTCTTAGCATATAATCTAAAAATAACAAACTATCTACTCTATTTTAGTCAGTATTTGGAATTATCGCATGAGTGTAAACCTGAAAGTTTCATTTTTCACGAGCGCTTGCGCCGTGAAAAATAATATTTTCAGGTCCATACGATGAATTCTTTCAGTAGCTTCCTAAATGACGTTACGCTTCGGCGTATGACGTCGCCTTGAAGGAACGATCAGCAGCTTTTTGTTATGGTCTTGAAATTGTTTGCAGTCGAATTGGGTTGAATACTGCGCGGTATAATGTCACGTAGCATATAACAAAAAGAAAATGTGCTCCGTTTTAGTGAATATCGGGAATTATCTCATGAGTGTGGCCCTGGAAGTTTTATTTTTCATGAGTGCTTTCAGGTACACATATTCACTAAAACAGCGTAGATATCCTCTATATATTCGACTCCAATTCAGACGAAATTGTCCCACCTGGAAAGATTAATGGGGATGTCACACACTTATCCCTTTCTGAGTGACAGTCCTTGGACTCTACAAGGGCGTCCCAAACCAAAGGTTACATTTTGGCCTTACAAACTAAGTTTGTCTAGGTTCCGGTTATCATGAGGTTTTTTACGCGGCTGGCTCTTCCACATCTGAAATATTTCGAACACCTACACTTAAGGATTCGACTTTGAAAAACGAAAACAAACATAAACCTTGATGAATTGTACCTTGGCTATTCCTTTATCCCCTTCTTGCCAAACAAATCCGCCTGTTATTACTGAAAGCTGTAGATGTGCGAGCATTAAATGTCGGTGGTCTTTCAAGTCTTCATAATTCAGCAATGGAACCTTTGAAAATTCATAAACGTATTTATTATTATTATTATAATAAAAGTATTTATTATTATTATTATTATTATTATTATTATTATTATTATTATTATTATTATTATTATTATTATTATTATTATTTACACCTGAATCCTATGAAAATCAATCAAAAAAGATTTAATAATTACTGACTCTATCTGAAATAACATAGCCTAGTCGGTGGTTTTCTGTCACCAACAGTAAAATGAATTAAATTAGTGGAGTCTTTGAACATTCTATAACACCAACTTTAGTCATATTTTCACAGATATGTTGTTATGCACCACGATGAGATACCAAAAATACTGTACTCTAGGTTTACACTTCTCGAATTACTGTTACTGATATGATCATATCTTTTAATGGCCATTAAACTCTTACTTCAAACTCGGTGATGAATGATCGGCTAATGACATTCTGGAAGTTGCGCCAGAGAACGCAGTTGTATTCACGCACAATGCGTCAACTTTGGTCGCATGTTTACAATTCGTATGCTACCTATCAGATACGTATGGCCTTTAAGTTCAAAACTGCTGTTTTAAAGAAATTTACTAAATGCTTCAAAATATCTAAGTTATTTAGAAACTATTTTTGGAGCGGAAGTTCTGCAAATAAGGTACACACACCAATTATTCGCGTTCATGAATGAATGCAAATTTCTGTCTCGTTTACCAAACAATTTTTTGAATTTTTAAAAAGATTTTGTTTGTTTGAGTTGATTTTGTATGTTTAATGTTGTTTCACTGAGGTTTTTTTAATCAGTTTCGTTAATTTTCATTTGTTTTATTTGGTTCTTTATCCACTTTTTACTTTCCCCTACTACCTACAGGGAACTACATACAGTCACTGTCCATAACGAGGGGAAGTCCTTGGCATGCACACAAACTCTAAGGAGTCTAAATTTGAATAGTTAGAAATTTGATGGTCAACAAATTTGCGCAGTTCATGTCATTACATGTACATTCATGGATTTATCCAGAAGTCATCATTCTCAAGCTACTCGAATATAAAAATAAAAAATAGCATATTACTTTTCTCCTGCGGTTTCTTCATGAAGTTTGTTCGTTTTTAAGATAACCGATTTTATCATCCCATTTTCACAGGGAATAAGCGGACAGGGGGCTGAAACGAAAATTGTGAGCTGTCCGGCGAGACTCACCTGACTGAAACGTCGGAAATTGAAAACTTACACGCGGGTTACCGTTCATATTTGTAAAAATGTGTTCATTTAGTGGATGTGCCAACGAAATCCAGCCAACACACAGACAGTAGAATAGTTTACTGTTATTTCCAGAACACACTGAGTCCGAGGCTGTGTGGATATGTCTTTAAACGTAGAATTTGTTGACTTGACTCACGACAATATTTGTATTTTTGTGAACGAGAATGTGATAAATGATATCGAACATAAGATCAGTGGCGTTTCAAATACATTTTACTCATAAAATGTTTAATAGTCACTTTGCACTTCAGTGGGCTCTTGATACGGAAAATCTGTAACAACTGAACCGTAAACCGACCTCATATCTGGGGCCAATGTTGTCTCCCTGGCTGTACGTCTAATTACGAAAACAGATTTTCTAACCTCTCGGCCAACAGCGTTTGCACTGTCCGACAAACTGCAAACTGTTGTGACGGAATTGAAAAGATGACTTGGAATAATATACATGAACGCCTTACTGTCCCTCGTAAATAGCCTTCTTACTTACGAGACAAGTCCTGCAAGACTAGTCGTGCCCACAATTGGACAACACCTGTCCATTTTTCGTTTGGACAACTCGTACCCATGAATGGATAACTCGCACCCACGTTTTGACAATTTTGACCCATTTAAAGAGAAATGGATACGAGTTATCCACCAATGGGTACAAGTTGTCCAGCATTGGGCTCTAATTGTTCAGACAAAACGGGTACGAAGTTTTCAACTGAATCGAAATGGAAAGGTTATCTTTACTGTCAATGACCACACAACATATTACGTCCTCCTCCACCCCACACCATTAACTCAACAAACTCACCTATCCCAACATATCGCACATACTCAATCCAGTGTCCCTTGTTGTTGTTTTTGTGACCACTGTTCATGCCCCTAAGATACAGGCCTATAAAAACGACCATGCAACCACCCGCCTTTACCAAACTCGTGGCCTAAGGCTAATTCGGGCTACGTTCCACACCTTCTCTATCCATACTGAACGCCACCCACTTTAGCCCAGGTTACTGTTACGATACCCAAGATAGTTGTTCCCAGAATATTGACCCATAAAAACTTCGACAATACCGACTCAATTTTAGTATATGTTAAAGAAAACATACGTTTGGTAAAGGGTTAATTCAACTTTAATTTTCTTTACTCACATTAAAGTGTTTTGTAACAACTAAATTTCAACCAAATTATGTTGTCTTCAAGACGGAGTGATTTGATTGAAATTTGGTAATACTAAAGCAATTCTCTGACTTAAAGAATTAAAACTTAAATTAAGATCGATTCATAGCATGGGGATGTTCTTTTTACAATACATATTCACCATGTCCCACACTTACTAAGTCGCAAAAATATAGTATTTAAAAACAAGTCTCAGGTTCACTCTTACAAAACTTTAAACAATATACACATCACAAGTTCTGAAAAATGACCCCCGCCCAACCCATACCCCGCACACAAAAGCCAATAGGCTCAATAGAGCAAGAATGTGCTGAGCACAAAATTTGTCTAAGACCTTGAAACATAATTTTAAAGCAAAATTAAAATCACACAATGACCCATTCACATCCACTCCCCGACCCATGAGGGGTAGGGGTAATGCGGCTCGGTGGGCTTATTAGCTCACCTGACTGAAATTCATGGGAGTGATAAGATTTTGGCCAGGCCCCGAATTTCTATTTTCTGCACTGATAGTCCGATTAAAACCAAATTTGGTATGTGGTATTTTTCAGTCATAAATACTTGATTCATACTAAAAAAATTCTCGAGTCCCCGTGAGAACCCCAGGGGCTGAAAATAGAAATGTTTTTTTAAACGCCCATATCTCCCAAGGCACACGGAAAAGAGAACTGTTATTTGGTATGAAGCACCCTTGGGACCCGTAGAATGGAATGGTAAAAATGTCATCGGTTGCGTTCTAAAGGGGGGGGGGGGGGGGTGGAGGGGGGGGGGGGGTATCGAAAAAAATGCTGAGTCAGCATATTTGCCAAAAAATATTTTTTCTCCAGAACCACGGGTCAGATTCATTTGATATTTGGTAAACAGCATCTATAGGGCGTCAAATGCAGGATTGTTAAAATTAAGTCCCTTGGTTCATATTTGGGCCCAATGCTGGAGCCCGAATTTTAGCTTAGGGCAATATGTGGAATAATCTTTAAAAATCTTCTTCAACCACCGATCAGAATCTTTTAGTGTTTGGTATACATCATTGTGATGAAGGTCAGATTCAAGATTGTTCAAATCAATTCCCTTAGTTAATGCTTGGGCTTCCTCTGGGGCCCGAATTTTAACTTAGTGCAACATGGGGATAATCTTTAAAAATCTTCTTCAGAGTCACCAGTCAGAATCTTTTGATATTTGGTATACGGCATTCTTAGGGAGGTTAGATCTAAGTTTGTTCAAACCAAGTCCCATGGTCAATATGTGGGCTCCTTATTGGAGCCCAAATTATTACTTTGCCCAATATGAGGAATAATCTTCAAAACTCTTCTTCTCCAGAACTACTGTTCAAATTTTTTAACATATGATATACAAAGCCCTTACAGGGGTCAGTATCAAATTTGCGCAAATCAAGCCCATCGGTTAATAATTTGGCTCTCTATGGGATCTTGAATTTTAACTTCAGATCCACCAGTCAGAATCTTTTGATATTTGGTATACAGCATTCTTCGGGAGGTCAGATCAACGTGTGTTCAAACCAAGTCCTTGAGTCAATATTTGGGCCCCTTATTGCCGCCTTATTTTCAGTTCAATACATAAACCGCGCCCCTTGCGTTAGAGTTACTATAAGAATCTTTTGATATTTGGTATGCAGCTCCCTTAGAGGGTTCAGATTCCATTTGTTCAAATAAAGTCTCTGGGTTGATATCTGTGTTCCTATGGGATGGAGGCTTTTAACATAGTGCCAAATTGATAATATTCTCTCTATGGGGACCTGAATTTTATCTTAGAACAATGTAGGGAATAATCTTTAAACACTTGTTTCTTCAGATCCATCAGCCAGAATCTTTTGATATTTAATACACAGTAGCCTAAGAGGGGTTGGATCTAGGTATTGTCAAACCAAGTCCCTGGGTCAATATTTGGGCTCCTTATTGGATTCCGAATTATTATTTTGTCCAATATGAGAAACAATCTTTAAAACTCTTCTTCTCCAGAACTAATGGTTGAAATCTTTTGATTTATGGTCCATTTTGCTCAAATCGAGCACACCAGTTAATAATTTGGGCTGGCTATGGGGGTCTGAATTTTATCTTAATGCATTATGGGGAATAATTTTTAAAAATCTTCTTTTTCAGATCCACAACACAGAAACTATTGATATTGAGTATACAGTACCCTTTGGGGGTCAGATTCAGGTTTTTTTTTAAAGCACATCCCTCTGTTAATATTTCGGGCTCCCTATGGGGCCCAAATTTGACATTAGTGCAATATGGGGAATAGTCTTTAAAAGATTTTTTCTTCAGATCAACCAGTCAGAATCTTTTGATATTTAGTATACAGCATCCTAAGAGAGGTTAGATCTCATTTTGTTCAAACCAAATCCCTGGGTTAATATCCCTATTGAAGCAGAATTCTAACTTAGTCCAATATGAGGAACAATCTTTAAAATCCTTCTTCTCCAGAAACACCCGTCAGAATGTTTTAATATATCGCACACAGAATCCTTACAGGGGCTGGTTTCAGTTTGTTCCACTCAGTCTCAATTGGGCTCTTTAAGGGAGCCAGAATTTAACTGAGTGGATTTATGAGGATTAAACTTTGAAAATCATCTTCAGATCCACAACTCAGAATCTTTTGATAATTGGTATACAACATTCTTAGGGAGGTCAGGTTTGTTCAAATTGAGTCTCTGGGTTAGTATTTGGGCTTCCTGTTGGAACCCAAATTTTAACTTAGTCTTAACCAATATGAGGAATAATCTTAAAAATTTGCTTCTCGAGGTACAGTCAGAAACTTCTGATATTTGGTATACAGCTTCCTTAGAAGGTTCAGACTCAATTCAAGTAAAGTCCGTAGGTTGATATTTGTATTCCCTGGGGAGGGGGCAAATTTTAACATAGTGCACAATTGGTAATATTCTCAAGATATTCTCCAGAACCACAATAAACTTATAATATTTGGTATGCAACATCCTTCAAGTTTGTTCACCTCAAAGTCCCCAGGTTTATATTTGATCTCCCCCCAAAGTTTTTCATTACTGAAAATCTTCGCATTACTTCTATGGTAGCAGCACAATACTAGAAATAGTTATAAATAATTAATTAACTTCATTTTTCTATCGTGTAAACTAGCCATAGATGTTAATTAAATCTCTGGTGAGTGCCTCAGCCCACATGGGGCCCCTTGTTCCTTGTTTTAACACGTTTCCCTTGCACCCACATACATATCTGACTATACACAATCCCCATAAATCCATTCACGGGAATTTGATCACTCTCTCTCTCTCCCTCTCTCTCTCTCTCTCTCTCTCTCTCTCTCTCTCTCTCTCTCTCTCTAATATTCCTCTCTCACCCCACAGCTATCTGTTTCTCTTTATCTCTGTTTTTCTCCAGCATCTTCACCTCTTGTTCTCAATGAACTATCGGGTTACAACTACACACATCCAAATAATTAGTGGTCAAATACAAATCAACTGTTATTTTATTATTTATAAACCAGGGTTCATTTTTCATTCACCTTATGAGAAACCAAATGAGAATTCTTCTACACAACACGTGATAAAAATCAAGATTTTCACCGAAATATGAGTCCTGTGTTTCCTGGGGATGTTGAATGAATATCCATTATTACACGTGTATATTTCAATATGACAGAACTAGTCCCTCTAGCAAGTAGGCACTGCCGAATTTTCCAAAATTCCAGTGTAACTGTTGAAGAAATATGCATTACAAGTGTTTATGAAATTAATACCTTAATATTCTACCAGTAGGGCATGACTAACCTGCAAAGCAGAGATGCACTGCAACATATACTGGGATTCTCACAATTATATTGTACAAAAATATCGTGTACATTTCAATTAGTCGGACAGGTACTTCGTAATTAGTCGTACAGTCAGGGAGACTACAGCTCCCCCAGATATGAGCCCGGTTTACGATTCAGTTTTTACAGATTTTCCGTATGAAGGACCTATTAAAGTGGAATGTTACACTATTAAGCATTTTGAGGGTAAAATGTATTTGAAACACCACTGATCTTGTATTTCGATATCATTTGTCACATTCTCGTTCGCAAAAATACAAAAATTGTCAAATAATTGTACTTTCTGTGTAGGCTGCATTTTGTTGGTACATCTACTAAATGAACACATGTTTACAAAAATGCCCGGTAACCCGCGCGTAATTTTTCAATTTCCGACGTTCCACTTAGGTGAGTCTCGCCGAACAGCGCACAATTCCTGTTTCAGCTGACTGTCCGCTCATACCCTGTAATTATCGCGAGTCTATATGTCGGGAAGGGGCTGTCTTTTATACTTGAAATTGTCTATTCTACTCGAAGATTTCTGTAAATAAGTTTCTCATATGAAACATGTACATGTAGCAACCGGGCGGAAGAAAAATGCGTGAAGATGGTGGTGGGCGCTCAAGTTTAAAACAAAATGTGCGTAAATAGTAAATGCATTTGCTTTTTTTTTCTTTTTCACTGTTATGGCATCTTCTGTGCCGAAACATTAACAAAATGTAACCAATTGACCATAAAAACACATTTAAACGCATTATTAATAACAGTAACCCTTTTAGTAGGAAAAGTATACTAGAATTTCACCCCAACCTGACCTAAGGATGGTGGTTGGTGTCTGATATTGAACGGGAAAACAATTGTCCGACAATTTTCTCCTAAAGTCGACTAAAATATCCATTCACAACCGAAAATAATATTATCAATAAAAACCAAAAGATCTGTTTTAACAAAAACAAAAAAGTCTTTCTGATAACTATCCTGCTGTGCATATGCTATAACAAAAACACAAGGTTTGCTCTTCTTTAGTCAGAACAAAAACAGTTTCCTATTTACGCAACCAATATTTGCAACATATACGCGATCACGGTATGAGCAGTAGTAAATTAATTATGGGCACAGTAGGCACAGTTCTCACATATGCCAACATATGCCATGATTTACAGAAACTGGACTGTTCGAACAGCATATCACTGCATATCAGAGATAAGATTAGGAAAAGCGTATTTAAATTTGATTTAAAATCAAAGGTTTCTGTGAAAAACAGTAATCGAGTTTCATTTGCAAGGTATACACCAAGAAACTAGATTTGTAAGAGTATTAAGCTATACATTTAGTTTGATCTGGTTTGATTGGGTTTTACGTGGCTTTCAACAACTATGACAATTGGATGTCTATATCACGACTTTGTTAGTTCCCAAGATGAAGGTAGAATTACTCAGACACATCCAACAAGCTCATTGAACTAACAAGCTCATTGACTCAGACACCTCAATATAGGATTAAAACAAATTCCTTAGAATTTGCTACATCAATATAGTATCAAAATGTCTGCGTGAACAGCCAGGCCATCGCTGATGTGCGTTAACAACCTCGCTACCAAATGTGGACCTATTATACCCGGGCCACACGGGTTTCAAGTTATACAATAATATGTCTTTGTGAACTGATGTGAATCTGGTAAGTCTTGCAAAATGAATCTGATAGAGTAAATGGAAACATGTTTGAAGATATAACAAAACATGCATTGAATCAGTGTGCATTACACGTTTCGAGTCGGTTTTCGAGTGCCGAGGTTTTGTATACAAAATGTATGAGAAGAGGTGAGTCCCAAAAATGTTATGGAAAACATTTGCAGAAAACGGTGGGCGGGTCAAAAAAATATACAAAATAAAAATGTCCATTTATGTATTTTTCGCCAGCCCCCTTGTGCCAGGCAGTGAATTCTATCCTATTTGAAGAGAAAGCATAGGATAATGTTACTGCTCAATTCGAGTGGAAACGATTAGTGCTCGTCACCACATAAGCGTTTAACTGACAAATCACCTGCATCCTTCTGCATCCTAGGGGCATGATATTCTATCGATGTTTCATGAAAATTATAAATGAGAAAGACATGAAAGTACAGTCACCAAAATACAGTGTTTAACAATGACTATATTACAGCAATTTAAAACAAATAAATAATAAGTCTTATAACAGAAATAAATAAAAATGTTTTATGGAAAAAAATAAATGAAAACTAAATAAAGGCACGATAAACAAAAATGAAAAATAACATGTCCAAAAAGAATGAATGCATGAAGTGAATAAATACAATGACAAATGACAATATTTTATTTGCATCTATGAAGTCTTCTGGGCTGTTTGTTCCACTTTCAAATGCCCATTTGGGCGTTCTAATCGTTCGAGCTACTTTTCAACCCGCAAAGACGCCTGCGGGAGGTTGGAACGGCGTCTAAGTATATTTTCTCAATCTTGATTAGTGCTGCCTTGTCCATTGTGGTTTTCTAAGTATATTCAAAGGTGTAAGGATATTTACTCTGGCCTGAAAATGAATATACCCCGAGGCGCAGCCGAATAGTGTATTTTGAATATATTTTGAAATACACGAGTCCCCCCTCCCCCACCACACGACTAAAACCATGCATTTAGCAGCAGAACAATTTATTATATTTCAGAACAGCGGGTCAAGCACTCCCACCATATCCGTACTTCCACGTATTTATTCGAATATCTTCGCTCATAAGACATATTATATGCCATCGTGAAGCTCGTGAGCTGTATGTTAACACAAACCCATATTCAACACAATACATTTAAGCTATCGTCCTTCAGGTTGGGTATTTTTTTATGAAACACCCGTCTTGGATATTTATAATCTCGATCTGCAAGAAAAACTTTAGTCAAAATAATTTCACCATTAGTAACTGACGACATTTAACAAGATTTACAACGTTTTCTATAGTATGTCACCAAAGATACCATCCGATACACAAGATTAGGAGGAGGTGAACAAGCCATTGTCAGTAGAGATGATGTTAACAGAGGATGTAAGAAGAATGGAATCATTATACTGGCTAGCGAATAAAGAGAAGCAAGCAAAGGCCCTTTCCAGGCCCATCACATATTGAAAAAGAGAAAACTCTTGATACATAAGCTTGGCAGTTTCGCACTTGAGTCTTAGCGTCAATACGTTTAATCAATTCAAGAGGTGTACACCTCATAGTTCCTATACATTTTGACAATCTAAGTAAAACGCTTAGATCTATTCCCTTGTAAGCACAATAGTGTGAGGTGGTTTACATACTTTGTGATATAAAGCAGCCGGTATTGCATTTTGCAAATGGTGTACTGCAGGGATACTTATGTGCATCACAAATCCGTTTTTGTTGTACACCAAATTAGTTTTATAACTTGATATTATTTTTTACTTGTACGATTATTTTTCAGAAGAAAAATAAGTCTGATGTACAGCAAAAACTTTTCTGTGTCGCACATAAGTTTTTTTTTCAGAATTTGTGCATTGCACAAATTCTGAACACAAACTTATGTGTAACACAGAAAAGTTTTTGCAGTACATCAATTGTATTTTTCTAACATTAAATTGTTTACTTGTATGAATATTTTTCAGAAAAAAATACGTTTGTTGTATTGCTAAAACTTTTTTGTGTCGCACATAAATTTTTGTTTTTAGAATTTGTGGATTACACAAATTCTAAAAAGAAAAAAACTTATGCGTAATACAAAAAAAGTTTTGCAGTACATCACACTTATTTTCTCTTGAAAAAACTTTCTTTCATTCAAGAGATAAAAATGACCACCATTACCTTCTCAGAATTTTATTCCATGAATATTTTGTAATATAATTCAGTTATGTTTCATTTTCTGAATGTCACCTTTGAATGTCACTTTTCAAATGTTCGTTAATAGTTTCTTAGCCAGTTTTGACACTTTAGGTTTACTGTCCTTAGTTTTGTTGCGTTTTCGTGTAACTTTCATAGGCGCCGCCTCTTTATCTGGAAATAATGCACCATCGGCTTTTGTTTCACTTGGTTTCTCGCACTTTAAAATACCCTCATCAAAGTCTGGCAACACATTATCAACAGTCTGATTTGGTGGGGAATTAGGTGTTTTGATATCCACTGGTGAAATCTTTGGATTGGCATGGTCATCTATTGGAACACGTATTAGCCAGATGTGCCTTGTCTTTTCAAATAAAACAATTTAGGTCTTTAGGTGTTTTCGCCATCTCATAAAGTCCGTTGATAGCAGTTTTTGCTTCATGCAGTGTACTGGGTATCGTCTAATAACGTTCACTGATAAACCATCTTACTTTGGCTGTAAAGAAGGGTTTGTAGTAACTACTGCATGTATTACTTGCATTTTCCAATCTTGGATCTTTTATTTTATGCATCTTTGGAGCAGTGTACAATTCAGTCTTAACCTCTTCATAGTCTAAAAGAAAGTGTGAAGAAAACTGAGAATCGATGGCCTTTTATACTCTCCTATTAAGAAATGTTTTATGTAATTATTCAAATAAGCCTTATGCATTTGTCACATCACACTGGAAATAAAATGTAACGAATTGCAAATAATTTAATTGTTTGCATTCATTGCATTTTATTTCAAGTGTGACGTGACAAATGCATAAGGTTTATTTCAATAATTACATCAAACATTTCTTAATGGGGGAGTATAAAAAAACATCCTTTAGTTTCTACAAAATTGTCAAAGAAAAACATTGAACAGGCAAGATGCCTCTACCACTTAATATTGCGTCTTCTCTCCACTATACATACGTATAACAACCATCATATACACTGCAAGATGGCCGTGAGCTGTCGAAGCAGACCATAAGTTTATTTATGAATACACAGATGTGTGATTCATACATTACAAAATATTGCATATAAACTCTTCCTAGATGGTTCAGCGGCCCAGGCAAACCTGAGATCAAACTTCGTTACTGAAGGATTACCCTGGAACCCTGTGTCCGTTGCATGCAATCTCACCACCTCGGAGTTTAGGTGACGGATCCTCACCTTATACTTGCAATGAGAATAACAATATAATAGTATTTCATGAATAATAAGCCACCTTTGAGCAATACAGCACAGAAAAATGTTAAAGCAAAGAATCATCTGTATGTGGGAAAAGCGACGACCAGAATGACATTTCCACCTGACCGCGCCTGCATCAAACAACTCATCACGGATTATTACAAACAGGTCACTCTACCTGATTA
The DNA here is from genome assembly GCA_031216915.1 of Pictodentalium vernedei. Taxonomy (NCBI): domain Eukaryota; kingdom Metazoa; phylum Mollusca; class Scaphopoda; order Dentaliida; family Dentaliidae; genus Pictodentalium; species Pictodentalium vernedei. The sequence continues at coordinate 321,279,540 of CM062297.1, forward strand.
ACCTTACACCTTCTACGTACATTATAATGTGCCTTGAAGACATTATTTTTGCCACTATGTTTTGCAAAACGCGGAAAAAATGTACTATCCTGTATAGTTATCAGAGCTTACATGATTTATGAATTTTAGTTTGACTACAAATCCTACTTTACAGTCCAAGAAAGAAGAATAACCTAAAGCTGGATTTTTCTATGTGGGAGATAGTAAAGTGAAATGTTTCATCTGAGGACAAGGTTTAATGAATTGGAGAATTGCAAGAACATGTGAAGGGGTCACAAAATTGTTCTTAGATCCAATTGATAAGAAATTGTTAATTTTGCAAGCCACCTTCATGTATGCAAACACCTACAGATAAAATATTATCAGTCATGGATCTTGGATACAGTTCAAAACAAATATTTTAACCATGAAAAATATGACAAGTGTCTAGACAATTTCCGCCGATTCCGATTTTCTACTTTCACTCATGATATTTGATAATGTAAATATATCATTTAGTGATGTGATTGCAAGGAAATCTGCGCTTACTAATATAGTCAAAACTAAGTTAGACAAAATGTCCATAGACGGTGCAGAAAATGGTTATCCAGATTTAAAAAGTACATCACTTCAAGATGAAGAAGAAAAATGGGAATAGAATAATGAATTGTGTGCATTTCTTACACTTGTTTTTTTGGGCGTCAAGGAGACAAGACTGACCTTTTCACAGCCTTCTAGTTAACAAGAGAATACAGAAGATGAAGAGAAGCTTTGAAAATTATAGCGAGGCAGAGAGTGAAACGGACGGAGGATGCCAGTAGAGAGAGTACGAGAGGAAGATTAGAGAATGAAAATTATATACAATCCATCCTCAGATGCTAAGAACATCACGAAAATTCTGTTCAAAGTCCCATGTACATAGAATAACATTTAAAGGATTTGATGAGAAGAATCAATTTGAAAACCTATCCCAAGTATTTGACATCATGTTAGCAGAGATTAAATATGAATGCATGGTAGAAGAAAATAACCAGTATCCATGAACCACCCTGGCTTGGATATAGGTATACTTATTCCATTTAACGAAGCATCTTCTATCACAAGTAATACAGTGTTTGATGAAATAAAAAAAAACGTTGTATAATCCAATGATAACTTTACTATCCATGATGGGAAATTATCTTTAGAAGTCACACACACTTTCTTGCCATACGGGAAAGAAAGATATGAAAAAAAATCATTTAAATCTGCTGGTAAAATGGTTGAATGTGTACAAGACAGAGGGGCAAAACATTGAATTAAATGAGAATAGACAAGTTTAAACACAAATTAAAACACTAGGAACTATATTCACAAAAAACATTAAATGGTAAATAAATATGATACAACTCTGTTATATGTTTAAGGTGTAAATACCTCACATCTATGATGTCAAGGGAACACATTTTGATTTCAACCATGGACAAGGCAGGATGTCTTTTAGAAAGCAAGAGCCCATGTAAGGCATTATTATATGCTTTTCAACTTATTACTTCTGGATACCAAACAACAACAAAAGGTGCTATTCAAAACCAGTTAGAAAAAACAGAAATGTATATTGAATTTTGTAAGTTTTGTATATAAGTTAGTGATACAACTTTTTCTCACAAAAAAAATTATGACATCAAGTGAGTTTTGATTATTTCAACATCCCTGCAATATTTTCACCTCAGGACCTAGTGGATCAGGAAAAGCAGAATTTGTTAAAATACTGATTGATATGAAACATGATTTATTTCAAATTGTACCTCAAAAACCACTTGGTGTTAAAGGGAATGGCAAAAGACATATACTTTACTTAAAGAAAGTGAAGACATTAAATTCACCGAAGGTATTCCTGATTATGAATTTGATACTGTCAGTTATGTAAGTATACCACATTTTGTAGTTTTCGATATGTTAGGAGATAAAGTTGAAGAAAAAATCAGATTATGGTTTACTCGTAGAGGACATCATCGAAATGCAAGTGTTATTTACATAACACAAAATATGTTTCGACAATCAAACTCTAGTCGTACCATAAATTTAAATGCATATTACATGATTTTGTTTCAAAATAGAAGGGATAAAGGACCAAAAGTATTGGCAAACCAAGTTCAATTATCGCATTTACATTCTGCTTATCCGGATGCAACGAGTGTCAATCGTGGTTATTTATTAATTGATTTCCATCCTAGAACGCCTGATTCATTGAGATAAAGAACTGATACTTTCCATCCATGGGTAGCACAAGATGAACATAGACCTATCATTTATATAAAACTATAAAAAGGATAGTGTTATGATATTTGTGTCAGTTGTTTCAAATCTGTTAACAAGTATACATCACCATGGTATCTTTCATACATTCTTTGGAAAAACTTAGTCATCAGACAAATCCATTTGAAGTACTTAAGAGACGATTTAAGAAAATTTTAAAATGGTTTACATTAGCAAGTAGAATCATAATTAATAAGAAAATTAAATTGTCAAAACAAACTTTAACCTACATGGAAAAACATAAAGATCTTGAACAACTTCTAAATCAAGGAGTAGATCTTGTAACAAAACGAAACATTATATTAAAACCAGATGGTGGTGGGGTTTTTGGTGGTGTTATTATTCATAATTTAATTCAATGGAATGGTTATAAAACAACTAGAAACTTTCAATCAGCATTCAAGAAGAAAACATACAAGAGTAGAAAGTCACTTAAAAAACATCAAATAATTCATCAAGTTATAGAGAGATAAACAATCAACGAAAAGTAGGACCTAAATATACAAATTTTGAAATTGCACCTCATAATTCTCCAACTACCAAGCATACAAAGACAAAAGCATTACTTGTGAAAAATCTTCAAAAACAAAGAAAAGCATCATCACTTAATTTAACACGTGTAGTGCCAATAACAAAAGATGGTATAAAAAAGTAAATCATGACACAATGCATTATGTACAAAATACTGAGTATGTGTCATTGAAAGAAAAGAATCCCACAATGACACGTTTTACACCTTTAAGTTTTCCTAAACATATTCATGGAATAAGATCTTACTTAGAGTGAAAATGTTTTAAGAAATAAAGCGCCCTCTTTGCATGTATATAAATAGCAACACAATCCAGCGTTATCAGAAAGTGAGAATGAACTTAAGTATGGGGAAACTTTGCAGAAATTTCAAATGTCACATAAGAAAGCATAACAAGCTTCACTTGTCAAACCCGATTCAGAAGAGAAAAAAGTCATTATCTTTATGAGATCGAATTATAGAAAGTGTACCTGTAACTAAATGACACATAAAGCAATGTCATTATTATCTGTTTATCAACTCATCCAAACATGAGCTGGAATGATATTAAATCACGATGGAGAAGCCGTACAAGGTGGTTCAAGCATTATTGATTTAGTTAATGGGTGTTCTTATACATCGAAAAGGCTTCAAACCAAGAGGATGGGAAATATTCAGTCATGGATAAAAATATATAAATATACCACACTATTTTGTAGGAAATCGTGGACGTTGGCTATGGATGCATAGTCAATACACTCATAAACCTGTTAGTAAATATTCTCCTGAAGATAGTTGGTCTGAGAGTCCTTTATCAATACATTCAACACGTAAGAATGAGAAAAAAGAGTGTAGTGAAGATACACCAAAATCATTACTAAAACGTAAATTATCTAGATGTAAAATGTCTAACAAATGGGGGGGCCTATTGAATGATTTATTAAGTGAATTGTATAACAATACAAAACACTTTTAATAATACTAGTATTCGCCCATGTACCTCTCACAAACATTTAGGAGGATCTATCCAAAGCAATTTAAAATGGGATGTTCAAATTAACAAAATTTGTAAAAAAGTTGCACCCAGATTATCACAGTTAAGAAAACTTAAATTAAAACTTTCTCGTAAAAACTTGGAAAATTTGTACCTATCATACATATTACCTCTTATGGACTATGGGGATGTTGTTTGGGACTGTGCGCCTAATTACCCTCTCAAACGACTCGATAGATTACATGTGGAAGCAGAACGCATAGTCATAGGTCTGACAAGATCAACCTCTACAGAGAATATTCTTTTGGAGTTAGGCTGGTGCAGTCTAGCACAGCGTCGTGAAATACACAAACACCGCACAATGTATAAAATAGTAAATCAAAAAGTCCCTGATGATTTATTTAACTTATTACATCCACGTGTCGGGGACCGAGGAACCTACAACCTACGCAATGCAGATCATTTTATCATGTATCAATCCCGAACCGAACATTTTAAAAGATCCTTCTGGCCATCCATGGTAATGGCTGGCTTGAAACAATTTACCTCAATATGTGTCATCAGCTGAAACTGTAAATGAGTTTAAAACTAAAATTAAGCTATTAAAATTAAATCCTGTCGTGAAACCTCCGCTCTATTTCTCCTTTGGAACAAGGAAACTGAACATTCTACATTGTAGGTTAAGGAATGGTTGTAGCGAACTGAACAGTGAGATAAGTTTGTAAATTATATATCTGATACGTGCATGTGAAGTTGTGGACACGTACTTGAAAACAGTTTTCATTACTTCTTTGAATGTCCTCACTACGTAGTCCAGCGTGAAATCCTCTTTAGTCGACTTTCTCATTTTAACATTACCTCCACGGACGATGTTCTTTTCGGAAAACCTAATTTATCACAAAATGAAAACTTTATGTTAGTACAATCCTTTATTTCAGGTAGCAATCGTTTTAGATAAGACTCATCCCTCCCCCTTTTTGGTGTGTTTTCTCTCTAACATCAAGATAAGTCTTGGTGATAACTTGTGATGTCCGCATCCGTACAATAAGGACACAACACCCAACTCTCCTCTGTTTTCTTTTGCTTTATACCATCTTATCCTATACCTGCATGTCGTGTCTTTCACTTCTCTCCAGCCACTATGAATTGGTTTCCTGTTACCTTATATGAAGCATGTTTATTGTATTGTAGATAAAAATTGTTTTTTTTGTGTTTTTTGTTTGGTTTGTTCTTGTATATTTTTGTTAGCTGCCATTGAATGTTTTAGGAGAGGAACTTATATAAGTTTAATAACTTGTGTTCCAATCCTTTTGTCAGTTTTCAATCTAATGACAATAAAATATGTTTAAACTAACACTCTGCTGTTTATGGTGGTGTACAACAATTATATAAATTAGCACATCAAAAAGATAATTCTGTTACACTTGATGAAATTAAAGATTCTTTAAAGGGGGAAAGAACATACACTTTACATAAACCTAGTTGACTGATGGCCATCGGTTTCTCAAATTAACCAGTCAGTGATATGGACAAATGGTAAATCTAGAAAAAAGTTTTTGTTGATAGCCAAGATATACGCAACTCCGACAATCATCGGATATATCCCCACTCCTATTACTTGAGGCACGTCATATGGAATCCCATCTAGTGTTATGGACCCAATTGCCTTTTGCCCTAACTCAATGCATCTCTTGTCAATCAATATATCTCTCCCATACACACATCCTCTCAGTCTCACACACATCAACCCACCCCTACTCACCTACACAAACACAGCCACATATCCACCCCTCCCCCTCACATGCATGCGTCTGCACACACAAACCCATACACATTTCTCAATATAACACCATCACCATGGCTTCCCAGACACCATGACATTATTGTTAGTATATATAAGCTAGCCTTTTGGTGAACCAGTAAGTACAGAGAAGATACCGCTCTAAACCAATCTCTTATATGCCATCAGCATGAATTTACTTATGATTTTGTTCTTTTTTATAAAAGTTTTTTGTTCTATATTTCTGCCATCTTTAATCCTTGTAATTATGTGTTCTCTTGCAGATTTCTACCACAGTACTCCACTTTTAACACTTTTAGCTACAATTGATAGTCTCATGTGTAATAAAAATACACATTCCTCATATCCAAACAATGGTATGCCCTGACCTCTGATTTTTATGTCGTATAGAATTTTTCCAGACGAAATCCAGACTTGCAAAGATTACAACTTCATTTGCAAATATAACGACAAGATTATGACTACGCTAAATGATGATTCCGAGTCCCCATTCAACCATCAAAATTTTGAAAACTGAAACTATCACATGCCATGCGATTTACCGAGAAAATATTGCACATCTTGACAGAAATCGTACTATTTTCCGCTAAATTGTAGAAGCCTTAAAGCCCATTGGGATTCACTTAAACACCCTGTTGTATGATCTGCAGAACCAGATAAACTTTTTTGACATAATAGGTCTCACAGAAATATTTAAAATACATGAAAATGTCTCCTATAATCTTCATGGCTACCAAGACATTCTGACAAATGTTCGACCTGACAATGGGAAAGGAGGCGTGAGTCTCTTTATCAAGGAGGGTATCAAATACAAATTACACACTGATTTATCAATATTTATTCCCCATGTATACAAATGTTTATTTGTTGAATTATATGTAAAACGTAAAAGACCAAGAAGCATAGTTGGGGTCGTATATAGGCCAAACACACAGCCCAAAGATGACCTGGATCTGTTCGTGTTACAAATTAATAAAATAACAGACATAATCAATCTGGAACATAAAAAATGCATTCTTGTTGGAGATTTCAACATTCATCTTTTAAAGATGTCCAACCATAGGGGAACTGACGAGTTTATTGATACAATGTTTAGTCAAAGGTTTTTACTCACAATTACAAAGCCAACCAGGATTGTGGATCATTCTGCCACTCTTATTGATTATATATATTCCAACATGACTTCCACTTCTTTTCAATTAGGCATAATTATTACCGATCTTGCTGATCACTCTGGAACTTTCTACATCAAATTCAAACTAAAACGTACCGACAGCCCTGAACTGCTAAAATCAAGAATACTCTCCAGCCAAAACTGTTCTACCTTTAAAGAAATACTTCAAGCTCAAAATTTACAAGATATTCTGGAATCAACTTGTCCAAATGAAGCCTACGAAAACTTCCTGAATCATTATATCCCGGCCTTTGAGACCACTTTTCCATTAAGCATAGGAACAAAATTATCAAACAGCAAGCCAAGGTCTGTTGACTTTGTCTAATATGAAGCTAAAACTATATAAAAATCAGTTAAATAGCCCCACAACTGAAAATAAAAGTACTTATAAACTTTATTGTCAAGTTTTAATAAAACCAAAAGAAGTTGCAAAGCGCAATACTATAAAAACACTCTAACTGAAAACAAATGACATAAAAAACTTGGCAGATATTCAATCAGGCAATCCGAAAATCCTATGGGACTTCCAAAATCCCTTCCAATTGTAAAGCCAATGGTAGAGACCTGGCGAATCCTTTAGAAATAGCTCATGAATTTAACAGTTCCTTTGCCAATATTGGAAAAATGACTAGTGAACAAATCCCTAAATCCAACAAGCATTTTTCCAGTTACTTAAAAGGAAACTTCACAAACAGCTTTTTTCTTAACAACCTAACCTCTCCTAATGAGGTTATAACTGCAACAAAAAAACTAAAATAAAAAAAATAAAGATTGAGATGAGTTGCCATCCAATCTTATAAAACAAATGATTAATGTTACAGTAACACCACTGGCTCACATAATTAATCCCTCTTTTGAACATGGTATAGAGCCAAGCCACATGAAAATTGCCAAAGTAATACCCATATTCAAATCAGGCGACATGCATGTCTTCACCAATTATAGACCCATTAGCATACTCCCAATCTTTTCGAAAATATTGGAAAAAATAATGATGATTTGACTGAATGACTTTTTGGCCGACAACAACATTTTGTATCCGCATCAATATGGCTTCAGGAAAGGTCATTCAACAATTCATTCTGTCTTGCAGTTTCTTCATCATGTCTATGAGGAAAATAACAAATCAACCAAAGATAGCACATAAGCAATTTTTTTAGACTTATCAAAAGCATTTGATACAATTAACCATTCTATATTATTTAAAAGCTAGAATTTTACAGTGTTAGGGGCATTGTAAACTCTTGGATCCGTAGCTACCTGACTGGGAGATCTCAGTATGTGGAATTCTTCAATAGTAAGTCATCGCACGCAGACAAAATATGTGGTGTCTCACAGGGCTCGATACTGGGGCCCATATTATTCCTGATGTATATTAGCGACATATCCATTTTCACTACTTTGAATCTACTTTCTTTTGCTGATGATACGACCAGCCTCACATCTGATCACAACACCAATTCCCTTTACAGGACAGCTAATACCAAACTCAATCTTATACACGCGCGGTGTTCTGCAAATTATTTGCTATTGAACGCCAATAAAACTAAATGTATTCTAATCAACCCTACCCACCACGATGCTAATGCATTCAAGAGTTTGATCCAAATAAATAAATAATATACCAGTAACCCAAGTTGCTACTACAAATACCGAAAATTCCATCAAATTTTTAGGAATTCATATTGATGACAAGCTAAGTTATAATCATCACGTATCCTCTCTATGCACAACAGTTGCAAGAGCCATCTACGCAATCAACAAAGTCAAGAGAATTCTCCCACACAGCACCCTGCTATCTTTGTATTACTCTCTTGTACACAGCCACCTTTTATATGGAATACACACTTGGAGTATTTCGAAGTCCGTCAGTAGACTATTTTTATTGCAGAAACGAGCTGTCCGTATCATAAATAACAAACAGTACAAACTGCCATACAGATCCATTATTTCGAAGAGACGGGATACTGAAATTACAAGATCTTCATACACGTCATTTGCTTTTATTTGTATATGACAGGCATAATGACAACCTGCCCTCTACCTTCCGTGACCATTTCCGCCAGATCTTCAACCCGCCAGGAGTTACCACAAGGCAATCAGGACAGTTGAAAATATGTAAATCTAGGACCAATTCACTTCAACTTCTTCCGTCAGTCTTATATCCTACAACCTGGAACAATCTCGATATAAATATTCGTAACATTTCAAGCAGAAAAATGATTAAAAGAGTCGTAAGTCATTGGAATCATACTCTCTTAATGTAATGTGCAATAATCCATAATGCCAAGACTGTAATATCCAAGTTTAGCACGTCTAGCCACGCTAAAGTAATCTTGTCGCTATATTATTCCACGCATAGTGGTCTTCACGAATCGAGGGCATATACCGGGTTTCAGTTGCAAACACAGTACAATACACGTCTCAGGATTCTTGACCTCGACAATTGTTAAACAAATCTTAAACCCCTAAATCTTTTACACCATTATGCCATATTAAACATGATTAAAATAAACCCAACAAATTAAATTATTTGATCTTGGCACCACCCAAGCCTCGAGACCTTATGTAATCATTATCAGTATTATTACAATGCCTATCTGATCTCTGTACCTAAACCGTGACTCATGAACCGTCTAAGCACTTTGGCTATAGTCTTGATGTACTCCCTCCCTCCGGCGGTGAATGAGAGTACCTAAACTATTACTATTGTTGTTTCTTCTATTATTTCTCCACGTGAACCCAGAGAAGTGATGTAAAACTTCTGAATTAGATTAATTCTGCTCCAGTTGCAAAATAGGAGCAGTGCAAACGGTAAGGCTGCAAGTTGCTTATGTGAATAACATTATAGTAGGTTACTGAGAGACTTTGTCATGATATAGTTACATATGCTAGAATTATTTGCTTGGTAATAACCTACCCTGTCCTTTAGTCTGAATTCGCACCGACCATTCCACTATTATGTGTTTATATAATCATATTGTAGTAACCATGATTTTGTGAGATTTTGCAAACTTATGGTGAGTACATTTCTTGAGCACAATCTCATACCAAGTGGACTGGGCATCCACGTATCTCTGGTCAGTGGTTCGTATCCATGTACGTTAGAACAGTTGTTTGTTGACTCGCGATATATACACAAAGTGTTCTTCAGTAATAATTTATAGCAACAGACTAAGCAATCTGCATGCAGATCTGGGTGGCCATAGGAAGACAGCCAAGTTGGCTATATGATCACCCTGCAATATATGTATTTTTATACATACAGTACTTAATAATACACATGTACATTCTTTTATTGTTATCATTGTATTTACAAGTACATAAATAATTCTTTATAATATGTTTTTTCATATATTGCAAAATAAAATTTCTATCTATCTACCTATCCAGAGAATATTTTAAAGACGTGAAATTATAGCAGATGGTATAGATCATCAATGGCGAGTTGTTTTAGCAGATTTATAAAGTTTACAATCTTACAATAATCAATTTCGTTATTTGATTTTTGTCATTGATGTATTTTCAAAATATGTCTGGGTATTACCTACATGTAATAAATCTGGAGAAACATTTACAAAATCATTTCAAACTATTTTGAAAACTTCTGGTTGTAAACCAATATCATTACAATCTGATAAAGATTCTAAATTTAAAAATAAGGTGGTTCAGAAATTTTTGAAAGAGAAAATATTCATTTTTTCACAACCGAAAATCCTGAAACAGAAGCAAGTATTATAGAACGATTTCAACTTACATCGAAAACATGTTTGTGGAAATATTTCACACATATGCAAAAATTTAAATATATTGATGTGTTACAAAACTTAGTGGATAGTTACAATCATAGTTTTCATTGGCGTATTCAAGGAACTCCTGTTTCTGTACCTACAGGGAAATGAGGTAGAAATTTCTCAACATTTGTATGGACAAAAAACTCAAAAGAAAAAAATGCATTTTCAAGTGAGGGATATGGTAAGCATTAATAACACCAAACACACATTGGAAAGAGGATATTTACCAAATTGGACAAACGAATTATTTAAATTTACACATGTAAAACATACAATACCTCCTACTTACAAACTTGAAGATTAAGGTGGAGAAAAAATGCAGGGGACATTTTATTCCCAGGAAATTCAACATATAAAAGAGGATAAAAAAATATATTATTGAATCAGTTCGTAATAGACAATTGAATCAGTTCTTAATATATGGTCAAGACGTGTGGGTAAGAAAATTATTGAGGAACTTCAAGTACATTGGGAAGGATATCCAAAGAAATTTGATAGTTGGATTCCAGAAACTGATTTGGTATAAAAACAAAAATTTCAACAAATGAAACTTCATTACCAAATGAAAGCACAAGTGCTGATGTACAAAGCTACCACAGTGTCAACAATTTAAAATTTGTTGCAAAAAATTAAGTGACTTATTTTATTTACAGATTATTATCAATTATGGTATTATAATTACTACCATAGCACATTCGATTTTATAAAGAACTGATAAAGAATTGCGGTTAGTATTTTTATGTAGTTCTTTAGACTATACTCTTCCAAGTCCAGGTTTAAAATATTTGAAACAACCACAAGATAAGAAAAATGAATTTGGTTTACGTAACACTTCTGAGTGATAGTTCTATGAATATATTTCCAAATAATAGACAATGTTGTTTTCAAACACAAACCCATTCATCTTGATAAAGAACGATGGGAAGTAGGTTTATTTGAAGTAATTTTATCTTCAGAGGCAAACATATTACAGATGAAGAATCTGTTTTTAAAATCATTGTGACAGATAGCAAAATATGGACTCATATCAATAAATCATCTCTGAAACATGTGATTCACAAAGGCGTTTTTGATTTAAATATTTTACCTGATGCTTATGCAAATGTCAGTCATGTCATAGATGCAATGCAATCAGAAATTCAAGAAAACCTTGGAGATATATTTAAAACATTTTATGTATCATTTCATGTTGGATATTCACATGTCCAAGGTCGTGTAAAAGAGTAGGAAATAATATTGGAAAAGTGGGTATTGAAATGCCACAAAGTTTATTACAAAAACTGAGATGTAAAAATATGTTTCCTCTCATTTTTCCTAACACGGGAGAGATGCATTTAAAAATAATGTAGATTTAAATAGTGATTTCAGTCAACTTTTTTTCAGACATTGCACATTGCAGATCATATATTTTGGGGTGATACTGAATCACCTATTTGATGATTAATTCACATTGAATCACGAAAAGAATGTCAACACTTTTACAAAGAATTTGGTAATGTACATTATGTACCAGTATCAAAACCTTATTTTGATCAGATTAGTATAAATATAAATGGAAAAACTTGTAAACCTATTCAGTTTGTCAGTGGTAAGACTATAGTAAAGTTGCATTTTAGAGAGCAGAGAGCAGAACAAATTACATTTATAAAAACGAGGCCTGTATTTCAAAGAATACCATGTTAATATGGGTATGGATTAAGTTCTATTTTTCGTAAAACATTTAGAACAGCTGTACTAATTTGTAAAACACATAGCAAAAATGCATTTCAAACTTTAAAACATGAAGGATTGAAAAATGGTGTACACATGACGAAATAACGTTTAGGGAAACGTAAAGCATCCTAAAAAAATTTTATTCACTCTTGGAAAGGGTCTTTTGAAAACAGTTGGTGAATCTGCTTTAGATATAAAAAGGTGAAAACGAAAAGCAGTAAGTCATTCTAAGAGATTTTCTCAAAAGAGGAAAGACCTATAGCCGAAACTAAATTCAAGACAACTTGATATATTTGATTAAAATCATGATGTTACATAGATAATGCAAACAGTTTGGAAGTTGTTTTGATCCAGAAAATGTTTCACCAACATCAAGTGGTATAGAAAGTATTGGTGAAATTTAACAATTTCCAATAGTGTATTTAAACAATTCTTCACCAATAGAATTTTTAATTCTGAGACAAACAACCAAGTGGGTAGATTTTGAAACATTTACACTTGGAGTTCCATATACACAAATTGCTCCCATTAATTATTTTTTCAAAGTATGTTTAGAAAAATTGATGTATTATTGAATGGTAATCTTATCACCACCAATACAGATCTATATCTTTATTGAGGATTTTTGGAAAGTTTTCTTAGTTATTCAAGAGATGTGAAAACATCACAACTTGCTGCAAGTGAAATGTGGTATTTAGATTCTGCTGGCACACATACTGGAACTGTAAAAAGTTCAACTAAACAATGGTTTGACCGAATGTGCAAAATTAAAATGTACTAGTAAGTGTGTACAGTTAAGAGGAAAACTACATTTAGATCAATTTGTGCAAAAACATATTTATTAAAAGGAGTTGAGATGAGAATTAAATTGCACCGTACTCCATCTAAATTTTGTCTAATTGGTGGTGAACATGGAAAAATTGAAATTGAAAAAGCTATTTTTAAAATACCAGCATTAAATATAATTCCAAAATTTGCAAGTGATCTTAATGCCCAAATACATCGTTCAAGTTACAAAATGTCCATAAGGCATTTAAAATTAAAACATTTACAATTGGAAACGGTCTTCATTCAAAAACAGAAGAAAAACAGATACCAAAACGAATTATTCTTGGCTTAGTATCTAATAGAGATATAAACGGAGATATTGGCACAACTCTATTCAATTTCCAACATTTTAATTTGAATAAGTTGGAAGTAACAGTAGATGGACATTTCATTAAATCATGGACCTTTGAACCAAATTTCGAAGGTGGACTTTATCTACATTCATATTTATCACTGCATGAAGCTATGGGCTCCTTTTGACAAAATCAATCATTTAATTTATCTTTGCGTGATTATGCAAAAGGTTATACTCTTTGGGGAATTCATCTGACACCAGATCAGTGTAGTAGTGGGCCATTGGCTCATCCTATAAAATCTGGTAATTTTCGAATTGAACTTCAGTGTGCTCAAGTTCTCGACGGGGTGACCAATGTTGTAGTCTTTACAGAATTTGATAGTGAGATAGAGATCAATAGATTTACAAAAGTGATATTTGACTATTAAAAAAGATGGCTTAGAGTGAACATTGCAACATGTGTGAAGAAAAATTACAAACATTATTTCAAGAATGTGTAGTGATAGAACTGACAAACTCCATTAAACCTAAAATGAAAAATATCTATGAAGAATGTCAAACACACTCAAGAACACTGATAGATATGTACATTGCAAAATGTTTACAGAAACTGTGTCCAGTGACTATACTATATAATCACTATGTATATAACCACAATAAACTTATCAGAATATTGTGCTCGTATAGACTTTGAAATAGACTGCCAAAAAGACATTGAAAAGTAGTCAGATTTAGTTAAAACAGACTGGTCATACTATACAGCATATCTTGATTAACGGCTCTGTGCCGGCTCTTTTCAGGGCTAAGAAGATGGAAACCATACAATTACAATATATACTTGACAGTTCTCAAAGGTTATCATCCTTAAATGGAAAAGTGCGTTCAAAAGACTTGTTACCTAAACGGGAACCTAAACATAGACAAGCATATATTGTGAACACAGATTCATTGAAAGAATCAGGAGAACATTGGATGGCAATATATTTTAAAGAAAATCATTTTGCTATCTACTTTGATTCGTATGGTTTATCACCAACAAATAGAGATATATACAATTTCATAATGAAAAACACCCCCTCCTAGACAATAAATACCATGGGACTACAAAGTGATTGTAGTGTTGTGTGTGGAATGTACTGTATATTTGCTTTAGATCATCTTGCAAACGGATATGATTTAGAGACAGTTCTTATTATGCAATTTCATCCAAGACATTTTCAAGAAAACGACAGAAAGGTTCCACATTGGTGTGAGCAAAACTGTAGACAATATTTAAAATGCAGGAATAAAAAAAATCACGTGTCAAAACAGAACTCCAAAAGTATTTTCCATTATATTTTTTGTTTTTTGTTAGATAGTAAAAATTTATGAAACCCAAATAGAATATGTTTAGTTCGTACTTATTTTTATTTAATTCAGACAGTAAATGAGGGACTGAATACTTTCATTCAGTTTTATTCAATTATCTCGATGTAAACAGGTTTTTCATGGATAGGTAAACTCAGATCTCGGTGAACAGATGTTCAGTTCATAACAATATATTGGATTAACTTTAAAGAAATAATTTGTGTTATTTGTTAAAATTTCTGGGACAGTTTTGTCGATTCGTTAGGTTACTTCTATAATTTTTTTATACCACCTGTTATATATCTCATCAGTAAAATAGAGTCAAAAGTCACTTCTCTTATTACTGTGAGTACTAAGTTTATATTGTATGCATCACTATCAAATTTTATATTTTGAAAAAACTCTTTTCAAAATGTGAAAAGTAGATAGACAATCATATATAATCCTAAAGATTTTACACCTAAAACAACTGTCACAAAAAGTTCGACCACAACGCGCGCCATCAAGTTTTTTCATTTTGTCTTTTCTTCTTAACTTTTTTTTTAAAAAGCAGAGAAATAAAAACAAGAATTCTAAAACCAGTTTGACATAAAATAGTGTACAAACTCGCTTCTCTCTTTTTACTGTGAGTGGTAAGTTAATACTGCGTGTCTGTCGCTGTACGCGAATTGATGTGATGCAGTTGTGAGTTGAATGAGTTGGTCTGGCTATGGTCTAGTTCAGCGATCTGAACGTAGCGGCTTCCCACTACGTTCAGATTCTGTCCACTCACTTTTTCAGCAATCATCCCGACAAAAACTGAGTGGAATCTTAGCCATGAAAATAAGAAAAATTTATTGATCGCATGCCGCTCTTGCCAACTGTCACAGAGCAATTACTTATGCCTTTTAGTTTGAATCAGAATTTGTTTGTTGTGTATCGTGAGGTGAATAGTGTGACTGTTGTCTTTTGTGGTAAAAAATAGCCATTACTGTTTAATGCGCTGGAATGTGCACAGACAAATACCTGTGCTATTCGTCTTTTCGCAAGAGTGCAACCGAAAAGTGTCTGTGAAATTGATATGCATGACCAAGGACCTGATTAAAAAATTTGTTTGGAAACATAAACAAATATGCCGTCTTTACGATGTTCAGTGCAGTTACTCCGTGTCAAACTCACGATATGCCATAAATTTGAGCCCAGTTCAGGCTAACCTAAGCTGCAAACACGTAATTTGTAAATAAATATTTCTGCTTTAGATGGCAGTCTGCAATAGAGGCATACAATTGACATATAGTTCCAATTTTCTCTCCCAAGCGTCGTAGTCGTAAATATATTTACATTAGATGGCAGTCGGTAATAGGGGCATACAATGGTGCGCTTAACAACAACGGTACTGACATTTGGTCGGGGCACGTAGTGAACAGATTTAATGCAGCCGGTAGTTTTTGCCCATCCATATCCACTCTGGCGAGTTTTTCATGTGTGTGTGTTTGTTTCTGTGCCGTGATCGGTGTTGTAAGAATATACGCGAGTGTCCAAATAATTACAATTCGTTGCTTATGAGATGGTCGGGGAAGGTTCAAGCTACGAGCGGCACCCAGTAGCCGATGCTGCTATCTGCCCGAAAAGAGTTCGGTAAACAGAGTTTATACACCCCGTAGCTTTTCCCTGTCCATACAGACCTACCCAGTGTAAAAAGCAGTTTATCGAAAATGCACAGAAAGCAACGTGTATGACATTTTGAACAATTTTTCGAAACGTTTTCAAAATGAGCAAGACAGTTTCCAAAAACGCAGTTCACATTCTTTTTAAGGGAAATAAACCAATCGAGAGCAGTAACAAAACAAACCGTTCAATCAAAAAAAAAAACAAGCAAAACGCTCCCTCATGTCGAGAAGGTCGCCAAGACGAAGTATATAAATGGAATCAGACACTACCTCGTTAAATGGACTGATTATTATCAAAACATGGTAACAGGAAAACATTGGTTCGTTTTTCAAAAGGGGGGTTTTCCTGGAGACAGACCGCTATGGAGTAGTTTTAAACGGTACAAATGGCCTATGATAATGGAAACATTGAACGATCAGTCAGTTCCACAAGTTCTTAAATTTCTCGAATGAATTTCGTAAAGCAAAAATATTTTCTCAATTTTGTGTTGAGAAAGAATTAACTCCATTACACCTATAATGGATTTTGATTCATTTTTTTTTTTTGTTCTCTTTAGAGGACGAAATATTTTTCATGCAAGTGTATTGTTGTTTGGTGGATTCCGAAGAAAACTATTCCACAGCGTATTTTAAAATTATAAAATGAAAGTATAAGTGTTAATTTTTGTGATGATTATGCAGTAATTATAGTGTTGTTTGTGGGGGGGGGGGGCATAGTATGCATAAGCTGATAATCGGTAATTAGTCCTTCAGACAACAGTAACACACTGCTTGACAAATCTTATATTTCTAAAGGTGTTATTGCTGTTTTGGGGTTATGTTTATCCACAATACTTATAAGTAATTGTTTTGTATATAATGTTGTTAATTTCTTGAAACAGATGGTCTGGCTGGCCGTATCTCGAAACGTCGAAGGTCCATTGGCTGAAACATTGCTCGTATTTTTGTCCACATGTACATAATTTGAAAGGGATACTCTGGGTGATAACTCAACTCGCCGGGTGATTTAGTTACAATCCACTCTCCACGTACTCAGTAAACTCTGTACACCGGACACAGAAAACCCATCGACTGTATCTCTGATTAATCTCTGAACGCAGAAACATCTCAGGAGTGACCACTAATTAGATATAAACTATAATTATTATCAAAACAAACTTACCGAGGTGTGAATTTTAGTTTCTCGACGTTTTGAGAACACCCCGTCTGGCTAACGTCTTTGAGCTACAGTACATCAGGTTACCGCCATTGAATGCAATGCATGTTTAAAGTTGACAAGCGCTTTCAGTGGGATAATTTTCCCTGAGTTATACGCCTTACGACAATGCTAATGAATTTGAACAAGCTTGGGTGTTGAGAGTAAAATTGATAAATTAGACCCTTGAGTGCAACAAGGCTTTGCAATGCTTTTACACCACCACCCGTGCTATTCTGTAGACTATGAGGCCTAAAACATAAAACAAACCAAGAATATTAACTTTTGGTGGCAACGAAATAAATAGAAAAATAAAAAATTAAATTAAAAAACCGCTCGCCCACAGCAATTTTACAAAAAATGGCCCAAGCAGCAGTTCACCTTTGTGAGGTTTCATATTATCAGTTTGCGTCCCGACTAAAATAGCACAAAAGGGATGGTTAAGGATAAATTGTAATTTAGCTTACACGCAAATTCTGCAATTCCACTCTCCTAAAACGTGTCTGGGCTTAACAAATAGGATCGGGTGGGGTTGGAGATAAGCTGGAATAACAAAACTAAGTATCTTCCCATAAACTATCATAAAGTTTGTGTCAAAAGAAAATAAACTGGTTATTTTAATTTACATATTCAGATATCTTTATAAAGTATTTTAGCCCCCACCCCCACACCACCAGGCAATAATTGTGTCCAGAAATGTATGGGTTAAGCGCCGTTTATGAAGGTAAGGCCAATTATTATAGTACCAGTGACAAAGATAACTCTTTGTGGATATTTCCAATAGAGCCGCATAGACATTCAATGGCACCTCTTGTCATAAAAGTAGGGCCCAGCATGCGAACCTCAAATTATGGGTCGAACTGAATCTCGAATTAAATCAGGCAGTAGATTTCGAATCGAATCGAATCTCGAATCGAACCTCCCCGCTTATCAAGTTGTGGATATTGTACCTTTATAGAGCTGTAAATATTGCCATTCCCCACTCAAATATTGTGTACAACGGCGACTTGCGCAAATCAAGCTGATATCGGGATATTTCAGAACTGAATCAATGTAATTTCGGATGTGGAACCAATTTGAACTTTTCTTCTATCATCAGGCCTCCTCTCCAGGAGACCTGGTGATAGAAGAGGAGTTCAAGAGGAGGCACTTTGTAGTATTTTGAGAACATCTCAACGATTCGAAAATTCTCGAATCGGCGCGATGGAAATCGAATCGAAACGAATCATGGGGACTATTTGGAATCGAATCACATTTCCCAGCTTCGCAGATCCCTTCACAAAAGTATTCTATTCTTTCTGGAATGAAAATATAGCAGTGATTAAAATATCCGACACAGTATGGCCCCGGCTGTTGAAAGTATCAACTTCAATAAACAAACAAACGAATCAAAAATGGAATAAATCTCAAGTTGGGTAACTATGATTGGTTTATCCAGTACATCTCTTATGCCGGTACTTCGTCCAGCAAACGTCTTCATTTTAGTCACCGTACCGTGAAACTTTTAACCGTAGCTCCGGCTCCAAAATGCGGAATGCTTCCCCAACAAACTTAAATTTTCCCGACATTATTTCCTTTAACGGGTCTATTCCCGAAAGCAAATGTATTGCTTCACTAAATAACACTGCCTATGGCTATAACACGTACAGTGTGCTGGGGCGTTAGGTTTTGTTAATGACACGTTGCTACGGCACTATCCAATCAAACGTAACAGAGCTATATATGATGAAAAGAAATATGTGACAGAAAAATGTAGCACTTTATATAAATATATTAACAAACGCATACGTATTTATGCCCTTCCCCCACCTCACCCCAAGCGATACTGAATGCTTTCTAGTGTGGGTCTTTGGAAAAAGACCAAGAGATATGGAGAAGGAAGAACATGAAGAGACAGAAGTGACCTTCAGCCAAACACCGAGATGCTCGTCGACCGTCGAATGTTGCAAGGGTTTAATGAACCCCGCATCGTCCTGGCGCGCCTTCGGTTCACCAAAATCTTTCGAATGGTCCATGTAAGCGTATTTCTTAACATATACAACCATATTTTACGCCGATAAATTATTTTTCTGATTAATTACGTTATGATGTTTACTTCCATATTACTGTTATGCGCAAAAAATCGATATAAGAAACTGAAAATTACCAAACCTTGTGCACTTCGTCCCGAAATTTATTCTCTGCGACCAATTTCGCGACATTTTCAGCAAGATATCCCCATGCGTCAAACTTGGCCGGCAAACATGTCTGAGAGAAAAGAAAAAATACAGATGGTTGAAGAATTGCGTCAATAAATATCTCAAAGCACATGTGTAAGAGGTAAAATATGGAAAGATTTCTAACACACTAACGCTATTCTAGCGATGCGATAAAGTGGCATTTTGTGAGTTTTATTAGTTTATATCTTATTTAGACAGTGCAGAGCCTTGTTAAAAACAAACGTAAATATTGACTGCACACAGACCAAGTACAAACTGAAAAAAAAGTCACTGATCATAATTCTGACGCAACGTAAAATTATGATCAAGGATTGAGCATTTAGAATAATTATTTTGTCTTTTCGACTGCATGACCGAAACTAGAGGTATCATTGTGTGAGATGGGTCGGTCCAATATCAATATGCAGGGAGGAAAAAATAATAACAGCAGTTTTCAGCAGTCTGTATCCAGATTGCAGTTATTATTTTATCATCAATGCCCCGTGAATTGACCGCTTAAAATAAGACAAAAATGGAAAGAAATTATGCCTTGGGCCGAAAAATTGGTCTTACGCGTTCAAAGGGTTAATAAAACAGTAGTCGAAATGTGTTTTTCATGCCTTAGTTAGAAGATCTCATGGATGATGAGCCATGTTTTGTCATCATTATCATGGCGATTACCATGGTTGTACGTGGTGTCAATGCGCATGCGCAGCGCTGTTATTGAGGAAACGAAACGTGTTTCCTTCCTTCCTTTTCTTCATTGGGGGCCGCCATCTTAGTTTCTATGGTGACACGCGCTGCTATGAATCTAAAAGCCTTCCAATCTTGCGGGGTGTGTTAGGATGGCATGATCGATTGTTTGAGAGTATTATTACGAGCTCAAATGTTTTTAGAATCCTCGATTCTGCTTACATGCACCCCAGGCCTTATTTTCTCCAGTTCAGGACATGTTTCGTGTATGTTATTGTTACTATATGTGGCTTTCATTGTGTGTTATGCCTAGTTCTGAACATGGGTTTTCTTTGGTTTTATGGTTCTAGAGTACTCTTGTATAGTGGAGGATCCTTTCATTTGGTACAGTTTTTTTCTATTCTGGACTGTCACTTGTTATTACCTCTCATCCGAGGCTCTATTCTGACAGCTCTCTGACAGCTTTCACACTACAATTTCTGGACCTGCTTCGCTTATGTTATGATTTATATCTGCTTTGGACTATCTATTCCGATTTTTCCAGATGTGCCTATGTGCTAGTGTACAGTGTGTGGAAATGTGTACGCATCGCATCCAGCACATTGGCATACGCTGGATGTTGGGACATGTGTTTGTGTGTTAGTGCACAATATGCGCACATCACATGCTACGCAGCACATACGGTTGTTAGAAGTACTTATGACACGAAGGTTTGGGAACTTGTGGGGAATGTCGGAAACTTTTGGAGAATACCATTTTGGGAACTGCTTTTGAAGGATATTTATTGACGATGGCTCATTCATCGGGAACTTTATTAGACAGTTTAGAAAGATGACATTATTAGTTACAGCAGGGTGTACGCGGCTGTACTGACCGTCTGAGATCCGTATTTCCCGAGCCGAAGAACATACGAATCTCAGAAGGGTAGTACAGTCCTGAACACCCTGCGGGAACACCGTGTGGGAAATTTATCACCCTGCTCCTTCAGTGTGTCGAGTTTTGTTTTGTAAAATAATTCACAAACGGCATTCCAGTGACGAAAACCTTGATAACAAAAAATTGAGAAACTGAAAGAAACACTTTTCTTTATTATTCAACAAGAACGCTAAAACTTCGGAACGGAATAGTTTAAACCTAAAACAACTTGAAAATGTCAATCGGTAAACTTTTTATTAATATCCCTTCGTCTGATTGTCAAGCAAGGCGTTTAAGAGACATTTTGACAAGCAGACGAAAGAATTTTATTTGATTTGGGGTTATTTACCTTCGATTGAACTCAAACATTTGGGATACTTCAGTTCAAGGATATTGGAAAATGACGCGTCGTTATTATTGTGGGACACAAGTTGCTTATTAGTGTTTTATTCGATAGAGTGATGCATTGTGCGTCTTGAAGAATGGGAACACTAGGCAAACTTGTACAACTGCTTCAATAAGTTTCACGGAAGAGACAATTCATATAAAGAGATTGCATGTTTTTCGAATCCGCAACGCTCTGTAGCTAGTGTAGAAACACCACAACAGAATCCCTCATCTCGACAGTAAAATCAGATGTGGAGGATATGAACACATGTTTTATTTCAAGTGTTAGGAATATTCTCATGAAACAATGTTGTTCTCATTCTGTTTGTGAGTGTGAATGTTTATTATGACTGACGAAAATGCTTGAAGCGATAGGTGAAAGGGAAATCTGCGAAGTGTACAATAGAATGTCTGCACACCCCGTTTAGATATCACACGATATTCTCATATACACCGTTGAACTTCGTACATCCGTAGGAGTTAAATATACCGCAGTGGATGCATTGGTTACTGACCGATCAGGAAGTTTGTATAATTTTAAAAGGGTAATAAAAGAAGATATGACATTCAATTAGTTTTGATTCTGTTTTATGGTACAGTTACATTAGCCACAGTTTATAATCATTTTGTTAATTTACTATTCATTGCTTGGCTTACATTCAAGTTTAATCTATCATCAAACACGTAACCGGGGGGGGGGGGTGGACACGGGGGCACGGAGCTCACGTGCCCACAAACATTTGTCTAAAACAAATTTAAATTTATGAAGTTCGGATGTACCGGTACCGTATTAAGTTAACTATTGTAGGTCGAGTTTATTATGTTAGGCCAATGAATAAATGTCACGGATAACGTTACTTAACCCAGCTGACCCAGAGGGATAAAGTTACGCATACAATTATGTATACTTGTTGTCGATAGAGTGTGCAGTTAATTAAGGTCATTGATAACGAATTTAATCCAGCTGGCCGATGGGGATATGTTACACCTATAATGCTTATGTTGTTTTTTGATATCCTGTATAACAAGTATAATGTATTGGGTCACTAATGGTTTGTAATGCAATATGTTATATAAATAACGGACATACACGCATTATTAATCGATTCATTCATCATAGGCCACGTTCATTCATTGATTCACATAATTCATACTCCATTCGTACTTCTGACCTCAGAGTGTGAACACCCTGGAATTGTGGAAAACCTGGAATTACCAGCTCGTCTCAAGAAAGCCATCTCAGCTCTGGGTGTCTCTTGCCCCATCTCCTGGACTATCCAGAAAATAGGCAAGAGCGTCCATCTGAAACTGAAATTTATAGTAGAAGCGGAAGAAACCACAAAACCCCCACCCTCCTCGGGAGAGGTAGTACCTTTAATGAGAGGACCCCCTCTCACACTGGTCCCCACCCGAGAAGGTCAGGAGGCCCTGAAAAGAGAAAAAGAAGAAAGAAGAGCCCGTCCACCAAGCGGAGGGATTCCCGACGCCTGGAGGCCTTCTTGGAAAAGAAGAGAGAGAAGAGCGAGGAAAGGAAAGAAGAGGAAGCAGCCACCATTTCTACTCCAACTCCCACAGACTCACCCATCTTACATCCAGCCCCACAGCTGGAGACGCCAGATGTGGACAGTCCTGTGGAGACTAAGATGGAAATCGAAGCTGTCTTCTCGCCACTTCCCGATCCTCTCTTGCCTCTCCCTTCCGCACCAATTGGCCAGGACCAGGACCCTGAAAACACCCCAAAAGAAGCCGAAGAAGAGATCGGCACCAAATGAGAAAAAAATCACAGAAGCGAGTGTAAAGCATAGTATCGAGATGGATAGGAAGCACGAAGAAATAATGGCAAAAATTAAAGAAATACAAGGATCGACAACACAAGGGGCAGCACAATAGGCACCTCTCAAAGAAAACGACTGCAGCCCTCCACCACCATCAACATCAACAGAGGTAAATACCTTATCACCGTCACAGCCACCTCCTCATAAGAAGGAAACCAAGAAGCACAGACACTGTTAACTTTCCACCTCTCCCTTTCCTGCTCCAATTCTAATACGAGCAGACATGGTTCAAGACAAATAAAAAGGAATACTAAGATACAGTTAGAGATGGGTCGAAATGGACTTGCCCTACCCCGCCCCTGCGCACCTTCGGCGCGCTAAAACCATTCATTTAGATTAGCATTATTAATCAAAACTAAAAATGTCTTTACTGAACTTCGGATTTTCGATGGCGTCGAGGTAGGGCAGTCCACGTCTCCTTGGTTTGTAGAATCAAAGGGCTTGTTGCACCAAGTATTAAACGTGTCTTTTGTAACACATTTGGAAATATTGACAGACCTCCTTTCCCATTTCACAATCACTTAGTGAAATGCTACAGAAAAATAGTCTAAATTTAGCATTTGCAGAGACTTTGGTGCGATTCGACATTAGCACACTAGAAGCCAAACGTGGAAAGGGTTGGACTGATTTGTGGAAACAAACTTGTGGAGAGAGTGACATTTTGATCCCAGTAAGACTGTCCAAAAAACGCAAACGTGTTGCATCTCGTTCGTTCCAGGACTTCGGTGTAATGTCGCCAACAGGCCAACGAGATCAGCCAGAAAATGTTTCAGAACATCTACGAACTGACACGTTTATTCAGTTATTATTGTCCTTTCCATAACCCCCCAATGGTAAATAAACTCTGGAATAATACAAAATCAAGAAAATATCTTTTAGTTTTCAGCTCCCGATTACGTGTAATATATTTAACTTCGCCGTCGTTACGTTTCTGTGATTTTAGCTCGCTCGAAAATTATATGAACGAATTGTTTAATTCTCTATGGGAATTTGTGTGTATTTTCGGAAGAGCGTCCATTTTGCAACAATGCACAAGTGACGTAACTGGGACCGTCCATTTGAGAATAGGTAAATTTGAATTTTCACGGTTTGCCTTTGTCTTGTTCAAAACGCGTTAGTGAATTAGTGAATAAATAAAATATACATGTATTGTAGTCGTGACGTAAATTATTTTATTAATACGTGCCGCACCAGTTTTCCAAATTTGTCATGTCTTACCGACAACTGCCCTCAGTATGTTGCTACAGACCTCCATTTTGGCTTTGATTGTTTGTGTGACAGTGACACGGGAGCAGGCGAAAACAGCACCGTGTGAAATCCGGGGCCCGTTACTTTCGGTTTGGCACAGGAGTCTGGATTTCTTGGGTTTGGACTGCCCCCATCCAAATATGGCCTAAAAGACCTTGTTTTAATTTTTTACCTTGGCAGGTCCTTTGAATTCGGGCTCCCCCCCCCCCTCCGCCCCTCCCCTCCCCCCACATACACAAGATTCTGATTTCTGCGTCAAATAATAAAGAAGGAGGTGTATCGTGAATCCAGGTTGGATAGATTCCAGGGCTGAGAAAAGGGTGGGGTTGGGGGAGGGGTGTTATTGCTTTTAATGTTTAGAAGTCACTGCTAAACAACAAGAAAACCATGAGATAGTTGGGAGGGGAGGTGTATCCTCTCATTTTTAACTGCTCAATTTTCCACAAATTTATTAGAGAACCATAGGCTAAATACTCGGTTTCAAAACGAAACACAGAAAAAAGGCAGAATTTAAATGAATTAATTTCGCCATCGGAACTGGTGCCATTCTCGCCACAATCAACTGGTGCCGTTTTCGCTCACTCGGTGCCGTTTACTCCAGGTGCCGTTTTCACTATAACCCGACACAAGTCCAAGTAGGCCTAACCAATTTTCTTTTAAGAATGTATATAACTAATAGCATGAGAGAATTGGCATCTTCGAATACAACCCTTACGAATACGTATAATCACTAGAAAGCTTATTGGAAAATTGTAGGGGAGAGCGGGGGGGGGGGGGGGGGGGGCGTCACGTACGTCACTTCGTGATCACGCTGCCCCCCCCCCACCACCCCCACCCCCCGCCAGTTCTCAGCAAGCACCTGATAAATCTTCTGAGGGAGAAATCACTCGGCAAAGTTGATCAGAGAATTTATATAATATTAATCATATTTCGACTCCACTGATTATACCCAGCACAGGCGTATATAGACCAACGGGCCAACTTTTTTTCCATGGCTGCGGGGGGGGGGGGGGGGGGGGCTGGGGAAGATTTTGCCCGAAAAGTAACTACGTGCGTAGCCTGGTGTGGATGTTCGTGAGCGTGTCTTCTCCTACTGGTGGGATTAAGGGAACCCTCCCCGGGAACATTTTCAAAAATCTGATCCGCTTGAGGGTTTCTAGAGAACCCAGACTACCTTTCGAACCTTGTAATTGGAAGAAAAGACGATCGCTTTTGTAGAGGTGCCTGACTGAATGTGTTCGAGCGGTCTCGTCTGGTATCAGTCAACCGCAATAAAACATTATATGCTTCTCGGGATTCAGCTGGAGTAAATACGTGTAATGTAAGGACTGTGTGCCCATAGCATTAGAGGATCGAACCCTACAGATGGATGAGGCTTTAACACTATTCACGTGGGTCGATATATAACAGTTTGGCTGGCCGCTGATTTGCTGTGGTTCTCAGTTGAGAAGGTTTTGGTTACTCATGTGATTCCAACTGCCTCCCGATTCCCACGCATCTTTCCTCCCAATACTGAGACGAACTGCTTGAAGACACTCTGTATCCCCATTCTTCACAATCCCTCCAATAAGCATACTAACCATCGCATTTGTGTCAACCACTAACAACGTCCTTTATTCTCCCATCCCACGTCCTCATTATACTACTCCCAGTAAATTTTGATCTAGAAGACTGAGATTTTGGACTTCCTAATAAAACGTATTCCAAGGTCACCACTACGCCCAAGTTACACATTTGGCTCTCCTTTTTCACCGTCTTTCCCAATTCCCCCTAATCTCCATTGATCGCGACCTCAGCTTGAACAACAGTGACCACCCCTCCCCTTACAATGGTGCCATTGTCAAGGTACTCTTCAAAACCTGTCTTCTCTTTGTCACGCAGGCCACACAAAGACCTCTTTCTTTTGAACTACTCTCGCCAATTTTGGTTACAATCCCCATGACTCTTTCTCTAACGGTTTTTTTTTACCTTTGGTTGTCTCTATTTCTGAGTTCGATACATCGTTTGGATAAATCCCTACAAACTTCTACCATTACTGCAGTTAATTATAACGAAATTTTTAAAAACCCTAAGCTATGAATTATTATCTTGACTGTCTAATATTTCTACATACCTGTGTTACTTCCACTGGGTCCAGTGGCGGCTCAAAGGTGTCTCCCCTCTGGATATACTTTAGCAAGGGACGGCATATATTCCCAAGACCTAAGGTGGGATGCTAATAGAATTATAGATGGCGGCGGGGAGTATCCCCGAGAAAATTGGAAAAAAAATTTCAATCCCCGAGGGCTTTTTGGCCACTAAATAAACTATGTTCCCATTCAGCCTGCAACATTTTTCAGTGGGTAGGTAGATAGTGTGTCATTTTATATAATAAAACCAACCAGTAAATGGAGCTTTCGGCCACTTGGCCTTATTTGCCACATTGTGGGGACCTAAGAAGTGATGGCACAGTAATGTGAGCCAATTTACCACATGTTAGATTGTAATGGTAGCCCGCGGAAGCGGCCGTCTTGTGACGTCATCTCCATAGTGACACGTGGTCTTAGTGCGCATGCGCAGCGCGTTTTTAGGGTGATAGTACTTCTGTCGGACATTTTTGTCTGATGGAGGCCGCCATCTTGGTTTCTAAGGTAGCACGTGGTTGCTATGAGCCTGAATGGCCTACACCAAGACGGGGATATGTGCGGAGGATTTGTTCGTTTGAATAGGAGTAAATCTGATTACCCAGAAAGACCCATCAATCCATCCAAACCACCCAAAACGACTATTTGATATGGATTCCTCACGAATCCTTCTTTTTTCAATAACAGGTACGTTCCTTTGTATAAGAGTAGTTGTACTTTGTAGAATTACCACAAACAAGCCGACAATCCCTCCAAATCACCAAAATGCGCCCAAAACAACCTTAACGGACTTGTACTCCCCATCTAGGGTTTTTAGTAGTAGCACGTAGTGCTATAGGATCGAGAGTATGTTCTATTACACTGGCGAAGTGGTCCAGATTTTCCAAGAACCCTATTTTTGTGCCTATTACAGATACTACTTTAACACTAGCAGTATGTCTAGCCCAAACTAGCTCTAGTTCGTTCCCTCGTCCAAGTCTTATAATCACCAGTGCTTGGTTTCCCATAACATGTATGCATAGTTATCTTCAGTGTGTATAACGAAAGCCTATATGATTCTTATAGCCACGAATCCATCGAAGAGTTACTGAAAAGTCATTGCTCAAGCGACTCGAATCCCATCGAGCAAATGAGCTATAGAACAATTGCTCGTTCGAGTGACTCGAACATACTTTCTTCGACTCATTTCGGTATTTGAGGAAAGCCAGTATACAAAATGCCCGACGGAACAGCGTATCACCCTAACAACACGAGTTGCGCATGCGCACTAAGACCACGTATCACTATGAAATGACGCCACAAGATGACCGCTCACGCGGGCTAGCACATCAACCAAACTTGAAGTAACTGGGTCACGTGACTAACTTGGCGTAACTGGGTCACATGAATATGACGTCCTTCCTAGGTTTCCCATTAAGCCCCCTAACCTCCCCCCCCCCCCCCCCACATGTGGCATGATCTCTACATCTAGTATTGATGATGTTACATAAATGCACAGTGCATCATAAAGATAGACTTTCAGAAATACAGTTAACATTAGCGTCCTGCGTGATGAAGTTTATATTTTTTATAATTGTTGATAAAGATGAAGTGACCGAACATCCAAGATATCAATCACTTCTATTACACGTGGAACGACAGTCCCCCACCTTCCCAACACTTAATTATAAATTTGATAATTTTTTTCCCACGGGGCGCCTGAAGCTTAAGCGCGCACACTGATAATATGGTAAATTTTCTGGATACGATCCCATCAGACATGCATTCACTGTCATAGCATGAAACATCAGTGATGCAACAAATCCCGAAACCCAAACTAAATGCCAAATGACACTTCACTATTAATTCTATTATCATATGATACTTGTTAAACATTTATTGGCCTATACAACAGAACCAATTGTCGCAACTGTGAGTAGAGTTTTACGTTGTAATACCATCATCACGCTGATTGTATCATCAAAATTATTGTGATGTGTATCGTAAAAATTACGACAGATTTGATGGCCGGCGAAAAGACTGGACATGATCAGTCATTGATGATTGACTTTTTGTGTGATATCTTCCTTGCCTTTAGCGCTGCAAAATCTTCAGTCTACAGTGTCCACGTCAAGTCATTTAATTCCCGATGACTCAATAGCTGTCATCGCGCGGCCGCCTAATCTGTCGCGGCACACAGTGGATCTGGCATCGGTTTTTTTATAAGAATGAGGAACCTCTATTATTAAATATAGATACTCTCAACAGGTATCAGGGAACTAAAAATTTGAATTAGAGTTACCCACCTTGAATCAGAGTTACCCGCCTTGAAAGATTGCACTCGGAAATGATGCAATTGTTACGGAATTTAGTAAAAAGTCTATCGATCTGCGATTGTAAAATCTGACTCCAAGCGTTGTGATTACTGAAAGAACTACGGAGCCCAACCAACCGCGAAGTCCCATCAGCCCGTGGCGTTTTGTGATTCCTTACCAGACGATACCAGACAGAGGCTCCAGATTCTGGGTTCAGGTTGGTTACCTCACGAGCTAGTCGTGTTCAGCACAACGAAGACCAGTTTACCAGTTATCTAGGATTTTTATTAACAAATAAAACTCAACTGCCAATCGTTTTCTCTGGTATAAAGTAAAATTCACAATGTTCAGTCAAAGTTCATACCTTATAGCAATAGTGGCGGCATCCATCTTACTTCTTGTAGGTAGGTACTTACTCGTCGGGAGCCCAGAGACAACTTCCCAAACATCCAGGAATCAGTGCTCATATCCACTAGATTTTTGATGTCAAACCTGATCACGCGACTACCAGTCAGCGGAATAGTTAGGGAAAGTTCCCGTGACGTGGCAGTCACCGTTGTGAGACGCTTGTACTGCCATGCAGACTGTCGGCAATCTGCATGCAATCTATCGAGTGGTTGTTCCACAAACACATTCCACCGGGGTTCTGTTGACCGGGGGAATTGTGTGATAGAATTTACAGTTCTGCAACTTTAGCATTATGTGATGCCCGTTTGTTCTGGGAGTGTGATTTATGGGTTGATGACAGCTATGACAGTTCAAATAGTACCAATTCGGAGATTTCCGCCCGTGATATTTATCAACTAAAACTCGACTACCGGCGTTATCTCTGATCAGCTCTTTCACTGAGTGTAGGTCAGTCGGTCGAGTGTTAGTCGGAGTATTTCTTATTAGTTTATCCAATTCTACGAATATCGGCTCTGAGGAAAATTAACAGAAATAATATGAGTCCCATTCAAACTAATAGAAAACTGCCCTGTTATTTCTATAATTTCCATGGAAGAACTATAGCTCTTCTTTCGAGCTTGCTTAACTTCTGTGGGCCAACTTCGCAACACAATCGCTAAAAATAAACAGCCTTTGGAAAATATATTGTTTCAATAAAGGTTTGAAACATTCTAT
The DNA here is from genome assembly GCA_031216915.1 of Pictodentalium vernedei. NCBI lineage: Eukaryota > Metazoa > Mollusca > Scaphopoda > Dentaliida > Dentaliidae > Pictodentalium > Pictodentalium vernedei. The sequence goes on from CM062297.1 coordinate 321,309,930, forward strand.
TGACATCTTGCACTATTGTTGAATATGCCTGATAAAAAGAGGGTGATTTGATGACTCTTAGACAATTTACTTTTTGTGTGTTTTTGTAGGGAATTGCCTGAAAAATGCACGTGACCTGTACTTCCTTTCGTGTCAGTTTTTCTCTCTTATTTGTTGCATGACCCCTGTTCTCGGGTGAGAAAAAATTGTCTTAAGGGCTATACTTGACAAAGATATTTGAATGGCAAAATTGAAGTGGTGCGATCATATTATTTTTTTTTTTTTTTAAACAATATTTTATTTCATAAAATTGAAATGGGGTTTGGCGAACAGGCTTGGCCTATCATATTATTTCGCCTGAACGTTACTATTGTCGCATGTGGGAAAATATTTTGTTCCGTGATACCTGTAACTTTGTTTCACTCTCGAATTCAAATTCAAAACCTGGGCATATTGGTCTGCGTCACACAGCGCGTTCCGTGTGGCTTGTAACTGAAGCTAAGCGCACATGTTTGCAGTTGCGGCAATAGATCTGGGGTCCGATGTTTTATTTTTACCGGAAGCGTTTGTCAGAGAGAAAACTGATTTAGGAACTCTTTGACATCGGCACATGGGTGCGGTTGCGTACGAAACTGAATTTGCTGCCGCGAATCCAATCGGCATCGGACAGAAAATGTCGGTGTTCGGCGTCCGAACGATGAGGCTCGTAGGCCCATATAAAAACAGTCCGCCTTCTTTTTTGGCATACTTCCTTTTCTTCTCTCAATTGTTTTACCGTTTCACCTATTTGTTTTTTTTTTTGGGGGGGGGCGCCTCTGGCCGCCCCTGAACCCACTCAAACAGACCACTCCCATTGGGTGGAGCAAAATATTCTTCGCCTCGCGAGTTCCAACTTTCGGTTTCTGTATTTTCCACTTATGACGACTGTGAGTTGATGGTACACTAGTAAAATAGATTAGAATATTTGCCTCCTCATCTGCTCGTTTCAGGCATAGTGGATGAAATTTGGCGCAGATTGAACAAATTTGAGAAAGACTGGTGTTCAATTTGAAATAACTTTTAAAACTCAACTTAGACTAGAGAAGGAAGTGGGGTTGAAAATAAAAAATATAGATACTAGGCTGAAAAAACAGTTGTTTTAGACAACCCCTACCTCCGATCCAAACTTTGCCCCTCTTGAATTTACTTCCCACCTCCTGCACAGGATGTAATTTTGTCTGTTTGCGTTGCATTCCAAGAGGTATTTCACGATTTCTACCATAGTATGTGAAGGTTCCAGCTGTTAGTCAAATAGTGATTCGAAATTTCTAGACGTTGATTTTATTTTTTTTTTTGGGGGGGGGGGAGAGCCCCACTCCCGCGACAACGAACGCGCACGTCATCGAGGAACGTGACGTTTTTACGACATACATGTAACAATGATTATAGCTGAATTCCCTGTGACCAAGAGGGGTGGCACCCACCCCCCTCGTCTCATGCGCGCATGGTTCTTGGAACAAATTCAAATGACCTCCCGTTAATTAATGATATGTGTTAGTTCAGGTGTTTAACTTTCTCCCTACATTTCACCCTCACTCGATAGGATAAAATCTCGTGTGTTTCCCCTCTCTAAATATAAAAAACAAAAATTTGCTTTTAAAAAGCTTATTTCTGGCTCCCAAGATTGGTGGAACATGAAAAGATACACGTAGACCATGACGGAATATCTCACCCCCTGCCTCCGCTCTGTGACTTTGCATTCGATTTATATCTTCTTTTTTTCTTCATATTTGAAGATTTTGTTTGTAAAGTTAAAACTTTGAGCTATAACTGAGACGTTGTAACTTTTCCTCTTAGTAATGTGGAAGAGAGATAATCCACGCACACTGAAAACTACTTACGGTAAGTTTTACAAGCCTAAAATTAACCTACCCTCGCGAAGTATGTTACAATTTTTTTTCTAACGATTATTTGAATGGTATTAAAGGCCGACGACCCAAAACATATGCAAAAAACGAACGGGAATTACTTTGGCAAAGTCCAAGTTCAATGTTATTGAACTGGTTCGGACGGGTGGGGAGGGGAGGGGGTCGAAACATGACACGTCCTGAATAGCCATGTTAATCTTTTAAAATTTAGTTCAAGTTATATGCTCTGCCCAGACTTCAAAGAGTATGGGCTATAAATTCACTGGCAGAGAAAAATTGGAACGTGTGTCTATATGTCACTTGGAGAGGTGGAGTCCTTTTTTTGTGGGCATCGTGTACACAGTCAGTGATGCCAGATCGAGGATATCTCAACCCTATACTGTCTTGAATCTCTTTCCTTGCAAGACACATATATGCGATAAACCAAAGATGGTTAGCCCATTTCCCCAAACTTGATTTCAATGCGATTCACTTGACTTAATTATATTCTACGCAGTTCAAGGGCAGGACAGTGCCGGAGTGGACTTCAGGTGGTGGGGGGGGGGGGAGGGGGTTGTTTTAGGTTTCATGTTGGTAAATTTTGCGAAATGGAAGTAAAAGCCGGTATTCTGACAGCAACATACTTTAGAGCTTGATTTTTCGATAAGTAATCCGCGTTGGATGCAAAAAACGTTACATCTGGGTGCGGTGGCTCAGTTGGTAGGGTGCAGGCTGCAAGCCGAGAGGTACTCTGTTCGAACCCCACCTGCGGCAACCGGGTTGTGTCCTTGGGCAATACACTTCACCCCATTGCCCACGTTGGGGCATGGTGGCGTTGTGTACTAAGGCCTACTGCACCTCGTGGATGGAGCACCTGTCTTCAACCAATGTTATAACCCTGTTTGTGTGGAGTTACCATGTTGTGGAGCTGAGAGTTGCTTGCCATTGTTCGATGGTTCTCTCCGGGTAATCCGGCTTCCTCCATCCGTAAAAATGTCGTGGTCATGATTAGCCATTATGCATAAATATGTGGCTTTAAACACCAATAACTAACTAACTAAAAACGGTACATAATTTGGTTCTTCAATCAGAAATCTGTTGAAATCAGCGTTTTGGTCTTCAATCAGAAACCTGTTGAAATCGATGTTTTATCGCCGAATGGGGTGGGGATAAATCCCATACATTGAAAAATATAGGGTTTATCCCCACCCCAGTCGGCGATAAACTTCGACTCTACTAAAGAATTTTCATCGAAAAGGAATTTTCGGCAGAAAAACCTTATTAAATCACAAGTCTGCTTTCGTGCACAATGTTTCTAAAGCTGTTCCAAAATTGATCAGTGTGAACTTCCAAATTTTATCTAGAAAGCCTCAACAGTTATTTTCCGACGTATTTTATTTATTTTACAGAAACGGTCATCACTTTGTGATCGTAAGTTTCACTTGGGCCCGAATTTCGCAACAAACGTACCGATGTTGTGGAACGGTTCAGATTTATGTTTTGATCTGTATCCAAATCCATCAAAACACAACTCCTTGCAACAACCTAGAAACCCTCAGGTAAAAATAGATTATGCTATCCGTTACGTCATTGGTAAACAAACATGTCGGCTGCTGGCGTAAAATGACAACAACGGTGAGCTTTTGAGTGAAATCAAGGGAAAATGAAGACCCGCTGATAAGGCAACAATGCGAAAATTGTCTCCTTCATCTATTCTTTAATTTGAGTGGTTGATTATAATTGAAAAACAAACAGAACAGGAGATACGCGATATAGTCTTTCGCCAAGTATGTTTCGGAAAATACTATAGACAAATGCAAAGTGGAACTTGAAAGGCGATAGTTAGCTACACCAGCCAATCTGCCCATACACACAATTAATACTGACTTTAAACAGGCAGCATTTCAGGTATTTGAAAAGACAATTCCTTACTCAACACTGCGAAACTCACATAAGGCAGTTAAGCTAGCACTCACTATACTAGTGTCTTCCGCGTCATATGAACGCAGTGTTTCAGCTCTCAGATATGTTAACAAGAGGAGTGTGTCCATCCCCATTAGCTCACGAACACATGTCATGCAATAAATCTAGGCTTATTACAAATCTGAAAAAAATGTCCGGTCATGTACATGCAACAAGTCCACAGTGACAAAAATGTTAATTTAATTTAGTTTTTTTCTGTTAAGGATTCGGTGTTTCTTCAGCTCTACCATTTATTCACTATTCTGGAGTCTGTGAAGGGTTTTGTTATATAGGTCTTATTAAACGCGTTTCAATCGCGCTTCAGCAGAGTTGCGAGGCAGTCCTCACAGACTCAATCCTAAAGTTCTCAATGAGTAACGAGGCAATCCTCACTGACTGCACGCAAATTATTTAGATTGTATAATTTTATTTTCTGAAAACTTATTTTGTTTTTCTATTAATGGATAGGGTTTCGTTCAGCTCAACCACTAATTCACTATCTTGGAGTCTGTTGAGGGTTTTGTTTTGTAGGTATTTTAATCGCGTATCAACGTTTCTATTTTGCTAGCTCGTGAAGTTTCCTTATCGGTGTCCATTTGGGTTTGCATAGTGTCACACGCTCGACATGGTTTTGAACCCTTTGTAGCTTCTGAATGTCGGTTTTTGCTCAGGTCACTTGTTATTATGGCACCGTATTCTAGTACCGGACGTATACATGATTTTTCTGTAGAGCATGAGAAGCACATCTTTGTTTGCACCCCAATTTTTACCTCTGATCATCTTAAGAAAATTGATACGTTTAGTAGCTCTAACCGTAATGAAGTTTACGTGACTGTTTAGACCGATGTTGCCATCAAGTATACATCCCAAAAAGTTTGCCTCGTTGCTTGTATCTAATTTGTGATAGTACAACTGGAGATTGATACTGGGAACTGTTTCTATTTCTTTGCTTCTTGAAGAACGTAAGAAAGCACCAGCTCTCAAGATCGCGATTGGTATCTTATAGACGATTTTTAATTATGTTTCGTGACTTGCTGGCCGTCCACATGCCTTTATCGTCTGAGAACTGCGATAGATCAATACAGTTTTTACGTACTTTTTCTATGTCATTCATAAATATTATGAAAAGAAGCGAGCTTAGAACCGATCTTTGTGGTGTTCCCGCTTCGAGTATTAATTCCTCTGACACCTCGCGGTTAACCCTCACCTTGATTTTTCGGTCATTTAGAATGATGATATGATCCTCAGAATTTTACTGGTTAATCGGATTTTCGCCAGTTTATATCTCATGTCATTGTGCCATACCGAGTCGAACGCTTATACTGCACCCACGAAAAGCACTGTTCCGCTTCCGTTTTGACTAAATGTTGTTTTCACATAATCGAACAGTCAATATACGTGTTCGATTCCCTCTTTCTGAATCCCACAGGCTCTTTGCCATCTTTTGAAAAAGTTGATTGATTCGAGGTAGCTGCGAAGTCTAGTGGTGAGATTTCGCTCAAATATTTTTCCAACACAGCTTAGTAAGCTAATTGGGTGGTAGTTAGAAGGATAAGGTCTTTGTCGGGTTTAGGTATGACTCCTGGTGCCACTTTCCAGCATTTTGGGAAGTACCCACAGGCATGACATCAGTTGAGGACTTGGGTAACACTGCAGTAGAAGATGTTGGAGCACTGTTTCACTATTTTGTAATAGACTTCGTCTTCTCTTGAGGACGAAAATGACTTGCATTTTCTGATTATACCCATGACCTCTTTACGCTTATTGTACGTAATTCTAACAACTTATCTATGTACCAACCGCGGACAGAAAATTTTCAAATACATTCTTCCCTTCATCTTCCAACATTTGGAATGAGCTTCCAACTAACACCAAAACTGCGTCAACACTTTCTGTATTTAAAGGCAACCTTACTAAATTGAACCCTTCCGTCAAACCACCGCCATATTTTTACACAGGAACCTGGAAATGAAACGTTCTCCACTGCAAACTACGAAACTGTTGCAGTGATCTAAACCACGACAAATTTAACAATTTAATTTCCTCTACCCCACAATGTACCTGTGGCAATCCCCAAGAAGATGCACACCATTTCTTCTTTCAATGCCCGAACTACCACCCTCAAAGATTGACCTTTCTTAATGCTGTTATCATGTTCAATATATCTAATGTCGACGAGCTACTTTATGGAATAATCGATTTAACAACAAAGCAAAACAAACTTTTATTCAGGAAAGTTCAAACATTCCTCCTTGTAACTATCCGATTTGAATAACATCACCTGCACCCAAACGGTGCATAATGCACCCTTGGTTGTGTACTAGCGTGCGTTGGGACAACGGGGCGTGTTGTGGGACTGCATTTTAATTTTCCACCAATTTGTTCCTAAATTACACGCTCTCTTTTTGTAAAGACGATAGAGATCCAATAATGCAAAAGTCACTAGGCGAGCCTAGACAATGGCAATCCTTCACTCTCTAATCCTATAACTCTTTAACACTTTGAGCCCCGATGGCCCTTTTTCGGGCAAAGCCCGTGAAACACCCATTTTCCCTGACAAAATGATGTTAAATAAATAAGTAGTGCAGACCAACCACTGTTTCCCAAGGCTTCTCGTTGGAAATGTTGATTGGTCAGCTCTAAAATATTGAAAATAGATCCTTCCAGCTAATTCTACTGAATTGGTGTGGAAGATACCACCAGAGCTGAAAACGGTTAAATCCTTTTCTCTCTAAATCGTCAAATCTTCAACCCTTTAGCTGATGACTACACTAATTCTTAATATTTCTGTATTGTATATAATTGTGCCTCAAATGTTTAATTATTCTTGTCTAAGGAGAGGAGTTTTTGTAAGTTGTGATAACTTGTTCTCCGATCCTTTTTGCTGTATATAGTGGCAAATAAAATATATTTAAACTAAACTAAAGGCTTACAAAAAGACAGGGGTATATTCGGAGGGTACGTTCGATTAAATAGAGGTAATTTCCCGATTCGTAGAATTACCACAAACAACCCGACAAGTTGTACTATTTCGAATTCTTTCAGAATTCTCTGCTTCTGTCTATCTATGGAGTAGTTTTCGTCTACCTAGGTATGTTCCTTTGTCTTGGAGTATACGCCAGTAGGGTAGAAGAGCTATCAGCTGGAACGGCTTTGCTTATTATTACTATCCCTCTTAGCCGCATTTCGGTATTTGAGGATACCTATGGTCTGGCATTGAATTATTTGAGGATATCTATCGAGGATACCTTTTGGTGAATCCCTTTTTTGTCATATGATGCCATGAGTGCCATGAGAAATCCATGAATAAGGTCTAATGTAGTCTTACCAACTGCTTCCATCTTATCTCCAAAGCTTCAAGGCCACTACTTGTCTATGGTCAACCTGTCCTAGTAAAACAGTAAATTATACCTCATTGGGGGAATTTTTTCATGACCCTCATGGATATAGGGGTGATGAGAATCGTATAACACTTCGTTGTAATAAGGGGAGATAACTCTACATAAAGATTATGAGGGAAGAAGCAATCTGATTGGTTAGTTAGCTCCAGGAAATGGAACTGATTGGGTGATCTAGATAAATGAAACAACAGGAGTACTCGGAACAGGATCAGAACTAACAAGAACAGACCAGAAATTGCTAAATATAGTAACAATAAGCAAAGCTGTTCCAGTTGATAGGCTCTTCTACTCTTCTGGGGTATTCTCCGATTCAATCGAACTCACCCCCGGCCCCCCCTCGATACCATAGCACAACATGTTAAGCCAATAAAATGGGGAATCCGTAGTAAATAAAGTCGTTTTTGGTGGTTTTGGAAGATTGTCTGTTTTATTTGGGTGGTTCTACGAATTGGGAAATTACTCCTGTACAAAGGAACATACCCTCCGAACATACCCCACGTGATTAATCGATCAAGAAAACCCCTTAACCTTTTCAGCTCTAGAAGCAACTTCCCAAAATTGTATACTCTTGTGATCAGTATGTGCTCCTTTTCTTCGCCATTCTGTCATTCCAGATAATATGTAATATCATAAATAATCTTGGTGTAAATCAAGTCAGTTTGCTTGTTACTCCAGAGCCAAAGCTCAGGATAGTTAACTCATTCATTCATTCTTTCTTTTATTCATTTTTCATTCCTCCATCCATCCATCCATCCATCCACCCATCCATCCATCCATCCATCAAACCACCCATCCATCCATCCATCCATCCATCCATCCATCCATCCATCTATCTATCCATCCATCCATCCATCCATCCATCCATCCATCCATCCATCCATCCATCCATTCATTTATCCATTCATCATCCATTCATTCATGCATCCACTCATTCATCCATGCATTCATCCATTCATTCATCCATTCATTCGAGTGAATGGCTGAAGGGGTGGGTGGGTGGATGCATGGGTGGATGGATGGATGAATGAGTGAGTGACTCAGGATAGCTCATGATAGTTAACTCATCCTTCATTCTTTCTTTTATTCGTTGTTCTTATTCCTTCGCTCATCCGTCCATCCATCCACTCATTCATCAATTCTTTCGCTCTTCCGTTCATCATCCATTCATTCATCAACTCATTCGTTCATCCATCCATTCATTCGAGTGAATGACTGCGTGAGTGGATGAATGCACGTATGAGTGACTTTCTTACAAACCAAGTCATTCATTCATTCATTCGTCCGTTCATCCATCCACCCAGTCGTCCATTCATGCGTTCATTCATTTATTGGGGTGATTGAATGGATGAATGAATGAATGATTGGAAATTAACTCATTACAACTGGAATAATAGCCAAGTTCGTTCATTCATCCGCTCATTTGTTTATTCATTTCGTTATTCATTAGGATGGATGGTTGGTTGGGTGGTTATGTTTGCATTGCCCCAGACTGTTGCCCTTAGCATGAGGTCCAATGCAGTCACCCTTAGACTGGCTCAAACCTTGTCATATTCAGTACATCCCTCTTTACTAAATTTCATATTGTTTTCTGTTAGGCGTGGTGCACTTATAGTACTTGGCAGTTAAATTGTTAGTAATGGCGGATAGAACAGAATTGGGCGAGATCCAAACGCGGCCAGAATACGGCTTTATTAGTCATTATAAGGAAAAAGTCTACAACGGACAAGATGATGACTTGTCCCCCTTCAAAAAAGTTAAAAATGATTGCTCGTACTACTCCCCTGAAAAGTTTACCTCATGTCGTACTCTACTGAATAAGTCCTTTTCTGTTTTTCACATAAATTGCCAAGGGCTGACCGCACACTGGGATGCCTTAAATGATCTTTTACTCAACCTACATGACATGGACAGTTTCTTTGACATAACTGGACTGAAAGAGATATTCAAAATTCCACCCACTATGCCATACACACTTAATGGCTACCACCCACTCCTTATGAACAGTAGACCAAATGACGATGATGATCGTGGCGGGGTAGGGTTCCTTATTAAGGAAAATGTCGATTATAGAGTTCGCCCGGACCTATCTCTTTATTCCGCATGTAATTGAATCCCTCTTCATCGAAATCAATACCAAGAAATCCAAGAAAATACTAGGAGTGATATACAGACCAAATACGCCACGCAACGCAGATATTGACCTCTTCATATCGAAATTAAATGAAATAACCGATGAACTAAATCGCGAAAACAAATCATCCGACATTGTAGGGGATTTGAACATGAACATGTTAAAATTCAGTTCCCATGACAAGACTAGACATTTTATTGATTTAATGTTCAGTCAGGGATTCATACCTCTAATAACCAAGCCCACAAGAGTAACTCACTTTTCTGCCACTCTTATCGATCACATATTTTCAAATAATATCACAACAAACTCAAACGCGGGAATAGTAGTAACTGATGTATCTGACCATTTTGGCGCATTCTATATTGAAATCGACACCAAGGAAAGTACGCGTCGACCTGTTGTGTCCAAACGAAAAATAAACAAAGAAAGTGTTGCCCACTTTAACTTACTTTTATCTCAGTGTGACTTCTCTCCTGTAATGGAACTAGATTGCCCAAACATGGCGTATAATACATTCATTGAAATTTATCTAAAGGTCTTTGAAACTGCCTTTCCTCTATCCCAGACACAGACAGACAAATACTATCAGAAAACAACCTTGGATATCGAAGGGTCTCTTGATCTCGTCATTAAATAAACGAAAATTCGACCTGAAAAAACTGTGTCCGAGCGACCGCAATATTCAAAACTACAAAAATTACTGTGGGATATTCAACAGAGTGAAAAAACAATGCAAGGCCATGTATTATAAGAACATTCTAGCTCGAAATAAACATGACATGCGCAAAACGTGGCAAATATTAAACTATAGCATAAACAAAGGAAAACGAGAAGCCAAACTGCCCTCCTTTTTTAAGCAAGGTTAAAAAGAAATAACTGATCCTAACCAAATTGCCATAGAATTTAATAGTTTTTTGCGAACATTCGGAAACAAACAAGTGAGTTATTACCTATGTCAAATAAGCCTTTCTGGGATTACATGAATGGGGATTTTCGAAATAACTTTTTTATGACATCAACTACGCCAGCCGAAATGGTTAACATAGTGCAGTCAATGAAATCAAAATTAAGTAAAGACAGTAATGATATCACGTCAACTCTCATCAAGCAATCAATCAACCAAATTGTAGTACCCCTCTCACATATTATCAATAACTCCTTTGCCCAAGGAGTAGTGCGAGAACAAATGAAAATTGCAAAGGCCATCCCTATTTTCAAATCTGGAGATGTGCATAATTTTACTAATTATAGGCATATTAGTATCCTTCCCTCTTTTTCAAAGGTTCTAGAAAAACTCATGTCAATTAGGCTGATAAGCTTTCTCGCTCGCTTTGAAATTCTATGTAGCAGTCAATATGGGTTCAGAAAAGAATCACTCAACTATCCACCCTGCCCTACATCTCCTAAAGTACATTGCCGATGCAAATAACAGGCAAAGTAAAGACGTAACATTAGCGGTATTTTTGGACTTATCTAAGGCGTTTGACACCATAAACCATGATATCCTATTGAAGAAACTAAAATGGTATGGAATTAGGGGCATCTCCAACGATTGGTTCAAAAGTTGCCTATCAAATAGACGCCAATTTGTTGCATACGGTAAAGGCACATCTGACTTAGCTGAAATAACCTTTTGTGTTCCACAAGGTTCAATATTAGAACCTATTTTGTTCTTGCTATATATAAATGACCTTTGCAATTCGACAACATTAAATCCTTCATCTTTTGCCGATGATACCAACGTACACCTTTCAGGATCTAACACTAATAATCTGACAATTATTGTGAATAAAGAGCTAGAAAACATCTCCGAATGGTGTTCCGTGAATAGATTGGCATTGAATGCAAGTAAAACTAAATATATTGTGTTTAATCCATCCCATAAGCAAGCGCTCTCTCACAATAATATTTTTGTCAACAACCAAATAATAAATAAGGTTGGACCAAATGAAGCTGAAAAATCACTGAAATTTCTAGCCATATCCATTGATAATTGTCTATCATATAACGTCCATATAGCTCAACTTTGTTCCAAGATTGCACACGCAAACTTTGCCCTTAACAAGGTAAAGGCAATCCTTCCTCATGAAGCTATGAGAACACTATACTTCGCTCTGATACATAGTCACTTAGTATATGGAATCCAAGCATGGCGAAAATCGAGAGCTATCAATAAAATTCCAACTCTTCAAAAACGAGCGCTGCGCATAATTAAAAACAAAAAGAATAATGCCCACACAGAACCACTCTTCAAAAGGGACAAAATACTCAAGGTGACTGACCTGTATAAATTCCATGTATCCCTCTTCGTCTTTGATTGGAAAAATGACAATCTTCCCCAGTCATTTGATAACTTCTTCAGAGTAGCCAGTATGCCTGTCAGAACCACTAGGCAACGTGATCTTCTCCAAATAACTAGAACATGGACAAAAGCCCTGGACCCCTTCCTACTAATCTGTATCCCAGGATTTGGAGTGCGCTAGACAGAGATCTACGTACGACGAACAATAGAAACGTATTTAAAAAGAAGTTGTTGTCCAGGCTTCTAGAACTTTATTCAGACAATGTTGAATGTAGCAATCCTTATTGTCCGGATTGCACTATATAAGACACCGCAGCGGGCGGCGATCACATCAGTGGTAGTACGACCCGTTCTCACCCCCTGGATCGAGAGGGGGTGTGCTGTTGGTGATTTGGACACCACCATAACACGTCTTCCTGCTTTACTTTACCTATATATGAACAAATTAAATGACCAGACGAAAAGACACCCTGTCCCCCAAGTAGCTTTACCCACCCTGTCTGCGTTAAATGACCTCGCCTGGGGATGTCTTATAGCTGTGGGCCCCTCTCAAGATAAATAAAGGGTTGAATCAAATTTCTATATCTCTTTTACTCGAACTGCTCAATTTAGGTCGCTTCATTTGCAGCACACAGTTAGAAGGCCCCAAGCTGAAAGTCATCCACAAGAAAGCACTTTAACTGCCAAGTCTAGCACAACCCTTACATAGTAAATTCTCTATAACCGATGAGATGATTTTTATAAGAACGTCGACAGTCTGGGCCCGTAAACAGTATTGCAAAACATTCCTTAGGGAGATGACTGGAAGACAGCCAATCTGGATATGTCATCTCCCAGTAGGATACAAAATGTTATGTATTAATTGAACTATGTGATTGTAACCATTGTATTCCCTGTATGCTACTGAACGAATAAATATCTATCTATCTAATATCTACCCCTATCCTATAAGAAGGTTTTATGTCACATAGCAACCACGTGCTACCATAGAAACCAAGATGGCGGAGTATACAAAATGGACGTAGGAAACACGTATCACCCTGCGCACTAATACCACGTATCAATAAGGGGATGACGGTACAAGATGGCCGCTCCCACGGGTTACCATGACAATACAACATGGCGCCACTGGGTCACGTGACATGAAGTTACTTCCGGGGTCCGGCCAATAAGGGACAGTTCATCCCTCTCCTATTACTTTCATAGATTTAAGCCCTGAACTACTTTGCCTTTACCAATTTACCAAGGGCTTATTTAAAGGCAAACTGCAAGAACATTATCGGTAAAATGGCATGCTCATAAATTATCTCAGTGATTCCGGCGGTTTTTAACTTTTCAAAATTTTACCTTTTTAGATGAATCCAGGTAGCTCTCGCCAGTTTATGCGATGGGGCAGATATGTGAGATTTATGATCACACTAGAGCTCGACCATACTCGGAGAGAACAGCCGGGCTTTTGAGTGAACATACGTCCCTCATACGTCAGTGAGGTTGATTAGCTTTGCCTGTCTGCCTATCTGCGGGATAAAATAATTACATGTTCACCTGGTTTCATGGATAATGTTGATGTCCGATTAATTGAGAGATTAACAGCTGGCTTCTGCTAACCACGGATCAAAGAATAATTTATTTTACATAATATGCACGCTACCAATTCGAGTCGATCTTGACAATGGTCACTGAAAAAACGGCGCATGAAACACTTACATACATGTGATCATTGACAACCAACTCAACATCGAAGGAGGCCGCTATACCTCGCTTTATCGACTCTGTCAAGTATCACCCAGAATCCCAATCAGCACTCAACTATGGCGAGACAGGAAGCGAGGAGAAAGGTGTGTATGTGAACAGGTCCGGGGCACTTTCAGGCAGATAGTTATCCTCTACCCAATACTCAGATACAACAAAACGTGACGGACCCGCCAATGGACCTGGTCGTACAGCGTAATCTTCAGAGAGTGCCTCTGCAACTTTTTGCTGGAATTCGAAAACCCACTCAAGAGAACCAACCCTGTACATCGTGTCTGCCGCCGCCCCACCCGCCTCAAAGATTTTATCACGAAACAGAACATGTTGTCAGAGCTGGCTTTCAGTGGCTGTAGAGCAAAGAGTGTGGGTGTTGACCCCAAAATAAACTCAGCCCGAGAGACCTAAGAGAACAGATCCGATAGAGTGCTTTATTTCACAGCGAAGACCTTGACAGTTTCGAAGTGTGTCTTCAGGATAACGATGTAATTTCTTCACTTGAAGAACGAGCGGCAGTACCCCCAGCCACTGTTTGAAACAGAGCATGCTAAGCGTCCAGTAAAAACTTATCAGCCAGCTGCTTATAAGGTGCTTGATTCGTAGTATTTTAAGCAAGCGTATGTAAAGCACTTTTGCTTGCTATTTCAACACTTGCTGTCGCATCATGCAAGGCTACTATTTTGTGTTACGGGTTTTACGAATATTTGAGACATAGAAGGCGGGTGGCCATGGCGTTTCACGAAGTAAAAAAAGTTAGTGTAACTGTTCCGTTCGGAGGACCTCAAAAACTGCAACATAACACCCAGGTACTTCTAGATCGTCTTCTGGGGTTCACACAGAAGGACTTTGAACATGCTCAAAAAGAATGTCAACTAATGGAGGCTCAAACGAGAGTTTGCAGAACTGCAACAAAAACGAGAATGGCTCACCGCGCTGGTTTCAGGGGATGGGTGGATGGGGCGGTAGGTTTCTGCCCATTTGTTTAACATGCGCTGCGAACGGCGACGTTCATCTGTCACACAAGCGTGGCATACACCTAACTTCGCTAACTGCAGCCCTGACAACAACCCTACACTGCCAATTTGGACATGTTTGTCCCGTGACTATACCAAATAATGTCAGCCTGTAAGTCGAGATGGGGAAATCCGCACCGGAGAGGCTGAGATTGACAGCCTCGCCTGAAAATCTCAAAAAGAAACCCACTGGCTAGAGGTTATGCAGAAGCGGATGAAATACCCTAAGAAGGTGGGTGCTGTGCGGGAAATGGTTATGTGAGGCTAAGTCTGCGATACACGGGAGCAGCAAGGAGGCAGATATTGACTAGTATGAACAACATGAGAGTGTGAGGAGTCAAGAATGATGACATAAATCAATCAAGCCTGCTCACATCTTTTGCGGTCTGGTAGTTATAGGGAGCATCTGACTGCTGACCGAACGAACGCCACCTCGTAGAACGTCATCAGTTGCACCAGTTACCCAGTCTAACACATATCCACAGCGTGCTGCTAAACACCAAGGGTCTGATGTTAATTTAAAGGTTAGAGGTGACCCGTTCTATATGCTGTAATGGTAATAATAATGTTTTCCCCGAGCGCTGGCGAAAATATGCTAGTGAATATGGCCTACCACTCGCCTGTGGTATCTGGCTTGGCCATGGCCTATGCGTCCCTAGGCAAAATAGCGATAGGAGTATAATACCGCTCGATATGTTGAAGTAATCTATTACTATATATATTGTTACAAAGACAATGGCTTCTCTTGTGATGCTAATCAGGGCGCCCTAGTGAACGCACTTGTCTTTTGTGAATCAAACTACCTCGTCCCACTTTATGAAGCTCAGGTATCGACGCCGAGACAAGCGGGAGGAGGGGGAAGGAGGCGATGGCGTTGCGGTAACCGGTTCTCGTCACATCACCGAGGTTAAGCAACGTTAAGCCCGATTAGTCCCTGGATGGGTGACCGTCCAAGGGATCGATTCGGACTCCCGCGTTGTGTCCTTGGGCAAGGCACTTAACCCCGATGTCCACATGGGAGAACGATGGCGCCGTATACTTAGGCGTACCGCACATTGATGATGCGAATGTCTTCAACCAGTCTAACCCCGCCTGTGCTGCAGTGCGGAGGTACGATGTTGGGGAGCTTGCATTTGCTCGATGTTGCTCGGTGGTTCTCTCCGGGCACCCCGGCTTCCTCCACCCGTAAAACTCTCACCGACGCGATATGACCTTTGCTTTTAATGTGTCGTTAAACCTCAATAAAGAGAAAGAGAGATAGACGCCGAGCGTAAGGACATGATAAAGCTATAGAAGATCCCTACGCTATCCAAGCCCAACTTGCTTAAGCTACCAAGTCCCAGAATGTCACTATACATATGTCGTGGGGGAGGGGGTAAAAATGCAAGCTATTTGACAGATATACATGCCGGTACCACGACACATTCCGTCTCTGCGCCAAATGACGTTCACCAAGTTGACATCGTATTTCTACCTCGTGGTTTGCCCCGCAGTCGAAAGGTTTTCAAGTGTGCCCCGCCCATGCATAGTAGATGTGGCCAGTCGCTGCAAAGCCGCTAAGTCTCTGACCTTAAACGATACATCTGAAGTAGGGAGTGCTTTGTCGCATATTTACAGTCGCGCAGCTCTGCGATGACCCAAACCAAACTTCTCCTTGGGCTGTGTCCAGGATGCTGACCAAACAGGGTGTCTCAGTCCGACGAGGTGAGAAGGATGTCAACGGAGGCAAGGCATTTTTGAAAGGTTCAATTCAATTCAATTTATTTATTTTGCAGTACATGTTTTTACATTTATAAAAAAAAAATACAGTATAACATAAACTTCAAGTATACATAGATTAGCATATACATCGTGTGGTTAGAGGTACTGCAGGGAAATGACGTGGCCTCAAGGACCGTCTTCCCGTCATTCCCTTAGATCCGAAGGCGAATACTACTGCACAACCCCAACAGCAACAATGTACATAAATTTATGTTGATGTCCTATCAAATTTGCGTTCACTACTATTTCTGTTCGGTAGTTTAAATCCTCCACGTGAAAAGTTCTTTGATTAAGAGTCATAAGTGAAATAAGGTAGTTGTCGAAGAATTATTCGTTCCAAAAACAGTGTATTCATTGATTTTGTCACCAGTAGATCCTCGACAACAAATTGTGTTTTGTGTAAAGGGATAAATCGGAATTGGGGATGAGATTTCAGAGCTAATGCCTGAGCATTTTAGCCTGATATTAATTCTGGCTTTGTACAAACACTGTGGGTTAGTTAGAATAACGTACCAGTGCGCAATCGGGACAATGTGGGTTGTTGCAGTTTACTTGTGGCGCGTATAGGCTAAGGTACTGTTCAGTAAGTGTTCTTTTAAATAAAGGTCTCGTGAGGTTTTGTACTGATGGTTCTATTGAGTTCCACAGTCTAGGGAAAGTGTGGATAGGGAGATTTGCAGAAAATTGGGTTCTGGGTTTTTGAGTATGGAGTTTCCCGGATTGTCTCGTATTCATGCCTGATGGGTTGTGGTATACCTTGAAAGTATTTTTAAAACTTTCTGGAAGATTGTTGTTATACCAGTCATACATAAATAATGATACATGAAGTTTATAAAGGTCGGGAAATTTTAAGATGCCATGTTGTTTGAAGAGTGGCTCAGTGTGGGCATTGTATTTTTTGATCGATATTATGCGAATAGCCTTTTTTTGTAGTTTAAGAATATTTCCGGTTGAGGTAGAGTGCCCCCAGATTTGAATGCCGTACAACATGTAGCTGTGAATAAGGGAATAGTATAACTTTTTTAGACATAACTTGGGAAGAATTCTTTTCACTTTATTCATGCAATATATTGCTCTAGAGATTTTTGAACAGAGTGTCGCAACGTGGCTTTTAAAATTTAGGTTTTCATCCACGTAGATACCGAGAAATTTCAAAGAAGTTTCTTCCTGATTATTGGCAACCTTCGTAATGTTTGTATTATTAATAGTGACTTGGGTGTCAGTGCTACACGAATGTGTATCATTCCGGGGATGAAATGCCATATATTTGGTTTTCTTTTCATTCAATGATAGTTTATTTGCAACGCACCATTTGTGAATCTTTTTCAATTCGTCATTGATCACAGGTATGACTAATTCTGGACTTTGGCCATGTATATATGCTGTTGTGTCGTCAGCGTACGATAAAATTTTAAGGTTTGTAGAGTTTATTATATCGTTTACATATATGATAAAGAGTAGCGGACCGAGGATAGAGCCCTGTGGAACTCCCGTAGAAACTGTCTGATACTCTGAGCTGGCATTTGGAATGTGAACTGACTGTGATCGTTCTGACAGATAATTTTCAAACCAGAAATTGGCATGCCCTCGGATTCCATAATGCTCCAACTTCCGCAAGAGAATCGAATGGTTTATGGTATCGAACGCTTTCGAAAAGTCAAGAAAGAGACCAAATGTGCCATCCTTTGTTGGTTTGTCATTCATTTCCGCTATACTGTTTAGTAGATGCAGAATTGGATGAAAAGTTGAGTGTGATTTTCTAAATCCAAATTGGTACTGATGGAGTATTGTTTTGTCTTCAAGGAAAGATAATAACCTTGTATTCATTAATTTCTCTATTACTTTTGACATAGTGGGCAAAATACTTATTGGCCTATAGTTGCTGAACAACTGTTTGTCACCTGATTTATAAATTGGAATTACTTTCGAGGCCTTCATTTTTATTGGGACAATGCCAGTTTCAAATGATAAATTGATTATATGCGTTAAGGGGATTGCGATTACTTCAATTGCTTCCTTTAGTAGCTTACTGGACATGTTATCAGCGTCTCGAGACGATTTGGGTTTTAGATTTTTAACACATTGTATTATTTCAATCGTTGTGGTTGGTGTAATATAAAATGAGTCGACATTACTCTCCCCCATGTAATCGGTAAAGGGGGGACTTTCTGTGGGCATGGATTCGTTAAGCTTCGAACCAATATTAACAAAGTAGGTGTTGAATTTATCGGCAATTTCATTTGGGTCAGATATTTCATCACCACCTTCAAAGAATGTTGCCGGGAACACTGAACTGGGGGTGTTTTTATCAATTGCGTTTTTCAAAATTTCCCATGTTTTTCTCATATCATGTTTGTTTTCTGTCAATATCGTGCTATAATAATCTGATTTCCGGGCCCTTTTGAGTCTGTTGAAATTTGCACAGTAATTTTTGTATCTCATTTTATTATCCACCGTCGGTGATTTTAGTTTCTTCAAATATAGTTTGTGTTTTTTCCTGTGATGACTGTAAGATACCCGACGTCATCCACGGTTCCCGTTTAACGTATCTTTGTGGAATATTTATCAATTTTTCAGGGAAGGCGTGTTCAAATGCTACGTGGATTGTGTTAAGTAAGCTGTTGTATGCTTCATTTGGGCAGTGCGAGGTCAGTACACTGGTGAAATCTTCTCCAGACAGAAATGATTTAAATCGATTTATATTTTCCTGTTTGAAAGATCGTTTGTAAGTCTGGGTAGGACGAGTCGGGATTCTAGCAGATTCGTCTACATAGAATGTGGCAAAGTGGTCGCTAACGTCTGTAATAATTATTCCGGATGTGTTGGGACAAACTTTGTTGGAAAAAATATGATCAATTATCGTTGCCGAAAATTCTGTTACTCTTGTTGGCTTGGAGATGAGCGGCATAAAGCCAGTACTGAACATATTTTCAATAAATGAGTCCGTTTTATTATGTTTTTTAAAACCTAGTAAATCAATATTAAAATCGCCCATCAAGTACGCATGGTTGTTTTCTCCAGCTAAGACGTTAGTTATGTCCGTCATTGTTTTCAAAAACAGGTCAAGATCCGCTTTTGGTGCGGTATTTGGTCTATAGATTACACCTACAATGGTTTTTTTCTTAGTGGAGATTTCTACAAACAATGATTCAAATACGTGGGGGATAAATACAGAGAGGTCTTCACGAATTTTAAAGGGAATTTTTTCTTTAATGTAAAGACCTACGCCCCCTCTGCCGTCATCTTTATCGGGCCTTTGTCTTGAGATTAGGGGGTGGTAACCTTCCAGTGAATAATTACTTTTAAGTGTATAGATTTCTGTCAGGCCTATTACATCCAACACGTTGGATTGATTCTGTAGGCTACTGACTAAGTTAGAGAAAGCTTCCCACTTGGCATTTAAGCTTTGACAATTCAAGTTTAAAAGCACAAGTGGGTTATTTTTATCTGCGAATTTCGTGTTAAACTGTTCCGGGGTGTAATACTCGCAATTATTTTTTTCTAAAATGAGTGGGGTGGTTGAATTGTCAGCATCATTCTCAGTCAGTCCAGCGTTGAACTGGGAAATGAAGTCGAATGTTCTGCTGCTCTGTATCTCATCGAATGAGAGTACATTAGCCATTTGAAAATTTCAAATTAAGGGCAAATTTACCAAAAAGAGTTTTCTTGATCTGAGGACTAAAATGTGAACAGAGTGCTGAAGTCAGAGTCAAATATTTGTTTATGTTGAGGTTGTGCAGATGAGAGGGTCGTTTCAAGAACTGAATGTACCAATTATTTTTTGGACACATTCTATTCAGTTTTTAAAACCAGCTGAGATAAAATAAAATACTTGAGAACATGTTTAGATGAAGGAAAGTGAGATTCATTTGGAATCATGATAAGCTTACTGTTTGTGCTTCACCATTCCAGGTGTGGAGATACGTCTCTTATTATGCATTATGCACTAAAAGCCGCGAAAGTAACACCACCACACCCCGTAATGTTCCCACGCACATCGATGCTTCAGAAGAGTAACAAGTCGCCACCCTACAATAAAAAAAATGGCGGGTCGGTGTTGAACTGATAAAAGCTGGCTGAGTTAAAATTGTTTTTGTGGCTATATATTGAGATGATCGATCGTGTGTATCCGTGATATTCTTCCATCGAAATCTTGTTTGCGGTTCTACCACTTTGTTGAAGGATTAGAACATCCGGATCATATAATATTTTCGATCTTTGCCAAAGGGCTATTATATTGCCTATTTTCGTGCATAGCAACGACATTCGGGCTCTGTGTAGATACTGTAAACCAAAACTATGTCCACTGGATCATCGGAACAGTCGGGGAAGAAGATAACTAATGTTGAATTAAAGCAACTCATCGTTGATATGGATCAGTCCCTCAATTCAAAATTAAAAATCGTAACTGACAGTTTGTGTGAAGTGAAGAACGAAATGACCGTAATCAAAACAGCAGTCCGAGAAATGAAAACCGATATCACGGACTTAACTAGGAGTGTGGAGTATAATGCTCAAAGAGTAGAAGAGATTGAGACCAGTACCATCCCAGAGATGCAACAAGTCATTGAAGCCAAATTCAAAGAGCTGGAAGACAAGATTACCATGGCTGAAATTCATGACAGGAAGCTGAACTTACTGTTTTATGGTGTGCCTGAAAAACCAAACGAGACAGAAAATCCATATGTCATCACAAAGGACTTCCTTACTGCGGATTTAAAAATATCGAATGAGAAAGCCTCCAGCATTGTGAGTAGAGTGGTGAATGTTCACAGACTGCCATCCTCTAACTTTCAAAAACAACAACCACCACCTCCAAGACCCCTTATTATACGGCTTGGAAACGATAGGGACAAGCAGGACATTTTGGATAGTGCACGTAACCTCAAGGGGAGTAGAAAAAGTGTAAGAACTGACCTCCCTCCTGCTTTGAAAAGAGAACGTGGTAGACTTTCCAGCATGGCTTACCATTTCAGAACAGAGAAAGGATATAGAACAAGAATACGTGTATCAGGAGCAAAAGTGATTCTTGAAGTGAAGGAAAATGTTAATTCAAGTTGGAAGGACCATTCTGAAGTTTCTTGAGAGACCAAAAAGTGACCATCTGTATATGTAACAGAATTACGACACAGCTTTTTCTGACCAGAACTGTAGTGTAGATTTGTATGTATTTTTGTTTGTACTGTTTTGGGCATCAGTAGCACCTCAGATTACGTCTTCTCAGGGTACAAAAATACACCGAATGGCTTGCCCAGTCACCGACTATAGTCTCAGTTCTAAACAATGAAATAGACTTTTTGAAAATCAATGGAAGCCATTAAGGCTGATATATTTGCGTAAAATCTCTCTCTCGTTACAAGTAGGCCTTTTGGCTTGGAGGCAAAGAAAGATCCCCGTTAATGCATACGTGTGGTACTTCTATCAGCCAGTTGAGCTTGAGATAAGAGAGTATTATTCTCGCAGTGTCCCCGACTATTGTCCACACTGTCTACGCTAGACTGCTGTGCGTCCTTAGAATCGAAGGACGAGAATATTTTGATGTTACACGTTGCACATCATGTAGTCCACACTGAGATTGAACTGTTGGCCTCTCTTATGGCCATTGCGCTTGTAATACACAAGCTTTTTGTGGGTGATCTTCCGGTGTCTGGGCCCAATGGGCTGTAATTCTCTCTTGATTCACAAGGGACGAGCGAGACTCTGAATATAACACAGGAAATCCACCTGCTGATGGCCAGGTATGCCAGGTTAGACAACTGGAGAAACCTATCGATGATACAACCCCTCCCCCCCCCCCCTGTGGAGTTTTTATTGTCTAGAGTGGGCAGTGAGAGCTTAACTAAGGCCCTGACATACGTCATATCGTCCACGTTCCCCTCCTGAACCATCAGCTCCAAAACCACCGGCGCTATCCACGACGGCCAGGAATAACTTTGCAAATCTTATGGCACTGAACTTGTTCTCTCTGGAGTCGGATACTATTCTTAAATCTTTAACGGTTCACCGGGCTGTGGAGGGGGGGGGGGGGGTGTGAAAACAACTTCGAAAGTAATCAAAACCACGTTTCCCGGTCAACAGAAACAACTATTATAGAAAGACCAAAAAACCATTACAAAAGTGGGGACCTCCTACAAATGTGCCAAAAACTATAACAAAAGTGGGACATTTTATATAGAAGACAAATCGCGACAACGCAGGATTTTCGTTCTAATTGCTAATGGAATGTGCGAATCGGGCCAAAACAAGCCATTAATGCGAACATCCAAACATCGACATTTTCAGCCAATTCTGGACAAATTCGACTTTCTGGTTACAAATGTCTATGTCCAACGCGAACCCACTGGGCAGGTATCAAATGTTATGACAAAAACTTTGAAACTCATTAAAATCATGTTTCCCGGTCAGAAGAAGAAATTCTTACAAAAGGGCTAAAAACTAAAAAACTATTACAAAAGTGGGGATCTCTTACAAAAGGGTTACACAATTCTTACAAAAGTTGGGACCGCTTACAAAAGGGCTAAACAATTCTTACAAAGTGGGGACCTTTTACAAAAGGGCAAAATAATTCTTACAAAAGTGGGATATTTTACATTGCTGAAAAATCGAGCAAACGGGCCATTTCCTTTATAATTCCTAACTGGGAACGCCAAACGGGTTAAAAACAAGCCAATGACGCGGACAACAGACATCGAATTTTTTCGCCAGTTTCGGCAAAATAATTCTTACAAAAGTGGGGACCTCTTACAGAACAGCAAAAAAATTCTGCTAAAAGTGGGACATTTTACATTTCTGAAAAATAGAGAAAACGGGCGATTTCCTTTTATAATTCCTAATGGGAAGCTCGAATCGGGTTAAAAACAAGCCAATGACGGGGAAAAGAGACGTCGAAATTTTTCGCTAGTTTTGACAAAGTTCGATTTTCTGATAAAAATTCTCTATGTCCAACTCGAAACCTCTGGACAGGTATCAAATGTTATGAAAAACACTTCGAAACTTATGAAAATCATGTTTCCGGTCAGAAGAAATTGTTACAAAGGGGCTAATAACAATTACAAAGGCGGGGTCCAACTCAAAACTTTTGGACAGGTATTAAATGATATGAAAAACACTTCGAAACTCATTAAAATCATGTCTCCCGGTCAGAAGAAGAAATGATGACAAAAAGGGCTAAAAAACTATTACAAAAGTGGTGACTTCTTACAAAAGTGCTAAAAATTCTTACAAAAGTGGAGACCTCTTACAAAAGGGCAAAACAAATTCTTACAAAAGTGGGACATTTTACATTGCTGCAAAATCGAGAAAACGTGCGATTTCCGCTATAATTCCTAATGGGGAGCGCGAAATAGGTTAATAACAAGCCAATGACTTGGAAAAACAGACATTAAAATTTTTCGCCAGTTTTGACAAAGTTCGATTTTCTGATCAAACGATGTCCAATTCGAAACCTCTGGACAGGTATCAAAATGTTATGAAAAACACTTCGAAACTGATTAAAATCATGTTTCCCGGTCAGAAGAAGACATTTTTACAAAAGGGCTAAAAGACTATTACAAAAGTGGGGACCTCTTACAAAAAGGCTAAAATATTCTTACAATAGTGGTGAACTCTTACACAAGGGCTAAACAATTCTTACAAAAGTGGGGGATCTCTCACAGAAGAGCAAAACAAGCCAATGACGAGGAAAAACAGGCATCTAAATTTTTCGCCCGTTTTGACAAAATTCGATTTTCTGATCAAAATTCTCTATGTCCAACTCAAAACTTTTGGACAGGTATTAAATGTTATGAAAAACACTTCGAAACTCATTAAAATCATATCTCCCGGTCTGAGGAAGAAATGTTTACAAAAGGGCTAAAAACTATTACAAAAGTGGTGACCTCTTACAAGAAGGCTAAAAAATTCTTACAAACGTGGGGACATCTTACAAAGGAGCAAAAACATTCTTACAAAAGTGGGGACATTTTACATTGCTGAAAAATAGAGAAAATGGGCGATTTCAGTTATAATTCCTAATGGGGAGTGCGAATCGGGTTAACAACAAGCCAATCACGCGGAAAAACAGACATTTTACATTGCTGAAAAATAGAGAAAACGGGCGATTTCCGTTATAATTCCGAATGGGGAGTGTGAATCGGGTTAACAACAAGCCAATGACGCGGAAAAACAGACAAATTTTTTCGCCAGTTTTGAACAAGTTGGATTATCTTATCAGCATAATCTATGTCCAACTCGAAACCTCTGGACAGGTATCAAATGGTATTAAAAACACTTCGAAACTCATTAAAATCACGTTTCGCGGTCAGAAGTAGAAATCAATACAATAGGGCTAAAAAAAACTGGTACAACAGTGGGGACCTCTTACAAAAGGGCTAAAACATTCTTACAAAGGTGGTGACCTCTTACAAAAGAGCAAAAAAATTCTTACAAAAGTGGGATATTTTACATTGCTGAAAAATCGAGAAAACGGGCGATTTCCTTTATAATTCCTAACTGGGAACGCGAATCGGGTTAAAAACAAGCCAATGACGCGGAAAACAGACATCGTAATTTTTCGCCAGTTTCGACAAAGTTCAATTTTCTTATGAAAATTTTCTATCTCCACCTTGAAACCTCTGGACAGGTATCAAATGTTTTGAAAAACACTTTGAAATCATTAAAATCATGTTTCCCAGTCAGAAAAAAAAAATATTACAGAAGGGCTAAAAAACTATTACAAAAGTAGTAATCTCTTACAAAAGGTCTTAACAAATCTTATAAAAGTGGGGACCTCTTACAAAAGAGCAAAAGAAATCTTACAGAAGTGGGACATTTTACATTGCTGACAAATCAAGAAAACTTGCGATCTCCCTTATAATTCCTAATGGGAAGCGCGAATCTGGTTAAAAACAAGCCAATTACGCGGAAAAACAGACATCGAAATGTTTCGCCAGTTTTGACCAAGTTCGATTTTCTGATCAAAATGGTCTATGTCCAACTCGAAACCTCTGGACAGGTATCAAATGTTATGGAAAAAAAACTTCGAAACTCATCAAAATTATGTTTCCATGCCAGAAGAGGAAACTATTACAAAGGGGCTAAGAAACTATTACAAAAGTGGGGACCTCTTACAAAAGGGCTAAAAAATTCTTACAAAAGTGGTGCCCTCTTACAAAAGGGTTAAAAAATTCTTACAAAAGTGGGGACCCCTTCCAAAAGAGCAAAATATTTCTTACAAAAGTGGGACATTTTACATTGCTGCGAAATCGAGAAAACGGGCGATTTTCGATATAATTCCTAATGGGGAGCGAGAATCAAGTTAAAAACAAGCCAATGACGTGGGAAAACAGACGTCGAAATATTCTCCAGTTTTGACAAAGTTCGATTTTCTGATTAAATTCTCTAAGATAAGATAGATAAGATTTATTCAGCAAATACACCGGAATAAAGGCAGATTGCTACACAGAGAACAACATAAACATAATCATAAAGCACACTAATTCATGTGACATACATAAATCATATTACAGATAAGTCCATCTTGTGAAGGAAGTGCTGGACCATGTTACAAATAACATTGCACAGCACTGGATTATCATTAATCATTATTACTTATTACTTTAAATTCGTCCATTGTATCCATTAGAGGAAAGTCAATTGGTTCGTCGGAAATTGCGCGAAATAATTTTTCTCTCAATGGTGCATAAAGCGGACATTCCATTACGAAATGCCATTCCGATTCCACCTCCCCCATTGTACAAGCTTCGCATATTCTGTGTTCGATAGGATGAGAAGGTTGTAAATGCCTTCCACGTTCGATCCACAATTTATAGTTGCTGATGCGTAATCGCGTAAAATTGTTTCTAGCTGCAATGGAAGAAGTGTGAATGAGATACGGTTCCATTTGATAATCTACTTTGAACAGTCGACAAATCCTAAGTTTATTTTTCCTATTCTCTTATTATCATTGTGTTTATCTTCTTTAAATAATTTAATATGGTCCGATTCAAGTTTGGAGTTTAGAAGATTACTTTTCGTTTGGAAATTTCAGTTTCACTCAAACTGTTAAATCCAAGTCCTTTAAGTTTTTCACTTATTGTCAGGGAGTTTACATTTCTTAACTTCCACAAAAGCATCATTTAGAATGGTACCCGGGGAAGTAGTAAGCAATTTACCGGTATAATTTGCGAATCGTTCCAAAGCATCTAATGTTATTGGATACCGATCTAGCTCCGCGCGCACCGCATGGTTGGAAGAATGCTTACCTACATTTAAGATCAATTTGCAGAACTTGATGTGAGCCCTTACACTCGGTGCAGTATCTCTGTTCCTTATATTCAGCTCCGTCTATTGGTTTAGGTGTTGGACTCCTGATTGCCGGGCGGTGTTATCGTTGGTTCGAATCCCGGCGGGGGATCAGAAACCAACATTCAAAATTCCTCTAAAACATGATTGTGTCATTTGAAAAACATACACAAGCCCGTGCCAGTGTTTGTCTGAGGGTTCGAATCCCGGCGGGGGATCAGAAACCAACATTCAAAATTCCTCTACAACATGATGGTGTCATTTGAAAAACACACACAAGCCCGTGTCAGTCTTCGTCTGAGGCCATCCGTGGCACTTTCGGCGTACTGTAGCCATCGTATTCCACACTTTCATGCTGCTGTTGAAAGGAAGATGAACCAAGTAATCATGAGGACTTCATCTAAAAAGCTAGATTCCAGCGATCGTTTTTAGACAGTGTGCAATGGTCTAGTGGTTTAGGCGTTGGACTCCTGATTGCCAGGCGGTGTTGCCGATGGTTAGAATCCCAGCGAGGGATCAGAAACCAACATTCAAAATTCTAAAACTCTAAAACATGATTGTGTCATTTGAAAAACACACACACACCTGCGCGCGCGCGCGCAAACATTCACACAGAGAAGTTGAAATGAAATGTGTAATGAAACTAACATTTTTTGTCTAATTTTAGCATAAATTCTAATCACGCCCTCCCCCCCCCCCCCCCCAGCCCGCCACTCAAATAAGCACATTTTCTCAATAAAAAGATTGCTGTAAGCGAATCTGAGGAGATGCCCGTGCGCTTCGATCGCCCAATTAATTAAACATTTCGTTTGTCCATATCATTAGCCATATTAGTATTCCACAGTCATGCGTTTCATTGTGCACCTTAATGGTTGTTATCATTTATACTTTCAACAACACTGCCTGCCACTGAAAATAAAGAAATGAACGAAAATATATCAAACTTTTAACATCATTCATTGTCTGCTATTAGCAAAACTGGTAGTACTATTAATATTATCTACATCATCAGTTAGTGGTATAATTTACCGTCAAGATATTCCATTACACCCGTCATCTGTTGTTGTAAGCGGAATAGCTCCCGCTGGAAACCACTAATGTAAAGACCTCCGAATTTTTGATATTTTATGGAAGGGTCATTGTTGCCTGGTTGGGGGTACACATTATGTATATACCGTTGCCCGATAAATGATTCATCATGTCTTTTATCAGAAATGTTCGAATTAATAATTTTTTTTAACAGGCGTCCAGGCCTTCCACCTCTTGTGACTTCGGGTGGTGTCTTGAAGAGATTTGGGCATTATATCAAGAGATCACGGCTTAAATAACCATAAACACGCATCATTTTCATATTTTATTACAAAGAGTAAGTTTGTGGAAGAAAAAAGGCCGCAACAAAACCATTTGAATGTCGCACTCGGGCGGGCGAACGACAGCCGTGTGTGCCTAAATTAGAGTAATGAGCACACCAGTTTCCAACAAAAATATTAACCATTGCTTACTAGCAAACCTGGTGCACAGTTCAGAGTTACGATGGTGGAGAGCTGACGGCTGCTCGTTGTTGCTCGGTGGTTCTCTCCGGGTACTCCGGCTTCCTCCACCCGTAAAACTGTCACCGACATGATATGACCCTGGCTGTTCATGTGTCGTTAAACCCTAATAAATAAATAAATAAGTTCATCAGATGTACGTTGCCAATGACAACTTTTTTGACGGAAATGGAAGAAAATCGATAGCTTCCATCCAGAGGTCACCTCAAACAAGCACACAAAGTTTCAAAACGCTGTGCCCTACAGGATGCGCCAAATGGAAATATTGATGCATAACTGCACGAAGTTCATCGAGAGTCATTGCCAGCGGCAAAGTTTTTTGACAAAAATTGAAAAAATAACTTCCAAGGTAATCCCAAACAAACATACCAAGCTTCAAACATTCTGATCATAAATGTGCGATGTAGAGTGCGCCAAAGGAATATATTGATGCCTGACTAAACTAAGTTCAAAACTCGTTGCCAGCGGCAACATTTTTTTATGGAAATGGAAGAAAATCAATAGCTCCCATTTAGAGGTCACTCCAAACAAGCATGCCAGATTTCAAAGCAATCCGATCATAATAAATGTGCCCTGCAGGGTGTGCCAAAAGGAAATATTGAGATCTGACTAAACTAAATTCTAAGAACATTTTTTGACGGGAATGGAAGAAAATCGATAGCTCCTATCTAGAGCTCACCCCAAACAAGCATACCAAGTTTCAAAGTGAGCTGGTCAAAAATGTGCATTGCAGAGTGTGGAAAATGGAAATGTTGATGCATAACTGCACTATATTCATCGAAGGTCGTTGCCAGCGGCAACATCTTTTGATGGAAATTGAAGAAAATCGACAGCTCAGATCTAGAGGTAACACCAAACAAGCATACAAAGTTTCAAACCGATCTGATCATAAATGTTCCCTGTCGGGCATGCCAAAGGAATATATTGACGCCTGACTAAACTAAGTTCAAAACACGTTGCCAGCGGCAACATTTTTTATGGCAATGGAAGAAAATCAATAGCTCCCATCTAGAGGTCACTCCAAACAAGCATGCCAGATTTCAAAGCAATCTGATGATGAAGGTGCCCTTTAGGGTGTGCCAAAGGGAAATATTGAGGTCTAACTAAACTAATTTCTAAGAACATTGCCAGCTGCAACATTTTTGACGGAAATGAGAGAAAATCGATAGCTACCATCTAGAGCTCACCCCCAACAAGCATACCAAGTTTCAAAGTGATCTGGTCAAACATGTGCTCTGCAGAGTGTGCGAAAGGCAAATATTGATGCATGACTGCACTATGTTCATCAAAGGTCGTTGCCAGCGGCAACAGTTTTTGATGGAAATTGATGAAAATCGATCGCTCCGATCTAGAGGTCACACCAAACACGCATACAGAGTTTCAAACCGATCTGATCATAAATATTCCCTGTAGGGCATGCCAAAGGAATATACTGATGCCTGACTAAACTAAGTTCAAAGGTCGTTGCCAGCGGCAACATTTTTTTATGGAAATAGAAGAAAATCAATAGCTTCCATCTAGAGGTCACTCCAAACAAGCATGCCAGATTTCAAAGCAATCCGATCATAAATGTGTCCTGTAGGGTGTGCCAAATCGAAATCGAAGAATATTGCCAGCGGCAATATTGTTTGACGGAAATGGAAGAAAATCGATAGCTCCCATCTAGAGATCATCCCAAACAAGCATACCAAGTTTCAAAGCGATCTGATCATAAATGCGACCTGTAAGGTCTGCCAAATGAAAATGTGGACATACGTACGTACGTACGTACGTACGTACGTAGTACGTACGTACGTATACCGACGGACGAGAAGTGATGGCAATAGCTCAGCTTGACTTTGTCAAGTTGAGCTAAAATGGACGACGGAAACGCGTATCACCCTAATAACATCCGCTGCGCATGCGCACTAATACCACGTATCACTATGGGGATGACGTCACAACATGGCCGATCACGCGGGTTACCATGGCAAACCAATATGGCGTCACTGGGTCACGTGACTATGATGCCACATGACGTCACATATGAGATCCCCCATGAGATTCCCCAATGAGGCCCGATCCATCGCTCTCCTACTACTTGCAATTCTTGCTACAGGGTTATAATGGTTGGTGTACTAGTTGTAACTAAAACTATGACCAAAGAAACAACCATGTCGATACCATTGAAAAAAAATTGTTTGAAACAGTATGGGTAACCTTTCCGCGGGTTGTCAGTCAGTTGTCCCGTGGCAAAGAGACTGGTGGATGTTGGGGTTATCGGTCTCGAGCTAATGAGTTGTATTGAGGTTTGGTTATTTTCAACTGAATTTCACCATTTGTTCAGTAAATGGTAGACATCCTGTTTTGCATGATTTTCCAACATTAACCTTATTTCATTTCTCGCTATTTCTTCCACACCAACAAGTACTGGTTCATCCTTCATCATGTGCAAACTCGAAGCCATAGCCCTGTGAGATCGTTTCATCTCAGTATATAATTACACAGTAAAGGACTGCCAGAGTCAGACGATTCAAAAATCGACTTGCTTTTCTTCCAATTTCAGTTGAGTACCATTTCTGATAGCACTCCAAACGATGAAAGCTGTCTCACATTTTTGTTGCCATTGGGGTGTTCAGCCTTCTTTTGGTACTATGATACAACACTACGATGGATATAGTGTAAAACAATCTAACAGGGGCTGAAAACTGTCGTTGTATCCGGAAATCTAGTTGTACGCACACATGACAAACAAATCTGTATCTCCAAGAGAGTGTGGATATCTGGTCTCCACTCGCTCCAGGAATTGATATTGTAAACCACTTCCCTGCTGTATTTTTGCTTGGGCATCTGACCCGCCCCCTCCAATCTCCAACATTGCCATTTATATATTTATGGAATCCAGCCCCAAGCCCACACACAAAACATACACACGCACCCTTGGGCTCTAGGATATAAAGATGCCTGAACGAAGCATAATTACTTGATATGCAGCTGCACCGTACAATAGACAACGTGTTACGCTTCGGTGTTGCATTATACAAAACAACGCATTATGCACTGCAAATGAAGCATTATACAACAAGCAACGTATTATGCAACAATGTAGCATTATACAACAACACAACACATTATTCACTGCAAATGAAGCATTTGCATTAAATGATTTTATGTTTAATTGGTAGTGGATGAGGCCATTCTGATGTCTTTTGCACCACGAGGCATCTCGATCACTTTTATAGTAGTCCCTACCGCAGAGCGAAACCAAATTACATCTTAACTTGTGTGGGTTGAGGAGTACAGCATGTTTTTTTCTACAAGGATCTGATTCAGGATCTCATGTGATGTCATGCCGTGGAGCATGATAAGTGTCATGTTCGTTGTCGTGGTGGTCCATGGCGGTCATGTTGTGACGGCATTGACATGGTGTTTTACGTTGATAGGGCACATGTTTCTGGCCGCCGTTTTGTATGATTGAAGGCGCCATCTTGGTTTATATGGTTACATTGTTACTTTGGGACTCACATACGACTAATATAGTGTGTGTGTCAGAATATATCTCTTCATCGGAAACGACCCAACAACGACCATAAATACCAAATGAATCCTAAAACTGTTTATAAGGCTCAGATTCTCCAGTTTAGTAACCCGACACAAATAGATTTTTTGCGTATCATCGACGTGCTGTACGCTGAACACCGAGCGACTGTGCGCCCAGTTGGGGAACTGGGATTAAATGTTTTGTCCAAGCACACATGCATATAATGAGGGTCAGAAGCGAACCCACGACCTTTATGAAGCCCAATGCTCTAACCAAGCCACCGCGCCCCTGAACCATGCAAGCTATGGTCTATATCTTAGGAGCCAAAGGTCATGTGGGTTTTGGTCTGGGTGGTCGAAGTAAAGAAGGCTACGGGGTGGTGTAGAAGCAAGGAGCTACGAATCGTATAACCCAGTAGTGTGGAGACTGAATGTGGACCTTTGTAGACCAATAGACCAATACTGACTGCCGTGGTCCAATGAATACTAATGTGGACCTCTGTGGACTAACATGGACAGTTGAAGTCTGATGTGGACTCACGTGGGCCTCTGTGTTCTAATGTAGATTTTTGGGGGTCGATTTGGGCCTTTGTGGACAGATGTGAACCAGTTCGGACTGATGTGGGCTGATGTCAGTGGTTTTGCAACTGCTTGGAACTATTGGAGTGAAGACAGTGATGATTTGTGGACTACTTGGAACTATCGGGAACCGATTATATTGTTTTTCGTTTGGTGTAGTAGTTATTGTAATAGCTGGTGTAATATATGCAGTGGTTTGTTTAGTCGTTGGTTCAGTTGTAGTGATTAGTGTAGTAGTTTTAATGGTTGCTCTTGTGGTTCTTGGTATCATTGAAGTTGTATCTGTCGCTGCTGAAGTTGTTGATGTTATAGTATTTGGAGTTGTTGTTTTATTGGACGGTGTAGTATATGTGGAGGTTCTTGTAGTGGTTGGTGTAGTAGTTGGAGTGTTTGATACTGTGGTTGTGGTTGGTCCTGGAACAGTTGTAGTGGTTGATATTATTGTAATTTGTGTTTTAGCTGTGTTTTGTGGTGTTGAAGTGATTGGTGTTCGAGCTGTGAGGATTAGTGTCATAGTTATGTTGGTTGCTGTAGTAGCTGTGCTGGCAAGTAAAGCACTGGTTGATGTAATAATTGAAGTGGTTTGTATTGTAGTGGTTAGTGTTGCAGCTGTAGTTGGAGTGATTGAGTTAGTAGTTTCTAGAGCACCAACTAACTAGGAGACGAACCATTATAACTCTATAACAATAACCGCAACAACTACATCTATTACAATTATCGCCCCAATCCTCATTTGCCCCGGGTCATTTCGCCCCACAGACAGAGGTGGGTGGTTTCGCCCCTAAATTTAAATTTTATTTTTGTAATGCAATGTAATTGTTTCCTTTAGTACTTTAGTATTTTTCCCTAAAGAATTTACCGAAGTAAACAATTTTCATAATTTTTACAAAATTGAAAAATTTTACCGTATCTGCATTCACCGATACGTGAAATCAGACAAATAGAGAGGTCTGTCAATGAGATTTGGAATATGAATTAAATAAAAACAGAACTTGCCGTGATATTATGTTTTATTCCTGTTTTACTTATGTATTTGTCTATATTTTTACAGTTTAGTACTCAGAAGCACAACTTTTGACATTTGAGTATAATTTGTACATTTATATAACATCCGGAACAATGCATTACAATTATCAATCTGTCTGTGTCGTTTGTCTTCAGAAGTAGTTCAAGTGGCATTGTGTGCTGAGGTGTACAGTACGTTGATGGTGCACTTGTTTTCAACCATTGCTAACACTGCTCGTGGGGATTTAGTATGTTGGAGCCTGGCACTTGCTCGGTTGTTCTCTCCTGGGACTCCAACTTGCTCCACCCATAAAATTGTCCGTCACGAGGTGACCCTAACTGTCAAAAGTGCTGTTAAAACCCTAATAAATAATTAAATAAATCCTCGTTCCATGTGTTCTATAGTATACCGTCATCAGAGTGAGAATTGCATCCAGCAATTTGACCCAAACCGGTTGCTAATTTAACCCAAATCATCTTATGGCAATTTGATCCAAACCAAACCGCCCCCAGAAAAGGGTCCTACTAAAAACCTGGGTGTACCGAGAGATACCAAGGCGAAAAGAAAAAAAGTAAGTCATGGTTGTTTAAAATTATTATTATTTATTGGTGTTTAAGGTCACATATTTCTGCACAATGGCTAACCATGACCGTGACAGTTTTACGGGTGGAGGAAGCCGGAGTACCCGGAGAGAACCACCGAGCAACGGCGAGCAACAGTCAGCTCCCCAACATACCAACTCCACACAAGCAGGGTTAGCATTGGTTGAAGACAGGTGCACCATCGACGTGCAGTACGCCTTAGTACACAGCGTCACCGTGCCCCCACGTGGGCAATGGGGGTTAACACAACGCGGTTGCCGCAGGTGGGATTCGAACCGAGGACCTCTCGGCTTGCAGCCTGCACCTCTACTAACTGAGCCACCGCGCCCCCGGGTTGTTTAAAAAGGTTTAAATATAATTGCAGACATTTAATTGATTCATTCGAAGCAATATACGTGATATTATTTAATTTATTTGAGAAAATGCACGATATATACATGTAGACCGAGTTGTTTCCGAAAACTACCCCTTGATATATAGAAGGTAGCTTGGTTATTAATGGTCTACGTCTGTGCGTGGATGAAGCACTAAAGTGGTAATTTGATATCTTAAAACAGATCACTGTTATATTTGATAATAATAAACCTCCCATCAGATTTTATCTGGGCCTTGGGTCGGCCAAACTTTTCAGTTCCGGCAGCTCTAAAGTTTGTTTTCTTAATTTTCTTTTATTTATTTATTTATTTATTTATTTATTTATTTATTTATTTATTTATTTATTTATTTATTTTTATTTTTTTATTGTTTTGCCATTGTTGGCTTTATGTTATTAGGATTTTGTGGCGTACTGTGATAAGTATCGCTCGGATGTACACCCAAAGTTGTAGCTTGTATGTAGTATATGTACAGTACATGGGAGAGGATTGCAACAAAATCACCTGTGCAGTGGAATTATCACCCAAAGTATCACTTTCAGATTCTGTACATATGGACAAAAAACACAAGCAATGTTTCAGCCAGTGGAGTCAATGGACCTCCAGGTTTAACCCAGAGGTCCATTGGCTGTCCAGAGCTTAACTTGTGCTTGTCACTCTATGGATGATTTAGTGATGATATACTCTGCACCTACTCTATATATACAGTATACTTTTTAGCCCTTTCGCCTGTGATAACGGCACTAATTTATGGTAATTTGTTGACACTTTTTTGTTTTGAAAGTTTTCATCTTCTTCATGTGACCAGTTTTTTTTACAATTGCCGCCGTTTTATAGAAATGTAGAAAAATTAAGTTAGTATCCTTTTAATCGTCGGTCCTAACCATTGATCAGCCATAAGTGCCGACCATGTCTCTAGTCTTTTGTTTATCGTTGGCGACTGAAAAATTACCACTTCCGAAGTTTCCCATGTCATGATATTGGTCCATAACAATTTTTCTGTAATAACAAAGAAGACAATTGCCGACAGCCACAAAGAAAACTGATTAAGAAGTCACTCTCTGTTTAACAATTCACACTGTTCCTTACTGAGGTGGAGTTGCTTTAAATACCATTACCAGCTACCAACTAAATACCAAAGGAAAGATTTTTTAGGGTATCTATTACTTCAGCACCCATAATTCTTAAATTCTTAAATATGCCATTAAAACCATGCACATACTTCTTAAATCTATTTACGTAATCAGAATACACCACCAGGGGTGCAGTGGCTCAGTAGGTAAAGGTGTAGGCTGCAAGACGAAAGGTCTTCGGTTCGAATTCCACCTGCGGCAACAGCTTTGTGTTCTTGGGCAAGACACCTCACCCCCATTGCCAATGTGGGGGCGCGCTGTGCTGTGTGCTAAGGCATACTGCGTGTTCTTGGTGCACCTGTCCCCGAACAAGGCAAACCTTGCTTGTGTAGTATGCTGGGGAGCTGACAGTTGCTTGCCATTACTAAGTGGTTTTCTCCAGGTACTCTGGCTTCCTCCATCCGTAAAACTGTCGTGGTCATGATTAGCTGTTGTGCAGAAATATGTGTCCTTAAACACCAATAAGTAAATAATAAAAAGAACTCACCACCCCATACCCCTTTCACTCCTGTTTTCATTCACCTTGGTATACCTCGGTTTGCCTCGATGTTTAGTGTGCCCGCCAGAAAAGGAGTGATTTCTTTTTCTAAAATAGCAAAACAAGAAACAGTAATTTTTAACAGGTAGTAACAAAATAAGTTTCATGAAGCGCACAATTTTATGTTAGTTAATAGCTGAAAATACGCAGGGTGATATTTGTAAATCTTATTTTATTACTGTTACAGTGGAGCCCACTTAATTGGATATCTCTCAATTGTATATCCCTGTTAATTGAATATAATTTCCAAACACAAAACCATTTACCATACCCTCAGTACAAATTTGATCTGTTAATTGCATATGGGTTGTAGAGTAAACTCCTGTTAATTGTATGTAAATTTTTGTAATATGTCGAAAAAATTGCTGTGACATGCACCGAATTCCCCTTATTTATCAACCTTTTTGACCTCATAATCCAATACCGACATTTATTCTATTATAGCGTGTTTGACAGAGGTCTATGAGCTCTGTCAAACAAGATATAATAGAATAAATGCTCAGTTTACCTCCTGAACACAAGAAACTGACCAAATCCCTGTTAACTGTATATTCCTGTTAACTGAATAATTTCCACTGGAAAAATGGATATTCAATTAAGAGGATTCTACTGTACCCGGAACTGGTAATGAAAATTGTCGTTTGTCATCAATACTTGATCACGTTTCTGACAAAGCACATTATACTATTCCAGTGCTAGCTGCTTTCCCTGCTTTCCCTGCCGGTATACAAAAATTGTTATAACCAATTATCTATGTATATCTGAAATAATATTACTGTATATCAGAATCCTGTTATGATGTAACCATACGTATATATTTATCATTTTTGTATTTTTGTATATTGGTAAATAAACATATCATATCATATCATATCATAAGCACACAATTTGATGTTAGTTTACCATGATACAGGTGCTTTGCCTGGATATCAAAGTTAGGGACAAGAGTAATATCTAGTTGGGGTGAGCCCGCGGCACAAAGAATATGATGCACAGCATGATCTGAGCCACATAGTAGTGAGATAGGGGCGATGACAAGAGGGAGTGTGCCCTTCTCATCAGTGCAGGGGTCGGGTGAACCACCCCCCCCCCAAAAAAAAATTGAAATTCAAGACAGAAAAACTCAATTACCTGGACTCTGTCTCCATTTGTGTCAATAAAATATAAGTTGCGAATAAGCATAAATATCTAGATATTAAAATGTCTTGTCAGATGCTCATATTATGGGTTAACAGGGGAGAGGGGGCCATGAATGAAATTGGGGAGGCTATGTGCCACCTCCCCCACCCCCGCCTCCATGCCTACAGTGCAGTCACCATGGACAGGTCACTTTCCATGGGTGGGCAATATTTCTGCGGATGCAATGATATTAGATTTCAAACACTGTTTACAGCAATAAACATCAAAAATTTAATTAATGAAGCACAGGGTACAATCCGGTGCTTCATTAATTAAAATTTTATTGATGAGGATTTTCTTTTACCTGAACCTGGAAAAAGCATGCGTGGACATCATTGCCCATGCATGTTCAGAACAACTCCCTATGTTAATATTTGGGCTTCCTTTGGAAGCCCATCTTTTAACTTGGGGAAATATGAGGAAGTTTCTTTAAAAATCTCCTTCAGTCCCACAAGTCAGAATGTTTGCATATTTGGTATACAACATCTCTGGGGGGGGGGGTGGGGGGGGGGTGGGAGGGGGGTGGGGGAGATTCAAGTTTGTTCAAATCTGGTCTGTAGGTTAAAATTTGTGCTCGCTATGGTAGCCCATATTTTAACTTAGTGCAATATGAGGAAAATTTCTTTACTAGATAGATAGATAATACTTTATTTTAAAACATGAGCAATGTACACAAAATAGATATTTCTGAGTTCAAAATTTTAATAAGAGAATTCTTTCTACTCATTTCGTAGGGAGATGACATAGCCAGATTGGCTATCTACCTGTCACCCCCCCCCCCCCCCCCCCCCCCCCCCACACACACACACAAAAACCCAAAAGCAGACAAACATATCTTCCTGCTTCAACACTGCGAATGGACTAAGGGCCAGGGACAGTGCAGCCCAGCGTCTGAGGACACTCCAGGTAATGCCGCTCACCCATGGACTTGGTTGTTCATCACGGTGGATTTATTTGAAGACGAGATAACCATGTGTTATCCAATTGTCTAATAGTCAGATAATTTACTGATCAACTGACTAACCAACCAACTACTTTAACAGGCAACCAATCTTCATATTTTGTTATCTGTTAATTCATTTAGTCATCCATGAAGGTTTTATTCAATTATTTATTGTGTGTTTAAGTCACGTTCAGCATTTATTGCCATGTCCATCTGTCTATTATCTATCTCAAGGATTGACAGTGTATCCTATGGAGATGGATTGCTTAATGTAGAATCATTCTTGGACTCTCTTTATATCGTGTTCTGTTTAAGGCGAGCGCTTCAGGCCTCGTGGGGCCTCTTGTTTATTTATTTATTGAGTTGTAACAACACTTTCGACAGCCAGCAGCTACAAGCTTCTTCTCTCCTTGAACCAAGTCTCTCGTCCAACTGCAGCGAACCTTGTCCCAGACAGGGTGAGCTATTATGATCACTCACCGCCCGTCGTCTGTGAACATGGTGTTTGCGTCTTCTTTTTCAAAACTGCTGAACCGATTTAAGTGAAATTTGAGATGACTGTTTGTTATGACATCGCATTTTGATTTTGTTCAAATTAAGTTGCCCTGCCACTCAGTAGGGCCACACCTAAAAATTATATCTAAATCTTGAAAAATCTTCTCGTGAACCGGTATCGGAGATTTGATATTTGGTGTGCAGCTTCCTTTCGAGGTGTAGAATCCGATTTGTTCAAGAGAAGTTTGTGGGGCTATACTTGCCTTCGTTATTGGAGGGTCAAGAATTTTCGCCCCACCCAAAATTTCTATTTTTCAAACCAAGAAGCTGATTTGAACCAAATTTAAGATGAGGGCTTAATGGGTCATAAGTGCTTAATTTATGCCCAAATTTTTTTTCCTGTCGCCTCATGGCACCGCAGGAGCTATAAACAGAATAAAATTTAAAACACCCACTTCTCCAAAACTACCCGGCACTGAGAATTCTTATTCAGTGTGAAGCTTCTTTGGGACCAACAGAATGGAATGGTCCACAAAAATTGCTGACGGGTCTATCATAGGACTCTTTTGCGGGACTTTGAAAAAATGCTGAGTTAGCATTTTTTAACACTGTGGGTAATGGGGAAAGTATTTAAGACTCACCCAATCCACGGCTCTAAAAGCTTTCAAATTTCACATCTTTAGAAGACTTTTTCACACGTTTATTGAAATCAAATCCCTGGGTCCACATTTGGACTCTCTATGGGAGTCCAAATGTTGAAACTTGTGCTGTATGAGGAATATTCTTTGAAAATCTTCTTCTTCAGACCCACCAATTAGAATCTTTTGATATTTGGTATGCAGCATCATTAGGCGGGTGAGATTCAAGTTTGTTCAAGACAAGTCCATATTTGGGCTAACCAGGGTTTCGCAAATTGCGAGAATGGTCGTTTCTTTCCTGTGACGTTCTCACCAATGCTTGTTACGGAAATCCAATTACCGTTCCCGCAAAAATACAAACATTTTTTCATCAAAAAAAAAATTAATAAAATTAGATTTGTTTTAGCGCTGAAACGATTAAAGGGTTTTCTTGATTAATTAATCGCATGGATTCACCTTGGTTAACCGATTAATCACTTGTCCTAATGGGTAGTTGAATAATTGCCGTACCGTTGATGATTTATAATTAAAACTTTACTCAGCATAATGGATAAAACCGGCCAGCGCCATACACAAAAATGTCCATTCAAATTTTGTCTCAAAACCTTAACTTATGACCCCTCATTGGAACGAGCTCATTAAGCTTGTTCCAATCTGTGTGTGTGTGTGGGGGGGGGGGGGGGTGGGGTGTCATAAGCTATGTTTTTGAGACAAACATTGAAAATTTTTAGTAATTCAAGAATTTCTTGTGCAAGTATCGTCTGCTACCCGCATTTGGTGAAGGGTTGAGAAAGGCCATTTCCAGCTGCTGATACAGAATAATGATCATGCAATTAAACAAGTATGTCAGCACGTAACTGGCATGAGTTACTCTGTCTCATATAAGTGATGCGAGCCAGTGTGACAATGTTTGCTTGTTTTGTAGCAAGTTTGTTCCTTAGTTAACCCATATAATACCATACTTCGAAAGTAACGGCTAACCGATCAATTACTTTTTTTAACGATCAAGCCGTTGAGCATTGTTTAGTCGATTAATCGGTTAACCGTATCAGCTCTAATTAATTTCTATAAACATGATAACTGCAATAGCCTTTGATGTGGTGGATGAACAATCTAACAATCTATGTATTTGAAGATAATTAAGCATAATTCATGTGATTAAGACACGTGTTGAAATGGGTCCCACAAAAAATAAATGGGTCCAGCAAAAAATATATTTGCGAAACCATGGCTCACTGTGGAAGCCCGAATTATAACTTAGTTAAAAATGAGGAATTGTCTTTAAAAATCTTCTTCAGATCCAGCAGTCGGAA
The DNA here is from genome assembly GCA_031216915.1 of Pictodentalium vernedei. NCBI lineage: Eukaryota > Metazoa > Mollusca > Scaphopoda > Dentaliida > Dentaliidae > Pictodentalium > Pictodentalium vernedei. Next base: position 321,350,267 of record CM062297.1, read on the forward strand.
TGTTTTGATATTTGGTTTGCAGCATCCTTAGGGGTGGGATTCAAGTTTGTTTACGCCAAGTCCCTGGGTTCATATTTGGGCTCACTGTGGAAGCCTGAATTCTAACTTACTTCAAAATGAGGAATTTTCTTTTAAAATCTTCTTCTTCAGATCCAGCAGTCGGAATGTTTTAATATTTGGTACCATATGCAGCATCCTTGGGGTGGGTAGGAGGGGGGGGGGTGGAGATTCAAGTTTGTTCAAGCCAGGCCCCTGGGTTCATATTTGGGCTCCCTATGGGAGCCAAAATTGCAACTTAGTTCAATATGAGGAATATTCTTCAAAAATATTCTTCTTCACACCCACCTGTTAGAATGTTTTGATATTTGATATACTGTATCCTTAGGGAGGTGAGATATAAAGCCAAGTCCCTCGCTTCATATTTGGGCTTCCTGTGGGAGCCCAAAGTGTTCCAAAATTTCTATTTTCCGAATTGAGAGGCCGATGTGAAGCAAATTTGATATGATGGGCTTATTGGGTCATAAGTACCTAACTTATGCAAACAAAATATTCCGTCACACTATGAGAACCGCAGGATCTAAATATAGAAAAAGTTTTAAACGCCCATATCTTCAAAACTACACAGCACTGAGAATTTTTATTTTGTGTGAAGCTTCCTTAGGAACAATATAAAGGAATGGTCCAAAACAAATTGCCATCAGTTTTATCATGGGGTACTTTTCCAGGACATTGAAAAATGCTGAGTCATCATTTTTTAACGATGTGAGTAATGGGGAAAACATTAAAGAATCTTCTTCTCCCATACCACTGCTCTAAAGGCTTTCATATTTCGCATGTACCATCTTTGGAAGATTCATTCACATGTTTGTTGAAATCAAATCTCTGGGTTCATATTTGGGCTCTCTATGATTAGATTAGTGCAATATGAGGAATATTTTTTAAAAATCTTCTTCCGATCCACCCTTCAGAATCTTTTGATATTTGGGATGCAGCATCCTTAGAGGGATGAGATTCAAGTTTGTTCACGCGAAGTCTCTGGGTTCATATTTGGGCTCCCTGTGGGAGCTCGAATTATAGCTTAGATTAATAAGAGGAATATTCTTTGAAATCCAGTAGTCAGAATTTTTTGATATTGGTATACAGCATCCTTAGGGAGGTGAGATTCAAGTTTGTTCAAGCCAAGTCCCTGGATTCATATTTGGGCTTCCTGTGGGAGTCCGAATTATAACTTAGTTCAATATGAGGGATATTCTTTAAAAATATTTTTTTTAGATCCACCGGTCGGAATGTTTGAATATTTTGTATAAGCTTTTCTTATGAGGGGCGGGCAGATACAACTTGTTCAAATAAATTCCCTGGGTTGATATTTGGGCCTCCATGTCAGGCTCCCTGGGACCTCTTGTTTACTGGTTGACAACATTGCCTTGGCTCTTCTCTCTACATTTTTCATTGTAAGTTAGTCACTACTTTTATGTAGGCTTCCAAAATGTGTTACTGCATGTCTGTCTGTCTATCCTTTAGAAGAAATGTTTCTCTGCTTTTCATTTGCCCGAGTCGACATTTTAAATAATCTGCAACTATCTTTCACCCTCCAACTTCCCACATACACATACGCAAATCAGGGCTGGGGCGAGTACTTTGGACGGGAGGGTCAATTGTTTTGAACGACCAACAGTCAACTTTACGTCAACAACCGTGTCCGACCAAGAAAAAAGTGACTCGTTCCTGACATATATTTGACTCGTTTTAACGTTAAAAATATTCAATTGAGCAAGTGTTATATCCACGTAAAGCTTAATGTCTTAGCTGTTGGATGACATCAATATCTCTACCACAAATTCAAGAGTTTGGTTTTTCTGCGAGTTTGAATAAGACAGGTCGAAATCTTCCAAGCCCGGAAGTTGCGTACCTCTCTCTTATATACATAATCATGGAAAAATACATAATTTCTAAACAAAAAACGTCTAATACACTATTTTTCATGATCTTTGCACGTATCGAACACTTGTGATAAATATCGCAGTAAATGGTGTAATGCTTCGCCTCGAGGTGGTTAAGAAAAAGCTTTTTCGTTTGATGTCCCATTGAATTACCAAGTGCACAAAAAGCAGAAAAGTGCATGCTTTTTCTCCCAAATTCATTCAGTCATGCACCAACAGACGGCAAACACTGTTTTTGTTGTTGCTGCATTTATATAACGTCACCTCTCTTGAAATAGTTCAACTCACGTTGCAAAAAAAGAAAACATCTTTCCACATACGCGTTTAGACTTTTTAAGAATCTTTTTCTAACACGTGACAAATGGTAAGTGTATCTCTAATTGACATAAAAATCATATATTGAAAACATACTTACGTGTTTGAACACAGGCATCAAAATGAATGATGCATCAGATTTAAGTTGTTGTTTTTTTTCAATTTAATATGTCGCATAACTACCTTTCTTGATACTTTGGATTTCAAGATTGTCTCAACCCCACCGTTAGAGGAAGGGAAAAAATATGATTTTTGTAATCTCCTCGTCGATGCCTTTAATTTGATAGGTCACACGACTACCTTCTTGAAACCTTTGATTTTCTGATAGGCGTGACCCCATGCCACGACGAGAATTGAATATATTATTTTCGTAATCTCCTCGTCGCTACCTTTAATTTGACATGTAACACGACTACCTTCTCGAAACCTTTGATTTTCTGATGAGCGTGACCCCCACCCCTAAGTAAATTGGCAAAATACAATTTTCGTACTCTCCTCGAATAACCTTTCAAAATGATACATCACATGCCTGGCTTTATAAAAAGGAAGACGTTTTTCGGCTCTGGTCGTGACCCCTATAAAGAAAAAGACGTTTTTCGACTCTGGTCATGACCTCACCCCACGACGAGAATTGAAAATATAATTTTCGTAATCTACTCGTCGATACCGTTATTTTGAGAGGTCACACGACTACCTTCTCGAAACTTTTGTTTTTTTGATGGGTGTAACCTCCACCCCCAAATAAAATGGAAGAATACCATTTTCGTACTCTCCTCGGATAACCCTTCAAAATGATACGTCACATGCCTGGCTTTATAAAAAGGAAGACGCTTTTGGCTCTGGTAGTGACTCCTATGAAAAGGAAGACGTTTTTCGACTCTGGTCGTGACCCCACACCACGGCAAGAATTCAAAATATAATTTTCGAAATCTACTCATCGATACCTTTCATTTGAAAGGTCACACGACTACCTTCTCGAAACTTCTGATTTTCTGATGGGCGTGACCCCCGCCCCCAAGTAAAATGGAAAGATGTCATTTTCGTACTCTCCTCGACGAGCCCTTCAAATTGATACCTCACATGCCTGGCTTTATAAAAAGGAAGACGTGTTTCGGCTCTGGTCGTGACCCCACCCCCAGGGCTCGGATTGAAAATATAATTTTCGTAATCTACTCCTCGACACCTTCAGTTTGATAGGTCACACGGCTACCTTCTCGAAACTTTTGATGTGTTTTCGGTTCTGAGTCGTGACCCCCCACCTCCACGGCGAGGATGAAATAATTTTGCCCTCCGATCGATCATTATTCATCTCTTAACTTATATATATTTTCAATCATGATCCATCCTAGATCACCATGAAGCTAATTTTTTTAGACTCGATCGAACCGCTGTCTTTTACCGTAAGAATAGACGTTTGATCGCATATTTTTTCATCGTGCAATTCCATTCATAACACGTTGGAAAAAATTCACCCCAATGGGAAAATCAGTGTTAAATTTGTCAAAAAAGCAGGATTGTCAAACCAGGAATTTTTTGGACATTTTTCGACAAATTCCGTCGAAAGTGGTCCAGAAATACTCGAATTTGAACATTTTCCCGAAAAATCCGAGGTTTTCGAGGAAAAGTTGAATTATTTTTGGAAAAAACCCAACATTTTCCAAGAAAATCAATTTTTTTACCGGAAAAAATTTGAATTTGCCCCAAAATAACTCAATTTTTCTGGGCCACAATTTTTCTGGGCCAGCACGATTGTTGTTGGGCCAGGATCGGCAGTTTACATCTACTTGCGACCATATTTTTTTTGCCTGAACGTTATAATGGATGCCTACGGGAAAATATTTACGTATTCATGTTTGGCTGAAATTAAACAGTTGCAGGAATTCGATTGCATACAATGTTTTTGGAGTAATGGTTGCGGAATGAAATATTTCAATACGTTGGATACTTTGGGGTTTCTTCTTACGCCTTGCACGTTGTCATATTAAATACCAGGTGTCAAAACAATCCCACAGGGTTAATGACTTTCAGTTTTTTTGGGTTTTTTTGTTGTTGTTATTTTGTTAAAGTCATTCATCTATTATATAAATGTCATAGAAATCCATTATGTAACACAAGTTAGATTTTTTTAGTTTGTTCCTATTTTTATTTCTTTCAGAGAGTAAATGAGAGACTGAATACTTTCATTCAGTTTTATTCAATCATCTCGATGTAAATAGGTTTTTCTCATGGCCAAGCAAACACAGATCTCGGTGTACATATGTTTATTTATTTATTTATTTATTTATTTATTTATTTATTTATTTATTTATTTATTTATTTATTTATTTATTTATTGGTGTTTTAGGTCATATACTTATGCACAATGGCTAATCATGACCGTGACAGTTTTACGGGTGGAGGAAGCCGGAGTACCCGGACAGAACCACCGAACAACGACGAGCAGCTGCTAGCTCCCCAACATCGTAACTCCGCATTGCAGCACAGGCAGTGTTAGATTGGTTGAAGACTTGCGTAGAATCGACGGGCAGTACGCTTTAGCACACGGCGTCATCGTGCCCCCATGTGAACAATCGGGGTTAAGTGCCTTGCCCAAGGACACAACGCGGGAGTCCGAATCGGTCGCTCAGACGGTCACCTATCCAATGACTAGCCGGGCTCGACGTTGCTTAAATATGTTCAGTTCATGACATTATAATGTACTAGTTTAAATTGTATGCATGTCTATCAAATTTTATATTTTAAAAAAACTCTTTTCAAAATATAAAAAGTTGATAGATAATCATATAATCTTAAATATTTTGACACCTAAAATACAACTGTCACAGAAAGTTAGACTACAACGCGTGCCATCAAGTTTTTTTCATTTTTTTTTTCTAAAAAGCAGAGAAGTAGAAGCAAGATTCCCTAAAACAAGTTTTGAATAAAATGTTGCAATTTCGCCAGAGTGTCTCCGGGATTGTCTATGGGGAAATCAGTGCTAATAGGCTATGACACTATGGCAAACTAATTTAACACTGAATTGCCATAGACATTTGTTCGCCAGAGAAAATGAGGTTAACATCTTGAACTGAATAAAACTCTTCACAGAAAGAACTGCCAAGCGCGTGTATCAAGAGTTTTCTCTTTTACAATATGTGATTGCTCTCAAATGGTCTTTGCTTGTTCCTCTTTATTCGCTAGCCCAGTATAATTATTCCACTCTTCTTCAATCCTCTGTTAACAACACCTTATCTGCTGACAATGGCTTGTTCATCTCCTATTAATCTTGTGTATTGGATAGCATCCTTGGTGACATTCCACAGTAAATGTAAATCTTGTTAAATTTCAACAAATACTTATGGCGAAATTCTCTCAACTCCAATTCTTCTTGCAAGATAAATACCAAAGACGGATGTTTTAGACAAAATACTTAACCTGGAGGACGATAGCCTAAATGCCTGTGTTGAATATGAATTTGTGTTTCTTCTGACAGATAACTAACAGTTCATAACTTTTTCAGTTCCAAACCGATTGTATTGGTTAAGATATCCCCGTAAATTACTGCTCACAAGCTTTACAATGATGAATATATCCAAATAGAATAAATATGAGCGAAGATATTCGAATAAATATGTGGAAGTACGGATATGGTTGGAGTGCTTTACCCGTTATTCTAAAAAATAATAAATTGTTCTGCTGTTAAATTCATGGCATAAGTCGCGGGGAACTCATTTATTTCAAATATCAAGTTGATCGACCACATTTCATTGACGGAAAATAATATTTCAGGTGTTATTCACCTGTCTATATAACACTCAATGTTAAGTCAGTATTGATTTTTTTTTTTTTTTGATTTGCAAAGCAGTGGTTATTTTCAGCGAAGACGAGCTATATTTAAACCAGTTCCAAGAAAATAGAGTTGTGTTTCGTGACGTTTTATTTCCAGGAAATCGACCCTAACACCTAATATTACAATTCAAAATGCGTTTTGTTTGTCAAATGATGATGACTGTTCAGACAAGTTTTGGATTGCAATTAATTCACCGCTTATAATGGATATTTTACTTGAACCATTTTATGGGTATTTTATTTGATACATTTGTAATACAGGGGCGCCGGAGCCGCCCGGACCACACCGACCGGATATACGAATGGGCAGACTGGGCGGACGCCCAGGGCCCCACATTTGTGAGGCCCTCAACAGTGAAGTTCGCCTTTCGAGGAACATAATTTGGCAATTTGACAGGGAATTTTGTCATATTATGTTCCTCGAAAGACGAACTGCATGCACTGTCATTTTTTGCTTCCCCACATAATCGATGACAACCATTCGAAAAAACAGGGATATGGGTATTATGGTCGGGCGAATGTTTGGGACGTTCCGGCGCCCCTGTAAGAGGACAGGCAGTAATTTCTTTACAGATAGCATTCTTGTATTTGCAAAATCGTATTCGTACAAATAAATAAAATATGATTTGTGTGAATATGAATTTACAACTACGGACTGTCTCTTATTTCGACTTAATAAGCATTCAGAAAAATCAATGTACTGGCGCTGTTGTACCATTTTTAAAAATCAGAGATTGATCCATGGGACAAACAATTGTAACTTGACTGAATATTTACAATAACAAGACGAGAAGGGGGAGATGACAATTTACATCTTTCCTTATACAGAACTGAACAGCCTTTTTCAAGGCTACAAATAGTGAAAAGACATTTTTCTTTCTAAACAAATAAAAGACTCAGAAAGAGAGACATAGTTCCATTACCCATTCTGTGAGTGAATGTTGGTATTAAAAAAATCTGGATACAAATTATTGAATTTAGCTTGACAAAAAATTCAGAATATAAGTTATAAGCCAAAACATGTTCTATTGGTATTGGTCATAGGCATGATGCGGGGGGCACTATAGTACCAAGCAGTTTTAACACTAAGTTTTCCATAGGGTCCATAAGGTTAGTGTTAAATTGTGACTCTTGTAGCCCCAAAGTGTCTGTAACTTATAGCCCCAAAGTGTCTGTAATTTTTGGGGCTATAAGTTTCATGGACCTATCCCTTATAGACCCAAAATGTACGGAGTACATTTTTGGTCTATAAGTTACAGACACTTTGGGGCTATAAGTTACAGACACTTTGGGGCTATAAGTTACAGACACTTTGGGGCTATAAAAATGTTTGGGGCTATAGTGCCCCCCCCCCTAACTACTACACCTGTTTTTTTTTTTTTATCCCCGCATGAAATGTCACTACTGGATCTGATCTTTACCCAGCCACAATGCCATGAACCCTGTCCCTCAAGTCATCGATCTTCGCCCCGGGGAAACTCAAAACAGTCCGATTTGAGTTGTCAGGACACATGCAACATTATCATCCCGGGTATAATCCTGCTTCCTGCTACAACTAACTTTCTCTTATTCTCATTCCCACTTCTTTCTTTAGACCCTACATCACCCATATCATCTGCAACTTGCATCGTCTGAATGACATCCGACCTCTTCTTCCTTTTGATCGCCCTTTTTACCCTACCTGCCGCATCAGAACCACAAACTAACCTCTCATTTCCATTATTCTATCCTTCATCTCCTTCCCCCGGTGCATCACAATCTAAGACACAGAATCTATTTTCTAAGCACGGCTTAGTAGCCTTAAATTCCCTACGCTAGTTCTTACCTCCTGTCTCTACCTTTTCCTGACCGGGCTCTTCCTTCCGAATTTTTCTACTCCTCACTTGCATCCTCCACCTCAAGCGTTCTCCCTCCACGTTTCCTCCATCCCCGCTTCCTTTTTGATTCCGCAACCACCTTCCACCCGCCATCCACCGCAACATCCACCTCACCATCGTAAGTAACTTCCACCGGGGCTACCCTAGCTATACCAGTCTACTCTTCAACTCCGCAATGTCCCGCTAGAACCCAACACACTTCTCTAACAACTATAGGATATCCCTGCAATTCTGGCACACCCCACTACGGTCTATTGGCCGACCTCCCCATACTTTATATTACACTATCTGCACCCTCCCCAACACCACCCCTATATCAACTACACAAGCCTCGGCCTCCCTCACCTGCACACCTAGACTTACCCCCTAACCATTGGACCTTTTGCACCCCTCCACTAGCCATACTTACTGGCGTCTGGACACCAGTTGAACATTTACCAACCATGTTTACAAATGCAACATTAATAAATACCCCAAAACCAAAATCAGCACACACGAAAAGGGGCAACGTAAATTAAATCTTCAAAAGGTACAACTAACGTAATTCAACGTAACACAAAATATATAAACAAAAATCTAAAAAAAACAATATAAATTTCAGAAAATACTTATTCTCAATGTCTGTATCCGAAGCAAGCTTGTTGTGGTGAACAGTACTCACTGTGCAACTTTAACACCCGGACGTGCATCTTTCAAAAATTTTCTTGTACATTTTAAAATAATTTTTTGAAGTGCCGTTTTATTTGCCATAATGTTTTGATTGTGTGCATTCACTTCAGAAGAAGGAATTAACAGAAACAGATTATTGTGTAACCAGAACTCCTACCTCAAAGACTTTCTCTCGGGAGAACCTGCAGTCCTGCACCCGATGGAATATCACTTCATTCCCGTCTCACGCAACAAGACCAAACCAATCGCAGTTGATTCCAAAATGCAAATGACAAGAGATAGGCAGCGCGAAACGTATTTTTTCGCACTGAAGATGCGCCGGGTCGGTGCGGGGTATGCGAAAGGCCCAGACAGGTAGCGCGAGAAAGATTCCGAAAGCTTTTATTGTGCGCCCAAGATGCACAGGGTCGGTGCGGAGTAGTTTAACTCCTTTCGACCCTCACGACAAGCAGACAGACAGAATATAGAGACAGAACAAAAACAGAAGAGGAAGGTGATAAAATTATATTTACAGCTGGATTCTCCGACAGAAATCCTGTCTTCCTGGAGACATAAAATGGTGAGAAATCCATAGAGGTATTCCGCTTAGTCACCTGCGTCGCTGATGAATGCTGAATGAGGACACGATCACTGGTAGATTTGGGAATGTAACACCACTTACCTATTCCCAATTCAACATTGGAAAACCAATTATGGACACATCGTCGGGTGGCCGTTCGCGATTGATTACGATTTGAATCATCGGGGAGGGGGTGGGGGTGGGAGACCCCACAACCCCAACCCTCGAAATTCAACCCTAAGAAGGGGCAGTTGAACAAAAATCTCGTTTATAGACTGATTCTGCTCAAATAAATGGCATTGTAGAGTGGTCTTTGACGATTAAGATTTGACACAAAAGGGATGTACGATATAAATTTGATTAAACGTGAAGTGATTGAGTATTTGGAAGATAACTTGTCCATCCATTTCTATATCCAAAACAATTTATTTATTATTTATTTATTGGTGTTTAAGGTCACATATTTCTGCACAATGGCTAACCATGACCGTGACAGTTTTACGGGTGGAAGCCGGAGTACCCGGAGAGAACCACAGAGCAACGGCGAGCAACTGTCAGCTCCCCAACATACCAACTCCACACAAGCAGGGTTAGCATTGGTTGAAGACAGGTGCACCATCGACGTACAGTATGCCTTAGTACACATCGTCACCGTGCGCCCACGTGGGCAATGGGGGTGAAGTGTCTTGCCCAATTACACAACGCGGTTGCCGCAGGTGGGATTCGAACCGAGGACCTCTCGGCTTGCAGCCTGCACCTCTACCAACTGAGCCACCGCGCCCACGTCCAAAACAATAAGCGTTTACTGTGTATTTTAATTTTTTTTTTGTTGATATTATGGGCTACTTTGCACCAGGTTTTAATTACGACAAATACATGAAAGTCTATGGAGCCAGTACTGCTGAAGACTTTTATCCGTATGAATGGGTGACCAGTTGGAAAAATTGGATGTTGATTACTTACCGGCGTACGGGAACTTTTTAGAGCGAATTAAAAAGGTCTAACATCACAGTTATACCAATGAAAGCCCCTAATTGGCACCTAATTAGAGTTATGGATTTCCTTTCCAAGCAGATTAGAGAGACCTTGATGGCGCTGAACGCCAGTTCACCTATCCACTGGACTGTTCATGTTGATGGGAACTGTGTTCAGCTCACTATAAAGTTCCACCAAAATCCTTCCTCGGGTAGTGCTAGTACCTTTCGCGGGGCTTCCCGCACTGGTCCACGTCCCAGGAAGGGACAGAAGACAGACACCGTGAGTGAACATCCTGAAACGGGTGAAAAGAAGAACAAGCCACGATCATTCAAACGCCGGGACGTCAGGCGATTGGAAGCATGGCTGGAAAAGAGAAGAATTGAGCAGGAGAAACAAGAAAAGGAGAGGGCGACAACCATCAAACCGTCTCCACCACCTTCCCCACCTTCCCCGCCTTCGCCAACCCGTACCTCTTCACTAAAGAGGTCAGAAGGCAGGGAGGATGAAGAGAGGAAGAACGGAAGATGGAAGTCAACCAATCTGGATCTGGATGCTCCAACAGCTCCAGAGAATCCATACTGTCGGAATTCGAAAATGAACACCTAAAGCGAGTCGTAACAACAAAGGATTGATCGGTAGATTTTCTAACGCTCAATGAATTTTATCTTTCCTTCGGATATGCTAAGTTTTTCGGCATGTATCTCGTAATTTTTTTTTTTTATTTTATTTATATTTAATTTAATTTTAATTTATTTTTTACTTATTTATTCCTGCTAGAGCTTTCACCCGAATTCACCGCTTTCTCTCTCTGCGATTCTTAGGAAAATGCCCGAAGATCCGCAGAGAGAGCGGTGAAAGCTTTAGCAGGAATAAATTCAATAATTTCGTTGTATTTGTTTTGAACTTTGATGATCTTTTCTTATAACTACCAGCACAAGGATTTGTTTATAAACTTCTGATATGTATGTATATATATATATATATATATATATACAATAGCATGGCGGGGTTTCGAACCCACGCCGAGAGAGTTTCCTACGGCACCAACCGCCTAGCGAAACTGCACTGAATCACGCACACCACTCGGCCGCCGACAGACCCAATTACGTAATAAAAAAATAATAGCTTAACTTGAAAGTTTCTCAGAGAGAATTCCGTGCGATCGGTACTGATCTCGTACATACTTGGTTATCTAGCATACCTTTTTGGATCTGTCGGTGGCCGAGTGGTGCGCGTGGCTCGGTGCAGTTTCGCTAGGCGGTTGGTGCCGTAGGAAACTCTCTCGGCGTGGGTTCGAACCCCCGCCATGCCATTGTAAACACAACCAGCGTCCTTGATTCTATTAAATTTTGTAGCAAGCGGAAATTTGACGAAGTGAAGTTCTCACTGATTTCCTTGCAGTGCAGAATGTAGAATCGATCAATTACTTGATAAAAAAATAATAGCTTAACAAAAGTTACTGAGAGAGAATTCCGTGTGATCGGTACTGATCTCGTACATACTTGGTTAACTAGAATACCTTTTGGGTCTGTCGGTGGCCGAGTGGTATGCGTGGCTCAGTGCAGTTTCGATAGGCGGTTGGTGCCGTAGGAAACTCTCTCGGCGTGGGTTCGAACCCCCGCCATGCCATTGTAAACACAACCAGCGTCCTTGATTCTATTAAATTTTGTAGCAAGCGGAAATTTGACGAAGTGAAGTTCTCACTGATTTCCTTGCAGTGCAGAATGTAGAATCGATCAATTACTTGATAAAAAAATAATAGCTTAACAAAAGTTACTGAGAGAGAATTCCGTGTGATCGGTACTGATCTCGTACATACTTGGTTAACTAGAATACCTTTTGGGTCTGTCGGTGGCCGAGTGGTATGCGTGGCTCAGTGCAGTTTCGATAGGCGGTTGGTGCCGTAGGAAACTCTCTCGGCGTGGGTTCGAACCCCCGCCATGCCATTGTAAACACAACCTTCGTCCTTGATTTGATATATATATATATATATATATATATATTAAGGTAGCCGTATAGATCTTACAATGACGTTGAGCATACGCGAGTGTCTATATAAACAACTACAAGCCCACAGGAAGCTAGATAGAACACAATGAAGAATAAATATACCCAAACTGGAGGCCGGAGGTGGGGGTGGGATAAAGCCGGTAAATAATTTCGACCGGATCGCGACCTCAGTCCCGTCCCGATCGAAATACTAGTCTACCAGGGGCGAGATAAAAAAAATAGAATAGCTGAATTCGGCATGTAAGCCCAAAGTTAGAAATGTTATTTCTACAAACTTGCACGAAGATGGTCTTATAACCCACTCTCCTGCACATTTATAGAAATAAAATGAGGTAGGGTGGGGAGGGGGGAGGTAGACAACTGGAGGCGGGAAAGGGGGCCTAAATACAGTTGAAACTCAGAGCCGGGCCGACATGAATCCCGAATCCCGGTCATACATAAAAAGACAGAAGCACAAGTGCGAAAGAAATATCCCCAACTGGAAGCGGATGGTGGGAGTAGGGGGCGGGGGGAGAGAAGCGAGAAAGAGGCAGATAACCTCGACCGGACCGCGACCCAGTCGCGACTCGATCGAGATTGTCTATCCACCGAGGATAAGATGGAGAACGAATTTACTGGATGCCCCCCCCCCCCCCCACACACACACACAATATTTCCATAAAGTTGCACGAAAATGGTCTAAATAGACCATTCTCATGCATATCCATAGAAATAAAATGAATATATTATAAACTAGATGGGGGTAGCGGGTATGCCACCAGAGGCGCGGGGGGGGGGGGGGGGGGCAGGCCGACGTGAATCCTGAAACCCGGTTAACACCTAATGGACCGTGGTACAATTACGAATGAAATATCCCCAACTGGAGCCGGAGGGTTGGGGCAGGGGGAGATGCGAGAAAGCAGGGGGATAACTGCGACCAGACCGACAACCAGTTACGATTTTCGATAGAGGGTTCTCTCTCCACCAAGGAAGAGAGATAGAAAAATAATATTGTGAAAAGCGCAAATTATATTCAAAATACAGAACACTATTTCCATAAAGTTGCATGAAAATGATCTTAATAGACCTTTCTCATGCACATCCATGGAAACAGAATGAATATAATATATAACGCGGTTGGGGTAGGGGGTAGGAAACCAGAGGCGATGGGAGGGGAGGGGATAAATATAGTGGAAACTCAGAGCCAAACCGATACGAATCCCGAATCCCGGTTGATGAGTAATTTTAGACTGTCGGACAAGTGAATATATTTCTGTTTAGTAATCTTGCTCCGAGTCAGATAGTTGCCTAGTAGCAAGTACGGGTTTTTCCGGGAAGACTTCACTGAGGTAAAAATCGTTATCAATAATCGGTTGGAGAACACGAAGAAGGTGTCTGAGGTTTCTTGTGTAGAAGGATGATACGTAGCAACGAGTGGGACTCGACCCCCTTTTTATTTATCACTGTATTTGAGAAGTTCATTGCGATCCTTCGAGGTAGCTCTTGACATTTCGTCGGCTGAGTGCTAGAATGTTCTATGTCCCCTAAGGCGTCGATTTCCTTATTGATCAAATTTTGCTTGTATCCAAGAGTGAGAAAATGAGATTTTAGTGTTGATAACTGTTGTTCTCGTCTACTTGGATCGGACTTGATGCGGTGATATCTGAGAGCTTGGCTGTATATCACAGATCTTTTGGTACGATTCGGACAAAAGTTATGGGAATGGAGGTATGCGTATCGGTCTGTGGGTTTTCATTACACTGTGGTGCCCAACTGACCTCCCCGCTTGAACACTTTGACATCTAGAAAATTAATTTCGTTCACTGAATGCTCCGTAGTGAATTTTATGGTAGGATGCACACTTTTGAGTTGGTCATGGAACTTATTGAGCTCATCAAGTCTGTGGTCCCAAATGATGGAGATGTCGTCTAAGAAGCGGGCATATATTCTGGGTTTTAACGAGGTGTTTTTAGAAATTCGTTTTCAAAATCCACCATAAACAAGTTGGTGTATTGAGGAGCCATAGGTGTTCCCATAGCTGTTCCCATTTTCTATAGGAAAGTCTCGCCGTTAAAGGTGAAGTAGTTGTGTTCCAAGATAAACTTCGTAAGCTTAATGATAGCTTCATTACTGATGGTGTCCGTCCTGCGGGTGTTTAACCAACGTTCTAATGCGTCAAGACCTTGCTTGTATGGAATATTGGAATATAATCCCTGAACGTCTAAAGTAGCAAGAATAGTATTGTCCTTAGTATCTCCTTTCCCAGATACTTTGTTGAGAAAGTCCGTCGAGTCCTAAATATAACTGTCTGTCTGTTGAAAGATAGACTTGAATGTTTTATCAATAAATTTGGAATGTTTCTCGGTCATAGCCCGCGTCCTGGTACAATAGGCCTACCGGGGGCGCGTCCCTTGTGGACTTTGGGGAGCATTAGAATATCCCTGGACGTGGTTTATCAATGCGAAGCGGGCTTAATTGGTCTCTGTCGTTTTTCTCCATTGACGCAATTAGTTTTTTTCTAGTTTCTCTTTAAATGTTTCGGTGGGGTCGCCTTGCATTTTCTTATAATATTCAGTATTATGTAGATGGCGGTTTCCTTCAGATACACTCAGAAGTGTTCTGTATCACTGTAGACCCTCCTTTGTTTTATAGTTATGCTTCGATTACTCTTTAGACTCCTAATTGCTTTTTTTCAAGGAGTAGAAAGCTACTTCATAGAAAAAAAATTGTTCCCAAACTCAACCGCACGAAATGGATTACTTACCGAATAATTGCCTTTACTTGCACTTACATGTATCTTATACGCAGCCTGTTCGTTAATGTGTGTGTGTGGGAGGGGGGGGGTATATGTGGAGGCGAGGGTGTGTGGGGGATGAAAGCGTGTGCCTCTGTGTGTGGGGGTTGATGGGTGGAGGGGTGGGCGAGTGGAGGGGAGAACAAATATACGGCCTTGTTTACGTATATATGTACATATGAGAAAGAGGGGAGTGAGAGAGGGGAGAAAGAAAGAAAGAGAGAGAATGGGAGAGAGGGGAGTGGTCATGTAGTTGCCATAATATGCGGACATTACTACCACTTCATCTACATTGCTCGCGTGGGGACACGGTGGCGTTGTGAACTAAGGCGTACTGCACGTCGATGGTGCACTTGTCTTCAACCAATGCTAACCCTGCTTGTGTGGAGTTAGTATGTTGGGGAGCTGACAGTTGCTCGGTGGTTCTCTCCGGGTACTCCGGCTTCCTCCACCCGTAAAACTGTCGCGGTCATGATTAGCCATTGTGCATAAATATGTGACCTTAAACACCAATAAATAAATAACCATTCACGAAACTTGTTATACAAGTGTGCAAGAATGTTCCCAAGACTGGGATTTTTTTTTAGCTGTGATGCATCGTTTGTTAATGGCCACTGGAAGTTTTGTGTTTAATTCTTTGAAGTTGTTTTTGAAAATTTTTGCAATTTCGACATTGCGTCGATTATAAATCAAAGGAAAACAAATAATTTTATTTGACAACCCAGAGTACTCTCTACTGAGTCCGTATAGGAGATAGGTCCTGAGCTTACCAATCCAATAGTTTTCACGCTCAAGTCGTTTGTCTGTTGTGGTTTCATCATTGTCCAAAAACGGAATTTGCTCAATGGGTTGAAAACCGAAAAATGTGACTTAATGTCATGACCCTGGAGGTTAAAGTGGTCTGACACTGCCTTTCCTGAATCTAAACGGATATTTGATAAATGGTTTTGCATTCTGACGCGCAGAGGATTTTTAGTCTGGCCGAGTGAATGAATTAATTCACTTTCTTGACTAAACCTGTTTACGAGGCTTGCTTTTGTTTTATAGGCCCGATATTGATTGGGTCAAAAAAGATTAATGATCGATACCTTTCGGCCATCAAAGTGTGTCACACTCAGACAGGCGACGTCGCAGGTTGTTTCAAAAGAACCACACATGGCGTCACATGTCGGTAGTAAAGCGCGCTGGGAGTATGCATTCTACGGCGACCTACCCACCATTAATCAAAAGGGAATATATAGGGCTAAAACGTGAGGAATAGAGAAATAAATAAAAAAAACTACCCTTCGACCAGAGACTGGGCGTCCAACAGAGCGCCCCCTCAGACGAGCGGCCAGGCAGGTGGCTTCGAGGGAACCACATACGGGGTCGCGTGTCGGAAGTGCAGCGCGCTGCAAAACGTCCATTCTCCCCCACCCTAACCATAAAAAAGAGGATATAAGGCTAAAGAATAAAAAGTAAAATGAGAAATTGTGAAATAGATTATAAAATAAAAATAGAAGAAAAAATACAAAAAAAACGATAATAATATAAGTAAAATATAGTAAACACCTAAATAAATAACTAGGAAATAAATAAATAAATAAATAAATAAATAAATAAATAAATAAAGTTCCGCTCAGTTCCCAAGAAGCAGGCACAAAACAGCCATCGAAAGCCCGGCACGCAGAGGTCCCCGTGCAAATCACATCACTAAGGCATTCTTTGCCCCGATAATGCGGTCTACACCGAAACTCGCGACGCACCGCCCCCCCCCCCCCCCCCCCCCATGGATATGCCCCTCTCGGACATTCATTCATCGCAGAACACCTCCCCCCCTCCAAAAAAATAAAAATAAAAACATGAAAAAAATAAAAAATAAAAAATAAATAATAAATAATAAATAAATAAATAAATAAATAAATAAATAAATAAAACCAAGGTGAGTGCCCAAATATGGCTCAAACATACAAATGTTTATCTGATGCTGCTGCTGCTGCTGCTGCTGAGTAACTTAATCCATAAATTTGCATAAAAAGGAACGAAAGTCCATCTTCATGCAAATTGATGGAACACATATTCACCCCTACGGCACCGAAAATGAAAGTTTTTAAACTGAAAAATCACATTCCCTGACTATATCAAAAATAAAAAGCCGGAGTAATGATAATAATAATAATAATAATTATAATAATAATAATAATAATAATAATAATAATAATAATAATAATAATAATAATAATAATAATAATAATAAAATAAAAAAAATAATATTAAAAAATAAAATAAAAAAATTAAATAAAAAATAAAAGTAAAATAAAAAATAAATAATAAATAAATAAATAAATAAATAAATAAATAAATAAATAAATAAATAAATTTGGAGCAGCACTCCCACCTAACCTCCTCCTAAAACGTACGATCAATTGAAGCAAAGGTTTGACGAGAGAACTGAAGTGGGAATATGTTACCTGTAATTATCTTATGTCAGTTTGTACCCAATGGTTTTAATTTTGAACTGACTAGAATATCTTTAAAACTGCGGTTTTTAGAATATGCAATTAGAGGGCGCGCCTGAATGGGAGATTTTAATCTGAAGTTTAGGTTTTTGAACTCTTCCTTGAACATGCGACCGATTTGAACCAATAGACGATTATATTGAAAAACAAAGGGAAGAAACTGTTTTGTACCTTGATAGCCTGGGAGTTCATTGCGAGCGGTGCCATAGTCTGAAGCTCTTTGATCCAGAATCCCTAGCGTGTTTTGCGAAACTCATTTGTGGATTCCTCATTTTCCTGGGGTGATATTTTCTCGATGAAGAATATTCTAAAGTGTTGCCTAATGTTGTGCCCTGGCGTGCTGAAGTGTTCTGAGACTGGTGTTCCCTTCTCATGGAAAATGTCAGATACATGCTGAGTAGCCCTTATTCTTAACGGACAACTTGTTTCTCCCACATACTGAGAATTATAAAATACAAAATATAAGAGAAATAATATTTTTTGAATCACAGTCAAAATTGTCGCATAGTTTGTATTTATTTTGTGGTCCAATGGCTAAGAAAAAGGTCAGATTCTGTGAAAAAGTAACTTTGTCTACACCGCGTCTTGTCGCCGAGGGCAGCCTTCCCTTCGCATATCATTGGGCGGTTGTGCTCTATCTTGGTCGGTTGGTGGTCAATAAATGTTCCCAAGTTTGTACTTTTTATCTGTTTAACAATTTCCGATTTAATGGAATGCAAGAATCTTTCACTGTATCCTTGTTCCCTGAAAGCCCGGAATCAAATTGAGCAAGCCGAATTAAAATTATTCTTGCTACTCGAGTTTC
Source organism: Pictodentalium vernedei (assembly GCA_031216915.1). NCBI lineage: Eukaryota > Metazoa > Mollusca > Scaphopoda > Dentaliida > Dentaliidae > Pictodentalium > Pictodentalium vernedei. The sequence continues at coordinate 321,368,519 of CM062297.1, forward strand.
TATGGAATCGAATAATCTGCAATTTAAGATGCCCCTGAATGTATGTTTTGGATGGAAAGAATCCTTGTGGAGTAATTGGTGGGAATCAGTTGATTTACAATATGTCCTGTAATCCAAAGATCCTGTGGCGTGAAATTTTTCACTTTTTTAGACGGTGACATTAAGAAAATCAACTGATTGCTCCGAAATGGTTGCTTTCAGCTTGACATTCTGATCGCGACCATTTAAAAAGTCTAAAACAATCTGAAAATCCTTTTTCGAATGTTCCCAAACTAGATAGATATCGTCCAGGTACCTCCAAAATACTGACGGCTTTTTTCGGCTGCTTTGAGCACTGCTTCTTCCCAATCAACCAATAGACGTTAAAGAGAGACTGTAAGTTTTTCCCATAGGCGTGCCTTTAATTTGTTGCTAGATCTGACCATTAAACTCAAAATCATTACCATTTAATCTAATTTCCAACAGCTTAAGTGTTTGCTTGACGGGTCGTTGTGGGTCTGAGAATTTTTCAAAGGCCTTCTTGATTGAATTGAGGCCCGATTCGATGTCGATGTTTGTGTACATTGCATCGACGTCAAGTGCAGCCAAAAAAGCATTTTTTGAGTTTTTGGGATTAGGCATTTTAGCCAAAAAGCCTTCAGTGTTTTTTAGATAACTGGCACAGCGGTTTGCGATGGGTTTAAGATTGTGATATATGTATTGTGCAATATGATACGATTCTCACCCACAATCTGATGGCTTATGCGTTTTCCGAAGAATATAAAAAGTCCGAGGTTTAACCTTAGCCCGAGAAGGTGCCAAAAATTCGACTGTTTCAATTAAATTTTTGTGAGATTACTTATTTCCTTGAAGAAGTAACTTTGCTTACAGAGGATTTTGCTGCAAGGGCTCGCCTTTCCATTGCCAACAACTAGTCGATTGTGCTTCATTTTAACGGGTTGCTTAGGGTGGTACGCCGCGAAGTCAGTATTTTTTATTTGTTTGAGAGTTTCCGATTTAATATCACGCAAAAATCTGTCACTGTACCCTCTTTCCCGTAGGGCACTGAATAGCGTGGAGCATGCAGAGTTAAAATTATTTTTACTGCTCGAATGTTTATGGAATCGGATAATCTGCGACTTGATAATACCTCTGAAAGTATGTTTTGGGTTGAACGATTTTTTGTGAAGTAGCTGGTGGGAGTCTGTGGGTTTAAAAAACGTCCTATAATCCAAGCAACCTGTGGATTGGAATCTTTTACCCTTGTAAATAGTAACGTCCAAAAAATCAACTGATGGCTCCGAAATGGTAGTCTTCAGCTTGATGTTTTGGTCGCGACTAATCAAAAAATCAACAAGTTTCTGAAAATCGCTTCTCGAGTGCTCCCACACCAAGTAAATATCGCCAAGATACCTGAGAAAAACTGATGGTTTCTTGTGTTCAGCGTCCAGAGCTCTTTCTTCCCATACAGACATAAAAATGGAGGCAAACGACGGACTGTATGTTTTCCCCATGTGGGTACCTTTGATTTGTTGATAATATTGACCGTCAAACTCAAAGTCATTGCCGTTTAGACTGATTTCCAGCAGTTGTAGTATTTGTTTATCCGACCGCTTTGGGTTTGGGAATTTCTCAAAGACCTTTTGGATTGATTAAAGGCTCGATTTGATGTCTATATTTGTATACATGGCATCGACGTCCAGCGTCGCCAAAAATGCATCTTTTGAAATTTTGAGATCTGAAATCTTAGTGAATAAGCCCTCGGTGTTTTTTAGATAGCTTGCGCAGTGGATTGCTGCAGGTTTCCAAAAATTATCTATATACTGTGCATTGCACACAGTCTGAAATAATCGGCCTGCCTTTGGGCATGCGCGGACTAGTCAAGCTGTCTATCGGTTTGTGCGTCTTTGGCAAAATATAAAAAGTTCTAGATTTTACCACAAATCGCGAAGCTGCCAAATATTCGAGTTGTTTCTGAGAGAAGTAATCTTTCTCCAAGAGGTCTCTTAACTTTTTACCCAATTTTGAAATATTATCCGGCCAGATGGGTGTCTATTTTCTTATAGTGCTCGGTTTTACAGAGCTGTCGTATTACTTGTGGACATAATCTATTCGGTCCATAATTACCGTTTCTGAAGATTTGTCAGCTGGTTTGATGACAATGTTTTGATTGCCGCGCAAAGACGCCAGTGCCTTGCGTGAGGCTCGCGAAAGATTTTGCTTGTCGCTTAGAATTTCCATGTCGCTGACTTGTTGGGCTAGTTTCTTATAAGATATATCAATTTCCGGATCAATTTGTTTAGCGGAAGGGATACGTCCAGTGCGGTTTGTGAACGGCTGCTTTACGCCAGAATTTTCGCCAAAATAATCAATCGGACTAATCTGTTGGTAAGATGGAAAGCATGTATTTCTAGATTGGAGATCCTTTTTACTTTGGTAAAAATCATCGAGCGATATTCCCTTTTCAGTATACATTTTCGACAATTGCTGGTCTAACTAATTCAGCTGTGGCGTTTTTTCTTTCTTTTATGGGTTAAGTACAAACGTTAATCCGCGGTAAGGAGAGATTTTTCAGTGTGCGGGAGAGAAAGAAAGTGAATTAGATTAACAATATTAGTACCTAAACCCAAATCTACAGGGCTGGCTAAAGATACCCTACCCGCATTTAGTTTAAATCAAGATGGGAAAGCCAATGTTCATAGAGATTATTTGCGGTGGTTTCGTTCCAATGAAGTTTGTCCTCAACAACGGTAAATTCCGAATCAGAAGAATTTTAAACTCCGTATCTTCTCTGATAAAGAGTCCCACACGAGTGTTTTTTTACGAGAGGGTGATAGCCTTCCAATTTATAGGATGTATTAGGGGGAATTTGGAAAGTCTCAGTTTGACCTGTAGCATCAAACATGTCTTGTTCTCCTTGAAGGTTAAAAAGCAGTTCATGCAGCGGGTCCCAAAAGGAATTCAGACTTTAACAGTTAATATGAAACAGGGAAAATGATTTGTGGATATTCTCAAATGCTGATAGGAGTTTATCGGGCTGGTATTATTTACAGCTTGTTTCAATATTATTATATGGAGAGTCATCTCTGATGTCTCTGTTCAACGAGGAAGTACTCTTCAAAGTTCGCGCTGTGGATAGAATACCTTTCATTCAGTAACTCAAATGCACATGTGTACTCCAGCATAGATTTTCTCAGGAAATGATAAGGTGATCTTCTGACCCGACACGTTTCTAGATTATGAGAATGGTGTATTTCATTATTTCCGAAACACACCTTCTATCAATGCAGACAAATATGTTTTAGAAAAATGGTCATCAAAAGGCATCACATAAGATGGACAAGTGTACATCCTGATTAAATTAAGGTGTTATATAATTAACAGAATTTTGTTTAATTTGAAATTCCCACCCTGATATTTCTTAAATTCAAATTAAATACACACACATTATACATCAAAATGAAGGCTGAGGTGTGTATTTATTTATTTATTTTTGTTTAAGGTCACATACTTATGCACAATGGCTAATCATGACCGTGGCAGTTTTACGGGTGGAGGAAGCCGGAGTACCCGAGAGAACCACCGAGCAACGACGAGCAGCTGCCAGCTCCCCAACATCGTAACTCCGCACTGCAGCACAGGCACGGTTAGATTGGTTGACGACATGTCCACCATCGACGTGCAGTATGCCGTAGTACACAGTGTCATCGTGCCCCCATGTGGGTAATTAGGGTTAAGTGCCTTGCCCAAGGACACAACGCGGGAGTCCGAATGGATCGCTCAGACAGTCACCCATCCGAGGATTAACCGCGGTCGACGTTGCTTAACTTCAGTGATCTGAAGAGAACCGGTTACCGCAACGCCACCGTGCCCCCTGCTGAGATGTGTAGAACACGAAACACATATGTAATCAACTTATAAATTTGACAGCAGGCACCACTGGTTCCTGAAAGTCTGCTACCGTATTTGTACCAAAACTGATAATATAATAATATTTCGCGAAAACAACTTGTGTGAATTCTGAACACGTCGACTGTAGCTTCAATTCAATTGAATTCAATTGAATTGAATTCAATTCTTTTCACTCATCAACCCGACATGGGTACACGAGGTACAAATAACACATCTACATAAAGATATTGGTGGTTTCATAATTTAGATATAGGCATATAAATGAAACTGTAAATTGTGATAATTAAATTGATTGAAGATAGGAATACGAGTTGTGCATACCAAGACCTCGTATTGTCCCATGTGAGGAAACGGGTGCCCACTGCAATGCTAAAACATTGCAGCAGCCACCCTTTCCCTACCAAGGGACGTCGTGTTACTCTGAGGCTTGAGTTAATCCCCCTCCCATTATTATCGTGAAAGGACGCCTTGGGAGGCGTTATTGAGGTTTAACGGCACTTCATGCCATGCGAGACTCGAAGATATTTTTATATGAATGATCTGTGACAATGCAGAACAAAAATAATGATTCTTGTCTCATTTTAAGACCTCTATCGGTGGAAGACGCAAACAATCAGCTGAGATCCGCGTTTTGTAATCAGAAAATACTACATATTTGTAGATTTTGACATATTTGTTTACTCTCCGCCGGAACCCTGCGAAGTGGAGCAGTGCCTACTCAATGCGGTGCACGCGCTCTGTTTTTGTACTGGTAAAAAATAGGATACAGTCACCAAATGCTTGTGAGGTGTAAACCCTCTCTATAAAATGAACAACATGGATAATCAACGCTCACCTCGGATCTTGAGTTGATAGTCGTGTTGGGGTCACGATTAGCCATTGTGCAAAATATGTGACCTTAAACACCAATAAATAGCATATGTTCTACACAACCTTAGTACATAGCTACCATAAAAAATTTGTAAAAAATCTCATTTTAAGACACTTTTTTCTGCTATCGATGGATGACGTAACAAATCAGCTGAGCTTCGCGTAAATACCAAATATTTGCAAATTTTAGCCGATTTCATTTTTACACATTGTTGCGAAGTTGGCCTACATGGCTTAATCAAGCTCGGAAGAAGAGCTACAGCTCTTCCATGAAGTAAAGAAGTATAAGTCTATTCTGATAGCTTCAATGGAACTCAATTTATTATCAGTTTCTCTTAAAGTTGGAATCATACGAAAATTATAACAAACTAACAGTCAGAGTACAGAAGTACTCTGGTCTGCACTCGGTGAAGGCACCTATGAAAGTTTGATTGATAGGGAAATCATATCCCAGGTAAAAAAGTCCGTGTGTTCAGACAAATTGTCTCTGGGCTCTCGATGAATACTACCTGCAAGAAGAAAGATGGATGCCGCCACTCGTACTGAAAGGTATGAACATTGATTGAACATTTTGTTGCATTGTAAACTTATGCCAGAGATGATGACGGTTAGTCGCGTTATTTGTAAATGATTTTGATTCAATATATAGTAGATAACTTGAAACTGGTATTCGTTATGCTGAACACGACAAGTTCGTAAGGTTACCAAGACTGAACCCAAATCTGGAGCCTGTATTAGAATAACGTCTAGAAGGAACAACAAATTGCCACGGGCTGGTGGGACCTTACAGATCTTCCAGTAATCACAACAACCGGAGTGAGAACTTACGATCGCAGATCGATAGATCTTCACTTAATTCCGCAGCAGACGTATATTTATATTGGTGCCGTGGCTGCAGATTTTGCAAATCAGTGACGATAACCATGTACCCGTAGTAAACGACGTACCAGTAGCCAGCGACACAACTGAGCTCTTTCCAAGAGCTTGCAGAAGTAACAACCGTACAAAGTAACAGACGGTGCGCAGTGGTGGAGCAAAAACAAAAACGCGTAATAGTAGTAGTGCGCGATAGTACGAATTATGTAGTACTCGTGAAAAGAGCAATAAAACCCCTATTCAAGGAAGGAGAAACATGCAGCGTCCACGGTGGTGGAACAAGTGCGTGAATTGGTGGAACAACTTTCTACAAAGAGCCAACAAAAACTGAGCAAGATGTTGTTAAATTGATTAGTGGGAAGTTTATTGACATTAACAGTTAGTGGAAGTAGAATAAACCGAAATAATGCCATCTTTACAAAAGTAAAAGAAATTTATATGGTTAGCAGTGAATGGACAACAATGTATGTGGCCGAGGTATCCCGTTCATACATTACATGAAAAGAGTTGACAATAATGTACGATTTGTGAATCATTATTATCAAGATCTTGATACATGTTTTATGAGAATATTTGTCCAAAACAAGAACGATACTGGAAACAATATTTGTTTAATCTTGCGCTACATTTGATACTAGTGGATATGTACCAAGAGGTCAGGTTCATAAATAGAGGATATGGAATGAGTGTTTTTCTCATATAATATTTATGAAACGAGTCTTAGAATTTTCCGTTTTGGCGAGCTTCTGGCGAGCCCAAAAGGAAAATTCGGACGAGTTTCATAAATATTATATGAGAAAAATACTCATTTCATATTCTATTTATCATATTACACACACACGCACAAATTAGCCACTTAGTATGTCTTTTTAACCCATCACCTAACTTGAGTTGCAGACGGCACTTGGAAAAAAACATCCTCGTATAACTAAAAATTTTCATTTTTGCTTCCAAAACATAGGTTATGACCCCTCATTGGAACGAGCTCGTCGAGCTCGTTCCAATGAGGAGTCATAACCTATGTTTTGGAAGCAAAAAGTGAAAATATAAAAAAAATATAACAAAAAATGAATGACGTTTTTCTTGTAGGTAAAATATTAATACAATATAACCCACCTAAATAGCATAGATAATGTAAATTCTCCCTACTGAAATTATGCAAATGTGACCCAGTTGTATTTTGTTTAGCCAATCAAATTGTCCAGTTTTGAAACTGACCAGTGAAAGCTCCCAACTCAAATTATGCAAATTATGAAAATGTGGCCCAGTTGTATTTTGTTCAGCCAATCAAATTGTCTAGTTTTGAAATTGACCAATGAAATTGATGGAAGGCTTTATTTATCACTGATTAATATGAAAACAAAATATCAAATGTTTTAAAGTAAACAAAACGGACAAGTCATATGATAAATAATCGTTTCGAACGAGTAAAAGGGGACATGGACGATTATCGCAAGTTAAAAAGCGACATAAGCAGATTTCGTAGGTGAAGGAATGAGTTTCTTGTTTGGAACCGTCACTGAATCTGATTTGAAAGGAATGAAGGAAAATTTAAGACGATTGTCTGTAAATCACGCAATGATGTAACATGTGCAGAAACTAAGTTTAAGTTTAATTAAATTAACGTATCGCGCCGTACAAGAGAACCGAGAATTTATGGTAAATTTATCGCGTACAGTATCTCATTTGCGTGATCAAGTGGAAATTGTATTGCAGGATCATGAGAGCCGGTTAACCCTTATAGAGCACTTTAAGCATATCTTTCATCAACTTGAGACAATGTTAAATCAAGTTGAACTAATGTTAATAACAGCAGAAAAGTATATGGATGATCTGCAAGAGCAAATGGATGTGCTTGTGGATGAGAAAGTATCTACCAGAGTCGTCAGTCCTACCTTGTTGACGTCAGTATTGACGAGCATTCAGAATAGGATAGACGATCATACCCAACTTCCGTTGGAAATTCAGAAGGAGTTATGGCAATAGTATCAATTTGTTGACAACTGCGACAGTCTTCGTCGATGATAAATTAGTAATTCTAGTGAAAGTTCCGTTGTTTAACACAAATTTTCAGTTTGAAATTTTTTAAAGTGCAATCTCTGCCCATTCCATTTATACATATGCGTCGAAAAGCATCAACAACTACAAATAAATTGGTAGCAATTTATCGGTTAGAAGCCGAACATTACTTACGGACAAACAAAGAACGCGTTATATATCAGAATTAGGTCATGATGTGTAGATGGTAAGAAATTGTTCTGCGCCTTAAGAGGAGCAGTGAGAACGATACAAACCACGTCTAGTTGTTTATTAGCCCTATTTCTTAATATGAGATCTGAGATAAAGAAATTATGTGCAACCGATGTGAAACTAAATATGGATTTACCTTTTGCGACACGTATTGAGGAGGGACTTTGGTATATCACTACTGGCGTACCATTACGATTCTCGATTACGTGTCCAAGACGTAAGAATCCGAAACCACGCCAAATCATGCCACCGATCGGCATATTGGAATTGAATCCCTTGTGTATTGCGACTAGCGGCCAACTATTGTTGAATAGTTATTTTCACCGCCGAGATAACATTACGTATCGTCTAGTATCCAAAACAATATTGCCTAATTTCTCGTTGACTCAACGGCAAATTTGGCAACCTGTATCTGACAGAGTAAACATGACGACCTTTGAGATTCCGCAGTCAATACAATACCTGGATGAATTAAGAATGGACGACCGATTACAAGAATTAGACAAGATGCAGTTAGCCCCGGTAGAACCATTTGAGGCACCGGAGTGGGCATATTTTGTGGGATGCATGTTTTTGATTTTGGAAATTTACCTATTGATACGATGTCTTAGAGCAAAAGGCCATGTTAAATTACTCCGCGTAATCTTACGGTATAAGAATAAACGGAAGAGAAACACTAATTGTTCTGCTGATGTATGTGAAATGTCTAATGTTACATTTAATGCTGAAGAGAACGGTCCTATCTATACGACTATGGGGCAATCGGCAACTACAATTCCGACGACACCTCCTTCTGATGAAGTGGTGGCAGTTATGCGACAATTAGCGAAAGATCGAGCGACAAAAACAAAAGTGAGACGGGACCAACCTCTAACGCCCTCGTCAATATCTCAACTGTATCCGTCAGTAAACTACAACGTGGGCACGGGAGAGGTGCGCGCGAGCTTACGAGCTCGGACTCCAACACTTTGACAAATCTTAACTTACATTAATAAAAACGTTTTAACGTTGAACAATCTTATTTGTGTTTTCAGTTATTACAATGGATGACTCAAGTAGTAGTGATACAGTAGATACTGATGAAAGTGAAGCAATTGGAACAGAGCATCGTTGTATGGGTCAAACGGATGAGGAAGCAGAGAGCCGAAGGTGTGATCGGGAAGAAATTTCTCTAACTCCCTTTGTAGACACTATGTACCCATTACCCTGGGAATATACTACTTATAAGTATATGAGCAATAGTGGACCTCCGCCTATCGTTTGCCCTCGAACCGGCCGAATACCTTCGGTTATAAATAACGTTGTTCAGCCTAATACTTTTGAACTGAGGTATTTTAAATCCCAGCGTACTTTTCACATTCGACGATTCCTTCGGATGTGTGTACTATGATTTTCAGAACATTTCAGTCACAGCTGAGATAGAAAGAGATATAGTCTATTGGTATTACTCTACTTGCCCATACAACATTATGTTTAAACGTCGATCTCGAGTTTTACATATTTTAAATTGTCCTGATTTAGCACAGGCGGGAATAGGAATTGATTATTCAAGACATTATTGTAGCCACAGAGTATTCTTGAACCGATTAGTTCACGAAAGGTGGTCTGTAAGACGACACCCAGTCCGAACTAATCCATAGGGAAGGTTTCTTGGCTGAAGAGCTCGAAGACGAGCTCGATTTAGATCTAATGGACTCCCGAGACGTAACCAGTATTATTTTTTGTATAAAGTTACCCATCCTGATTTTAATGGTTGCGTTTTTTTAATTTTAGGACGGGACCTAATAGCATTTACCGATCCTAGCTAGTGCCATCTTAAGTGCGAGAGATGTATTTATCAACATTTGTTAAATAGAGGTAGAACTTTGATATCGCTTCCTGATCCTGAAGCCATGAGGATCAATTAACGTCCTAGTGGAAGTATTATTATATTTATATTTGTTTATTAGTTTAATGTGTTTATTGTATTTTTCATGATATGGCGGAAGCAGAAAATAACGATGATAGTCTATTATCACGTCCGGGGGGGGGGGCGTCAACTAAATGCTATTCCAGGAACAATGGCTAGCGATCTCTCAGGTGGTTTGACCAAAGCAGAGGTCGAAGGTATCTTAGGATGCAAGCTCCGTGATGCCAGGGACTTCCCCGAACAAATTAGTCTTTGGGGGTCGACGCTTACTGTGTGTGGCGAACCAATTCCAGATAGAGTAAATGGCCTATGGAACACCGAGTATACCGATTCCATAATCCCCATATGAGTAAGAAATATCTTTTAGAAGAATCCAATTTTTTAGAACTGTATTTTAATCAATGCTACAGTGAGATGTTTTTCTCACCCACACTGGGAACGTCGATAGTATATCGACGGAAAGAAGAAGCCTCTCCATGGGGCGTGCCGACTTTAACACTGTTATATAAGTGGCGACACCCCTGTTGGACATGTTGGACATGATGAGCCTACATCAACCCTCGTCTGAGACTTTCCTTATATCCCGGAACAGAAAACTGATGGATCAGACGACAATTCCGAGAATTCGGGAGCGCCCTAGACGAAGAAAGTGATTAAATCTAGACATTGTACAATGAAATATTTATCTTGGTGGTTCTTCTACTGTCTGTTCCATGACAACCGGCAGACCGTGGAGAAAACCCAACAGAAAGAGGGTCGTGTGCGATTGTCTGTTTGGCGAATAAACCAGGAACTATTTTCATCCTCATTGATTATAAAAAGGCATCCAAAAGTAGGGGATCCGGCAGGGTTTAGATAAGTACTCCCCGGAAACCCTACACCAGACAATCTCAAAACTAGTACGTGTGTGGCTTGACTGTCAAAGAAGGTACTAGAAGCGCATAAACCCACGCGAGCGGGTCAGAGTGGGCAGAAGGTAGCCTAAGAGTTGAGAACGTTGTATACATGTAGTTAGAGAGTTTTATTTGCTTAATTATTATAGTGAGATTATTATATTTACTCATATTTACTCAGTTGTTTCAGTTGTTTTAAGTACACTTGGAAAGGAGGGAAGGAAATACAGAAAATTCAAAGGGAATTTACAAAATGGCATCTCAGGAATTTAGTAACAGACGGCGATCATTATGTCTTCCTCCATTTGCATGTGGTCGAATCCAACCACCGCACCGCAAGATGCCGAGAGTTGTGGATGGTCGGGAAGAAGTGTCAAGTGATGATGACCGACTTTCCAGAGAAGGTGATAAGGTACTGGAATGACCAGTTCTGGACTGGCCGATATTATACGGATGAGATTTCCTGTATACGGCCATTCCGTAGAATCCATCTGCTCGAAGTAACCAAGTTTGTTGCTGCCCCTTTTTAGATTACGTGCAGATAAGCTCTGAACATTGGAATGTTCCTGAAACATTGGAGTGGGAGAGAACTCAACCCCAGTACACTCTGTTACAAAAAGCTCTCGAGAACCATCAAATTCGTTTAAACACAATACAATTTGAACAATGCACTAGTGGCCATTCCGAACATCGCTGTGTTTGTTTGCAGGACATTCACGGGGAAGCGTACGTTTCTGAGTGTCATCGGTGTAAAACGAAAGTCCACCTCATCTGCGGTCAGACATGGGTCGACATGGCATTACCGTCAACAACATGTCCAGCATGTCGCATGGACATGACGAAGGGAGAACGATTAACACCCCACGAGTTTGACCTTGTGCCATTGTAAACTTGGAAAACATACTCTGACGTGAATAGTATATGTTCCTCTGTACCGATGTTGGTATTTATTTTAATAGTTTCAAAGACTCCTGGCATACATACTGGTTATATTCTGCAGGAGGGCACATACTCCTGGAGTCCTAATCACAAGAGGATTGTCAATCATGGTCACTTGAAGTAAAATATTAGTCATTCAGGTATTTGGGATCCTGATCACTTGATTCAAATTGAGATATCTAATGTTGCATGTTTGTGGACAAGAAGTCGTGTAAAGAGTTTAATGGCATGTTGTTGTTGTCCACCCAACCGTATACAATTTTGCTACGGATTTCAAAATAACACGTGCTACCAGAGAATGTCAAATTGAATGGGTGACCGACGATTTTCTTTGCTTTATGTTGTGCTAGAGACCCTGGGTTATTGCGAAAACACGCTAGTTTTTGTCTTCCGACATTATAAAAAATGCCATGATTAACCAAAAATCAGAGGTTGCGTGCCACTGGTTTGCATGAGGCTGGGGTACCTCCAGATGAACTCGCTGCTGAGTTCGGAGTCACTGTGGCCTCTATTTGCAGTCTCATTGGAAGGTATAGGACCACTGGATCTACGGCCGACCGACCACGTTCAGGTGGACCAAGAGTAACGAAACCTGCACAAGATCGACACATCAGGACGTCTCACTTGCGGGATCGCTTCCTTCCGACGACAAGAACAGCAGCAATTACTCCTGGTAGAACTAACAATAGCATCACTGCACAAACTTCTCACAACTGGTCGCTGAACACGGCATCCTAAGTAGGCGTCCATACCACAGACCAATCCTTGACCAACGCCATCGTACCGTCAGAATAGAATGGGTACGTCACCGCGTTCGCTGGACTCAGCAGCGCTGGGACACAGTTCCTTTTAGTGATGAATCATGATTTTGTCTTCGGCGAGCTGATGGTAGGGCAAGAGTGTATCGCCGACGAGGAGAACGGTTTTCTGATGCTAGTGTGCGGGAATGCAACCGTTTCGGCGTGGGTAGTGTAATGGTTTGGGCAGGAACTTCCTTGAACCATCAAACGCAGTTGATCTTCATCGGTAGTAATCTGAATGGACAGTTTATATGGACGAAATTCTTAATGCTGTTTTTACCCCGTGGTTCAACGCTAACGTCGGATTGCAGTTATTACAGCAATACAATGCCCGATGTCACGTGGCGCGTATCTGTCGTGACTTTCTTATGATGCAGAGCACCGAACCTCTTTCCTGGCTCCAACTTTCGCCAGATTTGTCGCCAATCGAGCATCTTTGGGATCAAGTGGACCGTCGGGTACGACTCATGATCTCCAGACGTTAGGCGATTTGCGTAATGTTGTAAGGCAAGAGTGAAACGCAGTACCGCAGGGTGACATCCAGAGACTAATCAGGCCCATGCGCCGTCGATATCTTGCTCTCCAAGAGGCAAACGGTGGACATACACGCTATTGACAGCATGTGTCAACTTTTCATTTCACCACATGTCTGAATTGCAGCGTCCTGACGTGACGCTGGCAACAGTAAGAACATGAAATTATGCAACTTCGTATAGCTACACTCGAAATATGAATTTACAATAATTTGTTTGGGATTAAAGACGATAATACTAAAAAATTGCTCCTCACAGTTTATTATACTTTCTTTTTTGACTCAGTATATGTAAAGACATGGTGTTACGTCAACGCTGATCCACCATGTGTTCCCTCTTCGCAAACTGCTTTCCTTTCTGTGAGACCAAGTCCCTCTGGGTTTTGATCCTCAGTTAGGGAGGAATGTTGCGAGGTTGGCCCACATGGGTTAATCAAGCTCGGAAGAAGAGCTACAGCTCTACCATGAAGTAAAGAAGTATAAATCCTTTTCTGATAGCTTCAATGGGACTCAATTTATTATCCGTTTCTCTTAAAATTGGAATCATATGAAAGCTATAACAAACTAACAGTCAGAGTACGGAAGTACTCTGGTCTGCACTCCGTGAAGGCATCGATGAAAGATTGATAGGTAGGGACATCATATCCCAGACAGAAATCTCCGAAATTGGTAATAGTTGAGCTGTCATATCTGTCAGCACCCCCAGGTCATACACCGGGACACCCAAGGGCATCACATGATGCTGCGAATTACATAATCAACCATGCAATTCCCCCGGTTAACAGAACCCCGGCGGAATATATTTGTGGAACCACATAAGACTGCATGTAGCCTGACCGACAGTCTGTATGGCAGTATAAGAGTCTAAATATGGCGACTGCCATGTCAGGGGAGTCCGCGGACTTTCCCTAAATATTCCGCTGACCTGTAGTCACGTAATCAGGTCTTGCATCAGAAATCTGGTGTATATAAACACCGATTTCTGTGTGTTTAGACAAATTGTCTATTAGGTCCCGATGAATACAAAACTACCTACAAGAAGAAAGATGGATGCCGCCACTGGTACTGAAAGGTATGACCATTGATTGAACATTTTGTGGCATTGTAAACTTTTACCAGAGATGACGACGGTTAGTCGCGTTATTTGTAAATAATTTTGATTCAGTAAATAGTAGATATCTTGAAACTGGTATTCGTCCTGCTGAACACAAGTTCGTGAGGTTACCAAAACTGAACCCAAATCTGGAGCCTGTGTTAGAATAACGCCTGGCAGGAACAAGAAATTGCCTCACTGATCTGCCAATAATCACAACAACCGGAGTCAGAACTTACGGTCGCAGATCGACTTTCACTTAATTTCGCAACAACATCTCCTACAATCGGCAGAAAGTAATAATCTGCTTCGAACGCAAAAAGGCTTGTACACAACTGCAAACATGAACTAGAGAAACCGAATTTACTGCATCCAGTACATTCAAGTCTATGTGAAAGGGGATAAAGTATCAGGAAGAAACTATATAGAAAAAGAAGTTATGGAGGTTTATTTTCAGGAGTAAAATATTTCTAAACAAATCAGAAATGGATTTTCGTTAACAGTATTTACAGATATTCATACAGGAATCAGAACAATTTCATTAAGAAACCAGAAAAGTCATAAATGTGCACAACCTTTAAAGGGTTCGATCAAGGAATCAGAAATTAACATTACTGGCTCTGCCATTTATTCGAATCTTCAAAATTGTATTAGTTGGTATTAAATGGAATTCCTAATCGGTCTGAAAACCAGAAATGTGATTTCCAGCAATTTTGGAAAAATGCACTCAATGATCCCTGGGTAACCTCAGTGACCTTGACCCATATTGTGAACCTCCATCGAGTGTCAACTCATTTGGTGTTGGACCCAGGTCCATACATCATACCATGCTTGAGATATGAGCGTGACCTACTTTCAAAATGTTTGGCCACGCCCACTTTTTGTGAGAAAATGCATGCATGAACTTCGGAAAAGCATTTGGAGGTAAAAAAAATGTGATTTTCAGCAATTCTGGAAAATGCACTCATTGACCCCTGTGTAACCTCAATGACCTTGACCCATATTGTGAACATTTATCGAATGTAGACTCATTTGGTGTTGGTCCCAGGTCAATACATCATGCCATGCTTGAGATATGAGCTTGACCCACTTTCAATATTTTTGGAGGCCCACTTTTCGTGAACAAATGCATGTACGAACTTTGGGAAAGTATTTGGAGGTCAAAAAATGTGATTTCCCGCAATTCTGGAAAATGCACTCATTGACCCCTTGGGTGACCTCAGTGACCTTGACCCATATTTTGAACCTCCATCGAGTGTCGACTCATTTGGAGTTGATCCCAGGTCCATGCACCATTCCATGCTTGAGATATGAGCGCGACCCACTTTCAAAAATGTTGGCCACGCCCACTTTTTTCGTGTAAAATTGCATGTATGATCTTCCGGGAATGCATTATGGAGTCAAAAAATGTGAGTTCCGGCAATTTTGAAAATGAACTCAATGACCCCTGAGTGACCTCAGTGACCTTGACCCACATTTTGAATCTCCATCGAGTTCGACTCACTTGATGTTGGTCCATGGTCCTTACGTCATACCATGCTAGAGATATGGGCATGACCCACTTTCAAAACACCCCCTACGGACACACCTAAAGCTCCAGGAATCTGAAAAACATAGATGGCCGAGAACTTCCGACTGTCTATCAGTATGCCAAAAAATAAGCAGATAGGCAAATTCGTTTTCGAGTTATCGTGCGGACAAGGAAGAACATAGAAGAGAGAAGACAGGAGAAGAAGTAGAAGAAACCGTACAAAAACAATAGTCTGTGTGTTTCACGCAGAATAAACAAATAAACTTGGGGCAAAAAGGGGCATTTGGGAGAATATATTTTAGATAGTTTATCGCGACATCCTTGGATAGAAATAGGTACAGTAGTGTTGTACTGTATTCACTTTACAACTGTAGATTAACCCTTTAACCAACGTAACGGCCACTTTGCATATTTTGAATCTCCGTCGACTGTCGACTCATTTGGTATCGGTCCTTGGTCTATATGTCACACCATGCTTGAGATACGAGCGTGGCCCACCTTCAAAAATTTTGGCCACGCCCACTTTTTATTGTGTAAAAATGTATGTACGAACTTCGGGAAAACATTTTGGAGTCATTGGTTGTGATTTCCAACAACTCCGAAAACTTCACTCATTGACCTCAAAGTGACCTCAGTGACCTTGACCCATATTTTGAATCTCCATTGAGTGTCAACTTATTTGGTGTTGGTCCCACAAATTATCTTGTTTTCAAGAGTGTGCTCAGTGGTAGACAGACACATCATATTTAACTCCTTCAGTTCAGTGAGGGTCATCGAATATCTCGCTATCGCACGACAATGTCCTTCTATAGGGAGCGCGGTGGCTCAGTGGTAGACTGTTGGACTTCTATGCTAGAGGTCTTGAGTTCGATCCCAGTCCAGGACGACCCACGTTGTGTCTTTGGCCAATGCTCTTTATTCCGGTTGCCAACATGGGGGCACAATGACGCCGTGTACTAAGGTGTCCTGCACGTCGATTGTGCACATGTCTTCATCCGCTTTAACCCTGCTTGAGCGGAGCTTGTACATAGTTAGAATACTGAGGAGCTGACATTTGCTCATCGATGTAATCGATGGTTCTCTCTGGGTATTTCGGCTTCCGCCACCCGTAAAACTGCCCTGTCACGATTAGCCATTGTTCATACGTATGTGACCTTACACACCAATAAATAAATCAATAATATCCTCCTACGGATATTACATGCGATATATGCAGCCATGTTGGACTTTTAGAATGCTACCGAATTTTGAGAATAATGAAGCAATTTATTTATTTATTTATTGGTGTTTAAGGTCACATATTTCTGCACAATGGCAAATTATGACCACGACAGTTTTACGGGTGGAGGAAGCCGGAGTACCCGGAGAGAACGACAGGCAACGGTGAGCAACAGTCAGCTCCCCGACATACTAAGTCCACACAAGCAGGGTTAGCATTGGTTGAAGACAGGTGCACCACCAACGTGCAGTATGCATTAGAACACGACGCCACCGTACCCCACTTGAGCAATGGGAGTAAAGTGTCTTGCCTAAGGACACAACGCGGTTGCCGCAGGTGGATTTCGAACCGAGGACCTCTCAGCTTTCAGCCTGCACCTCTACCTACTGAGCCACCGTGTCCCCAAGGAAGCAATTCAAAAGGGCTCTGTTCTTTTGGTGCATTGTTGGTGGAATGTTCTGGATTAACCGAATGGACTGAGTAAATGACTGAGTACTCACACCGTTTATAAAATGGGAACACGGATATTATAATAATCATTAAAACCATTTACTTAATATGACAAGTAAACGACACTTGAACTGGTAGAGTGCTAAATTATTTGTGGCCATTAAAATTTTCTTTCATGTATTTGCCTTGTTACAATTTATGGAAGAGTGCCTATATGCACTCTTCCATAAATTATAGCAAGGCAGAGCCATGTGGACTAAATAATACTAAACACATCCACAGAATATGAAGCTTTCTGTTGGAGTACCTGCTCTTCGGTATAGAGAACCCAATATGGGCTTCCAACACACTACCATTTAAAATAAAATGGGTTAACTAAAACTTTTCATTTTTTGCTCCAAAGATATCTAATGACGAGTTCGACGGGCAAAAAATGAACAATAATAACACTTGAAAGTCGGTTTTGTCAAAAACAGAGTTATGTTTGGAACTTTTGCCGTTCATTGTTGCCCAGATACCCGTGTTCCACTTTCCTGTTGCTTTTTAAAAAATGTTATATCATGCACATAAACTTATCTCTTTATTCAGTCTCTTTAAAAATGCATCAAAACATTCCAAAATGAAAAATGCTTTCAGGTTGGGACATAGATATAAAACGAACTAATAACCGCCAAAATCTATGTAAATTTCTGGATAAAAGCATGGACTTCCATAACACAGATGGAATTTACACATACATGAATAGCTTTTCAATGTGGTCTTTAAGATGTAAATCAGCTGCGTGAAAATTTACAGCCCGTTAACAATTTACAAAGATTTTTTTTTCATAAAAAAGTCAAGGTAATGAATATATTATATCATAGAGAACATAACATTTAAATATCACATAGATGTAGAGGCCCTGCTGTTTAGATAAATATATTTATGACCATTATGTTCATGCTCTGAATATTATATCAGAGTCGAGTTCTTATTTCTAAGGCCATATCTCGGCGAGTCGAAGTAAAATATTTTACTAGTTAATGTGAACATGGTATTGCTCTTTTTTGTAAGGTCTTACAATAATGCATTGGCCGCTCCTTCAGAAACCACGTCCCGTTGGAGACAATTGTTTCCCGAATTTACCCAGGAGCCGGCAAACAGTAAGACTAAACATTAGTTTCTATTGAGACATATGACGAAGTGTTCGTAACCCTTTCAACCTTGGTGGTATCTTCCTTGGCAATTCAATGGCAGCGATTGGAAGAGCCCACATTCATTATTTGGAGTAGATCAATTAACATTTTCAACGTGCAGCCTTAGGGCGGCACATTGAAAATATTGATTGGTCTACATCACACATTCACTACGCAGCCACCCTACTTAATAAAATTATGAAGTATCATGTTCCTGGGCCGGAAAACCGCATCTCGGGTTCAAATGGTTAACCCTTTTAAGTCGAAAGAAATGTTGTTCAAAATGTTTCTGAGCAGATTACCCCAAAAATCTTTAGTCGGTGGGAAAGGTCAGTAATAATTTCATAACACTGTCCTGTTGGGAGTAAAATTAGGTTATCACTCTCACGAACGTAAGAACTATCACGGATGTAGGAACCGGGGGGGGGGGGGCAGTGTCAGCAAATGGGCCCAACTTTAGGGAGAGAGAGAGATAGACAGAAGACAGAGAGAGAGAGAGGCGATTTGGCCAAGACCGTTTTTGCAGTATATTTTACACCATAAAATACCATCAGGAACCTTTTTCTCTTTCTCATGTCAATCTTATTATGCCCCAAGCTCTGTCCATTCGTACGTACGTCCGAACAAACCTTATGCATTATAAATCCGGTATCGGTTGCCGGATTTTGATGTCCTTTGGTATGCTGATAGAACAGCATGGAGGAAATGATATCACAAATCGAGGGTTTTGTCCATACATTCATATCAGAGTTATGACCCTTGAAGGACTTAGAAAAATGGTAAGTTTTGCATCATATCTCTGGCATCAGTTGTCAGATTTTGATTTTCTTTGTATGATGATAGACCGGAATGGGGATGTGATATCACATATCGCGGGTTTTGTCCGTCCGTTCCTATCAGTTAGGGCCCATATTACCCTTGGAAAACTCTATGTACGAACGTTTGAATTACAACTTATTTGTGTGCAGATTTTGATGTCTTTTTATATGGTGAGAGACCACCAAGGGGAGAAGACATCCTCATATTGCGGGTTTCGTCCTTGCATACAAACCAGGGTTGTGGCCCTTGTCACAGTTTTCCATACGAACATTTTGCATTATAAATAAGTCTGGCATACGTTGTTGGATTTTGATGTCCTTTGGTGTAGTGATAGACCATTCTGAGGGAAAGGACATCTGCATATTGAGGGTTACGCCCATGCATAGTTACCACAGTAATCACATTTATTCCCATAGAGACGATGTATTCGACCAGTATTATGATTACAAAAGCGGGCAGAGAATTACGACCGGATCGCGATTGTGTCGCGGTTTAGTCAAAATTCCCTGTTTGCTTTCCTCTCCCCGAACACTGGAATCTAAGTGAAGTGTTGAATCAGAAATGTTAGCAATTCAGTTTCAGATGCTATCTTGGTTTGTTTATCCTGATTTGGTCTTGATTCTGCAGTATTTTATTTCTGAATATCGACCCACTGCTGTGTGTCGTGATCTATAGGAATCTTCGAATCACACATTTTCGATTCGAATTGAATCAAGAATCGAATCAGGTCTATGATTGAAAAATCTAATCGAACCTCGAATCGAATCAGGGGGGTCTTGAAAATGACCGATTGGGACGAGGCGTGTAAATCTGATTTATTTCGACTGTTATGGCTCGAGTCCAGACTGATAAAATATTCCAACCACATTATCAAGGCATGCCTTCGTCGAAGGCATGCCTTGATGATGCCGTTGGAATATTCCCCAGTAAGGATTATAGTTCATGAACGGGAGCCGGAGCGAGAAGTTCCAGTACTGGGCGCGGTACAGGGGTAGCCGCTAGCAACAGTTTATCGTCGACACTGTTTGGGAAATAAAAAACTCTTTCAAAGGATCTGAACCAAACGTTTTCTGAGGCGACGTATTTGACGGATACCCAGCTATGTTCCTGTGAAAAAAATTCGAAAAAAAAGAATCGTGCGACAAATTTCGAATCGAACTGAATAAAACTTGAAATTCAAAACCGAATCGAATCTAAAAGCTTCACAGGGCCCTAGTGACCTAATTGCGATCTGATGGAGAAAGAGACATCATTACACTCTTGCTCCATGTAATCCCCTTCTACAGCAACACTAAACCATGCGGAAAATGAAAATTTGTTCCGCACATATGTGCCGAACGAAAATCGTTGACGGACTATTTTTAAACAGAAGTGAAATTTCACTGGAATTTTCTACAAATCGTGCAACGCAATTACAATTTGAAGTTTTTAGGCCCCCGCACATGGTCCTTTTGGCTAACACGTGCTCTCTTTTTATAATCAATGCTAACTTAAGACGAATAATTGCTTTTTGTCTGATATTTTACCAAAGTTAATAAAATTGATAAATTTGTCCCTTCAGTGTAACAAGGCTTTTAGCACTTCAAAGCCTTCTTGCACTCAAGAGGCGAAATACACCACCACTAGTGCTATTCTGTAGATTATGAGGCCTTAAACATAAAACAAACCAAGAATATGAACTTTTGAGGGCAAAGAAAAAATTACAAAAGTAAAAAATAAAATAAAAAACCGCCCGCCGTCGTGTAATTTTACAAAAAAATGCCCGAGAAACAGAAGAAATCTATTTTAAGGGGCCTAATTTCGTAACTTTTACTTTACCTTATCAGTAATCAGTTGTACATGTTTTCAAAATACCACGGTGTAGTCGAAAGCCTGACGTTTTCCTTTAGATTGCACTTTATAAATATTGATTCAATACATTCAACCGCGCTGAAGTATCAACTGTTTGGCCATATTGAGCAAATGATTAGAGTAAGAACTGGGATAGATGAGAATATGAAACGTGTGTGATCCCAGATATTTCAGGGATCCTGATAGAAATATCGAAATATTTTGTCAAAGCAAAATGATAATTGCATCTCTGGTTTAATCTGATCCCATTAACTGGAATATCTGTTTTTAGTATTATAAAAGAATGTGTTATTATTTATTATCAGGTGACTTCAAAGAGAGAGGGAAGACCAATAACCCAAAGCAACTGATGCTGCTGCTGATTGCCGATCCCACAAAAGTGTCATGATGCTTAACCCTTTACCTAACATGAAAAGCAGACGACACTTGCAAATAAAATTCTTGAAGCACTAATCTTTTTGATGTATTGCGTCAAAAACATAGCTTATGAGCCCCTAATTGGAACGAGCTCGTTGAGCTCGTTCCAATGAGGGGTCATAAGCTATGATATTTGTGACAA
The DNA here is from genome assembly GCA_031216915.1 of Pictodentalium vernedei. Classification (NCBI taxonomy): domain Eukaryota; kingdom Metazoa; phylum Mollusca; class Scaphopoda; order Dentaliida; family Dentaliidae; genus Pictodentalium; species Pictodentalium vernedei. The sequence continues at coordinate 321,390,176 of CM062297.1, forward strand.
AATTGAAAAAGTAATAACAATTGAATGGTGAATTTTGTGAATAGCGCTGGCCAGTTTTGGCCGTTACGTTGGCTAAAAAGTTAATAAATTATAATATACCAAAACTTATTTGGTGGGCGAAAGGTTGTGGATGAGTGCACGTGAAAGGGTTTACAGGCCCAGAAGGTAATGGCTTTTGGTGTGTGCCTTCGGTGAAAGCTTTATTCCTTGGGTTTTTGAAGCCGTTCTCAACAAAACATATTTGGTTGAATAGATTTAACTTTTTCAAGAATATATTGCAATCGCGACACGTTATAAAAGAGTTAGGTTACTTTCGGGCACTGTTTTTCGTTTCTCCAGAAGCATTTTCCTTCAGTTTCTTTGCAACGGTTATTATTTCTCCCTACTGCACGCCGTTGTAGTCAGAACGAAACAAGCAGAATTTTATCTCCAAATTTTCATCAATTATAGTGAGTGTGTTGTCTTCGCGTGTCCAGATGAAAATCTTCGACAGACCGAAAGCTTGGTGAGTTTGTGATGCATTGTTTGGTATTTAATACAGATGAATATTGAACACCAGAGAAACATAATTTACTGCCACCAGTAAATTTAAGTCTGCGTGAAAGGGGTTAAAGAATCAGGAAAATCTATATAGAAAGAGAAATTATGGAGGCTTATTTTCAGGAGTAAATTTTTATTAAACAAATCAGAAATGGATTTTTGTTAACAGTATTTACAGGTATTCATAAAGGAATCAGAACAATTTTTCTAAGAAATCAGAAAAGGTATATATGTGCACACCATTCAAAGAGTTCGATCAAGGAATCAGAAATTGACATGACTAGCTCTGCCATTTATTTAAAGATACATGTATAATTTTCAGAATTGCATTAGTTGTTATAAAATGCAATTCCCAAAGGTTCTGAAAAATATGCACTTAATCACCTGCATTGACCACATTGAGGTGGACACATTTTGAACCTCCAGCAAGTTTCAACTCATTCAGTGTAGATTCCATGTCTATAGGCCATACCAAGCCAAGCCTGAAGTATGAGCGTTAAACACTTTAAAAAAAGTCGGCTCCAACAACTCTGGATCTGCCATATTTGTAGATGATAGCAAATATTCCTATTGCCTAGAAGATGTTAAGCCACACCCAATTTTTTTTACGCAAAAATGCATGTATGAACTTTGGGAATGCATTAAGGGGATTCAAAAATGTGATTCCCATCAATTTTGAAAACTGCACTCAATGACCCCTAGGTGACCTTCGTGACCTTGACCATATTTTGAACCACTATCGAGTGTTGACTCATTTGGTGTTAGTCCCAGGTGCATTCGTCATACAATGCTTGAGATATGAGCATGGCCCACTTTCAAAAAGTTTGGCCACGCCCACTTTTTTACGTAAAAATGTATGTATGGATTTCAGGAATGCTTTTGGGTGTCAAAAATGTGATTTCCTGGATTTTGAAAAAATGCACTGAATGACCGCTAGGTGACCCCTGTGACCTTGACCTATATTTTGAACCTCTATCGAGTGTCGACTCATTTTGGTGTTGGTCCCAGTTCTATGCATCATACCCTGCTTGAGATATGAGCGTGACCCACTTTAAAAAATTTTAACCACACACACTTTTTTTCGTGTAAAAAATGCATGTATGAACTTTGGGAATGCATTAGAGGTAAAAATGAGATTTCCTGCAATTCTGAAAAATGCACTCAATGATCCCTAGGTGACCTCCGTGACTTTGACCCATATTTTGAACCTCCATCGAGTGTCGACTCATTTGGTGTTAGTCCCAGGTCCATTCGCCATACCATGCTTGAGATATGAGCGTGACCCTCTTTCAAAAATGTTGGCCACGCCTACTTTTTTTACGAAAAATGCATGTATGGACTTCAGGAATGCTTTTGGGGGTCAAAAAATGTAATTTCCAGCAATTCTGAAAAATGCACTCAATGACCCCTTGGTGACCTCCGTGACCTTGACCCATATTTTGAACCTCCATTGAGTGTCGACACATTTGGTGTTAGTCCCAGGTCCATTCGCCATACCATGCTTGAGATATGAGCGTGACCCACTTTCAAAACTTTTGGCCACGCCCACTTTTTTACGTAAAAATGCATGTATGGACTTCAGGAATGCTTTAGAGGGTCAAAAAATGCGATTTCCAGAAATTCTGAAAAATGCACTCAATGACCCCTTGGTGACCTCCTTGACCTTGGCCCATAGTTTGAACCTCCATCGAGTGTCGACTCACTTGGTGTTGGTCCCATAGTCACACCACGCCTGGGATATGGGCGTGACGCACTTTCAAAACACCCCCACGGAGACCCCTGATGCCCCAGGAATCTGAAAAACATAGGTGGCCGAGAACATGTAACTGTCCATCAGCGGGCCAAAAATCAACGAGATAGGGCAATTCGTTTTCGAGTTATCTTGCGGACAAAAAAGTGATGAGAAGACAGAAGAAGAAGAAGAAGAAGAAGAAGAAGAAGAAGAAGAAGAAGAAGAAAAAGAAGAAGAAGAAGAAGAAAAAAAAAGAAAAGAAAGAAAAAGAATCCATACAAAAACAATAGTCTGTGTGTTTCACACAGACTAATCAATTTAATCAGGATGTACACTTGTCCTTTTTATCTTTTGAGGACCATTTTTTTTAAATATTTATCTGCATTGATAGAACGTGCGTTTCGGAAATAGTGAAATACACCATTCTCAAAATCCAGAAACATGCCGGGTCAGAAGATCACCATGTACATTTGAGTTATTGAATGAAAGGTATTCCCTTCACAGCGCGAACTTTGAAAGGTACTTCCGCGTTGAACAGAGACATCAAAATGAATGCATCAGATTCGACTTGTTTTTTTTCTGGGTTTTTTTTTTTTTGTTTTTTTTTTATTTTCGTGTGAACTCTTCCCTATTTTTTCAGCAGATAACCCCAATTTTCTCTAAATCTAATGTAACACAGCCACATCATAAGTTTAACAAATCTCATTGATAAGAACAGGTGTTTTATAGTGATAAAGTCCAAACTCGTCCAACTATTTCATGTCATAACACAATGCTGATCATTCCAAATGTTCTTTATCAATGCTCTATGCATCGAGTTAATCCCACCACAACGAACATCGTTGTTTTATTATGGTTTTTCTCACTGTTGGGGAATCTCACCTCAACAAATAATCAATCATTTTTATTTTTTTATTTCAATCACACATGCTCGTACATTCCTTCGTCCCAGTTCAATACATTTTAATTTAATATGTCACGTAACTATCTTCTTCATACTTTCGATTTCAAGATGGCCTCAACCATACTGCCTTGGGAAGGACAAAAAATATGATTTTCGAAATCTTCTCGTCGAGTTCTTCAAAATGATACCTTAAATACATACCTTCGTAAAAAGTAAATTGTTTTTCGGCTCTGGTCACCACTCCACCCCACAGGAAGGACAAAATTATTTTCATAATCTATGCCTCAATACCTTTAATTTGATAGGTCACATGAGTACTTTCTTGAAATATCAAAATGATACATCACATGCCTGGCTTTATAATAAGGAGCATATGGTTTTCGACTCTGGTCGTGACTCCACTCCATGGTGAGGATTGAAAATATCATTTTCGTAATCTGCTCATCGATTCCTTTGATTTAATAGGTCACATGACTACCTTCTTAAAACTTTTGATTTTCAGATGTTCATACCTCCTCTCCCAAATAAAATGGAAAAATGTCATTTCCGTAATCTCCTCGATAAGCTCTTCAAAATGATACATCACATGTCTGGTTTCACGAAAAGGAAAATGTTTGTCGGCTCTGGTCGTGACCCCACACCCCACGATGAGAGGTGAAAATAGCATTTTCGTAATGTACGCCTCAGTACCTTTAATTTGATAGGTCACATGACTACCTTCTAGAAACGTTCGGTTTTTAAAATGGCCATACCCCCACCCCCACGTGAATGGAAAATGTGATTTTCCTTATCTCTCCGACCAGCCCTTCAACGTGATACACCACGTGCCTGGCTTCATGAAAAGGAATATGTTTGTCGACTCTAGTCGTGACCACACCCCACGGTGAGAGTTGAAAATAGCATTTTCGTAATCTACTCCTCAGTACCTTTAATTTGATAGGTCACATGACTACCTTCTGGAAACATTTGACTTTTAAGATGGCCATACCCCCACCCCACGTGAATGGAATATGTCATTTTCGTTATTTCCTCGATGAACCCATCAAAGTGATACATCACGTGCCTGGCTTCATGAAAAGGAATATTTTGTCGGCTCTGGTCGTGATCCCCCCCCCCCCCACCCCCACTGTAAGAGTTGAAAATAGCATTTTTGTAATCTACTCCTCAATACCTTTAATTTGACAGGTGACATGACTACCTTCTTGAAACTTTCGACTTTTAGGAAGGACATACACCCACCCCCACGTGAATGGAAAATGCCATTTTCGTTATCTCCTCGACGAGCCCTTCAAAATGATACATCACAAGCCGAGGTTCATAGAAAGTAAGATGTTTTTCAGGTCTGGTCACCACCCCCCTCCACCCCTCCCACAATGAGGGTTCAAAATATAATTTTCGTAATCTCCTTGAAGAATCCTTCAAAACGATACACCACATGCCTAGCTTTAGAACACATATCATGTTTTTCGGTTCTAGTCGTGACCCCACCCCGCGGCGAGGGTTAAAAATATAATTTTTGTAATCTACTCATCAATACCTTTAAGAAGTTAGGTCACATGACTACTTTCTTACAACTTTCAATTTTTATGACCCCCTCACCCCCAACCCAACGAGAAAATTATTTATTTATTGGGGTTTAAGGTCACATACTTATGTACAATTTATAATCGTGACCGTGACAGATTTACGGATGGAGGAAGCCGGAGTATCGAGAGAGAACCACAGGGCAACGACAAGCAACGGTCAGGTCCTCAACATTCTAACTCTGTTCAAGCTCCTCTCAAGCAGGGTTACAGCGGTTGAAGACATGTGCACCATCACCGTGTAGTATGCCTTAGTACACGGCGCCATCGTGCCCCCCATGCAGGCAACCGGGTTAAAGTGCCTTACCCAAGGACACAACGCGGGTCGTCCCGGACGGGGATCGAACTAGGGACCTCAAGCATAGAAGTCCAACAGTCTACCACTGAGCCACCGTGCTCCCCAACGAGAAAAATGACATTTTCGCAATCTCCTCGAGGAGCCCTTCAAAATGATACCCCATATGCGTGGCTTTATAAAAAGGGAGATGCTTTTCGGCTCTGGTCGTGACACCACCACCACAATGAGGGTTGAACATATACTTTTCATAATCTACTCATCAATACCTTTAATTTGATAGGTAACACGACTACCTTCTTACAACTTTCAATTTTATGACCCCCCCCCCCCCCCGCCTCACACTCACCCCCACAAATGGAAATAGGCACTTTCGTAATCTCTAGAAGCCCTTCAAAATGATAGTTCACATGGCTGGCTTTATAAAAAGGAAGAAGTTTTTCGGCTCTGGTCGTGACCCCACCCCAACAGGAAGGTCAGAAATGTCATTTTCGCAATCTTCTCGACGAGACCTTCAAAATGGTACCTCACATACATACCTTCATAAAAAGTAGGATGTTTTTCAGCTCTGGGTATGCCTCCACCCCGCAGAAATTCACACGTAGCATTCAAATTTTTTTTTCTGGGACACTCGAGAGTGTCTTCCTGGAACACTCAATAAATCTTTTAATTTTTAGCGATCCGTATCATCGATTCCCTAACCTTTTTCCCAGTTACATCTCGAGGACGTCAACAATTCGTAACCAGAAAAATCATTTTTTTTTACAAAAATCGCGTAAACTTTTTACAAAAATGAAATTTCGTGACATGTATCATTGAATCATTGAATCCGCATACCTTTTTAACTATGTCTGTCGAGTGATATGTAAATGCTAAGTCGATTTTTGATTTCGAACACGAGGAGTAATACCTTATCTACGATGGACATCACACTTTTATACACCAAGCACAACTATGTGCAAAGTACTCGGATTCGGGCGGAAAGTAGTCTAAGTCCGAAACTTTTTGGCTGTCCCAGAACTGTCAAGTCTACCCTACTTGTATTCATCGTCAAAACTTAAAAAATTATCAACCAGACCGTAACTATATGCTACTTGGAATTCTACATATTTATTAAGATCGTTTAAAACTAGTTTTTGATTATCTGTGAGTTTAATTATTAAATGAAATTCGTCATCTTTACTAAAAGTGTTTTTTATTCCATCACATTGTACATCGTGTAAAGAAAATTTTAACGTATTCAACGGAATACTATGGAAGTCCATAATGGACATTTGCGTTTCAATGATTTTTTTTTGGAGAAAATAGAATTTTTTTCTGCAAAAAAAAAAAAAAACAAACACAAAAAACTTTTTCTCCCAATTGTTTTTTGTTCTGATATTAAAATTATTATTATTCTGGTATTTTATTAGACGTGGTTGAAAGGAAATTGAACATTCCACTTGCAGTGATTGCCTGTGCGTATGTTGGTGGAATTACCGAGGGACGGGATTTACATATTTCTGACTTAATTAGGCGCTGTTGTTATCAAAACGCTGTGTCGGGTTTGGTTCTGGTAATAATTACTGAGTCGCGACGTTAACGACAGTTTGTTTGTATTTGTATTTGATAGTATTCGACGAATTAGAAATACGAGTAAGGTTGGTTCTGAAAAGGTGTCAACATTCCGAATAAAGGTTTAGAGGAACAGACAGGGTGAATGTTTTGGTGGTTGGCCTTTTTTGCAAGGGGTTATCAGATAATCTTTTCGTTAATGAATTTAAGTTGGGCGCTGTTTTATTGATTGTCTGGTATAGTAGGAAATTCCTCTTGATTTTCTGTATGTGTGGTTGGTAAAGAAGTGTTAGTAGGTGTGTTCCTTGTTTGGCAGTATCCACATGTTACCTAAGCCTGTCTGTCTGTCTTTATGTCCAGACTATATCTAAGTTAAAGACTCTAAACTTGGTGCAGACATTGATCATGCCCACCCTTGCCTGGGTATGTTTTCGGTGACACAAGGTGAAAGTCCACGTGTATTCCATTATCTACCAGGGTGATGGGTTTTGTTTCTTACGGGTTCAGCGCCTGTTCGCTGGGATTAGAATGAAAATCTATCTATGTTGGTAGAAGCCTGATTCACATGAATTACTATTAATCAATCCTACAAGCGCGCCTTTCATAAGTCCATTGAACCTGACAATGCGGCGGCTTTTGTACTGATACTGAGATTGGAAATGGGTTGTTGCTTTTATGTGTAACGTGCTATCAAGAAAATTGCTGTTTAAGAAGGGCCGGGCTTTAAGTAGTTCGATTTACAAGAGGCCGTTAACAGGAGCGGATCCAGAAATTTGATGAAGATGGCCACAAAAGACTACATAATGCGCATTATCATCATTGAAGCCGAGAAGGGGCGATTGAGGGACAGGATAAAAGGAGGCATCCCCAATCACTCGTTCGTAAGTATTGTTTGAGGTGGAGGGGGGGGGGGGGGTGTTAAATTGTCAACAAAACAACGCATATTCCTTCCTTTAGTATTTTCTGCACTTAAGCTGATGCACAATTTGTTGGTTTGTATGTTATACAACTGACATACTATAGTATATGTGCACCGCGATGATTGATGTTTAGCCGCCAATTGCTATCGGCGCTGATAACCTTCGGCTGTTGTATTTGCCGAATCGCATACAATTGGAAAAATGGGTAAGGGGGGGGGGGGGGGCAGATGCACCGCCACCTTGATGGAGTGCCTCTGGTTAATTCCCAATAGATGACTTTGTTCGGAATGTTGACTAGGACCGATGGGTTCTTTCCATGAAGGTTTGCCGTTCTTGTGCGGAGCCAGCGTAAATGTCGACCCTGGCATCTGGCCACTTGTGTATTTTGGCATTTTACTTTCGAGTAACAATTTTTCTCATTTAGTGCAAAGATAATAGCAAGACAAGGACAGCATTCGGCACCCATGCCTGCACCAAGTATCTGTGTGCATGCCAGGCCCCTAATTGATTGAGATATAAATTTGCGAATATTCGCAATACTTTTGGGAATATTCGCAATAACTTTGCGAATATTCGCAATACTTTTGCAAATATTTGCAATAACTTTGCGAATATTCGCAATAATGTCAAGTTCATAAGCCGTACATTTCCACGAATTTGACCAAGAGGGTACTGCCGAATTTGATTCGGGGAGGTGGTTACATAAATGGTGGGATACTGATTACTTGTGCAATACTGAATTGTTGGGATGGATGGGGAATTGCCCGAAACGCAATTTATATCTAGTGTACATCGAGCACGGTACACGGGTTCGATCGATTGCGGGGTTCAGTAGCTCATTGGCTCGCGCATCACACCTCTAATTGATAGGTCGTGAGTTCGGTCCTGACGAGTTATACGTTATTCCTCTCATAAATCCGTTGAATCGGGCGATTTAGTGGGCTGGTTTATGATGCAGAAATTTGAAAGGCTCTTTTTGCAAAAGTTTGGTGTGAAGGTTGATATCGTACATATTGATGTTTAAAAAGTGTCGGGCTTTGGTTAGTTCCATTTCAAAGCCTGTTAACAGGAGTAGATCCAGACATTTTAAACAGGGAAGCGCTGTTACAACCCACTTTGTAAAAAAAGTTGCAAAATGTAATAATTATTACAAAATGCAACTACTTGGACGGGAAAAACGTTGCAATATGTAATAATTATTACAAAATGCAACTACTTGGACGGGGAAAACGTTGCAAAATGTATTAAACATTTTTTTAAAGGGGCACTTTTTTTCAAAGGGGAAATCGAAAACGAATTCGTGTTACTATACAATTATTAAAATAAATTTGTGTCTCTATGATTCTACGACTGTCTTCGGGTATGTTATATGCATTTCTACGTGTATTGAGCGAGTTTCGTATATGTCCGAAATTTTTTTACAAAGTGTGTAGAAACCAGTTTTGAAAAAAAAACAGCTTTTGAAAAAATAAAAAATTTTTTTTTAAAAATTACCAGTTTTGAAAAAAAAAATCACCGTTTTTGAAAAAAAAAACAGCTTTTGAAAATAAATTTACCACTTTTGAAAAACAAATTCTAACCACATTTGAAAAAAAAATTACCACGTTTGAAATAAATTGTCGTTTTTTCAAAACTGGAACTTTTTTTCAAAACTGGTTATTTTTGTTTTCAAAACTGGTTATTTTTTCAAAACTGGAAATTTTTTTTATCAAAAGTGGTTATTTTTTTTTCAAAACTGGAGAAAATTAATGGAAAATAGTTCTTTTTTAGTTTCAAACTTTTTACCAATCTTCAGCCTTCAAAACCGGATGTCGCCTGGTGCCGACTTGAATCTGTCTGACCTGTGCAGGATGCTGGGTGTCGACTATACAGTTGACAGAAGATATCTGCATTGTTTTGTACGACATCGAAGAACCGCCACCTCTTCTAATACTAACTCGTTAAAACAAGCTACTAACTTGTTAAAACAAGTTATTAACTTGCTACTAACTTGTTAAAAAGAGTTATTAACTTGTTTAAACAATTTATTAACTTGTATACAAGTTTACCAAGTTGTTTAAACATGTTAGTAATATGGTTTGATGCCACAGTTTTTATGCTCCACTAGGGATCTGACCAATCTGGGTGCGGAGGCACATTACACAGTATACGCATGCCGCTTATGAACTTTATGTAAGGCAAGGACAGTTGTACTACAACATTGTACCATAACATGGGGTGACTTTGGCTTTGGCCAGTGGAACTAATTCGGTAAGGATATACATGGAAGATATATAATACGCTAATACACTGGGGTACCTGCCAAATTCTCCCATGCACTGTCCGATTTCGGACCACCTTCTGGGACCTATACCTCAGTCGACACGCCTTTACCGGAGACGTGAGAATAACCATGTTCGAAACGCCCGGGGATGGGAATCAAACTCATATCGAGAAACCTACATGTATGATAAATTAAATATTTTGTGACAAACTCCTTGAAGCGGCGTTTGCCGAATGTATGGCGGGTGGTCTACGGCGGGTGATTGACGGGTGTAGGACATGACAAATCAGACATTTATCTTTTCTCCTTCTTGCGTATGTCTGAAGCTACATTCATATATATCGCCACCTTGGATGGGAGGTGTGTCAGCTGAGGTACTTTAGCATTGCAGTTGGAACCCTTTCCCTCTAAGGTGACGATATTATCTGCACACACTAGGCACATTAGTAAGTTATTATATCCCTAGGATAATTAGTGAGTGTCTCATCATTGGTATCAAAAACACCATCTCTCTTTCTCTCTCGTCTCCTCTCGTCCCTCTCTCTCTCTCTCTCCCTCTCTCTCTCTCTCTCTCTCCCGTCATATTTATTTCCTCATAAATTATTGTAAGCAAGAGGTTACGGAACAATTACAAAAGCGCTGTGACCTTCTTGCCATTCTTCTAGTGTACATATGTAATTTTGTTCATTTTGTGGAGACGACGAATAATAAGCTTCTATCTTACAGTCGAATTCACTACCTTGTTCGCATTATTCTTTATATGCTTTCTTGTGTATTTGGAAATACCTATTGTTTAAACTAAAATTTCGACCCAAGTTATGATATGTATTCGCTTGTCGGCTATATAATCCCCAATTCTCGATTCACTCATAAGGGTTGGAGGAAAGCAATATGTCTCTGGAGAACGAGGAGGGCCCAGATGTTGTTTTTTCGAGCTCCCCCCTGCCCCCCCCCCCCCCCTCTCTACTCTGAAGACACCTCATCTTTCAACCCGGCGCGATGACCAGGAAGCTGACAACCCGGAGTCCGAGGTGGATCCCTGGCAGCATTTAAGTGAGTTAAGTGAGGAAAACAGAGAAGCCCTAAGAGAATCCAACGAAATCGTTCAACAAGCTCTAAAAGTATTCAAGAAAAAGGAAGAGAGCGCTGCATGGGCCAGACCTTACAATCCAGAAATTCAAATCACTCCACCAAAGTCACCTTCTGCACCTCCTCCCAAAGAGAAAGAGAAGAGGAAGTCATCCAAAAGACACGGACGGTAAGATATTATCCTCGGCCGTTTCTAGAAGCGGCCAACGTATTTGAAAATGACAGTGGACACTCAGTGGTCACACAGAGAAATCAATGTCTGAGCTAGGACTGTATGTCGACATCCAGGTTTGTGCGTTGTGGGGAGAAATCAAAGGGTTGAGCGGAAACAGTCAAGGATGTAAAGAGAAGTTTGGTGCTTTGTTGGAAACATACGGGAATCGCGAAGATCCCCGGGTTTTTACTGAGAAATTGAAGTATAGATCGTACAAATCAGACATAGACTGACCTTTGAAAAAAATAATATATAGCGTTTCATGGCTAATGGCGTGTATATGTCTAATGGGGGAGGGGGGTGGGGTGGTGCGTAGGATATCTCGGTCCCGGTCAAACTGAATGAGATATTATTCGAAGCCAGTCTACTGCGTACTACTTTGAAATACTCTGCACGGCGGGATAGTTCTGTATCATTTGAATTAATTAAGACAATCACTCGGACAGTAGACAGGCGGTTAGTGCACACGTAAGTACGCGGTCATTTCAACACAGAACAAAACATCTTTCTATATTGATAAAATACAAACTGTCCCTCGGCGAAAAAACATTTCAAAATTTAATTGAGGGCAGGTGGGTGGTGAGTACCCCTAATTCACAATACTGGTGAGCACTCCCCTCTTGTATTGATTTTTCAATCCTGAATCCCTCCTCCCCGCTCCCTCTAGTTAAAACTTGAAATCAGTAGGACTATTTGATATTAACGTTTTAACTTCATTAAAGACTCGAGTATTTTGCACTGACTTGCAGACGACAGATAACCAAAATCAACCGAACCGCCTAAATTTTCTACGAAACCACAATTTGACGAACCTAACAGCCGATTGGTCACGTGACAGGTAACCGCTTGATTCTACAAATTCAGAACCAAACGGGTTAAATTTATCAAAGAAACTGCAAGAAATTATCAATTTCTTCATAAAAAAATATTATCAGAAGAAGTTTCAACTGATAAATATTTATAATTAGGCTTTCAACATGTTGATAGATAAGGTTGAATTTACGACATCTACATTGCGCCATAAATAAGAACGACTTCTAATGGATGCTGGAAACGAAAGGTAATGTAGCTTGGTCAAGTCATAAAATAACTTCAAGTGAAAGCTATCGCCTGCTATACGTGAACAGGCTGATGTTTCTGAATGACCATTTTGTAAATCTATGAAACAAACTTCAATGTTCATGTAATAAAAGCATCATATTTTCATTTTTGAAATAGGAAAATTCACCAGCCCCCCCCCCCCCCCCCCCACACCTAAAATGTGAACATGATATAAGCAGACAAGTGAAGAACAAAGTCAAATAAGTTTTAAGGAAATAAAAAAAAAAAAACGCGCTGTAGATTATTTCTACCTAGTATTTGTAACTTTACAATCTGTGTAAAGAATTTCATTTTGAAAACTTATCGAACAATACCTACCTAACTACATTTACGCATAATTTGTGTATGCTTGAAGTTTTATACACCCCATGTCGTATAGAGCTAGCATGATAAGCAACAGAAATAAAACTTGCCTTTTAAAATCCTGATCAGCAGTTATACAGAATATTTGAAAGGTAAAGAACATTACTTTTTCACAAAACATGATTTGATTCGTTGGACGTGCTCTTGTTAGAAAATAAGAATCACAAACTTTAAAAAGAAGCATCAGCAGTGGAGAAACTGAAGACTTCCTCGGTGTTGGTCTGGTGCAGAATGAACCTTGCTGGTTCTGGACTTATGAGTCGAGTTCGTTGGAATTATGAAAGCATTATGTAAAGGCGTACAGAGTGAACTTAGCCTGGGAAACATTACAACAAAACGTGTGCCTATGGAGATAGACCTAAAACAGGGGTGTATCCTTTCGCCAATACTTTTTGCATTGTACATCAAAGGTTTAGGAGATGAACTCCTGCATAGCGACGAGGGGGTAGCAGTTGGGGACTTGAAGATCCCAGGGCTATTTTTTGCAGACGATATGGTGCTAGTGTCAGAAAGCGAAGATGGGGCTAGCGAAAATACTGGGAATTGTTGGGAAATATGAGAGCAAATGGAAACTCGAACTTAATGAAAGCAAGAGCAAAGTTATACCTGTGGGCCGCAAAGTGGACCCCAGGAAGTTCTGCATTCCGGAAGGTAGCAGCAAACTTCTTAGTGTTGGAGAGACAGGTGACTACGAGTATTTGGGGGTAAATATAAACATCACAGGAAGAGGCATCTACTGAAACCAAACAAATAAATTGATTCTGAAGAGGACGCGAATCCTTAACCAAATGAAACTTATAGGGAGAAACAGTTTCAATAAGGTTTTCGTGGGGAAAACCATTTGGGAAATGGTGGGTCTGCCGAGTATAACATACGGTACGGAAGTAGTACCCCTAAACCAGATGGCCGTTGAGAGTTTGGAAATCATGCAGAACGAGGCAGGTCGATGGATAACGGGGTCGAGTAATGCCGCAATCAGGACTGAGCTTGGGTGGATGAGGATCAAGGACAGGATGGACCTATTGAAACTCGGTTATCTTAATTATTTGGTAAATCTTCCCGACAGCCGATGGTGTAAAGTAATGTTCCTGGGAAGTTTCAACTCAAATATCAAGACGGGGTGGATGGTCGAAGTGAGGGAGCTAGTAGAGAACTATTCATTGGAGATCTCGGACCTAGACGTTGGGGCAAACCAGGGTAAAGAAAAATCGTCAGAGAAAGGGTCATGGATGATTTTAACCGTAATTGGCGAGAAAAGTGGTCTTTGGGTGGCCAGCGTGATAAAGAGAAGCCTGATTGTGAAGAGTACCTGGATGGCATCTTTGGGGGTCACTGTTGTTCAAGCTGAGGTCGCGGGCCCTGGAGCTGAGGGGGGAATTGGGAAAAACAGTGAAAAGGAGTGCCAGATGTGTAATTTGGGCGTGGTGGAGACCCTGGAACACTTTCTTCTAGAATGCCCAAAATACCAGTCTAACAGAATAAGATTCACTGGGAGTATAATGAGGAAGTGGGATGGGAGAATGAAGGACATGTGGTTAGTGGGAGACTCAAAGGGGATGGTTAATATGCTAATCGGGGAGATTGGGAAGAATGGGGCAAGAGATGTCATCAAGCAGTTCGTCTCGGATTGTTGGGAGGAGTGAAGAAGCCTGTGAACAGGGAGGCAGTTGGGAGTACAGGGGTAACCAATGCCTTCTCACCCGAGAACCACGGCAAATCAGCGGCCGGCCAAAGTGCTATTATTATTAAGGTGAGAGGGGTACTTAATTGATCGGCAGATACTTATAGCAACTTCCTCCTCCAGGTAAACACAAGTTCCGTTTTACACTACCAGTCGATATTTAAACTGCAATTTCAGAAACCAATCACATTCGCTTGACGCAAAGATTGCAATGGAGCAAGGTAAGCAATGATCCCTTATTGCGAGAAATTAAAGAAGAAAAAATCATGGAAATTATCATTCGCAGCGCTAAGCATATTTCTCTGTAAGTTTGTAGTTTATCTAATATCAGAATAAAATAACCAGTAAATGACCAGAACATGAAGCCACGCTTAATGCGTTTTACATCCTATTGCTCTCAACCGAGGCGTCATAGCAGGCCATCTCGTCACTGGTGGCAAATATATGCGAAACGTCAGAGGATTGTTAATTCATATACATTTTTGCACGCCCACCCACATTCATTTTCTGATAAAGGGACAGATAAATTATTTTAATTGTCATAATTTCATTTATAGCGGTTGTTGAAGTCCCAGGCATTTGAATTATTGCAATCGTATAAACATCTGTGCAAATGACAGTTTTATTATTTTCTACACAGGTCGATACACGCAGTCTCGAATACCTGATACGAAAACCAATATGATCATCTCACTTTAATTCTAATTTGTACATAAATTAAGCAGTATTGTAATGAATGTAGCATTGCCAAGTTTCTGAACTGGCTCCCATTTCAGTTGACAGTTACGTTTGTCTGTTGTGGTGTTCCTGGAGTGTGGAATGCAACCCATTAATATCATATATGTACCTATTGCAATTACAGTTTAATTACAATCGCTGAAACGCCCATAATTGTTTTCACAGATGGGCGTTAACAAAGCAAAAGAATTCATGCGAGAGGTAAATTATTCATCGAGGGAGACATTAAACAAAAGTTACAAACAAAAACGTTTTTAACAACGCCCATTGTCACCAAAGCTGAAAGTCAAAGCTGAACATCAGTATTACATTCAAAATACATTTCACCCAAGCATGGAATAAATGTCAAAAGTGCCGTCCCTCTTTTGGGATTTTGAAACTACTCAAAATGAGGGATTCACTGTCCAATTTGCCGTGTTGTGCATCGTACATGTGGAGATTGTATTTGGAAACCCATAGATCAAAGTGTTTATTTTGTAACAAAACTGGAAAAAGGGAATGCATATTTAAAGGGGACTCTACTTCGACTGATTTTTCTGTGAATGTCTTTTCAGTAAGGACCATTCAGGTACAGAATCAATTGCTCATAATTCACGAGGGTGTTATGAAAAGTTTATTTTAATTCATATTATTAAAACTGGTTCAGCAAAACCCGATGTCGTCATGAAGGGAAATAAAATTATTTCTCAAAAAGCTTGTGGTGTTTGTGTCACTGATTCATTGAGGTTTCTTTCCATGAAATTGGTACAATTTCCCGCAAACATTTGGTTTTATTTAATTGGTAGAGTGGGGGAAGCTCATATTCAAGCTTTATTCAAAGCGCGGGTACCACAACTTGAAGGTTCATATTCAGTGGATGTGCTTTGCATTATCTTTAAAGTGACATCATTTAGTCAGTAAGTGTTTGTCTTGTTACAATTTATGTAGTCCAGGCGCAATATGGTTTGACCCGGAAAAAATTGGGACAAGCTGATTTTGGTGTCATTCAACGCGGAATTTATACGGCAACAACATATCCAAAATCCGCAAAAATCCGGTTTGGGGAAAATTTTTCATGCAAGATGGCCGCAAGGAGGAATTTCATAAAAAAAATCTTTAGTGGCATCAATTTCTCAATAGTCTTGATATTTTGTGTGAGATTTGGAGAAGTTTTGTGCGTTATTCGTACTTTAAGCACGAATGCCTATCCTATAAAGCGGAAAAATGAATGAGAAAAATCACAATTGTTAGGAAAATGGCCCCAAAATACCATTTTCTTCAATTTTCACACCCATAATAAGTTGAGTCTGAATAGAACAGAAAAAACGAGCTATAATTCTGCTGCCGATGTTTTTCCTAACTCCCGAGATGGCGAAGAATGATATCGATCAACTTTCTTTGCAATGGTTAAATCCCGAGATGAGATCTGACCGAAATCATGCCGGTGTTCCTCAAGGCACACTGCTGTCACCAGTTTCGTCTCCAATCTCAACCGTCTCGGAGTTCAAGCAATTCTCCCCTCGACAGTCTCCACAAGCAGAGACATATTTGATTGCGTTCTTTCTACAAGAGCATATATTCGTTCCGCAGGGGTATTTGGAGGTCATTTTGCATTTGCAACGTATAAGTTCCAGGAGAGCCTCAGGCGTAGCATCCAGGTCAGTCATCACGGGTATCAACTCATTTTCGAGAAGTTCCCAGCCCCATTTCTGAGGACCTAGGATATCAATATCCAATTGCTTCCATTCCATCGCTTGTATGTGGACTCGCAGGCTGTGAAAGTATGCCGCGCGTTCAGTTGGAGGTAATTTCTGAGGTTCGATTCCTGTGTTGCTGGAAGTGACCATTGTCATGAACTTTGAATATCTCAAGCCATTCAATGTATCTGACTGTTTACCAGAGTACAGCATTACAAACAGTTCAGCGCCGATCCTTCCAATGTCTGCTTGAGATACGGCGCTCTCGTGCATTGTTGCTGATATCTTCTGCATCTCCCTTGACTTCTCTAACATCTTGAGAAGCTGTGTTTTCCCATGGCTAAACGTTGCTGAAGTAACATCACACCCACTCCATTCATGTATGTAGGTGTCGCCTAGTTGTTTCTCCGATCTTCGCTATTATATCTGCGATCTTCCATGCCTCCCCACCCCTATGTGACTTTCGTGCTTCTGATTGGAAATAAACATCAGCCGAAGTATGATTCCAATGGTGAACGGATAGCACAGTTCTGGATCGTAAGGTCTGGCCCATGCAGCGCTCTCTTCCTTTTTCCTGAATACTTTTAGAGCTTGTTGAACGATTTCGTTGGATTCTCTTAGGGCTTCTCTGTTTTCCTCACTTAAATGCTGCCAGGGATCCACCTCGGACTACAAGTTGTCAGCATCCTGGTCTGCGCGCCGGGTTGAAAGATGAGGTGTTTTCAGAGTAGAGGGGGTGGGGAGAGAGGGGGGGGGGGGCTCGACGAAAAAACAACATCTGGGCCCTCCTCGTTCTCCAGAGACATATCGCTTTCCTCCAACCCTTATGAGCGAATCGAAGATTTCGGGGATTATAAGCGTGTTATAGCCGACAAGCGAATACATACCATAACTTGGATCGAAATTTTAGTTTAAACAATAGGTATTTCCAAATACACAAGAACGCATATAAAGTATAATGCGAACAAGGTTGTGAATTCGACTGTAACCAAGAAGCTTATTATTCGTCGTCTCCACAAAACGAACAAAATTACATATATACACTAGAAGAATGGCAAGAAGGTCAGAATTAATATCACAGCGCTTTTGTAATTGTTCCGTAACCTCTTGCTTACAATAATTTAGGAGGAAATAAATATGACGAGAGAGAGAGAGAGAAAGAGAGAGAGAGAGAGAGGGAGGGAGAGGGAGAGATAGAGAGAGAGACGAGAAGAGAAGAGACGAGAGAGAGAGAGAGAGAGAGAGAGAGAGATGATGATGATGTTTTTGATACCAATGATGAGACACTCACTAATTATCCAACATCTGGGCCCTCCTCGTTCACCAGAGACATATTGCTTTCCTCCAACCCTTATGAGTGAATCGAGAATTGGGGATTATATAGCCGACAAGCGAATACATATCATAACTTGGGTCGAAATTTTAGTTTAAACAATAGGTATTTCCAAATACACAAGAAAGCATATAAAGAATAATGCGAACAAGGTAGTGAATTCGACTGTAAGATAGAAGCTTATTATTCGTCGTCTCCACAAAATGAACAAAATTACATATGTACACTAGAAGAATGTCAAGAAGGTCACAGCGCTTTTGTAATTGTTCCGTAACCTCTTGCTTACAATAATTTATGAGGAAATAAATATGACGGGAGAGAGAGAGAGAGAGAGAGAGAGAGAGAGAGAGAGGGGGACGAGAGGAGACGAGAGAGAAAGAGAGATGGTGTTTTTGATACCAATGATGAGACACTCACTAATTATCCTAGGGACATAATAACTTACTAACGTGCCTAGTGTGTGCAGATAATATCGTCACCTTAGAGGGAAAAGAAGCCAACTGCAATGCTAAAGCACCTCAGCTGGCACCCCAGAATGTAGCTTCAGACACACGCAAGAAGGAGAAAAGATAAATGTCTGATTTGTCATGTCCTACACCCGTCGATCACCCGTCGCAGACCACCCGCCATACAACCGGCAAACGCCGCTTCAAGGGGTTTGTCACAAAATATTTAATTTATCATACATGTAGGTTTCTCGATATGAGTTTGATTCCCATCCCCGGGCGTTTCGAACATGGTTATTCTCACGTCTCCGGTAAAGGCGTGTCGACTGAGGTATAGGTCCCAGAAGGTGGTCCGAAACCGGACAGTGCATGGGAGAATTTGGCAGGTACTCCGGTGTATTAGCGTGTTATATGTCTTCCATGTATATCCTTACCGAATTAGTTCCACTGGCCAAAGCCAAAGTCACCCCATGTTATGGTACAATGTTGTAGTACAACTTCCTTGCCTTAAATACAGTTCATAAGCGGCATGCGTATACTGTGTAATGTGCCTCCGCACCCAGATTGGTCAGACCCCTAGTGGAGCATAAAAACTGTGGCATCAAACCATATTACTAACATGTTTAAACAACTTGGTAAACTTGTATACAAGTTAATAAATTGTTTAAACAAGTTAATAACTTTTTTTAACAAGTTAGTAGCAAGTTAATAACTTGTTTTAACAAGTTAGTAGCTTGTTTTAACGAGTTAGTGTTAGAAGAGGTGGCGGTTCTTCGATGTCGTACAAAACAATGCAGATATCTTCTGTCAACTGTATAGTTGACACCCAGCATCCTGCACAGGTCAGACAGATTCAAGTCGGCACCAGGCGACATCCGGTTTTGAAGGCTGAAGATTGGTAAAAAGTTTGAAACTAAAAATGAACTATTTTCCAATAATTTTCTCCAGTTTTGAAAAAAAATAACCACTTTTGATAAAAAAAATTTCCAGTTTTGAAAAAATAACCAGTTTTGAAAAAAAATAACCATTTTTGGAAAAAGTTCCAGTTTTGAAAAATTTATTTCAAAAGTGGTAATTTTTTTTTCAAATGTGGTTAGAATTTGTTTTTCAAAAAAATTTATTTTCAAAAGCTGGGTTTTTTTTTTCAAAAACAGTGATTTTTTTTCAAAATTGGTGATTTTTTAAATTTTTTTTTTTGTTTTTTCAAAAGCTGTATTTTTTCAAAACTGGTTTCTACACAAAGTGCAACTACTTGGACTGGAAAAACGTTGCAATATGTAATAATTATTACAAAATGCAACTACATGGACTGGAAAAACGTTGCAAAATGTAATAAATGTTACAAACTGCAACTACATCGACTGGAAAAACGTTGCAAAATGTAATAAAATATTTTCAAGCAGAGCATTCAAACTAATTCATTGTATTATACAATTATTAATAGCAAATGGTATCTGAATGTCTTAACCAAATGCTGTTAATGTGTATTGTTTGTAGAGGTGTCCACTGGTGATCAGTGTAGTGGCGATGACAAGAAATGGCTAGTGATCGTCTATGGTGATGATCTCTAGTGATCGTTGGGAGCAAGATAAGGATTAGAGGGCTATGAGTATTAGCCGCACTGAGGCCTCTCCTCACCCCCCCCCCCCACCTCCTCATACGAGGAGATGATCATCGGTGGTTGCCATTGACGATCACCAGGGATGCCTAGTGATCGTTTATAGCGATCTCTAGTGATCGTTACTAGCGACCATTAGTGATCATATCCCTGTATGAGGATGAGAGGGCTGCGAGGAGAGGCCTCATTGAGTCCACACCTCATTGCCATCCCAACGATCACTAAAGATCACTGACATCCATACTGATTGGCAATAGCGATATCAAGTGATTGTTGGAGCGAGATGGGAATGTGAGGGCTATGAGGCGAGGCCTCATTGGGGCATCTCCTCACAGCCCTCTCATTCCCATTGGGAAGATGATCATTGGTGATCGCCAGTGGCGTTCACTATGGATGCCTAGTGATGGTGCTCTCTAGTGATTGTTAGGGGAGGGAGTCGAGATGACGATGTGAGTGCTATGAGAAGAGACCTCATTGAGGCATCACCTCATAGACCTCATTGGTCTCCGAGTATTCCGACGGAGAGCGCCACTGTCGCTGCCATTCCAGAAATCCTGGCCTACTTTACAAGCACCTAGTGAACTAGTGACCTGGCGACGCAGAGACCTCTAACCAGTGGCCCGATCGACAGCGACAAAGTCCCCCTCTCTCTTCTCCCATCGGCGAACCTATCTCAGAAGCCCTCCAACCAGTGGCCCGACCTAGCGACACAGTAGCCTCAACCCTGCTCCCAACGTTGACACTATCTCAGAAGCCCTCCAAGTAGTCGCCCGACCGAGAGTGACACAGTCGTACTTCCCTCTGCTCCCAACAGTAACCCTATACCAGAAACCCTCCAACCAGTGACCCGACCGAAAGCGACACAATCACTCGGCGATCCTACCATGGTGTGGGACAAAGCGACGGTCAAATTCTACTGGGGAAAATGGCACCACTGACACACGTTCTGTGCGAAATGGCGTAGGGTAAGGCAGACTTCGACTGAAGCGACTGCGGTGAAAGGCTATCACTGTGCGGACAGTGTTACGAGGGTATAGACATAGGCCAGGGGCAGTGTTGCTGGGCCCAATCAACTTTCACTCACTATCTGTGGACATCGACAGCGGTCAACCCCGTCATGACATTGAGCGCTCTCCATGACGTCACCGTCGTCATAGCTACTCTAACCATTTTTCTCTGTCGATTCCCGACTTTTCTGCATCTTCACAGACTTTGCAGTAGGCATCCACACCCAGCCTGCGATGCAAACGATGCGAACTGTACATAGATAGTCGACCAGAGTAGGCAAATGAGCTTATAGAGGTTGTGTCAGCGATAGGAATTTGGAAGGGGGGGGATCTGGGGTCCGGGTGCGGGTGCGGGTGCGAGAGGGGCCAGGTAGAGAGCGACATAAAGGGCTCTTTCGGGAACATAATTGACATATTGCTCGTGCAGGATGATATGGAAACAAAAATATTTCACTTTGCTTTCCTTGGGTTTTATGGATTTCATTATATTACCTTAGCCATGCATCCACAAGACATCTCTCCAGGCAAGCGTTTTCATGATGAAAATGTTGTTCAGCTTTAGTGGTTTTAGGATAGGCGCAGGGTCAGGATAATGGGAGGCATTGGTACTCCTTTTCATAGGAACTATTCGGTTACTTATTCGAAAGAATTACAAAGGATAACATAGAATAAAAGTACAACACTTAATATTTATTGGTAATTAGAAAAACAGAATATAATCAGCTTCACAAATATAAAAATTGCAGGTAGAAACTGGTTATAATTGAACAGATGTAGTATTCATGCAAAATTGTGAAATGGTTCGGCATCACTATTCCAAGTGAGAGTGCTAAACATTTTTTTAAATGCTTTCTTGGACGAAGAGGAAATCAGTCAGTGGTGTAATGTCACACCTTCTGAGGTATGATACACACGAGGAAAAGATCTCGTGATTTGTGAGTGTATACCAGAAATAGCCTACGCTTCCCCACTGCAAATATTGTATTTTAGCTCCTGAAAATAGCTTGCAAAAATAATGTTTCTCATGCTTCTCGCTGCCACTCGTGAGATAACCCTTGTATCCACTCGGATATTGTTCTTTTGGATTTCGGATTTTCGAATTCAATTCGTAAATTTAAAATGAGAAATGATTACAAGTAGTCTTTTTACCAGTTGTAGTATATGTAGTGCTCCCCTGATTCTGAGGTCTTGAGAAATAATACTAATAAAAAGAAAGCGTGTGAAAGCTTAATTAATATTGCTATTTGTACCTCATATGCCCGAAACAATTGAAACCTGATCCGAAAAAATTACCTTCACCTGTGCTGCTTGCGTTATCGTCCACTTGGTGTTAAAATGATATTGAAAAGTATCTGAAATTATCAGTTCACCAGTTGCATGAAACTTCAATTATTCTGCGCATACTGTTGTCTTTCTAGCCATCCCAAAATTGCTGTCGCAACTATACTTTAGAAAAATAACATATTTAAAATTTGTCTGGAACAGTTTAAAATTTTGAACATTTTTGCCTACTCAAGTTTGGAAGACTTGGCACCTCGTGATAACAAAAGCGCAAAAGCCATTTCTGTTGGAAAACGCCAATCCAGTCTGCTGCTATGCATTTCTTTGCTAGGCGCACGTTGCCGATATATGAAGTAAATTGCAGTAATTCCATAGCCCCCAGAAACCCCACAGAAGACGCCCCTCCAATTACCGCAACGGTTGAAATCGTTGGGAAGAGGATAAATCACTATAAGGAAGCCTGTTTTCTGGGCATCGTCATTACCAAGAACCTGACCCTCGAGACATCTTGTGATAAAATAACCAGCAGCATGGGGGGGGGGGGGGGGGGTGGGGGGATAGAGTCTCTATTTTTTTAAATTGCCAACAAAACAACAACGCATTTTCCGTAATTCTTGACCTTTTGTAAAGCGTTGGGACTTCCTGCACTATAATCAGCGTACCACATACATGCTGTTATGATTAATGTTTCGCCATCGATCGCTGTCTGCGATGATAATCGTAGGCCGTATGTGCAGAGATGATATACCATTAGAAAAAATAGGGAGTGGAGCACCCGCCATAGACCTGCCATGGTTAATTGGACACTTTGTTCTGAAATTGGAATGTTGAATAGGACACACAGGTTCATTCCACAACGGTTTACAGTTCTTTTTCGTAGTCAACTTAAATGTCAAAATGTCAACCGTGGCACCTGGCCACGTGTGTGTTTAATCATTTTACTTTCGAGTAACAATTTTTCTCATTTAGTGCAAGGATATCAGCAATGTAAGGGCTTCATTTGGTACCCATGTCTGCACCAAGTGTCTGTGTGTATATCTGGCCCTTAATTGATTGGGATTCAATTTTGCGAATGTTCGCAATACATTTGCGAATATTCACAATAACTTAGCGAATATTCGCAATATTTTGCGAATATTCGCAACACTTTTGCGAATATTCACAATACTTTTGCGAATATTCCCAATTACTTTTGCGAATATTAGCAATACTTTTGCGAAGATTCGCAATAGCTTTGCGAATATTCGCAATAATTTTTCGAATATTCCCAATACTTTTGCCAATCTTCACAATAACTTTGCGAATATTCGCAATACCTTTGCGAATATTTGCAATAACTTTGCGAATAGTCGCAATAACTTTGCGAATATTCGAAATAATAATGAAATCATTATCAGTACATTTCCTTCATTCCCATGTATGACCAAGTGGGTACTGCCGAACTTCACTCCAAGAGAAGTGTGTTGGAGATGGTTACATATATGGTTGGCAGGTGGGATGTTGATTGCTTGTGCACTACTGAAATAGTTGGTAGAGCGGGGGGGGGGGGGGGGTAGTGCCCGAAACGCAAGTTATTTCTAGTGTACATTGGGTAGAGTACACGGCTTCCATCGATTACGATAATGACTGCAGCGGCCCATTGGTTTGCGCATCACAACTCTAAACGTAATGTTGTAAATTCGATCCCGACCAGCGGCAGTTTGCGCTATGTCCTTGAGCAAGACACCCGACCTCGATTGCCCAAATTCATCCAGCTGTATAAATGGGTGGCGACATTAGCTGGGTATTTAATCTAAGGGAGATTGACAGCACGTCCAGAAGGAGTTTCGTACTTTCGTCCGCTTGCGTCACAGAACAGTGGTATCACCTCCGTCCTTGTTGGTCCCATGTCTCGAGCAAGGATTGAGTCAAATGTTCTCCGAGAATAATTGCACAGTTTCAGATTCTGAAACATTGCATCTAATTGCGAATATTTTTATTTCACTATAACTTTCCGCACTTCTATATAGATAACTATATTACGTTACCCGCTATCCTTGCACCACTTATGTCCTCATCCCCTAAGGTCCTCTAAAGATTCAAGCTATTCTACGCCCTTATTATTCATAACCTCAGGTTTTACGAAACCAAAAACGAAACCTGTTCACACGCTGCATATCTCCGCAAACGTAAATCCATCTCATTTTCTGTATGAATCTCAAGCTGATAAGCCTTTCCCACTAGCAACCAGATTTTGAAACAATGCAGTTAAGTTTTGCGAATATTCACAAAGTTATAGCGAATATTCGCAAAAGTTTTCGAATATTCGCAAAGGTTATTGCGAACATTCGCAAAGGAATTGCGAATATTCGCAAAAGTATTGCGAATATTCGCAAACATAGTGTGAATATTCACAAAGTTATTGCGAATATTCGCAAAAGTATTGCGAATATTCGCAAAGTTATAGCGAATATTCACAAAGTTATATTCCAATCAGTTAAGGGCCAAATATACACGCAAACACTTGGTGCAGACATGGGTACCAAATACAACCCTTACACTGCTGATATCCGTGTCCTAAATGAGAAAAATGATTACTCGAAAGTAAAACGAGAAGACACAATTGGCCAGATGCCACGGCTGACATTTGAGTCGACTACGAACAAGGATGTAAAATCTTTGTCGAAAGAATCCAAAGGTCTTATTCAATATTCCGATTTCAGAACAAAGTTTTCCAATTTACGCCTAACCAGGGCAGGTCTATGGAGAGAGCTTCCCTCCCTACATTTTCTAATGGTATTTCATCTCTGCACATAAGGGCTACGTTTAGCGCAGATAGCGATCGATGGCGAACCATAAGTCTTAACAGTATGTATGTGGTACGACGATTATAGTGCAGGAAGTCCCAACGCTTTACAAGAGGTCAATAATGACGGAAAAAAGCGTTGTTTTGTTGCCAATTTAAATAGGGGTTCCTGAGTAACCCCACCCCATCGATTCGAGCCGTCGTGGGGAGAGGGGGTTACCCTTTTGAAGGTGCTTGGCTCTTCGCGGCTCCGTTTAGAATCATACTTATAATGTTGTTTATAGCGCTTCCTTGTTTCACATATCTGGATTTGCTCCTGTTAACAGTCTTAGAAATGGAATTAACCGAATCCCGTCACTTTTTAAACATCAACATGTTCGACACCAACCTATACACCAAAGAAAAAAGAGACTTTCAAATTTCTGCATCGTACTTCAGCCCATCA
The DNA here is from genome assembly GCA_031216915.1 of Pictodentalium vernedei. Classification (NCBI taxonomy): domain Eukaryota; kingdom Metazoa; phylum Mollusca; class Scaphopoda; order Dentaliida; family Dentaliidae; genus Pictodentalium; species Pictodentalium vernedei. The sequence goes on from CM062297.1 coordinate 321,415,744, forward strand.
AATCGTCTGATTCATCGGATTTATTAGAGGTGAACTCGTATAACTTATTTAAAATTAAATTCTAATCCGAAAAAAACATCAAAACTCACGACCCCCCCTCCCCACCCATATCATCCACTAAGATCCTCCAAGGATTCAAGTTAGACTACTACCCTTAGCATTCATAATCTCAGGTTTTACGAAACCAAAAAAGAAACCCCCTCGCATACTGCATATCTCAAACGACCTAGTGCAGTAGTTAAAGTTCAGAACAAAATGAGTCTCACAACCCTTTGACATCAGCTAATAGAAGAAGACAAAAACAAATTCACCCCACCTCAGTTAATTAATTTCACCAACTAAGTATGATAGGTTACCTCTACGAGAGAAAAAGTTCATTTCCTACCAAATCCTCCTAATAAAATATCTGCATGAACGCCCATCCCCGCCATCCACCGCCCCACCCATATGGGGAACAACACACAACGCCCAAATAGTTAGGCTAGGGACCAAATAACATATCAGCACAAAGGTAAATCCATCACATTTTCTGTAGGACAGCCAGAACTGAATTTCAAGCCGATAAGCCTCACCTACCAGGCAGAAATCTGAAGCAATGCAGTTCATCTTGAAGAACAGTTAACTTAATCATTGCACGAGACATGGGACCCTAAGGACGGGGATTATAAAGCTTTCTGTAACGGAAACGGTCGAGAGAACGAAACTGATCCGGTACGTGATGTCAATCCCTCGAAGATCAAGTACCCAGCTAATGTCGCTACCCATTTATGCAGCTGAGTGAATTGGAGTAATCGTGGTTAGGTGTTTATCTCAAGGACATAGCGCAAGTACCGATAGTCGGGGTCAAATTCACAACATATCGTTTGGAAGTGTGATGTACGAACCGATGAGCCACTGCTCCCATTATCGTAATCGATGGAAGCCGAGCACTGTACCCGATGTTCGCTACATATAAATTGCTTTTCGGGCACTTCCTCTTCCCCTCCTCCTCCCCCTTCCCCTTCCAACAATTTCAGTAGTGCACAAGCAATCAATATCCCACCTGCCAACCATTTATGTTACCATTTATGTTACTATCTCCTGCAGACTTCTCTAAGAGTAAAGTTCGGCAGTACCCGCTTGGTCAAGCATGTAAATGATGGAACTGTACTGATAATGAACTTATTATTGTGGAGAATATTCGCAAAGTTGCAATGTGTCCACTTCCGCGAGTAGAATGTCTTGTTCCCGGGCTATACATAGTTGCAAGACACCCGTGGAGTACTCTGGAAGTGACGTCACTGTAACCAGCGGGGGCGGCCATGTAGTGTCGTCATTACCATAGTGATAGATGGTGTCAGTGCACATGCGCAGCGCGTGTTGTTAGGGTGATACGAGGTTCCGTCGTCCATTTTGTATACTGGAATCCGCCATATTGGTTTATATGGTAGCACGAGGTTGCTATGTTGCACAAAAAGCTTCTAATACGACAGAGGTATGTTCTGAGGATATGTTCGATTGAATGTGAGTAAATATAATTACTACAAACAACCCGATAATCCCTCCAATCCATCAAAAAGACATTATTTGGCAGGGATTCGTCAAGAATCCTACTTTTAGTGTTAGCATATACTGCTGTGGTACCGCGGGGGCCCCTGCGGGCAGGTTCGATTAAACTAGAGTATATCTAATTACCACAAACAACCAGGCAATCCCTCCAAACCACCAAAATACGCCCAAAACTACCGCCAATGACTAGAATTTCCCCCATTTTGGGCTTTTCTCCCCACTTACTTGGGAGTATACACCTGTAGAGTATAAGTGTCTATCGACTGGAACAGTTTTGTTACTATATTTAGCTTTTCTGGTCTGTTCCGGCTAGTTTTAAACATATTCCAAGTACTTTTGTTCTTGTTTTCCAGAAAATCCGATCAGTTCACTTTACTGCAGATAACTAACCAGATTTCTTGATTTCCCATAACCCGTCCTTAACCATAGAATGTTATCTCCCTTGTCAATGAAAGTCAATGTGATTCCTAAAGTCAAGAATCTATTAAGCAGTGACTGATAAGTCATTGCTCAAACGACTCGAATCTGATCGAGCAAATCAGCTATCGAGCAATTGCACGATCGAGTGACTCCATATACTGCTCGAACGACTGGAAACCCATCGATCAAATGAGCTATAAGACAATTGCTCGTTCGAATGACTCGCACATACAACTCTTAGCTTCATTTCAGTAATTGTGGATACCTATGATATGGCAATATATTATTTCAGGATACCTTTCGAGGATACCTTTTGCAGAATACTTATCTGAGGATACTATTACCCGTTTGGTCCAGCTTTCTGGGCCACCCCAAGACATACCTATTCCATATTCCCCTTATATGGCTGGGCCAAACAGGTAATAGTATCCTCATAAAAGTATTCTATAAAAGGTATCCTCGAAAGTTATCCTCATATAATACAATACCAGGCCATAGGTATCCTCAAATACCGAAATTAAGCTAACAAGCGTATGTACGTGTCACTCGAACGAGTAATTGCTCTAGTGCTCATTTGCGCGATGAGTTTGAGTCATTTGAGCAATGACCTTTCAGTAACTGCTCGATAGCTTATAAGGGGAATTTGGGATAGGTATGTCTTGTGGTGGCCTAGAAGGCTGGGCCAAACAGGTAATTGTATCCTCAGATAAGTATCCCGTAAATGGTATCCTCGAAAGGTATCCTCAAATAATATATTACCATGCCATAGGTGTCCTCAAATACTGAAATGAGGCTAAGAGTCGTATGTGCGAGTCACTCGAACGAGCAATTGCTCTATCGCTCATTTGCTCGATGGGATTCGAGTCGTTCGAACAGTATGTGCAGTCACACGATCGAGCAATTGATCGATAGCTCATTTGCTCGATCAGATTCGAGTCGTTTGAACAATGACTTATCAGTATATGCTCGATAGAATCTTGGCTTTAGGAAACGTATAGGATTTCGTTGAAAAGGGAGATAACTTTGTATTGTTAAGTACAGATTATGGGAAATCAAGCAAACTGATTAGTTACCTGCAGTAAAGTGAACTGGTTGGATTATCTGGAAAACAAGAACAAGAGTACTTGGAATATGTTTAGAACTAACCTGAACAGACCATAAAAGCTAAATATAGTAACAAAACTGTTCCGATCGATATGGTCTTCTACTCTTCTGGAGTATACTCCGATCCAATCGAAGGTACCTTTTTGGGGAACGAAGCCCAAAATGGGGGAAATTCTAGTTCGTTTCGGTAATTTTGGGTGTATTTTGGTGGTTTGGCGGGATTGTCCGGTTGTTTGTCATAATTAAATATACTCTAGTGCATGCGAACATGCTCCTGGGGCCCCCTTGGTACTTTAGCACAACGTGCTACTATTAAAAGAAGGAATTTTGAAGAATCCCTATCAAATAAACTCGTTTTTTATGTTTTGGAGGGATTGTCCGATTGTTTGTGGTAATTAAATATACTCCAGTTCATGCGAATCCCTATCAAATAAAATCGTTTTTGATGGTTTGGCGGGCTTGCCGGGCTGTTTGTGGTAATTACTTATTTACTACTGTTCAATCTACCATACCCTCCGAACATACCCCTGTCCTATTAGAAGCCTTTGGGTAACATAGCAGCCACATCCTAACATAGAAACCAAATTGGCGGCCTCCAGTATACAAAATGGAAAACGGAAACACGAATCACCCTAACAACACGCGCTGCGCATGCGCACTAACATCACGTATCATTATGTTAAGACGTCACAACTTGGCCGCTCACGTGGGTTACCATCACAACACAATATGGCGCCACTGGGTCACGTGACATGACCTTACTTCTGGGATCCTTCCCGGGTTCCTGCAACTAAATCCTGTCCGGGAATATGATATACTACTCACACTGACTATGGCAATTCTATGGATGGTGCTCCTCTCCGTATGTTTTTAATGGCATATCATCTCTGCACATACGGCCCACGATTTTCAGCGCAGAGTGCGATCGACCGCGAAACATAAGTCACGGCAGTTAGTATGTGGTACGTCCATTATAGTGCAGTAGTTCCCAACTCTTTACAAGGGGTCAAGAATGACGTAGGGTACGCTGTGCTGTTGGCAATTTAAATCGGGATTCCTGGGGAATCCTCAATCTTCGATACGTACCCACGTGATGCGCGGGAGGGGGAGTGGTACCCTTTTACGGTCTCACCTGCTTGCTTCTTCGCGGCTCGAATGATTATCATACTTGTAATGTTGTTTATAGCGCTTCTCTGTTTCAAATTTTTGGATCTGCTCATGTGAACAGTCTTTGAAATGGAACTAACCAAGTCCCGTCACTTTTTAAACGTGAATATTCTCGACATCAACCTACACACCAAACCAAAAAGAGCCTTTCAAATTTCGGCATCGTTCATCAGACCACTAAATCGCCAGATTGAACGGATTTATGAGAGGTGAACTCATATAACTGATTAAAAGTTGAATTCCAAGACCCTAAAGAACCCCCCCCCCCCCCTCCACCAAGCTAGCCATGCTGAGCAATATATGTTTAACATTGCATCTGAAACAATGCAAATAAGTGCGAATATCTTTTTTCGCTACAACTTTCCGCACTTCTATATAGAATACAATGAGGCACAAGCAACCTTTGCAGCCCCCAACCATTTGGGAAACAACATGCAACACCCAAAGAGTATAAAAATGTGATAGGGTACACATAATATATCAGCACAAAGGTAACTCTATCAAAATTGCTGTATGAATTTCAAGACGATAAGCCTTTCCCCAAAGAAATCAGAATCTGAAACAATGCAATTAATCTTGATAGGTTACCTATACGACAGAAAGATTGCATTTCCTACCAAATCCCTCCTAATAAAATATCTCCTTGAGCGCTCTTCCTCGCCATACGCAATGAGGCGCAAGAAACCTTTGCAGCCCCCCACCCCCCACCCCCCCCCCCCCTTCCGTGCCCAAATGGGGAACAACATGCAAAGCCTGAACATTTCAAACTTAGGGTAGAGAACAAATAACATATCAGCCCAAAGGTAAATCCATCACATTTTCTGCAAGACGATCAGACGTGAATTTCAAGCCGATAAGCCTCTCCCACCAGAAATCAGAATCTGAAAGAACGCAATTCATCTTGAAGAACAATTGACTAAATCCTTCCTAGAGACATGGAACAAATAAGGGCGGAGCTTATACCAGCTTTCTGCAACGCATGCTGACGAGAATACGAAACTCCTGGAGGAAGTGGTGTCAATCCCTCTCAGATTAAGTAACCAGATAATGTCGCTACCCATTTTTACAGCTGGGTGAATTTGAGTAATCGAAGTCAGGTGTCTTGCTCGAGGTCAGGTGTCTTGCTCACGGACATGCCGCAAACTACAGCGGTCGGGATCGAATTCACAACCTTTCGTCTAGAAGTGTGATGCGCGAACCAATGAGCCACTGCTCCCATTATCGTAATCGATTGAAATCGGGTACTGCACCCGATGTGCACTAGATATTAATTGCGTTTCGGGCACTACCCCTCCTCGTCCCAACAATTTCAGTAGCGCACAAACAATCATTATCCCACCTGCCAACAATTTATGTAATCATTTCCTGAAGACTTCTATACCGTGTTCGGCAGTAGCCACTTTGTCATACATGGAAATGAAGGAAATGTACTGATAATGGACTCAAAGTTATCGCGAGTATTCGCAAAGATATTGCGAGTATTCGCAAAGTTATTGCGAATATTCGCAAAAGTTATATGACAATCAAATAAGGGCCGAATGCACAAGCAGACACTTGGTGCAGACATGGGTACCAAATGCAGCCCTTACATTGCTGATATCCCCGCACTAAATAGGAAAAATGGTTACCTGAAAGTAAAATGACAAAACACAAGTGGCCAGATGCCACGGTTGACATTTGAGTTGACTACGAACAAGAACTGCATAGCTTTATGGAAAAAGCCATAGGTCCTATTCAATATTCCGATTTCAGAGCAAAGTGTCTAATTCACGCGTAAACAGGGCAGGTCTATGGAGAGTGCTCCTCTCCCTATTTTCTCAAATGGTATATCATATCTGCACATAAGCCCTACGATAAGCGCAGATAAAGATCGACGGCGAACCGTAAGTCACAGCAGTATGTATGTGGTACTTCGATTACAGTGCAGGAATTCCCAACGCTTTACAAGAGGTCAAGAATGACGGAAAATGCGTTGTTTTTTTTTTTACAATTTAAATAGGGCTTCCTGGGAAACCCCACACCCCTCGATACGCACCGACGAGGTGCGTGGGGGGACTGGGGTGGGGGATTTACCCTTTTGAAAGTACTTGTCTCCATTGATCCAATTAGAATCATACTTATAATGTTGTTTATAGCGTTCCATTTTTCAAATCTCTGGAACTGCTCCTGTTAACAGTCTTTGAAATGAAACTCACCAAAGCCCGTCACTTTTTAAACATCAATATGCTCGACATCAATCTATAAATCAAACCAAAAAGACTTTCACATTTTTCCATCATACATCAGCCCACTCAATCGCCAGGTTCAACGGATTTATGAGAGGTGAACTCGTATAACTGGTTAAAAGTTGAATTAAAAGCCCATAAGACCCACAAAAGCTCATGAACACTCCCCACCCCCACCCCCACCCCCATCATCTACTAACGTCCTCAAAGGAATCGGAGATTCTGCACTTATTATTCATAATCTCAGGTTTTACGAAACCAAAAAAGAAACCCTTTTCACACACTGCATGTCTCAAACGTCCAAGTGCAGTAGTTATAGCTCAGAAGCAAATAAATCCCACAACCCTTTGACACCAGCTAATGGAAGCAGAAAAATACACTGAATACAGTTGAATCACCAACTAACTATGATAGGTTACCTCTATGACATAACAATTTCATTTCCTACCAAATCCTCCAAATAAAATATCTACATTAGCGCCCCACCCAAACGCAATGAGGCACAAGTAACCTTTGCAGCTCCGCCCCCACTCATACGGGGAACAAAATGCAACGCCCGAATAGTTTAAACTAAGGCTAGGGAACAAATAACACATCAGCACAAAGGTAAATCCTTCACATTTTCTGTAAGGCAACCAGAAGTGAATTTCAAGCCGATGAGCCTCTCCGGCCAGATATCATAATCTGAAACAATGCAGTTCATCTGGAAGACAAGTTAACTTAATCATTGCTCGAGACATGGGACCAATAAGGGCGGAGATTATACCAGCTTTCTGTAACGCAAATGGACAAGAAGAGGAAACTCCTTCTGGACGTGATGTCAATCTCTCGAAGATCAAGTACCCAGATAGGGTCGCTACCCATTTATACAGCTGGATGAATTAGAGAAATTCAGGTCAGGTGTCTAGCTCAAGGACATAGCGCAAGTACCGATCGTCGGGATCGAAATCACAATCTTTCGTTTGGAAGTGGGATTTGCGTATCAATGAGCCACTGCTCTCATTATCGTAATCGATGGAAGCCGTGTACTATACACGATGTACGCTAGATATAAATTGCGTTTCATGCATTTCCCCTCCCCCAATTTCAGTAGTGCACAAGCAATCAATATCCCACCTGCCAACCATTTATGTTAACATCTCCCGCAGACTTCTCTATAGGAGTCAAATTCGACAGTACCCACTTGGTCAGGCATGGAAATGGAGGAATTGTACTGAAAATGAACTCATTGTTATTGTGAATATTCGCAAAGTCATAGCGAATATTCGCAAAGTTATTGCGAATATTCGCAAAAGTATTGCGAATATTCGCAAAATTTTGGCGGATATTCTCAAAAGTGCAAAGTCATAGCGAATATTCGCAAAAGTTATTGCGAATATTCGCAAAAGTATTGCGAATATTCGCAAAATTTTGGCGGATATTCTCAAAAGTATTGCGAATATTCGCAAAAGTTATTGCGAATATTCGCAAAAGTATTTCGAATATTCGCAAAAGTATTGCGAATATTCGCAAAGTTATATCCCAATCAATTAAAGGCCAAACATACATGCAAGCACTTGATGCAGCCATGGGTGCCAAATGCAGCCCTCACACTGCTGATATCCCTGCACAAAATGAGAAAAAAATGGTTACTCGAAAGTAAAATGACAAAACACACAAGTGGCCAGATGCCACGGTTGACATTTGAGTTGACTACAACAAAAACGGCAAACCGTGATGGAATTCACGCCTAACCACGGCAGATCTATGGAGGATGTTCCCCTCCCTATTTTTCTAATGACATATCATCTCTGCACATACGGCCTACGATTATCAGCGCAGATAGCGATCGGCGGCGAAAAATTAGTCAGAGCAGTATGCATGTGGTGCGTTGATTATGGTGTAGGAAGTCCTGGCGTTTTACAAGTGGTCTAGAATGACAGAAAATGCGTTGTTTTGTTTGTAATTTAAAAGGGGCACGCCCCTCGATACGTACGACATGGTGCGCGGGGGTGGGTACAATTTTGAAGGTCTGCCCTGCTTGCCTCTTCCCGGCTCGAATTAGAATCATATTTATAATGTTGCTTATAGCTTCCCTGTTTAAACCTTCTGGATCTGCTCCTGACAGAATATTCAACATGTTGTATGTAGACAGTATACGGAAGAAGAACAGTCTTTGAAATGGACCTAACCATAGCCCGTCACTTTAAGTTTAAACATCAATATGCTCGATATCAACCTACACGCCAAATGAAAAAGTGACTTTCAAATTTCTGAATCATACATCAGCCCACTAAATCGCCAGATTCAACGAATTTATGACAGGTGAACTCGTAAAAGTTGAATTCCAAGCCCATAAGACCCACAAGAACCCAGCCTCCACCTCCCCCCCCCCCCCCCCCGCACCCACCCACCAAGCTAGCAATGCTTAGCAATGCATGTTTAACATTGAATCTGAAACAATGCAAATAATTGCGAATATTTTTTTCGCTACAACTTATCGATGCTATGTTATTCATGTACCACTTATGCTCTCATCCCCAAGATTCTCAAAGGATTCAAGTTGGACTATCGCCCTTATTATTCATGATCTCAGCTTTTACGAAACCAAATAAGAATCCTTTTATACACTGCATGTCTCAAACGTCCTGGCGCAGTCGGTATATCTCACAACCAAGCACGTCCACAACCCATTGAAAGCAGCTAAGCTAATATAAGCAGAAATATACAAATACACCACACCCCCAGTAATTAATTCCAACTATAACAGGTTACCTCTACGTAAGAATGTTCCCATTTCCTCCCAAACTCACCAAATAAAATATCTGACCGAGCGCACCTCTCTGTCATACACAATAAGGTTCAAGTAGCGTTTGCATCCGATCTTGTTTTTTGTTTTTTTTAAAAATCGAGCCGACTTGACTTCTTCAAAATAATTCGAATGCTTACGAAAATGAACGGCGAGCTGCAGAAAATGCCACAACAGCTTCCGATATTTTCCGCCGATAACGAGGATACTTAACAAAGTTTACGCAAGAAGCGTATGAAAGTATACGCCAGGTTAGAAAAGTATAGTTTTGTCTCGCTTGGAGCGGGCTAACAAACTTAACAATTATCCGCTTGAAGCATTTAACTTTCATGGATCGAGTGTTATATGGGGGACTACGGTTTAAACGAGCAGTGTAAACTCAGGCAGAGAACAAATAACATATCAGCACAAAGATAAAGCCATCGCATTTTCTGTCAGACAACCAGAACTGAATTTCAAGCCGCAAAGCCCCTCTCACGAGACATCATCTTCCCCACCACCAGGCTAGCAAGGCCCACGTTCAATGTATATTTGAGCTTGAATCTGAAACAATGTAATTCATTTTGAACAATAGTTAACTTTGTTCGAGACATGGGACCAACAAGGACGGAGCTTTTACCAGCTTTTTACAGCGCAAGCAGACGAGAATATGAAACTCTTTCTGGACGTGACGTCAGTCCCTCTCAGATTAATTACCCAGATAATGTCGCTACTCATTTATACAGCTGGGTGAATTGGAGAAATCGCGGTCAGGTGTCTTGCTCAAGGACACAGCGCAATTATCGCTGGTCAGGACCGAACTCACGATCTATCGATTAGAAGTGTGATGCGTGAACCAATGAGCCACTGCACCCATTGTCGTAATCGATCGAAGCCATATGCCGTGCACGATGTACACTAGATATAAATTGCTTTTCGGGCATTCCCTACCCCTCCCAACAATTTCAGTGTTGCACATGCAATAAGTATCCCTCCATTTATGTAACTACCTCCTTGAGACTTCTCCGGGAGTCAAATTCGGTAGTACCCACTTGGTCAAATTCATGGAAATGAAGGAAATGTACTGCTAATGAACACAACATTATTGCGAATATTCGCAATAGTTATTGCAAATATTCGCAAAAGTATTGCAAATATTCGCAAAGTTATTGCGAATATTCGCAAATTTATATCTCAATCAATTAGCGGCCTAGCATGCACACAGATACTTGGTGCAGGCATGGGTGCCGAATGCTGCCCTTACCTTGCTGATATCCTTGAACTAAATGAGAAAGATGCTTACTTGAAAGTAAAATTCTAAATACACAAGTGGCCAGATGCCGCGGTCGACATTTGCGCTGGCTCCTCACAAGAACGACAAACCTTTATTCAACATTCCGAACAAAGGTTTCTTTTCCGAAGTAACCAGAGGCAGACTATCAAGGTGAAGGTGCGCCTGCCCACCCCCCCACCCCCCACTCCCCTCACACCCCCCATTTGTTTCAATTGCATACGATTTCGGCAAATATAACAGGCTAAGGGTATCAGCGCCATTGGCGGCTAAACACCATTCATCACCGCGTACATAAAGTATAGTGCATCAGTTGTATATCTCACAAACCAACAAATTGTTTATCAGTAAAAAGTGCAGAAAGTCATAAAGGAAGGAATATGCGTTGTTTGTTGTCAATTGTCACACACACACACACATGCGCCCACATACCTACCAGAGAGTGATTTGGGAGACCCCCTTTTATCTCTTCCCTCAGTCGACACTTCCCGGCTTTAGTGATGATAATGCGCTTTATGTGGTCAAAAGAGCCTACCTCCGTCAATTTTCTGGATCCGATCTTGTTAATAGGTTCTTGGAAATCGAACTGCGTAAAGCCCGCCTCTTCTTAAACAGCAGTACCCTTGACATCAAGTTACACATGAAACCAACAGTACATTTCCAACTTCTGTATCGTTCATAAACCCGTCACATTGTCAGGTTCAAAGGATTTAACAAGGGCGCGCGTGTATTACTGATTAAAAGTAATTCATATGATTCCACCAACATATCCTGAGTCAAAAAAGAAAGTATAATAGAAAAAAATGTGAAAATATAGCATAAAGGATGGAATACAATAGCTCTAATGTTGCATGTTTGTGGACAAGAAGTCGTGCAAAGAGTTTAATGACATGTTGTTGTTGTCCACCCAAACGTATACAGTATTGCTACGGATTTCAATATAGCATCCGAGAATGTCAAATTGAATGGGTGACCGACGGTTTTCTTTGTGTCATGTTGTGATAGAGAGCCTGGGTTATTGAGAAAACGCGCTAGTTTTTGTCTTCCGACATTTTAAAAAATGCCAAGGCCAACCGTAAGTCAGAGGTTGCGTGCCATTGGTATGCATGAGGCTGGGATACCTCCAGATGAGCTCGCTGCTGAGTTCGGAGTCACTGTGGCCACTATTTACCGTCTCATTGGAAGGTTTTGAACCACTGGATCTACTGCCGACCGACCGAGTTCAGGTCGACCAAGAGTTACGACCACTGCACAAGTCCGACACATCAGGACATCTCACTTGCGGCATGGCTACCTTCCGGCAACAAGGACAGCAGCAATTACTCCTGGTAGAACTAACAATAGAATCAGTGCACAAACTGTCCGCAACAGACACGCTGAACACGGCATCAGCTGTAGGCGTCCATACCACCGACCAATCCTTACCCAACGTCATCGTACCGTCAGAATGGAATGGGTACGTCAGAGTGTTCGTTGGACTCAGCAGCGTCGGAGCACAGTTCTTTTTAGTGATGAATCACGATTTTGTCTACGGCGCGATGATGGTTGGGAAGAGTATCGCCGATGAAGAGAAAGGCTTTCTGATGCTTGCGTGCGGGAATGCGACAGTTTCGGCGGGGGAGGAGGGGGGGGGGGGTTGTAATGGTTTGGACAGAATTTCCTTGCACCATCGAACGCAGTTGGTCTTCGTCGATGGTAATCTGAATGGACAGCGATATAGGAATGAAATTCTTAACGCTGTTGTTGTCCAGTTGTTCAACGCTAACGTCGGTTATTCCAGAAAGGCAATGCTCGATGTCACGTGGCGCGTATCTGTCGTGATTTTCTTGAGGAGCAGAGCATCGAACTTCTTCCCTGGCCCCCACATTCGCCAGATTTGTCGCCAATCGAGCATCTTTGGGATCAACTGGACCGTCGTGTAAGACTTCATGATCTTCAGACGTTATGCGATGTACGTAATGTTCTAAGGCAGAAGTGGAACGCAATACAACAGGGTGACATCCAGAGACTTATCAGGTTCATGCGCCGTCGATGTCTTGCCATCCAAGAGGCAAACGGTGGACATACACGCTATTGACTACATGTGTGAACTTTTCATTCCTTCCCCACCCCCACCCCCCATGCCTGAATTGCCATGTCCTGACGTGACGCTGGCAACAATAATGTCCAATTACGGGAACATATCAATCGTGCGTCTTTCACCAAAAGACTCTCTGGTGTCACATTAAGGAGACATATAAAGTGATATTCCATTTTATCTCGATTTGTTGCTTGTACCTTCCAAACGTGCGTCACTATAATGTGTCTTGTTTGCTCCACTTAATGGGCACCTAGGCCTGCAATGTCCCCTGCCACCCCCCATCATTACCATCATTAGTATTTGCCACCAGGCTAAGTTCTTTTTGTACGACAACTTTTAAAAAAAAAATATAGTTGCAATCTGGAGGAAGGCACTTCCATCCGCACAAGTGCTTTGGGTTGGGTGGGGGTGGAAGTGTGTTGGTTTCCTCTTTCAGGAGAACATTTTCTGGAAAAAACGCTGGGTCGACTCATGTTCCTCATTTCTGGAAATTGTTCGAAATGTCCTATGTTCCTCTCGAGTTTTATTTTTAGAAGAAAGCCAGGCCTTCCACTTTGTTACTGAATGGATCATGTCGAACACCTTCCGTCGTTTTATAGCCAGGATCAGCGATCTGTTGGAAGAGTCCGCCGGGGTACAAAACTCGTTATTAAAATTCAAGTCACCATTGACCGTTGTAGTTAAAAAAAAACACAGCTATGGCGGGACGTCTGGCTCGGATATATTCATCACACACTGTCTGTTCATATGTCGCTCGCTGTCCTGGAATTGCTGATCCATGGTTGTTGCTGTTGTTAAACTTTCCCTCAAATGACGCAGCCGTATGAAACTATCCTGGGCAGCCGCTGTCACATGGTGTCGGCCTGACGTGCCTGGCAGTTGATATCGCCACCAAAGCCGAATGAATTGCTGCTCTGGGATACATTAAACACCTGGTCTACGGCTCCATGTCATTCCATTCTCCGGCTTCAAATCGTCCCATAGCATTGTTACTTTGTGGATCGCTCATTCGCGGCATGGCATTGCTCTTTAACGGTTGCCAGCTGAGAATGATTTGGCTACCGTGCACCCTCATTTTTTATAGGAATACGAATGACGTTTCACCAGTGTAACATGCTCGGCTATCGGTCTCCTGATTCTCATGTTGTTTTACTTTTGGCAGTTTTGCGTGACGCGCGTGCATATGTATCCATAGAGCGCTTTTGTTCTAACAGCATCGGCATAGTAACATCTGCACTGGATGACATAATTTTATGCCACATCTGTCGCTTTGGTTCAAATGACTTCTGGTTATGTTTGGTAATTTCACCTTTGCGTTTCCTTTTTGTTTTTGGAAGATTTTATTGTATTAAATTCTTCTAATGTGAAATTATAGGGACATTCTAATAATATATCTGTCTAAATGTCTCCATAAATGTCACATTAAGGGGACGTCTAAAAGTTATATCCCATCACAGCTTGTTGCATTCCTTCTTCCTAAGAATCCTTCGCGAGATTTCCCCATGTTTGGTCATATATTATTTGCTTTTTCTTATGAATGCATAAGACTGACTGCGCTGATCAATGGCGAATCACACTGACCGCGCTCTCTTCCACGAAATAATCAGGGGAGGCGATGAGTGAATATATGCTTGGTCGTATTTTAGTGGCTTCTCGTGTGAGTTACCATGGTTTCGCGCGTGAGAGTCCATGTTATGAGTCATTAGCATGGTGGCGGGTGGTGCTACTGCGCATGTGCAGCATGTGTTGTGATAGTAATACATGTTTCCGTAGTCCATTTTGGTTGATGGGGCCCACCTCCTGGTTTCTATGGTGGCAATATAGTGGGTTGTGGCTGCCATGGCCCGTGGTGCTGGAAGTTGTGTGTGCTGTGTTCTGGGGGTGTCTTCTATTGTAGTGGAATTACCAGAAACGCCCCAACAATCACTGAAATGGAACAGAAAACCCTCCAGATTTGGGTTTCTTCGCTCGAGGTTTGCTGGAAAGAGTGAAAATTATCTCTTCTGCCTACACTGATCCTATGCTACCTTCATCAACACCGTCCTGCCTGTTCAAGACACTGTTCTGGCTATCGTTCTTCCAACTGCTTACTGTGTTCTGTTTAATCTTGACTATGCATGATATTTGTAAGATGGTCCAGGATCAAACGACCGACCGGCCCGCTCCATTCTCCTTTGCCGAACCAACAATCTGTCCAAATATATATTATCTCCCCAGTCTGAAACCAAACGTGTGGTTTCTGGACACTAGCTGCTACATAGCCGTTGCCTTTTTGGTTCTCAAATTCTGGCCATGATTTCTCGGTTCCTACAGTAGTACTGCTACAGCAAACTGTCCTATGATTAGATCTGCTAATTCTGCCGTCATCCATAATTACTATCTTCTCCCACTACTACTGGTTTCTACTGGTAGAGTTTTCACCCTGCAATATAGCGTTCTACCAATACTGCAGTTAACATCTGACACTATTCTGCCGCTTCCACAAGATATTCCCACTACTATCTCCTAATAGTACTAGGATTGGCCTCCTCCTCTTCTGCAGTCTTGTAGTGTGACTAGCTTCTAACACTACTCTGCCTTACCACTGCACTACTACTGGTTTGTCGATGGCTACCGTTATCAGACCTGCTTCTTGCTTCCACTGTTAGTCTAGGACTGTTTTTGTCCACGACTGCTATCTTCTGTCACTATTAGCGTTTACCATAGGCTTCTTACTATTGTTTTTTTTTCTACCTGGTAACTACTACGAATTATCTCTGTAGAAACGTGCGATAGTACACAATGTGTGCATGCTGCATGCAGCACATTAACATGTAGGGCTACTGGGCGCTGACGGAGGAGGGGGTGGGAAGCGGACATAGTAGTTTACCATAGGAGGATTATGTCCACGGTTAGTCTGTGGCTCTCCTATTTTTTACGGTGTTCTTGTTGGATAGCGGGAAAAGTTAAATACAGTAGTGGTAGAAGACTAGTGCATTGCAAAGTCTGTTCTGGTAGAAGCCAGTAGTAGGGGTAGGAGACTAAATACTGGACGAAGATAATAGAAGTAGAAGCAAATCATAGGATAGGTGGTGGGGGAAAAGCTCCAAGCGATTACCAGGGGGAGTAGTAATACCCAGCAGGATACAGGAGCCCACGCGTTACTGACTGTGTAGGAACTAGGCTCCAAAATGGCAATAATCTAGGAGCTATGAGCTCAGAAGCTATGGAGTCTAGGAGTTAGAAGTAAAACATCCGTATATATCCATGTGCGGCAAGCAATGTGCATCCATTTTGCAAAGGAACACAAGATCATCTCGGCACTTCTGGCATGTTCCTATGTGTTGCATGTGTCGTGTGGACTTGCAGATAACCATATTTCAGAACGACAATAGCACTGGGAGCCAAGTATTAGACTTAGACTGGAAGCCAGATGTCGGAATGGTGGAATCATGGGTGATAAAACCAACAGTAGAGTTAGAGGAAGTGAAGAACAGTACATCTAATGACAGTGAACTTGTGAGGCATGGACAGTAAGATCCATAGTTGTTGTATTGTTGCTAGCGTTGCAGTGACATGAGACACTGGACGTAGTAGGTGGTGGTGACTGATTGCAGTAGGGATCTCGGTTAGTCGTCCATCGACAATGATCTCTTCGATACTGTTCCCCCAACACCAGTCCCCAAAGTACCCTCTGGTCACCATAAACTTCCAACAGTGGTCACCAAAACATTGGTTGCTAAAGTTTCCTAAATGCACAAAGGAGGGAGAAGTCATTCGAATGAAGTGACAAGTCTTTATCACATGCGACTAGTAGGAACATCGCACCTCTAATATCAGGTGGTAAAGAAATTAAATATGTTTGAACAGATTGTGCCCCTGGTTAAGGGGAAGGTAGTAAGCTGATTGACTGATTGACCCTGGGAGGTCAATTTGAGTGGTTCATTCTACCAAACTGAGTCAGAGAGTACGGTCCACGATCACGCATAGACTAGAAGCAACATAACAAAGCAAGTGGTTGGTAGACTGGTAGCCCAAACTGGGTTTTGAAGGGCAAGGCGGTTTTATTGATAGGTATAATAGGATATGTGTGGGTGGAAGGCGGATGTGTGTAGGCTGAAATGAACTTTGACACCTGCTAGCCACCTGAGCGCCTAAACCCTACTTTAGAGATTTTGTTTGGACGGTTTCGGTACTTTCTGTTATAGCTGGGAGGTTTCTGGTAATTGCACTGCAGTCGAACACCCTCAGAACACACTCCAAACTATTGCATGCCTTCCGGTCTTATGCACCACGTAACACAAAGGAAAATAATATGTGGGCCCCACCAACGAAAGTGAACGACAGAGATATGTATCACCAACACAGCACGTGCTACATAAACGCAGTAATACCAGCATCACCACGGTAAAAACTCACAATGTGGCTGTTTTATCTCGAAAATCTATGTAACGCCTTTGCAACGCAACTATGGTGTAATTTCCGAGATCAACAGCTGGGCCAATAAGAATAGGGACGAAAATACATTGACATACTGCGTAGTTACATACATTCGGACGTGAAATGACACACAGAACAAAACCCCGTTGTCAACAGGGGTAGTGGAAAACGTAAATTGGAATTTCCTAATCTTTTTCACTGCAAATATTTAGTTCCGGACAATAATAATAGAGTTTGCAAAGTTCAGGTGTCGTTTGCTCTCTGGAATTGATCCTTAATAGTAAATGGATAGTTACCATTCCGACGTTATATGTAAAAGAAAGGTTGTCCAAGCATGATTGTCTACTTGTTACGAAAACACAAATATGGTTATTCGGGGCAGATTAAGTTGTGATTAGATAGTCCTGTCGACCCAACTGCATGGGCAGTGGAAAATAAAAGTGGGTTCTCGTGTGGTCGTTTTTTATGTCACCCCAGATAAAAACAATAACGGGCCAGCTGTATCAATTCAACAAACAACACGGTAGACACAGATGCACTAACAACAAACACTCAGGGCGGCTATTAATTTACACAATATCTCATAGGAAGTCTCCCTAATGTCACATTAAGGAGACACTAAAAATGAGATATCCCAATTCATCTCGTTTTTTTTTTGCTTGTTCTTTTCACGCGTTCGTCACAATATCACCATGACTGATCATGTCGTATCGTGTTGTTTGACGGTTTGTGTTGGTTGAACTGAACGCGAAACACGATTTTTGTTTTCACAAGAAACGAGTACATCCAAAGTACATAAAACGCACAAAATAAATTCCCTTTAACCAGCCCACGTGGCGAATAGATATTTGAGTTTCAATCTTAGATTGTAAAAGAAATGTTGTCCATGCATGTTTGACGGGAAGAGGCACTTTTCACAAACCACGTTGAAACACGATTTTGTTTTGACAAGAAAGGAGTGTCTCCAAAGTACAAAAAAACGCTCAAAATAAATTCCCATTAACCATTTCACGTGGCAAACAGATATTTGGGACATGTGACGTCGAGTCAACAAGTAATAAAAAATAAAAACATAATCTTGTATGGACCAGGTTTTATGTCAATCGGGATGAAAATTGTACCAGCCAGCTGTATCAGTTCAACAAACAATACGGTAGACACATATGCACTCACTACGTATATGGGGGCGGCCAGCAATTAAGGAATAGTGCATGACTTGGAGTTGACTACGCCCATATCGTGCCCAGTGAGGTGATGTAGTTCCCGACGCGAAGCGTAGTCAACGACAAGCCATGCACTAGTCCTTATATTATATCGAACAACCCGAAAATGCAAATTAACCAAATAATCTACAATCCAACTTGTAAACACGTAATGATATTTTTATTTTAAACAATAAGAACCCGGAGCTCGACTCGGATACATATTTTGTACATCCACATAAGTAGTTGGGGGTGCCACTATAGACCCAAGCATTTTTTACACTGAGTTTTCCATAGGGTCCATAGGGTTAGTGTTAAATTGTGTAACTTATAGACCCAAGATTTTTAACACTGAATTTCCCATAGGCTCCATAGGGTTAGTGTTAAATTGTGAAACTTATAGACCCAAGAACTTATAGACCCAAGAACTTATAGGGACAAACCTGAATACACTAACCCTATGGAGCCTATGGGAAATTCAGTGTTAAAAATCTTGGGTCTATAAGTTACACAATTTAACACTAACCCTATGGACCCTATGGAAAATTCAGTGTTAAAAATGCTTGGGTCTATAGTGGCCCCCGCATCATGCTTATGACTAACTCCTACAGTGCATTTTTGGCTTATAAGTTTTCACTGGAGGATAAGGGAACTGTTTTTTGTCTTTTTTATAACAAAGACTTGGTGGTGTACATGAGAAGATATATCTCTTTCTAACAGTGTGGGTAGCCCTTATAAGGGCTGTTTTTTAT
Source organism: Pictodentalium vernedei (assembly GCA_031216915.1). Classification (NCBI taxonomy): domain Eukaryota; kingdom Metazoa; phylum Mollusca; class Scaphopoda; order Dentaliida; family Dentaliidae; genus Pictodentalium; species Pictodentalium vernedei. The sequence continues at coordinate 321,434,719 of CM062297.1, forward strand.
TATTCAGGTTTGTCCCTATAAGTTCTTGGGTCTATAAGTTCTTGGGTCTATAAGTTTCACAATTTAACACTAACCCTATGGAGCCTATGGGAAATTCAGTGTTAAAAATCTTGGGTCTATAAGTTACACAATTTAACACTAACCCTATGGACCCTATGGAAAACTCAGTGTTAAAAATGCTTGGGTCTATAGTGGCCCCCGCATCATGCGTATGACTAACTCCTACAGTGAATTTTTGGCTTATAAGTTTTCACTGGAGGATAAGGGAACTGTTTTTTGTCTTTTTATAACAAAGACTTGGTTGTGTACATGAGAAGATATATCTCTTTCTAATAGTGTGGGTAGCCCTTATAAGGGCTGTTTTTGTTTTGATGTAGTGTAAGTCACTCAGCAGTTAGCAATATTTTTCATGTATCGCCCATGACCATCGAATCATACCCGTTTCTTTTTTTTAGGTTTAACAATATCATCAGATTCTTCCTCACTCTGATTGTCTGGAATAGGTTGTTGAATGACTTTATCTGTTTGTGTAGATGTAGTCACTAACTGTTTTCGTGTTTGACGTCCCCTTTTTCTCATAGGTTGAGGTATCGGTTCTGCCAACTCATATGGTACTGTTAAGAGACGACACTTTGAATTCTATAGGAACTGTAATCTTATCAGCTGAGAGAACAATCTATTGGTGAGATGATTTCATGTCTTGTAGAGTCTCCAGGATTTTCTGTAATAATGTTTCATTTTTTTCATCTTGTGAAAAACTATTTTTCACCCTCTCACTTGGTATGGTATCCTTTTGGTTTGGTATTCTCTGCTGTGCCATCAATGAGTTGTCAATACGAATTAAATCATTAAAATCAGCTAATATATTGTGTCTATAAAAAGAAGGTGAGTTGAGGATTTGGAGACATTTCATCATCTGACTCAAGAAAATCATCTTTGACAGAGAGGAAAAAGACATGGAACCAACAAAGATTGATTACAGTTCCGTAGAGAGTTATGAGAGAAGCAAGAAACAGAGGGCTGATGAAGAATTCGCCTTGGCTTTGAGAAAGTGGTGGTCGGCAACACTTTCTATGGAAGAACAACTTAAGAAGATTGAAGACCACCCTTTCATTAAAGCCGCCACACGTCCGTTCGGGGAGATCCAGTACAAGAACCGACCTAAACACTGTTTGATCTCCCCGTACATTTGCAGGAGGAAGCTCTTGTGGGGAAAAGCTACACCTGGGAGCAAGATTGCTTTACAGATGAAGAGATGCTAGCAACAACCATAGGCATGTGGGAAGGTGAATTCTTCACCGAAAAAGAGATTAGTTTACCAAATAGCTCTCTACGGAACTGAAAATTTTTAAAAACGGCCCTTTTCAGGGCCAACTACACTATTAGAAAGAGTTATATCTTCTCATGTACACAACCAAGTCGTTGTTATAAAAAGACGAAAACAGTTCCCTCCCTAGAGTGTGAACTGATGTCTATATTAATTTAAAATCATTTTATATTAGGGGTTATCCATGTGGTTTTGGGTTGTCATCTCTCCACTCTGTGCATACAACTTCTATAAATGGGGGAAATGGCATTTTGTGTGTCTTCTTGTGTTTTGTTGTGAGCATAAGGAAATTATGCTTACAATAAAGCACAAGAACACATGCACAAACTAAAAAATTTAGGGATTCGCGTTGTGGTCGAACTCTCTGTGATAGTTGTTTTTTTATAGTAAGAATAGTATTCATTGTATGTTTATCAAGCAAAATTTTCTCTACAGTATAAACTGTATATCAGGGTACACTATAAAAGTTTTTGATAAGTATGCATACAATATTAAAACCTAATACTCTCAGTGAAAAAAAGAAGTGACTCTTAACTCTTTTTACTCTTGGGAGATAATAGGGACACGGTGATAAAAAAGGGATTATGGGACTAACTTAACAAAAATCGACTAAACTATCACAGAGGTTTTAACAAAAAACAAAACTGTATTTAAAGTTGAATCATTATAATGAAATGAATCTGAACATATATACACCGAGATCTGAGTTTGCCTATCCATGAGAAAACCTATTTACATCAAGATTCTTTTTATGCTAGTTTTTATTTGACACCCAAGATTTTTTTTTTGAAAAAAATCTTGGGAGTCAGATAAAAAAAACTGATATCACTCAAGTGATCTGATTTTGAAACAAATATAAAAATAACTGAAAAAGCCTATCTCTCTGTTACACAAATGTCTGGCGAAAATTATATAATAGATGATTGACTTTAATAAAAAAAAAACTTAAAAAACTAAAAAGTCATCAATGTAAAAAATTACCTCTGTGGGATTGTTTTGACACCTGATATTTATTATTATTACAGTTATTTCAAATAATGTCTATAAGTTTGCTCAAACCATCGTCGAACATCTCTATCATTCCCTTGGAAATTTCTTTGATCAAATTTGATAGTAAGAACTGTCTCTAAATCATATCCTCTTGCAAGATGATCTAAAGCAAATATACAGTACATTCCACACACAACAGTAAGTTCACTTTGTAGTTTCATTGTATTTATTGTCCAGGAATCTGTATTTTTCACTATGGAATTGTATATGTCTCTATCTATTGGTGGTAAACCATATGAATCAAAGTAGATAGCAGATTGATTGTCTTTAAAATATATTGCTATCCAATGTTCTCCTGGTTCTTTCCATGAATCTGTTTTCACAATATATGCTTGTCTGTGTTTAGGTTTTCGTTTTGGTAACAAGTCGTTTTGGTAACAAGTCTTTTGAACACACTTTTCCATTTAAGGATGATAACCTTTGAGAACTGTCAAGTATAGTCTGTAATTGTATGGTTTCCATCTTCTTAGCCTTGAAAAAGGCTGGCACGGAGCCGTTAATAAATAATCAATATGCTGTATAATATGACCAGTCTCTTTTAACTAAATCTGCCCATTTTTGAATGTCTTTTTGGCAGTCTATGTCAAAGTCCATATGAGCACAATATTCTAATAAGTTTATTTTTCTTGCTCATTTGTGTAGATTATATAGTATAGTCACTGGGCACACTTTCTGTATACACTCTGCAATGTTCATATCTATTAATGTTGTTGTGTTGGTTCGATTTTCTTCACAGATATTTTTCATTTTCTGTTGAATGGATTTTGACAGTTGTATCACTACACATTCTTGAAATAATTTTTGTATTTTCTCTTTACACATCTTGCAATGTTCACACTGACTCATCTTGTTTAATAGTCAAATATCACTTGTCTGAATTTGTTGATTTCTATCTCACTATCAAATTCCGCATAGACAACAACGTTGATCACCTCAGAAGGAGCTTGAGCAAACTGAAGTTCAAACCTAAGATTGCCAGACTGTATTGGGTGAGCCAAGGGCCCACTACTACTCTGATCAGGTGTCAAATCAATACCCCAAAGGGTATACCCTTTTGCATAATCCTGCAAAGATAAATTAAATGATTGATTTTGTCCAAAATATCCCATAGCTTCATACAATGATAAATATGAATTTAGATAAAGTCCACCTTCAAAATTCGGTTCAAAGGGACGTGCTTTAATGAAATGTCCATCTATTGTGATTTCCAACTTATTCAAATCAAAATGTTGAAAATTAAATGGATTAGTGGCAATATCTCCATTTATATCTCGATTATTAACTAAACCAAGAATAATTCGTTTTGGCATCTGTTTATGAAACAGATAGTCTTCTATTTTTGAATGAAGACCACTTCCAATAGTAAAAGTTTTAATTTCACTACATCTTATGGGCATTTTATAATTTGTTCAATCTATTTGTGCATTAAGATTATTCACAAATTTTGGAAATAAATCCAATGCTGGTATTCTGAATATGGCTTTTTGAATTTCTATTTTTCTATTTTCACTACCAATCAAACAAATTTAGTTGGAGCACGATGCAATTTAATTCTCAACTCAACTCCATTTGGTAAATACTTATCTTGCACAAACAGATCTAAATGTAGTTTTCCTCTTAGTTGTACATTTTTGCTACCACCAATTAATTTGGCTCGTTCAGTCAAACCTTTGTTAGACGAAGCTTTACTTGTTTCTGCGTGGTGTCCAGGAGTATCTGTATACCACAACTCACTAGCAGCTAGATGTGTTTTTTTCACATCTCTTGAATAACTAAGAAAATTCTCAAAAAATGCTCTATAAGGATAAAGATCTGTATTGGTGGTGATAAGATTGTCATTCAGTGTAACATCAATTTTACTGAACATGCTATGAAAAAAATTATTGATAGGAGCAATTTGTGTATCTCCAGCCAAAACACTCCCATCTTGTTTTGTAATTTTAAATTGAACTTCAAGTGTAGATGCTGCAAGATCTAACCACTTGGTTGTTTGTCTTGGAATTAAAAATTCTATTGGTGTAGAATTATTTAAAGATGCAATAGGAAATTGTTCAATTTCACCAATGTTTTCTATACCACTTGATGTTGGTGATACATTATCTGGATCAAAACTACTACCAAAATGTTCACAGGATCCATGTAACATCATGATTTTTTAATCAAATATATCAAGCGGTCTTGATTTTCGTTTTGAATAAGCTTGTCTTTGACGTGTCTTGCCTCTACGAGAACGAACCACAGAATGACGTTTTCGTTCTTGTTTTTGTCTTTTTATACCTAAAGCAGATTCACCAACTGATTTCAAAAGATCTTTTCCATTTGTTAATAAAATGTCTTTAGGTGCTTTACGTTTTTTTTTTATCAATTCACTTGCTATTTCTAAACCATGTCTTAATCCATCTCTCTTTAATGTTTGAAATGCATTTTTTTCAGTTGGTTTTATAAATGGTGCAGCTGTTCTTATTGCTGTGCGAGAAATAGACCCTAATCCAATTCCATATTGCCGTGGTACACCTTGATACACCAGCATCATTTTTACAAATTTAATTTATGTCTCTGTCTAAAATGCAACTTGACAACTGTCTTGCCACTTGCAAACTGAATGGGTTTACCAGTGTTCCCATTTATATTTATACTAATCTGATCAAAATAAGATTTTGATACTGGTGCGTAATGTACATTATCAAATTCTATATGAGTGTGTAGAGACTCTTTATGTGATTCAAATGGAATCACACGTAAAATAGGTGCTTCAATATCACCTAAAAATGTATAACCTGCTGTGTCAGCATAAATAAAGATTTGATTGAAATCCACATTTAAGTCCACATTATATTTAAATGCATCTTTTGATGTGTTAGGAAAAATGACAGGAAAAATATCTTTACATCCCAATTTTTGTAATATACTTTCTGACATTTTAATACCCACTTTCCCAATACTATTTCCTACTATTTTTACACGCCCTTGGAGACTTGAAAATCCAACATGAAATAATACATCAAATGATTTAAATGTGTCTCCAAGTTTTTCTTGAATTTCTGTTTGCATTGCACCTATGACATGAGCGCCATTTGAATATGCACCTGATAAAATATTTAATTCAACAGCAGCAACACCTTCGTGAAATGTATGTTTAAATTTCGTTTTATTAATACAATTTGATATGTTGCTATCTGTCACAAAGATTTTAAAAACAGATTCTTCATCTGTAATATTTTTTGCTTCCGAAGGTAAAATTACTTCAACTAATCCCACTTCCCAATGTTCTTTATCAACATGAATGGGTTTAGATAATTGTGTTTGAAAACCACATTGGTTATTATTTGGAAACATATCCATAGAACTATCACTCAGAAGTGTTACGTAAAATGAATTCATTTTTCTTATCTTGTGGTTGTTTCAAATATTTTAAACCTGGACTTGGAAGAATATATCCTAAAGAACTACTTAATAACACTAACCACAATTCTTTATCAGGGCTTTGTAAACTCAAATGTGCAATGGCAGTAATTATAATACCATAAATGATAATAATCTGTGTGAAATAAGTGACTTGATGTTTTGCAACACGATTTCCACAAATTTTGAATTGTTGACTTTGTTGACTTTGTACATCAACACTTGTGGTTTCATTAGGTAATGAAGTTTCATTTGATGACATGTTCTTTTTATATCAAATCTGTTTCTGCTATCCAACTATCACATTTCTTTGGATAACCTTCCCAATGTACTTTAAGTTCTTTAATAATTTTCTTTCCCACACGTCTTGACCGTCTATTAAGAATTGATTCAATTATATATTTTTTATCATCTTTTATACTTTGAATTTCTTGTGGATAAAATGTTCCTTCTATATTTTCACCACCCCACATCTTCAAGTTTATAAGTGGGTGGTATTGTATGTTTTACATGAGTAATTTTAAATAACTCTTTTGTCCAATTTGGTAAATACCCTTTTCCAAATGTACGTTTGCTTTTATTAATATGTACTATATCACCAACTTTAAATTGTATTTTTTTCTTTTTAGATTTTTTTTACCATACAAATGTTGAGATACTTCTACTTCATTTTCTAATGATACTGAAGCAGGAGTTCTTTGAATACTTCGATGAAAACTATGATTATATCCATCAACTAAATTTTCCAACACATCAATGTATCTTAATGTACGTTTGTGTGTAAAATATTTCCACATTCGTGTTTTCAATGTGCGCTGAAAACGTTCAACAATACTAGCTTTGGTTTCAGGATTTTCTGTTGTGAAGAAATGAATGTTTTGTTTCTTTAAAAATTTTTGTACATCTTTATTTTTAAATTCAGAACCTTTATCAGATTGTAATGATAAAGGTTTACGTCCAGAAGTTTTCAAAATACTCTGAAAAGATTTTGATAATGTCTCTCCTGATTTATTGTGAATGGGTATTACCCATGCATATTTGGAAAATACATCAATAACACAAACTAAATAACGAAATTGGTCATTGTAAGATTGTAAACTTTGTAAGTCTACTAAATCAATCTGCCATTGATGATCAATACCACCCACTATAGTCTTGCGTCTTGAAAACTTTTTACGGATGGGTTTATGTAAAGTATAAGTTCTTTCTCCTTTCAACCATTTTTTCACTTGATCATCTGTGATGGAATTATCTTTACTATGAGCTGCTTTGTACAATTCTTGTATACCACCATAACCAGCAGGATGTTTTGTATTGTAATATATTTCAGTTAATAAATCATTCAATAAGCCTCCCATTTTTCAGATAATCTACGTTTTGTCAATTTACACTTTAGTGCTGACTTTGGTGTGTCTTCACTCCACTGCACTCTATGACCTCGACGAACTTTACGTTTTGGAGGGGATGATTGAGTAGTTTCAGACCAACTATCTTCTGGAGAACTTTGATATTTACTGGGTTTGGGTATAGGTTGCCTATTCATCCATAACCAACGTTCACGATTTCCAACAAAATCTTGAGGGTTATTTATATCTTTTAATCCATGACTAAACATTTCCCATCCACTCGGTTTAAAACCTTTTCGGTGTCTAAGAACATCATTGACTAAATCTATGATATTTGAACCTTTTATGACTTCTCCATCGTAACTTAATACACCCTGATCATTCCAACTCATGTGTGGATGAGATGATAAAGCAGATAATAATGAAGTTGCTTTATGTCTCATTGTAACAGGGACACTTTCTATAATACGATCTCGTAAAAATAATGATTTTTCTCCTGACTCAGACAATGGAACCAATGTTGGTTGTAATGCCTTCGTATGTGACATTTGAAATTTTTGTAAAGTTTCCCCATACTTTTGTTCTTTCTCACTTTTGGACAACTCTGAATTTCCTAACACAGATGATAAATTATTTTGAAGTTGTGCAGTATTTGTAACTTGTGGGTTAGGTGGTAATCTTGGTCTTTGAGCTTTTTCATTTCTAAAACGTTGCATATCTTCTAACATTTGATAATGTACAATAGCCATCTTTTTCATATTTTACTGACTAATTTATTTGCAAGATTTGTTGCAACTCCTTTTGCAGGTCCAAGTAAACCAAGTAATGGTAAAAAACCACCTTTTTGATTTAAAATTTTTTTTTTCTTTTTAAGAGTTATTGATTTACTAGCGAGTGCTCGTAGTTGTTGATGCTTTGGATGTAATTTTTGTTTCTGACTTTTTGTTAGATGTATGTTGCCTTTTAAAAGATTATGACAGCATTCTGACACACAATTAATTAATTCTTTAAGTGCATTTTTCATAATTTGTTTTTGAAATGCTGGAGGAGTTTGACTTAAACATATTAACATACCACCATATTTTTTAACTAAAGGAATTTTTTGTTTCTTATTTTGTCTCACCATATTGCTCGTATAGAATTTAATGATTAAATGAAACAAATAAAAAATGTAATGCTATTTATATATACATGTACAAAAGACCAAACTTATTTATTTCACTTAAAGTAAGACCTTATCCCTTTAACAGGTTTAGGTGTATTTAAAGCTGTAAAACGTGCCATTGTGGGAATCTTTTCTTTTAATGGTACATGTTCTGTATTTTGTAGAGAATACATTGGTTCATGACACCATCTTTTGTTATTGACACTGCACGTGTTAACTTAAGTGGTGATACTTTTCTTTGTTTTTGAAGATTTTGCACAAGTAATGCTTTTGTTTTTGTAGATGGAGATATATGAGGTGCAATTTCAAAATTTGTGTACATATATTTAGGTCCTACCTTTCGTTGATTTTTTTATCTCTGTAGAACTTGATGAATTATTTGATCTTTTCTTAGGGGATTTTCGTTTCCTTTTAGGTGACATTTGTTTCTTACTCTTTGTTTTTTTTTTGAATGGTGAATAGAATGATCTACTTGTCTTATGACCATCCCATCGAATTAAATTACTAATGATAACACCACCAAAAAATCCACCACCACCTGGTTTTAAAATAATGTTTCGTTTTGTTGCAAGATCAACTCTTGGATTTGCAAGTTGTTCAAGATCTTGTTTATGTTTATCCATGTAGGTTAAAGTTTGTTTTGGCAATTTAATTTTCTTATTAAGTATGATTCTACTTGCTAATGTAAACCATTTTAAAATTTTCTTAAAACCTTTCTTAAGTAATTTTTGTCTTGCAAATGGACTTGTTTCTTGACCAAGTTGTTCCAAAGATTGTATGAATGATACCATGATGATGTGTAGTCGTTGACAAACTTTGACTAACTAACACCAACTCATTAGAACATGGGGAATTTATAGTTTTGTATAAATGATGGGACCACGTTCATTTTGTGTTACCCAAGGATGAAAAATATCAGTTCTTAATCTCAAAGACTCAGGAGTTTTAGGATGAAAATCAATTAATAAATAGCCATGATCAATACTTGTTGCATCTTGATAACATGCATTTAAATGTGGTAATTGAACTTGATTTGCCAATACTTTAATTTGCCCTTTATCTCTGGTATTTTGAAATAAACCCATATAATGTGCATTTAAACTTATAGTACGACTAGATTTAGATTGTTGAAACATATTTTGTGTAATGTAAATGACACTTGCATTTCTATGATGTCCTTTTCATGTGAACCATAATTTAATTTTTCCTTCATCTTTATTTCCTAACATATCATCAAAAACTACAAGATGGGGAATAGTGACATCACTGACAATTTCATATTCATCATCAGGGATACATTCTATGAATTTAATATCTTCACTTTCTTTAAGTAATGTATATGTATTTCGCCATTCTTTATAACACCAAATGATTTTTTTGTGGGGGAATTTGAAATAAGTCATGTTTCATATCAATAAGCTTTTTGACAAATTCTGTTTTTCCTGAACCACTAGGTCCCGAAATAAAGATATTACAAGGGTGTTGAAACAATAAACATTCACTCGATGCCATAATTGTATTTTTGTGAAAAAGTGTTGTCAAATCACTCACTTATATACTTTCTGTTTCCATACCTTGCTCATGTCTTTTAGTGGGTATTCGTTTTAAGGGTGGTTTTAACTCAAATAAAGTTTCTGAAGAATCTATTCTTCTATCTATTTGTGGTACACATTGATTGTATATACAAGTAATTAATGATTTCTTTATCATAAATTATATTACCCCACACAACTCTTGTCCAAATGTTTTCTACATCATCTTTGTAAAAGGCATTCATGATTTGTAATGCATTACAAAATTCCCCATACATTTCATCTTTTTCCAATTGATTATGAATAAACTCTTTTGTTATTGTTAGATAACCAGGAGTGATCAATTGAAATGCATATAATAATGCCTTACGTGTAATCTTGTTGTCTAAGATATGTCTTACTGGTTCCATGGTTGAAATCAAAGTGATGTTTCTTTTGTCTGTTCTGATGTATTTTGTGCATCAGGTACCACATTACACCATGGAGTTTGTACATCAGGACAGTCAGGAAAATCATTTTCTACATTATCTGTAAACAGTTTGTCTAACTTAGTTTTGAATTGTCCTGCAGCTTGTCTTGCAATTATGGTACTAAATGATGTACTTTGATCATTTAGTACCATGAGTGCAAATAAAGAATTAGAATCTGGAAAATCATCTAGACACTTGTCATATTTTTTCATTGTTGAAAATATTTGATTTAAAGTGAATCCATAATCCATCACTGATAATATTTTATCTGGGAGTGTTTGCATACATGTTGGTGGTTTGTATAATTGACAATTTCTTATCAGTTGAATATAAGGACAATTTGGTGACCACTTGACATGTTCTTGTAAAGGAATATCTTTTTCTTCCCAATTCATTAAACCTTGTCCACATACAAAACATTTTACTTTACCATCTCCCACATAGAAAAATCCCGCTTTAGCTAATTCTTCTTTCTTGGATTTTAAAATAGGATTTGTAGTCATACTAAAACTCGAAAGTCTTCTTAACTCTGACAAGTATATAGGATAAGTAGGATTAAGTGGTAGAGACATCTTGCCTGCTCAGTGTTCAAAGTTAAAATGAGAAATCTGAAGGGTATTTTTATACCTTAAACCCATAAGGTCTTGTGTCATATTTATCCACTACAAAACGTTTTTTTTTGTGTACACAGATCTGAATGTTTTGGTTTGTCTTTCACTTGTGACTTGTCTGTTCTTGTTACGTTTAATTCTGTGTGTGTATTCAATGTTAATTTTATAATTATGTCTGTCTTGTACACATTCCACCATGGATTCAAAATTGACTTTCTGTGATGTATTGTAATCTAATGTGAGTCCTTTAACTTTACATGAAGTGTGTATTTGACCATCTTTAATGTATTTGTAACCATAATTTTTTGGACCTAATCCTACATATTCAATAATTTTTGCATCTGGGTGTTCATCTGTCCATTGACCTAACCTACTGTTTACAATTTGTGGATTCCAAAGTGAGGGGTTATGGATGTAAATACAACTGTCTGTGTCAAAATATAATACTCATCTACCCAAACGACCTATTACTTTATATAATTCCATTCACACATAAGCTGTGACAAAAGATGCAACTGCAACATTAGCTGATTTGTGAGGTTCATAAACATCTGTAGACTTTGTATAATTGACTAAAATACATTTATCATGATCAAACAATTCAACATTTTTAATAATGATGTCTTTATCTTGTATCAGGTCAAAATATTTTGATGGGGTCTTGTATGTATTCTGCTTTTGTTTTTAAATTATTTTGTGCACTTTTCCCCCATAAACAGTTTAACATGGTTTTAGCAAATGATCTTTGTCCTGGATTTTTTTCAATATTTTCCAAATGTATGTTTTCAATTTGTGCATAGTCTTTCTTAAATGTGTGTTTGTCTGTTTCTGTTTTCACCCAAGCCGGATATCCACTGGCTTCTTGTTTCATTTTAAATATTTGTTCACATAATGTTTGTAAATTTCTGAAGACCATTCTTCCCAATGCCAAATCTGATAAGTGTCAAGTAATGTGTACCCCATTCCCAATGCTTTAAAAAGTTCAACAGATGTCCATGTACCTGTAATACTGTGTTGATCTGGTGTGTGATCACATTTGTCTAATTCTTGTTCTGCACATGTATTGCAAAGTGTAAAGACCATTTTCTTGTTGCAATGAATTGGTAATACTGGCATGTGTAGAGATTGTGGTGGTAAAACTTTACATTTGATAAGTCCCCTGTACTGTCTTATATTATTCATGTCTGTGTTTTCTTTTGTGAGTATATTTGGATGACCTACTGGATATTCTCTGTGTTTATTGACATAAGGATAGAGTGAACAGATGTCTATGTATTTTATTTTATTGTCTGTATTTTGGTCTATTTTATGATGTACTTTAATGGCATTTGTTCTCCCCCAAATAATGCTTCCTGTGGTTTAATGGGATCCATGTTTGGAAAAAATGAATTTAATGTTGATTTTACTTCAGGATTTGATTCGCAAAAAATGATCAAGATCATGTCCCCATGTTATTCTCATGTTATACCCCAATGATTCTAAATGGTGTATGCGTTCCTGTGTATTGTTGTATAGAGTTTGGTAACTTAGCAAACTGATTGGATTTTTCTCATGTGTATTGTCTTTGTAACATGTTCTGCACCCATTTTAACTTCCCCACCATTGAGTGCATGTTGAATATGTATGTTTTCTTCCTGTGTAAGTGTCTGTAAAAATGTAATGGCTTTAATGGAGTATTTGACTTTAGCAGGGTAACCTATGTCTGAAATGATTGCCATTTTGTTTTCTGAAAGTGAATTTTTTCTCCAAGCTTTTGTACATGCATCGGCTAAGGTAAACGCTTCTCTCAAGGGGTCTATGCCATCACTATCTATGAATTTTTGTCTGAATTCCCCACACCCCCTACGCAAGATATCTACATCTGATTTACAGTATAATTCCATTTCTTTTTGAAAATCAAATCTGGCATTACTAGTAATTCTTTGTTGTACCACTTGATAAAATCTTCCCTGTCTGATGGAGACATTGAATCTGGCATATACAATTTTGAATCTAAATAAGGGCCAATATAATTTTGATAAGCTTGTGTGTTTGCCAAATGGGGGAAATAACCTTTTGCTAATTCTGTCAAGCCAAATGTTTTAGGAAATTGTGCCAATCTCATTGAAAGAAAATTTAAAGAATCTATAAGTCTAATACCACAAGCTTTAAGTGAAAGAATTTTGTTCCCATTCATAATTACATCAGGAGTTGTTATACCAGTTTCAATGGGGTGCCTTAAAATAAATTGTCCATCAAAACCTCTTAAATTGTGAGCAATAGCTGTTGTCCCTTTATGTTCCTTACTGAAAAGCCAATCACAAAAATCTGATAAAGCACATTCCCCTTTAATAATTGATTGCCGTTGTCCAAATTTGTCACAGGAAATACATTCTTGATCTATAGATTTGCAAATACATTCCCCACATGCATGATGAGCAACACAGAAATTTGGGCTATGAACTCCTGAGTCTTGTGTGCTTTCAAAATCAAAACATACAAATGGAATGTTTGGTAATTTTTCATCCTCGGGTGAAGTGTATTTTGAAATGAAACATTGGTGATCAGAATTAACTACTTGTTGACAATATTTGCATTTTTTGAATCCTTCACAGATGTGTTTTCCTTTTGTTGGATATATTAATGAATTGCACTGTTTACATTTTTGAACTAATTGGCAAATTATTTTTTCTTCTTTCCCCTTTGTAGTGATATGGTTATTATAGCATGATGGACTTCTAAATTGTCTATTACAACTGTAACAGGTGATGGGATGTTCAGGAATACATTTTGTTGGAGCATAGCAAACACAACCAAAAGGGCACATGTGACGTTCTCTGTTGTTAGCCCCTTTACTGCAAAGTTCACAATAGTAGTGACATCCTAAAAACCCTGTAATTGTGATAGTATCAAAATGCTGGTCATGGTGGTAAATATGAATAACTTTACTATCAGTGGTGGTAACTGGAGGTTTGAATAAAAATTCACTTTTTGCATACTGAGGATGAATTTTGATGACATACTCTGGGTAAAGCAGGTCTTGTATTTTATAATATTCTTCATATCCACAAGGAATATTATAATCAAGTCCTGCTTTGTCCATCAATGCCTTAGCTTTCAACTCTTGTGTCGGTCTATCAGAACGTCTAATTTTTTTATATTTCTTTTGCCAAAGTTCTGAATTATCTCTATCAGCATAACACTTTCCCAATACAATGGCCCGTGCGAGACACATAGAATCATTAACATTTTTAATTTCAATAATACTTCTCTTGTTTCCAACCATTTTATCACCAGATGAAAATGAAATTGGTACGTGTCGCCCAGACCCTTGTGGTAGAGAAGTGTGTGTTATTTCTAAAGATAGTTGCCCATCATGGATAGTAAAGTTATCATTTGATTATACAACTTTTTTCTATTTCATCTGATATGGTGTTACCAGTGATACCTGAAGCCTTAGTAAATGGGATAAGTATACCTATTTTTAATCCTAGGTGGTTAACTGATATTCTCATTGGATCATTGTCTTCTACACCACATTCTTCTTTAATATCTTCTACCATACTGTCAAAGACTTTTCCAAGGATGTCAAATGGATTCTTTGGATTAAATTGTTTGAATGTTATTCTGCATACACGGGATTTGGAATGGAATTTTCTTGATGTTTTTTGTAGGAGTGGGTGAATGGTGTATAAGTCTCTTGTTGATTCTACTCTCTGCTTCTTATTATCTACTTCACTCTCTGTCTCACTATATTCTTCAATGGCTCTCTTCATCTTTTTTTTCTATCATCTTTATCAACTGGAAAGCTGTGAAAATATGTCTTGTCTTCTTGAAGTCAAAAAACCAAGTGTGAATCAACCTAAGATTCCCCCACATTTTTATACTTTCCTTTAATGTACATTTAATTGTGCATTTAAATGTACATTTAATACCCACTGAATTATACTGTTAATAAATGTTTCTTATACACATTTGAAATGTCATATATGTAATCCGTTCACTCTATGGGAAAAATCCTATGGTAAATATTTTATAGCTTTTATTTGTTAGTGTATCTTTCAGTCAGCATTAAAATCACTAAAACACATTTAACAACAGCTATATAGTATCCAGAGGTTATTGAGTGCAAAAGATAGCATAACTATTTGTAACCAAATGAATGTATATTTAAACATTTGTGTGTAAATGCATGTTATGGAACATTTAAATGCACAATTAAATGTACATTAAAAAAGTATAAAAGGAGGAAGAATCTTAGGCTGATTCACACTTGGTTTCTTGACTTCATGAAGACAAGACATATTTTTGAAATGCTCCAAAAGTTAAAGATGGATAGAGTTACAGATCCAAGATTAGAAAAAGCAAGTGATGCTAAAAGTATTTACTATAAACCATCTAAATGGGGAGAAGTAAAAAGACTTGTGAATGAACTTTATAAGTTGATATCAACACCTAAAGAGATGATTTGTTCCATTTGCCATCAGAAAGGACATTGGGCGAACACATGTTCATACAGAGGAAGGGCCATGTTTTTATTGCAACCAGAGAGGACATTGGATTAATGAATGTAGATTGAAAAAGCTATCGAATAACTCTGTGTCTCAACCAAGATGGGGAGAACCAGCTGTTGTTCAACGAGAACTGGTCAAAGTTTATCCATGGTCAGAATACATAAAGCATACAGAAGATAGATTACCGATTACAGGATTCAACTTAGCACTTGATGAAAAAGACATTGACAACCACACTTTAAGGGGATGAGCAGGCTACCACTACCACCTCAACAAATAAACTTTACAAATAAGAAAGTTGACTTAGCAGAACCTGTGTTACCAGAGTTTGATGATAATGATGATACATTATTATATAATATGGATATACCCAAAGAAACAAAAATGAAAATCGATGATGAGTTAGAAGTATTATTTCCAGAGAAAGAGGAACCACCAAAGAAAGTTACAAGAAAACGAAAAGCTAAAGACAATAATTCCAAAATAGGAAAACTTGCCAAGAAACATTGAAAACAGTTTTTGAAAGTGACATTTTCATAAAAGACATTTACAAATATGTAAACATTCATGGAATAAAATTTTCGGATTTCAAAAAAGGTAATAATATTTTGTTGTTATTTAAACAGGGGAGAATTTTTTTCCAACTCAGGATTTTTATTTCTAAAAATAAAAAAAAATTTCATAACATTAATTTGCAAACAGAAAAAATATTTTTGTGTTTGTAAATTAATGTTATGAAAAAGTTTTTTTCATAACATTAATTTGCAAACACAAAAATATTTTTCTTATAAAATAAAAAACTTTCAAGACAGAAAAATAATTTACAAACAGAAAAAAATATATTTTGTGTTTGTAAATTAATGTTATGAAAAAAACTTTTTCATAACATTAATTTACAAACACAAAAAAATATTTTTTTTATAAAATAAAAAACTTGCAAGACAGAAAAATAATTTGCAAACACAAAATATATTTTTTATGTTTGCAAATTAATTTTGTTTTTACCTAAATGTTTTCACACAAAAACATTTCGGTAAAAAACAAAATGAATTTGCAAACACAAAAATATGCCATGGCAGGGAAATCTAGTGTGGGAGCTATGAGGTTAACCTCTTTTGAATTGAGTAATGAAATTACAATTGAACAAAAGTTCAATTCATTCCATTGTAGTAGCACTGAAATGTGCCATTCAAGTGTGTAAACGTGATATCTCTTTTTAAGAATATGGTGGCCCTTATAAGGGCCGTTTTATACTAAACAAAAAATGATTAGTTCCCCAGCTTTATTCCATTTCTCTTTGCGGCTCTCTTAACATCCTTTTGATTAATGAGATGTTGTGATCCTCTTCCCCTAATCGTTGCATAATGATAGGTATCTCTCATCATTTTTTCGAACAAAACAGTGTAAGGCTTTTTCAGCTTCATCAAGTGACAATGGTGAGATATTATCCATCCTAGCTTTTCTTTTCAATCTTCGCAGATTACTCCTTGGAATAGTATTACGCTCCTCTCTCTCCATCTTCACTTCTTGTGGTTGAATAGTATTGCACTCTTCTCTCTCCTTCTTCACTTCTCGTGGCCCACATTCACGTTCTAGTGATGGAATCTTTACCTCGATGGATAGCTCAACTCTCATGATTGATGATAAGAAAAATGACGTTATGATATCACCAGCAGTGTTTTTATAGACAATGCGAGGATCGAAAATGCACTGAAGAACCCTCACGCGACAATTCGATCGAGAGAGGGAAAAAACTCTTGATAACAGACGTTTACTATCACAGCCGTCCGACGTCAACAATTGTTTCCCGCACTCGATAAAATTGTCGCGTGAGCGTTCTTCAGTGCATTTTCGATCCTCGCATTGTCTATAAAATCTAACACGCATTCCAAACAATTCATTTTGAGACAACATGAAGTACTCTCTAGATATGAACGAATACAGAATGTGGAGATCCGGAGAAATGTCTGACGCTGATTGGAATCGCCGATTAGAAGAAGAATCTATCAGAGTAGAGAGAGAGAAAGCATGGAGGCGCCAATTAGCTGAAGATATTTTAGGTCATATGGCGGACCTCAGAAATACACTCGACAGTGGGGGCAGCAGCTTATTGATGAGTTGGATCGAAAGGCGGGGATAAGACAGTTCTTAGCTGTCCGCGGTTATGAACTGGAGAAATACCGGGTGAAGAAAGTTGACTTGTATCCTGATCTTAATTGGCAACCAGAACGACGGTACAAAAAATGTGAGGTTAAATCCAATAACCTGTATCCAGATTTAAGTGAAATCTCATGAGGATTCCTAGAAAATCTGGATACAAGTTATTGAATTTTAGCTTGACAAAAAATCAGGATACAACTTAAAACTCATTTATCCTAATTCTTATTATCTCTGTTTGTCATTCCAATCTATTAATAATTTGTTACTCTCACAAATGAGTGTGATTTCAAAATGTGCCTTCGTGGCAGCCCTTATAAGGGCTACCCACACTATTAGAAAGAGATGTATCTTCTCATGTACACAACCGAGTCTTTGTTATAAAAAAGACAAAAAACAGTTCCCTTATCCTCCAGTGAAAACTTATAAGCCAAAAATGCACTGTAGGAGTTAGTCATAAACATGATGCGGGGGCCACTATAGACCCAAGCATTTTTAACACTGAATTTCCCATAGGCTCCATAGGGTTAGTGTTAAATTGTGAAACTTATAGACCCAAGAACTTATAGACCCAAGAACTTATAGGGACAAACCTGAATGCACTGGTGGCACAGTGCATTCAGGTTTGTCCCTATTTGGACCCTATGGAAAACTCAGTGTTAAAAATGCTTGGGTCTATAGTGGCACCCCAACTACTCACATAATGGTAATAATCTCTATTTATCGGAACGTATCACCTCGGAAAACTTTGCGGCTATTCTTACGACACTAAAAAAACGAAGTGTATATTTTTTATGTAAATCGAATTGTCTAATTGGTGGGCGGGATTTTCTGCCATCATTTTGGATAAATCGTTGCTTTGTACGTTTTTATAACCAGAAAAATAGAAAACACATAGTGTCCGCATGTTGTGACCCTTCAGCTCTGTGCTTGACAACTACACGAAATAGGGTATCACTTTCAGCCAATCAGAATGCAAGGAAGTCACTTGAGGTATAATATTTTACGCTATATCTCACTCGATGTCCTCCTAATGTTACATTCCGGAGACAGACATATATCATAAATCGTAACCAGTCCTCTCGATGTCTACGGGACAATATTAATCACGGATTTCATCGAAAGTGCCCCTAGTGTCACATTAAGGAGACATATGGAAGTGATAATTCATTTCGACTCGTTTCGTTGCTTGTTCCTTATCGGCATCGACATGATAACACTAAATGACATCATGTTTTGCCTAAAATATAACTCCGGTTCAAATGACGTTTAGTTATGTTTGTTAGTATGACCCGTGCGTTTCATTTTTTTAAAGAGTATATTATAGTAAGTTCTACTAATGTCAAATTATATATCTGTCCCAATTTCTTCCTAATGTCACATTAAGGAGACATAAAAGTTATATACCAACCCAGTTTGTTGCGTTCTTTTTCCCTTAGAAGCCTTCGCGAAATTCTCCTATGTTTGGTCATATCTGATTTGTAGTTTTATGGGAATACAAGTCAGGAACTGACTGCGCTGATCAATGGCAAATCACAGTGATCGCA
Source organism: Pictodentalium vernedei (assembly GCA_031216915.1). Classification (NCBI taxonomy): domain Eukaryota; kingdom Metazoa; phylum Mollusca; class Scaphopoda; order Dentaliida; family Dentaliidae; genus Pictodentalium; species Pictodentalium vernedei. Next base: position 321,453,819 of record CM062297.1, read on the forward strand.
CTCTCTAACATGAAATAATCAGGGGAAACATTTTGTTCTAACAGCATCAGCATGGTAACATTTGCACTAAATGATATCAGTTTATGTCACATCTATCGCTTAGGTCCAAATGACTTTTGTTATGTTTTTCAATATTACTTGTGCGTTTTTCTTCTTTTAAGAGTATATTATATTATATGGGGACATATTGATAATATATCTGCCCCAAAGTCTCACTGATGCAACATTAAGGAGACATATCAAAGTTATATCCCATTCTAACTTGTTGCGTTCCTTCTTCCTTAAAAGCCTTCACGAAATTGCCCCCTCCCACCCCCCACGTTTGGTCATATCTTATTTGCTGTTTTATGTGGGTACAAATCTGGCTTTGACTGCGCTGGCCAATGGCCAATCACAGTGATCGTGGTTTCTAACATGAAATAATCACGGGAAAGGATGAGCGTATAATATGCCTCGGATTATGTCAGGGGCTTTTCGTCTTATTCTTTCTGACTTAGAATGTGACGCAAAGTTCGCTGTGCATTCATGTCACGTGAGTTATCATATCATCGCTTGTGAGCGGTCACCTTGTGAGTCATAAGCATGGTGATGGGTGCTGTCACTACGCATGCTCAGCACATGCTGTGATAGTAATACATGGTTTAGTCGTTCACTTTGCTTAATGGGACAGACGTCTTGGTTTCTGTGGTGGGATGTGGTTGCGATGAGGTGGAATGCTTGCAGTAGTTGCTGCGGTGTTCCGGGCGTATGTTCTATTGTAGTGAAATTCCCAGAAACGACCCAACAGTCACCAAAACGGACCAGAAAAAGTATCCAGAGTTGGGTTTCTTCGCTCGAGGTTTGCTGGAAAGAGTAAAATTCATCTCTTCCACCTCTACTGATTCTATGCTACCTTCATCAGCGCTGTCTTGTCTGATCAAGACACAGTTCTGAGTACCGTTCTACCAACTGCTTACTGTGTTATGTTTACTCTTGACTATGCGTGATCTTTGTAAGATCCTCCAGCACCTAACAACCAACCGGTTCGCACCACTTACCTTTGTCGAACCTACAATCTGTCAAATATATTTATCTCCCTTGTCTGAAACCAAGTGGTTTCCTATGAGTCGAATGTGATAAAGAGTTGTCAAAGCTGTCACTTGAAGCTGGCGACTTCTCGAAGTCTCGTCGCCTCATCTGCGTATTTAGGGGACCATTAGCGACCACTGTGTTTCAGACCACTGACCGAGAGCTAAATAGAATCTTCGGTTGGAGACCACTACCACTGACTCACGCCATTGCCTTTCAACCTCTACGGGTCCTAATGCCCATTGTCTTAAGGATCACTGTCAGTATATGTTTTGTAGATGACTTCCACCACTATTACTGCCACTAGTCTTACCACCCGTGGTTCGATCAATCCTAAACATCACTTTCACTCTCAGTCTTATGCATGGCTCCCTTTACTACTCTCTTTCAGAGATAAGGTTGTGTACTAGACCCAAGTCACGAGCCAGGTATATACCCAATAAATGCCGCACGGTAGCGTTTGCCAGAAGTGCCGAGTAGTACGTGTGTGTTAGTGCAAAATGAGTGCATATTACATACAGCGTGTGTGCTCATACGAGTTGTTTACACATTGACCCTAGTCCATCTCATTGCTACTTAGCTCCTAGATCCCACATAACCAGTGGCTGTTTGGCTCCCAAATCCTGGTCATGATTGCCCTGTTTCTACAGCTCCCCGTACCAATGGCGTGTAGCACTGCTACAACAATCTGTCCTGTGACTAGATCTTAGCCGGCTGTCTACATCTAGTATTTCAGTCTTCTCCGACTACTACTAGCTTCTACCCGTACAGTTTTCACCCTGCACAACGGCGTTCTACCAATACTGCAATTACCTTCTAACGCTATCCCGTTTCAACCACAAGATTTTCCGACTGCTATCTCCTAATAGTACAACGATTGGCTTCCACCACTAGGCCGCGACTGCTGACTTGTACTGCGACTAACTTCTTCAACTTCATTACTGTCTTCTACCGCATTACCACTGGTTTGTCCATGGCTACCGTTATCGGATACGTTACCTACTTCCACAACTAGTCTAATATGGTCTTCGCCCACGATTGCTATCTTCAACCACTATTGCCACTAGGTCCTCCTGTTATTAGGTTCTTCTGCCAGGTAAGTACTACTAATTATCACTGTTGGAACATGGGACTGATGTTTGATGTAATGTAATTGTGTGATAGTACACATATTGCATGCAGCTCATTAACATGTGCGGGTACTGTGTGAAGGTGCGGGGCGGGGAGATTTCGACATTGTGGTTTACCGTAGTCCTAATATGGACACGGTTAGTCTCTGGCACTCTTATTTTCTACGGAGTGCTTGTGTGATAGCGGCAAAAGTTAAATGCAGTATTGGTAGAATACTGTAGTGCAGTGCGAAGACTACAGTGGTAGAAGCCAGTAGAAGTGGTAGAATACTTGATACTGGACGATGATAGTAGACCATTAGTGGATAGAGTGGGGGAGATCCAGGAAGATATGCACAAGATATTGATGTCAAACCGCCAATGACTATATGGGAGCTAGTCTCCGAAAAGGCAATAATCTAGGAGCTAAGGGCAAATTAGCTATGTGGTGGTCTTGGAGTTAGGAAGAAAACGTCTGTATATGTCCATGTACTACAAGAAATGTATGTCCATTTTGCACTGGCACACAAGCATATCTCGACGCTTTTGGCATGCGCCGATGCGCTGTATGTGTTATGTGCAAAATGTGGATTTGCACATAACCTCATCTCAGAAAGACAATAGTACTGGAAGCCAAGCATACGACTTATACTGGAAGCAAGAGGTCGGAATGATAGATTCATAGGTGGTAAAACTGAGAGTCGTCACTGTGAAAGTCAACACAGAACAGATAGTAACAGTGAACCTGCGAGACATGGACAGTAAGATCTGCAGTGGTTGTAGCCTGTAGTGCAGGAATAAAAAAAAATAAACGTGGGATCAAGTATGGTCAAGATGGTGTGTCACCCCAGATAAAAATAGTTACGGGTCTGTCGTACCAATTCAACAAACGACAAGGTAAACTCATATCCAGTTACAACGTATTTACACAATACCTCATACGAAGACCTCCCAATGTTACATTCAGGAGACATATGCATTCCATGTATCGTAACACGTCCTCCTAATATCTATTTACAGGAACATATCAATTACGTATTTCATCTGAAGTTAATAGTATACTAAAGACGGCCAGCAATATACCTCATTTGAAGATAAAGTGTTATTTTCCCTGTACCATAGAATTACTCATTGCACAATATTTCCTTTTCATTAAACATTGCCAGAAAAAAAAACTTATGCATTGTTACCCGCTGAGGTTGAGGCGCCCCTAAGAGGCTCACGTAAATGTCCGTAAAAAGAATAGCCTCTTCATTCAGCGACGCCATTTGCTGGAGATCTTCTGCATTCGGCGCAAAGTCGTTTACGAAGGATGTAGGCAATAATGAAAAATTTGTGGCTATTTCATCCGGTGATATTGAAAATTTAATAGCAACGAAAGATAGTAAATGTACAAACCTGTGCAAGAAGCACTTAAGCGATTATTTCAAGAAAAGGGTCAAAATACGGATTTGAAGGGATATGCAGCAGCAGAATTGAGCAACATTCGCAAAAGTCTTTATATCTGTGATTGACTCGGGGGACACTGGGCGTCCTGCAGAAATGCATGTTTAATCGATCGGTATAACAAAATAAATGATGACTGTGCTTGATTAAATATTGCGGACTGTCTCCCCTCGAAATCATTATCTCCCTCGGTTTGTGCCTCGTGAGATACCGATTCCACGGGGAGACAATCCGCAACGTTTTCCCCAAACGCGGCCATCAATTTTATAATATATCTCATACGAAGTCCTCATAATGTCATATTGAGAAGACATATATATTTCAAATATAAAGAGATGTTCTCATGATGTCTAATTAAGGGAACATATTAACCACGTATTTCGCCAAAGGCCTCCCTAATGTGACATTAAGGAGACATATAAAATTGATTATCCGTTTCATCTCGTTTTGTTGCTTGCTCGTCATAAAATGACCATAATTAGTCGTATCGTATCGTGCTTTAAGGTTTAGTGTTGGTTGATCTGATTTCGAAACACGATTTTCTTTTCACACTAGTATATCCAAAGAACAAAAATAACCGCACAAAATAAATTCTCATTAACCAGTTCAGGTGGCGAACAGATATTTGGGATTCAATCTTAACATGTAAATGGAAGGTTGGCCAGGCATGTTTGACGGGAAAGTGCACTTATAACAGAACAACAAATAAAGTTACTTATTCATGGTTGATTAAGTTGTGGTTGAAGAGTCAACAGCATGAATATGTGGCGACGAGGCAACACAGTAATCAAACATAAAGGCGGGATCTCGTATGGGCCAGTTTTATGTCACTCCAGGTGAAAATAGTAGCGGGCCAGCTGTATGAATTTAACAAACAATACGATAGAAACATATGCAGTGACAACGTATTGGGAATGCGGCAGCAATTTACACAATATCACGTACGAAATACTCATAATGTTACATTCAGGATACATATACATTTCATATATTGTCACAAGTCCTCCCATTGTCTAATTATAAGAACATATCAATTACTCATTTAACCAAAAGTGCATATAAGTACATATAAAAGTGGTAACTCATTTCAGCTCATTTCAACTCGTTTCGTTACTTGTTATTTGCAGGCGATCACTGCAATTTCATCATGACTACTGATATCGTATCGTGTTCTATTACGGCAATTCAAATCTGTCATTCACAGTTTGGGAAAATGGCGAGTCGTGGTAAAACCACACCCAACACGGCAGAAGTGTTGCAAGCATTGGGTGGTGGATGTACTCGTACACTCAAATACACCACGACGTGGCGTCCTGTGTGCCTCTCGAGTTTTATTTTTAGAACAGCCTTTCAACTTGTTTAATGAATGAACCATGTCGAACACCTTCCATCGATTTGTATCCAGGACCAGGTTGGAGTCATCATTTGAGGTATATAATTCGGTCTGAATGTTGGAGTCGCCACTGACGATTTTGTAGCGTCAAAATAACAACTCTGACAGAACGTCTTGCTCGAACACATGCATCACGGAGGCGGTTGCGCACTGTCTGGTGAGAAATGATTTGTAGTTCTGGAAGTGCCGATGCTGTAGAGATTGCGGCTGTAAAACCTTTCGCACAAATGACGCAGCCGTCTGAAGCACACATCGTGACCATTTCACATAACTACTTGGATAATGTCAGGGTGACAGATGAGTACGAATGCATGCGTACGGTTCGCGGACAAAACCCCCTAGAACAAAACTCCATAACAAGAACACGGACAAAATCCCATACGGACGAAACACCATACCCCTTAATAAAGAAATGGACAAAACCCCATGCTCGATAAAACACCAAACTCCTCCAACTTGGGCTTTCAAATAAGCTCCTGAGCTAAATTTCGTCGTCCCTGAGAGAGAGAACAATTAACGTCAGGGTCAACCTGGAAATCTTCAGGGAAGTTTCGCTCAAGGCCGGGACTCCTAGGTACTCTGTACTCAGCCCCACTCTTTATCAATTATGTCAACGACCTCCATGAGGTTGGGGAAAACTATGTCGAGCTCTCCCAATTCGGCAATGACCAGCCACACAGAGAGTATGATTGAGAATCGACTCCAGGACACACTGGACGACCGGGAAGAATGGTGCTCTAATTGGAGAATAAAACTAAATGTGTCAAAATGTGTCAAAATCACAGTTAGTTGAATCATCCAACAAACGTGAACAGCCAATCCCCGTAACGATGGAACTCTTCGGAAACAGGATCATGAGTTGCGAGGAAGCCTAATTTTTGGGCATCACCGTTGATAGGACACTTACCCTCAAACCTTACTGCCATAAATTAACCAACAGAGCAGTAGCCCACAAGCGCTTCCTCAAAGCTCTCATTAGGACCAACTGAGGGACTGATAGAGAAACCATCCTCAAACTCTACTCGTCATAGGTGTATTCAATGTCTCAATCCCGGCTATGATCCACTACTCTTGTCCCCAACCCAGGGCTTCACGTCCCCGACATGAATCCTGCATCACTAACCTCTAGGTTAAGGTCAACCACGATCCGCCTGCCCTTGTCCCTCTAGTCCAGCTGAAACACTGGCAGTGTCGCCCAAGACGTCATATAAACCTCATCACTGTCAGGCAGGATTAAAATTTCTCGCGTTCCGCTCACTCTCCCATCGATCGTCCTTTTGATGCGGTGATTGCGCCTGATGGCCCAGTGGGCCAGGTTCAGAAGCCATAAAACAATCAATCGTACCTAACACGATTAACATTGCTGATGAGATGAAAGAAAAATTTTTTTTTTAACTCTCAGGTGTTCTTGTAAAAACAATGTTCAGAACCATTAATTTTCTTCAAGACCGCAACCAAAATTTTAAAACTAATTCGTTGCTTTAACACTTTGTCTAACACGAAAAGCAGACGACATTTGCAAAACAAATTCTTGAATAGCTAATTTTGTTTCATTTTTTGTCTCAAAAACATAGGTTATTTCACCTCATTGGAACGGTCTCAGAGAGCTCGTTCCAACGAGGAGTCATAACCTATGTTTTTGAGACAAAAAATGAAAATGAAAAAAATAATTGTCCAAGTTTGATCGTTACCATGGGTAAAGGGTTAAAGGCAGCCAGTGCAGTATTTTCAGTAGCAGGCTTATGTGACAAAGGGGTCTGGAACCTGTGATGATAAGTGCTACCGTGTTCTGAATGTTCTGAAGTTTTGATATGACTGTGGCAAACCAATAAGAAGTGAATTTTAGTGCGTTTTCAGTGGAGTCGAACAGGCGGATGAATCTGAAGATTTCTTTGATAATTGGATAGTGCAATGAGAAACGCGTAACACCACGATTAATTTCGATGCCACGTATTTGGCGCTAGTTGACACATTGGCCTCTCTCACAACTTCTAGAATGCGTGTACCGTTTCCCCTCGAGGGAATTTATTAACAACACATTTTTCGAATTTGAAAATCATTATAGTTTCGGGATACTACTGTTGCCCAGTGTATCTCTGGGGTACAATATCATTTTTCACACGTGTTCCGTAGGTACCCGAGCTATTTTTGGCTCATTTTTGGAAGACACCTGCTGAATATTACTGCATGACATACATTAAATACCGTATTTGATGAGAGTATCTTTGTAGGTCCGTAGTGAGCAAATTAGAGAGTGTCCATTAAAACATATCCCAGCAAACATTGACATATCAGACCAATGGAGTATTTTCAATCCTGTGATATCCCGATGCAGGTGATATATGGTCAGACTCTGGGACAGAAAGCGAAAATATAACCCTTCCCCCCAAAATGTCTCATATGAGTTTAACGGATTTAATGTCCAACGTAAATAACAAGGACCACCTATCCCTTCCAAAAGACTCAAAATGTCTCGAATATAAAACCCCCTAGCCAAATGATGATTTTTCAGTAAGTTTAACCACCGCAAATCACTTTATTTGGAACGGATTCCCCTACAATCCTCATTTTTGTCTAGTAAAAGGGCGCGTTCCTCTGTATAAGAGTATTTTTACTAGTACAGAGTTTCCCAAAATTCTCGATTACTTCCTAGAATTACCACAAACAACCCGATAGCAATTTATTTGACAAGGATGTCCTCATTAAATCTTCTGCTTCTCTATCTACTCTGGTTGCTCACACTTCAACATTCCAGGAGCTGAATTAACTGTACTGTTACTATGGTATGACTACTGTCTACTTTGGACTGCCTATACTGATTTTCTCAGATGTTTTTGTTTACTAGTACACGATGTGCAACAGTATGTGCACATCACAATTAGCACATGGAGACACGCTGGATGTGCTGATATGTGCTTGTGTGCTAATGCATAATGCGCGCACATCACATGTGGCGCTCAGGCATACGCTAGATGTGCTGATATGTGCTTGTGTGCTAGTGTACAATGGTTGCACAACACATGCAGCACATTGGCACACACGGGATTGGATGATACCTACCACATGCTGATGTACTATTGGAGGATACCTATTAAAGGATACCTTTAGGGGGATAGTTGTAGTCGGAACATGTGGTCCCTACATATGGGTACTTCACGCTACACACGGGTACTTCAGCGGGAAAGGTTTGAAATGAGTGTGAGTTGGCTTTCAGCTCATTTGCGTCCTAGCCGTTATCGAGTGAAAAAATAAGTATTCTTGACTCTCTAGTTATTGAGTATTGTATAGATGTTTACCAGAACAGACAACAGAAAGATTTATGAAAATCATTACTGGCCACAAGAATAGGAGCTCATTCGTGAAGACCTTCACAGATATTTGCTGAAGACCTGTTCACGTTGGTAGAGAGAAATACAGAAGCATTGGATTTTTGTGCGATACGGGCAAAGGGGCAGATGCCGTTCTACAAGCAGCCTGTGCAGATTTGATTACGTATTTACGTAGATGTGTAGTTCAGATCCTCGAAGACAGGATACTGCTGAATGCAACGGAATATAGTGACCTGGGAGAACACAGTGGTGTATTAAAGCTACTGACATGTGACGGGATTTCTAGCTATATAAAAAGAGGTCTTTTAAGGAAGTGTGATTTTCTTTCGTCGCTCATCATCCCAGTCCTGGCCCTAAGAAAAATATAAACGAAATGTACACGGCTCCACTTACTCATTCTGACTACGAAAGAGTAAAACAATGAAAGTTCATTAGTGTGATTACTGCGGAAACGGATTTCCCAGAAGCGTTACACGTAAAAGACTCGTAGATGATTAATGTCCCATGAAGCAATCGGAAACATCAAAGAATATTGAAAGACTGACCAGAAATAGAAAACTAGTGTGATTTCTATCTCACGCTGGCCGAAATGAAGCCAAAACCATGATCAAGACAGCTAATGATGATAGAATGCATATGTGATTCTGCCAAGAACATATTGGATTATAATGTGCCAGTGAAGAAATCCGATAGATCTCAGCTGATTCCATACAAGCATCGAAGGAAAGCTGGGTCATACAGGAAGGAGGATTTTTAGGAAAGTTCCTAAAGCCCTTCATGAATGTATTGTCAGATATCCTCGACCTGTGGAAGCACGTGCTGGTAACGAATTTGTCATTTGTGATCTGACCTTCGAAGAGAGCGGTCGCAATGCAATCCTGACGTTATTGTTCACCAAGAAACTATTCACTAATAGAAGATTCGGAATTCGATGAGTCGTCGAAACTATCTCAAGAAGAATCTGAAGAAGATGAAGTAGTTGACGATTCAATCGGAAGTATCTGTAGAAGTACCTACATTGATTACCAAGAAGATTCTGCATAGTTACATCGAGGTGGGAGTGAATAAACAAGATGTAGTTAAAGAAGCGATCTTATCACTCGAAGCAGTGTCAGAGAAGGCGTTAATACCATAGTGCACACTACGAATGTTTGCAAGAACCCAATTCACACAAATGTAGAATAGGAACGTACCGATATAAGAAGAAGAATCGGAACTTATAACGGTAGCAGGTCTTTAACATCCTTTTGGGAAGAGTCTTCGTGAATGAGCTCCGCTCTGCGGGGACAGTAATGGTCTTCATGACACTCTATGTTGTTTGTTCGAAGAAACATCTTAACACAATATCCACAAAGCCGAACATTCCGCATATTTCACTTGACGACGCAAATGAGTTGAAAACAAACCGACGGTTTTACCACGCCCATGGAGGGGGTAAACGAACCACGTATGACCCCTTTAGCATTACAATAGTACTTTCTACAACCAGTGGTCAGATGAGGAGAAGAGAGGGATCCGGCCAGCCACCCAGCAGTTAGAGTAGGTGACCAATGATCTGTTCTTTAGGCAAGTGTAGTCTGCCACTTGTGGTTGTAGTTGTGTCCCAGAACGATCCAAGCTCACACATCTTTTATACATTTCCCACAGAAGTACCCAGATGTAGCATGAAGTAACTGGATGTAGGAACTACAGGTTTCTTCAACAACTACCCTCCAAAAGTATTTTCTGGCAGGTATCATCCATTGTTCACGTTGACATGTGCCAAAGTCACATTTTTAAAAACTCTGGCACATGAATGTGAGCGTTTGGCACAAACATTTTGGCACAGAAATTCAAAATCATGAACCTTGTATATTCTTGATTTGTCCACGTCATTAATTACAAAAAAAATAATCTCGTTCAACGGTGCACACAATGACAGTTACTCTCCAGTTGTCCTTACCGGTGACTCGGATTAAGAAGGAGTGTATTGTGTAAACAACGCATGCTTTGATTCTTCAACCAGCGAACAATAGACCAGATTATCAATTGTCTTTAACTGTTGATGGTACTTTCCCCATTGACCAAAATCAAAGATTAACACAGTAATACAAGGATCCAATTCACATGTCCATCAGGTACCATATAGATCATATATGTTTCATGGTACTTTATTATTTTATGTTCCGTTTTATGTTAAATTTGGTTTTATAAAATGTTATGCTTTTGATCTTTCTTGAATAAAATATAAAAAAAATTATACATATAGTTCTCCTACATAAAATACCCGTGGCACAAAACATCTCGTTTGGCACAAAAAAATTATCCTTTGGAACAACAAATATTCAGCTTTGGCACCTTAAAATTTTGAGCGAGCGTGTGCATTGGTATCCTCCCATAGTACGTCAATGTATCATAGGTAATGTCCCACTAGCACACACACACACACATATATCAGCACATCAAGCATGCGCCCATGTGTCATATGTGCTGATCGCACATTGTGTATTAGCACACCAGCACATATTAGCACATCTAGCATGTGCCCATGGGTTGGATGCAACGTGTAGACATTGTTGTACATCGTATGCTAATACACAGACACATCCTGGAAAATGAAACTGGTATTCTAAATTAGAAGTCATTACCTTTTAGTAGTACGGGTAGTATACGCCTAGGGCTGTTGGGTAGAGAGTAACCAGAATGGATAGAAGCTGAGGATTAAGTGAGGAAATCCTTGCCAAATAAATAGTTATCGGGTCGTTTGTGGTAATTATAGGAAGTAACCGAGAATTTTGGAAAACTGCCAATAAGAACAGAGAAACACGCCCTATTATTGGACAAGAAGGATGATTCTGGGGGAATCCATACCAAATAATGTGATTTTGAGTGATTTTGGGTGAATCGGAGTGATTTTAGGCTCTAAGTGGGTAATTAGATTTATTCCTATTCAAAAACACACCATCAGAACATACCTCCGCTCTGTTGTCGGCCTTTGGGTCACATAGCAACCATACGGTACCATAAAAACCAATATGGCGGCCTTCAGTATTCAAAATAGAGAACGAAATATGTGCCACACACATGTCTTAACAAAACACGCTGCACATGCACACTGACGCAACGTATCACTATGGTTATGACCTCAAAAGATGGCCGCCGGTGCGGGCTACCATGACAATCAAACATGACATAGCTATGTGACGCGACTATGATTTTTTTTTCCGGGTGCCATTGCGGGATTCAACCAAAAAGGGACAATCTCACCCTCTCCTACAACGTATGAGAATTACGTATTTTTAAGGGGACATTTGGGAGATTTTTGTACAATTTGATGGCTGAATTAACTGCAAAATCATCATTTGACTACAACGTTTTATATTTGAGACATTTTGGGTCCACTTGAAGGGATAGGTGATTCCTGTTATTGACGTTGGACATTAAATCCGTTAGACATTTTTGGGGGTAGGGTTATATATTTGCTTGCTGTTCCTCGTATTAACTACATTGGGGTATCACAGGGTTGAAAACAGCAGCGATTATCAAAATACTGAACAGTTCATACTTCTGCAGTCATATTTGAATATGTAATGTTGGTGTCTCCTGTTACCATAGGTATCTTAGAGATGCTTTGACGCTTTTGTTTCAAATTTTCAGCATTGATCAGAAATTATGTAAAACTGATGCACGTCATTTTTTTTAATCCAAGTTGGCCGACTGGCAGCCATTTTAGTTGGAAATTGTGAGTAATTAGTTTTTATGCCGAGAACTTCTCATCGACATTTCCGATTTCAATAATTTTTGGTATGGAAGTGTGGCAGCATATATACAAGATAAATACCATAACCAGTGGCGGCGCCAGAAATTTTTTTGTGGGGGGGGGGGGGGGCAACTAGGGGGGCAGACTCCCATGAAGGGGGGCAAATACGTAAAGGATCATATCATTACTTTGTTATGAGGTAGTCGAAACTTGGACCCAAAGTCCGTAATATACTTTTTTGGTTTGGTACGTCCTGTGGACGTACCAAACCAAAAAATTATATTACGGACTTTGGGTCCAAGTTTCGACTAAATGTAATGGTAATTAGCGGTCCTCCTTTCAAAAAATCCTGGATCCGCGTCTGGTGGGTCTGTGCGTGAGAGAGAGAGAGAGAGAGAGAGAGAGACTCATAATGCCCGTCTGTCATAATGCGAAATCCATGATTTTTTTTTAGACAAGGGATATGGATAGACATGCCTTTGTTGGCTCATAACTTAATTATAACTTATAAGTATCTGCATCCGAGTCTTTAAATCTCTACTGCCTGGATGTGTTCATCAGCTAGCCTGAGGCTTTGGGCTAAGTGTGTATGGGAAATTATTGGGAATAAAAAAAGAGGTGTGTGTGTGTGTGTGTGTGTGTGTGTGTGTGTGTGTGTGTGTGTGTGTGTGTGTGTGTGTGTGTGTGTGTGTGTGTGTGTGTGTGTGTGTGTGTGTGTGTGTGTGTGTGTGTGTGTGTGTGTGTGTGTGTGTGTGTGTGTGTGTGTGTGTGTGTGTGTGTGTGTGAAAGAGAGTGACTGAATGTGTTTGTGTGTGAGGGTGGATGGAAATGCATGCGAGATGGCTGGGGGGGGGCAACTGGGGGGGCAAAGCCTTCGTTTTGTTTGGGGGGGGGGCAAATGCCCCATGCCCCCCCCCCCCCCCCCGTAGCGCCGCCACTGACCATAACATAAAGTTTATTCAGTCATATTTGTACACATTATGTTTGTGTGTTCTGTTACCTCTTTATATCGGAGACACTTTGAAGATGTTGTTTCTAATTTGTACCAGTGATCAGACATTATAAAAAATTGGTGGCTGTAATTTTTGTAGATTTTGGTAAAGAAATTCTCAGCAAGATCGCGGGTGATGGGTGTTTCACTTGTTCCAACTGTGTCTATATTGAGTTGAAAAGCCAGTCTGATCTGACGATTTCGGGTTAATTTTCCTCTGTTATCAGTGATATGTAATACGTTTTTCAGATTTTTGTTCGTATCACAACCTGTTGCTCAGAGATATTTTGGTGCTGTGAGTTCAATCTTTCTACATTCATCAGACATAAGACAATAATTTGGTGACACCCCCAACCGTGGGGGACTATTGTCTGATCGCTGGTGGTCGGCGTTGCACTTGTTTATACTTTCCACAGTTATGAATTATTAAAATGGATTACTTAAAGGTGTAATGTTTACCCTCTCAAGATTTAAGTATGGTTCCCAAAGATTTTATTTAATACGTGACGATAATAAATAGTCTGTATGAAACACACAGACTATTGTTAGTACGTGTTTAACACACAGACTAGTGCAGGATAACTCGAATACGAATCTTCCTATGCCGTTGCTTTTTGGGATACTGGTAGACAGTCACTAGAACCCTATGTTGGTCAGGCTCCTGAGGCATTGGTGTGTCCCTAGGGGTGTTTTCAAAGTGGGACACATTCATTTCTTAGGTTTGGTATGATCTATGGACCTGGCACCAACACCAAATGAGTTGACACTTAGTGGAGGTTTTTGATATGGGCCACAGAAGTCATCAAAGTGTCATTGATTGCATTTTTCAGAATTTCAGGAAATAGCTTTTTTACCTTCTAATGTATTCTCTGAGTCTATGCATTTTTACACTCAAAAATTTGAAAGCGGGCCTCGCTCATATCTCAGGAATGGTATGACCTAGGGACCTGGGACTTACACCAAGTGAGTCGTAACAGAATGGAGGCTCAAAATATGGGTCAAGGTCGTCACAGTCGTCACCCAGCGCTCATTAATCGGATTTTCCAGAATTGGTGAAAATCGCAGTTTATGACCACCAAATGAATTTTCAAAGTCAATACATATATTTTTAGACTAAAAAAGGGGGCGAGGCCAAAAATTTTGGAAGTGTGTTACACCCATTTCTCAAGAATGGTATGACCCATGGACCTGGGACTAACACCAAATGAGTGTGTTTTGTAGAATTGCAGGATGTCGCATTTTCTGACCCCTAATGTTTTTCCAAAATCAATACATGTATTTTTTAGACTAAAAAAGTGGACTGGGCCAAATATTTTGAAAGTGGGTCACGCCCATACCTCAAGCATGGAACGATCCATGGACCAGGGACCAAAATATATTACATTTTATAACCCCAATGCATTTCTGAAATTCATACACGTATTTCTTCAATCAAAAAAGTGGACCGAGTCAAAATTCTACATCTCAGATGCCTATATAGAACACGTTTAATGCTGCGCACAGAAGTTATTTCCGGTTTCTTGAAACATTTTATCAGAATCCGGTATGAAACTCTTTAAACACTGTTTACGAAAACCTATTTCTGATTTCTTTAAAAATATTTTACTCCCCAAAATAAGTCTCCACAAATTCTTTTTCTATGTAGCTTAATTCTGATGCTTTCACCATTTTCACACAGAATCGAATTTACTGGTCGTAGTAAATTCTGTTTCTCTAGTTATAGTACAATTTAAAACTAGAGAAACGGAATTTACTGCATCCAGTAAATTAAAGTATGAAAAGGGTTAATGTATCAGGAAAATGTTATATAGAAAAAGAAATTATGGAGGCTTATATTCGGGAGGAAAATAGTTATTAACAAATCAGAAATGGGTTTTCGTTGACAGTATTTACAGATATTCATACAGGAATCAGAACAATTTTTCTAAGAAACCAGAAAAAGCATATATGTACACACCATTTAAAGGGTTTGATCAAGGAATCAGAAATTGACATTACTGGCTCTGCCATTTATTTGAATGATGAGATACATGTATAATCTTCAGAATTGCATTAGTTGGTATAAAATACAATCTCTAATAGATATGAAAATATGCTCTTAATGACCTCTGCTGACCGCATTGAGGTGGACCACATTTTGAGCCTCCAGCAATTTTCAACTCATTCGATGTAGTTTCCATGTCTATAGGCCATACCAAGCCTAAAGTATGAGCATAAACTACTTTACAAATATGGGCTCCACCAACTCCGGATCTGCCATATTTCTAGATGATGGCGAATATTCATATTAGCTAGTAAATGTTAAGGTGCATGATACCTCTGGAAAATATATTGCGAGTAAAAGAGTTCAGTAATGTTGGAATATAGATGTAAAAAGGGTTTAAAGGCCTCCAAGAGCCTCTCTGAGGAATGATTGGCATTGGCAAAATACCGAGGTCCCATCTCTGCCCATGTTTTCAGAACAACATTGTGAGAATGGAAATAGTTTTCATTATTCTCGATTTTGCATAAAATAAAATAATTTTTGAGACTCATATTAAGATCGTGAGTAGGTTAAAATACTACCTTTAAATACTCCATTTTAATCCTTTAAAAAAGAGTCCAGTGGCTCAGTTGACAGAGGTGCAGGCTGCAAGCCGAGGGTCCCTCGGTTCGAATCCCACCTGTGGTATCCGCGTTGTGTCCTTCGGCAAGACACTTCACCCCATTGCCCATGTGGGGACACGGTGTCGCTGTGTACTAAGGAGTACGGCACATCAATGGTGCACCTGACTTCAGCCAATGCTAACCCTGCTTGTGTGGATTTAGTATGTGGGGGAGCTGACAGCTCCTCGCTGTTGCCCGGTGGTTCTTTCCGGGTACTTCAACTTCCTCCACCCCCGTAAAACTATCGTGGTCAACATTTTAAAAATGCTTTGAAAAGTGAAGGATTCTTTTTTGTTCAAACTGATTTATAAATATACAATGCTACTCCATGCAACAGTTGCAGGTGTCTCTCTGACCCTTTATATATGAACGATTTTCTTCTGTTGTAGATAATGGCTATTGCTTCAACGAACTCGTTTTTCCAATATATGTTGTAAACATATTCTAACCTCCAGAGCCCCAAGGCTCCACATGCCACAAAATCATAGATGACCGGTAGGCAGTCTATCAGTATACCAAAAAACATTGAGGTAAGGTTGATTGTATTAGGGTTATCGTTTTGACAAACAGTACAAAGAAGACAGAAATATTCCAACTACACCATCAAGTCATGTCTTCTATGAATGTTATTTATTTATTTATTGCAGAATATATTTATTGAAGAATAAATTCCATTTTACAGATCTTTCATTTCCTCAAAATAATCTAAAAGTCAGGGTTGGAGACTAAAGTCTCAATTCTCTCTGACTAGCAATCACGTACTTTCGTAAAAGTCTCGATACTTTACTTTATGTCACACACACAGTCGGCCATAGATACAAACAGACTGGCCGTATAGTCCATCGGGAAAATTTCCGGTGGGCCCCCTATTTGGTTCACCCTGGGGTCCCTAAAATTGAGGTAGCCCAATACCCAACACGTCTTGGTACGTGCCATTTAGTGAAAATAACCAAACGGCGAAATGATTCTGATTGCATACACTGCCGGCATATCGAAATGTTCCAATGGTAGTCCACAAAGGGGACATTTTGATATACCAGCAGTCTTTTCTGCCATTGATCGCTCAGATGAAAGGAATCAATTTCAAAAATCAAACTTTTCTCCAATTTGGCCGCACTATGTTTTTCCCGATGGGCCCCCTCTCCACCGGTAGAATAATTTTTGCCGAATGATCGATGAAGATGATACCAAAATGACATCGAAATGTTCTCTATGTGGACTGCCGTTGATCGCTCAGATACAAATAAGCCGCGTTCGTTCAGTTCGCAAAATAAAAATTTTTTCCGTGTCTGGGGCCACCTTGTGCATTCCCCGGTAACTTTTCTTGTACCAGTCCGCCCTGGATAGAAATTGGAGAATGAAGTACCGAATCGGGCTCAGTAACCTATTTGGAGTACCGGTACTGTACGCATGAATTAAAAAAGAAGTTGCGTCACGACTACTACTTGTACAGTACAGGCGCCGTCGACTGGTCGTAATCTACGCGTGGGCAGTGATGTCAACGCATGCGTTAACCAGGTAATAAAAAACATCATCAGCAAAACTTTAATTAATGAAACACCGGTTTGTAACCAGTGCTTAATTAATTAAACTTTTGACAATTATTCCTATAATTAGTGTTTGGAATCTAATATTATTGCGTCCGTGGAAATATTGCACACTAGTGGAAAGTTACCAATCCACGGTGGTTGTACTGTATATAGAGAGTAATCGCTTGACTGGACTGGTTACGTGAAATAATTCATGAGAGGTGAGGGACGTTGTACAAACACGAGTGCGCGAATGCGCACGAGAGTTTTACAATATAGTCCCTCGCCTCGAATGAATTATTTCACGTAACCAGTCCAGTCAAGCGATTACTCTATTACTTTTCTTTATTAACGATAATTATATTATATAAAACATAGGTTATGACCCCTCATTGGAACGAGTTCGTCGAGCTCGTTCCAATGAGGGGTCGTAACCTATGTTTTTGAGACACAAATGAAAATAATAGCTATTCAAAAAAAATGTTTGCAAGTGTCGTCTGCTTTTCATACTAGGAAAAAGGTTAAAAAAAATCCCCATTACACCCACGGCAAAGCGTCTTCGTTTGCGCGCACGAATACATGACATTGTTGATTGCATAATTCACTTGTGAAGTTATCGTTTATAATCAAACCCGGAAATCCCACTAAATCACACTTTGAAAAGTAAAAAATTCTAATTATTCACTGATAAATTTCCAAGAAGTTTGGAAATGTTTTTGTACAATAATTCTGACGATGGTGTAGTTGGAATATTAGCTAGTCCGGACATGAGCCATCACAGTCGGGGCAAATCAGGGATTATGAATACCCCTTCCCCAATCGATCAATTTACGATCCGGGTTTGTGATCTTATTTCTCTACTGTCTCAACTGGACGTGCCACTGAACATGGAATCCTCATGCAAGGAAAGGGCAATAGTGGACCTGGTTTAGCATCAAGAAATTGTAAAGAACCGTTTACGTACTCATGCCATATCACACAATGTGCTACTTTAGAATTGGAGAAGTCTCTGTAATCAAAGCCCCGAAAGCTGGATGTGAATAATCGGCCATGGATATTGTGGATGTATCGCTCCAATAAGTCATTAATCACAATGTGGATGTACCCCTACAAAAAGTCATTAATCACAATGTGGATGTACTGCTCCAGCAAGTCACTAATCACAATGCGGATGTACCGCTCAACAAGTCATTAATCACAGTGTGGGTTACCGCCCTAAGAAGTCATTAATCACAATGTGGATGCACAGCTGCAACAAGTCATTAATCACAATGTGGATGTCCCGCTCCAACAAGTCAGTAATCACTATGTGGTTATACCGATCCAACAACTCATTAATCACTATGTGGATTTACCGCTCAAACAAGTCATTAATCACAATGTGGATATACCGCTCCAACAAGTCTTTAATCCCTATGTGGATGTACCGCCCCAGCAAGTCATTAATCACAATTTGGATGTACCGCTCCAATAAGTCATTAATCACAATGTGCATGTACTGCTCCAACAAGTCATTCATCACAATGCGGATGCACTGCTCCAACAAGTCATTAATCACAATGTGGATGTACCGCGCCATTAAGTCATTAATCACAATGTGGATGTACCGCTCCAACAAGTCATTAATCACAAAGTGGATGTACCGCTCCAACAAGTCATTAATCACAGTGTGGATGTACCGCCCAAACAAGTCATTAATCACAATGTGGATGTACCGCTCCAACAAGTCATTAATTACAATGTGAATGTACTGCTCCAACAAGTCATTAATCACAATGTGGATGTACCGCGCCAACAAGTCATTAATCACAAAGTGGATGTACCGCTTCAACAAGTTATTAATCACAATGTGGATGTACCGCTTCAGCAAGTCATTAATCACAATATGGATATACCGCGCCAACAAGTCATTAATCACAATGTGGATGTACTGCTCCAACAAGTCATTAATCACAATGTGGATGTACCGCTCCAACAAGTCATTAATCAAGCCACTGACTTGTTACAGCAGAGGGGACAGCCAAGACATATCATACACGAGGTTGCTTGTAGGGGGGGGGGGGGGGATGGTGGCGAGAATAGAAATGGCCACACGTCTGCTCCAAACCAGGTTGCTCTTCCGCCAACGAGAGAAGCATACATTGAAAATGTGAAGAGGGCCCATTTTTAGGCAATTTTGTGGACAACCCTCAAGGTAAATCCTCCGCCAGCACTAAACCCAGAAGATTTTGGATGGAAGAAAGACACAAACAACAGATACTGAACCCAACCAATCTGCCAGGAAACGCCAATCTTGCCCCAGACTAAAATTTCGGATGTGGCTGCAAAAGTGAAGCCCTTTGTAACTCCAGAGATAGAGCTGTCAAGTTAAACGCTTAGCTTGCACAATGCTGTGTGCATGTTTCAGGATAGGATGTTCAGGTTCCAAGCAGCCTGAACTAGGCCACTGTTAGAATTCCAGTATTTTTAATTTTATCATGTATTGTATCTTAAGAAACATCGCAATATAATCTGCAGGGACGTGGCGACGGGGGATGTGTATGTGTGTGTGTGTTGGGGGGGGGGTCACCCCCCCCACCCCGCCCCGATCCTGGCCAAAATTTCCTAATAGTTGAAAATTCGGAGGGCAAGTCATGAGCAGTTGAAAATTCCATCTATCTGGATTTTAGAGCAGCTTTGGCGATGCTGATGTGTCCTTTCCTTCCCAAAATTACAACTCAGTTTCAAATCGGCAAAAATTCTAACTGTTACTATTTGAAACTACAGTGTACGCAATATCCAGCTTCATATGTATGCATGATGTCAATCGGTACGAGATTTCTATAGTACGTTTAATTATCGTAATAAACAAAAATCCTCGAAATGCACTTCAAGAAAATCAAATCATGTAAAATCGCTATCCTGAGTTAATTCCATCATTCACAGTTACAAAGAGATTAAACATCGAAAATTTATCATGTCTGTATAAGAACTGATTTAATGCTTGGACAGTATGAATTGCTCAAAGCTTGAGCATATGTTTAGCACATTTTCAATTCCCAGAAGGATACCAAATAATAATAACCTGATAATTCTATCATAAATGTGTTGGCATTTCAGTTACTAGAATCAATTTTATGCCCCCTTTCATGGCTTCGTTTTCAAAATCTTTCTCGGTAGTAAAGTTCCAACTTCGTGGAGGAACCGGGAGGGGTGTCCCCCCCCCCCCCCCCGCGCACCCTCCCCCTTGTTGGAAATTCACTACCCTACACAAACTGAATCGGATATCTCTAGCCACGTTCCAGACAATCTGTCAGTAGGTTTCGGAAACTTGTCTTGCTCGATTCAAATTTTGGGCAGGGACACGTTTTGGGTCACCCTCTAGTAAACAAATGTGTTTTGATACAATGTTTATCGCGGGTTAGTAGATAAGGGTTAAGAATGGTTCAAAACTTCTCATAGTCACTGTGACATTATTCTGTAGATCATTTACTCTGGTCTACAAAAAATAATGTTGATGTCTAAAGCGTGTGGTCGGAATTGATATGAGTTTTCACCATGAAATTATGGGAAGTTCCCATTTTTGCATGATACTTGGCGCATAGGGCATGGATGGTTTCATATCTGGGTTTCCCCAAGGGATCTCAACGGGCACCCTTCTCAATCTTTTTGTGCCCCCCCCCTAGGCTACAATAAGCAGCAAAGAAAAAAGATTTTCCGACAAAACCAGGGTCGTTCCCCAGGGCGCCCGGACTATTAGGTGATAAATGAATTATATACGACGATTATCAGTCTGTCGGAATCAAATCAGTCTTTCAGTCTCATTTCAGACGAATCTTCATCTGAGGGCGACACATTTAATGCATCTATTGGATTCAGACACTCGAACTGGTGACTAATCTAATGAACTGTTCCGCCGATGTTAGGTTGTGTTCGATAATTATCGTTAGCAAATACCATACTAACTTTCAGTGCCATCCAAATACCTCTATCTTCACAAAAAAACCAGGAATTTAATGTTAATATACCGACCCCTTTCATAAAAAAATCTGTAAGTCAAAATACACTTAAATGTTCTCGTTTTTAAAAACTTAGTACTTCAAGATTGGTGCATCGGCTAAGTACACAGACACTTATCCCTCGGAACGACCAATGTAATTCACTACACTTGAAATGTGTGTTTTTGGAGATAAAAAAATCTATAAATAATCATTTCAAAAGTACTTTATGACGCTTGTCATTTATCAGTCGGGAATTACATGAAGTATTTGTTTTACACTGAATCCACATATCAAGTATTTTTTCCCTTTCGACGAAGAAATCCAAACGTTAAGTCATCAAGAAATGCAATAACACAAATGTGGTTAGATATGTTCATTATCTCACGTGCGAATCACATGCTATTTTACCCCTTCGTTACCACGCCCAGCTTTGTATTTACGAAGGGGATAGTACATCCATTGAAGGGGCATATCATGTGCCCAGATATACATTATGCTATCCGAAGCGTCGCGGCAATACCGCTTGAGTGATGGGGGCGAAAACCAGATTTGTCTCGGCTGTGATGACTGAAGTTCCGACTGATAAAGTATTCCAACTATACGAGGCATAACTTGATGATGTAGTTGGAATACCTTATCAGTCGGGATTGGAAGTCTCCATGTGGATAAATAAAATACGCATGTCGGTGAGGTGTAGTCGTGAAGCAACATTTTATTTAATTAACACGCAGCGTTCCGGTACTCCAAATCGGTCATGGTGGGTCCTAACAGAATTACCACGTAGCGTTCCGGTACTCCAAGTCGGCCATGATGGGGGTCCCAACAGCCCAAAAAGTGTACTACAGACCTACACTTTACATGACCGACTGTGTGTGATATAAGTCCAAGTATCAAATCTCGCCCCGAAAAAAAGCCGAGAGGTCCTAGGTTCGAATCCCACCTGCGGCAACCCTGTTGAATCCTTGGGCAAGACACTTCACCCCATTACCCACTTTGGGGCACAGTGGAGTTGTGTACTAAGGCGTACTACACGTCAATGGAGCACTTGTCTCCAACCAATGCTTACCCTGCTTGTGTGGAGTTAGTATGTTGGGGGGCCTCACAGTTGCTCGTCGTTGCTCGGTGGTTCTCTCCGGGTACTCCGGCTTCGCCCACCCGTAAAACTGTACGACACGAAGAGACCCTGGTTGTCGAAAGTGTCCTTAAACCACAATAGATAATTAAATAAATAAATACATAACAACAACACGTGTAGCACATACGTTTTCGAACCGCCACGGCACTAACTCCTCCCAACCATCAGCCCAAGCCATCCCATCTACGATTCGCAAAAGGGTAAATGCCAGATGATCTCGTCCATAGCAGCCCAATGACTAGTACACAAGTATAGAGCATATGCAGCACAAACGCATCCGGGTCATTGAATAGACCCTATCAGGGGATCAAAATCCACTCCCAGTCGAAAACCCCATCCGGTGGACCCCGGCTGGTGGACCCCGGAAGTGACGTCATACCGCAATGTATTATGGGTATCACGCGGTTGTCTTTTTAGCTCAGGTGAGCGGCCATGTTGTGACGTCATTATCAAAATGATGCGTGATGTGAGTGCTCAAGCACATCTCGTGTTGTTAGGTTGATATTTGTTTCCGTCAACCATTTTGTACGAAGGAAGCCGCCATCTTTGGTTCTATGGCGGCACGTGGTTGCTATGAGCCTTAAAGGTCTACAACAGAACAGGGGCATGCTCTGGGGGTATATTCGATTGAATGATTTCCCTAGATAATTACCCAAATGAGCCCGAGAAAGACCGTAAATTACCGGAAAGTAATTTTTTTAACCGAAACGGACCTGTTTAGAGTAGTGCTATAGACCCTTAAAGGGTCGTGTTCGATTGAAGCGGAGTACTTTTTAAGTGTTAGCCGGCAGGTGAATCAATGGGTTCCCTAGATAATTACCCAAATAAACCCGAGAAACTATTTATCCGGCTTGGATTCGCCTAGAATCCTCGTTTTATCTCTGTTACAGGTCTATCAGCACATGCAGCACATGCAGAACACCAGCACATTCAAAATGTGCCAATATGTGCCAGTGTGCGAGTGCACAATGTGAGTACAAGACATGCAGCACATGTTCACATATGGATATTTGAGGACTAGTTGGAACCAGTGTTTGGGGACCAGTGAGGATCAGTGTTTGGGGACTAGTGAGGACGAGGCTTTGGGGGCCAAGGCATGGGGACCAAAGTTTGAGGACCAGTGTCAGAAATAATATGAACTTTGGTAAAACCAAGAAGCGCGCGCAACTCACAGTGTTTTTCAAACTATAATGACATAAACTTAACAAAATTTAAAACAGTGTTTAAGGGGTCGTCCAACAAAACATTTTGCGTTGTGAACTAATGCATGTACATGCTGTCTTGTAGATTTATTTGCCCCTAAAAACATATCAGACCTGCAATATTAAAATTGGCCTCGAAACGTATTGTCGAAAATTTATTGTTTTTGTTTCGCTGGGGTGCATCCATTGTGGAACGTAACTTCTGTTTTGGAAATGGTAATTCGTGGACGTTTGTCAGACAGTATGTCACTTCGACATTTTAGGTTCGTAATAACTGAATGAAAACGACCTTTGCCACAATCCGACCTGTGCGTACTTTTAAGTTTCAACAAACGGACGTGTTGTTGATGCTTTTCATTTGGTAACTTTGTTCCAATAACACGCAGTGCTGGTTTGAAGTGAACAGCGTTTTGCACTTGCAAATGCAAAACAGATAAATCACGTGACAGAATACTCCGCAGAATCGAACAACAGCGGGATCCCAACAGCCAGCCAGCAGAAGATGAAATCCAATGTGCATATATGGGAACATTTAGCTTTTCGACAATTTCTGTCATTTAGTCAGCAAAGCAAACGACAGTTGAGTTTGTTTGGAAAAACTTTAATTTTGAAAAGCATGTTCAATAAATTATTCACAGTCTGCATGGAATAATCTAAGGAGAAATCTCACATTACACCGTTCGCTTTTTAGGGGGCGTCATTCGACTGTTCGCTTCTGAAAACGAGAGCTGGGGTTCCCCATGTTTTTACTTCCGGTTTCCGGTTTAGATTGGATGGCATAACATTCCTTGGTTTTTCCAATTTCACGTACACGTTGTCTATTAGGCTTGCTTCAAAGCAGCCCTTCGGGCTGCTTTTGCGCGCGCTATAATTGTCGTCTAACCACAGTCTTAACCCAGTACTAACATTTCTGCTACCAACAGTGTTACCGTTTGCAACTAAGGTCTTGGTTTATTTCGCCGCTCTGCTAAATCCATCACTACTACTATGAGATGTGATTGTACACAATGTGCAAATAGCACATGTAGAACATCAGCACATGTAAAATGTGCCAATAAGTGCCTGTCTACAAGTGCACAATGTGCTTTCAAAAAATGCAGCACATACGCACATACGGATATTTAGGAACCAGTGGGGACCAGTGTTTGAAGACTAGTGGGGACCAGTGTTTGGGGACCAGTGAGGACCAGTGTTTGGGGACTAGTGAGGACCAGGCGCTGGGGCCTAGTGACTACTATGAAATGTGATTCTACACAATCTGCAAATAGCATATGCAGAACATGCAAAATGTGCCAAAATGTGTCTGTGTGCAAGTGCACAATGTGCGCACAAGACATGGAGCACATGCGTGCATACTGGTATTTGTGGACCAGTGTTTGGGGGACACTGAGGACCAGGTGTTGCGGACTAGTGGGGACAAAGGCTTGGGGACCAAGGTTTGAGGACCAGTGTCAGAAATATAATTGTCGTCTAACCACCGTCTTAACTCAGTACTAACGTTTCTGCTACCAACAGTGTTACCGTTTGCAACCAAGGTCTTGAATTATTACCGCCGCTCTACTAAATCCATCACTACTACTATGAGATGTAATTGTACACAATGTGCAAATAGCACTTGTAGCACATCAGCATATGTAAAATGTGTCAATATGTGCCTGTGTACAAGTGCGCAATGTGCTCTCAAAACAAGCAGCACATAAACACATATGGATATTTGAGGACCAGTGGGGACCAGTGTTTGAGGACCAGTGAGGACCAGTGTTTCGGGACTAGTGAGGACCAAGCTTTGGGGACTAGTGATTACTATGAGATGTGACTGTACACTATGTGCAAATAGCACATGTAGCACATGCAAAATGTGCCAATATGTGCCTGTGTGCAAGAGCACAATGTGCGTACAAGACATTCAGCACATGCGCGCATACGGGTATTTGAGGACCAGTGTTTGGGGTCTACTGAGGACCAGGCTTTGGGGACCAAAGCTTGGGGACCAAAGTTTGAGGACCAGTGTCAGAAATATAATTGTCGTCTAACCACCGTCTTAACTCAGTACTGAAGTTTCTGCTACCAAATGTGTTACCGTTTGCAACCAAGGTTTTTTGCCTTATTCCTGCCGCTCTGCTAAATCCATCGCTACTACTATGAGATGTGATTGTACACAATGTGCAAATGGCATATGTAGCACATGCAAAATGTTCCAATATGTGTCTGTGTGCAAGTGCACAATGTGGGAACAAGACATGCAGCACATGCGCGTATACAGGTTTCTGAAGACCAATGGGGACCAGGCTTATAAGAGACAAAAAATACTCGGTGACAAAACTAACGCAATATCGCCACAAATTCTGCGAAGAGGCAAAATAAGCAGTAGGAAAGTTCCAGCCACTGTTCTCTTTGTCTATTCATCCAGATGTGCATTGATTGAAATTTTACCCGTGATTCCTTCGCTCCACGTTCATTAACCGCCGTGTGGTTAATTTCACAGTATTGTATCGGTTTTCCAGAAAGTGGCTCCAATGTCACTAACGCTAGGGGACACTTCACTCCAGTGGCATATGTTACCCTCTGACGTCACCAAGAGACATATTTATTTGAAAAGATGATACCTATAGGAGGAGATTCAAAGCGCATACTGCCTATAAAATCGTATTTTTGGAGGCCAGTGATCATTCAATGAAAATGTAATCACACCCCACAAATAAAAAAAGACTTGTTCACGATTTGAACTGAGATGGGGCAACCTCGACCTTTATCTAAGTTATTGATTTTTTTGTTGTCCAGTGACGTCGTGGGGTACACGGGAGGTTTATTTATTAAATTTGTTATCGTTATATTTGCATATTCATTGAAGTTGCCTTGTTCATTTCACGATGTTGATTTTGGGCTTTGGGTAGGGTCTTACTGAAACATATACGTTATTGTGATGAATTAACGGTAACATGGTCTTAGGTTTGCGGCTCTGAGTGTTTCGGTTTAACACTAGCTCCGAGCCACAAACCTCAGACCATGTTACCGGTCAACTCATCACAATAATATGGAGCCCGGTAGGTGACAGGTTTCACTCTTATTTTATTTCGTTTTAAACGACGCATAGACCACTTTTTAGAAACATGCTACTGAGATGAAAAAGAGTTGTGTTTCAAGTATTTATTTTTTGCACTCATGGATTGGTTGTTTTTGACGAAATATCGAAATAATATTTCGTTTTAACGAAATAATATTTCGAAAAAACGAAATATTCTTTCGTTTCAACGAAATAATATTTCGAAATAACGAAATATTATTTCGTTTTAACGTAATAATTATTTCGCTTTAACGAAATAATATATCATTTTAACGAAATAATTATAAGTGTTTGTAGCGGTAAGCAGGGCGAGATTACACCACCTCGCAACTTTTTGATTGTAAATTCTGCATACTTAGCTAGTAACATAGAGCGGTTTATCGGTACAGAGAAAATAGAAGTGGCGGAATATCCATGGGTGCCCCCTGCCCTACATGGCTTGCCGTACCTCCCCTCCTAAAAACATTCTGATTGCACCTTTGTAAGCCCGATAAGATAGACTATAAATAGCCGGCAAAAGTAGAAATGGAAAACAGAGAACAACATTAAAAGATACATAGATGCACGGCCATGGGGGCCCGGGGATGGGGGCTGTGATGTCGGGGAAAATCAATTTTTTCTGGCAGTTTTCATAATATTTTGAGCCAAGCTTCATTGACTTTCCTGTAGTTTCAAACACCCAGTCTATTGTCTTCATATAAGGGGTACCGCCCTATAACACCAAAATTGGAACCAAGGGCCGTATTATAATTTTTTGAACAGGACGTGCCACACCAAACAATTATATTACAGACTTTGGGTGCTAGGTTGGACTACAGTCTTATCAGAGTGAAAACGCGTCTGATGACTTTGAATACACAGGCGTAACAGTTAATTTTAAAACATTGCTCCCATGCAGTTTGGGGTGCGGGGGGAGGGGGAGGGGCGAATCGCGGCTGCCTATAAATATGTCTGTGGGAAATTTTCACATCATTCTGTCGGAAATTAATTGCTGAATTTGTTTGAATCGAAAGCAAACATCTTCAGATTTTGAGATGTCAAATATTATATCGTTAACGTTATTGACTAAAACCAGCAGCTGGACAAGTCACAACTGTGATCCCAGGACCATGCATCATACCATGCTTGATATTAGTGTGACCCTCTTTCAAAATTTCTGGCCACGCCCACCTTTTTCAACATAAAAGTTAATGCATGAACTTTGGTAATGCTTTAAGGGGTCTAAAAATGCTATTTGCAGCTATTTTGAAAAATGAACTCAATGACCCATGGGTGACCTCAGTGACCTTGCCCCATATTTTGAACCTCCATCGAGTGTCGACTCATTTGGTGTTGGTATCAGGTCGATACATCGTACCATGCTTGAGGTATCAGTGTGACCCAGATTCACAATTTTTGGCCATGCCGACTTTTTTTCGTGTAAAAATGCCTTTATAACTTCAGGAATGTAATATGGAGTCAAAAAATGTGATTTCCAGCAATTCTGAAAAATGCACTCAATGACTTCTAGGTGACCTTGACCCATATTTTGAACCTCCATCGAGTGTCGACTCATTTGGTGTTTGTCCCAGGTCCATACATCACACCATGCTTGGGATATGATCGTGACCCACTTTCAGAAATTTTGGCCACGCCCACTTTTTTCGTGTAAAATGCATGAATGAACTTCGGGAATGCATTATGGAGTCAAAAAATGTGATTTCCAGCAATTCTGGAAAATGCACTCAATGACCCTAGGTAACCTCGGTGACCTTGACCCACATTTTGAATCGCCATCGAGTGTCGACTCATTTGGTGTTGGTACCAGGTCCATACATCATACCATGCTTGAGATATGAGTGTGACCCAGTTTCAAAATTTTTGGCCATTCCCACTTTTTTTCGTGTAAAAATGCATGTCTGAACTTCAGGAATGCATTATGGAGTCAAAAAATATGATTTCCAGCAATTCTGAAAAATGCACTCAGTGACCCCTAGGTAACCTCAGTGACCTTGACTAACATTTTGAATCTCCATCGAGTGTCGACTCATTTGGTGTTGGTCCCAAGTCCATACGTCATATCACACCAGAGATATGGGTGTGACTCACTTTCAAAACACCCCTACGGACACCCCTAATGCCCCAGGAATCTGAAAAACATAGGTGGCCGAGAACTTGTGACTATCTACAAGTATGCCAAAATCAGTAAGATACGACAATTCGTTTGCGAGTTATCGTGCGGACAAGGAAGCGCATAGAAGGCAGAAGAAGAAGAAGAAGAAGAAGAAGAAGAAGAAGAAGAAGAAGAAGAAGAAGAAGAAGAAGAAGAAGAAGAAGAAGAAGAAAGAAAGAAAAAGAAACCATACAAAAACAATAGTCTGTGTGTTTCACACAGACTAACTAGTTAAACAGAATGCAGTACCGTCTATATAGAGTTGATGGTGGTCAAAGTACTGGATGCAGCCTCTCCAAATTTATATCATTTATTCTATGAGCTCTGCCGAACTCGGTCACATTATTTGCAATTCCAGAAACGTTGTGTGTGCCCCTTGGGAACACCATGTGCACACGCTCTCTCTTTTCCTATTTTACATGACAATGTAATGTCGTTATGCGTTTTATAGCAAAAGATTATTCGTGCACCACGACTGAACATTTCATGGAAATCCCTTGAGAAATGGCTGAGATACAGCATTTTGATGAAAGGAGGTCATTTTGTGAATTTGGTCTTTTTCAAGTCAGTGCAAAACCGAGTGGAGATGTAGACGGAGTGCCCCCATAATCGACAGGTGCCATTTAGGATGTACAGTTTTACTGCTATAGATACAGAGATGGGTCGACATCTAACTTCCATCATTAAGACCATCGCTAGTGTACCCCAACAATGCATTTAAGGCTTAGATAATCGCCGGAAGTTGTAAGTGAAGAGAAATCGCGGATGGGTTAATGGCGGAAAAGTTGTAAATTGGCTCATTTGACATTAAAATTGAAGAAATATACACGTCAGAGATATATTAATTGCGTCATAGCTATTTAATGCAGATGCTTGAACTTTTCAGAATTTGTTCTCAGGTCCCTGTCCGACATTCTCGCATCTTTGTGGAAGGCCAAAACCACTTTGGAGCCGCGTGGAAACCGAGAGGATGTTTCGTCTCTGCTTCATTCTCAATGTACATGTAATGGCTTTTCCCACTCACTACTAACCTGTCACCAGCCCATTTTGGCGCTATTTCTGACTATTCTGGCTAGCTCTAATCACTAGCATGTTCATACAGGGTGGCAAGGATAAAGAGTTAAGCAGCTTATCTTACTTAGACTGCCTTAAACTGACAACTCGGCCCTTTCTATAGAAAGATAACCAGATTGTCGGCCACTGATTAATGAAGATTTTTATGCGATGCATAAACCACTTTTTAGAAACATGCTACTGAGATGAAAAAGAGTTGTGTTTCAAGTATTTATTTTTGCACTCGTGGATTGGTTGTTTTTGAACTTTATGGCGTGGGGGGGGGGGGGGTGGTGGAGTTGGTAAGCACGTCTATTCAACTGTTCAAGGATTTCATGCGATGCATGGACCACTTTTTCGAAACAAGCTACAGAGATGAAAAAGAGTTGTGTTTGAAGTATTTATTTTTTGCTGCACTCGTGGATTGGTTGTTTGAAACTTTGTGTGTGTGTGTGTGGGGGGGGGGGGGGGGTGGTAAGTACGTCTAATCAACGGTTCAAGGATTCAAAATTTGAAAATAGAAGGTGGAACCTTCACAATTGCTCTCTAGCCCATGATGTGGATGTCATGATACACTCTTATTCTACTATATAGAACCGAGAATTACCTACATGTACAGCAAAAGAGCGTACCTCTGTGCACCTACACTCTAAATCGGTTGGGTTAAAAATCAACCCAAACCGACTGGGTTGAGTGAATATGAACCCAATTTGGGTTCATATTCACTCAACCCAGTCGATTTGGGTTGATTTTTAACCCAACCGAATTTAGAGTGTAACTGTGTTAATTTCTTCCTCTAACATCCGTGGATTTGCAACCGGGCATGTCACAAGCACTTAATTATTACTTAAATATTCCATTTCAGTAATTCATAACTGTGAGAGGTGTTCAAATAATGTTATTCAATGAGACTGTTATAGCTTACTCCATAATAGATCTGTTTATAAGAGATTCTCCCATTTTTAATAATAACTTGATTTATTGTTTCAATAGTTACAATAGCCAGTAAAAGTTAAAAAATGTGAACATCTTATTGTCTCTGGAGAAACACGGAAATGCCCGTAAATACAAGTTACTGACAAGCAATGTAACAAAAAAAAACATTGATTTAGGATATTTCGTATTTGAGTAATCGTTTGAACAAAGATGGGGAAAAGACAGAAATATTCCAACTACACCATCAAGGCATGCCTTATATGAATTTATTTGAAATCGTAGAGAAACAAAATTTACTGCAATCCGCAAATTCGAGTCTGCATGAAGACGTTGAAGGCATTAGAACTAAATTTTATAGAAAAAGAATTTTTGGAGACTTATTTTCGGACTAAAATATCTTTAAAGAATTCAGAAATAACTTTTTGTAAACAGCATTTAAAGAGTTTCATACAGGATTCAGATAATTTTTTTCAAGAAACTGGAAATAACTTCTGCGTATAGCATTAAAGGTGTTATGTAAAGGAATCAGCAATGGATATTTTTCATTATTTATCATGTGAAAATGCATGAATAAACTTTGCGAATGCATGGGGATCAAAAATGTGATTCCAGCAATTCTGAAAAATGCACTCAATGACTTTTGTGTGACCCCAGTGATGTTGACATGTAACTTGAACCTCCATTGAGTTTTGACTCATTTTGTATTGGTTCAGTGTACACGGGCCATACTATGCTTGAGATATGAACAAGACCCACTTTCAAATATTTAGCCACACTCACTTGTTTGAATGCAAAAATGCACGTTTGAACTTTGGGAATGCTTTAGGGGGTCTAAAAATGCTTTTTCAACAATTCTGAAAAATGCACTCAACGATCCCTGGGTGACATCAGTGACATTGACTCGTGTTTTTAACCTCTATCGAGCATCGACCCACTGGTGTTGGTCGCAAAACCACACATCGTACCACTTTCAACATTTCTGCACACTCCCACTTTTTCAACATAAAATTGCATGTCTGAACTTCGGGACTGCTCAAGGGGGTCAACAATGTGATTTCCAGCAATTCCGAAAAATGCACTCAATAACCCCTAGGTGACCTCAGGGACTTTGGCCCATATTTTGAACCTCCATCAAGTGTCGACTCATTTTGGTGTTGGCCCCGGGTGCATAGGTCATACCAAGCCTGGGATATGGGCGTGACCCACTTTCAAAACACCCTGCGGACACCCCTAATGCCCCGGGAATCTGAAAAAACATAGGTGGCCGAGTACTTGTTACTGTTTGTCAGTAGGCCAAAACTCAGCGAGATGGGACAATTCGTTTTCGAGTTATCGTGCGGACAAAGAAGTGAGGAGAAGACAGAGGTGAGGAGAATAAAAAAAAGACACCGTACAAAAACAATAGTCTGTGTGTTTCACACAGAGTAATAACATTTAGAAAAAAACGCGAATTTTATGAAGCATTGGGCCTGACTGGGGTCATTTGGTTCGGAAGTTTTAATTAGCACTTTTTTCTATAAAAGAATTGATCATTTCTAAAAAAAATCTTCTGTGACGGGTTAATTTGTGTGAAGTGATTGAAATAAACAGTCAAGGGCGTCGCGAAGACTACCGAATGGGGGTGGGGGCGTAAATATAATTTGTCTCGACTGTGATAGGGAATTAGGAATAAGAAGGAACACAACGAGGGTGGAGTACCGAGTACTAGAATCGACGATCTCAGGTGGAGTTTTTCCTCAGGATGAAGTGTCCTGTCCAAGAACACAACGCTGTAGCCCCTGGTGGTGATCGAACTGTGGACCTTTCGGTTGAAGTCTAAGCCGTGACCACTGTGGCTCAGTGGTTACAGCATTGAACTTCAAACGGACATTTCGCACCTGGGGGCATGGTTGAACTGTTTACTAATTGCACACTGCACGTCGATGGTGCACTTATTTTCAACCAATGTTAATCCTGCCAATGTAGAGTTACTACATTGCTCTAACAGTTACTTGCCGCTGAACGGTGGTTCTCTCCTAGTACCCCGGCTTCCTCCACCTACAAAACTGCCCGACCTGAGGTGACCTTTGTTGTCGAAGGTGTCGTTAAGCCTCAATAAATAAATAAATTGATGTTCTAATCAAACTAAAATTCTCGCCCTCTGATTGAACGAGAGCTCGCCAAGTTTTTTCTCTGTTTACGGCTCCTTAATATATGTTACCGTCTGCCGTCACCACCCAAAATATCTCAAATGCGGATGCCCATTCCGCACTTATTTGTAAACCGCTTCACTTTTCTAGATATTTTACACGTACATCGGACCATGTTCCAAAATGAAGTATTTTTCAAAAAATCAGTTTTCGATTTGAACTAATATGAGTGACCTCGGCCTTCATCTGATTTGTTTATTATTTTCCAGTGAAGTTGTGGGGTGCACGAGAGGTTTATTTACTAAACTTGTTATCGTTAAAAGCTGCCTTATTCATTTCACGATGTAGGTTTTGAGCTATGGGTGTGTCTACGGTTCGGAGCTTATGTTCAAACGAGACGCGGGGCGTCTCGGTTGAACATAAGCTTCCAGTCGCTAACCTCAGACAAGGTTACCGTCAATTCATCACAATAACGTATTATGTTTGTCAAATTTTGGCACACAGATAGCATTTACTGCCCAGAAGAAAGGTCAAATACCACTGATGAAAGAATTTTCAACAGGAATAGTCAGAGACGCTACAAGCTCTCCGGGCTAGGGATGTGGGTCAGACTCCGGGAAAGGGGCATTTATTCGTACTGGCAGTCAAGCCATGACATGCCAAACCATGCATGTCTCAAAGGCCGAGGGTCTCAGATGGTGGAGTTGGAGAGGAGGTGGTGTCCTCCTCCCGGTGGGAGGAGGCTCTACCCCTTAAACTCCCCCCATTGAATTTTAAAAGCTCCCAGTCCCAGAATGGATTTGGGGTGTATTTTTGGTTTACTTCGAGAATAAATCCTTGAAAAAAATTGAGTGACGAACCTGGGAAGGCCACTCTCTCCACTCTCCTCAGTGGTCCGAAGCAGCGAGAGCAGCTGCCCTCTCTGCCCCGTGCTTAAGGCATCTCTGGAAATAATGTAGTTGTTCAATGCAAAAATGTGGGCTAACCCGTAACAAATAGGTGACGAGCTCAATTTGATGCCACTGGGAAGAAACATGCTTCAATAATTATTGATCAAAATGTTTGTTCTCAAGCTGCTTAGTTTCGGATATTACATCACTACCGAAAGCCACGTGTCAAGTCGGATACTCTAACTGAATGACATTCTACCGTTATATCTACAAGGAAGTCTCGGAAATCATACTTTTTTCTTGCCGTTTCATTGTGCGAAGAGGTTCCAGAAGAATTTAAAAACTCATCACGTGTTCATTTTGGAAAATAAAGTTAGTTTTTAAATCTGTGATTCGACATCTCGAGGATGGATTAAATTTCGATTAGCTAATGTCGCATACAGGGCAGTAACTTGCCCAGAATATTGAAGAAGGTGTCAAATAAAACTCCTGTCCGACATTACAGCTTGCAATTCCTCTCAACATATCACTGACGCTTGCTTTAGGACATGCATTTTTCTGAACACTTGAAAGAAAGGCATCGTTTTATGTATACATGTATTCCGAACTGGGCCCCACAGAGCATTATATAATTTTTAAGGTTGCTCGCCCAACCAGGCGAGCAATCCTAAAAATTATATAATGTTGTGTGGTGACAAGTTTGGATTAGTCAACATGGTAAGCCCATAGTGATCGCATTTTGGTCTCCTATATTTACCCCAGGCCCCAAATGCATCCCAGTCCTTAAAATAGGTGGCCTATTTTATGCTCAGTTCATAAATCATCGATGCATTAATAGGGAAATCCTTGACTGTAGGGGCATAGTAAAGCAAATTTGGCACCGCAGTGGGATGCGTCATCATGTATGTGGAATTAGTTCAAAAGGCAATCGCAATTTGGGAAACAAATTATTGTCAAGGATTAATAATAATTTGCGTCGGGCAATAACAAGTCAATTGCAGCTATGATGGTAAATTGTGTAAGGTTTCCTGATCGATCAGATTGTACTGTACAATTCCCAACAATTGCCTGATGAGTGCACAATGAAATTCTTTTTGGGAAAATATTGGAGGGGGTGGCATACCTCTCCACCCCCATTCCCATTCCCACCCCCACTCCACCCAGGATGTATGGTCATGGGTGCATACCGTTATGAGATGGGGATGTATCCAGTATATTTGTATGTTTCGCGACAATGTTTGTCTACTAAGGAGACAAACTGAAAAGGCAAATCTCTCTTCCATGCGTAAGCAGTTGCCGTTGAGTTAGCTCGAATGGTGTCGAACGTGCCTTTTTCAGTTGAGTTCGAAAACGAGTTTTTCTTCAAGTTTGATATAACGAAAGCCGGTACGCTCATATTGAGAAATCGATATACTCTTTTTGCGAATGCCACAGGATTGACAGCCATATCTTCATACCGAACTTGTAAAAATCTATCCTTGGCATTTTTTTCTAAATGTGACCGCGTGAACAAATCAGTTTGCATGACTTTACACATATAACGTATCTTGTTCTTTGTGAGAGCTGTGAAATTGGCAAATGATTTTACATTGTTTTTTCTGTTGTCTCTTCCTTGGAGACTATTGTTGCCACTTCCGTTGTTTATATGTATCTGAGAATTGATGCTACCTCTTGGGTCTCGTAATAAGTGAATTATCTTCAATTCAGGGACACGAAGCAGTAGTCGTGAAATTTGACGCTCTCGGATGCGCAGTCTTATTACCTTTATGGCACGAATCTTGGCGTTGTGACAAATTTGTTCCAACATGGGGTAACACGTCATCACAGAATGTTCTCGAAGGCACTTGGAATACGACCGAAATCGTCTACTCTTTCTTATGAACATGTGCTGAAGGTAATTCTTATCGAGTTTAGATATACGACAGTTAAATATATGAGATAATCTCTTGATCTTCCACATGCTGTCAAACATAACTTCACCAAGGGTCCTGAAATATATTATCACATTGTACTGTTTACAATATTCACGCAATGGCACAGTCATGCTAAATCAATATTCACGCAATGGCACAGCCATGCTAAATGAGGATGAATTGTGTGTGTGGGGGGGGGGGGCGTAGACGATCATACCCCCTCCCCCTATGTGTTAAATGATGGATACAAATTACTAATGGAGCGTTTTAACACTTTGGCAGCCTAAAAGGACTATTGTCACCTATTTTATGTTGATTATCTGTACGTTCTGGTATGCGCAGATCAAACCTACCATATGTTTACTTGTTGGAAAAGGCTCAGATAGCCCTTTCAAACAATTAATCAGAAGATAGAGTTTCATGTATGTTATAAATTTGATTAAACTTCCTCGCATACAGGTCCTCCATATATGGCTAAGTGGACGTGGCAGTAAAAGTGTTAATTATTTTTTAACTCTTTGCCTAACGCGAATAGCAGGTGTAACTTATGACCCCTCATCGGTTGAAGCAAGCACACAGTGTACGTACGTTATGAGTTAGTTATGGGAAGGTTGTGCAGAACCAGTGACAGTTTTACGGGTAGAGGAAGCCGGAGTACCCGGAGAGAACCACAGAGCATCGACGAGCAACTGTCAGCTCCTCAACATTCTAACTCTGTTCAAGCTCCGTCCAAGCAGGGTTACAGCGGGTGAAGACATGTGCTCCATCGGCGTGCAGTACGCCTTGGTACACGGAGTCGCCGTGCCCACATGTAGGCAACCGGGATAAAGTGCCTTGCACAAGGACACAACGCGGGTCGTCCCGGACGGGGATCGAACTCGGGACCTCTAGCACAGAAGCCCAACAGTCTACTACTGAGCCGCCGCGATCCACGGATCAATCCCCGCCAGGAGTAACTGCAATGTGACCTTGGGCAAGGCACTTAATCCAGATTGCCCACGTGGGGACATGGTGGCGCTGTGTACTAAGACGTACTGCATGCCCATGGTGCATCTGTCTTCAACCAATGCTAACCCTGCTTCAGTAGAGTTAGTAAGTTGGGGAGACTGACAGTTGTTCGCCGTTTCTCGATAGTTCTCTCCGGGTACTCCGGCTTCTTCCACCCGTAAAACTGTCCGACACGAGCTGACCCTGGCTGTCGAAAGTGTCGTTAAACTCCAATAGATAAATAAAATAATTGGACATATTTTCACATATTTTGTCAACATCCACCCCACACTCCTATTGACCAACACTGCGCCTTTTGGGGTGCAGCTTCGAAGACCTTTTCCAAATTAAGAATGCAAGCAATATTAGAACGTTAATTTAACACCTAAAATTTGCGAAAAGAAGTATGCATACAAAACAAACGTGCGATGAGTATAATGTACAAAAATACTATACAGACCAAACACAAGCTAGGATTCGGCAGCAAGCATAAATACTTATTTAATCCGTCTCCAGATTCAAAGCATTGCTTCTTGTACCATTCAAAGAACACTGATATGACATGCATGGCTGACAATTTTCGTCATTGGAAGAGATTTCCAGGAAAGTTAGCTCCCCTTTTTTCAAAAATTGTCAGTAAACTTAACACTCATGGTGTGGGAATTTCATATAAAATTAAAATTTCGAAATGTTAGTGGTGTTGTATCATTTCACAAAATTCAGACATTTTCCTGTAGAGTAGTATAAAAATATAGAAGCTGACTTTTTACGTTTTTTTCGAATCAGTTTGAAGGTTTGACTATTATTCTCCATTTAAACCCATTTAAAAATAAGAAAACGGCGCTTTCACCATCTTTTGATTTTCTGTAACTTTTTGCTGTTCATTAGATAAACAGTGAGTGCACTGTGATATACAATACAGGCACCATCCTTTTCAGTAATATAAAAGTCTAGGAGGTAAGATTTGCTATTTTTTTCCTGGGAAGAATAAAAACGTGCAAATTAATTCGCTAAGCACAGAACCAGTGGACAGTTACTGGGTTGACCCTTATTAGCTTGCCATAAAAAGTAAAGTTTCTTTTGTAACTTTTGATACTTATTTATTGGGTCTTAGGCCACATATTTCTGCGCAATGGGTAACTTTTACAGCTCCTAAATCTGTCCGTAGGTTTCGTTTATTAACCCTTTACCTAACGTGAAAAGCAGACGACACTTGCAAAAAAAATTCTTGAATAACTAATTTTTTTCATTTTTTGTCTCAAAAACATAGGTTATGACCCCTCGTTGGAACGAGCTCGACGAGCTCGTTCCAACGAGGGGTCATAACCTATGTTTTTGAGACAAAAAATGAAAATATTTTTAAAATTAATTGGCGATTTTTGAGAATAGCGCTGGCCGGTTTTGGCCGTTACGTTGGGTAAAGGGTTAAAACTAACAAAAGGAAACTGGGCTTTATTTTCTACTGACGTCCAAGATGTTTTCTCAACAATTACATGCTTCTTAATTGGACCCTTCTCGCCCGTTTAACAATTTCAGGGGAGATAACTTTATCGAAAGTCGATTTTCCTGACGAGATACGTCGGGGATGTAGCCTTTGTTTCTGTTGGAAAATGTATTGTCTCGATACCATCAACTTTACCAGCAAAAAAAAATTACCCCATTATTCAACTTGCCAATGTTATATATACAAAATTGCCATTCAAATTTAATTATCTTTTCAATTAGAGCCTCCGAAACGTAGTATAAATCTTCAATTAAGAAGCACGTCAAGTGCATTTCCAAAAGGATAACACGCAATGTGTTTCGGGCAAAAAAAATGACAATTTGTATCACTTGGCTCAGCATAGTGTTCTTCACTTGGAATCAGCTGGAAATACTCTTTCCAAACTCCCCACATACATGAACATCAAGAAATGAGGTCGATTATATTGCAAATAGCATAGCGTTAGCTCGAACACCCCAATCGGAAAGAGAAATTCTTTCGGCTCTAAACGCCCAGTGAAATTTTACTAAACCACCAACCCCACTCGGCCACCGGCAGACAAGTATTCCGTGTGATCTGTACTAGCCCCGTATATCCTTTGTTAAATTAATTCTTTTTTTTTATCTTTTTTTTTTGTTTTTTTTTTTTGGGGGGGGGGGGGGGTCCGTCAGTGGCCGACTTAGGTGCACGCAGTTAATACTTTAGCGGCCAAACTCAGAAAAAGACTCCAGGTTTCGAGATACCCCTAACGGGTGTATAACAAGATTAAGCAAGAAAAAAGTGACGTTGGAATTTTGGAGACCGTACACAAATATGTAAAGCATTTATTAGTGAAAATCGCAAACTTTCGGAGAATTTTGGCATAATGGTCCTGTGAACATACAGGAGGGTTAATATTAAGTAGAAAGTATTTTTCAGTTCTTAGAGAACCGAAAAACGCATCCTGGTGAATATTTGGCAGCTAGATCATTAGCTACGTACAACCAACTCGACCAATGACCGCCCCCACCCCCCCCCCCCCCACCCTCCCAATAAAAAAGAAATTAATTTAACAAAGGTTATACGGAACTGGTACTGATCACACGGAATACCGGACTGCCGGTGACCGAGTGGTGTGATGGTTTAGTAAAATTTCACTGTGCGTTTAGTTCAGTAATTCGTTAAATGTGAAAAAACGTCGACAGGAATGCATTTCGTCGTTTTTAGGAAATTTGTTCTCAAAACTTAACAAAATTCAAAATATTTGCTCTCCAAATTGTAAAATTCCGCTACAACTTACGACCTATAATTTTATACGGGGGAATATGAATACGGCGATATATCACATTATAAGTTATCTTCGTCATCATGTATGGTATATGGAGATTTAATACCTGGATGACGGTTTTTAAACACCGAGCCGCGGGCGAGATGTTTAAATGAGACATCCATGTATTACATCTCCATATACCACACATGTTGGCGGAGATAACGTTTTTGTCCCGTTTGAAACACAATACAAAGAAAGTAGAAATAAATTTGTGGATGCATTTCTCAGCTCCACAATCACTTGGACCAAATTCGTGATAATTCTTTTGTTTTTATAATCGTAGAAGACAACAGATAGAGTTACATCCCTTGGGTCGTCAAGGAAATGAATAAACGGTATTTTGTTGACACATCATCCCCTGATTTCCAATGTGTCCTCAGGGGATGGATTATTTGCTCTTATTTTATTTTATGATTGAATTGTCGGAAATCTGATAATATTTGTGACTATTTTCAAGTTTTTTGGTTCGATTTCTATATCGAGGTGAGCAAAAGTGGAAAACTTTCGTTTAAACCGTATAACCCCGATGTTTCGCGTGCGCTTATACCCTGGATGTTACACGCTCTCATATACCTTGGATGTTGGGTGCATCCTTTGCCATGGCTATTTGACCAAGGCATTCTGACCAATCAAAAGACAGAATTTATCGGGATATAGGGACAAACTACTTTATCCCTCAAGTTACTGGGATACTGTGGATATGAATCACACTACCCCCCCCCCCCCCCCGAAATTGGTATTAGTACAAATGTCAGGACCAGACGATCAACATTTCGGGGATCTCATCGGGGGATCTCGAGTGAGTGTCATAGTTATGTGTTGATAGCTAGTCTGAGCGGCCACGTTGGGGTGGTATTGTCATGGTGATGTGAGGTGAAAGTGCGCATGCTCAGCGCGTATTGTGAGGGTAATGCGTGTTTCCTTCGCCCATTTTGTTTACTGAACGCTACCATTTTGTTTTCTATGGAGGCACGTTACTATGTAATAATAAGGTGTGTGGAGGGGGTGGTATGTTTGGAGGACACATTTGCTTCAAGAGAAGTATATCTAATTATCGAAAACGACCTGGAAAAATATTTATTTTGCTCTGATTATAACAAAAGGATTTTTATTCCTATCTTGGATTTCTAAGAGTAACAGGAGCGCTTTATGGTCCTGAATAGTGCGAAGTTTCCATCGATTTCTTGGAAGTATGTCGATGTACAACAAATAACCCGTCAACTACTTACAATTACCCAAATGAATCAGACAGCTGTTGTATCTGGATCGGATTCTTCCAAAATCCTCGATTTCTGACTATCCCAAGCCCAGTTCCTGACAGCCCTTGCCGACTGTATTAACCTAGTTAGTCTGCAATCTATGGATCTTACTTTTGCCCTTGATCGTGCGTCATTCGCCTTATCCCTTGTCCAAGTGTAGATGTGACAAGAAATGAGAGCATCAATATAAGAATAGATCCAAGAAAAAGTGTTTCCAAGAAAAAGTGGAAACACTGAAAATCTGTTTTTCCACTCTTTTCGATATTTCCTGGAATCAAAGTGCCCTATAGTTATAGCCCTGCTCTCATTTCGTGCCACATGCATCATAATGGAAGCGAGAGATCTATGAGATGTGTTTATATATATGTGATAGTTAACAATGTGTCCACGTAGGTATAAGGCACATGCGATAAGTACTGTAATGTGCTTATGTACTAGTGCATATTGTGCAATAACCGACAGGCACAAGCTGAATGCGCCGAAATGTGCTTATGTGACAGTGCACAATGTGCCACGAATATCTGCATACAGCATTCGAGGATACTTGCAACATGGTGATGTACTATTGAATGATATATTTTTTAGGACAGCTGTCTCACGATAACATCCGACTCAATTTTTCAGGGTATTCCTTTCCCTTGTCAAAAACTAACATTTGTTCCATCACAAAAACCTATTGAGTTTTCTGAATAAAAGTTAACACTGTGTAGAAATTCAGTTTAGTCTTATTTAGAGAGCACGGTGGCTCCTTGGTTAGAGCAATAGACTTCAAAACGAAACGTCGACAGTTCGACCCTGACACGCGTCTCCTTCTCTATGTCCTTGGGCAAGAGACTTAACCCTTTAAACCCGAGCGGCTGCTTTTCCGGCCCAGAAGCATGATACGTCATAATTTCCTTAAGTAGGATGGCTGCTGAGTTAATGTGTGGGTTAGACCAATTAATATTTTCAGAGTGCAGCCTCACAGCTGCACGTTGAAAATATTAATTGGGCTATCCCCAGACAATAAATTTGGACTCTTCCAATTGCTGCCATTGAACTGACATGGAAATACCACCTGGGTTCAAAGGGTTAACCCGATTACCCACATGTGCTAAAATGCACTGCACGTCGATGGTTCACTTGCCTTCAACCGCTGT
Organism: Pictodentalium vernedei; assembly: GCA_031216915.1. Lineage (NCBI taxonomy): Eukaryota > Metazoa > Mollusca > Scaphopoda > Dentaliida > Dentaliidae > Pictodentalium > Pictodentalium vernedei. The sequence goes on from CM062297.1 coordinate 321,495,700, forward strand.
TGATTCTGCTTGTGTCGGGTTAGTAAGTTGGAAAGTCGTTCAGTTGCTCGTCGCTGTACAGTTCACACCTGGTGCTTCGGCTTCTCCACCCGTGAACTGTTCGACATGATATAACTCTGGCTGTCGAAAGAGTCGTTAACCTCAAACAAACAAAAACAGTTCTTTGTCCTCGATCTTCGTCCTATTCAGCTCTCCTTAAAGTTCGTTTTATTCAGTTCATATTGTTCTCCGGTGGCATTCTTTGCGTTCAGTCTTTGATCTTCATTCTCTGCGATCTTTGACCGCATAGTTTTCTTCGATCCTTATTCTATGTTCAACGGCGCTGTATCTTGGTCGTAATAGATTGTGGTGTTGTGGCCTTATTATAGAATTCTCTGTTTCTCTGTAAGATCTGGTTGTACTGAAGTGTCTTCTCGTGTTCAATCATGGTTCGTCAACACAGGATCTCTTTCATTTTTCTGTCCTTTTCCGTGGCAGTGCTCTAGTTCGAGTCTCATCTGACCGGAATTGTACGCTTACCAAGAGTTTGTGATTCTCTAAGCCGTGCTTATTATCTTCTTGAACATTCGTCCCCGGGATCGTATGGTGTGTGGTACGACGGTGCGAATGTTCGTGGTTTTGGTGTTTACACATTTCTGATTGGTTGAACATTTTGATATGGTTGTTCTGACGGTTACATTGGGTACATATTCTTCTTGAGCCAAACATGCCAAGAGTTTCCGACTGGTTCTCTCTGTTGTGGTAGTTTCATTTATCTGTTTATATGATTCCTCGTGTATTCTTAAATTGTCTTTTTAGTGTTGAATGTTTTGGACACGTAGTTCACCGAATATGTGGGCAACATGGATAATATAACGTTTCTTTGTGAACACCTCCGGGCACTCTTTACAGGCGTGATGCAAAGCCGTTGCTGGTCAGAAACACAATTTTCAAGTTGTTGGATTTCCAACCTTTAACACCCCAGTGTAATCTGTTATCGCAAAATAAGTATTCTGAGATAGCGATCTTCCAAAGCAATTATCCAATAGTTCATCACCATGTGGCCTAATGTACACATGCGTTATAGGTTTTCAATAATAATAATAATAATAATAATAATAATAATAATAATAATAATAATAATAATAATAATTTTAAAGCCTAGAATCCACACACGGTGCTCAATGGCTGTACAATAATTGCATACATACATATACACACATACATATACATTTTCTCACAGATACATTGATACATGGATCACTATTATCATTTATTGCTGCCCAACGCCACATCAGCAACCGAGGCTATATCGTGGCGATAAGCGACAGAACCTAAAAGAAAAGGGGTATTGGATTTAAACAAAATAAAACAAAAACAAAACAATTTACAACATAACCAAAACAAGTATGAGTGTAACTTGACGAGTAATGAGGCAATCTTCACTGACTCAGTCACACCCACGCACCTGGTAATGTCAGTTTATGACCAAAATTAAAAGACCACTGAAGAAAATGCCTTTCGAAAAAGGTAGGTTTTAGTACAAGACTTGAATGATTCAAGTGATTTACTATTTTTTATGTCGATTGGAAGAGAATTCTAAAGCCTTGGGCCAGCAACCGCAAAGGCCCTATCACCAGCACTAGTAAATTTAGATACTGGCTGAACCAGATTGAGCTGACCTGATGACCTAAGGAGATCGGACAGGTAATATGGTGCAGATCCCGTGATACACTTAAACACCAAAAGGACAATTTTAAATTGAATTCTTTGCTTACCGGGTAGCCAGTGTAACTCAGAGAGTTCTGGTGTTATATGGCAGTACTTTCGAGTTCTGGTTATGACCCGTGCAGCACAATTTTAGATGTATTGTAGCTTCTCAAGAATAGATGTTTTAGAGCCAATCAGAAGAGAGTTGCAGTAGTCGAGGCGACTAGTAACAAAGGCGTGGACAAGCTGTTGTGACGTTTGCCTATCAGTGAAGGATCAAATTTTGCTAATATTTCTAAGATGAAAAAATGCACTGCGAGAAATATGTTTGATATGTTCATCAGCGGCCAAATTTTCATCCATGAAATAACCTAAGTTTCGAACACAGCTACTGGGTTTTATCGCTGAATCTCAAATATTGAGGAACAGTTTGGATTATTTTGAAAGTTCATGAGGTAGACCTATATATATTACTTCTGTCTTGTCGTCGTTCAGTTCAAGAAAGTTTTTAGTCATCCATGCCTTGATGACTGAAATACAAAGTTCAGTCTTACTGCATGCTTCAGGCTCAAAGGCGTGAGTGAGACTAACAGCTGCGTGTCATCTGCGTAAAAATGAAAGTCAAGGCCATGGCTTCGGAAAATGTCACCGAGAGGTAAGACATAGACAGTGCAGAGTAGGGGACCCAACACCGATCCTTAAGGGACGTCAAAACGTAGTGTGACCTTGTCTGACGACTCACTGCTAATAAGGACAGTCTGTGTGCGACTATTTAGGTACGACGAAAACCAATTAAGTGCTAGGTCAGTAAGGCCTATTCTCACTGCGAGTCTTTCAATAAGTATGTTATGGCCTATGGTGTCAAAAGCGGCGCTTAAACCCAACAAACAAGAAATGTTAGGTTGTGCCTGTCCGTGGATAGGAGGATATCATTTTAGACCCTTAGAAGCACCGTTTCTGTACTGCAATTAGATCTGTATGCAGATTGGTTACCTTCGGCTAGGCCGTGGGCTGCAAATGAGAATTCAGCTGAGAAGCCACCGCTCGCTCAATAATCTTTGATAGGAATGGACGATTAGAGACAGGTCGGTAGTTTTCCAGAACCTCTGGGTTAAGTGTTGGCTTTTTTAGAAGAGGTTTTACTAAAGCGTGTTTCATGCTTGTCGGAAAGACTCCAGAGTGGATGGAGGCATTGACCAGTTTAAAGATAGGTGTAGTTAACTCCGAAAGAGATGCTTTTAACAACCATGTTGGGATGATATCTATCATGCATTGCTTAGATGGTGCCTTGGATATTAACCTCTGGATATCTGTTGTAGCCAAAGGTTTGAATTGGGACAACTGTGCAACAGTTTTAACACAGGTGCATGGCATGTCGACCATCTGTCGAAGATCGGATTGTGAGCTTGCATCAAGCGAAGCTCTGATAAGTCTCAATTTTTTCAGGAAAGAAAGAAGACAATCTATTCGCAAGGTCTTTGGATGACGAATGCTCTGGGAGTACGGTTGTCTTTTGACGATATAGAAGCTTCCCAAGAACGACAGGCAGCGCATTAGGGGAATCAACATTAGCCCATGCATCAAATAATACGAAATGCTGTGCCACAGCTGATTACGCATATGTAGTAGATACATGAGAGATATTTGTATTGTTTCACCATTGAAGACAAAAAAAAAGAATAAAAAAATAAAAATAAAAATAAAATAAATTAATCGATGTCTTGTCCATTCTCCGCATTGTTTTGACATTCGATCTTTTGATTTAATTTACATAATAATAATAAGCCAAATATAATCTCCATAGTTATTAATTGTTAATAATAAGTTGATTTTATTTGGTTACTGACGAGATGCGACTCCATGACTGGCTATCGTCATTTTTTTGGTGGATCTGTATCAATTCCATGGGCATGTAAAAAGAAAAATAATAAGAAGCTTCTCAAGAACGACAGACAGTGCATTAGGGGAATTAACATTAGCTGACAATAAGTCCGAAAAGTATTTCTGTTTCGCGGATTTGACCAGTTTGTTAACAATATTTCGTTGGTTGACAAACATCTCTCTGTGAACACATAGTTTCGTTTGCCGCCACTGAAGATCTAGTTTGCGTCGTAAATCCTTTGCGCGCCTAACCTCATCACTGAACCACTGTGAGCAAGGGCGTACGCTAAAAGTGCGTGTTTGCTTTGGCGCAAACTTGTCAATAACCTCTTGAAGTGAGCCAGTGAGGATGTATCCAGTGCTGTCAACAGTCTGCATCTCGTTAATTTTAGCGACGTAAATCCTTTGCGCGCCTAACCTCATCACTGAACCACTGTGAGCAAGGGCGTACGCTAAAAGTGCGTGTTTGCTTTGGCGCAAACTTGTTAATAACCTCTTGAAGTGAGCCAGTGAGGATGTATCCAATGCTGTCAACAGTCTGCATCTCGTTAATTTTAGCGACGGGAGACGAAGCAATAGCATCCGCAAACTTAGCAAGGTCAGTACTTCGGTACTTGCGATATGTGACTTTCTTCCGGCCAGGGGAGGGACGAGGAAGTGCCAAATAGAAGATAAGCATAAAACGGTCAGAGATTGCAGGATCAAAAATTAATACATTTTTAACAAGATCAGCCTCGGATTCTCTGGTGATCAGCAGATCTAATGTGTGGCCATCTTTATGGGTAGTGCCACGAACATGTTGGTGTAAATTCATTGAATTGATAAGATCACGTAGTTCAGAAGAATCACTGGAAGTTTTCTTCTCCATATGGAAAGTGAAATCACCTCCAATGATGAATTTTCCTGACAGTAATGCTTGCTAGGAAGTCTTGGAATTCGCTAATGAACTGGTTGACAGTGAATTTGTTTTTGGAGCTCTGTGGGGGTCGATAAATGACAATGAGGCGGACTGAGTGTGAGCCGATCGTTACAATGGTGTCAATGCACTCGAATGTAACCCAAGTTTGAGATGCCTTACGCTAAACCTTCACAGTGTTACCACAGATTACACCCACTCCTCGCTGTGACTCCTGGGCTTGTGTGTAAGAATCTTGCCGTTGGCAATGAGCTCACCGACAGTCAATGTGTCCTCTGGAGTTAACCATGTTTCAGTTATCATGTATATTGAAATATTGTTATTGCCGATTGTGTCGAGAAAGCTTGCAGTTTTGTTCACTATCGAACGAGCATTCACTGGGCACAACTTGAGATCGTTAGATTTGCAATCGATCGTGACTAAGTTAATAGGGATAAAATTTTGAACATTTACAGTTTTGGATTTATATTGTTTATGTCGTCGTCGTCTGCAGCATTTCTTATTTCGTCTCTTGCGACGGATGCCAAAAGATTTAATATTATTTATCACATCATCACCGAGGAGGAGAAAGGAGTTGTAAGTCTTTTGTTCTCTAATGATGGTTTTAATGCACGCATTTCCACAGAACTGTATTTCAACCCAGAAAATATGTGATTTCGGGTGACGACTGTAGTGGTCATTCTGTGTGTTGTGCGGAAAGCTTGTTGTTCACAACAACGCAAGCGCAGACAATGCAACTATTGTTTGTATTGAAAAAAAATGGAGTGAGCGATGCTCGGCGTCTCTGAATAGATTGAAGGTGAAAAAAGATATATTAAGAGTGCATATAAATCAAATCAAAATAAATGTAAAAAAAGTTTTTCTTTCCTGATAATCTTGGTAGCATTCCGAACATCATATGTAGAAATAATTCGTGAAAACGATCATGAAATATGGAAAAAGCAAAGATTTTGATCCACGAACAAATATGCTGCCTACACACAGGCGCATGACTACAAAATTTTTGAGGAGCATTGTGTACAATCAGAAAGCACATCTCGGCATATCCAGTATGTGCCCATGTACCATTGCACAGTCTGTTCTATCACATAAGCACAGCTCAGTAGTTTTAGTATGTGTTTAATGGGCTATGCTGTATAGGCAATTAGCAGGTGGAAAATAGACTTGTTAACTCTTCACTGAACTGTATTCTTGACTAACGCGGTCTTTTAGATGAAAGGAGCGATTTGATTCAGCCAAATCAGACTTGGTCTAAGGCAGAGACCGAGGCAGATTCAGAGATATATGGTAAACTTGTAGTAGTGCTAGAAATGGCGGAAGACTCTTGTACAGAAAAAGATAGTAATAGTAGCCATGGCACAAGCTAGCATAAGTAGTAGAACGGATAGCAGGCAGAAGCGGACGAAACAGGAGAATACGAATATTTGGAGGCTTGGAGGCGTATGAATAATAACACAGTGAGTGAGTGAGTGAGTGAGTGAGTGAGTGAGTGAGTGAGTGAGTGAGTGAGTGAGTGAGTGAGTGAGTGAGTGAGTGAGTGAGTGAGAGTGAGTGAGAGAGTGAGTGAGTGAGTGAGTGAGTGAGTGAGTGAGTGAGTGAGTGAGTGAGTGAGTGAGTGGGTGGGTGGGTGGGTGGGTGGATGGGTGGGTGGGTGGGTGGGTGGGTGGGTTTTGGGTGGGTGGGTGGGTGGGTGGGTGGGTGGGTGGGTTTGTGGGTGGGTGTGAGTGAGTGAGTGAGTGAGTGAGTGAGTGAGTGAGTGAGTGAGTGAGTGAGTGAGTGAGTGAGTGAGTGAGTGAGTGAGTGAGTGAGTGAGTGAGTGAGTGAGTGAGTGAGTGAGTGAGTGAGTGAGTGAGTTTTTGAAGTTTTCGAGTGAGTGAGTGAGTGAGTGAGTGAGTGAGTGAGTGAGTGAGTGCGTGCGTGCGTGAGTGAGTGAGTGAGTGAGTGAGTGAGTGAGTGAGTGAGTGAGTGAGTGATGAGTGAGTGAGTGAGTGAGTGAGTGAGTGAGTGAGTGAGTGAGTGAGTGAGTGAGTGAGTGTTTTTGGACGTGTGCATATGGTCACACAGTAGCACCTGATCTATCAGAACTGTATACTACTATACTACTTTTACCTATCTGTGTTGTATGTACACACAATTGAGGAGATGTGAGATACTTGTTTTTCCTTTTCTGGGTAGAGGATGGGGTGAGGGATCTGTTACATTTGGAATTATGTTTAGAAACAATGGTGGAGGATATACAGAAAACACATGGTGGTTTATTTTGAGTGAGTGAGTGAGTGAGTGAGTGAGTGAGTGAGTGAGTGAGTGAGTGAGTGAGTGAGTGAGTGAGTGAGTGAGTGAGTGAGTGAGTGAGTGAGTGAGTGAGTGAGTGAGTGAGTGGGTGGGTGGGTGGGTGGGTGGGTGGGTGGGTGGGTGGGTGGGTGGGTGAGTGAGTGAGTGAGTGAGTGAGTGAGTGAGTGAGTGAGTGAGTGAGTGAGTGAGTGAGTGAGTGAGTGAGTGAGTGAGTGAGTGAGTGAGTGAGTGAGTGAGTGAGTGGGTGGGTGGGTGGGTGGGTGGGTGGGTGGGTGAGTGAGTGAGTGAGTGAGTGAGTGAGTGAGTGAGTGAGTGAGTGAGTGAGTGAGTGAGTGAGTGAGTGAGTGAGTGAGTGAGTGAGTGAGTGAGTGAGTCGGTGGGTCGGTCGGTGGGTCGGTGGGTCGGTCGGTGGGGCGGTCGGTCGGTCGGTGGGTCGATGGGTGAGTGGTTGGATCGGTGGGTCGGTGGGTGAGTGAGTGAGTGAGTGAGTGAGTGAGTGAGTGAGTGAGTGAGTGAGTGAGTGAGTGAGTGAGTGAGTGAGTGAGTGAGTGAGTGAGTGAGTGAGTGAGTGAGTGAGTGAGTGAGTGAGTGAGTATTTTTGTGACGTTTGCATATGGTCATACAGTAGCACCCAATCTATCAGACCTATATACCACTTTTACCCATCTTTGTTGTAATATGTACACACAGTTGAGGAGATGTGAGATACTTTTTCCTTTTCTGGGTAGAGGATGGGGTGAGGGATCTGTTACATTTGGAATTATGTATAGAAACAATAGTGGAGGATATACAGGGAAAATATGGTGGTTTATGATGAGGCCACCAACGATACAGATTATGGGAAATCAAGCAATCTGATTGGTTAGTTATAATCTAGATAAATGAAACAACAAGAGTACTTAGAATAGGGTCAGAACTAACAAGAATAGACCAAAATAGCTAAATATAGTAATAATAAGGTAAACTGTTCCAAATAATAGGCTCTTCTACGCTACTGGAGTATACTCTAGAATAAAGGAACATGGCCAGATAAACGATAACTATTGCATATATAGATAGAAGCAGAGAATTCTGGAAGAATTCGAAATAATACAAGTTGTCGGGTTGTTTGTGGTAATTATCCACCAGGGAAGTCGTTCCAGAAAATACTCCGATTCAATCGAACATACCCCCAAAACATACCCCTGTCCTATTGTAGGCCTTAGGTAACATAGCAATCACGTGCAACCATAGAAACCAAGATGGCGGCCTCCAGTATACAAAATGGACGACGGAAACACGTATCACCCTAACAACACGCGCTGCGCATGCGCACTCACACCACGTATCACTATGGGGATGACGTCACAACATGGCCGCTCACGCGGGTTACCATGACAACACAACATGGCGGCACTAGGTCACGTGACTATGACGTCACATGAGATCCGGCAATGAGATCCGGCAAATGTGGGGTGAAAAGCCCGAACACTACTACTAGTGTATCATTACAAATCACTGACATGAGATCCGGCAATGAGATCCGGCAAATGTGGGGTGAAAAGCCCGAACTCTACTACTAGTGTCTCATTACAAATCACTGACAATGAACGTTGAACGTCTGAACACTAACCCTAACACCAATTGACAAGATCACTTGAGCTGAGAGTGTTACGTGAAAATCGTCCATTCTTACCGCCTTTATTGCCAGAAAACGATGTCCTTGAACCAGAAGTAATAAAATATACTTTTGGGGGTTTTTTTTGGATTCCGTCTTATGTCGAGTGACTCGCAACTATTGCTCGAACTACTCGAATCCCCAGTAGTGGCCTTGGAGCTTTGTCGACAAGATGGAAACGGAATCCAGGTTTCTACAACAGGTATCCTCCAACAATACCAGGCCATAGGTATCCTCAATTTAGTATCCTCAAAAGGTATCCTCAATTGATACGTAGCCATGTCATAGGTATCCTCAAATACTGAAATGAGTCGTCGAGTCGTTCGAGTCACTCGTTCAAGCAATTGCTCGTTGGCTAATTTGCTCGATGGGATTCGAGTCGTTCGAGCAATAGTTGCGAGTCACTCGACATAAGACAGAATCCCACTTTTGGAATCCCTTTTTGGAATCCCATTTGTGGAATCCCTTTTTCGAAAACGCCTATGGCTATGGAATCCTTTTTTCTGAAATGAGTCTAAGAGTCGTTCGAGGAGTCACTCGAACGAGCAATTGCTCGTTGGCTCATTTGTTCGATGGGATTCGAGTCGTTCGAGCAATATGCCGAGTCACTCGATCGAGCAATTACTCTAAAGCTCATTTGCTCGATGGGATTCGAGTCATTCGAGCAATGCTTTATCAGTACCTGCTCGATTGCTTATTGGGTTTGGGAATACACAAGGGAGATAACCCTGCATACAGATTATGGGAAATCAAGCAATCTGATTGGTTAGTTATAATCTAGATAAATGAAACAACAAGAGTACTTAGAATAGGGTCAGAACTAACAAGAATAGACCAAAATAGCTAAATATAGTAAGAATAAGGTAAACTGTTCCAAATAATAGGCTCTTCTACGCTACTGGAGTATACTCTAGAATAAAGGAACATGGCCAGATAAACGATAACTATTGCATACATAGATAGAAGCAGAGAATTCTGGAAGAATTCGAAATAATACAAGTTGTCGGGTTGTTTGTGGTAATTATCCAGGGAAGTCGTTCCAAAAAATACTCCGATTCAATCGAACATACCCCAAAACATACCCCTGTCCTATTGTAGGCCTTAAGTAACGTAACAATCACGTGCCACCATAGAAACCAAGATGGCGGCCTCCAGTATACAAAATGGACGACGGAAACACGTATCACCCTAACAACACGCGCTGCGCATGCGCACTCACACCACGTATCATTATGGGGATGACGTCACAACATGGCCGCTCACGCGGGTTACCATGACAACACAACATGGCGGCACTAGGTCACGTGACTATGACGTCACATGAGATCCGGCAATGAGATCCGGCGAATGTGGGGTGAAAAGCCCGAACACTACTACTTACACTATTGTTTTTTTTTTTTGGCAATAAAACATTGTAGGTTATCAACATTATAAAAAGCAGCATTTAATGAGATAAACACCTCATACCATCGTGAGTGACTCGCTACCCACTAAGCCCTGTAGATTTACAGAAATTCGTCGATTAATCCGTTATTATCCAAGAGCGACAATAGGTTACGTATCACCATCATTAACGGAATCAGTGGCATAGCGAAAAAATATGTGACATCCATTTTCGCCTATCGAGGATTTTGTCAGAATTTTTTAGTTTTACTGAACTTTTCTGGTGGCCAAATGTCCGTCCGAAATGAGTGCTAGTTAATGTTTCAAAACTCGATCAGTTTATTTGGATCCGACAGCAACGCCCCCACACCCACACCCACCCCAACCACCCCATCCCATTAGAATTTCTAAATTTCTGCTCAACGGCCTATTCACTTGTGACGGTAGCTATGTTGGATTGTAGCCATAAAAGATCAGAAGATCTTGAAAAGTCATTGAGCAGTGACTGAACAGTTATATATATATATTGATAATCACTATGCCTTTGATGTTTAAATTGGAAAGCAGTCTTGGCTTAATATGTCAGTCATGTAACAGCTTTCTTCCCCAACCGTCACCACCACTAATGCAGCAACCATTTTTGTTGCCGTGGCCTTTTACTAATACCACTACTACCGCTGTTAATATGGGCTTTTATTACTGCTACTAGGACTTTCGCAACTTCTGCCACCATTTCTGCTACCAACACTACACCTACCAATGCTGCCGCACTATTAATCTGGGTATTCAGTACTATAACTACTAATCACTACAAATTCTACCAATTCTCCTACAACTACTGACACTATTGCTTTTTATGCTTCCACTATCACCAACAATACTAGGTTTCGATGGAATGAATGAAAATGAGTGAATGGATGAATGAATGAATGAATGAATGGATGGATGGATGGATGGATGGATGGATGGATGGATGGTATACGGTATACACACATAATAATTTGCACATCAAGATATAATAAAGGCATTTTTTCAGGATAAAAGACAACTACAAATTTATCAAAGAAATACAACAATACCTAAACAAGTATGTATACTTTGGGAGATGACATAGCCAGATTGGCTGTCTACCTGTCATCCCCCAAGGACTATCAAGCACTGTTCTGTGTCAGACCATCAATCAATAAGAAAACACATTCAGGAGGGTTCGTCGGGATGTACGCATATATATGTGTATACACACACACATACACACACACACACCTGTACACTTGCATATACACACATACATACGCATAATACGCATACACATATATGAGACATGTACAGGACCTGTCGACTATCCAGATAGAGTTTCCCGTGAGGGTCATTAATACTGACCCAACTCGGGAACTTGGAATGCCAGCATTTATTATACGTTAAACGATAGATTATCGAAGAAATTGCGGAAAGATAGAAATCGTATGTGAACTTAGTGTGAAGATATAGAAATTTTCACTTTCACGGTATCAATCAAAATGGCGGCTTTCAAAGCATCACTACAAGGTGATACGAGTCAAATTATCACTGGAAACGGTCAATTTGTTCTAAAAACGTATAATGAAAAGTAAATCTAGTGTTTTTGAGTGGATACCGATCATGTCCAGTAATAATTCAACACGTATTCACTTTGAATTGATGCATGAAACCCGCTAGTTTAAAGTTTGATTTGGAATTTTTGAAGTGTCTTTCAAGACTTTGACACACAATTCCAGAGGGAAGGCCTCGTGTAGCCAAATGATCCATCGGTAAATGTAACATGTCTGTGAAAAGGTACTTTCAGTAGCCGTTGTACCAAGACCTAGTGGCGTAATAGCTTGGTGTATATTAGATCAGTTCTGATAAGAAAGAGGTTGCTAGGTTATTCAAACACATGTAGACCTATGGCAATATCTTAAATTCAATTCTTTCTGATATGGGAAGAAAGTGTAGTTCGATGTGAAGAGCATCAGATTTGCTGGGGAATTTGATTCTGCTCAAAATTATCTTCGCGGTACAATTCGGAATTCTTTCGAAAGACTAAAACCGACATTTTTGTAAATTTGTTAAAAAAAATATTTCCAAAGTCCATATGACAAATACCCAGTGCACTGGCCACTTTTTTACCTGTGTTCCGGCAGAGATAAGGTCTGCGTTTTTTAAGTCTGAACATAGCACACGACGCATCCCTAACTTTGAGAGGGACATGATGCCGAAACGTCAGGCTGGCATCCAGGTGCATACTGAGAAGTTTAATTTTATGTGATCTTTCAATCTGAACCTCGCAAACATCGATTGATTCAGTGACACATTTCGGGAGAAGCTTGTCACTCCCAAACATTATAAACTCGGTTTTTGATTCGTTCATGTTTAATCTCTTCGACAACATCCAAATTTTCACATCATTTCAAGTGGAAGAAATTTCATTGATAGTTAGAGTTTCAGCACCATGTTTTCCAGCAGGGAAGCAGCCATAGACGCTATGATCATCCGTGTATGCAGCAATTTGTTAGATGTCCTCCACACAAGACCTCAAAGTGCATGGGAAAAACATAGTACCGTTTATGCTACCCTATGGTACCGAATACTCAATATTGACTGTGACTGATTTCGATTTACCAATGTGGGCTTCATACTGTCTGTTACTGGGATATGAGGCAATCTAGTTTGAGGCTTTTTTTCCCTCACACCAAAGATATCATTTGGTGGTCAACATTATCAAATGCCGCACTGAGATCGATCGCAGCCATAGGTGATATCCTCTCACCTCCCATTTGATTAACCATTTACCCAACGTAATGGCCCAAACCGGTCGGAGCTATTCACAAAACTCGCCAATTAATTTTTATTTATTTCATTTTTTTGCCTCAAAAACATAGGTTATGCCCCCTCTTTGGAACGAGCTCGTCGAGCTCGTTTCAAAGGGGGGACAAAAAATGAAAAAAGTAGTTCTTCAAGAATTTTGTTTGCAAGTGTTACCTGCTTTTCATGTTAGGTAAAGGGTTAAGAGGGTGATTATGTAGTAGATAGACGATGATAATCCGAGTCTTAAGAAAATAGACCGTCATTTGTAGTGTGAAGTGAGATTGATTGCAACTCACGATTCCGAGCGCGAAGCGCGAGGATCGTGAGTTGCAATCAATCTCACTTCACACTACAAATGACGGTCTATTTTCTTAAGACTCGGATTATCATCGTCTATCTAACTTAGGCCACGTCGAACAAAATTTTCTCAGTTTTGTGAATTTTATACGGATATTTCTCAACAGACAATGGAATCGGAATCGGAAAATTTGAATGATGACAATAGAGGTAATTTTGAAATTTTCTACAGTGAAATCTCAAACATTTCGGTCGAAGATTTATGTTGCGACTTTTTTTCTGGAGTTGAAAAAACCCCAAATGACTCTAATTCCTCGTTAAACCCCCGTTATTCGGGGCCAATTAGTGACACGCAATTGAAAGAAAGTATTCTACAAACCGTGCCTAAGAAAACCCACAAACTGTGTAAATCCACCCCATCCACCCTCAGAGACAAAAGCTGAGCCACTCAGTTCAGAACAATCCACTACACCTGTCTCGTCTTTGCAAAAAGGGGATGAAAACGAAAACTGCATGGTTATCCATCTCCCACCTTCAATTAACTCAATTGTGATTGTGATAGGTGACAAAAAAATTAAGGTGCAAATTTGAATTGAGAAACCCCAAGTGGTATCCACAGCAGACGAAAATGTTAATATGTGATCAGTTCAATAAAGAAAGTAACAATTAATTTTGAGTGGCCTTTCCTTGTCACTTCACTGGTTACTTCGTTTCATAACAATAGCCCAGCAAACTGTGAATGTTTTTTCTTTTGTTGTCATTTATAAACCGTAACATAACGGTACATCCATTAAGACCACGGTGTTCCCTGTCTGTGCAGTTTAGACGAAGAGTGGAACAAAGGCTATTTTAGCTCGTCATGGTCTAAATGCTTTTAGATCAGACATTCAGTCATTTTCCAATGTCAGCGTGGTTTCTGTGCTGTAACCTGAACTATAGGCGCTCTGATAGCTAGGTTGTAAGCACTTTGATTCTAAATGCATTGTGAAACACAAAGCACTGGCTTTCTCAACACGTTTCGAAAAAAACTAAGGTTGCTGACAGGCTTGTAATTTTTCAAGATACGTTCAGGTTTTTAGTTCTTGATTAAATGCTTCACAATTGATTTCTTCCAACACTCTGGGAAGATCCGAGAGTAAATTAAAAGGTTGATAATCTTAGTAATTAGTGATTTCATGATGGCGCAGTGCCCTTTGATTGAATGTGATGGAATGGGATCAAGAGCAAAAGTTACAGGCTAAGCCTTCATAATTATCTTAGATACCGTTTCTGTATCTACAGTAGAGGAAGTATCAAAAGATGAAGCATTCATTTTAGAAGGTACAAATGGGATGATCAATTAGTTTATGACGAATACAGCTTACTTTGTTGTGGAAAAAATTAGCAAATTCCACTACTACTACCATTAGTATTTCCACATCTACTGATAGTAATACAACTGTTACTACCACTTGCAATCAACTTTTAAGACCATAACTATTTATTTATTTATTTATTGATGTTTAAGGGTCACATATTTATGCACAGTGGCTAATCATGACCGTGACAGTTTTACGGGTGGAGGAAGCCGGAGTACCCGGGGAGAACCACCGAGCAACGACGAGCAGCTGCCAGCTAAGACCATAACTTCTCTTACTAACGATCTGTAGGAAACCCAGTCATCTCTCCTGTTTAAGACCTGTCCTGGAAGATTTTGTAAATCACCTTTTCTGTGGATCAATGGCCTTCACTGAATTTGTAATTGATCCTGGAGGCGCGAAGAATGTGGAAGATAGAGAGAGGAATGGAAATTGAATATAGAAATTCAGAAAGCAAATAAAATATGAGGAAAACGTCACCGTCACTCTCTAATTTGTAGTTTGGTAATAAGGAAAAAGACATAAACAATTTCTTATAATATGCTCAAAATAAAGGCTGTAAAGAACAAGACTGAATGGGAATGCAACGAAAGAGTGGCCTGGAAGCATAAATGAAAGCGGACAAGAGACGGCATGAGGGACAGGATTACACGAATTGTGGCGAGTTAAAGAGAACGATATTGAAAACATTGGATTTCTGGGAGATTAGGACGGAGTTGTGTTGGAGGGGGGGGGGGGGGTGCTGATCCGTGAATGACTTGGCGATAGGCTAAGGAGCATTTTATCCATAGAGAGCCGTCAGAAACCTACAATTTCTTGTAAAGTCAATCAGCTATACTCTCCTAGGTGTCTCTGTTCTGCTTTCCCAAATGTATCGGAACACATGTTAAGGCCCATTGCGTCCGCATCAGTCCATTACGTCCGCAGCCCATTACGTCCGCACACAATAACAAAAATGGGCCCAGTGTGTCCTCAAAACCCATTATATCCGCAGGAATTTTTCCCATTGTGTCCGCAAAACCCATTATGTCCGCAGCATTTTTACCCATTGTGTCGGAAAAACCCATTACGTCCCAGCATTTTGACCCGTTGTGTCCGCAAAAACCATTACGTCCGCAGCATATTGACCCATTGTGTCCGCATTGTGCCAGCAAAACCCATTACGTCCTCAGCATCTTGACCCATTGTGTCCACAAAACCCATTATATCCGCAGAAAGTGCCCATTGTGTCCGCAAAACCCAATACGTCCGCAGCATTTAGAGCCATTGCGTCCGCAAAAACCATTACATCCGCAGGAATTTGCCCAATGTGACCGCAAAACCCATTACGTCCGCAGCATTTTGATCCATTGTGTCCGCAAAAAACCATTACATCGGCAGCGTTTTGACCCACTGTGTCCGCAAAACCCATTGTGTCCGTAGGCATTTGGCCCATTGCGTGCGCAAACCCCATTAAATCTGCAGGAATATGCCCATTGTGTCCGCAAAACCCATTACGTCCGCAGCATTTTGACCCATTGTGTCCGCAAAACCCATTATATCCGCAGGAATATGCCCATTGTGTCCGCAAAACCCATTACGTCCGCAGAATGTTGACCCATTGCATCATCATAACCCATTATATCCGCAGAAATTTGCCTATTGTGTCCACAAAACCCATTACGTCCGCAGCAGTTTGACCAATTGTGTCCGCAAACCCCATTGTGCCCGTAGGAATTTAACCCATTGCGTACGCAAAACCCATTATATCCACAGGAATATGCCGATTGTGTCCGCAAAACACATTACGTCAGTGACATTTTGAACCATTGTGTCCACAAAACCCAAAGAAATTCGCCCATTGCATCCGCAAACCCATTATATCCGCAGAAAAAAGGCCTTTTGTGTCCGCAGAACTTATTGCGACCCCGCAAGCTTGTTATTCGAAAAATTCGTAGCCCTTCTTAACATGTTTTCATCTCTACAGTTAGATAGCGAACAGCCCGTACCACACGCTCCACTGACTTCACGTCTAACTCCGGGCATATGAGCTGCTTCCGCGACGCAAGTGCCCCAGCTATCCCTCCAGCACTCCAGTGTCACGCTTGGTTGGCCTCTGCTGCCCTAGAATAAAGAGCCTTCGGGACTTTAGCACACTACGAATCATGTATTGCCGCCTCAGTGCCTCTTTGTATATGCTTTTGGATATATCTGACGCTGTGAATGCCATTCCATTATCACACAATCTAGGTTTCGACGGAGACATGGAAAGATAACTTTAGAAATGAAAGCAAGGTGGGAAAGGGGCCTAGGAGTGCCAAATCCAAGACCCCGATGGTCAGCAATGAATTGCTCAGAAATGTGTCAATGTTCCAGGAAGATAGAGAGAGAGACAGAGACAGAGAAAGACAGATAGAGCACGAAGACCTAAGCACCAAAGAACTGTTCGACATTGTATCACTTTCCTAATAGGTAGGACACCAGGGAGATTGGGGCCAAGGAAAAAGGAGTGAAGTTCCTGTTCAAGACGCACAGCAGAGAAGAAGCCAATTGTCCAAGAAGCCAAGGAGCGATATTATTTATTTATTTATTGGTGTTTAAGGTCACATATTTCTGCACAATGGCTAACCATGACCGTGACAGTTTTACGGGTGGAGGAAGCCGGAGATTACCCGGAGAGAACCACCGAGCAACGGCGAACAACTGGCAGCTCCCCAACATACCAACTCCACACAAGAAGGGTTAGCATTGGTTGAAGACAGGTGCACCACCGACGTGCAGTACGCCTTAGTACACAGCGTCACCGTGGCCCCATGTGGGCAATGGGGGTGAAGTGTCTTGCCCAAGGACACAACGCGGTTGCCGCAGGTGGGATTCGAACCGAGGACTTCTCGGCTTGCAGCCTGCACCTCTACCAGCTGAGCCACCGCCCCCCCCCCCCCCCCCCCCCCAAGGAAGCGATAAACAAATTCAAAGATTAAGGGAATCAAAAATTTAAGGGCCTGTCGAAGGGGTACTTGAGAGGTGCGTTCAAATGATTGTGGGGTTTCCAGGTCATGCGACACATTAGATGTATGGCTACAGTCGCACCGAATAGGTGTTAAAAGTGTGCTGGGTATTGGCTCAAGTGTGTTTGGGTTCGACCACATAACACAACACAGGCTCTCGATGCACAGTGGTTTTCGCAAGGCACCACCGCACAGCTTAATGAAAAGCAACAGAACATAAATGATTATAACATCAATACATATAAAGCACAACACCACGAACAAAACACGAAGTACAACACTCAAACTACAAATCAGGCTGAGGTCGACATCTTCAGAAAGAATAAACGCGGAAAATCATGACCTTTTGTTTATCCAGACTCCATTTGGAATGTTCATTGCAATTGTCGTGAACTGAGCGAGCCCAGTCTTCATTGGTCTCCCTAATTTTACGAGGACAGGTGAAGCCGAGTCCCCACTTCCCGCGAGCTTCACAGAGGTATTTCTCTGCTGCAACTCCCTGAAAAAATATGAGGGGTAGGTTTTTCTCTCCCACCAGTCCTTAAAATAATAGAGGTGGTGAAAAACTGGAGCATTCTATAAAAGCCCTTTACGTGCAAACGTCTGATAGAGAGGGCCCCTGTCTCCACCACCATTTGCCGGCCTGACTTTACCAATGTTTGGCCGGCCCTTTGCCTTATTGCTGCTTATTTGTCAGCCATCCCTCAAAACCCCTGAAAATATCTTAAAGTAACTGGCAAAAAAGGGAAACCCAATTAGTCAATATAAATGAAAAATATAAAAAATAATACAATACCGAATGCACTGTCACGCTGTACGTTTAGAACTAACGTTGTTCTTCGGGAGCTAAGCAGCTAGTCCAATGAGATATTGTTGTGTAGTTATTCGGCCGAATGCCGGACTGGGCCCTTTTGGGCTCAGAAGGGTCGGACCTAGTGGAGGCCCCTTCATCCAACCTTGTTAAGTTCAATTTTTCTGCTGAGCGAGTTTTGGTTGTTCGAGGTTCTATTGGTTGTCTGATGTCTGAGGCAGGCTTGGGCCAGTATATTTGTTTTCTTGATGTGTATGAACTCAAAGGGCGTGGACCAATGTGAAGGAAACCAGGCTTCCTTGACAGGTACTACCACTGTCTGTTTGAGGTTCGTGTCCTGTTCATTTATCTGTTGCGTCTGTGTATTTTTATTTTATATTTCTCCTGGATTTTACATTGTTATAATTAGTCCGTGGTGTTGTTAACAGCTGTCTGGAGGTTGTTGATTTATTGCATATCTGTTCTTCCGGTTCGCGATCATTGATTTGTATTATATGTGTTACTATTATACCTAGTTTTCGGATGGGAGTAACTTAGGATGGACCCACCGACTGACGTGGACCAATGTGAGAAGGTTTCGCTTCCCTGGGAGGTACTACCACTGTACAGTTGGCGTGTTCATACTTAGAGGGACTTAGTTTTCTGTTTTTAGCAGTTTAGTTCTAATCGAACTAAATGAAAGCAAAGTTATACCAGTGGGCCGTAAAATGGACTCCACGCGAGGGTCGAGAGTGGGGGAATTCTGTATACCGGAAAGTAGCAGCAAACTCCTTAGCGTAGGAGAGACAGACGACCTCGAGTATCTTGGGCTAAATATAAACATCACAGGAAGAGGCATCTAGCGAAACCACACAAATAAATTGATTCTGAAGGGGAGGAGAATCCTTAACCAAATGAAACTAACTTATAGGAAGAAACAGTTTCAATAAGGTTTTCGCGCGGAAAACCATTTGGGAGATAGTGGGTTTGCTAAGTATAACATATGGTACGGAAGTGGTACTCCTAAACCAAACAACTGTAAAGAGCTTGGACACCCTGCAGAACGATGCAGGCCGATGGATAACGGGGTTGGGTAATGCCGCAGCACCAGAAGCAGTCAGGAGCAAGCTTGGGTGGATGAGGACCAAGGACAGGATAGACTTATTGAAACTCGGTTATCTTAATTATTTGGTAAATCTCCCCGACAGCCCTCATTGGAGATCTCGGATCTAGACGTATGGGCAATCAAAGTGAAACAAATTGTCAGAGAAAGAGTCATGGAGGATGGTAACCTTAATTAGCGAGAGTGGGTCACATCTATTTGGGTGGCCTTCGTGATAAAGAGAAGCCTCGTATTTAGGAGTGCCTTGATGGCCCCTTTTGGGGGCCACTGTTGTTCAAGCTGAGGTCGCGGTCCCTTGAGCTAAGGGGGAGGGGGGGAAATGGGAAAAACAGTGAAAAGGAGTGCCAAATGTGTAACTTAGGCGTGGTGTAGACCAGGGAACACTTTCTTCTAGAATGCCCAAAATACCAGTGTAAAAGAATAAGATTCACTGGCAGTATAATGGGGAAGTGGGATGGAAGAATGAAGGACACGTGGGTAGTGAGTGACTCTAAGGAGAGGGTTAATATGCTAATCGGAGAGACTGGGGAAAATGGGGCGAAGGAAGTCATCAACAGTTCGTCTCCGAGTGTTGGGGGAGAGAAGAAGCGCGGGAATAGGGAGGCAGTTGGTATCACAGGGGTAACCAGGGCCTTCTCACCCGAGAACAGCGACAAATCAGCGGCCGGCCAAAGTGCTATTATTATTATTATGGTTAGGTCTTTAAAAGTGGGCTATTTCTTAATCTTGTGGTGGTCTTTTGTTGAAGGTCAGCGTAGCATGGTGTTGTTGGCAACTGTCTGAAGGTTGTTGATTTATAGTATGTCGTTTGTTCTGGTTCGCAATTATTGATTTCTGGTATAGCTCTTATTATAGTTATTCCTAGTTTTCGGATGGAGGCAACTTAGGGTGAACCCTTTGACTGACGTGGGCCAGTGTGAGATGGTTTAGCTTCTTCTTTGAGGTACCTCCACTGTCAATCTGGCATGTTCATCCTAAGAGCGACTTCTTGTTTTTTCTGTTTTTCTAGCAGTTGTGTTCTAATGGTTAGGTCTTCAAATAGTTTTAGTCTGATGATGGTCTTTTGTTGAAGGTCGGCGTAGCGCTTCTGGAATGTTGGGCTATCTAAAGTTTCATGGAGGTAATTTGTTGTTGTGTCTCCAGGAAGCATGAGGGCTGTTCTGCATGCGTAGTTTTATGTGCGTTGTATCTCTTGAGGAGTGTTGTTTTGCAGGCGTTTTTAGTGTGTCTGCACCATATTCTAGTACTGGTCGTATGAAGGATATGTAGGGTTGCAGTGGTCTCGTCGCGTTGGTACCCCAGTTTGTTCCTCGAAGTCTCTTGAGTAGGCCGATTCTTTTCCGTAATTCGTTATATATTCTTTTGTCAAGAGAGTAATTTTGATGTTTGGCTTGGTTCTTTTGTTGTGGAAGAGGTTTAGTTGTGTCTTCGTCATCGTCAATAATATTAGCGATGGCTAGTTCAGTGTATATTTTAGCGCCATCCATTATGTTCAGCCAAACAATACCACCGTCACGTATTTTTCCGAATATACCCATACCAACATGACAGAATCAGTGAAGTTATAATCACCTGATAACTATCTACACATCTTACTTGCAACATGAACATCTCCACAACTGACAGGTACTGCCGATTTTAATGTTTTGATTACACTCCCCTTATTTGACTATCTACTAGTTCATTTTTCCCCCATGAAACCATGTATCCCTTAAACTGAAAGAAGAAGAATCGGTCCACTTTGTCTAATTTTATTATAATTATTATTATTATTATTATTAGTTCACTACTTTGTATTTTTTCTAGCCCTTCCCACCTTCCCGCCTAACTCAGTGATAAATGAGAGATAAATTATAAACATTATTTAGAAATATCAACTCGATTCTCTTTACTCATCCACTCAACTCCCATACATACAGCAACATTCATTTCAAAAACATCATTTCAGTCTTGTCCTAAGTTACCATAGCCCAAGTTACATATTCTCGACAGCAGAGTAGAACACCTGTGTTATTATAACCCTTTGTTTCCTCCACTATGTGTCAATTTTCATGATGACAAGTCCAGTCTAGCTTGATAAAGTACAGAATGATCCAGACTTCGACTCTGTCACACAATTCAACCGTGAAATTGACCGTGTTTCTGTTTCTGAAGATGATCCTATCACCCCACTTACTGCCGATGTGAACAACTGCAAATACTACACTGCGGAGACGTTTTCTACAGCAGTGGACACGTTTAACAAATCTTTTGTCCTACTTAACATTAACAGCAGAAGCTTAAATGCCAATTTTGATCAACTAAAGAGTCTGCTTTGTGATCTCCAAGTAAATGAAAATATATTTGACATTGTAGGTATTACTGAAACATTTAGCGTAAAAGAAAATATCTCCTACACATTAGATGGCTATCATCCGCTTGTTCTACGTTCTCGCCGGTGATGATGGTAGGGGTGGGGTTGGTGCCTTTATTAGAGATTCTATACCATTCAAAATAAGGAACGACTTTAGCATTTTCATTCCTCATGTGTTTGAATATCTATTCATAGAACTCAATGGAAAACACAAATATATTGTAGGAATTATTTATCGTCCGAATACTGCTCCTAAAGCTGATCTGGACTTTTTCTTAGCTCACTATTCAAATCTTCTTGATCAAAGCAATACTGAGAGTAAACCAACCTACCTAATGGGAGATTTCAACTTAGATCTACTCAATTTTCACCAACACCAAAAAAACAATCAATATTTAGAAGCCCTATTCAGCTGTGGTTTCACGCCCATGATAACCAAACCAACGAGAATAACAAGTCATTCCGCAACTATAATTGAACATATTTTTTGTAATAGATTCAATTTAAATACGTCTGGAATAATCATTGCTGATGTGAGTGATCATTTCACTACATTTTACACAGAAAATTTCAAGAGCACCAACCATAATGACAATACACAGCAGCCTAAGAGTATTTTTAACACACGAACTATTAATTTATTCAAACAGCTACTATCTGAATCTGATTTTAGCAATGTATGCCAAGAGGACAGTGT
The DNA here is from genome assembly GCA_031216915.1 of Pictodentalium vernedei. Taxonomy (NCBI): domain Eukaryota; kingdom Metazoa; phylum Mollusca; class Scaphopoda; order Dentaliida; family Dentaliidae; genus Pictodentalium; species Pictodentalium vernedei. The sequence continues at coordinate 321,517,946 of CM062297.1, forward strand.
CAACGAAGCCGATGAAAAATTTCTAACAATTCTAAATACGGCTTTTAACCAAGCATTTCCGTTAATAACATTACCCCCCCCCCCCCCCAAAAAAAAAAAAAATACGTAAAAAGAGAAACAAGGATGACCTACGGTCTTCTACAGTCCTCACTAAACAAACACAAATTACTCGAAAAAAAATATAGGTCCCCGACCATTGACAATATCACAAGATACAAAAACTACTGCCGACAAATCTTCAATCAACTTAAACGTAAACTTAAAAAGAACTATTACAGCCAGGTGATTTCAGAAAATAGGGGAAACATCAAGAAAACCTGGGAAATTCTCCGCAAGGCAATAAATAAGTCAAACATTCCTCCCCTTCTACCATCATCGTTTTTTGAAAACAATGAGGAGTACGATGCCAGCATCCAAATTGCTGAGAAATTCAACAACTACACATCGATTCTCTGATTACCTAAATAACAGCGTCTCCGACTGTTTTTTTTTTTTTTTTCGTATCACCTGCAACCCACCTGCAACCCACGACGAAGTTATATCCGCCGTAAAATGTCTTCCCAGGAAAACATCTGCTGGTCAGTACAACATCTCTCCGAAACTACTAAAAGACATTGTACATGAAATTATTGTTCCTTTAACTCACAGTATAAATACCTCTTTTTCAACTGGAATTGTACCATCAAAAATTAAAATCGCGAAAGTAATACCAATTTTTAAATCCGGGGATAAACAGTCTTTCGACAATTATCGTCCAATAAGTATTCTTCCTTCCTTTTCTAAAATCTTAGAGAAGTTAATGCATAAAAGGTTATTATATTTCTTAGATGCACACGGCGTTATTTATAACTATCAGTTTGGATTCAGAAGGGGACACTCAACATTTCACCCAATAATGCATCTCATCAACCACGTTTCCTTAATGAATAACAAAGCAACTAAAGATTGCATAATATCCATGTTTTTAGATTTTTCCAAAGCATTTGACACTATTGATCATGAAATACTCGCTCGAAAACTTGAACACTATGGTATAAGAGGTATAGCTAATTCTTGGTTTCAGAACTATCTCTCCGGGAGATCCCAATATGTTCAGTTCACGAGTGAATCGTCGGAGTTACTCAATGTCACTACAGGTGTACCCCAGGGCTCTGTACTCGTCCTCTTTTGTTCGTCCTATATATCAATGACACCAGTGAATCAACTGACATGCATATTCTATCCTTTGCGGATGACACATCAGCCCATGCATCTGGGAACGACCTTGACCTCCTTACGGAGATGGCAAACAATGAATTATCAAAAATCAACCACTGGTGTGCTGCGAACAGGTTATCTTTAAATGCTAACAAAACTAAAGTCATACTTCTTCATCCCCAAAATAACAACTACAATTACGATAACGTACAAACCCACATTACATTGAATAACTCAGATTTAATAATACAGGTAACAATCGTGACCACGAATTCATAAAATTTCTAGGAATCAAAATGGACGAGAACCTGAAATTTCATCACCATGTATCTACGCACTGTACAAAAATATCCAGAGCAATTTATATCTTGAATAGAGCCAATAATTTTTTACCGCCCGAGACACCACGTCTACACTATTTCACTTTAATTCAAAGTCACTTAATTTATGGTATTCAAATATGGGGCAACGCAACAACTACCAAACAAATTTTAAACTTTCAAAACTGTACGCATCATAGCGAACAAAAAGTTCAACTCACATACGGATCCGCTGTTCAAACGTTTAAAAATTATTAAATTTAACGATCTGTACAAATTACATTCACTTTTATTTATGCATGACTGGTCGCAGAACAGTCTCCCTGTCAGTTTTATCGATACGTTTCAAGTGTACTGGAATCCCTCGGGCATGACTAAGAGGCAATGTGGAAGCCTAAACACCCATAAACCTCGCACTCAGTTCTCAGCCAAACTTCCATATTTTTCGTTTCCTAAACTGTGGAATGACCTTGATACAACGATAAAAACGCTTACCCGAACATCTTTTAAAACAATATTAACTGAACAATATCTGAATACATATATCGCCAATATCAGCTGTTCAAACCCAAGATGTCCCGACTGCCTCGGCTAGTTACGACTCTCGGTGTTATCATATTCTCCTCTTTTCTCCCAGCAAGCAGATAACCAGGTTGGTACTGTCACTTATGGTCATTTACTTCACTCCTTTAGCGTACGATTATTATAATGGTTTACCAACGGACGCTTATTTACTTCACCCATTCAGAAATACGGTTAAAATACGGTTAAAAACGGTTAATCCACAATCCACACATCTTAATAAACAGAGTCAGAACATCTGGAAGTTTGATCCACAACGAACTAATAATCAATACATATCAATAAAATATTAACAAAAAAAACAATGTACTACATGCTGTCAAGATTTACCTTACTTGAGTCCATCATTTGCTATTTGCCATTTTGCTGTTTAGTCTTTATTTTTATTGTCTAGGGGATGACAGGAAGACAGTCACATGTCATTCCCCACAGTATACATTTGTACATCTACCTCTATTTTTTGTAACCTTGTTTCTTTCCATTGTTTTTTTTTTTATGCTGTGAAATAAATATTGAATTGAATTGAACTAAATTGAATTCGTTGTGTTCAGTTTTATTCTCCATTTGGAGCATCATCTTTCAGTGTCATTTATGTTTTTTTTGTATTCTTTTTGGATTATGGTGATTCTTTTGTTTGATGTCGAGAGCCCTAGATAGTCGACAAATTGGGATATGTTTGCACGTTGTTCATTGCGTTGATGGGAAGGTCGTTCACATAAATTAGGAACAGTAGTGGGCTTCCTTGTGGAATTCCTGCTTCTAGTTCCACCGGACTAGATGCATCCCTATTTATTTTCACTTTCGGGTTCTGTTCTCGAGGAACGATGATATTATTCTGATGAACTTGTGTGGTAGGTTCATGTTACTGAGTTTTTATTTGAGCCATCATGCCAGACTGAATCAAAGGCAGTTTCGACGTCTAGAAGTACCGCTGCGGTAATCCATTTTTTTTTTTGCTTTCCCCTAGTCAGATGTCTTGCGCTAGACATGTGACATGTTAGATTCCTCCTTTGCCCTTTCTGTACGTTGTTTGCCATTTGTTTAAGAAATTTGTAGTTTCCAGGTGGTTTAGTATTCTGTTGTTTAGTATCTTTTCAAATAGCTTGCCGATGAAGGAGAGAAGGCTGGTGGATCTGTGATTTGTCGGACTTTTTTTCATCTTTGCTCGGTTACGATTTTTGTTAGCGTTCTTGCAAGTATACGGCCCAGCTTAATGCAGTCTTCGGAATTTGAAGGTTTTTAACTGCGCTGGCGTATAGTAGTCTTCTTGATATCTTCTTCGTTATTTCTTCTCTCAATGCGGTACATCCCTGGAAGGTGGAGCTGAGATTCCCGTTGCAGTTAGCGCCTGTTGTTTTTATTTAATCTTATTTGTTTTATAAGGATTGGCGAACAAGTTATGCAACTTATATTAACGCCTCTCCTTGGCCCAATGGCGCAGGTGTGTAGGATGACCTTCGTAGCAGCAACTTCGTGGCCTCGCTCTTCTCGAATACTAGGAAGGGATCTTTAGCCTGCATGGAGTGTGCCTCTTTCCGTACAGAGGGCAGCCATTTTACGTCCCCACCCGATAGGACGATACGCTGTGACAGCATCAACCCCACAATTGATGCTGACAGAGAGTGTTCGGACACCTCGAGAACTTTCTCCGATCGGGGATCGATCCCGGGATCTCTGGCATGAGAGACTAGCGCACTTATCCTCTTGACCACCACTCTCCAAATGGTGGTTTTGATAACTAAAGTGTACTCTTGGTGACTGTGAACAAGATTTGCACCTAGTTTTCTCGCTGGTGCAGAATTTGGAGGTGTACCCGAATCTCTGGTTGTTGTAACACTGCGTGATGTGAATTTCTGGTCTATAGTCTTCGACGTTGTAGCGTCTATTGGATAGACCGGGTTTTATACCTGTTGAAAGTTCTTTCTTTAGGACTGCGGTGGGTCAGCTTAGTTTGACATTCCAAGTCGCTTGGTTTGTTGAACCACTCTTCATCCTGTGAGCTTTAACCCCTTACCCATTCTCATCTTCTATTTCTTTCTCTGTGAATTCTAGGTTGACTCCACAGATTACGATATAGTTCGGGGGTTGGGTTGATTCCTCTCTTTGCAGAGATGCTCGAAATGTTCTGTCACTGTCTCTAATTTTTTTTGTTTCTGGGTCCTCCATTTAATAAGAAGTGGCTTGTTAAATCAGAGTCAAAAGTATTATTAATTTCCATTCTGTGCTTGTGTGTGATTGATAAAGGAAAATTAAATCGAAAAAGATGTTTTTCTATTTCGTCAAGTGAACTCGATGAAATTTGAAAATGTGGAAAATGTCCAATGAGATAGGGATTAAGAGTTTCGCGCGCCGAGGGCGCGCAGTGACCGTTTGCAACAAGCCCCTTCCGATCCTCTTTGACTGTTTAATAATTTTGTTATGTCTGGGCGTGGCAAAGAGACTGCGGTACTCAGCGGCGTTTGTTTTTTCCTTGTTTTTCTTCTTGGTTAGGCCAGCGAGTATGCATTTTATGTGGTCGTGGAAGTCTGGTTCTCTGATCTTTTGAGCTTCAATTTCTTTGTCTGTGAATTCTTCAAGTATTGCCGTTTTGTTTTCCTCGTTGCAGTAATCATTAACAAATTTCTTGTATTGGCCGAAGGTTCCGATGGAGGCTAATTTTAGCTCACCATAGAGATCTATAGCGCCTTGATCGAGTGATTCAATGAACGCTGCTGATGGTGTGCCGTCCTGAATGTCGGAGGTAGTCTCCTCTGGGCCGTGGATTGAGTGGTCCAAGCTGATAGAAGATTCAAGTTTGGGATTGTTGACCTCCATTCCATCTTCTCCACCGTCTCTTCAATCTCCCTGCCTTCTTTGGTGAAGAGGTTGGCTTAGACATGAGAGGGGAGGGTGGTGACGATTCGATGGCGGTCTCCCTCTCCTTTTCCTATTTCTCCGTATCTGCTTTTCTCCTCTCAAGCCAGGCCCAGGCTCCGGGCGTCCCTGCGCTTGGTTGATAGACTCTTCTCTATCTTCTTTTCAGGCTTTTTTCGGGTGAGGACCAGTGTGAAAGGGGTTCCTCTCACTAAAGGTGCTACCAGTCCCCGAAGGAGGTGTGGTTGTATCCAGATGGACGCTCTTGTCTTTCATCTGGAGAGTCCAGATGAGAGGGCAAGAGGAGCCCAGAGCTGACAACGCTTTCTGTAGCTTAATTGGTATCTCCAAATTACTCGTGGTGAGCAATCAGTAGGTCTTCACACTTTGATGTCAAAGGTGATAATGTGATGTGACATATGGGCCAATGGGATGCCTAAATATGAAGATTTTATAGAATTCCTGGGTGCCACGTGGGATTTAAACCTAAGTGACTAAAGGCTTCCTAAGAAGGAGGTGTAATTGATACTCACATCAACCTAGGAGATTAATAAACTGTGAAAAGGTTTTAATACCTCTGCTCAGTCAATTAAACTCCAAGAAAGTGAAAACTACTACTAATTGTAATTAGGCAGAATTTGAATTACAAAGTAATTTCCTTCCTGTCAGATGTTTAGGGCAATAACTTGAACCCCTGACATCTGCCCCCCGATGTGTGCCCCCCCCCCCCCCCCTGTCAAAAGTAACAGCAGAGGACACCTGCCCCCCTCAGGATTTTCTAGGGCTGGTCACCACTAAATTTTATTAACAGGACCCCTGCCACCAGTTAATTTTTATACCGTGGACACCTTCACCCCTGCTGGTTTATACACCTAGGACATATGCCCATTTTCTAACAAAAATGTTATATTAACTTATTGAAGTGATCAGGCTTTTTACTGTAAATATTCAACAGATGAATTCTCTAAACACAAGCTAAAGCAGAGAAATGAATCCATACAGTTATCTTTTTGCTGGTATGCTTTGAAGTCTGCTAAAACAGACATTGTTATTCATCAAAGACAAGCACATAAAATAGATGCTTACTATAAACAAAAGCAACAAGTACAATTAAAACACTTCGCCCATGCATAAAATAAACACAAGCTATGTCAAAGTGGTTCTTACTTACTAGTTGTCTATATAAGATACAACAACCCTCTTCGTTTTAGTAACCGAAGAATCAAGGTGAGGGTTACCCGCGAGGTGTCAAAGGAAGTAATACTCGAAGCGGGAACACCACAAGGGTCTGTTCTAAACCCGCTACTTTTCATAATATAAGTGAATGGCATAGAAAAGTAGAGAAAAACTGTGTTGAACTATCGCAGTTCTCAGACGATAAAAGGCATGTGGGCGGCCAGCAAGTCCCGGAACATAATTAAAAGTCGTCTACGGGATACCATTCGCGATCTTGAGAGCTGGTGCGCCCTGTGGCGAATCAAAATCCATGCCGCCAAAACTCAGAAAGTTACGTTCTTCAAAAAGCAAAGAAAAAAGCCAGTCCCCAGTATCGATCTCCAGTTATACGATCCCAAATAAGAAGCAAGCAAAGAGGCCAATTTTGGGGGGATTTATACCAGATAGCAATCTCAATTTAAACGGTCGCGAGGTGTAAGGGGAAATAATCGACTATATTATCACAGATATTAATTTATGGAGGGAGGTGATAGGGGAAGAAGTGGGTGATGAGGGTAAAGGGGAGTTGGATAGTGATCAGAACTTGATTACAGTGACGATCGGGGCCAAAAACCGAGCAGGAAGCAAAGGAAGCTTTAAGGAGATTTGGAAACTCAAAATGGATGCTGACTGGGCGAAGTTTGAAGGAAAATTGAAACCAAAGCTTGCAGCTGTACACAAGGCGACCAGTGTCCAGAAAATGGCCGACGCCATAGTTGCGAGCCTAGTGGAGGTAGGAAAGGAAAGTGTAGGAATGCTTATGGTGTCAACACGGGAACTTGGGTACAGAGTGGACGAAGAACTGAAAAAGGCCATAAGGGGTAGAAAATCTAAATGAGCTGCATACAGGAGAAGTAGAAAACTCAAGGGGGCGGAAAGCAACGAGGCCATGGTAGCAAAGAAAGAATACCAACAAGAACGAAATAAAGTAAATAAGATTAAAGACGATAATCGGAGAGTGTGAAATAGCAGTCTTATTAGGACAATAAGAAGGACAAGGGGATCGAGTTCGAACCGAACATATCTGGAAATGGTTGAATAAGCGTAACAAAGGAAGTAATCCACAGAACATTATGTTAGATGGCAGAGATACAGACGATCAAGATCAATTCGCATCAGAACTAGTCAAGCACTGGGGAAAGATAAACGATAAGCGATGGGGCATGGAGAACCCACCGGAGTGTCCGAACCAGGTCGAAGAAAATCTATCGAACCTTCGTGTGCAGCGAAATTAAAACCGAGGATTTGTGAAAGATGATCTCAAAATTAAGGATAGAAAGGCGGAAAGGGTGGACGAAATTCCTAATGAGTTTCTCAAAAAAGAGGGAGAGGAATTCTGTGAAAGCCTAACTGCCCTATTCAATATAGCAATAGAAAAACAAGAGGTGAGGCCCCAAAAGAGTGGAGAGAAAGGGGGAAAAGACGTTTTGGATAATTAGAAGGATCTCAGTAGCAGCATTGGAAAAGTTTTCTGTAAAGTCCTGTATGGGAGATTAGAGGAGGTGATCGAAGAGAAATGTTTTTGGGAGAGATTCAGAATGGCTTCAGGAAAGGAAGGAGAGTCACTGACCATCTTTTCACGCTATCCCAAATGATAGAATCCGCGAATGCAAAAAAGAAAAAGATGTTTAAGGCCTTTTTGGATGTTAAAAAGGCAAACGATAGAGTATGGAGGGAGGGTATGTGGCGAAAGCTCGAGGCTCTGGGCTTGAGTGGCGAGTTTGTTGGAATTCTGGAAGTATTATATAAAGATATACAGAGTAAACTTAGTCCGGGTAACATAACAATAAAACGTGTGCCTATGGAGAGAGACCTAAGGCGGTGATGTATCCTTTCGTCAATGCCTTTTGCATTGTACATCAAAGATTTAGGAGATGAACTCCTGCGTAGCGACGAGGGGATAGCAGTTGGGGGCTTAAGGATCCCAGGGCTATTTTTTGCAGACGATATGGTGCTAGTGTCAGAACACTAGCACAAATGCGGGGAATTGTTGGGAAATATGGGAACAAATGGAGACTCGAACTGAATGAAAGCAAAAGCAAAGTTATACCCGTGGGCCGTAAAATGGACCCTACTCGAAGGTGGATAGTGGGGGAGTTCTGTATTCCGGAAGGTAGCAGCAAACTTCTTAGTGTAGGAGAGACGGGTGACAACGAGTACCTGGGGCTAAATATAAACATCACAGGAGGGTGCATGTACCGAAACCATACAACTAAATTGATTCTGAAGGGGAAGCGAATCCTTAACCAAATGAAAATTATAGGGAGAAACCGTTTCAATAAGGTTTTCATGGGGAAAACCATCTGGGAAATGGTGGGTCTGCCAAGTATAACATATGGTACGGAGGTGGTACCCCTACACCAAACGGCTGTAAAGAGCTTGGAAACCCTACAGAACGATGCAGGCCGATGGATAACTTGGTCGAGTAATGCCACAGCACTAGAAGCAATCGGGAGTTAGCTCGGGTGGATGAGGATTCAGGAAGGGATAGACTTATTGAAACTCCGTTATCTTAATTATTTGGTAAATCTCCCCGACAGCCGATGGTGTAAAGTATTGTTCCAGCGTATTTTCAACTCAAATACCAAGACGGGGTGAATGGTCCAGGTGAGGGTTCTAATAGAGAATTACTCATTGGAGATCTCGGACCTTGACGTAGGGGCAACCCAGGGTAAAACAATCGTCAGACAAAGAGTCATGAGGATGGTAAACTTAATTGGCAACAGGGGGCCAATCAAAGAGGTCTTTGGGTGGCATGCATGACAAAGAGAAGCCTAGTTTTGAAGTGTACTTTAATGGCACCTTTGGTCACTGTTGTTCAAGCTTAGGTTGCGGTCCCTTGAGCTGAGGGGAAAAATTGGGAAAAAACAGTGAAAAGGAGTGCCAAATGTGTAATTTAGGTGTGGTGGAGACCCTGGAACACTTTCTTCTAGAATGCCCAAAATACCAGTGTAAAAGAATAAGAGTCACTGGGAGTATAATTTGAGACAAGTCGTGCCTGAGCCAACTTGTTTTACCGCGTCGTCGGCTTCATTATTAGATCTTTTTGCGCTTATCGACACAATCAACATGAAAAGTTATGAGGTCTTCGAACCGATTGTTCCAGACATGATCCGCTACCACTGTCCAATTTCTCTCGAAATTGAATTTTTAAAACCACCACCTCTCTCGTTTAAGAGGAGAATATGGCTCTACTCCCAGGGTAATTATGAAGCATTGGGTGAGGTTTTCTCTGACGTCGATTGGAACTCTCTCTTTGATAATCCATCTCGCGATACTATATTTCTAAATTTTCCGACAAAATACTCGATACTGCATCAATCCACATACCCAACAAATTTATTACCACGCGTAAAGACCAACCGAAAGGGATGCAGAATGAAATAAGATTACTGATTAGACATTTCACCCCCATTGCCCACGTGGGGGCACGGTGACAGTGTACTAAGGCGTACTGCACGTCGATGGTGCACTTGTCTTCAACCAATGCTAACCCTTCGTGTGTAGAATTAGTATGTTGGGGAGCTGCCAGTTGCTCGCCGTTGCTCGGTGGTTCTCTCCGGATACTCCGCCTTCCTCCACCCGTAAAACTGTTGAGGTCATGATTAGCCATTGCGTAGAAATATGTGACCTTATATGTAACCTTAAACACCAATAAATAAATAATTAAATAGTCAGGTTTTACACCCGGTCACTCAACTGTCCTCCAACTGACTGACATATATGACGAATTCTGTCGTGCCCTTGATGAAAGCAAAGAAGTTAGGGTTGTCTTCTGTAATGTCAGTAAGGCCTTTGATAAAGTATGGCGTGCTGGTCTCGTCTACAAGCTGGAGAGAATGGACGTTTCGGGTGAACTTATGCTGTTCTTAAAATCGTATCTTGCAGATAGGTTGCAACGAGTTGTGATACCGTCTGAGACATCTTCATGGAGAGCCGTCAATGCCGGCGTTCCACAAGGATCGATCCTCGGGCCCTTGTTGTTCCTCATATACATTAACGACATACCGGAAGACCTACTGAGCAGTATAGCCTCTTTGCAGACGATACCTCCTTATATCCAATTATAGAGAACCCTGAACAAGCGTCGACCTTAATCGATCATGATCTGGCTACAATCGAACATTGGGCTGAACCATGGTGGGTGGAGTTCAATCCAAACAAAACGGGCAGTATCCTAATATCACGTAAAAGCAGCCCCATCCATCCACCCTTATTCTTAGGCAATTCTCAGACATCGGAAGTCTCTAACCATAAACACTTAGGAGTCATACTAAATAGCACTTGTACATGGAACGACCATATCGACCATATTTGCTCTAATGCCTGGTCTCACTTAGACTTACTGAGGAGGCACAAATTTAATTTAGATCGTAGTGTCCTATATTTTGCCTTTATTAGGCCTCTTTGTAATACGCGGATACTGTTTGGGATAACTGTTCTGAAACCAAAGTGGCAGAACTGGAAAAAATACAGATTGCAGCGTCAAGGATCATTACGGGGTCAACCATTAGTGCTAGTAAGTCCTTACTTTATTAGAAACGCGATGGGACCCATTGCTAGAAAGACGTCGCAAACATAAGTTAATCTAGTTTTTCAAAATGTATGATCGTATGGAACCCCCACATATCTCCAGTAAAGTTTCCCCACTTGCTTCTTCAACCAATCCATCACTCAGTCTCCGATCAAGTCAAAACCATCGTGTTCCTTTTTGCTGGACTGAATTCTAAAAGTCTCCTTTCATCCCCAGCTTTACTGACCAATGGAATAACCTGCCCCTGCCTATCCGCGAGAACTCGTCATTGATTAATTTTAAGACTTTCCTAAACGGTGGTAATCAACGACCTCCAAGGTTCTATAGTAATGCGGAATCTCGCACAGCTCAAATATATCATTGTAGGTTACGTCTGAAGTGTAGTAACCTCAATTCATACTTATATGGTAATCATTTATCACTAAACCTCTTATGTCAGTGTGGCGATCCACAAGAGACTCCTGATCACTTTCTCTTGCATTGTCTTTGTTTTCACAGACGCTCGTAATTATATATTAACCTACTCCCGTTTGGAGCAGACATATATACACTTCTTTTCGGTTCAGAATTCTTGAATAACGAAGACAACCGCCTCATCTCTGAAATGCTACATGACTTTATATTATCAAGTAACCGATTCCAATGATTAATTTCTAATACAGTAGTAACCCATTTAATATAACTTAATATTATTATAATGTCATTATTAAATTAGCTCAACATAACGAATATACCCCTTCACACCATTCAACTTTCCTTGCAGCTCAACGCCACCTGGTCTGTATCCAAAGACTATATTCATAATCTTTTACTTAACGAATTGAATGACATTACCTATACCTACTTTCGCCTTTTTCGTGTGTATTTAATGCATCACGCATTCAAGCTGATCGCAATTTGTTTTGTATTTTGTTTTTGTTTGGATTTTTTGGGTTTTCTTTTTTCAAATCGTTCTTATCTTGTTCACCTTGTAGTCTAAATATTCTTACATGTCGTTTCCCGGGATTTCCGCCTCTGCCTCCCGTGATGGCCAACACCGGTCAGTCATATTAAAAAAACTCTCTCATTCAAATCTTATTATCTTTCCAACTTTGGACTCGGAAAGATGGCTCCTGTCCCTCCGCTGGATTGAGGCCGTTGAACTCGTTCCAGTAGGTGGTCAAGAACCGTGTTTTGGAGTTGAAATTAAGAATGTCTAGTTATTCAAGAAGTCTTCTGTGCAACTGCTGTATTCTATCTGCGTTGGGCACTGGGTTAACCTGGTGGACGTGAGAAAGAAGCCTCCGGGCGACGATGTGTGAGCTCTACTACTGACTTATACCAGACGCTTGTGTAACGTATACAGATACTGATAAATACTAAAATCACTCATACATGCCATTGTAATTGGTAACTCTCTGTAATCTTGTTCTTGGTGGAAACGGCCGTGTATAAGGTTATAGCTTCCTGCCGAATCCACATTAATGTATGTAACAAATGTTTCATATTATTTTGTACTCTTGAAATAAATAATGTTTAAACTAAAACCCTCAACAGACTCCAAGATAGTGAATTAATGGTTGAGCCGAACGAACATCGATTCCTTAACAGAAAAACAAAATAAGTTTTCAGAAAACAAAAATTATACAATATAATTAAATTGCGTGGAGTCAGTGCCTCGCCACTCATTGAGAACTTTAGGATTGAGTCTGTGAGGACAGCCTCGCAATTCCACTGAAGCGCGATTGAAATAAGACCTATAAAACAAAACCCTCCACAGATCCAGGACAGTGAATCAATGGTACAGCTGGACGAACACCGAACTCTTTAGGGTTGAGTCTGTGAGGATTGCCTCGCAACTCTGCGTGTGGGGAGGGGGCTCCGAAGAAGCCCACCCTTCACCCCATCTATATCAACAATCACACAACAGTCACAATATACAATAGCGGATACCTATCTTTCTCTCTACCTGTAACTTTTCTAATTCAACATTCTCAAATTTTGCAAAACTCTCATCAAGAAGACACATTGAACTAGTATACGAAGCGTAGGGGTAATTGGTACAACCTACCTTTCTGTTATCATACACAGGAAACCACCAAACACCAGACAAGGATTGAACTAAGCTTGTCTGGCTGGGACGAGTGTACATTTTAAATAAATAAACATTCGAATAAAGATTTAACAGCCCTTTTAAGGACTTTCGAGTGTGTGTCTGTGAGAAGGTGTGTGCGTGGTTTGTTTTTTTTTTTTGGGGGGGGGGGGTTGTTTTATTTTGTCTTTTTATTTGTTTTTTTTTTTTTTGTTTTTTCCCCCTCCAATGACCCCGTCATCTGTTCTCCCCGAAGGCAGACCAGATGGCCAAGGCTAGGCATCCACTCTCCTTTAGAGGCTGGTGGATGACTCCTAGCATCAAAAACATATGTTGCTGAATGTTTTTCCTTGTAACCGTTATGGACAACATGCTGGGGCTGCTCCCAAACCAGCGACTGTTTGGGTTTGTTTGTTTTTTCGTTTCTAAAACAACCAACAAACCACGGTTTCAGTTTTACTCTAAATATGCCTACACCTCTAAGCAAACACAGAGCAGAATTCTTGTAGTTATGCACGATTCCTAGTCATCTTCCAGTTCGAGGTTCTAGACCCACTACCCCACTGCCAGTGTGCACCAAATAAGATTATTGGTTCTCGTTTCCGACTCTCGTGGATTCGAAAACAAATAAAGTTATAAAGCAAACAAAGTAATCCGGGTCGCAGGGGATTTAAATCCCACATCGTCCCTGTGCGCCTAAAGAATCACAATCTATAGATATGATCCCTGAGCTACCAGGAGAATTTGTGACAACAGGAGAGGCAAATGAACTTCCCTTTTTCATCTTTGACAATTATTTTGAGGATGGAAACAATTCAAATCGTGTGATCGTTTTTGCTGCAGAGGATGGACTTAAGTGTCTTTGTGACAGTGAACACTGGTCCAGGGATGGAACATTCAGTGTAGCTCCTAGGCAGGTTCAGCAGCTCTTTGTGATTCGAGCTATGAAAGAGAGCATTCCTATTTCATGTGTTTATTCTCTTCCAAAACAAATTCATATGAACCTTCTAGAAAAAAAATACGTGCAGTTGTGGGGAATATACTTGTGTGCTATTAAAATGAGATTAAATGGGTTCGTACTGTATTGTTGTGCTGTTGTGTTTCTATTTGTTCTGTTTATTACTCAAACAAAACACTTCTTGGCAATAAATCAATTTGGCAAACAGAATATAGTAAAAATATAAGAAGTATGGTGTTAAATTTTAGAGGCTTTTTCAGTTAATTCACACGCAATGTATTGTATTATATAACTGTTCTATTTCCTGTAATGTTATTATTGTAATTTGAAACAATTCTGTTATTGTAATAAATCAAATTGACACTTTTTGACAGTTTTAGATATTATTATTACATGTGTCCTAGGTGTATAACCAACAAGGGGGCAGGTGTCCGAGATACAAAAAAATTAACTGGGGGCTAGGCGTCCAGTTAATAAAATTTAATAGGGGGCAGGTGTCCCGCCCTGGAAAATCCTTAGGGGGCAGGTGTCCTCTTCTGTCAATTTTGACGGGGGGGGGGGGGGGGCAAACAGCCCTGGGACAAGTGTTCGTATCCCAATAACTTAGAGAAAAAAGACGAACGCAGGTCCAATTTATGTGCTTTGGCAGAATTGTATAACATGAAAATGGAGAATACGTAAAATGTGTAAAATTCGTCCATTAGTTTAAACAATATTTATTCAAAGAATATGCTATGTGTTACAGAAATGAACAACTAAAAATGTAACACTACAAGGCACGGAGCTCACAATATAACATATATTTAACATCTAAACCAATTGCTAAGTAAAGGAGGGATTTGACAGGAAGCTTGAAGCTTATGTGAGTCATCTCCTTTCTGTACCAACTGTCCAAACTCTTCGATTTCCGGACTGAATTTGTCAGTGGGACGCTGGGACCGAGTTTGTCATGCTGTGAGACACTTCAGAGCATACAATTCCTTCGGAACAGCATTTTGTAATGCGTTTCATGGCTGTGCTGCGTTTCATGGCGGTGCTATCGCCGTAAATTAATCCCCGAAAGGGCCGACAATATTCGGTTGTTCTACTTACTAGCACTATTTGTTACGGAAAAACATAATATCCTTAGCATGGCGGCTTATAAATTCAAAGCTGAACATCTACATTTTGGCAGGGTATTTGTTTAATTGGTGGGATCAAACGTCTTGATCAATGCACCAATCCGCTGATCGTTTCGAATTTTATGTCTTATGAAATATTGGGTGTCAAACCTCTAGGAGGCAGCGTTTCTTTCCGCGATCTCTTCTCGTCAAAGGAGGGGGGGGGGGCGGTTATACTGGAATCGCCTTGTAAGTCCACCCGTCCGTCCGTCCGTCCATCGGTACGTCCGTCGACATAATTTTGTCCGGAGATGTTTTCAAACGTTTATGGTCCAATCTGCTTGAAACTTGGTATGAATGCACCACCATGGGAATCTATGCATCTGCGACTATAGTTCCGGTCGGATTATTTTTGCCAGAATTATTTTCGACTTGAAAAAGCCGGCCTAGAAATTTGTCCATAGATTTTCTCAGATGTTCAAGGGTTGATTCCTTTGAAACTTGTAATGAATGCTTACTTCCATGGGAACCTGAGCACCTACGATTTGAGTTCCGATTGGACTTTTTGGCCAGAGTTATGCTCCTTTTTGTCTTAGAATGTCTGAATTTTGTCCTGAGATTTTCGCAGACGTTTTTGGGTCGATTCCTTTGGAACTTGGTATGGATGTTCACTACCAAGGGGTTCTGTGCACTTGGGTTTATAGTTTTGATCGGACTATTTTTGCCAGATTTATGCCTCCTTTTGTCTTAGAGTGCCTGAATTGCCTAGAAGTTTGTCCGGAGATTTTCTCAGACGTTTATCGGTTGATTTCATTGAAACTTGGTATGAATGTTTACTACCATGGGAACCTGTGCACGTGCGATTATAGTTTTAATCGGACGTTTTTAGCCAGAGTTGTGCACCTTTTTATCTTATCTTTGAATAATGATTGTGGTCACGGGTGCGTCGGTGGGTATGGATAGGCCCATTAGGGACAGTCACACCTCTAGGTACAGGAGGTTCTATACAGCCAGTCAGTCAAGGACTGGTGGTGTTTTGATCCCCCCCTCTCTCTCTCTCTCTCTCTCTCTCTCTCTCTCTCTCTCTCTCTCTCTCTCGCACCCCCCCCCCCCTCTCTCTCTCTATGTATCACTCACTTAACCCTTTACCCAACGTAACAGCCAAAACTGGCCAGCGCTATTCTCAAAAATCGCCAATTAATTTTCATTATTTTTTTCATTTTTTGTCTCAAAAACATAGGTTATGACCCCTCATTGGAACGAGCTCGTCGAGCTCGTTCCAATGAGGGGTCATAACCTATGTTTTTGAGACAAAAAATGAAAAAAATAAGTTATCCAAGAATTTTTTTTGCAAGTGTCGTCTGCTTTTCATGTTAGGTAAAGGGTTAAAGTGTAATTTCAAACACCGGGCTTGCTTCCGACATTGCGTAAAAGAGCAGTAATTTACCATTGTACTCGTAGTAAACAAGTTTGAAACATCTGGCTTTTTAATATTTTGATGGCTAGATACGCACCAGCACAGAGTGAACGAAATCACTAAACCTGTTTACGAGACTTTCTTTTTATGTTTTAAATATCCCAATAATATTTGGTCGATTTGTTGATTTTTCAGTTTTAAATGTACCTAAAGGCCTCATTTAATATGGGAGAGAAAGAGGGATTGAGCTTTCAGCAAAGAACGCCATTGGCAGATAGGTTGGTCCGCGAGTAAATTCAAAAAGATTCAATTGAAAAGAACTTACACGCGGCGCTACCAGTCAGGAACGAGGAGCGTTGCGAGATATGCATCCCTCACCCCCCCCCCCCCCCCTCCCGTTCACAATACTTTAGTTTACGCTCACTGGCTTAAATTTGGAACTCACGAGGATATCCCTTAAACTACGATTTTTAGAAAAGGCTATCAACGGTCGCGCCTGGATGGGCTGTTTCAGCTTGGAATTGAGGATTTTAGATTCCTCTTTAAACATGTGACCAATTTAGACGGCCTGGCGGTTATACTGAAAGACAAAGGGAAGACTTTGCTTCTTGTCTTGGTGACCTACGTGAACGTTCATACCAAGAGGTGTCAAAGTTTGAAGTTTAAACCTTCGAGAATCTTACGGAATTCGTAGGTAGATTCCTTGTCTTGTTGAAGTGGAATTTTTTCGATTGGAACTATTCTGAAGTGTTGCCTGATGTTGTGGCCTGGGGTGTTGAAATTTCTCAAAAACAGGTATCTCGTTCTCGTTAACACTGTCGGACACGTGCTGTGTGGCTCTCTCCTACATACTGGCCTTTACACAAAATACAAGTAATCAGGTAAATAATATTTTTCGCGTCACAGTCCAATTCGTCGCGTAGTTTGTATTGGCATTTGGCCTGATGACTGAAAGTTGGAGTAAGTGTTTATCGGCCCTTTTGGCTGACTCAAGAAGGCGCGAATTATTGTCTATATTTGTGTACATAGCATCGACGTCGAGCGTCGCCAAAAATGCATTCTTCGAAATTTTGAGATCTGAAATTTTACCACAAAATCCTTGGTGTGTTTTAGATAGCTTGCACAGCGGTTACCTACGTGTTTCATAAAATTATTTGCATACTGTGTAATGTGGTACGATTCCGATCCCCAGTACGAAATAATCGGCCTGCCTTTGGGCATGTGCGGACTAGTCCAGGTATCTATCGGTCTGTGCGTCTTTTGGAAAATATAAAAGAGTTCTAGGTTTTACCTCATAGCGTGAAGGGGCCAAATATTCGAGCTGTTTCTGAAAGATGTAATATTTTCCAAGAGGTCTCTTAACGTGATCAGTATTACTGAGCGGGCGTCGGGCAGTTTGGGCGGGAGGGTGCCGGGCAGACAGACAGATAGGCAGACAGATATACATACAGATAGAAAGATGGATGTTATTAGTTATTTGAGTGATAGTTCTAAAAGGTGGCAAAAGAGTCTGCAGAGCTAGTGGTGATTCATTTGGAGTTGATGGTTGCTGTTAGGGTAGGGCGATAGTGCTGTTTGTGACTTAGTACTTGTACTAATGTTGTAAGAGGTTCACATAATAGTTCCTAACGACAAACGTAGTTTTGCTAAGTATTTATCGGTTATGATATTTGGGGTACTGGAAGTGATGCCGTGGGGTGGGTGATAGTAGAGTAGGGGATTGGGTGATATTTAGTGCAGAGTACTTGTCAGTTGTTGGGCTGTTAGCAGAAGTAGAGGCGGTTTGCGCGATTCTAGTTCTAGAAGTGGTGTTTCAGTAGGCTTAGGAACTAGTATGATCTGAGATAGCGTTAATACTGTTATTAGTGGTTGGTGTGATAGTGTGATAGTGCTTAGTGTTAGAGGTAATATTGTTAGTGGTACAGATTATATTGCGTGGGGAGGGGGTGGGGGTGGCATTGATTATGCTTACTTTATGATAGATGAGTATGTGGCTTGTGATTTGGGTTATATTAGAGACAGGGTTTCGTGGTACTGTAGTGAGTTGTATTATATTGCATTGTGTTGTGCGGCATTGTGTTGGGTGGAATAGTATTGTACAATGTAGTATCGTGTGATGTGGAATGTTGAACGCTGTGTTGAGTGTCGTGTATTGTACGTTGTGTGTGTAGAGCTATATTGTGTTTTATTGTGTGTTGTGATGTTCAGAACAGTACTGCGTGATGTTGTATTCTATTCAGCGGTATTGTGCGGTGTTGTTCTACGCATTGTTGAGTTGTATTGTGTGGTGCTTTGTTTGGTGTGGTATGATGGTTTTGTGTGATGCAGTGGTATGCTGTATTGTGTTGTGCTGTACTGTGTTGTGTGATGTTCTGTTGTGTTATGTTATTAGGTGTTGCATGGTGTTGTGTTGTACTGAGATTGAGTATTATTGTATTGTTATCCCCGCATTTTTTAAAACGGCGGGGATATCGTGGTGACCTCCGTCCGTCCCTTCCGTCCCGTCTGCCCCGTCCCTCCCGCACGTACGTTCGAACTTCATATCAGCAACATCATATACTTCGAATTATATAAACTATGCTGAGGTGTTCAGGTAGCATCTGTAGATGTCCATAAAGGTATCGGAATTTTGACCTGGCCCCAAGTGGTTCAAGTGGAACCACTTTTAATGTTGTTGTTGTTGGAAAATCTGTTTCCGGTGGAAGCCTCCTAGAGGTTTTAATTTTAAACGCTGAAAGTGTGTTCATATGTTCTGGTAGGGTCCGTAGATGTGCATAAAGGTTTCGATTTTTTATTCAGCCTCATGTGGTGCCCGTAACGCCACTTTGTCGTTTTCCGGCTAAAAGCTCCTAGGGGTTTTACTTCGAAACATTGAAAGTGTGTTCATATGTTCAGGTAAGGTCTCTGGATGTGCATAAAGGTTTCGGAATTTTGATTCGGCTTCATTTGTCGCAGCTGTAGCATCACTTCCGTCGTTAGAGAATCGGTTGCCGGTGAACGGCCCCTAGGGGTATAATTCAAAACATTGAAAGTGTGTTCATATGTTCTGGTAGGGTATCTAGATGTGCATAAAGGTTTTGAATTTTTGATTTGGTCCCACATGTTGGCCGTAGTGTCACTTTTGTCGTTAGAAAATCGGTTTTTCGGCAAAAGGCTGCTGGGGGTTTTAATCCGAAACGTTGAAAGTGTGTTTTTATGCTCCGGTAGGGTCTTTAGATGTGCATAAAGATTTCGGAATTTCGATTCGACCCACATGTCACCTGTAGCGTAAATTTTGTTATTAGAGAATCTTCTTTCGGCAAAGGGCTCCTAGGGGGTTTTAATTAGAAACGTTGAAAGTGTGTTCATATGTTTTGGAAGGGTCTCTAGATGTGCATATAGGTTTCGAATTTTTCAAGCCTTAACCGTTAATCAAGAATGCAAATGCGGGAATGACACCATCTAGTTTTGCTTTTTGGGGTTGTCTGTTTTGCTGCGTGTTGGGTTGGATTGGGCTGTGGATTGTTTTGTTTTGTTCATTGTTTTATGGGTTGTTGTCTCACGTGGTCAAGTGTGGCGAGGTATCGTGTGGCGTAGTGCTGTGCTTTCTCATATGGAATTGAATTGTGTTGTGGTATGTGGTATTTCGTGTATTATGTTGCGTTACGTTTTGTGTTGTGCTGTTTTGTGTACCAGTAGGGTCTCTAGATGTGCATAAAGATTTCTGATTTTTTATTCTGCCCCGTGTGGCACCCGTAGCTCCACTTTTGTCGTTAGAGAATCAGTTTTCGGCAAAAGGCTTCTAGGGGTTTTAAATCGCATTGCTTAAAGTGTGTTCATCAGGTGGTGTCTCTAGATGTGCATAAAGGTTTTGAATTTTTTATTCGGCTCCTGTGGCACCCGTAGCATAACTTTTGTCGTTAGAGAATTGGTTTTCCGCAATGAGCTGGTAGGGGGTTAATTCGAAACATTGAAAGTGTGCTCATGTGTTCCGGTAGAGTCTCTAGATGTGCATAAACGTTTCGGATTTTTTATTCGGACCCACGCGGCACCCGTAGCACCACTTTTGTCGTTAGAGAATCAGTTTCCGGCAAAAGGCTCCTAGGGGTTTTAATTCGAAACGTTGAAAGTGTGTTCATATGTTTTGGAAGGGTCTCTAGATGTGCATAAAGGTTTCGAATTTTTCAAGCCTTAACCGTTAATCAAGAATGCAAATGCGGGAATGACACCATCTAGTTTTGCTTTTTGGGGTTGTCTGTTTTGCTGCGTGTTGGGTTGGATTGGGCTGTGGTTTGTTTTGTTTTGTGCATTGTTTTATGGGTTGTTGTCTCACGTGGTCAGGTGTGGCGAGGTATCGTGTGGCGTAGTGCTGTGCTTTCTCATATGGAATTGAATTGTGTTGTGGTATGTGGTATTTCGTGTATTATGTTGCGTTACGTTTTGTGTTGTGTTGTTTTGTGTATATGCTGTGTTTCCTTATGAGGTGTTGGGTGTTGTGTTTCGTGTTTTGTTCGTGGTGCTGTGCTTTATATGCATTGATGTTATAAGCTTTGTGTTGTGTTGCTTTCCATTAAGGGGTGCGGTGTTGCACTGCGTTTACCGCTGTGTATCTAGGGCCTGCGTTGTGTTATGTGGTCGAACCCTAACACACTTTAGCCAATGCCCAACACACTTAACCATACATTTGATGTGTCGCATGGCCTGGAAACCCCCGTTTCCATTTCAACGCGCCTCTCAAGTGCCCCTTCGACAGGCTCTTAAATCTTTGGTTCCCTTAATCTTTGAAAATGTTTATCGCTCCTGGGCTTCTTGGGTCATTGGATTCTTCATTGCTGCGCGTTTTGAATAGGAACTTCCTCCTTGTTCCTTGGCCCCCATTCTCTCTGGCTTCTTAGCCATTTGAAAAGTGATAAAATGCCGAACATTTCTTTGGTGCTTAGCTCTTTATGCTCTCTCTTCCAGGAACATTGATACATTTCTGGGCACTTCATTGCCGAGCATCGGTGTCTTCTTGAATTTCTCACTTCTAGGTCTCTTCTCCTCCTTGCTTTCATCACTAAAGCTATCGCTCCACGTCTCCGTCGAAACCTAGACTTTTGTGACAATGATATGGCTTTCACGGCGTCAGAGCTCCAAAAGCATATACAAAGAGGACTCAGGCGACAATGCATGATTCGGTCGCTAAGGTCTCGAAGGCTCTTTTAAATGTACTCTAGGGCAGCAAGGGCCAACCAAGCGTGGCAATGAAGTTCTGGGGGATAGCTGGGGAACTTGTGGTCACATGCTCGGAGTTAGACGTGAAGTCAGTCTCGTATAGAGCATGGGCTGTTCGCTGGCTCACTGTAGCGATGAAAACTTGGTAAGCAAGGCGACGAATTCTTTCGAATGCGGGGAAAGAGCATCTGATCCTGAAGACAAGCTTGAGGGTGCGCAATGTGTTCTGCGGACACAATGGGTCTTATTTCTGCGGATATAATGGGTTTGCGGACACAATGGGTGAATCCCCGAGGACGTAATGGGCTTTGCGGACACAATGGTTCAAGATGCAGCGGTCCTAATGGGTTTTCCGGAAGCAATTGGCAAAATCTCGCGGATATAATGGGTTTTGCGGGTAAAATGGGTCAAACTGCTGCGGACGTAATGGGTTTTGCGGACAAAATGGGTCTAAATGATGCGGACGTAATGGGTTTTGCGGACACAATGGGCAAATTTCTGCGGATATAATAGGTTTGGCGGACGCAATGGGTCAAAATGCTGCGGACGTAATGGGTTTTGCGGACACAATGGGCAGGTTTTCGTGGATATAATGGGTTTTGCGGACGCAATGGCTCAAAATGCTGCGGGCCTAATGGGTTTTGCGGATACAATGGGTCAAAATGCTGCGGACTTAATGGGTTTTGCAGACACAGTGGGTCAAAACGATGTGGACGTAATGGGTTTTGCGGACACAATGGGCGAATTCCTGCGGATATAATGGGTTTTGCGGATACAATGGGTCAAAATGGTGACGACGTAATGGGTTTCGTGGACACAATGGGCAAATTCTCGCGGATATAATTGGTTTTGCGGACACAATAGGTCAAAATGCTGCGGACATAATGGGTTTTGCGGACACAATGGGTCAAAATGCTACAGACGTAATGGGTTTTGTGGACTCAACGGGACAAAATGCAGCGGACGTAATGAGTTTTGCGGACACAATGGGCAAATTCCTGCAGATATAATGGGTTTTGCGGACACAATGGGCCAAGTTTAGTCATTTTTTTATGGACGTAATGGGCCTTAACAACACATCATCTTCCACATTCACTTTCAGACTCATTGATACAGCTCTAATACTTTTCAAAAAAATGATGGGAAGGTAAAAAGTGTTTGTTATCATTTGACCTGAATTGTGATTTTAGAAAGAAGCACTAAATTTCAAAACGCCCCGCCCCACTATCCCACACCATCCCTCCCTCCTCTCCCCGATTTTAAATTCATTCCTAAATGATTCATTTCTATGGCACTGGTGTCAGAGAAATTCGTCCTTTTGGGACCGAATAAGAGATACTCAACGCATTTGGAGAAGATTAAAGATTGAAAAATGTAAGCTGAGGTAACTACTCCCACAGGTTTTGATTGATAGTCAATGAACTCCATACAGTGTCAAATAGAAAGGTTAAACCTTGAGAATCTCAATTTTTTGAATCGAATCGAATTCCGAATCGAATCAGGCAGAGAATTTCGAATCGAATCTCAAGGCTCTTCAAGTTATAAATATTGCACCTTCTTTCAACCGATGGTACCCAGTCTCGACCTAAGTATTGTATTCTATGGCGACTCGACTGTTTATAAATGTCAGTTGAAAATGGGGAATATTCCAGAACGGAACGAAAGTAATTTCGGAAACTGAACCTTAAACTCTTCTTGTTTCATCAGGTCTCCTGTACAGGAGACCAGAAGAAAGAAGAAGAGTTCAAGAGGAGACAATTCATGGGATTTTGAGAACATCTTGCCGAATCGAAAATTACGGAATCAGCGACACTCGACTCAAACCATCAGGACGATTTCGAATCGAATCGTATTTCGAAACTTGCCAGGTCCTTGCTTGCTGGAGGGAAGAGGGAAGCCAGGTTCAAATATAAAAGTTACGAAAGTTCCCGTGATTTATATTGCGAGTTTCGACAGGACACCTCACATGGTACAGTATATAGCTTATCAAATTGCGTACCCTACCTTCATGAACGTTCTCCAAACCCTGCAGTGTGTAGAGGTTTCGTGAATAAAATACTGCGAAATCAAGACCGCATAAAAACAAAACAAACGAAAACAGCATATCTGATTCCATGTCCTCGTATTTCTTACTCGACAGGTGTTATTTTGTATTATTGTATGACAGAAACATCTGATAATTTAATTGGTTAAAACACTCGTCAGAAGTGTTGATACACTGCAGCATTGCTGATCTATTCCTTTTTTAGCGAAACCAATTTGATATTTCACCGCTCTGTCACTGCTGTCTATAAATAGCGCTAGTAGGTTGGTATCATGATTCCAAACACCTCTTTGCGATAAAAATAGAAATGGTATTTCCACCTTACGCCTTCCTTTAATTTCCATGTTCCACTGTTTAGGAACTGTTTAAATATAACAAATAACTACAACATGAACAAATAAGTTAATGCACATTGCTTCTTATATATATATGCTCAAATTAAATTCATTTTGTTGCATATGAATATGCAGTTTTTCTTCGAAAAATATGTAATAAAGGAAGGAATTTGTAAACGATTTGTCTGCCATAATAATAAGACAATAATTGACTGTCATTGAGGTCGATACAAGGAATTAGCAACCCTTCAAAAGTAATATTCACCGAGGCCGTAAATCACTATCCAATCGGATTTCTCTTCCCACTTTTGTGATCTCACAACTGTAAATCGTGTCATATTTTATATTCACATATAAAATTTTATTTCAGGCCTTTCTTGCGATATTTTCCAATGTAGTGGTGTATTTCGCAGATTGGCTAGCCCGCGCAGGAGGTTACACTAACAGACGAGAGGGAAAGATTGTAAAAAGGAAGAAATAAAAAATGTAAGTACATTCAACAACTTTATGTTCATAAAGATTTAATCACGGCTTTTATCCTTACACATGTGTCATTAAGCCGCCTGCTCAATGATTTTTTCCAAAATAAATAAACTTTATTGATGAAAATCAAACAGAAAATATTCACATCTGTCACTGAGGCTGAATGGTGATCTTCAACAGATTGCTGTGTATCAGCATTCAGCCTCAGTGGAAGATCTGACGATTCTTTAACTGGTTGAGTGCTAGAAGCCACTATCAGGGCTTTAAAAAAATGAGGATACTAGAGCAAAAGCCAACACTTTCCTTGCTTATATTTCATATTCAGTCAAACACAAATAATATTTTGTTTATATAAATTTGTTTTATTACAAATTATTGGAGAGTGCCTGTGGGCACTCTCCAATAATTTGTAATAAAACAAATTTTGAATAACAAATTCAGTCCACCAAAAATAATCTAGCCCTCAACCAGTTAACAGCAGGCGGGGAGTAAACTAATAATGTTAGGATCTTGTCGGTAATGATGTTTACCTGTTTGGTCCGTTTATGAAGGACAGTTGTGCTTCTTTTCCAAGTAATTCAATGTGGAGAGGCTCAAACATGAAAAAAGCCTTCGGATGGTAATTGAACAAATCAGAGAAGTACGTCGACCCGCTTCTATAGTATGCTATTATTAGGACTTTCTTGACATTGGCTATTGGATCTTCGTCTGAAATTGAAATCATCTTTACACATATGGTAATGTATAGCAAATTACCAGAGAACCACAGGAAATACCATTGAATGATTTGAAGGTCAGTCTTGTCTTAATTTATTTATTGGTGTCTGAGGCAGGTGGGGGGGGGGGGGGGGGGCACCAAAAATGTGCAAGACGTGACGTGGGGGTGGGTGGGGTCTCTTGAGTGCGCCAAAAATGTGCATTTCCAACTTGTGCAATTTTTTAAATTTTTTAAAAATATATCAATATATCAGCTAATATATACCATCATTTGTGTTTCAAACCTTAAAGATGATGTTGTACATCACACTCTTAACATAAATACAACATCAGGAGGCTTTATATGTGAGAATACTGGGCTTCATCTGGGAAAATGTCACACGTTAATAGGGGGTGGGTGTCTTGTTTGAAATGTAGAAAATGTGCAGACAATATTTTGGGAAAATTCTCTCTGATGCACTAAATTCAACCCAAGTTATTTATTTATTAATTGATTTATTTATTTATTTATTGGTGTTTAACGACACTTTAACAACCCGGGTCATATCGTGTCGGTGACAGGTTTTTCGGGTGGAGGAAGCCAGAGTACCCGGAGAGAACCACCAAGCAACGACGAGCAGCAGTCAGCTCTTCAACATCATAACCCACGACTGTACTACACACTGCACAGCGGCACTGTGTACTACACAGCACACACAGGGTTAGATTGGCTGAAGACATGTGCACCTCGGCGTGCAGTACGTCTCAGCACACAGCGTCATCGTGCCCCCACGTGGGCAATTGGGGTAAGTTTATTTTGGATTTTAATGGGAGAGTGGGGGAGGGGGGTGTCTGAGAACGGAAGTAGAAGATTTGCACGTAGTGGGTGGGTGGGTGGGTGAATGTAAAAAGGAGCCGAATAAAAAATAGGACGTCACGTCTTGCAAATTTTTAGTGCCCCCCCCCCCCCCCCTGTCTGAGGTCACATAGTTTTGCACAATGGCTAATCATGCTCATGGCAGTTTTACGGGTGGAGGAATATAAGATAAAGCGAAGGGGTTTTTGTTACATTTAATAAACGAAAACAACAGAAGCTCTCGGAGCTGTCGGTTGTTTTCGTTTATTAAAAATTATAAAAGGAAGCTTGGCATTTTATGGCAAGCTAATTAGAAGCGACTAAGTTACTCTCCATTTGGGCTTCTAGTGTAGCGAATATGTTTGACAGTCATTTGCAAATTTTTATTCTTTCCAGGATAAAAAAGCAAATCTTACCTTCTACACTTTTATATTAACCCTTTACCTAACGTAACGGCCAAAACCGGCCAGCGCTATTCTCAAAAATCGCCAATTAATTTTCACTATTTTTTTCATTTTTTGTTTCAAAAACATAGGTTATGACTCCTCGTTGGAACGAGCTCGTCGAGCTCGTTCCAACGAGGGGTCATAACCTATGTTTTTGAGACAAAAAATGAAAAAAATGAGTTATTCAAGAATTTTTTTTGCAAGTGTCGTCTGCTTTTCATGTTAGGTAAAGGGTTAAAGGAAAGGACAGTATCTGTATTTATGTCACGAAACACACACTGTTTGATCTAATGAACAGGAAAAGAATTACAGGACATCAAAATATGGTGAAAACGTCGTTTTCTTTTTTTTTAATGGGTTTAAACAGAGAATAATAGTCAAACGTTCAAATTGATTGCGAAACAAATTGTAACAAGCCAGCGTCTGTATCTTTATACTTCTCCACAGGAAAATGCCTGAAGCTTGTTAAATGATACGCACATCGATGATACAACATCGCTAACATTTCGAAATTTCTATTTCTATATGAAGTTCCCATACCCTTCGTGTTAAATGTGCTGACAACTTTAGAGGGGACGACACGGGTCGTTCTTCACCACTTAATTTCGGAAAGTATCACTGCCCAGAAGAAAGCTCACTGCGCGGTAACTTATAGTAATCCAGTCTCAGTGCGTTTCCTAAGTAGTGTGCCGCCTAATAGGGCCATATAATCCTGGTACCACTAATATGGCCCCTTCAGCCCCACTCCCTCGCACCCCTTGCCCCCCCCCCTCCCACACACACACAGGGACACATTAAAAAGTCGCCCCGCGGCATATGAATAGGTTCAAGTCGGTGACCCCGGTTTACCAAATCCATTGGTCTGTTTATTGCATAAGTGTTTTTTATTGTTGTTGCACTTTCTGTTTTTGCTTGGTTGTTTCTTATCTTCTAAACTTTCATGACATTCCACTATTTTGAGGTTTGAAACTTAATATTAGTGCCCATAAACTAATCCTTAAAGTATTACAAGGTTGGGGAGAACTTTTGAATCCTCTGCAGTTCCCCCACCCATCTCCGACTGACACCTCCGTTGAATAATTTATGTTAAATCTGAATATTGTTCTGAATGATATCTTCAATAGTTTTCGTGAACAATGAAAAGGTAAATATCAACTTGTACGTACATTATCCTTCTTTCCAAATAAGAGAACTGAAATCGCGACCTGATTTTCAGGTTGTCCCAAGTACATTTTTATGTTTTCGAGATAATCGATTTTTAAAGTTTGGATGTCGGGTGTGGGCAATCTATTAGGTCTACAAATACAGTATCGAATTGAACCGAAAGAGAAGTAATTTCTGTGTGCGACTGAAAATGTGGTGTTGGTGATTAGCGGCTATATATGACATTTTTCTGCAAGTGTCTGGGGGGAAGGGTACCCAGATTGGGAGTTGGGATAAGATGGAACTAACATGTAATGAAATGTGATGCGTAGTCCTACATGGCACCTCCATTTATTTTCACTTCCATTTTGTTCTATGTGGTTGAATCAAAAAGTAAAATACGTATTTCGGACAAGACAGATGCCATCGACGATATGAAATCCTGCAAGGCAAGATGGAATTTATGCTTATTAAACTCTAACTGTTCCATGTGCAGAAGGATTCTACGATATTTCATCGTTCTACAAACCCCATAGATATCAGTTAAATGCAAGTACAAATTGATTATGCCCATACACACCTTCGCACATAATTTCAAACCTGTTTTATCGTTCAGAAATAAAACTTCCTAAAGTAATCTTGAGTATTGTTCCTAGTGGCATTTCTTAATTTAAAGCCATTACAAAGTTGAGTTAAATTGGAATAAATGTTTGATGACTACTGTCAGTTTCCTTTTTAATCGTCCAGTAGCCAGAGGAATCACACAGAAAAAGGTACATGTAGTACCACTGCTGATGAAATTCAATAATACGGTCGTTTGTGGTTTGGTTTTAGCCAACTTGAATTCGACCATACGAAACTGGAAAACACGGGCGTATCTAACAAGGTTCATGAAGTTACTTTGACGTTGGGCGTTGAGCTTTCGTTTGACATTGTTATTAAGGTAGTTTAACGTTGGACATTCGCCTGAAGGTACCTCGATGTTCAGTGCTTGATATTCGTTTGGCATTCTGCCTGCAGTCATTTTCGTGCAAACTCACTGCAGAGGGGAAACTGACTACAGAGAAGAAACTGACTGCAGAGGTGAAACTGACTGCAGAAAGTTAAACGAATGTAAAACGCTGAATGTGAAACTGAATGCAGGCTAATGTTCAACATCAAACTCACGAAAGCTAAATCTCACAAGAATGCCCAACACCCAACGTGAAGCTGACAAAAGATGAATGTCTAACGATATTTAATGTCCAACGTCCAACGTTAAGCATACTTCACGGTCTTTATCTAACTGTCTAATACAAGCACCCAGGGACCTAATCATACAAAAAAGGAATTTATCAATAGTGCAAAACAGATTATTGCAATAACCAGAATGTTCAACGCCGCGACAAGTGAGTGGCCAATGTTAACCATTTTTCTCGTCCCATTTATTCTCACTGTGTTAATGAACAACCGATGTGAGAGCCAATGTGGACAGTGGACACATTTACTGTCGTATTTGTTGTCACATCTTAATCAATTCACGTCCACGACACGGTAATCAGGAACAACGCTAATTGTAAAACAAAAGTAGTCCCAGGTCAAACTTACATCTGGAGTACATGAACCATTTTGGGAAGCATCTGTATTGAGTATGTGAACTAGGTCAGCACTATTTGTGGAACTTCAGTACTCGAAGGAAACGTGCCAATCACCATGCACTTTTAAAACATATGTAGCGACAGTGTGGTTGAAATCTGCCCCTGTACCTGTCTTCACTCGCCAGCTACTCGTGACAAACGAAGATGGGTATGGGGTAGAATTTCGGCCAGACTGAGCTAACTGGATTACGATCAATTCTTACAGAGACCGATTTTGAAACACCACTTACTGTCGTGTGTTACCAACATCTGGGCAAGGCTGATGAATGTGAAAGACTTGAAATTTGTCTGGGCGAATAAATAAAATTGGATAAATCTTCTCGTAGAAATCTTAGAAATTAAAGCAGTGCTTTTACAGCACGAAACAAGCTATGTTTTATTGGTAAAATAGGACCCAGTAACAAATGTTTGGGGTGGAAGTCTTAAAAAAATTACAACATGGCTAAAAACAAGATTGGCTAAACTTGACTTTATATCCATGCTGCGGTCACGATTAGGCACCATGCAGAAATGTGACCTTAACCACAAAGAAATAAATGAATGAATCTGACTGAATCCTAAATCGTAGGTAAAACATCAAAGAACTAAACCAACGGAAAAGCTATAAGATTTTGGTATTATTGATTTCAAGTAGACTAGTCACCCGTCGTGAACATCACAATTTTCACAGCATAATGATCACGATAATTTTATTTATTTATTATTGGTGCTGAGGTCGCATTTGTCTGCAATGTGGCGTATCATGACAGCGACACAGCCAAAAAAGTCAAGTTTAGTCCAATTGCTCACAGCCATGGTGCCCATTTTAGAGGACGTCCACCAAAAACATTGGTTACTAGGCCCTATTTCGCCAGGGAAACAGAATTTGTAAAGAAGCACCGCTTTACTTCCTGGGTCTCCCATTAGATTACCATGATAACTGTGAGATACGAATTGAAATTGTGAGGAAACATCTTATTTTAAATAGCTCCCACTCAGATGCTAGTATGATTTGATATCCCCCAGGCATGTTATAAGTCCTTTACTAAATACCATGCCTGATGCTGATATCAAATCATACAAAAACTTCGAGAAATATCTTGAAGATCGAAGAAAATCCCTAAAAGCAAGAAAGAAAATATAAAAAACACATAAACAAGCAAGCGTGAACGAATTTAGTTTGTGCGGATATGTCTAGTTACAATTTGTAGGAGAGTGCCTATATGTCTCATAAATTGTTTCAAAGCAAAGGCATCTGAAAATATATAGAAGACTAAACAAAATCTTGCACTCCGCCAGTTAATGAAATACAAGACACGGGACCCAGACCACCTGCCTTGTATCGCATTGAGAGACCATGTTCGAGTGTTTTGGTGTTTTCTGAATACTGGATAGCTGTCTTTTCATGATCTCTTAATGCAATCCAGACCCGGAACCCCGGCGCCTTGTCTTGTAGCTTATTAAGAGACCATGTTCAGGTGTTATTGCAGCTTTTTCTAAATACTGGATATTTATATTTACCATTTAAGATCGTAGATCACCATGTATGTCGAGTCGATGCGGAGCGCAGGCTTTAGAGTTTTAGGTTTCTGCCCCCCCCCCCCCCCACCCCCACCAACACATACACACACTTTGATAAACATATCTGCGCCCATGGCAACAAAACAGTGTTCAACAGTACTAAATCGAAACTGCCATCTTGGTCTTTAATCCGACAGGGGAGTGAATGTACACCACAGAAGGGTGTAACATTCAGTTCCACATTGATCGAAGTAAACATTTTATGCATGCAATGTCAGTTAGGACAAAATGGAATCGTTCATTTGGTTGACGTCAAAAGTGGCAATATGGAAGCATAGTGTTTCAGCAGAAGACCAAGATGGAACTGAAAAATTGTGCTTTGGATGCACTTGGGACAAACAATAATCGCTTTTATTTTTGTTGGGATACGAGATACAGCCTCGATTCCATCACCAGTCGATGCGCAATAAAATTCCGGTTCCACCGGTCCCCGAACCTCATTTTCTCCCAAAATATCACTTGGACAACCTGGAAATCAGGTCGCGAAATTGTGATTATCAGATAAGGATTTGTAATTTGATAGCTGCCGCCACGTCTTCCTAAAATCAAAACGACCGCGACTCCGTTATGAAAACAAGGCTCAAATACTGACAAGAGTAGGGAAAAACATTCGTTTATGATAATGCAGCCAGGCCTTTAATTTTTCGATCGTCTGTGAAAGTAATAAAAATGGCCAATTGATAGTTCTGTTGCCCCGGTTTAACTCTGCATTACGTAACTTGATTCCCTGAAACATTGTATATTTTTCTTAGAATGTACAGTTGTGTTAAGTATTAAGATCAACGCACATTTTTCACTTCACTCACAAAGCAGTGGGTGTTGATTTTCGCATGTAGTGTGAAAGTTCACGACGCATCGGTCGCATCGGGTGAAACATAAGTGTCGTACGCATCCCAGATGTAGTTTGGAGGGGCCTTTACATTATGGAGTAACTAGTATTTGGCTGATTTCTAGCTTTAGTACCACCCAATACAATTTGTAGCCGACGAGGTCAGTCCGTGTTTCATAACAGAATACCGTGGAAGGTACCAATATGCTCTCAATGAGTATGTCTCGAATCCCCCTGGAAGACCTAACAACCTAGCCCACGCCATTTCCGAATGAAGCAAACGATCAATAGCAAGTCGCTTGAGGAATGAGATCACCAATCCAACTTTGCATATTTTCCTGTTTATCGTGTGATCCATTGGTCTCTATACAACAGGATGGCTGGTACGTCAGCGACACACGTCGCAACTCACACCCCTCTCCCTCCACCCCTCCTTCCAGGATGGTGTCAGGTCAATCCACCCGGTAATTCCTGCCATTTTTGACAGCCATTTCGTAAAAGATGTTACGCTGTGACTGTGGTCATAGCGTAACAGCTTTCACTTCATCAAATGTCATGATGTTCACCAAGGACGAAAAAATTACTAACACTCTATTAATTTTGAAATGTCGGCATTTTCAGGGGGGGGGGGGGGGGGGGTGAGTAGACAATAATAACTAAAATATGTTGCAAATGTTCAATTTGTATTGCAGCGAAAAATGTGCTCATCGTCAACATATTCGTTTTTCACAGAAATTAATACACAGAACGATACACGCCTGTGAATGGGCTAATCGATATGGCAAGAGTGCCAGCGCGGAAGGATACAACGAGAGGCCGTAAGCCTCGAGTTTTATCCTTCCGCGATGGCACACGTGCCATATCGATTAACCCATTCACTCGCGTGTGTCGTTTTGTGTTTATTACACGCCTTCACGTCTATAAAAAGAATTATTAGAAGGACTCTCATCAATTCACTTGACAACTCAATATTCTGTGTGCCTGTAGGCACTTAGAACACTTTGGAACTCAGTGGACGAACTATCAATAAACAGAACACATTTTATCATCATCCAAATTTTCGAGGAGACCCCGTGTTATTACTTTTAGTTATCGCTAGCGATTCAAATTGTAATTGAGGTGCACGACTTGTAGAAAATTCCACTGAAATTCCTCTTCTATTCAAAAATAGTCAGCCAACGATTTTCATTTTCCGCATGGTTTAGTGTTGCTGTAGTGTGTTATCTGATGTCTGTCTAGCATTACTTTGTTTTACGGTAACGATATTACTGCATATGAATGTAACGCTATTACTGCATGCCAATGTCAACTCTTGAAATTCATGTTCAAATAGACAGAGTTATATTGTGGACTGGCATGGTCCCACCCGGTCCCTGTGGTTAAACCTCTAATCTGGAGGAACAACGGAAACTTGGGCTTGGAAACTGTAGCAGAGTAAGGGGGCAAAAATACGAAGGCCTTCTTTCCCGTCATTTTGAGCCTGCGAATGACTTGTAATACCTACATGGAACATCTAAGGATCACTTAATCTCAATTGGTAGAAGTAATCCAACTGAATGAGCTTGAAGTTTTGTGTAGAGATAGAAAACGTCAGTAGCTAAAAATACTGTTGTTCTGGAGGTCTTCCTCAAGTATGTTCGTAGACATCTGTTGGGTTAATGCATAGCTGTAACATATTATCTCCCTTGATACGCTCACTGGCGGACAATCTCCCTTTGTTATCATTCATTGATACGAACTGGTACTGACAAGACGTCTGTTGAGGAATAGCGCAATGTTCCACGTAGTGTCATTATACCTCAATGAATCATTTGGATATATCAGTTTACCACATTTTACAACACTGGCGTCGCCTCGACTAATTGGATGCGAGGAATAACGTTCGTGTTTTTTATCAAATTTCTCTCGGCTTCTTGTTGGTTTTTTCTTGAAATGTTTCCTCAACGAACGGTACGAGCGCATACCTGAATCGGGCGGTATCGCAATCGCTGCCTTATTCACACATTTTGCTATCGTTCGCTTGAGAATTTGAAATTTTAGAGAATCGGAGAATTTTTTGTGAATTTATTTTTCAATGCCGATGGAGAGGAAGCCGGTTTGTTTGGCCGTCTCAGTTTGTTTTTAGGATGATTCACGTTTTGAAAGCATTATCTTTAGGGTTTTCTGTTTATCAGCAGTGCTGTATAATTTCCGCCCAATGAAAAGAGAAGAATGATGGTTTCATTTTCTTCTGGTGTGTGCATTCTCGAATGTTTGAGATTCAAGTTTGTAATATTTTCTGTGTGTAGCGAGCCATTGTTTCAGTTGCCCTTGGTTTGTCAGTCATTGTCTGTATATATTATCATTGTGACTGTTTAAGCATGAGTAAAGCTCACTGCAAGCTCTACTGTTCAATGACCGGGCTCTCGTGTGTAAATATTAATTCAAGTTGCTGACCATCTAGCATTATTGTATTGTGCAGTTCCAGTTTGGAAACAGTTGTAAATTGTATTCATTTTTCCAACATTCTTTTTTAATTAATTGTATTTTTACCCCTGCATTTAAACAGATATTTTTGTTATTGTACCCTGAACGTCCAATGATGGGATATTTTGAAACATAAGTTTGCACTTGTTAGAAGTGTTGAGAACATCGGTCGAATCATATAAATCTCGATTGTAATATATTGTTGGCCTGACAGGTTGGCTTTGAAAATGGTCGAATAATATCCAGACAGCCCGGCACGGTTGAGGAGATTTTAAAAAATGAAAGATCTGGATGAAGAAGAAGCACATGAGTTGCTGAAATGTAGAAAGAGGAAAGGCGATTCGGAATTGTCGGATTTGCTTCGGAAAACTAGTGTAATATGCCATACTTTTGAAAATCCCTGAAAATATTTATGCTGCTTTATGTCAGTTATTTTCATGCAATTATGAAGCCATACAGCCTCTATGGAATTATTTACTTAAAGTTTATCTTATTTGTTGACATTTCGGCCTGTATTTATACAGTTACCCTATACATCTGGGTCTATTTAGGTGTTTAGATAGATTGGTATTATAACTTCGTTGTTTACAAATTTTCCGGAATTAAGTGATATAAATCCCATGTTTTCTTTCTGAAGTTACTGGTATACAGTTTCTATAAAGTTCCATACTTCAATTCAATGCATATATTTCTGCAATATACTTTACTTCTGTCGATAATTATTTTAAAATCTCCATTTTTCGTGCATTTAAACTAAAATTTTCAGTTTTCACCATTTTGCTATTGGTGCCTAGTTTTAGATAAAGGAGCACGCTGATTGGTCAAATCTTCCACGGATGGTTTGTCGAGACGAAGAAATAGTCGACACAAGAGAAGGGATAAGAAGATATAGGAAGAAGAACTGGATGAGGAAGGGGGAAAAGAGAGAGACTACAGTTGTTCCTGAAACAAAATAAACATTTTGTTCAATAGAACTTTTAATTTGCCAGAACATTTATTCCACACTGAGAATGAGATTATTTTGGGGGATCTTCAGTAACAAACAAAAACCCACTAGTCAAAAGAATTTAGATAACTGATTCTTTTTTGACAAAAGCCGTGCTATTGTCTTGAGTTAGTGGGGAGGAATGTGACAAGCCATATTTTTGAAAATCCCTGAACATATTTATGCAGCTTTATGCCAGTTGTTTTCATGCAATTATGAAGCAGTGCAACCTCTATGGAATTCTTTACTTGAAGTTTATCTTGTTTTTTGAAATTTCGGCCTGTATTCATACAGTTACCTGATACATCTGGATCTATTTTGGTGTTTAGATAAATTCGTATTACAACTTCGGTGTTTAAAAATTTTCCGGAATTAAGTGATATAATTACTGGTATACAGTTTCTATAAAGTTGCGTACTTCAATTCAACGCTTATATTTCTGCATCCTGCTTTATTTCAGCCGATAATTATTTTAAAACCTCCATTTCTCGTGCATTTAAACTAAAATTTTCAGTTCTCGCCATTTTGCTATTGGTGCCTAGTTTCAGATACAGGGAGCACGCTGATTGGTCAAATCTTCCACGGGGTAGCTTATCAAAGCTCGGACCGAAATTGCGATGCACGATTGGCTGGGTATATGACAGGAGACCTGGGGTAGCCAATCAGGGTATTACAAGTATCATTACTATCTAATCCCCACCTGCTGCCGGATCTCCCCTCCCCAAGATAAAAATTTCGGGGAAAAAATGCCGGCTTCCTCATCCACATGTCACTGGTCGTGACGGACGGAACAGTTGTAAATTAAAAACCGAATTGCTCTAATTTCCAGCTCTCTGTCTTTTCTACCTCCTCTATCTCATCAGACACACGACCAAAACTGAATGACGAACTATGAGGGATTGAAACAATCCTCATGTAAAGATGTGCAGAAAACATAAACAAGAGCAAGGCAAGGATTGAAACAGTCTTGCCAGCAAACAGCCCTTTTAAGGGCTTTTTTGTTATTTATTTAGTTTTTTTTGTGCGGGGTGGGGGTGAGGGAGGTCATTTGGAATTCCCGAAGGATAACCAGATACCTCATAATTACATAAGGCATCCTATCTCCCAGAAGGCTTGATGGATGACTCCCGGTTTTTCAAAACTAAACTGCTGGAGCTTTCTCCACTCCTTTTTTGTAAGCGCTATGGTCATATACCGGGGCCGCTACCAAACCGGCTTTGCTGTTTGGTTTTCTTTTCTCTTCTTCCCTTAAAAATTGCCATCGCACAACATTATATTCTGGCTCGCCACCATGGTGGGACTCAAACCTCTACCATCGCCAAGCTGGAACCGAATAGAGCCCACTCTCTAATAGTCTTAATGGCGTTGAGGGATTGATTATTCACAATCTATCACTCCAACGTAAATTGCCAGAAATTCTAACCGCGTGCATATCACCTCAGGCCGACTTTGAGGCAATAGGAAGCTAGGCTTGTGTGATCCAAGTGGAATAAAATAAGGTGAACCGGGTCGCAAGGGATTTGTAAATCCCACATCGTCCCTGCGCGCCTTCGGTGCGCTAAAACCTTTTATTCATTCATTTTCTTCGTTCAGTTTGAAAGATTTCACTGGGTACATAACTCGCCCAAACTATGAGTCTTGCCATGAACCATTGCGACTTTCCTCTTTATTTGGCTTGAAAAATAAATAAAAATTAAACTTTTTGAAATTGAATTTGAAATTACCCCCCTCCATTTATTCTTCTTTGGCAATTTAATATTTTTTTATATAAAATTCATGTGTTTAATGCCATTTTTTAATTTTTTGGAAATGAATTTTTTCAGAGATTTTCTTTTAGTAGTATGATACCTGCCTTTTTATCACATTTTGATGAACTTTTAGGAAAACGTTAACAAAACTTTCAAAAATAGTGCTTCCACAGTAATACAAAGATGATAGTAAATATTTATACAAAATGTCTGTTGAAAGTATTTTCTAGAAAAGAAATAAATGAGAAAAAATAATAAAACATAAATAAAAGTGTTGATTGATTTCAAATATCCACTTCCATGCACTTCTGGGTCTATCAGCAGTAAGCTGGCGTACAAAACGGTCACACTAGTTTATGTCTTGATGTGTCGTCCGACTTGTCACTCGAAGCTGTCGAAGGAAAGAGAACATTGCGATTACAACGTAATCAGCCCTCGGAAAAACAATCGATTCCAAAAGTAAAAAGTGATTCTCAACGTTCACTTGAAAAACCGATGTCAGACTTAGAAAACAATCATTGGTATCTTGTGGTGAAGTTTCTTAGGACCGAAATAAAGGCTATCGGGTCAGAAATAGAGAGGAAAGATAGATTACGCGAAGAGAATTATTGGAGTGCTGCAGAGGATACTGATAGTAAGTGGGAAACTTTTTTAACAGATAACTTATCATGAAAGAAACACACCTTGGTGACCATGTACAAATACAAGCACAGTGGCTGCAGAAGTACGAACAACTGGGAAAGGAGCGTTGCGCCTACAGGCAGTACTTTGAAGAACACACTAAGTTGAACGAGACTTTAAAAACAACATTAAGAAATGTAACTTCACCGTCAGAAAAAGACCAATCTTATGGGAATGAAATGTTTGAAGTGTACTGCATAGAAAGTACTTCGGATTCATTTTTGGCGTCTACCGAAGCCCGGAAAGTAGTATTTTAAACAGGAGGGAACTGGTAACAAAAATGCACAATGAAAAGTTCTTAGGGTAGGACGATAGAGAGCCTGTGGAAGTAGAATTTGAAAGGTTGTCGTGTTTATTTAAAGCGTTGGAATTTCAATAGAGCAGTCAGAATGTGAAAGTGTCGACTAAAGCAGTGTATTAGTAATATCACCACACATAGCTCCCGAAGATATTCAGAAAAATGTTCCGGACTGTGTTTCAAGAATGTCATTAACATACTAACTCAAGCAACCTTTATGTTACGCGCGCTGAAAAAAGTCTTCACCATTGAATCATCTCATTCGAGAGAAACAATTCCAGCAAAATTTTTCCAGGAGCGCAGCGAGTCATTTAGCAGATCTGTCGGTAATGGCAGAGATCCGACCACTCACTACAGGAGAAAGAAGGTGAAAAAATCAAAACAAAAGAAACGTGCCAAAATATATGAAGGACCCAAAGTGTGTTCTAACAAACAAATTAGCAATAATACTAGTTCTCAAATACTAGACATAGTCCCACATCAACTGGCATATCAGCAGAGGCAATGTTACATGCCGACAACTCCATTTGCTCCCAATCCGATCAATCAATGAATACTTCGCAGCAACATTTCCATCGATATTCAAATGTATCACCAGTTTTATTTGTAAGAGGACTGTATTATACAGAGCAACTGTTTCAACATACGTTTGCCATGTCCAATCTCCATCAACTGAATACAGCACAGCTTGCACGGTGCCTATAATATTTTCAAACCCAGTTATGGATTCATGCTTTGTAACTGGTCACCAGCCTTTGTCTTCCTCGATTCAAATCCCTCTGTTTCGTTGGACTGGAACAACACTACTTCTCATATAACACGTTTACCCAAATTATACAAACAACATTGATAATGGATGGGAGGTAATTCATGCTACCTTAAAGACATACAATGGTGAAGGTAATTCAGACACAAGCCTTTCAAGTCTGACAGCATGCAAACCATTACAGCACATTCACAAAACCTGCAACACATTACATCACTGCCATACTCACACAACTGCACCCACCACAACCTGACAGTGCAGGAAGGTCCTGACCAGCATTAACACATTTTATAACATTCACAAAACATATAACAAGTTTAACACATTACCTAATATACATACATATGTTTTTCGTTGGGAGGTCTTAATCGCTTCCTCGCGGTGACATTTACGCTCACATTACACCATGCAACTTTACCTCAAGCACACACACACAGTCGTTTTAATGGTGATCTCCAAGTGTCTTTTAAAATCCTAAACGTGTTTATGGATACAATTTACTTTTACTCACAAGATCAGTAGATTCAGATCGTTTAAAATGTTTTAAAAAGGTTTAAATGTATTTCATTTTAAAAAGAGTGTATTCGGGGTCAGTTTGACTGTTCAGTGGAAACTCCTCTCATGTCGGTCACAATTTTTCATGAGTGGAGCCATTTTGGGGAAGGTCTTAATTGGTTTCTCGATTGATTCCACTTATCAGAGTTTTTGACATCTGGATATTTGCCATTTATTAAATGGGTGAAGTTTCCTGTAAATATGTTTATTTACGTTCTAATTTTAGGAAACGATTGTTTTCCATCCGTCAAACCTTGTACAATGGTCGTGGACTACCTTTATGAACTTTCAGCTTACTGTCGAATCCACACACATTTCATTGTTGTATATTTTTTTTCCGATAATTGAAAATAAATATTATTTAAACTAAACATTGTACAAATTGTGTATCATTTTTGACACAAATGGTTATTCGTGGCTCAGCTGTATTTCTAATTGTCAACAGATGTAGTAACTGGACAGGTCCGACAGGGAGGTGATTCTGCTTCCTTCGTATGCTTCAGTTGATAAATCTGTCGATAATTACTCACGTTTTTTGTCGAACTTCATTTTGGAGTATGAGCTTTTGCGAATGGCCATTTGTAAATAGCACGAAACAGACAGGGGAGGAACGTTGTGCTGGGGGTCCTCCTTAAATATGTGCATAGGCATCAATTGGGTTAATGCAAGGTTGTAATATATTATCTCCCAAGATATGCGCACTGGCGGACAATCTCCCTTTGCTATCATTCATTGATACGAACTGGTACAGACAACACGTCTGTTATGGAACAGCGTAATGTTCCACGTTGTGTCATTAAACCTCAATGAACCATTTGGATTTATCATTTTACCACATTTTACAACAATACCAAACAGCTCAGGAGAGACTGTAATAAGTTAATCTCACAACCTTTTACTTAACCTTTCTGTAAATACAAAAACATTTCGCCTTTTTTGATGGAGAGAGCATTTTCTGAGGCAATACCATTGATGATACAGTGGTTGAAGAGGGTAAATAATTGTCTTTATAATACTTTATAAATAACCACATTTCTATTGGCTGGATCTTATACACGTGACTGGTACTCAAAATCCATGTACACCGGTTTTCCAATGAATATCAACTTTCTAAATATAGCTTTTGGAAATCCCCTCTCTAGATCTCTTTCAATCGACGTAATCTCTACAACATTGTTTATTTTTAGGTTATTCTACGGATGATAACTATTTTATTGTTAAATAAAAGTATTTCTGGTTGATATAATTGAACTATTAATTTACAAATCTTTTTTCGAGGATGGTGTATATAATAAAACAGTTATGGACGTTCGTGGTGGTAAATACGATGTGATATGAACCTCAAAATCTTATATTGACCTCGGCTAACGCCTCGGTCAATATAAGTTTTTGAGGTTCATATCACATGATATTCACCACCACAAAAGTCCATAATTGTATAACAATGAAAATATCACGTTAAACGGAAATCACCTTTTGTTAAGTGTCGAGTGCAGTTTATTAGCGACAGGAAATTCTATGTACATCAAGTTCGTTGGCAATGAATCTATTTTAAAACGGGATATCAAATCTGGGTCCAAGGTTTATTTGTTTGCTTATTTGTGTTTAACGACATTTTCAACAACCAGAGTCAAAACGTGTCGGGCGGTTTTACTGGTGGGGGAGCCGTAGTATCCGGAGAAATACCAAGCGCCGAGCGACTGTCAAGACTCTCGAACTTTATGACTATGCACAGCATCGGTTGGTGGTAAGTTAACCCTTTATCCAATGCAACGGCCAAAATCGCACTGCACTATTCACAAAAATAAACATTTAATTTTCATTATTTCTTTCACATTTTGTCTTAAAAACATAGATTATGATCCCTCATTGGAACGAGCTCGTTGTGCTCGTTCCATTGAGGGGTCATAAGCTATGTTTTTGATGCAAAAATGAAAAACTGTAGTTATTCACGAATTTTATTTGCAAGTGTCGTCTGCGTTCATGTTAGGTAAAGGGTTTCACATCGGCGTGTGTACTTCTTTTTATCTTTCCATTGAAAATAGCAGCGTCAGACAAGGCGTCTAGGAAAACATGCTATTAATCTTTCCTAATATTGAATGTTAGAAGTTATTATCAAAGAGGAAATAAGGGATGGATGTTCCCCTTTCCCCAGTTCACATGCCACTAATTTATAGTGGAAATGTTTCTGACGAAAGTAGATTACATAATCGTATTTAAACTTTTACCAACACTCTAAATCAGTTGGGTTAAAAATTTAACCCAAATCAACTGGGTTGAGTGAAAATGAACCTAATTGGGTTCATATTCACTCAACTCGGTTGATTGTGGTTGATTTTTAACACAACGCATTTTAGAGTGTAACACGAATCGTAGACGACACTTACAAAGAAAACGACACTTGTAACGAAATTGGAAGAAATATCGCAGTGTGCTGCATGGTTTGTCGACAAACAGATCAGTTTGAAAGCAAGATATAACAACACTACCACTCGACATAAAAAGCGGATTAGGTCTTCAATAGATCGGAAGACTTAGGTTTTAATGACATTAACACTATCAGTTGCGAGAAATTAAAGCTTCTGAAAGAAAAACTGAAAAGAGATCATTTTGAGCTGTTTGTGGCTGATATAAATACTGCTTGTAAACGTCGTGGTAGAAACAAGCTAAGGACCTAATAGTCTCGATTTGCAGTTACTGTATTCAAGGGTAACGGAATCGGGCAGTGAGAAGTAACGACAATCGACTTGCACAATAACATCTACATCGCACATCACTACTCCACAACAGTTAAGAAAATTAGGATGTTTAAAAGAATTTATTTTATTTCGTGGAGTCTGTGTGACGCAACAGTAAAAACATCAGAGACTCAAATTAAACAATTTGAAATCCCCCAAGAATTGTTTCCAGGCAGACAGAAACGTGGTATTCATTCAGCGCACACAGCGAGCATTTCGCTATTTTACAATTAGCTTTTCCAGTTCATTTTTATAATATCCCCAAAATTGTTCATCTCATCAACACGGATGCTTTTGACACAAAATACACAAACTGAATGTAACAAACAATGAAGCGATTCAGGATTTTACTGTTTAGTAAAATCACTGTTAAAACTTACCGCTTGAAAAGTTGAGGTTGGGCGACAGCTTTATGTTGGACAGATTATCTTCTAAACGATTATCTCCGAGCACAATTTCTGTGGCTAGTTGTTTACTGTTAGCTAATAAGAGAAAATACGGAAAATCAAGAATAGGGGGAGAATGTTAAAATATGAAGATCGGACAAAACACAAATTTTGCTTAGGACATTGTATTAACCATTTGAACCCGAGAGATCGCTTTTCAGGTCCAGAATATGATACGTCATAACTTCATTAAGTAGGGTGGCGGCTAAGTGAATGTGTGGGTAGACCAATCAATATTTTCAACGTGCAGCCTTAGGGTTGGACGTTGAAAATATTAATGGGGATACTCCCCAAATAATGAAGATGGACTTTTCCATTTTCTGCCGTTGAATTTCGATGGGAGGTACCACCAGGGTTCAAGGGTTCATTTTGACATATAATCACCATCAAATAGTTCATTACGGAAATTTCGTTCACAACGCGCGTAATAAATGTTTGACGTCAGAGGTCACTGCTGACGTTCTAACTTTGTGGATGAGTTGATTTTGGAAGTAACTTCACACCCGCATTCGACCTTCGGTTTCAGGCTGATATGAAGTTACCTCGTGCTGATATCTGGGCCGATATGAAACTAACCAAGTATTAATCTTTAAATATCGAATACCTTCTAATGCGTATACAGTAAAAACATTGCATATTAGCAGGCAGAATTCGAAATTTTTTAAGTCAGTGGTAAGTGTTTAGAACAAAGTAGGGGACGTTGGCGAACAGAGAGCTTTGTTTTCATCATTCTACGAAACAAAATTGCTCATCTGACCGTAGTTATCTACTCACAAACTGTTATTTCTGGAAAACGTCTAGGATGGTTGGCTTTTTGAAGATCCAGATAAAACTTCTTTGTAGAATGCTGATCATTTCTGTTTATTACTGAATAAATAAATATATATATACAATCAGCTGGGGCAATGTGCTATAAAAGAGAGTACTGAACCCAATAGTAGCATATATGTTCAAAACAAACCCCCATTTGGAGGACCCTAAGGGACTCACGGGGATAACCTTTTTGCGCATGCGCGACGGCCGGCGGCTTTCGTGGATCACGTGACATGTAGTGCGCATCCGCGATGTGCACTTTAGATTGTGCATGTGCAGCGGCCATGTTGGATGATGTCTGCGTGCGTGGGGATCATCTTAGATAGTGTGCACATGCGTGGTGACCATATTGGATAGTGTGCACATGCGTGGCTGCCATGTTGATAGTTTGCGCTTGCGTGGCGATCATGTTGAATGGTGTACGTGGCGACCATCTTGGACGACACATATGCGCGAATGGCTATTTCGGATGTTGTTAGCAACGCAATGCATTATGGTGTATACAGGATCATTTCGTTTTATCGTGACCACTTGGAGTTATTTCCCTATAATTTCAATACTTGTATTTTGATTTCCATTTTAATTTTTAATTTTATTCTTCATTTTCATATTTTTTTTATTTTTCATTTTAATTTATTTTTTTAAAATAACCCTCTCCATCTCTGCCCCGGTTTTCCTCCCGACATTTCTGCTTTAATGTCAATGACCAGTCTTCAAGCTTATAATAAAACGCAATGCGTGACGGGTACAGATCATCTTGTTGTAAACAAATATAGCAACCAAAGTCCCTACAGCCACATTTTTAAATGCCATGCCGAAAGATAGTTCATCACCTCATCCACGGGAGCCCTGAGAAGTAATGCAATGTTTTTTTACTGCGGTAATTTATGTAAATATAACCCAGTGCCTTAAGTGAAATGAATGATTTGCCAAACTAGACTCTATCACAATATGTAGCCCTAGATGGAGAAAGTGACCTTGAAAACCTATAAATAATAAGATAGCGATGCTGTCAGTCAATTTTTTAAACGATTTTGACGAAAGATAGCAAGAAAAATACCGCATGAGTAGTATGTCTCGGGCTTTTGAGTCACTATTGGCAGGACCTTGGGCAGAACCTCGGAAGTGACGTCATGTCACGTGACCCAGTTGCGCCATGTTGTGTTGTCATGGTAACCGGCCATCTTGTGACGCCATGCTCATAGTGATACGTTGTGTTGCGCAACGCGTGTTGTTAGGGTGATA
The DNA here is from genome assembly GCA_031216915.1 of Pictodentalium vernedei. NCBI lineage: Eukaryota > Metazoa > Mollusca > Scaphopoda > Dentaliida > Dentaliidae > Pictodentalium > Pictodentalium vernedei. The sequence goes on from CM062297.1 coordinate 321,562,156, forward strand.
CGTGTTTTCGTCGTCCATTTTGTATACAGGAGGCCGTCATCTTGGTTTCTATGGTAGAGCGTGGTTGCTATAAAATGGGCGACGGAAACACGTATCACCCTGTCGTATGAGGCCACGAGGGCTATGTAAAAGCCCTCAATGAGGCCTCATTTACTATCCCTCATAGCATCATTTTCCTTTGAGGGAATGAGGGCCATGAAAAAATCCCTCAATGAGGCCTCATTTACTATCCCTCTTAGCCTCATCTCGGTATTTAACAGCCATATCCCCAGGCACCCATTTCATCGCCCCTTTTTGGAAAACATATGGCCTTCGGCACCCTTTTTGTCATATGAGGCCATGAGGGCTTTCCCATGGCCCCCATGGCCTCAAATGAAAATGAGGCTAAGAGGGATAGTAAATGAGGCCTCATTGAGGGCTTTCTCATGGCCTCATACGACAAAAAAGGGATTCCATAACCAGAGACGTTTCACAAAAAGGGGTTCAATGGGACGTGGCCATTGGATATAGAGTGATGAGAATCGTATAGGACTTCGTTGTAATAAAGGGATATAACTCTACATAAAGATTGCGGGAAATCAAGCAACCTGATTGGTCAGTTAGCGTCAGAAAAGTGAACTGATTGGGTAATCTAGATAAATGAAACAACAAGAGTACTCGGAATAGTATCAGAACTAACAAGAACAGACCAGAAATAGTTAAATATACTAATAATAAGCAAAGCTGTTCCGGCTGATAGGCTCTTCTACTCTACTGGAGTATACTCCTATTCAATCGAACTCACCCCCTGTGACCATCGGTACTATAGCACTGCTGTTGTAAGCCAATGTATGGCGGTCCTCAAAAGGGTTCTGAAATAGTACAACTTGTCGGGTTGTTTGTGGTAATTCTATGAATTAAACGAGGGTTTGGGGAAAATCCAAGCCAGAAAAACTCACCCCCGTGCCCCTCGGTATCATAGCACTACGTGCACCGATAAAATCGGGAATCCGTAGTAAATAAAGTCGTTTTGATGATTTGGAGGGCTTGTCGGGTTTATTTGGGTAATTCGTGATACTCCGATTCAATCAAACATACCCTTCGAACATACCGCTGTCCTATAAGAAGCCTTTGGGTCACATAGCAGCCACGTGCTACCATAGAAATCAAGATGGCGGCCTCTTCTAGTATATAAAATGGACGACGGAAACACTTAAAACCATAACTGCATGCGCACTCACACCACGTATCACTATTTTATTTTATTTGCAAGTGTCGTCTGCCTTTTGTGTTAGGTAAAGGGTTAACCATCGGCGTGTGTAGTTCTTTTTATCTTTCCATCGATACTAGCTGCGTTCGGCAGTGAGTCTAGGAAAACACGCCATTAATCTTTCCTAATATTGAAGAGGTTGTTATCAAAGAAGAAATATTGGATGGATGTCCTCAGTCCTCATGCAACTAATTTATGGTTGAAATGTTTTTGACATAAGTTGATTACATAACGTATTTAAACTTTTACCTACACTCTAAAATCAGATGGGTTAAAAATCAACCCAAATTAACAAAACTCAATTTAGGGTGTAATACGAATCGTAGATGACACTAACAAAGAAAACGACACTTGCAACGAAATTGGAAATAATGGAAAAAGTCCGGCCGCCAAACGCCATTTTTTCACCAAACCATGTTTTGTTGTATTAAGTTTTTTTTCTCAACGGTTTTTATTAGTTCAGATACCCCTCTTACTAATTTTTCTTACTGTACAGCTGACAGCATTGGGCATTTTTTTAATTGGACCTTAACGTGAGGTACTGCTGAAGGGATCGAAAATTAAAGTGGAAATTACAGATCCGAATGATTATCTCATCTTAACTCACTATATAAGCACAAAACGTGATGTAATTGTGTTTCGATATAGTAACTACATCCGCATTGGGTATATGGTAGAAATTGAACGGATATTACACCGCTATTTATATCTACCAACGCTATTTATATCTAACAACTCTCTTTATATGTGAACGCGTCATATAACTGTTCTTTCTCTTTGATTTCTTAGAGCGAGGACGCATTATTGCAACTGCGCAATTGTGTCTCACTGCACACCTCATGAACTTACAATTTTGTCTCGCCTTTTGTCACTAGCGTTTCTATTTCTTCAACTTCACTCGATATAGCATCAGGTTCGGTCGACCGTTGCTTTGAAACGACATAGACTAACTCCGTCATGCCAGATGCCTGTTTTTTTTCTCAACCTGTTCGGTTGTGCTGAATCGAGAAGCAAAGATCCTCTAATGAACGTGAAAGCAAAGCGAATTGAGAATATACTCAGGTGTAGAAGGATTTAAAACGATGACTTACATATAGCTTTGCAACATGGGTACGATGCAGACCCAGATTTGACTCTGAGTTGCCATAAATACTGTGTTGAGAAGTATTCGCACCCGAAGAATGTGAAGCAAGCAAGCATTGCTCATAGCACATCCCTAGATTCTGATGCTCCGCCCGTAAAACGACCCAAACGTTCACATGACGAATTTACTTTCAGGCGTCATTGCCTATTTTGTAGTGATGCCTGCATAGTTGACCGGGATACGAAGAATCCTTCAAGGTGGAGGCCCGCCTACCTGTTTCGCCAAATAGGCACACATACACCGCATATGTCAATTAGTGATGAAATAATTGGCATTTGTTGTCGAAGGAACGATAAATGGTCCGAAGAAGTAAAGCTTAGAGTGTGTGGTGCTGTTAACGACTTACATGCTGCCGATGCTCGGTACCATGTTGACTGTAGGTCGAAATTTACGAATCCAAAATCGGTAGAATCAGCTGCAAAACAGAAAATTGATCTTTCGTCACCACATAGTCAGGCCATACAATCTGTCATATCTTATATCAAAAATGACACATCTCCCACGTGTTCTGTCGAATTATTTGATCTTTATCTGCAATCTGGTGGGACTTACAATTCCCGTCGACCATTTGTGTCTGATCTAGTCGATAGCTGCGGCGATGAGCGTTTTGGCAGACAAATCCAAAGCTGGCACCTTACTTAGGCACATTAAAGACTCGGATGGAGACAATATTGACAGTTCCATAAAGATTCTCATTAAAGCAATTGGCAAAGAAATCAAAGATATGGATCGTGACAAAGATAACTTTGTTACATTACTCACATATATTTCTCACATTACGAAGTCGTTTAGCTCCACAGTTGGACCACACATTACCTGCTCTGATGATAGGAAACATAGTGACATCAGCGTTGTATGGAAAATACACACCGCTTCAGATTTCGTTGGCAACGCTGTTAAGAGATTCTAAAGAGTTGGTAAAACCATGCATGATTTTGGTGTTACATGCTCATATGACGAGCTATTGAGATTCAAAAAATCTGCGCAGCTCTGGGTGCAAAGAATGCAAATGATACACCGATTTCGGATGCCAACAATGGCCTCATACAAGTGGTTGTTGACAACTTTGATGCTGAAATTGCTTCTCAAAATGTGAAGCTAAGCACCCATTCATTGGCAATCGCGATGGCTCAAAAGGACAATAATGATTCCGTTGAGTCTCAGACGATCCCAAGATTGAAAAAGTCAGATATGACAAAACCAACAGAGTACGAATTTGATGTTGTGCGTTTCAATGAACTCGAACGACCCGACATGCCCGCATCACATGTACGAAACAGTGTTCCCCTTCTTTCAACATTGTGTCGCAGTGCAATGTCATTACGCAGAGCGATAGAACTTGACTTAGCATTTTTGAAAGATATGGTCAGTGACCAGAACTGTCCGGAGTTCAATGGGTATAATGTCCGCATGACGAGAGACTCGGGTCAAGCAACGAACCCAAAAACGAACGCAGCATACCTCCCTCTAATAGACAGGACACCTGCTGATCAAGACACTATCATGACAGCTATGGAAAAGGCAGAGAAACTATCGTCAGATGCAGGGCAGCCGTTCACTATATTTACTGCCGATCAGCAGTTATACAAGATAGCAGTTTTATACAGACAAATTCGCGGCATTTGTTCCTCGATTGGGTGGTATTCATTTGCTCATGAGTTTCATTGGTTCACTTGGAACGCTCATGGCCAATACTGGACTTTCAGATATACTTAAGTTAGTATTCGGTAGGGTTGAAAAGATGTTGACTGGGAAAAAGTTTCCAATGAATATGAGAGCCATGCGTTTGTTATCAGAAGAACTTTTGCGAACAACTTTCGAGAAAAAAAAATGATAGGTAGTAACAAATGGAACATGTATATCGCAGCCCAAGGGGGTGAGCACTAGCGGGCCAATGAATCTGGTTGAGTCTCTGGCCTTGAACAAGCGCCCACCAGCCCGCTTCATACTACGTGAGCATTCTAGATGCGTACGCACAGTCACCTGCAACTACATAATGGCTCACTTTCCTTTACATCAGCAAGTGCAGCTGGGGAGTGCCGACAGCTCTTCAGAAAAAAACATTGAAAAAGACAATGTATACTAATTTCATGATTAGAATAAATTGAGCAACACGCTCAGTCCCTTAGCCAGCGATATACGCGATTGTCTAAAGTGCACAGTCTTGAAATCAGAAGTGGTCTAACCGATAAAAAAATAGATGAATAAAAAGAAGTCAGATAGTAAAAAGATACAAGAAGAGGAAGTACAATAAAGAAGAGAAGAAGAAGACGCCATCCCGAATACATGGTGCGTTGTCTTTAGATAAAGTTGAATAGAAAATAAGGTCTTGAACTTAAGAAACTCTATCAATAACTAGATAGTACAATTATAGTACATAGCCTTAATCGTGCGGACACCGATAGAGGAATTCTTATTGAAGATTGAGCATGTTAAAAAAACAGATGTCATCACTCGTCAGAGGAACCGGCCACTCTGTAAGATGAAGTCTTGCACTATATCCAAAATTAGCCTGTTCTCCTCGTTACTGAAAAATTCTGAACCAAAACGAAGTGTGGTAATTTTTATAGTGAAAGGGAGTAAATTGATAGTTCCATTGCGTGCGTTAGGAAACAATGGACAATGAAGAAGGAAGTGTTCTGGAGTCTCAAGTTCACCACACTGACAAAAAGAACTAGGTGCGAGATGATTATCATAGAAATGGGCATTAAGGCTGCTGCAGTGTAACCGCAGTCTACAGTGGCAAATTTGAGCCGTGCGAGATTTCGCGCCACTGTAAAATGATGGTGGTCGGAGTTTGCCACCATTCAAGAAGGTCCTAAAAATACCCAGTGACGAATTTTCGCGAACAGATAAAGGCAGGTTATTCCACTGATCAGTCACATTAGGATTGAAAGAGAATTGGTATAACTGTGTGCTACAAAATGGAACTCTGTGATTTTGGCGCGTTCGAATATTGAGTGATGGGTTTATTGAGGATATGAGAGGTGGAACTTTATTGGCAATATGAGGAGGTGTTAGGTGGTGATGCATTTTATAAAAACTGCACGAGCTTATGTTTTCGGCGTCTTTCTTGTAGAGTGTCCCAACATGTTTCGGAGTATAATAAAGATTTACTAGCATTAATTGTTGCCCCTGTAACTATTCTTGCTGCACCGATCTGGATTTTTTCCAAGTCAGCTACTTGTCCTGACGAGCAATTATCCCAAACAGTATCACCATATTCCAGTAAAGGTCTGACAAAGGCAAAGTATATCTTTTCTAAAACATGTCTATCAAGCTCGAATTTGTGTTTCCGCAACATGTCTAGTCGAGACCAGGCTTTGGAACAGATATATTCAATGTGATTGGTCCAAGTACATGTATTTAGTACAACTCCTAGGTGCTTATGAGAATTGACTTCACTTATTTGAGCACCACCTAAAAATAAGGGTGGATGGGCAGTTGGGTTCGTTTTGCGCGATATAACCATACTCTCAGTTTTTTGGGGATTAAATTCGACTAACCATGTTTTTGCCCAGTTCCCAATTACAGCTAGATCATGGTTAATTAAATTCGAGGCTTGGTTTGCATTTTCTACAATTAGAAATAACGAAATATCATCTGCAAAAAGGCGTATGCTACTGAGTAAACTTTCGGTTATGTCGTTAATGTAGATAAGAAATAGTGAGGGTTCTAGTATAGAACCTTGAGGGACTTCAGCATTTATAGGGCGCCACGGGGAAGCCTTTGATCCCACAAGTACGCGTTGGGATCTATCTGAGAGGTACGATTTTAAGAACAGCAACAATTCGTCCGAGACACCAATACTCTCCAACTTATGAGCGAGACCAACATGCCATACCTTGTCGATGGCCTTACTGACATCACAAAAAACAACCCTAACTTCTTTTCGTTCATCGAGCGCTTTACAGAATTCATCATATATAACAGTTAGCTGGAGGACCGTAGAATTATCTGGTGTAAAACCTGACTGAAATTGGCTAAGAGCGCTCAGGTCTTCCAGGAATTGCCATAGTCGTTTAAAGATACATTTTTCAAAGACTTTACCTAGGCAACTAATCAGAGATATGGGACGATAGTTACTGACTAAGTTCGCGGGTTGTTTTTTCAAAACTGGTGAAACATTAGCCCTTTTCCACAATGAAGGAAAATACGAATTGTTTAGCAATATATTGAATAAAATCGATAGTGGTTCGCATAGAGAGACTTTGCATTCTTTAGGAAGACGTGGGCTGACAAGATCAGGACCCGATGCTTTTGACACCATCAATGACTGCCGTGCTTCGTACACCTCGCTGCTGTGAAGGGTTATACCATCAATTGTTCGTGTAGGATGGGCTATGAATTCTGGCAAGGAAACGTTTGATTCGTCAACTGTTGAGATTGAACAAAAGTATTCATTAAGCACGTCGGCGTTTTCGACATTCGAGATGCATACATCATTCATGTAATTAATAACAGGAATCTCTACTTGGCGACGGCCACTGTAAAATGTTTCTAACGTTTTCCACCACTGTGAACTTGGGGTTTCGTTACTTTTTAAAATGGACTGAGCTTTGGATAAGGATAAAGTTTTTGCCTTCCTGATAGCTGATACAACTTCATTCCTTTTAGTTTTATACTGTTCCGATGCATTCGGATGGCCAGTCCGTTTGGCTGTGCGATATAGCCTTCTTCTTTGTCTTATTAGTAGTCGTATTTGGTTATGCATCCATTTCGGCTGATTCGACCTCGAAGTTACATATTTGTTTGGTATATGTTCGGATGCAATATCGAGTAAATTGTCGGTGAATTTTGAAACTATTGTATCAAAACATGAGATATCAAAAAGAGCTTTCCAAACTTCGCGAGAGAGCGCGGCATTTAATGCATCATAATTGCCTTGGGAATACAGCCATATCCGTCTCTTAAAAGTGCAGGATCGTGGCACAATAAGCCCAACTTCCAATGCAATTGGACAGTGGTAGCGGATCATGTCAGTTATAATCGGTTCTAAGACCTCCGAAGTTTTTTTATGTTGACTGTGCTGCTGACCGCAAAGAGATCTATCAACGAGGCAGATGATTCAGTGAAGCATGTTGGCTCACCCACAAGCTGTCTAAGATTAAAATAACTGATTATTTCAGAAAAGGTACTTCTTGCGTGGCCCAGCTGGTTATCGTTAAAATCGCCGGTAACTATTATGTCTTCGACTCTAGTGTCCCTTGCTCTTTCAATAGAGGACGATATGGTATCCCGAGTGTTTTGAGGACTGACTGATGGGTGGACGATAGAATACCCCGAACAATAACGACCTATTACGTTTTATGAATACTTCGGCCCACAAACACTCAGTATTCGGCGCCTCAAGGTCTGGTATTCATTTAGTGGATACAGCGAGCATTTCAAGTTCATTTTAATGGTATCCCCAAAATTGTTCATCTCATCAACACACTCATGACACCACATACACAAACTGAATGTAAAAAAAAAATGAAGCAATTCAGGATTTTACCGTTAAGTCAATGCAGTGTCACCACTTACCGCTTGAAAGGTTAATGTTGGGTGATAGCTTTGTGTTGGATAGATTATCTTCTGAATGATTATCTCCGTGCGCAATTTCTGTGGCTAGTTGTTTACTGTTAGCTAATAAGAGAAAATGCGGAAAATCAAGAATAGGGGGAGAATACTAAAATATGAAGATCGGACAAAACACAAATCTGGCTCCGGACATTGTCTTAACCTTTGAACCCGAGAGATCACTTTTCCAGTCCAGGAATATGATACGTCATAATTTCATTAAGTAGGGTGGCGGCTAAGTGAACGTGTGGGTAGACCAATCAATATTTTCAACATGCAGCGGTTCAGATGCGGAGCAATAAGTTTCGTTTTTAAAGCAGCATCTGAAAAAAGAGAAAACATCTTGACGAGTTGAATCTGGGTAGCGTTCCGAATAGGGTCCTGCTAATCACCCGTTTTTGATTCGAATCGAATCTCGAATCGAATCGGGTCTATTATCCGAAATCGAATAGAATCTCGAATCGAATTCTGGGCGTCAGGAAGATGGCCGATAAGGGGAAGGGGGCTGTAAACCAGATTGTTCCGACTGTGACGGCTCAAGTGCCGAATGACAAAATATTCCTGGAAGACATGCCTTGATGATGAAATTGGAATATTACACAGGAAGGGTTACGGACATACCAGCTCCAAGCACATCACAGGACTAGACGCTAGCAACAGCTCATCGTCAAAAATTGTTTGGAAACTTTAATTTTGTTTTCAGCAGTGGTAGAGGGGCCATTTCAGAAAAAAACGTCAAATTTAGAATTTCATATGCTCAAAAAATTAACACACAACTTAGCCATCAGTAACAATTCCCCTGGCAAGAACAGCACACACGGGTATCAAATTAGTAGCCAACAGCGATCGATCACCATAATCTGCATGAAATATAACATCCCAAAAAACAGAGTCATGAAATTACACGTCTGCACCGTTACGGTTTTGGTAAATGAATTGGAGTAAAGTATGTTAGGCGTGTATGGTTAGGTGGCCTAAAACTTTTAAATAGGGTTGGATAAGTGAATAACAGGACACATTAGTGACGTAGTGGCATAGAGCGTCATGCTTCTGTTGAGTAGAGACATGTCCGGTGTAAAAGGAATGGAAGTCCGTAGGAACGTTAGTCCCTCTGGACTATTATTCCGCGGAATTATAGTCCTAGGTCTAACATTTCTAGGAATAGTAGTCCGTCGGACTACTATTCCTAGAAATGTTAGACCTAGGACTATAATTCCGCGGAATAATAGTCCAGAGGGACTAATTTTCCTACGGACTTCCATTCCTGTTACACCGGCACAAAAGTTGGGAAACACCACATGGACAATATACAACATCTCACGAAAATGGAAGCATATCATAGTAGTTCATCACTCTTATTACAGAAAGCGTGAAGTTATCAAAAGGGGTTCGTTTTGTCGTGAAACTGTTCAAATACACTGGTGTAACGGTATAGACATTGCTTTAACGGGGCAGACAGGCCCACCAAAACATAGATTATGACTACTTTTCGCCAGAACGAGCCTGCTGAGCCTTTTCCGACGAAATGTAACAAGCAATGTTTTGGGGGACACAAATCGAAAAATCTTAGGTTATTTAAGGGTTTATATTGCAAGTGACCTCTAATAAGGGACTACGTAAAACAAAACAAACTTTGCTGATTGATTTGCTAATATTCATTGTAAGTTTACAAGGCCGAAGGCAGCCATTCGACACAGGGGTTGGGTGGGGAGCAATAGCAATGCCAGTGCACACATCTCACATTTCAACGATCATGTCATTGTTATATAAGATATGTACATACACAGTTTTGTTGTCCATTGGTCATCAATACCATTAGTCAGTTAAGCAGTCATTGAAACGTAAAGGAAATAGTTGAAAGTTATCACGATTTCATTGTCTCTCAGGGATTGGGAGGCAATTATTTTCGGTATGAGTGGGGAAGTTACCAATGCCCTGCCCCCCCCCCCCCCCCTCACCCAAGATGCAGCAGATACCTGTCCCATAAAGTGTGTGTGGAGCGGGGGTGGTGGTATTATCACTTAAGGCTCACTGAATTGAAGGTAAGTCCTTGCATCATCTCTGCACATACGGTGATCTTAAGTGGTAAATACAGCTATTTGGTGGTCTTGTTTTCAGAGAGCATGGAAAAACACTCAAACATGACTTTCAATGTGTTACAAGACATTGGGCCTCGGTCGTGTGTCTTGTATCACATTGAGATACTTTATTGGAGTGTTATGGAACTAAATGTGCATATTCAATCATTGAACGCTCTTAAACCTTGATCCGCACTCATTTAGTCTGACGGACTTCTCGCAACTACTGTATGCTGGAGTTCGAGGGCTGTTTTTTTTTAGTTTACGGGCCATGGTGAGGGGGACCTCAGGCTCAACACATGGTACTCTTAAGGAGATATTTGGCACTCACCCCATGATCTGCGCTTATCATTTCGAACTGTGAAGAAAAAAGTGAATCAGGAAACTTTGTTGCTTGGTTGGAAATCTGAATCATTCTGTTTCTTTGCAAAATATTTAATCAAGAAAAACACCACATTTCAAATTGAAATGCAAAAGTAAGAAAACAATTTGAAAATTACGAACAATTAAAGTTCAATCCATAGTAACACCTGGGTAATTTGGACTATATCAGCAGTCAAAGTAAGTATCCCAGTCAGTTTTTCTCAAAGATCAGAATCTTTTATGAGCTTTCGGAGCACCGGGCCTTCCAACAACATCATCAAAAGCATATGTGAAAATATCATCTCGCCTGGTCCAACAAAATTTATTAATTCCACACCTTTGCATGACTTTGACCTTTAAACCCTCACCTACGACACCCAATACCTGGCCAAGGAAAGGCACTGAATCATAGTCAACTACTAACCATTCGTCACGTTGCCAGGAACACCCATTAACGTCTTTGATTTTTTGTGTGGACAGTGCGGTAGCTACATCTCCATTTTTGGAGAGATCAGTATTGGATCCCGGACTAGTCAATTTCCCCTTGGGAAAGTCATCAGTGCTAGTATGCGGAAACAGCGAAACGTAGAGAATAGCACCCGCAAGGTTGGGGAAATGAGCAAACACAAGTGAGAGCTCTTGAGTAAACTTGACCAATGACCGTTGAATACAGTTGATGGACTTTCATAGTTTGTGGCACTGGCGGTATTATTGTTGGGATTTCCGGTTGAACATGGCCGATGTGTTCTCTGAAATGGTGCAAATGAAAACACTTCTGGCTTTTCACCAAGTGACTTTGAGTAGTAGAAGACACCTGTTTGCAAGGAGGCTTGGGAATTGGAAGAGCCAAAGTGAGCTGACTGCACTTGCTTACCATATTTGCACTGATAGTTCTCACTGAAATCTATTTGCAAACGAGCATTGTCGGGGATTGAATGGCAACATATCAATTATGTGTTTTTCAGATATAAAATGATTACGCATATTCAATATATGCTTGCATAACTTGTTTTTAATATCTTTGTTGAAAGTATCAAGAAGATTGCCAAGTGTGTCGGAGACCTTAACCTTTTTTGTTAGTTTCACAGTATATTCAACTTTCTGGCTTTTTTTTATTTTCTCCCGCGGAACTTCAACCTTTTGCCATTGATAGTACCATATGGGCATATTATTAACCCTTCAAATTGCCTTATAGGATATCGACTTGCCTTCGCACTGTGCACACTCTCTGTACATGCACTCTTTGGCACCCGAGCAGCATACCCGTTTAGTGAGGTCATCAAAATCAACCTTCTCCAGAAACGCAAGTTGAACAATTTTGTCTAATTTCAAGTGAAAGTTCTGGTGAACAATGCAAAGGTATGTCGACCTATCAGACGAGCCTGGCTTCAGAACCCAGACTGGACGTAATGAACAAAATTTAGTATAGCCTATCTGAATTTTCTCCTTGTATTTGATGCAGAAGCGTCTAAATAAATCTTTCATTGTGTAATTTAGGAATCTTTTTTGTTTCTTTTCTCATTTGAATGTTATCGTTTCTTTTCTGCCTGCAGTTGGGCGAGAGTTTTCGTCGCGAAGAAAGAACTCCTTTATCAAAGAATTACTTCCTTTTCTATAGGCGTATTTGGCTTTAGTCGTCTGGAGTTGTCTGCTGTTGAATGTCAACCCAAAGCATTTATTTGCGGTGGACACTAGACGGTACTTTCTGAGAAATGAACCGAGTATAGTTTGCTGCAAGAGTGACTTTTTTCACGGAAACCGACTTTAGTTCCGCAACGAGTGCATGATGGAACAGCAATGTTCGTTTCACATTGGAAGGACTATCTCTGCATGCACCATGCTCACTTTCTCATCTGGGAGATTCACAATTTGGTGAAAGTGTGTTTTGGCACCTTGTGAAACGTTTTTTTTATACTTTTCTTTCAACCTTACTTCATTTTTCAACTTGATTCTCAATTTAAAAGTTTCCCTATATGCTAATGGTCGGATTTGGCGAACCTTTTTGCGACCAAGGTTTTTTCTTTTTGTTTCTCCAGAATGGTCATTCTGGTGGTTATCTCCAGTGGGGTTTGGTGCTGATGCTACACGTACATGTGCGTTGGCATTTAACAAGTCTTGTTCCAATGGAGAATGAGGTGGAGTTAACACAGAGTTAGCGTTTTTGCGCCGTTTTCTTCGTTCACGTTGCTGATCTCTCCATCTTGCGCAGCGAGCAGATATTTCTTTACTTGTAAGATCTTTGTTCTTTTTGCGACGTGGCTTTTTTTTGCCACCTTTCACGCTCTTTAACCCTTTGTTGCTCTCGCCGGAGTGGGTCGTTTTTTATTTGTTCCCGCTGCTGAAAGTCCGGGCATCTTGCAAGCACCTGAAGAGAAAGAAAACGAATACCACTTAGCCCTTTGAAAAGTGGTTTTAATTTATTTTTAATGTATATGTGTAAATCCGCAAATACATTACCACAACTCTACCGCATGCCCTGTGCGAGTATGGTGATATATCGAGTTAAGAATTGGCCTAAAGTGGAGAGGGGGTGGGGGGTTAGGACAGGTTATCATGCAAAAATAATTTTGCCCTACTGAATTAAATAATATGTAAGAAACGCCGGAGGGTTATGAGAAGGAGGGGATGCCCCCCCCCCCCCCCCCCCCCACACACACACACACATAGCAAGTGGTCTTGGGGCCTCCTAGCATTGTTTTCTCAATTTAGGCGTTGCGCCTACCTGTACGCCACACCAAGATATTTCAAGAAGGGCAATCGACCTCATTGTTATCAGAACACCCCTAACTGCATCGGAATCTATACATTACACTTTATGGACACATTTATTTGTGGAGCCTGTTCTTCCGTGTCGACTCAATGTTATGTGTAGTTTCGATCAGATTTCACTGGAAAACGCAATGTTAAAAAATATTTGGCAAGGCAATTGCGGGAAAATGATAAGTCTCAGGATAAGATTCTTGTCCTCCAAAATGCCACTATGGCCTGCGGACAAAATACTGTTCTCAGTTTGGAAGGGGGGGGGGGGTAGTGAAACATCCCATACTCCCTCAAGTGACGCCTCCAATTGGGAGGGTGGCAGCATAACGCCTACTCATCGTATAAAATCTTCACTATTTCGCATCACTTTGAAAATTGTCTGCACCGTTACGTAATGGCGCAGACGGTAACGGTGCAGACATTTCTTGATATTTTAGTAACAAACAATATGCTATTTGAGAATATGGTTAACTCATTCTCAATTCTTTGAGCTTTTATTCTGACCAATTATAATGCAACAATAATTAGTTTGTATTACTCTCACTATCCAAGATAATTCGGTAACGGCGCAGACACTAATTAAGCATACTAACCTTATTTTGAATATTTTAAAGTTAAAAAACTTTCTTGTCCTTGAAAACAGACGCTGTGTCTCTTTCACCTTTGATGAATGGGAGAGTACTCTTCAAAACAAAAAAGACTGGAAGATGAATTGAGTTACTTCCCTTGCGTTGCCATTCAAGGTTTGTGTCAGTAATGGAGCAGACATCAAAACTCGGGGACACTTTATAATGTCACCCCACGAACAAAACAAACCGCGTGTCGTATCTCTATTGATTTTCTCCTGTTGGGGTTATATATGTGCAATAAATATATGATACAATATTGATGGAAGATGACATTTTTGGTGAAAAAGAGGCGTTTAATTTGCTGATATGAGGTGGAGGGACAGTAACGGAGCAGACAAATTAAGTGGTTCGGCGGGGGGAGGGGGGGGGTTGACTTGCCTGCATTGGTTGGCCTTTAGTTTCATTTCCACGCTTCATTAGGTTCTTACGTCTGTAGATAAACCAACAAGTGTCACCCAGGTTTATTGAAGTTATGCATAATGGCCAGGGACTAAAAAGTGGACTTTTTTCTGAAATGGCCCAGAGACTGGTGAGGCTAGAACTAGTACGCGAAATAGCAACCGCAGCATGGTCAGACACTATTTGTGTCAATATAAAAGAAATCACTCCGATTTTTCAAGATTATTTACGTACAAATTGCATCGAAACTTTTCGTTTTGCGAGACGACGGCAATAACTAATACCACGCCATATTACCGTGAAAAGAGTCGAAAGGAAACGAATCGGGCAACTGATTTCAAATCGAATCGAATATCAACTCAAGATTCGAAATCGAATCGAATCGAATCTCGAAGCTTCGCATGGCCCTTGTTTCGATTCTTCATAAGGTGCCCGCTAATATGAGACACATGTGTCTGTCAGCTGCTTTAGTTGGGTACGCCTATCTCAGACAGTACGAAAGAAAAGAATAGCATCTTCTACATACGATGAGCAGTGTGAGTTCCAGTTATGCAGGATTATTCGCGAATCGATTCAATTCAGAATGTTTCTATCGATTTAGCTTGTGGACGAAACGTTGTGCTGCGTAAAAGTAAATGCGAAAACTCCCAGTTTGTTAGCCCTTTACCTAACGTAACGGTCAAAATCGGGCAGCGCTATTCTCAAAAATCGCAAATTAATTTTCATTATTTTTTTTATTTTTTGTCTCAAAAACATAGGTTATGACCCCTCAATGGAACGAGCTCGTCGAGCTCGTTCCAATGAGCGGTCATAACCTATGTTTTTGAGACAAAAAAATTTTAAAAATGAACTATTCAAGAATTTTTTTTTTCAAGTGTCGTCTGTTTTTCATGTTAGGTAAAGGGTTAAAATGGTTGTGCATTTTATAAGTTTGTCAACCTTGTTTTTTCTTTCATTTGCTCTTTGTCAATCGTTTTATTAATTCTACAGTGCGGCCGCCGTGGACTGGTCACTTTCCACGGGTGGGCAATATTTTCGCGACGCAATAATATTAGATTCCAAACACCAATTATGGGAATAATCAATAAAAAAAATTAATTACTGAAGTACCCGGAACAACCCGGTGCTTCGTTAATTGAAGTTTTGATGATGATGGTTTTTATCACCTGGTACACGCATGCGTGGACATCACTGCCCACGCGTAGATTTCGGCCAGTCCACGACGACTGTACTGTACAACCAAAAGTTATAAACTTTCTCCCGTCTGTCAAAGAATCGAATTGGAGTCATTCGTTAAAATCCTTTCCAGATGCGACGGGTTCTGGGCAATACGGGGTTTGTTTGTTAATATTAACAGCTCACCAAACTCGACCAGAAACAGCCAAAACATTTATTTCAAAACGAAAAGTTTTCAGTTTTGCCACACACGAACATCACGTAGCACCCTTCATCGGAACGTGCTAATTTTGGGGGCAAAAGTGTAAGCAATAATGATATTTAACCCTCTACCTAACATCCGCCCGTGTAGAGTACGGCCGCCATGGACTAGTCACTTTTCACGGGTGGGCAATATTTCCAAGGACGTAATAATATTGGATTCCAAACATGAATTATAGGAATAATCCTCCAAAATTTAATTAATACTGCCCACTGCTTCATTAATTACAATTTTGTTAATGATGATTTGTCCTAATTACCTGGTAAACGCATGTGTTGACATCACTGCCCGCGTGTGGATTACGACCAGTCCAGAATTGTAATATACACAGTGTGCAGTTGAAAAACAACATTTCAACAAAACCATATCAGGTGACCCTTCATTGAGACGAGCTCGTCGATATGGTTTTGTTGACGTTTTGTGATAATCGTGGGAGAAAATAATTAAGAATATACGGTTTTGAAATTGCAAAGCGAATTTACAGAAGTTATTCAACGAAGCACGGCCAGCGCCGTTTTGGCAGCCAAGACTGATGTGTATTGTGATTATATTTCCAAAATGTCGAAAAGGAAATGTTAAAAATGAGGATGAAAAGTGAAGGTAAATACAAGCGTACCATTGGCATCGCTGGCATGGTTGGGGGTACTATAAAACCCCTTCTTTCATATTTTATTCAAGAAAATCAAAAGCATAAAATTACATAAAACCAAATATAAGATAATACGGAATATAAAATAATAAAATTGTAATTTCAAAATGGAGGTTTATCATTTCAAATGATTATAAAATGGTGTGTAAAGTTCTATGGCCGTGCAATTGATATATTTGGCCAGTGGAATAACAAAGAGAGAGCTTTTAACTCTTTGAATCCTGGTGGTATCTTCCATGCTAGTTCAATGGCAGCAGCTGGATGGAAGAGTCTATATTCATTATTTGGGAGGAGACCAATTTATATTTTCAACGTGCGTTGAAAATATTGACTGGTCTACCCAACACGTTCCCTTAGCAGCCATCCACTTGATGAAGTAATGATGTATCATGTTCCTTGCTGGAAAAGTGGCTTCTCGATTTTAACCCTTTACCCAACGCAGACGATTTCAAAATTTATTATTTTAAATATCATTTTTTAAATTTTTTTTAAAAATTTTCAACAAAACCATATCATATGACCCCTCTTTGGAACGAATGCAACGAGCCCGTTCCACAGAGAGATCACATGATGTGGTTTTGTTGAAATATTTCGAAAAATAATATTTTTTCAGCTGCTGAATTTGCATATTACGCGGGGGATGCGGGCGATTCGTTGGGTAAAGGATTAAAGGGTTAATGAGAGATGACCAAAATAACCTGAACTTTGAAGTGACGTGAGAGCGTCAAAATAAAGATAAACCAAAAAAACAAAGAAACCCAACTATCTCTCATTTTTTTAGCACACTAAAATTGCAAAAAATTCCAACACATTTTAATTTTTGACCCTCTTGCCCTTCTATGGTGTCACCTCCGAGTTTGATCACAACTGGTGGGAATTTCCTAGGATGGCACCACATTTTTAATATGTTTTTTTCTGGAGATTATATTCCTCAAATTTTGAATGCCTAATTCTGAAAATGAGGGTGAAAACAAAAGATTTAGAAAAAACGTAAAATTGGCTTCGCTGAAAAAAATAAAATTGCACAATTAAAACAGTGAGTGGAGTTTAATAGCTGCGTTGTTTATAAATACAGAGCTACGTGAAGTTACGTTTTCAATGCAATTATACACATCCAAAATTAAGAGTTTGCTGGAGGTTCGTTTTTTTTCTCCATTCATCGTCATTGTTCTCGCTTTTACGTCATTTCAAATATTTCACCATTTTTCATAAAAACCCTAAAAAACAAACTCTTGTGATTCCATTTTGAGGTATTTATACTGGATGCAGTTATGAAACTTCCTATACATATTTATTGTTATTTGCCGTTGTGCATCTTTATTTTTTCATTTCAAATTGAGACACCCGATGCCAGCGAAGCCAATTTCACGTTTTTTTTAATTCCTTTTTTCATCCCTATTTTGACCCGTAGCCTTATGAAATCTTGGGAATATAATCTCTACAAAAAAAATGTCCTGGGAAATTCCCAAACGTTATGGTCGAACTCTGGGGTGACGTCATAGCGGGTCATAGGATCAAAAATTAAAATGTGCCTGATGTTTTGTAAATTTTAGTATGGTGTATAACAGTAGGTAATAAAGGCCGATTCGGTATCACTTGTACACGATTTCGTACATGTACACGAACATGTACGAAAACCTCCATAGGGTTTAGTGTTAAAATCGTGTACCTGTACACGATTTGGGGTTTTTTTGGTGATACAGAATCGGCTTTGCCGATTCTACATCACTGGTTTTTATCTACACATCGCTCAAATGTATGAAATTTTAAGGAAAAAAAGGTGTATCGTCTGATACAGAATCGGCAAATGGGTTTCCCCCATAGGATTCAGTGTTAAAATCGCGAGCAAAAAACGTGTTGCCGTTTCTGTATCATCATCGAAAAATGGTTTGCCGATTCTGTATCATCCGTGTCCGTACACGATTTTAACACTGAATCCCTATGGAGGCATACACAGAAATCCATTTGCGGATTATACATCAGAAATCGACTCGTGTACGACACGTGGAAAGAGGTGATATCGAACCGGCAAACCCACTGCCACGATGAGAGTAAAAACTGACACTCATGTTTTTGTTCTGGCGTGAATGAAGGTTTTTGTTCAAAAGAGTCGACTATAAATATGAGTGTTAGTTTTTGTTTCTGGCGTGAATGAAAGGTTTTTCGTTCAAAAGAGTCGATTATAAAATATGATCTGTAAAAATAGACATTCATGTTTTGTTTCAATGCAACGGAAAAAAAAATTGAGTTTAGAAAAATTAGAAAAAATCAGAGGTAAAAAATCGTTTGTTCGCGCTTTGTCACTGTTAATTTTGTGAAGTAAATTTTAATAAAATACTTTATGGAATGTTTGATTAAATTGACACTCATGTTTTTTGTTGTGGTGTGAATGAAGGTTTTCGTTCAAAAGAGTCGACTATAAATATGAGTGTCAGTTTTTTTTTTTTTGTTTCTGGCCTGAATGAAAGGTTTTCGTTCAAAAGATGTGGCGTGAATGAAAGGCTTTCGTTCAAAAGAGTCGACTATAAAATATGATCTGTAAAAATAGACATTCATGTTTTGTTTCAATGTAACGAAAAAAAATTGAGTTTAGAAAAAATTAGAAAAAAAATCAGAGGTAAAAATCTTTTGTTCACGTTTTGTCACTGTTAATTTTGTGAAGTAAATCTTGATAAACACTTTATGGAATGTTTGATGAAATTGACACTCATGTTTTTGTTGTGGTGTGAATGAAGGTTTTCGTTTTTAATGGATCGTTTTAATAATGGATAATAAAACGCATTTTTCCACTCAATTAGGCTTGAGTGGTAAATTTTTAATATATTCATGATAATGTTCGGAGATGTGAATGAAATCCTTTTAACGTTAAATTAGAAAACCGGTTTCTTTTATGTGCTAAAAATTTTTTAACTGTTTTCAAAGTTCTCTCTTAATTCGACATTGAGTGAATGGTTTTGATATATGAATGGAAATTCCTTTTAACAAACGTAAATTACTCTCAAAATGCGTTAAATCAGAAACCGGTTTGTCATGTGCTTAAACTTTTTCAAACTTTTCAAGTTTTCCCAATTCAATCAATACTGAGTTGAGATATGAATTTTTTAGTTGTTAGATTAAAGACAGAAGATTTTTATTAACTTAAAACATAAAAAAATAATTATACATTTAATTTTGAAAATAATAAAATAACTCACATTAGCATACTCAAAGGAACATTAACAATTAAAAAACGAAAAATGTTTTTACAGATGGATTCTAGACGCCGAGATGAAATTTTAGGCGAATATGAACGTGCTAAGAAGGGCATTCAATCGGCTAACAGAAGCAGACGTCTCGGAGAGATGGATCTCAGACGTGAGACCACAAAAATATTTAAACCCGTGAAGGAGGTTCAAGAGCGAAGCAAGAAGGAGATAGTTGAAGAATTGAGACCTATAAAAGAGAGTTCTTTGAGAATGGGTTCGTTGCCCGGTAGTTTTGGAAATCGATATTCCTTTCAATCTACACCGGATTACGTTCCCACGGGAATTCAAACAGACGTGAGCGACGATGCAACTTCAATTATCACCACTTATAGCGTCGCGTCGTCCGAGGATGGTGGTAAGAGAGATCTGTTGTATGGATTTTATAAGGATTCGGATGGTAGAACTTTTGTTGGCGACACAGAAGTGGAAATAGATGATGATGAATTAACCGTCGGCTGGAATAGGTACGAATTAACTTCCAGACTGTGCAAATTGCTTCTTTACGACAAGCCTAGTGATTACACGGAACAGGATTTCGACAATTACGGCGACATTCTGGTTCAGACCCACGCCATGCTGAGAAATAACGATGCCAGAGAGACGAGACCCAAAGCCAACAGAGGTTACAAGTGGACGAAAATAGTGAAACCCATATGGGATATGAATAAGAAGTTCGTCGAATCGGTGACTGGTAAAGGGGTGAAAACTACTTTTCTTCCGAGCGATTCTGATGCTTTGTCTCAGAGATCGAGATTGTTGATGGCGAGTAGACGTGCTGGTAACACAGGGTTAGATAATGAAATAGTTACTATTATATCTGACGAATTGTTAAGACAGAAGGTTTTGAATAAAAACCATTATAAAAGGCTGATGAACGAATTGAAGGATTGATGTATATATAATAAGTAGAGAGAAACAAACAAACAAACAAAAATATATAAAATAAAAACAGTAAATTTTTACACTAGAATAATAAAAGTATTTAAACAACAAGACGATTTACCAGTGAAAAAACAAAATATATTATAAAAATAAAAATATGTTGGTGATAAAGAACAGGGGATACGTCAGAACTTATGTTCAAGGCGGTTCTGGCATCGTTGATTCTATAATGCGAGCGTTCACGAGCGATGCGGGTAGAAAACTGGCATCGACCGCGTGTGAGGTCGGTAAGAAGATGGCTTTGGATGCTGGTAAGAAAGCGGCTTCCGAAGCCAGTGGTAGGATAGCTTCTGTGGCTGGCAAGAGGGCAGCCGACGCGTTGATCGACAAGTTGATCAGTCCACCGGCGACGCGAGCTGCGTTAGAGTGAACGCCTAAAAGTTGGAAAGATTTTAAGGATGCTGTGGTACCCATACAAGGTTTAGTCAAAATGACGAGTGGATCCGGATTGAAGAGAACGGTGTAATATAAATAAATAATAATATTAAAACAACTGAGTTTGAAAAAACATAAAAAATTGTGTTTGAAAAGAATCTAAAATAACAAACAAAAAAAATAAACAAAAATGAACATTAAAGATATGTCTTGGAACGACGCCGCGACCAAGAGGTCAAATAACGAGTTCTTTCCCAAAAGCATAAGAGGCTTGATAGTGGAAAATCGAATTGTGGAAAGACCAATCTGTTGATGAATCTGTTATCCCGACCCGACTGGTTGGATTACGACAGATTGTTCGTGTTTGGCAACCCGAATACAGATTGCTTCGAGAGTGCATGGATCGTAGATTGCCCAAGGACGTCATAGCCAGAATCTTTGACAGTAGGGAGGAATTTGACAAAAGTGAAGCTCCTCTTTCGACCATTTTGGACGGTGCGGCGATGGAACTGATGAAGATAAATGCATCTTCGAACGTCGAGTGTCGATTTTAAGAGAACGCTAGCGACGTTCCGGATCCTAGAGAATTGAAATTGGAAGATAAGAATCTCATGATTTTCGACGATCTGCTTTTGGAGAGACAGAACTGATGCGAATCGTATTACGTTAGGGGTCGACACAGCAACGTGGACTGTTTCTACCTGTCGCAGAATTATTTTCGATTGCCCAGACAGACGATAAGGGAGAACGCTAATTTTCTATGTCTCTTTCGTCAAGATCTCAAGAATCTCAATCACATCTACGGCGATCACGTCGCAAACGACATGAGCGTGGCGGAATTCAGGAGATTCTGCAAGAGGGTTTGGGATGGAGGACTTTACAATTTCGTCATGATTGATTTGACTAGCGAATTTAATCACAGAAAATATCAGTGTGGATTCAACAAGTTTTATGTTTCTGATGATAATAAGATAGAGCGTGAAAATGAAAAAAAAAATTAGAAAATAATAAATCTTCGAATAATTAGTTTTGAAAAAATAAAAAAATAAAATTAAAATATAATGTTCGAACAAGGAGAATTGTTAGAATGGATAGCCGAGAATACGGCTGCAAAACAATCCATTCAAATCGTGGTGAGTGGCGATTCGACTCGATTCGCTACGAAATTCGAACCTTCCATCGAATTGAATAGAGAGAAAAGATACGAGATGGCTTTGGTGAATCTGGAGACTTATTATTCCTTTCCCAATGTCACCGAAAAGAAAAACTCGTTCAAGTATTCTGACGGAGTGGATTGGTTGGAGATTCGAATTCCCAAAGGAAGTTATGACATAGACGATTTGAACAATTACATTCAGACGCGAATGAAGACGGATGGAAAGGGAAGCAACAAGATCAGACTACCTCCTAATACCTTACAGACGATGTTGGATTTGGAAGATAATTTTCGAGTGGATTTCAACACAGACGATTCTACAGGCAAGATGCTGGGAGTCGATCGAAAGATGTATCGACACCACGCGGCATCTGAAAATACGGTCGACATTCTCGCAGTCAATAGCATTCTGGTGAACGTGGATGTGATTGCTGGAAGTTACGTGAATGGTAGCGCTCAACCGACGATCTATTCCTTCTTTCCGAACGTGTCGCCAGGTTATAAGATCGTGGAGTGACCTCGAATTTTAGTTTATCTACCAGTGATTTTAGACACGTTGTATAGTCTCAAAACCACGTTGACGGATCAAAATGGTGAACTGTTAGATCTTCGCGGAGAGAGGGTGACAATACGATTTCACATAAGAGAAATATAAAAGCAAAAAAAAAAAAAATATTGTGTATATATATTATAAATAGCAAAAATAAAATAAACGCAATATTAATTTTACAAAAATTATTTAATATAAATAATTATCATTAAAACAAGAAAACAATTGAAGAAAATATATTTTAAAAAAAGAATTATGACAGAATACGTGAAAAAAAACGTGAACATATCCACAGGACAGAGGAAGAAACTTGAGAGAGCGTTAAGAACTCGAGGTGAGGCGGTGAAATTCAAATTCACTCAAAAAGATCTGACGAGAGGCTGTCAGGATTTGATCGCCTGGACCAAAAGTCAAATCAAAAGGATGGAGAAAGCGATTTGTGATGGAAGAGGGTTGACAGTGAGATTGAGTCCCGCTCAGTTGAGATACAATTTGAGAATGAAAGGTGGTTTCATACCGCTATTGGCAGGAATCACCGCAAAAGCATTACCCTTTGCCGCAAAGGCACTACCCTTTCTTGGAAAGACTCTCGGCATGGGAGCTCTCACGGGACTCGCGAGTTCGGCAGTTGAGAAATTAATGGGTGGCAGCGGACTGTTTTTGAAGAAGGGAGGAGCCATGTGTTGCGTCCACGTAGATGACAACAGTAAAGGATTGTAACTACAACCCCTTAGAGGTGACAACTCTTTGAGTGGAAACAGTCTCTATCTGAAGAGTGGACAGAACATTGAGCGACTCGGCAAGGGTTTGTTGTTTGGTGAGAATTCGCCATTTAAGAATATACCGATTTTGAATATGTTATTATAATATAAAAAATTATATAATTATATAAAATATAAATCATAGAAAGTATAAAATAATATATAAAATGGATAAAAAGGTGGAGAAACAATTAGACGATAATGATGAATATCGCGAGATAGAGTGCGAAAAAGATGTGGAAAAACCATTAGACACTAATGATGGATATCTTAGGAAAGGAATAATAAAAGAGTTAAATAAAGATCGGGATGTGCGGTTGAAATTTAAAAGAATGAGACGTTTTCCACTGTCACCACTATCTTCTGAAGAGAATGGTAATGATGCAAGTGTTACCGAGAGATGCACACCATTCGTTCATAATTATGATTCGGATAAAATGTGTTGTTATAAAAACGTAGCATATCACAAAAAAAAAGAAAAGAAGAATCGACGCTGAAATTTAAGAAAAAAGGAAACGTTATTATATTATATGGGTAATAGTGAAGAAGGAAAACAAAAAAAAAAAAAGTAATGAGATCTAAAGATGATCTCATTACTTTTTTTTTTCCTTCTTCTTCACTAAAAAATCAATCTCTCTATTGTTTATATTTCCAAGTCCGTTATTAGCATGTTGACACTCATTTCTTCTCCTTTTTCGAAAATGTGTTGAGTTTATCTTTACTTTTTTGAGTTTTTTTACATCGGTGAACGCTCTCTCACCACCCGATTTGTCCACGAGTTCGAGTGAGATTTTTGGATATATGTAACTTCCATAGAACAACGTCAAATCGTCCTTGTCGAATTCTTTATCTTTAGCGATGATGATTTTCTGCAGATCGCTTTGGTACTCGTAAAACAAATCGAGCATGGCTTCATCCAATTTCAAAGACATCTTATATTTGTCGTATTTATACTCTAAGTCCTTCATCTCAACCTCGTTCAATTCGATGGGATCGTGTTGTTTTAATCTATAGATTTTAACTGAATTTCTTACACATTTCGACTCGTTTCAATTTCAATTCGCATCTTTTAGGTGTTGCTGTCATGATCGATTATTTAGTTTTTTTGTTTTATGAAATCTTGCAATAATGTATATTTTGAATTTTGTATTTTAATAATTTGTTTAAAAAGTTTTGTTTTTTTTTTACTCTTTATATATATATAAAAAAAAGGTTTTAATTTTAATTTTCTTTAGTGTGAAAATTTTTTTTGTAAAAGTTTTTTTTTCTTTATATATATAAATAAAAAGTTAAATTTAACATCCTTTTTTTTCTCGTATTAATTCAATTTTTTTCACGTTAAAGAACATAAAATTGTTTATTTTTTTTTGAAGGAATTAAAACATATATAAACAATTTTAAAACTTTTTAACAAATTATCATTAAATACAAAATTCGAAAAAAAATATTCTTACAAACCCAATTTTGAGGTAAAAACAATGATCAAGTCCGAACATCCGAATTATAGTTTAGAACGTGCAAGACTTCAAACGTTTAAAAATTGGCCTTCGCATCTTGCTCAAAAACTTGAAGATTTAGGTGCTGAGGGTTTCATTTATGTAGGTAAAAGTGATAGAGTTAAATGTTTTTGTTGCAACATACATTTAATGAATTGGGAACCTAATGACAAACCTTTGGTAGAACACATAAATAATACCAAAGGTCGTTGCGATTAATTGAAGAAGATCCAGACATTAGGATTGATTAAAATTGAAAACGAAGAATGGGAAAGAAATAAAAACGAGAGTTTATTAAGGGGTATTTTACAATCTGGATACATGAACGAACAATTGTATAATACATTGAATTATGCAAACAAGACGTTATCTCAATTCTTGACTTTCGAAGATTTGATTTGATTCATGAAAGAAGCAGACGAGTTATCATCATCTGTTGAGAAGGAGTCCGGTGATATGAACACGTGTCTGCTTTGCGAAAACAAATCCACAAATGTTTTGTTTCTACCGTGTGCACATTTGTGTTATTGTAAGGAATGTTATTCTAAAGATGAGAAAATGTGTTCGTTTTGCGAACAAGAAATAAAAGCGATCATAAATTGTTTTGAATAAAAAACATTAAAGAAAAAATTGAAATTAAAAAAAAAAAATCTTTTTCACATTAAAGAAAAAAATTGAAATTAAAAAAAAAAAATCTTTTTTTATATATATAAAGAGTAAAAACAAAACTTTTTAACAAATTATTTAAATACAAAATTCGAAAAAAATATTCTTACAAATGGAGCAAACAGATAAAAAAATGGAAAATTTAAATGAGAAAACCGTACCTCAGTTAAACAAGATTTGTAAACTATTAAAAATTCCACATTTCCGAAATCATAGAACTAAATCAAAAAAAATTGAAGTCATACAGAAATATTTGTGAAACGATGGAAAGGCAAACAAAATGTCGATAGCAACGACGTCAAAAAATGCATCGGTTGTGAAAAATGAGAAGAAGAAGAAAAAGATAGTAAAAGGAATCGAAATGCCGATGTCGAAAAAAAACAAAAACGTTTTGATTGTGAAAAATGAGAAGAAGAAGAAAAAGATAGTAAAAAGAATCGAAATGCCGATGTCGAAAAAAACCAAAAACATTTTGATTGTGAAAAATGAGAAGACGACTAAACGAAAAGCCATTGAAGAACTTCAAGTTTCAAAAGAAAAGAAAAGAAAAACTAAAACGAAAACGAGTGATGCACTTCAGATTCTAGACAAACGAGATATAGCGAGCGAAATTCGACAAGCAATGAATGAAGGGAAAGGAGAAGAATATCTAGCACGACTCGCCACAGAACTATTCCAATCGAAGCCCATAGAACAGGAGAGTGTGATCAAAGGCATTTTTAAAACTTTTGACGTGGTTCCCTCATTGAAGAAAATCGATCCGAAATTGTTCATGGAATGGGTGAAGAAAAAAGTATTGGATTTGTTTCACAAACACATGAACGTGGGACTAAAAATTAAGTTGATACTCCATTGCGTGATGAATAAAATTGACGTGAAGTCCGGCGAGAGCATCGTGAAAAATGCATATTTCAGATCTAACGTCGAACCCGTATTTCGAGTTTCAGATTTATCGGACGTTTTCAAAAAGATGAAAGACAAGATGTTGATGTCTCTCACGAATTATCAACATGACGGTAGTAATTGGACGTTCGATGAGGTGTTGAAACTCGAAATTCATATAACTGAAAACGATTCGTTGAAAGGGTCTTCATACGTGAAATTACTGTACTTCTTAGCTAAAAAACAATCCGTGATCAACGTGAGAAATAAAGATGATCAGTGTTTTAAATGGGCAGTCACCTCTGCTTTATACCCTGTCAAAATGAATTCCGATAGAGTTTCTTGTTACAAGGAGACACATCGAATGTTTCTAGGCTCAAAATCTCACCGTAGCGGTGAACGTCTTGGGATACGACGATGAAAAACGAACGATCTATCCTCTCAGACAGACTTTGTATCTCGAAAGAGAAAAGACGATTATTTTATTATTGATTTCGAATGGTGACAATCATCATTATTGTTGGGTTAAACATCCGAGCCGATTATTGTCGAGACAAAATAATAAACATGAACATAAGATATGTTTATGTTGCAACTGCATGAACATGTTTAAGAGTGAAAAATCCTTAGCGAAACATCAGGAATATTGCAACGAAAATCAAGGTGTCGCCGTCAAAATGCCCAAACCCAACACCATCGTGAAGTTTGAAAATCACAATAGAAGGTTAAAAGTACTATTCGTCGTGTACGCCGATTTCGAATGTTTCACCACAAAAATGAGTTCCTGTCAACCCAACGCTCTTCAAAGTTATGTCAAAAGATATCAAAAACACATACCTTCGGGCTATTGCATTTACGTGAAATGTGCTTTCGACTCGCAACATGACATGGGTCCCTTCATCTACACAAAACAGTGCGAAGACGACGACGTGGCTCAAAGGTTCGTGGAAGAGTTAGAATCAAAAATTCAAATGTTATACAACAAATTCAAAACTATGGCAAAAATGATCATCACGCGAGAGCAGCAGGATGAAAATAACAGAGCCACCGAATGTCACATGTGCAGGCAATCGTTCGACGAGAATTTGGAGGAAAATAAGAAGGTCAGGGACCACGATCATTACACAGGTGTGTATCGCGGTCCGGCTCACAGCAAGTGTAATTTAAAATATCGAGACGTCGATATTTCACAATCTCTCGGGTTACGACAGTCATCTGTTCATGAAAAATCTCGGCACCTCTCACGAAGAATTAAATTGCATCGCCAACAGCGAAGAAAGATACATTTCCTTCATGAAATGGAAGCTCATGGAGAAGAAAACAGTAATCGACAGAGATACGTTGGAAGAAAAAATGAAATCCATTCGTAGAAGCATATGTTTCATCGACAGTTTTAAATTCATGTTGACCGCTCTGGAAAAATTAGTTGATAACATGAGCAAGGATAAATTTAAAATCACGAGCGAACATTCAGAGAATGAGTAGACGTCATGTTGAGGAAAGGAGTCTATCCTTACGATTACATGAACGATCTAAAGAGATTCGAAGACACCGCAATACCTTCGAGAGAAGATTTTTATTCAAAATTATACAAATCCGACATTTCCAACGAGAATTACGAACACGCCAAAAACGTGTGGAAATCATTTGATATGAAAACCATGAGAGATTATCACAATCTCTATCTGAAGACCGACGTTCTGCTCTTGGCAGACGTGTTCGAAAATTTTCGAGACGTCTGTCGTCGAAATTACGATCTGGATCCCGCTTGGTATTTCACCGCGCCCGGTCTGGCGTGGGATGCTCTGTTGAAGACCACCGAAGTCCAATTGGAATTATTATCCGACGTGAACATGTTGCTCATGTTCAAAAGGGCTGTGGGAGGTGGTGTCTCGATGATCTCCCACAGATATTCTGAAGCTAACAATCCCTACATGAAAGAAGGTTTCGATTCGAAACGATCGAATAAATACATACAGTATTGGGACGCTAATAATCTGTACGGTTGGGCTATGAGTCATCCTTTACCGATTGGAAATTTCGAATGGGTGACGGAACCGGAAGAGATGCAAAAAATGGAGAGACTATCCTTGCATTTTAGAAGTCGATTTGAACTATCCGGAAGAATTACATGGTCCACACAACGATTATCCGCTGGCTCCCGAACGAATGGAACCAAACGAAGGAGACGAGGAAAAACTCATTCCCAATTTATTTAACAAACGTGACTACATCGTCTACAGTGAGAATTTGAAACAATACGTAGATTACGGGATGAAATTAGTCGACATACATCGCATCATTCGATTCGACGAAGAGCCTTGGATGAAAAAATACATCGATCTCAACACGAATCTCAGAATTCGAGCCAAGAACGATTTCGAAAAAGATTTCTTCAAACCCATGAACAACTGCGTGTACGGTAAATCGATGGAAAACATCAGGAATAGAACCGACGTTCAACTCGTCACGTCTGAGAAAAGAGCTAAAACATTAGTGGTGAAACCCAATTACAAACACCGAACCATATTCGACGAAAATCTAGTGCCCGTTCACATGCAAAAGACGCACCTAAAGTTCGACAAACCGTATTATCTCGGACCGATCATCTTAGATATCAGCAAGCAATTGATGTACGAGTTTCACTACGATTACGTCAAACGAAAATTTGGTGATAAAGCCAAACTACTGTTCACCGACATGGACAGTTTAGTTTACAAGATAGAGATGAAAGACGTCTACCGAGATATATCTCCAGACGTGGCCGTGTGGTTCGACACGAGCAATTATCCCGTCGATCACCCGTCCAACATTCAATCGAACGATAACAAGAAGGTGTTGGGTAAATTTAAGGACGAGATTGGCGTTAAACAAATCGTCGAATTCGTAGGCTTGAGACCTAAACTGTATGCTTATCGTCTAGAAGATGAAGAGATCAAGAAGTGCAAAGGGGTTAAAGCGTGCATGGTGAAGAAAAACATCTCTTTCCAAGAGTATAAAGATTGTCTGTTAGGAGGTGGTCCAGTGTATAAGACTATGAAATCGATTCGAAGCGAAAATCATGACTTGTATACCGAAATAGTCAACAAGATTTCGCTGACGGCCAACGACGATAAGAGATTCATGTTAGACGATAAAATATACACTTTGGCACTTGGACATTGGACTTTGGATCTAATTAGAGACGATATGAATGTGGATGATAAGATTCCAGATATGATTGTGGATGATAAGATTCCAGATATAATTGTGGATGATAGGATTCCAGATATGAGTAAGGATGATAGGATTCCAGAAAATCAAGAGGAATTAGATGGATTTGAAATTATAGAAATCGATAGAGACATCAAGAGAGTTAGTTTAAAAAGAAAAAAAAAAATTTTTAAAAAATAACGTCATTTTAGTGAATTATAAAATAAATAAATAAATAAAAAAAAAAATTATAGACGCATTTATGAATAAGAAAATAGAGATATCTGTAGAAGGTGTCGTCTTACCTAACGAACCCCTATCCAACATTGATCTGTCGAATGCGGCGAAGGATTTGAAAATCAAAGATTTTCTAGGTGTGTTTTCCAGAGATGCCCTGCCGAAGAGAAGACCTCGACAATCGGAATGGGGAATTTTAAATCTAGACGATTTATCAGGTGAAGGCACTCACTGGGTGGCGTGGTTCAAGAACGGGAAGAAGAATTATTATTTCGACAGCTACGGAATCTCGCCGCTGAAAGAAATAAAGAACTATTTCAACAAATCGATGGTCCCTTACAACACGGAATGGGTGCAATCACCAGATCAAGTGTTTTGCGGTCACCTCTGTCTCTATGTTCTCAAGAGATGGTCTGAAGGAGATCGGTTTCAAGACATTCTCAATGATTTACATTAGAGAGAGATTTTTTTTTATAGTATATATAAAGATAAAAAAATTATTTTAAAAAATTTTTAATCGAATAAAAACGAAAAATAAAAATAAAATAATTCATTTTTTAATAAACTGCGTTTTGAAATATATTTTTTAAAAAAAACAAAAAATCTCAAAACAACATGCCAGTCGATAAATTTGGTAGAAGTGACGACGAAAAAGTCAACCTAAGAAAGAAGAGGAAGATGTTCGAAGTCGACGATGGTTACGATGTTGCCAACTTGGACTAGCGTTATGTTCAGAGATACCAACCTCGAGAGGAACCTTTGAACATGAACGATAAGAAGCTCTACAATCTTCCTGATCTGATAGATCTCGCAGATGCTGCGACTAAAAAATACGTCAACAGGGGGAACACCGATTTCGAACGAATCATGCTAGATAATTACGTGGATAAAATCATGACCGACGATCTCGATCTGAAATCCAAATGTTTGGTGAACGTCGCAAATCCCATAGATCCCACGGATGTCGCAACCAAGAAATACGCGGACGACTCTCATGTGAGATTCAGCAAACACCTGAGAAATAGATACGTTCAGAAAACGATGCACTCGGAATTGAATGCCAATTCTAACAAGATAACGAACGTGCCACTCCCACGAATCCCAAGGACGTGGCGACCAAACACTACAAAGATCTGGAACAGAGAAAGTCTGACAGACGAGAAATGAAATCGGATCTGAATGCGGGATTCAACAAGATATTGAATCTGTCAAAGGTCGACAACACGGATGCAGACTCAACTGCGGTCAACAAGGGCTACGTAGATTCTGCCGTGATACGATCACAAGAATACTTAGAATCTCAAGTGGACGATCTCTACCTGAACAAACAATCTGGCCGAACCTTGGAGTGTGTTATCGACATGAACAGTGAGAATTTATTCGGACTCAGTCACGATCCCGAATTCGATTCCAGCGCAGTCAGCAGAAAGTACATGGATGACAACTCGGTCTGGAGAAAGGGTGACATCATGGAAGGTAAACTAGACATGGGTGGACACGCGCTCACGAATCTACCGGATCCAGTGAACATGACGGATGCCTGCACCCTGATTTCGGTAGTGGAGAAAGTCAAATATGCTAGACAATTGATCACCGTGTGGGCCGAGGAGGCCGGCACCTTAGATGAGGGAAAAGCTGAGTGGTCTTTCGGAAATGGAGGTAGCGGATCAAAACATGGTCAGGTGGAATATCCCATGCCGCTGGGAGGTGAAATCCTTCGAATGAGTCTGGCTTCCTCGGATTTGAATAACAGAGCGGTCGTCAATCTCATGGTGAATGGAGTAGAGAGCGATAAGAGATACAGCGTCGAAAAGACTGAGAATCAACACGCGAATGTTTGAACGTTCGGCATGCCTCTCAAAGTGAACGCCAGAGACAGGATTAATTTCGTTATAAAAACCAATAATCCTGAAGCTGCCACTTCCGTGGTGAGTCTACTGATCGAACTAGTTCCTTTGAACAAACAGTGAATGCGTGGAAAATAATTATTTAAAAAAAATAATGTGTGATTATTAACAACAAAAAAAAAATGAAATGAGATTTAGAAAGATGTTCAATCTCTCTAGATCACATTACTTTATTATTTTTTTTTTTTTTGGTTTTGTTTTAATACGTTATTTCTCATAATCATCTCGTGAAATTGGATCACCTATCTCGAAACATGCTTCGACATCTATTTTAGCATTTCGAAGAGCTTTTATAAATTCTCGAAAAGCAGTCGGTCCTCTATATGTCAACGTGTCTAAAAGTTTTCTGGTCTTATCTTCTATCAAGATTTTACTTTCGATTTCACATCTCATATAATCAGTCAATATCAAAGGTTCTGTTTCAACTAAAGTGTCTAGAATTATTGCTAATGAATCTTGCGAAATATTTTTAATCAAAACACGTCTGTTTCTTCTTAAGTATTCTCTTTCTTTATCATTCATTTTTATAATAATTTTTTTAATTTTTATTTATATATTTATTTTTTTTCACACACGTCTCTCATCGAATGATCGACATCTTATTTCCATCTGATTCGAATTGTAATTTTCTGTCCGACAGGAACAGGGCAAAGGCTTTGGTTTTTCTCGGCATGTTCCTATCGAATTGCATCTTGATCTGAATGTCTAAGATGCTACTCTTGAGTCGTTCACTCTGTTTACTAACGTCGAATACGAACAAGGGATACATCGACTTGTATTCGCCGGGAGATATGTTAGGATTGCTCACCAATTCGTCTAGACCGTGATACTTCTTTCTAAAATCAGCAGCATCGCCGTACAGTCTGCAGAAATCGTTCTTGTCGAACGATGAGTTGTAATTGATTGCTGGATATCTCGTGGCGTTCAGAAACACTTGCATGTTTCTCAAATGGCAGTGATCGAACAGCGACGCATTCTTTTCCTGAGACCTGTCCCTATCGGTCTGAAACGCAACCACGATGAAATGCGGTCTCTCGGAAGCGGATTTCACCATCAATCTCCAAGCGAAGTGATTCGTGGAGAGAGGAATGCTAGCCGTTTCGCACTGTCTCATTCTAAATGCTTTTTTATCTAAAAATAGTTTTTAATTATTTTTTTATTATTATTTTTCTCTCCTATATATATATATGCATGTAAACAAGAAAATGTTAAAGAGAGTAAATAAAAGAAATTTGTTTTCTTATCAAAACTTTGTCTTCTGTAATTGTTGTTCATAAAACTTTCCGATGATCTCTTCTCCATCCAAAGCTTCGATTTCGTAAGTCACCGGATCAGTGTGAAATATTTTGATTATCACGAAGATTTCCGAGGTCCATCGAGGAGTATAACCCTTTTCGAAGTGCTTCTTATAAGCGTAGATTCTCACTCGATCACCGACCGCAAATTTCGGCGTTCTAGACTTCTTCCTAATCTTAGATCTTTCAGGATATAGATTCGCTTAGACCCGTTTTTCATTTCGAGGATCACTAGCTTCCACAGGAGTCATCTTGATCGATCTGTGTCGCGTGTTGTTATAATCTTTGACCAGACCGTTCAGAGCGTATATGTATTTCTTGGTCGAATTCGCCATGAAGTATCTGTGCATATTTTCCTTCATCGTTCGATTCCAACGTTCCACCACGCTGGCTTTCTCTTCATAGACGATCGAGTAGAGGCTGACCAATCGATGAACGTGCTTGTTGTAGAATTCCTTTCCCTTATCCACCCACAATTTACTCGGTTTTCGAGATTTCGAGTCGAACACGCTCTTCAGAGCCGCGGCGACGCAAGGTCCCGATTTATTCTTCAAAGCTCTGATCCAACCGTATTTGGAAAACACGTCGATGACCGTCAATAGATATTTGACACCCTCGTTCCACCTCGAAAACGATCTCATGTCGACCAAGTCGGCAGACCAAATATCATCCAAACCTTTTACGAACACCCTTCTCTTTCGAAATTTATGCACGATGGGTTTGTGTAACTCCTCGGCCAATTCGCTCATCAATAATCGTTTCTTCTTCTTTTCAGATGCTCTTTTTTTGAACGCCCCATCCGAATCGACGTTTCGCACCGATCAGATTGCCGACCAGCGAACGTTCTATCTTCTCTCTCCTGATCGGATTCGATATGCCTCTCAATTTCCCCAACATGTTTTTATCGCAGACGTCGTTGCGAGTCTTGGTGTCGGGATGTCCGGCGTAGCACAGATCGTGATCATACGCGGCCGCGTCCACCCTATTCACAGGTTTGCTCCAAGATTTAGGAGTCAGATCGGCGTTGAGTCTCTTGTTCAATTTCGTTCCGGGTCCCGTGAAACTGTGACCAGGCAGATGCATTTCGAAAAGTAGATTATTGATCATTTTATTCACGATGCCTTTACCTTTGCTCGCGTTCTTTTTTTTGACGAATCGAGTCTTGATAGAACCACATACGTCGCAAATTCTGCGAAGCATCTGTCTATCGTTTTTAGTTCGTACTTCTCGAGAATTACTCATCTCGGTAACTCTCTTACACTTTACGCAATACATTTTTAAGAGTTATTTAAATTAATTTCGTTTTTATTTTATATATAAATTTAATAATTAATTAATTCTGTTCTTATTTTTTATATTTTTTTTTTCAATCGCTGCTCTTGAGTTCTATCATCTTACTGAATTCCTCCCTGGCCTCTTTCCTCCCCTTTTCCACGAGAGAATCCTTCATCTCTTCTTTGATGATCTGACGAGTCTTGATTCTCACGGCTTCTTTCATGGCATCGCATTTCGTTTTCTCGCTCAATATCGCGAAGTATTCTCCGTCCGATATCCTACCGTCTTTCAACGCCATCGAGATCATTACGGATATCGTGTCGATCTTGGAGTCGGCCAAGATGCGAATCGTGTCGTGTTTCCTCGCCTTCAGATATAATTTCCTACTCAAAAAGTTTCCGAGCGTGCTAAACAATCCGGCGGCGAGAGCCACTCCTTCTACGGTCAACACGATCGGAATGCCGACCGCGGTCGACAACAATCCGATGCCGGCCGCGTGTAAACCCATGGAAATCGTGATGAGTGTCGTGTCGATCGCGTTGACGAATTTCACAAAACGCGAATACTTCTTCTTGAGAGAACGGTGAGAATCTCTCTCTCGAGTTAGATACGCTTGGATTCTACTGATTTGATCGATGCGATACCTCTCTCCTCTTTCTTTTTCTTCTCGCGACGGTGCCGTCGGCAAAACGCCGTTCGGCTTCTCATCCTCGTCGTCATCTAACGTCGGATACAATTTATTTCTGGTTCTCATTTTTGTGTTTTTTTTCTTTCTTTCTAATATTGGATAAAAAATTTATGTGTGTATTTATTTTTATTTTCTATTCTCCCTTATTTTATATCAACGAGAAAACTTAGACGTATGCTTCATTGAACAATAATTTCATGACGCATCCCTTGTCTTCTAAAATCAGACTTTTACGCGCCAATTTCAGTTCTTCCGAAACTGTGGGCTTGCTTCGATCCTTACAGAAGAGTAATCTCTTCCAAAACGCGATCACTTCATCGATTTGAACGCGTTCAAATGCCGGTTCGAAATACTTGACGACCATATCTTCCCTTTCCATCGACAGACACGAATGATTCTCGTGATCGAAGTCTAGGTGATCCCGACATCCGAAGCATCGTTCTAACAAGAGGCGACCTAGTTGTTTGTTCATGCAGAATGCGTAGGCTCTCATCAGCATTTTTAAAAGAAATCTTGCTCTAATAATCTGGGAAGCGCTCATGATTTACGTATTTTTTTTTTATTACCTATTCGATTTGATATATTTATTTTTAAATAACTATTTATTTATATTTTTTTCTCTCCTATATATATCAATCACTTTTTTATTTCCTCGGGAAACGTGGCAATGGGTTTGCCAGTTCGGTATCACCTCTTTCCACGTGTCGTACACGAGTCGATTTCTGATGTAGAATCCACAAATGGATTTCCGTGTACGCCTCCATAGGAATTCAGTGTTAAAATCGTGCACGGACACGGATGATACAGAATCGGCAAACCACTTTTCGATGATGATACAGAAACGGCAACACGTTTTTTGCTCGCGATTTTAACACTGAATCCTATGGGGAAAACCCATTTGCCGATTCTGTATCAGACGATACACCTTTTTTCCTTAAAATTTCATACATTTGAGCGATGTGTATATAAGATCCAGTGATGCAGAATCGGCAAAGCCGATTCTGTATCACCAAAAAAAACGACAAATCGTGTACAGGTACACGATTTTAACACTAAACCCTATGGAGGTTTTCGTACATGTACGTGTACATGTACGAAATCGTGTACAAGTGATACCGAATCGGCCTTTATTACCTACTTATAACAGTAAGAGATGTGGAGATCGGCCTCGATTGGACGGATCTCATGCTGGATCAGTGTTCACGTTGGCTTAATGTTTTAATGTGCTAAAGCTGAATATTTTCTGTGCCAATGAGAATTTGTTGTGCCAAATGAGATTTTTTTGTGTCTTGGATATTTTATGTGGGAGAACTATAAAAACCTTTTTTTCATATTTTATTCAAGAAAGATCAAAAGCATAAAATTACACAAAACCAAATATAACATAAAACGGAACATAAAATAATAAAATATCATTTGGATAATTCTTCGAGTCGGAAAATTACTCTTATTCAATCGCTTATTCTGCGAACAAACCTCTGCCCTATAAGAAGGTTTAGGGTCGCACAGCAACTACGTGTTGCCATAGAAACCAAGATGGTGGCCTCCAGCATACAAAGTGGCCGATGGAGACACGTATCTCTCTAACAACACGCACAGTGCATGCGCACTAGGATGTCGTCCAAAGATAGCCGCTCACTCGGACTACCATGACAACCAAACATGACGTCACTAGGTTACGTGACTATGATGTCACACGAGATCCAGTACAGTGTTCACGTTGGCACGTGCCAAATGCACATTTTTTAAAATCTGGCACATAAATGTGAGTGTTTGGCACATAAATTCAAAATCACGAACCTGGTATATTCTTGATTTTCGTCCAACCTTTGACCTTATGGCAGCCATTTCCGACTTTCCAAAACCGGGTATATAATATTACATTTTCTCCAAGAAAAGCGAGCAAATGATAAGCTAAATATATTAATATGAATGCCCACATCATTAATTACAAAATGGCCGATGGAAACACGTATCACCCTAACACCACGCGCTGCGCATGTGCACTAGGACCACGTATTACTATGGGGATGACGTCACAAGATGGCCGCTTACGCGGGCTATCATGACAACTAAACATGACATCACTAGGTCACGTGACTATGACGTCACATGAGATCCATCATAAGATCCATCCAATAGGGGCCGATCTTCACATCTCCTACTACTTAGAGCTTAAAATATTAGGAGAAAGGTGTGGGTTTTTTGTTTTGCTTTTCGGTTTAATGTCATTTTGACGTTTCTACGTCACTTTGCAGTTTAGCATATTTTCCACATTCTTAATTAAATGTCCAACTTTGGTGAGTCCAATTGCGCCTTGTTTATACGAGATACAGTTATGAAACTTCCCACACATATTTATGGTTATTTGTAGTTGTGCACCTGTTTTCAGTTCGAATTGAGAACCCC
The DNA here is from genome assembly GCA_031216915.1 of Pictodentalium vernedei. Classification (NCBI taxonomy): domain Eukaryota; kingdom Metazoa; phylum Mollusca; class Scaphopoda; order Dentaliida; family Dentaliidae; genus Pictodentalium; species Pictodentalium vernedei. Next base: position 321,599,503 of record CM062297.1, read on the forward strand.
ATGCCACAGTTGCCAATTTAACGGTTTTTTATATACCTTTTATTTTCAACCTCATTTTAAACTTGGACTTTTGAAATTTTGGGAATATAATCTAAAAAAACACACATCTAAAAATGTGGTGCCGTCCTCGGAAAATCCCAACCGTTATTGTTGAACTCTGGGGTGACGTCATAGAGGGTCATAGTGTCAAAAAAAAATGCGTCTGATTCTTTTTACGTCGCTTCAAATTTTTATCATTCTTTACATGTTACTTAAAAACGCTAAGTTTTTGAAAGTTGAAAACTGTTTTAGGAGGTCAAAATGTCATGATCATGTTCGGCCCATTTGCTACAAATAACACTGAAAGTTTTGAGAAGCTACTCCAACACGTTTGGTCACAGTTTACTGTGAACGGACGACTCTGGTATTGCGGTGTAAGATACGCTCGGCTTTCCCAGGACAGAGAGCGACGTGGGCACGTTATTTCACCAGCTTTGTACGTTAAATGCAGCATACACATTCTGCTCGTTGTTGGGGCCACTTGGTGATGGTCCGGTTTCGTTGGATAACTTCTGGAAATTGCTTGCGATTTCAAAGTAATCTAGTTCTTTTCGGGACCCATGAGGCATATAAAGTCACGGGGCATCGTGAAGAAGGTGTGGGGCGTAAAAATGATTTTTTCCGGCTATGGTGGCTTAAGTCCCGACTGATAAGGTATTCCAACTACATCATGAAGCAATGGTCGATGATGTTGTTGAAATATAAATCAGTCGGGTAATAGTTCAAAAACTCAAGAACTTTTGCACTGATTTCGTTAAGCATATCCAGAAGTTCCATATTCGACGTTTCGAATGGAATTCAACTCAATTAGGAGCTTCGAACTGAAATGTGTTTCAAATATCTAATATTTGCAGGGCCCTCTTTGTGACCCCTCATCAGAACCGTCTCGAGAAGGTCTTTCAGTATTTTGTTAGCCGAACACGAAAACATAATATAAATGCTTGGGTGTCTTTGTTTATAACACTGGAGGGATTTCTGCGTTGTGTTACATAAGGTTTGAGGGGGCGCGATGGTTCTGTTGGTAGAGATGCAGGCTGCAAGTCGAGAGGTCCTCTGTTCGAACCCCACCTGCGGCAGCGGCGTTGTGTCCTTGGGTAAGATACTTCACCCCATTGCCCACGTGGGGGCACGATGGTCTTGTGTACTACGGCGTGCTGCACGTCGATGGTGCACCTGTCTTCAACCAATGCTACCTCAGCTTGTGTGGAGTTAGTATATTGAGGAGCTGGTAGCTGCTCGGCGTTGATTGGTGGTTCTCTCCGGGTACTCCGGCTCCCTTCACCCGTAAAACTGCAGTGGTCATGATTAGCCATTGTGCAGAAATATGTGACCTTACACACCAATAAATAAATAAATAATAAATAACATAAGGTTTGAATACCTTATGTTTGACACACGCATATTTCAAAGATACTTTATGTTTTACGAATCACCGTGAGATAAAACTTTTCATGGTCCAGTTATGGACTTTTATAACGCGATATTTACCCGATATTACTTTATTTCCTAGGACTGCCTGTTATCAAACTCGGCAAATATGACTTCAAAATCGACTGATTTGACGCCGATCCCGGCTGATATGAATTGACCTGGAGTTCTCTCCCGTGACGCGTTACAAGGCTCAACCAATTTGTTAATATTTGAAATGTTTGACGTTATTCATTGAACACGATCAGCAAAATTGTCCTAACCATGCAAAATGGAGAAGTTTGAAGCTGAGTTTTTGTGTGTGATGGGTTGATCATGGCAATAAATAAGAATTAGGTGTAGGAAGAGAAGAAAACAGAGAATTCAACGCAAATTAAGATTCAAACTCGTAAGCGGAGATTCGAAGTGGGGGAGAGGTAGTTCAGCTATCCGAACGTCGCGGCTACCCTAGTCGGAAAGTCGAGACGTTCGGTTAGCTGAACTAGAAGAGGAAACTTCGGACTCCGCGAAAAGAATTAGGAACAATAACACTGTAAGAAAACTGGTACAGATCTGTGAATATTTCGTACTTTTTTGTTACGATTTCATAAATAAAGAGGCTATTACGAGGTTATTTACATATCGACCGAGATACCAGCCCTCTGCAACTTCACACCAGCTGTCGACCTTCGGTATCAGGCTGATATTAAGTTACTCGTGCTGATATCTCGGTCTATATCAAACTAACTAAAAAATAATCTCTAAATATCGAGTCCCTTCTCTAATGCGTAAACAGCAAACATATAGCATATTAGCAGGCAGAGTTTGAAAATTTTTCAGTCAGTGGTATGTGATTAGAACTGGGTTGTGGACATTGGTGAACAGTGCGCTTTGTTTTCATCATAATCAGAAACAATATTACTCATCTGACCGTAATTATCTACTCACAAACTGTTATTTCTGGAAAACGTCTACGAAGGTTTTCTTCTTGTGATAGAAGATCCAGAAAAAACTTCTTTGTAGAATTCTGATAATTTCTGTTTATTACTGAATAAATAAATATATAAATACAATCAGCTGAAACAAAGTGCAATAAAGGAGAGAGTGTATTGCACCCAATAGTAGTATATATGTTAAGAACAACCCCCATTTTGGAGGACCCCAGTGGACCCACCGAGGTACTCCTTCGTCGCATGCACGGCCGCTTTCTTGGATCACGTGACATGTAGTGAGCATGCGCGGTGTTCACCTTAGATATTGCACTATGCGTAGCGGCCATCTTGTATTTTGTGCGCATGCGTGGCGGCCATGTTGGATGAGGTGTGCATACTTGGCGGTCATGTTGGATGGTGTGCACAAACGTGGCGACCATATTGGATAGCGTGCGCATGCGTGGCGGCCATGTGGATAGCTTGCGCTTGCGTGGCGGTCATGTTCGATGGTGTGCGTGTCGACCATCTTGCACGACACACACATGCGAATTGCTGTTTCGGATGTTGTTAGCAAAACTATGCATGATGGTATATGCAGGATCCTTCGTTTTATCATGACCACTTGGGGTTATTTCCCTATAAGTTCAATATTTGAATTTGAATTTCCATTTTAATTTGAATTTTTATTCAGCATTTTAATTTTTTCATTTTAATTTTGTTTTTAAATATCCCTCTCCACACCTACCCCCGTTTTTCTCCCGACATTTCTGATTTAATGTCAATGACTAGTCTCCAAGCTTATTATAATGCGCAATGCGTGACGGGTACAGATCAACTTGTTGTAAATAAATATGGCAACCAAATTCCCAACAGCCACATCTTTAAATCCACGCCGCAAGATAGTTTATCACCTCATCCACGGGAGCCCTCAGAAGTAGAGCAATGTTCGTTTACTGTGGTAATTTATGTAAATACAGCCCAGTGTCTCAGGTGAAATGAATGATTTGCCAAACTAGACTCTGTGACAATATGTAGCCCTTGATTAAGAAAATGACCTTAAACACCTGAGTGGCACGAATAACATAGACTGCAGCATCACAGATAGTTCTCAGAGAGTGAAGATAATGAAAACACTGCCATAGACGATTTAATTCGATGGTCGTATGGAGATAACGACAGCGCATTTCGAGATTTCGTGGCTTCGTTTATATACTACTCAATGTTTGCTAAGCACCAAATATTTGGCACATCATTGTGAAATTTGCTGGAGACATATTTGCGATACTTTTGGTGGATATTATTGAGGAATGTATTGAGATGGTCCCCAGTGCTTACATTAGCTCTCTTGACAGGCAGACTTTTCGCGACAGTCACGGCAAGCATGTACCCCTTGATTTTTATGATGTTTTCGTGTACTGTCTACATCTACATGACATGTGTAGGGTATTCAATCTTCATTTCAACACAAACCCTTGTGCTTTAATGATTGAATATGGAAATGCAAATGTAAAAGACATTTGTCTGAAGCAGAAATGTGGCGGGCTGTAGGGATGGCGGAGCAAGGGGCTACCCATCGTCAGGTTGGTGAAGCCCTTGGGGTGCACCATTCGGTGATCACCAGGACCTGGGCAAGATTTCAGCAGTATGGCACACCAGTAAGACGACATGGTGGTCGCAGAGACAGGGCAACATCTGCAGCTAAAGACCGGTTTTTGATCATTCAGGCCCGTAGGAACCGCTTTGCCACAGCAACCCAGCTTCGCCGTGATCTTGAGAATGCATCCGGGGTAAATGTTTTGACGCAGACTATCCGGGCAAGGTTGCACGAAGGTGGTCTCCGATCGAGACAACCATGTATTCGCATTCCGCTGTCCCAGAACCACCACCAGACACGATATGAATGGGCCATGGACCACGTTGGATGGACCAGAGAAGATTGGCGTCCTGTCCTTTTTACAGATGAGTCAAGGTACTGCCTAGACCACACAGATAGGCGTTCTAGGGTATGGAGAAGACCATGAGATCGATTCCATGCAGCCAACATTAATGAGCATGGCCGCTTTGGTGGAGAGTCAGCCATGGTCTGGGGCGGCATCAGCTGGGATGGACGTACAGAACTTTGTGTCCCTGAATGTGGTACATTGACTACACAACGGTATATTGATGAGATTCTGGATGTTCACGTCAGATTGTACGTAGGTGCAGTGGGTGATAGATTCATTCTGGTGGACGATAATGTCCGTCCTCGTGTTACCCATGCTGTCGGGGAGTACCGACAGAGGGAGAGGACTGAGCGTATGGACTGGCCAGCAAGATCCTCTGACGACTTCAATCCAATCGAACATGTCTGGAATGAGTTGCAGCTTGCAATTTCAGCCCAGCCTGTCCAGCTAAGAAGTGTCCAGAAGCCTGAAGCCATGCTGGTGCAAGAATGGAACGGTATCCCAGAAAGGACCACCAGGAACCTGATTGGGAGCATGAGAAGGCGTTGTCAAGCTGTAATTAAAAGTAATGTGTCTCATATTCGGTATTGAACCCATTCCAGTTCGCTCCGTCAACTTTTTGGCATATTGAAAAATTTCCTCTTTTACCAATAATATCCATTTCCCATGGTTATCGTATTCAAAAGCTAAAACATAATGTCAAACACAAATAAAATCTTAATTTCTGTACTTAAATCATTAAAGATATAATTAAATAAAAAATATATACACTTTTCATTACAATATTTCAAATAAAACGTAAAACAGGTAGTTGGATATACTTGGTGCTTAGCAAACTTTGAGTAGTATAGAAAGTGGCTTGTCCGGACATGAAGGTCGATGAAATAGCCAGGGAATCTCTTGAAGAAAACGAAAGAACTTCCCTTTATATGCGCTTTTTCGGGGGAATATATTGAGTAGGGACATTCAGACGACATCCGGCTTACAGAAAAATCAACGACTTCGCTGCAAAGAGGGTCATGGAATCAAAGAAGCGGAAAAGTTCGCACTTGACAAGCGAAAATATTTGTTTGGCCAGTTATTGGGATGCTTTACATTTGCAAATGACTCTGCAGAGACAGAAGAGACAAAGGAAGGGAAAGAAGAAGAAAAAACCGAAGAATATACATTTATGTGATATTGTGAAAAAGAACTGTAATATATTGTCAAAATAAAATGTCAAAGACCTATGTAGATCTGGTCATAGCCGAAATAAAAATTTATCTTTTGAAAATGTTTGTCTGTTGTTTTTGGATGACCTTGTAGGATCTAAATAGAGCTGTTTAGTGAAGGTTTGTGATTTGAGACCAAATTCGGCTTATTACACGACAGAAGACCACACGAAACAATTTCACATACACAGTGAATCTCACATGCACAGCGCATCGCTATTATTTTGAGCGCCCAAGTCACGTGACGTCCATATGGTTATCTGAATGTAAACTGACACCTTTGAATGAAATTTATTGACAACATTATTGAACGTCGGCTACCTGTTGACAATGTTTTTTAACAAGGGCGATTCTTTCTAAAATGGAAGATATGTCGCAAAATTCTTTCTTGTCTGCTGACGCAGTTTTATTACCTATCTAAACACCGGTGAATGTTTTGACCTGATAATCTGTTGAGGAAACCGACGAAGTCCATACCGTTAACCGACTGAAATACAACATTCCATTTGTTTAATAAGATATTACTCTCTGTACTTAAATTGATACAAAGCTGACTTATTATTATTATTATTTATTTTTATCATGTGTGGGATGAAACAAATCTAGTGGTTTCCTTGTGGGTATTTTTCTTGCTATTTTTTGTCACCATCATTTAGAAAAGCAACGAAACGGCATTGTCATCTTATTATTTATAGGTGTCTAAGGTCACTTTCTGCATCTAGGGCTATATATTGTGACAGAGTCAAGTTTGGTAATTCATTCATTTCACCCAAGGCATTATAGTCATATTTCCATAAACTACTGCAGTGCACGAACATTGTTCACTTCTCAGGGCTTCTGTAGATGGGGGTGATAAACTATCTTGCGGTTTGAAATTTTGGAAAATGTGGCTGTTTGGAACTTGGTAGGCATATTTATTTACAACAAGATGGCTTGCACCCCGTCATGCATTGCGTATTATTATAAGCTTGGAGACTAGTCATTGACATTAATGCAGACATGTCGGGAGTGAAATGGGTGTAGGGATGGAGGAGATATTTTTTAAAATTCAAAATTTAAAATTAAAATAAAAAAATGAAAATGCCGGATCAAAAATTCAAATTAAAATGGAAATCCAAATTCAAATATTGAAATTATAGGGAAATAGCTTCAAGTGGTCAGGATACAACGAAATGGCCCTGTATAAACCAAAATGTATTGCGTTGCTAACAAGATCCGAAAAAGCCATTCGCGCATGTGCGTCGTCCAAGGTGGTCGCCACGTACACCATCCAACATGGCCGCCACACAAGCGCAAGCTATCAACATGGCCGCCACGCATGCGTACACTATCCAACAAGGCGGCCACCCATGCGCACACTATAAAACATGGCCCCCACGCATTCGCACATCATTCAACATGGCTGCCACACATGTGCACATCATCCGATGGTCGCCACGAATGCGCGCAACATCCAAGATGGCAGCCGCTCATGTGCACAACATTCAAGATGGCCGCCACGCATGCGAACAACATCCAAGATGGCGGCCGCACATGCGCACTGCATGTCAGGTGATCCAAAATGACTTGCGCAGAATGGGGTATCAAAAATGGGGTTGTTTGATGCTACTACTCCCATTGTATTCGCTTCCCGATGCCAGCCCAGTGGGGTTACGTCAGCTAAAAACTGTAAACGCTTGTTACTACTTCTGGATGGACGCCACGATTAACTATTACGTTCATGCTACCGTGCATTTCCACACAGACTCTATGCATCAAGGAGCGTCTTCATTAAAAACATATACAAATCCTCAACTGGCGGACAGACTTGCCGATACAAACCGGAAAATTTTCGGGAAGACAAGGTATGTCACTGACGGGACATCAAAGTGGTAGTGCTCGAATAAGGACAGTGCAACAAATATAGACAATCTTCTTCAGATGGGGAGAGAATTGAACTCTGACATACAAAACGCCGTTGGTACACGCAAGAAAAAAACACAATATATCATCCTTTGAGTGGAACAAAGTGTCCTCTGCAATGCTACTGCAGATGATGCGATGTTACACTCCAGAGATGTAGGTATCGAAATATATGTGGTCCTGAGTCACTTCTGGGGACACGCAATAAGACATGAGCATCCACCACATGGGTATACTACAGCACCTTATGCATACTGTCATACACGTAGCTTCTGTGGGAGTCTTCTGTTGTTTCAGCTGTCATAAACTGACTTGTGTTTGGAATGGGTCTCTATAATACTGAGGGAATATTTGAGCTTGAAACAGTGTGGTTATTAGTAACAAAGCCACAGGAGAGCCACACAGACCTTCTGTATTCCACATTTTTCCCCACGAAAGATTCTCCTCGATGAGGGGATACATCGCGTCGTGCGCAGCCCAACTGGCAGCCTCGCATCATAACCCCTGATTCAAATGTACTGTCCATCTAAACCCAAAATCCTGGAGGCTCCAATAGTGTGACGCACTGTTCACTATAGATATGTAGATGAAGTCCTATCTATCACTGCCTGAAGTCTCATGCGAAAATCTACTCTTAAAGTTAAAAGATATTGAAGAGTTCTAGACTAGAGTTTCTTATTTTTGTGGTTTGGATACAGTAAAAATATAATCCCATTTCACAAAACACAAGGAGCGCACTGTCGCAGTTAGTCATCTGATAATATGCCTGCTTTCATACTAAAATACCTCTTGGATATGAGAACAGTTGTATGACACCTTTTGGGAAAAATATTTTTTTCCTTTGAGTACAAGCCTCGAAAATCCACGGCTGCAGTCGTTTAGTACACATTTAAGATCATAACGTGTATAATAAGGTCATTTGGGTTGATGCTATAGAATCAGAAAACCCTTTCTATTAAACGTTTGAAGAGAGAAAAAAGAAAGTGATCGGTCTCTTACCAAATCTCTGTTACATACATTTCCCGCTGGTCAGATGCTTTTTTGAAAAAAACACATTGCTTACTCTGCTTAAAGCCACATAATTATGCCCTTTCGAATTATTCCTATGAAATTAATTCCTGTCGTCAGTCTAAGTAGCCGTCATTTTATACAAAATATTTAATCCTGCTTTTCCAAGGGCAATATTCACGTTTATTTAGCATAAACAATATTTTATTCAATGAATATGCTATACCTTACATAACTGGACACCAAAAATGTAAAAGTGGAAAGCACATCAGATCACAATATACCATATATTTAACAATAAACAAATTGCTAAGTAATGGACGGATTTAACAGAAACTTGCAGCTCATGTAAGCTCCCCCCGCCCTCCCCCTCCCCCCCCCCCCCTGTTTATTTGCTTGTATTTGTATTTGAAACTTGTTGCCTTTAAGGTTGTAAATGTGGTATCTTGGGCATAAATAGATAAAAAAATTATATTATTTCAAATAAATCGCAGTTATGCATCCATTAAAAACCCACAGCATGTTTATCGACAATGGCAATCTGAAATAATTAAATTTCATTGACGCGAATGCTATAATTAGACACGCGTGAACTGAAACTTCCCATTTGTCAGTCTGTGAAAGCTGATTTCGACGAATATGGAAATGACATTCCTCGGATTATTCCGTGAGTGATCGGTTGTCCAGTTCGAAATAAAAAACTATGGCTGTGTTTTTCAAATATCCGATAAATTCTCACCAAGAACTTAATTTATTTAATCGAGTCGGACGCTTTAATCTGAATGATATATAAAACATGAGGGTATTTTTGCATAACGGAAATTGTGTTTTGTTAAATGATCAACTAATTTGTTTTTAAAATCGTGGCTTATTGTCCCTTCAACTGTTTACTTAAACGAATAGCCGACATTTGCAGAAAAAAATCCCTGAATAATTAAAAAATAAATTGTTGCCTCTGAAACATAACTTATGACCCCTCATTGTAACGAGCACTCCGCACTCGTTCCAATGAGAGGTCAAAAGCTATATTTTTAGGGCAAAAATTGAAAAAAAACATTTGGTGGTCGTTTTTTGTGAACAGCGCTGGCCGGTTATAGTTGTTGCATTGGGTAAAGGATGGAATCATACCTTATGTAATAAATACACAGAACGACACGCGCGTGTGAATGTGTTAATCGATATGGCACGAGTGCCAGCACGAAAGGATAAAACGGGAGGCCGTGTAACTATTTCGTCGCCTGAGTTCCAATGTGTTCTATGTGCCTACTGGCACATAGAACATATTGGAACTCAGGGGCGATTTTTAGCTATCACCAGGGATTCAGATTGTGATTGCCGTGCATGATAAGTAAAACATTCCAGTGAAATTTCGCTTCTATTTAAAAATAGTCCGTCAACGATTTCCGTTCCGCACATGTGTGTGGAACAGATTTTCATTTTCCGCATGGTTTAGTGTTGCTGTAGATGGGAATTCCATAGAACAGGCGTGTAATAAAAAAAACTCTGAATCTTCACAATTAGAAATGAATTTTCTGAACCCCATTCACTCAAATCTTTCTCAGCCTCGGTAAACCTCGGCTCAGGTCCATTTTAGTGAAATTTCTTATCAAATAGTTACTCATTAGAGATTTTGTGCTAAAGAGAACTGTTTAATATCAGGAAATATTATGCTTCTCTACAAATATTGCTTGCTTTTTTAAATAAATCTTGTTTTTTTAGTTTGCTGGGTTTCTCAAATCAGGAAAAGATTAATATTTTCTTCTGTAGAATACTTTGCGTTTTCTTGGTCGGATAGCGAATAACTGAAAGGGAAAAGTTAGTTAGGGATTGCTGTCATTTTCCTTGTCTCTCATGTAGTAATTATTTTTGTCAGTTGTTCTCCACTTCATATTCACTTTCGTCCATCAACTTGTTTTCGTTTCTTGCTGGGGGATATTCTCAGGATAATTAGAAATTATGATTCACTTTTCATTCAAAATTATTTGATTATAACACTGTAGTCGCGTTTTCAAGGTACAATTTGATAAGTTTAATTCTAAACCAAATACAGGTTCAATTAAAAATGTCGGAAGTTTCTAAATCGGTTAACAATCCCCAAAAATGCTGTCTGTATCATCGGAAAATCAGTTTTTCGGTTGGATTTTATCCCATTTATTTCATTTCCTTATCACCATTCGTGTATTGGTGGGAATTTTGTTGGGGAAATTAAATTTTATTCTGAAAATTAAAAACAATAATGCCCTTGCGTATTTGGGATTAGCCGCAACCACATCCGGAGCGTCCCAGGAAATCTTTAAAGCTGAACAAATCCCTTCAAATATCTAGCATTTTCCCTAAAAATACGCAGCCCTTGCCGAAAAATTGATTTAAAAAGTATCATTCCTTTTCCAACATAGGATCTGACCTGTAAATACCCCGCCCTTGCCCTGAATTGCTAAATTCACAGGTGCATTGGGGATGCTTCACCACATATTCCAAGACTCAATAGCCTTTGCATCTTATACCACAGAAGCAAGCACGCCAATCATTAAAAGAAATAGGAATTGTGACAATGTACACCGTTGTCATTCACCTATCTCTATTTCGGAAAAAAGAAGGTCAGACATTTTTAGTGTGTGTTTATTTGTTTATTTGGGATTTGGCGACACTTTCTGCAACAGGAGTCGCTTCGTGTTGGACTGTATTTCGGGTGTGGGTAGCTGGAATACACGGCGGGAATTACCGAGCAGCTGCGTGCAACTGTCAGACTCCCCAGAATACTAACTCCGCAAAATGAGAGTTAGAAGCTGTTAGCATATCGACGTGTGAGAACCATAAGGTTCTATCTTCCATTGGAAGATAGAACCTTGTGGTTCTCAAACGACGATATGTTAGTTTTGTTTTTATAATTTTTATTGTTGTAACTAAAATGTCACGTTTGGTCATTTACCGTTCTAATTATGGATTTATTTTTTTCCTTTTTGCATTCTATTTTTTCGAGATTGAATTCAAGCTGTATAATACGTTCCTTTTCTGCGTTAGTAAAGAACAAATGTCTTCAAGTTACGTTTTCCGCCCCGTTTCGTTGTCTTTGTATTCACTGATATCCAATTAACCTTAATCACACGAGTTCTTAAGTGGTTCGTCTGTGGTAGTGAAAAATACAGGAAATATAGAATCGTTTATTCTGCGAAGAAAGAAACAGTAAATTACTCACGAAAAAGAAAGATGATGATCACTGCCATGTCCATCAATATCAGGTAAAGGAAAAGCTTTTTAAGTGTCATTATTGCTTCATCTGCAAATACAAGAAAATTCACAGGCTGAATTACGTTGTTGAGATATCATTCGTCCTTACGTAGAAAACTGTTTATCTGACAATAAATATGTAGTGAGTCCATAATTACTTTTATTTCACGCCTATGGTTTTATTTTCATAAAATACACGCTTTTTCTGCAAAAGCCGAAGCAAACTATATTTTTTTTGTATTGTCCTTGAACAATACGGATCACGTGCGCGGACTATTTAACACGCCCATTCTCTAACCTGATTGATGGCCTAATACAAGTTCACACAATAGTTCTGCATATAGCACATGTAACTACACCTACCTAAAGTGAAGTCATCATAAACATGAATGCCCAGCATGTTTTGGTAGAATATGTTACTGTATCATAGAGTATTGTAGTGAAGATGAACTGTTTTCGAATATTGACGAGTTGACCAGGCACAGAAAACGCAACTGGCTGAAAATTCCAAACATTTTTCAACTGCAGAAACCAGTATTGCTCACGAAATCCTCCATATATCCACTGAACATATGAATATAGTGCACTTTTCAGACCGACGTGCATCGATTCAGCCAATAAAAAATAACAGAAAACACACTATTATAAGGCACTTATGTCCGCAAAGTCTGGAAGAGGAAGCAGTTTGGCCACTGAGGCGGTAACAGAAAAATAACAAGCTGAGGTTACTCGCCGGAAGTTGGACTGGTTCCCAGTGAGAGAGTTGATTGACTCTTTAACTGCCACAGAATAATATTTCTGTTTTACATTTTGGTTATTTTGGTAATAATTTGTATTTTTAATGATTTGAATGTGTAGGCGTGCAATACATACAAAACAGCATACGGGTTCGAACCGTCATTTTTTGCCGCACTCGATTGATTTGGGCGGAAGGATACTTTGAACTTGGCTTGGATCCCTGCTGTGCTCCATAATGCGAAAACCATGACCTATATTTTGGAGTCAAGGTACATTTTTGGAGTCAAGGTACATTAACATACATGGCTCATAATTATCTACTTCTGAACTTGTAAATCATTACTGAATATGTTCATCTGATGGGTGTGTATGGGAATAAAGAAAAAAAAGACAGTGCACGTTTGCATGTGAATGTGTCTATGTTTGTGGTTGAAAATCCCTCACGTCCCTAGCACCGCCACTGAAACCAATGCGAATACACATCAAAAGCATCTTCTATTCAGGACAGAACTACACAAATAAACCCAATTTACCTATCACTGCACTCCCCAGATTATGAAATGAATTAGAAATGAATATTCCAGAAACATTCCGGAAAAGGGTAATGTAAACATTTATTTCCTCCTATTCTAATAACACATCCCTTTCTAACTCTTACAACCCAGATCTTGTCATTTAGTATTTATTAAGACGAATCCAATCATCACATCTCCACCTCTTTGTTTCATTCTGTTCCATTCGATTTTGCTCTGCATTCTTGATATTTCCATTTGCAGATTATTTGTTGTCATCGGAATTCGTCTGGTATAGTGGTGCAAGCTGCGTCTGATCCGACTTCAACTTACCGATGCGCATTTTGATGAAATGCTCTGATAAGCCCGAGTCAAATGCAGGAATAGAAGAGGCCAAAGCTGCAAATACCGTGAGTGTTTGTGCAGGCTGTATACTGACCACATCAGGGGCAGTAACTGGGGTTCACGATGTACTGAAACCTTTTCTCTTCTTTTTCCTTCTTGATTGTTCAAATTTTCTACTTTTTATAACTTATGGAAAACACATATGGAAAACAGGAAAACAGCCAATTTAGCCGTATCATTATTTGAAAGATTACAAATGTATATAAATATATTTGAAATATCAATATTGTAAATGCATGTATATTTTGCACACATTTGAGGGTTTTCAAATATCTGCAAAAAAAATATATTGAACGTTCGTTCGTTCGTTTCATTCGTCCATCCATCCGTCCGTCTTACCGTCCGTCCGTCCGTCCGTCCGTCCTTTCGTTCGGCCGTTCGTTCGTCCATTCGTTCGTTCGTTCGTCCGTTCGTTAAAAAAGGAAATATTTTGAAACCGAGTGCAAGTGTACAAACATGGAAGGAAATTGCGCACACACTTTGTGAAGCAGAATATGAAAAGATTGTCACCGAAAAATTATGAAACTCAATTTAAAACAATTACAATCAAAACATTCAACGTCCTTTCCAATGTTTTAATCTCTATGTTATTCAATGGAATTGTGTTGAATGTTGAGAGATGATGACAGGAAAATTTCCTTTGTTTTTATAACAATAACAATCCCATATGGTACAATTATTCGAATTATTAAAAAAAAAAGGTAAATGTCGAATTGTTTATTAATTGCACACAATGTTTTAATAAAGTCACAAAGATTCCTGGTGTATTTGGAAGGTGTGCTCGATTCAATAGGAGCGTTCCCGTCTCGTCGTTCCTCTTCCCTCTATTAATCTTCGTTTATCGCTCCCATTCTTCCAATAGTTTACGCCCATTTTCGTTCAGTCCGCTCTCTACGATCTTCGTTGAATTAATTTCAGTTTTCGTTCCCTTCGTGCAGTCCATTGTCGTTCAGTACCTGACTGATTGTGAATCTTTGTTTTAGAATTCTATGTACTGCCTGCCTGTACTAAAGTATGTTATTACGCTCGTTCATGTTTCGGGTTTCGTCGTTTGTTTAGTTCCAAAGCCTTTGTATGGAGAGAGACAGGCAGAGCCAGAGAGACAGAGACGGAGAGAGAGAGAGAGAAACCCCTTCTTAATATCCGAACTCTTCTAGAACCCTTTTTTGGTCTTATGTACCTATGTGCTGCATGTTTTTTGCGCACATTGTGCATTTTTACATAAGCACATCATCTTACATGTGTCCATGTGCTGCATGCAATTTGTAAACGTCGTGACACGTTGAGCACTAGCACACACGCAAGTACTAGGAGACCGATGAGAGTCATGCCACGTGGCCCAGTTACGTCATATTTGGTTGTTATGGTAGCTCGCGTGAGCGGTCATCTTGTGACGTCGTTCGTTTTGTATACTGGAGGCCGTCATCTTGGTTTCTGCGGTAGGACGGGGTTGCTATGTGACCCCATGGTCTACAATAGGACGGGGGTATGTCCGTACGTGGTGCTCCTCTGTATAAGAGTCAACTTAGTTACCCCAAATTCTCGTTTACATCGTATAATTACACAAAGAGACCCGACAATCCCTCCAAATCATCAAAAACACCCCAAATCACTAAAATGGGTTCGTATTTCTCACAGCATACTCCTTTTTTCCAATAATAGGTGCATTCCGTTATATAGGAGTCACTCTAATTACCCCAAATCCACGGTTACTCCGTAGAATTACAACAAACAACACAGCAACTGTTTATTTGGCTCGGATTTCCCACTATTTATTTCAGGTAGAATTTCTGAAGAACCCTACTTATAAGAATAGCACGTCGTGCTACAGGACCGAGAGGGTCTCTTGGCGTGCATTTTATTGTTCCGGAGTATACACCAGTAGCGTAGAAGAACCTTTAAGTTGGAACACTTTTAGCTTATTGGTTGCTATTTTTAGGCTTCCTGCTCCGTTCTGACCAGTTCCAAACAATTGTATTACTTCATTCATTTTTGTAGTTTTTGGATACTCTGTTATGGCGGAAGAACTTTAACTTGGAACAGTTTTACATTTCAAACCTAGTCTGTCACTACCTACTATTACTGACACTATTCCCGCTATTCTGACCCTAATATCAGTCTATCTTGCCCTAGCTATATTTGGTTCCTACATTTATCTTGTCCAAGTCCCAGAATGTCCAATCAGATAGTTTCATCACCCGTAATCTGTACCTATTCATACAAAGTTATCTCCCTTGTTAGTCCTATATGATTCTTAAACCCAAAAGACAATCGACCAGGAACAGGCATTGCTCGAACGACTCGAATCTTAGCAAATAAGCTATCGAGTAATTGCTCGAACGAGTGGCTCGTTTTATGACTCTTATGCTCATCTGGGTATTGGAGGATACCTATGACATGATGATGTATTATTTGAGGATACCTGTTGTCAGATACCTATTGGAGGATACCTATTGGAGGATACAATTTGGAGGGTACCCTTTAGAGGATAGTTATGGCGCCTAGCGCCTGTTCAGCTCCTGGCTTCTATGCCATCCCCACTTTTTCATAGCTCCGAAGGCCCCTAAAGATACTCAGAGGGCGATGTTAGTCGAAGACTTGAAGAACAAGAACAATATAGTAGACGGAAATGCTTGGTTTTCCGTAATGTCCCTATGAACACATCAAGTGTACGTGAGATTAATAAGGTCACAGATAAAATAATTTTGGACCTATGCAACATACAACTTCAAACGTCCATTTCAGAGAATGATTTGGGAAGGACCCACGTTTTGAGGAAAGTGCGAACAGAACATAAGAAAACGTGCAACATAATGTGTCGCTTTGTTTCTTATAGATACCGTTGTTCTGTGTATTCGAACAAGAGAGAACTAAAGAATAACCCAGACAGAATGTTTATTACGGAATCACTAACGGAGCACCGCGATGCTATCGAATCCAAATTAATAACACTCAGGATGGATAGAAAAATATTATCTTTTTGGACTAACGATGAGAGAATCTTTGATAAAGAAACAGTGCATGATATGCCCAAACTCATCAAAAGACGTAGCCGACTTGGCTGGTATGTTATAAACTTTAAACTGTAAAGAAAGTAGTCAGACTTGATGTAAAATAACAGACTAGGTGGTGAATTCAAGTTACATTAATTTAGTGATTTAGTGATTGATTGACTACTTGTGGTCAATTGTTTTATTATCTCCAATGTACGAGTTAATTGATTCATTGACTGATTCATTCATTCATTCATTGAGTGGGTGAGTGGATGAGTGGGTGGGTGGGTGGCAGTTACCCACTCTTTCGGTTGTGTGGACGAGTGATGGGTGGGTGGATGTGTGTGAAGGTGGCCGAGTTGGACGTCTGATACGCATTTCTCCGATTTACAATTAAAGCTTCTCTTTATCATTGATTTATTGTTTGTCCTAATCAGTTGCTCGTTCTTATTCATCCAATCCTTTCTGCATTATGTTACAACTTTCCGTCGTTCATGATATACGTGCAAAGTTTAGGCCCAAATCCCAGTGACATGTATACCAGACCAACCAAACTACTTACCTTATCTTACCAATGTGTGCTTATTATTACTATGTTTACTTGTTTTACTGAGCAATATCGCCGTTTTCAGCACGCACAATATGTTTCCTTCTGTAAATATGTTGTTGAAACAGGTAGCCACTAACTCTAAAAAACACCCCGACTGACTTTTTCTCTGGAGCTCCTATTCTTTTACTACATTTTCTTAAATATGTAGCGTCAACACCTACAGAAATTCTTAAAATAAATCCCCAAATCACAGGCCATTATCATAGTATTTTTCATGAAGCATAAATTCACAGCATTCCACAGTGATCGCCCTTCTGTTCTCTTCCTGAGTAACTTACACAATGGCTCTAACGATAACACAGCATGGAATTGCAACTGGGGCCTTCAATGCCAGATGCAATCATTCATGTGCAAATGGAATCAAGTGCTGCCACGGAATTAACGTGATTTTTAATATTGTATCAGTTTTAATTTGGCAACTATCAATTCTTGTACCCCGGAACAGCTGCTCTAACTTTGCTACTTCAAGTGACAAGAGCTATCGAAACCAATTCGGCCCTGCAAATTTCAGAAATGGTCAGCCATCTTCTCTATCAATTTTTCATTATAATATTCGCAGTATAGTCTTTAAACTAGGATAGATCGCTGATATTGTAAAGGATTTTGATGTACTATGCTTCAGAGAAACTCATCTCAAGGAGGAATTTGACTCGAATTATATTAAGTTAATTGATTTCTCCCTGCCAATTCATAAAAAAGAGATAGTTTCGATGGTGGTCTAGCAGTATCTTCGCTAACTGACTTCACTATAACGTTTACCACAGCTCGAATTCATACCTCAATTCTATGGTTCGAAAACATCTCCAAAACATTTCGGTTTATCAAAGGCGTTTCCTATCAGTCTTGCCAGTTTTGTAACCATCTATACTGGGACCTGCTTGATAACTCAATTGAAGACGCCGTGACTTTAAATCCAGCACTGACTCTCTCCGGCGACTTCAACTCTTATCTTTTAAATATCCAAGATAAATTACACAATGCCATTGACCATTTTCATCAATGCACTGTCTTGTCACCATTTGACATTTGAACACACAAACAGTCTTCTTATTTTATTAAAATTAGCCAAATAAAGTATCAACTGATGCCTAAAGAGTATTCATCAATTAAGTATACTAACTGATGGACGAATGGAGGGATCTACGGATGGACGGACGGTCGGAAGAACGAACGAACGAGACATTGTGTTACTATTGCATTGTGTGACAATTTTGTAGTCATTGTGTGACTAAAAAACGTGTTCTCACTGATGATGATACATTGAGTGTTTTCTTGCGTGTCTCAGAGTGTCTATGCAATTTTATGTGTTCAATAAAAAGTTCTGACGAACGATACATTATGTGTTTGAAAGTATGAACTTTAAATTTTGTGTGTTAAAACAATACAAACAATTTACAGTGTAGAACATTTATTTATTTGGTTTAGTGTCATGTCCAACATTTATAATTTCTATAAATAGATTTCGCGTTGACAAAATTAATACAAATACACACCTTATTTCTTAAGATTACATTCTTTTTCTGGTGTGTCACATATTATCGGCAATGAACTTCAGTCCGTCTGCGCGGATATGTAAGTATTTAAATAGTTGTTTTGGCAGATATAACTTCTAAAATGATGTAAAAACTCAAAAGAGTACCTACCATCGTGTCGCCACACATGTTCCTTGGAAACTCTTCAATCAGCGCGACACTCTGATTTGCTAACTAAAAAGACCTGATACTATCTCCTTTTGATTGGAGGGTTTGTATACGGCGCGCGCGTCCATATTGCTTTAGTGGTACAATCCGTAATTGAACACAAAAATTTATTTGGGACAGTGTCATTATTTTGTGGCACCTTTCGTCAACTGCTTCAGAACACACAAGGAGTCATCTGGCAAATCATTATGTCATGTTTTGTGTGACTAGTCTCACAGTATAAATTACTCACTCATGTACCCAACATGCACAACAATAAATACACAATGTAGCCCCGCGAGAACGGACGGACGGACGGACGGACGGGCGTTAATTCGTTCGGACAACGGTTAAAACCTCGTTTCTCGGTAACATTTTGGGGGGTATAGACATGGTTTTATCCCCCCCCCCCCCAACGTAATGCGTGATAGTAACTAACGCTAACCACAACCCTGAACTGATCCTAATCTTCTTTTTTTTTGCGTGTGTGTTAAGCCCAAGAGCTCTATGAGGATTTTCGGCTTTAAACTACATTTATTTATTACTATTATTATTATTATTTTAATATAAACCCCGAAAAATCGCTACTTGCCTCATAAGTCTCATATTTTAGACATTAACCTCATAATATTTTCAATTAATCTTATAATATGTCGGTAAGCTCACATCACGCCCATTGCCTACGAGAGAGCACGGTGACGCTGTGCACTAAGGCGAAGTGTGCAGTTTATTAAGTTTTCACTCTGTCTAGACTTATTGTTATTGTTAAATAAAAACAATCATGTTTATTATTATTCTTCTTCTTATTAAGTTAACACTCTGTGTAATCTTGTTGTTATTGCAATGTTTCATGTTTCTTATTAAGTTTACACTCTGTGTAAACTTATTGTTATTGTTAAATGGAAAAATTCATGTTTATTATTATTCTTATTAAGTTTACACTCGGTGTAAACTTATTGTTATTGCAATGTTTCATGTTTCTTTTCATAATTATTCTTCTCATCAACTTTTGGACGCGAATGATCTCAGAAACTATATAAGCAGCATGATGAAATTTGAACAGGGGTATAATCTCAAAGTCCTCTATGACCTCGGCTAAGTCATTTTCAACGAATTTCGTTAGTAACCATGGCAACGCCAAAAATAGGTGGTTGGGGATAAATTAATTACGTTTTAACCCAGAGGAAATGTTGACTGAAAAGTGTTGGATGTGTTAGAAAAAAGGTAGGGTCTCTATAAGAACGGAAAAAAACAAATTTACGTGTTTCCAGCATCCAGGTGAAAAAGAGGATCAAAGATTTGGTTTGTAAAAAAAAACAGTTTCTAAGCACATTTTCCTGAAAAGGTCGCAGTCAGTGAGTCTAAAAGGTTGAAATTAACTAAAGTTGTGGAACTTCGGAGTCTGCGTATTTTGGCAGAAAAGATGTTTTCCTGCAGGTATTACCGTGCATTTCAGAAGGAGGCACATTTCCCCCAAAAGTGGCCAGTTAAGGCATTTAGCGCAATATCTCAACAACTAATCAAGCTAGCCAGATGAAGTTTTGCAACTTCGTGGTATGTGCCGTGGCTGAATAGTTGACAATGAATTTTCTCGCCGAGCTTTGCGCGGCGGTTGATGTTACCATGGCAACAAGGGCGAAAAATTGACAAAAAAACACCTTATCTCAAATCGCTTGTACCACGGAATCCCAGACAGAATTTTTTAAATCAAGGTCAGCACTTCGTAGCTGATTTTATACCCTAACAGAAAATGTAAAACCTGAAAACACATC
Organism: Pictodentalium vernedei; assembly: GCA_031216915.1. Taxonomy (NCBI): domain Eukaryota; kingdom Metazoa; phylum Mollusca; class Scaphopoda; order Dentaliida; family Dentaliidae; genus Pictodentalium; species Pictodentalium vernedei. The sequence continues at coordinate 321,619,882 of CM062297.1, forward strand.
ATCTCTAGATTTTGCTGTAAATTGGGGTTAAAGGAAGGCACCCTCAAATCTGGGTCGAAAGTGGCGAAAATGAAGAAAGGCTACCTTAACTTATGGCTACGGTATAAACTACAGGTGGTATGGACGATATAGAGATAAAACAAATCATACCTTGGAGCCGGTTAGGCAATTTGGCCTAAAAAACTGGGCATTTATGCTCAATCGTTGCTCTACAGTCGTCCACAACACTGACCAGGTCCATCTAAACTGATAGAGTCGGGACGAATAGTACTTTCACTTTCCACGCGAAGCGCAGTGTTTCCACACGGTCCGAACACTCGAATCAGACGCCGCAATGTCGGCCAGAGTTCGTAGAATAAGTTCTGACAATTTCAAGTCGCTGCCTTCAGCGGTCTGGACACAGTTTGTGTAAGTCTGAAGTGCTATTTTAATGTCTAATTGGCAAATTTTCGTCAATCTTTTCCTGCCAAAAACCTACACACCGCCGATTTCTTTTCACTTTCAACTTCTGATGATTATCTAAGGTTTAAAGATAGTGTCAGGACCCCCCCCCCCTCCAGAAACCGCCCCCCCCCCCCCACCCGGGCGGCGTTCTGGGTCGAAAGTTGCGAAAATGACAAAACGCTACCTTAACGTATTGCAGCTGTATAAACTACAGGTGGTATGGGCGATATAGAGTCACAAAATCATACCTTGGAGCCGGTTAGGCAATTTGGCACAAAAAACTGGGACTTTATGCTCAATCGCAGCTCTACTTTCCTCTACATCACTGCCCTGGTCCATTCCAAACTCATAGAGTCGGGACGAATAGTGCTCTTACTTTCACGCAACGCGTGGCGTTTTCACGCGGTGTGGATACTCGAATCAAACGCCCTAATGTCGCCCAAGGTTCGTAGAATAAGTTCTGAAAATCTCAAGTCGCTGCCTTCAGTGGTCTGGACACAGTTCGTGTTTGTCTGAAGTGTTATTTTATGTCTAATATGCAAATTTTCATCAATTTTTTCCCGCCAAAAACCTACTCACCGCCGTTTTCTTTTGATTTTTAACTTCTGACGATTCTCTAAGGTTTAAAGGTTGTGTTGGGATCCCTGGGTGGCGTTCTTAAAGATCAACTTCGATTTACAGCCATCTCTCCATCATTCACACTCTCTTGTAACTTTTAAGAAGACCTAGCCCAGAGCGGGTTCACTCCCTGAGTCTACGCACAACCCCACCGTCTTCTTTTGCTCCGGCTTGAAAAAGACCAAATTCAAACAACTACCTCCACTCTTCAAAACGCTATATCTCCATGAAATTTACACTCAGCGTTCACGAATAGTTGCTGCACCGAATGCCATGAAGAGCGATACGGATTTCGCATTTCATCACGTCGAATACGAAAATAGCGTATGCGCATGCGCATGGAGTTCCACAGCAAAATGCTAAAAACTTGGAGTCGCTGTCCCGAAAACTGTAATCCATGTTATGGGTTAGATAACTAAGTTACAAAATATTTGTATTTGAAGTGAGAGCATGGCATGTCATTTTTGGGAATGCCTGGAAAACTGTGGAGTGGAACCTTAACCCACACGAATTTTTTTCTGAAAAGTGTGGGAGGTGTTAGAAACATGAAGGGTGTCTATAGGAACGAAACAAACCGAACTGACATGTACCCAGCTTCCAGGTCAAAACGAGGCTCAAAGTTCAGATTTGTAAAACAACCTACTTTCTAAGCACATTTTCCTTAATAATTCTGCAGTCAATAGATCTATAGAGCTGAAATTAACAAAAATATTTTTGGGGGAAATGTTTTTTCTGCAGGTACTATCATGCATGTCAGAACGAGACTAATTTTCCAAAAGAGTGGCGAGTTAAGGTATTTGGCGCAATATGTCAATAACCATTCAAGCCAGCCAGCTGGAATTTTGGAAGTAGATAGTATGTGCCGTAGCCCAAAGGTTTCCGATAAATTTTTGCCGAACTTTTCATCAATCGTTGTTACCATGCCCACGAAAACCGAAAATGGGCCAAAACATATCTTATTTCAAAGCGCTTGTATGTCGGAACTCCAGGAGCGATTTTTTTTAAATATAGGTCAGCAATTGATAGCTCATTTTATATCCTAACAGAAAATGTAAGAAACCAAAAACACATTGTCGCTATATTTTGATGTAGATGGGTCGAAAATGACAAAAGGCTACTTTTACATATGGCAACGGCAGACACTGCAGGTGGTATGGACGATACACAAACATAAACTCATACGTCGGACCCCGGTATGTAATTTAGCACCAAAAAAATGGACTTTAGGTCCGAGCATTACCTGAAAGATTTCGTTGGTAACCGTGGAAACGCATAAAAATAGGGGATTTAGGGAATACAGCCATAATGTCTTAACACAGTTGAGTTTTTTCTGTAAAGTGTGGGAGGTGTTAGAAACATGAAGGGTCTCTATAACAACGAAAAAAACAATTGACATGTACCCAGTTTCCAGGTCAAAACGAGCCTCGAAATTCAAATTTCAATTAGTTTTGTGAGAGGAGGGGGGGGGGGTGATCAGCAGTACCTTCTCCTCTCACTTTAACAGTGGTATAAACGATGTTACCCGGTCAAAAATGGTAAAAGGATATGCAACTCTGTATTAGCCACCCAAAATTGCCTGACTTGGGAAAATATAACTCACCTAGAATTGCACCAAAGCTACGTACACTATTCGGACTCCTGCATTGTGTCCTTGGGCAAGGTAATTAACACCGATTATCCACATGTGGGCACCATGACGCCGTGTACTAAGGTGTACTGCACGTCGATGGTACGCATATCTTCAAACAATCTAACCCTACCTGTGTGGCAGTGCGGATTTACGACGTTGGTGAGCTGGCAGTTACTTGTTGTTGCTCGGTGGTTCTCTTCAGGTATTCCGGTTTCATCTACCCGTAAAATTATCATGGTTATGATTAGCCATCGTGCATAAGTATATGACCTTAAACACCAATAAATAAATAAATAAATAATGATAATTAGGACTCGAAATCTATTAAGACCTGAATAATTTATGAATCGGTGCATGTTATTTGATTCTAGCGAGTGGATTGACAGTGACTTCTAAACTTCGAGCTGGAGAATTTGTGCATAACATTTACTTAGAAATGTGGGGAAATTTATGGTAGTACCGAAATCGTAATGGACTACCTCTCCCCTCACTGACAAAAACATGAGTAAATTGTGAACGTTTAATTATAACTTGAACTTGATGTCCAGGTGTAATGAAATAGCGTATTTTCTACAGACATTCTGTTAAATTCTGACATAGATTTATTCATGTAAACGCGCAGCTGTTTTACAAACCTGTATAATTTTTTTTTCAATTGAGTAAAAATATTTGATAATTACTGATGTAACACGCCGATTAGCATGTTTAATGGATCTAATAACGCCAACCCGACCTACCCTTTGCCCACCATGATCACAACATACGATTCAATTGATTCTCTTTCTCTCCGTCTCTCTCTCCGTCCCCACCAACCACTTTCAGTCTATATCGATGATACAGTACGGGTCGAAACTAATTGCGTTCAAACTGTTGTTTTTTCTAGGTTTTATTTTGTCACCCGCGTACAGCTCAAATCGAAATGAAATCTGATTCATTGAACCATACTACAGCGCATGTCAAAAATTAATTTTCGAACACCTTTTTTAAGCATGTCCCTATACACCGCTATCAGCAGCTATGACCATGGAGTAACTATGTGCTAAAACGATTATTTTTGTACAAAACTGCAGACCTTTCCCTCATAAATACCTTTATAAAAACAAGATAATACGCGAGAATGTCTTGTGTACCAGCTTTTTGTTGATAAAATTTGTCCTGTATACCGAATATTATTAATGTACCCGCTTAATAGCAGCCAAATTTTTAACGGATCACAGCTTTTGGTTTGAATAATTGCTGAATATTCACTAACTTAAATTTGGTAATTTATGTATATTTCCTGAAGTTGGCGAATGTCAAACTTGTCGAGAAAGGCACTCTGCAGTTTAGGAGACACCGCAAATAAAACAATGAAAAAATCCGCGATATATTGCAGTTTTTATTATCGATATTAACCAGAGGTCGAAACTCATCAAATTGATTACTATTAAATTACAAATGAATATGAAATTTGCAGTAAAATGAACACTGATATATGCGGCTATTCGGAATGACACCCTATTGGTGAGAGTTTTCGATTTTTTGATCCAGTTTCATGCTTATTCATTGGAGCTTCCACTTCTCATTACAACATGTCAATTGTTTTTTCAGCCACATTGCCTATAGTGTGACCACGAAGTCCATTCCACTTTCGCAGTATTTTCTTCAAAGACTGGTCCGTCACAGCTTTGCAGAGATATTGTTTTCTGGAAGAAAAAAATCCATATGTTCTTTATTTCCAATCAGGTCGCTTGGGATATTTTGATCTTTAAGGATGTTTGCCAAAATTTCCCAGCCTGTCGGTTGAAAATCTTTTCTTTTTCACAGCAGATCATTTATTAGATCACACATATTGGAGCCCAAAATTGTAATGCCATTATACACGAGTTGATCTTTCTCATCCCAGGATAAATTGCGTATACTCTTTATAATCTGTAGTAACAAATGTGCCCTCCTCTTCATAGATTCTGGTACACAGGCCAACAGGTCGATATCTGATTCATTTTCCACCGAACAACTAGTCTTTAGAGAGTGTGGTTTGGTGTTTTCATTGCATAAGTTTGAATGGCGCTGAAAGATTTCCCTGTAGAACATCACTTTCTCTCCAGAACTCGATTCTGAAGATTCAGTAAACGGTTTTAAAATGATTTAAATTCGATCATGCGGTTTTTAGTGATCATTTTAATCAGATAATCACTGATTATCTGATTAAAGTGATCATTTTAATCACATGATCACTAATCACATGATTAAAATGACCACAATCACATAAAATGATCACTAATCACGTGATTAAAATGATCACTAATTACATAAAATAACCACTAATCATGTGATTAGCGATCATTTTCGTTCACGTGATTAGTGAGCATTTATGTAATTAGTGATCATTTTAATCACATGATTAGTGAACATTTTACGTGATTAGTGATCATTTTAATCACTTGATTAGTGATCATTTTAGTGATTGTGATCATTTTAATCACATGATTAGTGGTCATTTTACGTGATTAGTGATCATTTTAAGTACGTGATTAGTGACCATTTTATGTGATTAGCAATCATTATAATCACATGATTAGTTATCATTTTATGTGATTAGTGATCATTTTAATCACTTGATTAGTGATCATTTTACGTGATTAGTGATCATTTTAATCACATGATTAGTGACCAAGTGATTAAAATGATCACTTTAATCAGATAATCAGTGATTATCTGATTAAAATGATCACTAAAAACCACTTGATCAAATTTAAATCATTGTAAAACTGTTTCATCGAATTTAAATCACTAAAAACAGTTTCATCAAATTTAAATCACTAAAACTATTTGATCAAATTCAACTCATTGTAAAATCAGTGATCATCTGATTAAAGTGATTATCTGATTAAACAGTGTGGAGTGGGTGGAGGGGTGGTTCAGATGTGCTAGCCAGGCTTGTCATGAATGTGACTTTGCTGTTTCTTTTTTGAAGTAAACTGTATCAGTTTGTGTGAAGTTGAGCAAAAACTTATTTTACCCCAGAGCTCTATCACTGTAATTTCTCACAATGCACTGTGGGAGAATTTGAAGTAATCAATGATCAACTGGTTGGGGTAGAACCCACCTTATCTTGGTATATAATTACCCAATCAGCGATTGACAGGTTGGGGTGGGATCCATCCTATGCATACACCCTATAAGGGGAGCAAACCCAAATACAGCCGAGTTTACAACCAGATCTATCTGTAACCAGCTACCCTATCCTCCAGTGTATATGAAATCAGCCTTTAGTTGGACCAATGCATTAACAAGTGGTAATACTTTGAGGCTTGCAAATAAGCAAGAACCAGTAAAACCACAAGTGTTGGAGGAATCACTGAGGGAAAAAACCTCTCGATGACTCACCCAGAAGCAGAATTCAGTGTATTGAACCGTGGGGGAATGAGCAGTTACATGAAGTACACACACCCTCAAATGCTGCAGCTGTCCCACACATAGACCAGGATATGAGGTGGATATGAGGTCAATTACTGAATCTTCAACATCGAGTTCTGGAGAGAAAGGGATGCTCTACAAGGAAATCTTTCAGCGCCATTCAAACTTACGCAACGAAAACACCAAACCACACTCTCTAAAGACGCATTGTTCAGCGGAAAATGAATCGGATATCGACCTGTTGGCGTGTGTACCAGAATGTATGAAGAGGAGGGCACATTTGTTACTCCAGATAATAAAGAGTATACCCAATTTATCCTGGGACGAGAAAGATGGACTCATGTATAACGGCATCACAATTTCGGGCTCCAGTATGTGTGATCTAATAAATGATCTGCTGCAAAAAAGAAAAGATTTTCAACCAACAGACTGGAAAATTTTGGCAAACATCCTTAAAGATCAAAATATCCCAAGGGGCCTGATCGGAAATAAAGAACGTATGGACTTTTTTCTTCCAGAAAACAATATCTCTGCAAAGCTGCGATGGACCAGTCTTTAAAGAAAATCCACTGGAAAAGACTCCGAAAGTAAAATGGACTTCGTGGTCGCGCTATAGGCAATGTGGCCAAAAAAAACAATTAACATGTCGTAATGACAAGTGGAAGCTTCAATCAATAAGCATGAAACTGGATCAAAAAATCGATTAGATAATGGTAGCTCTGTCATGCTTTTACTTAGATGGGTGGGTTATTCTTCAGTAAACATTTAAAAATAAAACATACAGGCTAGTAAAACACGATATCGCGCGGGTGTGATTTTTCATAGATTAAACACAGGCCGTAGTGTTATCACCTAAATTTTTGCATTTTTTTTTAATTTTTAAAAGCGATTATTGTCATCACCTTTCAGAAAAATCAAATAGATTCTGTCAATTTTAAACGCATAGCAATAATATAATTAATAATTGATCGGTCCATTGTTTACAACTGGTCTTGGTTGCAACAACAGTTTAGCCCCTGGCTGTTTTGATAACCGACAGACAGCTATGAATAAAGTTTTTGGTACTTTCATGTTTTCCGAGCAATATTCAGGGCATGTTTTCATTGAACGAAGAAAGGAAGCAGAGTGTAAACCTGTTATCATCTGCCTTGAGGTCATAACCACACGCATCTAGTTATTATTATTCTTCCACCCAAATTGGTCGGCAAATGTTCTCAGAAACTCTATACAGCAGCAAGATGAAATGTGAACAGGGGTATAGGCTCAAAGTCCTCTACGATCTCGACTATGTCATTTTCGATAAATTTCGTTGGAAATCATGGAAACGCAAAAATAGAGCATTTTGGAATACATTAATAACGTTTAAACCCAGTTGTACTTTTTTCTGAAAAGTGTGGGAGGTGTTTGAAAAAAGAAGGGTCTATAAGGCTGCAATTAACAAAAGTAGTGAACAACAGAGTCTGCGTATTTGGGAGATAAAAGGTTTTTCTGCAGGTATTATCGTGCATTTCAGAACGAGGCTAATTTTCCAAAAGGTGGCCAGTTAAGGCATTTGGCGCAATATGTCAATAACTATTCAGGCTAGCAGGCTGACATTTTGGAAGTACATAGTGTGTACCATGGCCATAAAGGTTATGGTTTCGATAAATTTTCGCAGAAATTTCCGTCGATCGTTGTGTTTTCATGGCACCAACAACCGAAAATGGACCAAAAAACACCTTGTTTAAATCACTTGTATGTCGGAATCCCAGGGGTGATTTTTTAAATAAAGGTAAGAAATTAGTTCATTTTATACCCAAACAGAAAATGTATAAACCTGAAAACACTTCATGACTAGATTTAGCGGTTAATTAGTGGTGAAATCCCTCAAATCTGGGTCGAAACTTGCCAAAATGACAAAAGGCTACTTTATTGTATCCAAGGCACAAACTGCAGGTGGCATGGACGATATACAGACAAAAAATCATATCTTGGAGCCGGTTGGGCAATTTGGCACCGAAAACAGGACCTTTATGCTCAATCGCTGCTCTATAGTAGTCTACAACACTTCCCAAGTCCATTCCAAACTGATAGAGTCGGGATGAATCATATTCTCGGTTTCCACGCGTTGCGTGGTGTTTCCACGCCGTCTGAACACTCGACTCAGATGCCAAAATGTGGGTTCGTAGAACAAGTTCTGAACATTTCAAATCGCTGGCTTCAGCAGTCTGGAAACAGTTCGTGTAAGTCTGAAGTGCTATTTTAATGTTTAATTGGCAAATGTTTGTCAATGTTTTCCCGCCAAAAACCTTCTCACCGCCGATTTCTTTTGACTTTTAAATTCTGATGATTCTCTAAGGTTTAAAGGTAGTGTTGGGTTCTCCGTGCGGCGTTCTTAAAGAAGCAACTTCGATTTACAGCCATCTCTCCTTCAGTCACAGACAGTTATAACTTTTAAGAGGACCTAGCCCAGAGAGGGGTCAATCCCGGAGTCTGCGCACATTCCCGTCGGCTTCTTTCGCACCTGCTTGAAAAAGACCAAATTCAAACAATTACTTCCTCTCATCAAAATGCTATATCTCAGCCAATTCTCGGCGGATTTCCATGAAATTTTCATCTTTGTTCATGAATAGTTGCTGCATCACTTCACATGAAGAGCGACACGAATTTCGCATTCCGTCATGTCGAATTCGAAAAGAGCATGCGCCCGTGTGCCTACGGGCCATGTGCTCGGTTTCTGCGTTTTTAAATGACATGGTCGAGTTAAGCAGAGCTCACAGAACAAATGCTGAAAATTTGGAGTCGTTGCTCCAAGAACTGGCGCCACAATTTTGTGAACGAACGAACGGTCGTACGAACGAACGATACACTGTGTTACTATTGTATTGTGTGACCATTTTGTAGAATCATTGTGGGACTAAAAAAAACGTGTTCTAACAAATGATATAGTGTGTGTTTTCTTGCGTGTCCATGCAATTGTTTGTGTTCAATAAAACGTTCCGACGAACAATACATTATGTGTTTGAAAGTATTTAAATTTTGTGTGTTAATACAACGCAAACACTTTACAGTGTAGTACATTTATTTATGTTGGTTTAGAGTCATGTTCAGCATTTATAATTTCTATAAATAGATTTCGAGTTGACAAAATTAATACAAATACACACCATTCTTCGAAAGATTATATTGTTTCTGTGACGTGTCACACATTATCGGCAATACACTTCCGTCTGCGCAGAAATGTAAATATTTAAATAGCTGTTTTGGTGGAAATAACTTCTAAAATGATGTAAAATCTCAAAAGAGTGCCTACCATCATGTCGTCACACATGTTTCTTGGAAGCACTTCAAACAGCGCGACACTCTGATTTGCTAATTAAAAAGACCTGATAGTAACTCCTTTCAATTGCAGGGTTTGTATTTGGCGCGCGTCCGTATAGCTTTAGTGGTATAGTCCGAAATAGGACACATGGATTTTTTTTTTTTGGGGGGGGGGAATAGCGTCATTATTTTGAGGCAGCTTTCGTCAACGGCTTCAGAAACACACAAGGAGTCATCTAGAAAATCATTATGTCATGTTTTGTGTGACTAGTCTCACAACAGAAATTAGTTACTCAAGTACCCAATAGGCAAACAATAAACACACAATGAAGCCTCCGGCAGAACGGACGGACAGACGATGGATGGACGTACGACACCCTGATGGACGAATGAGCGAACGGATGATTCAACAAGTGACTATCAATAAGTGGTATGATCTTAATCCAAATGCCGAAAACATTTATTTAGCCAAATCAATCCCGTCACACTCACCCTCTTTAAAACAAAATTACTGTTTTGTAAAACAAAATATGAATGTCTCCACAAACTGCATGTTGTCTTGCTGACAGTTCCACCTTCCACAACAACTCGAACATCTCTAACATCTACTTCTACTCTGGAAAGATCACGATGAACACTAGTATGAGCTTCCAACTTTATTTTTTGTTGCTGCCACCTCCCGTTCTTCATTTCTCGGTCGAGAACTGGGATACATAAAACCTCTAGGGTTTATATGCGTATTATTAACTTCTTCCTCACTTTTAATGGAATCGACTATTTGCCCTGCAATTTATTTAGATTTTATGAGATGAAATTAAGTGGCATCTAATTTTTGTTCTCTTCATATCGACTCCACTACTTCCTCCACCAGACGCAACTCCAACTTCAAGATTTCATAATGAATTCTTATGAAATAGGCGCGATAAGCTGTGAGCGTATTAAAGTGATGGTCCGCACATCCATCTTTGGGGAACTGCACCCTTAGTGTGGCCATTACATCAAATCATCATCCAGAGACGAAGTGTGTGATACCTGTCAACTGAGGTGTTAAACGTGTTTCAGAAAACTTGTGGAAATTTTGTCACTGTATTTCATTATGTAGAAATTAAATCTATGAGTTCAGCTTGGGGACATCTACACTGAATTTTCAGGTTTAGTTTAAATGCACAGTTATGAGTTGGGCAAAATAAGAAAAACTTTTGGTGCACAGAGCGGTCAACTCTGTCATATTTTGCATTAAAATGTCCTTGAGTAACATTACTATTGAGCAAGGCAAGTTAACCATTTCGGGGCATATGAGTAGTGGTGTAGGTACCCGATCTTGCCCCATTACCCGGAACTTTGGGGGAGCAACTAGTGTTAAATTCCCATAGGAACCGGAGCCGTTTGGGGGAGCAACTTTGGGAGCAAAAGTACGGCTCCTTGCAGCTAGATCCGCCAAATGGTGTAGGTACTGTATATATAGTATGCTATGGCATGTATAGTGATATAAGTACGCATGGGGCTATAGGTATATATTATGGGTAAGTGATGGAAAGATGATGTGAAAATTGGGTTTTCTTGAAAGTTTTTCCCGCGAAACGGTTTACGTTGCTATTGACGTCGTGACGTCATGATACGCGCGCGACGTCATAGAGATGCTGACCGCTATTATTGTCCAGTATACAATCTGACATAACGTAATTCGGGTCAGGGTATGTGAGGCTTCTCGTGTGGGGTGGGGTGATATGGTAGTAGTGGTATATATGCATGTAGGTCCCAAGTTAGCCCTTAGTACTATTAATCCACCTTATGCTTCATATTATGCTATGTCTGCTATAGCTAGGTCAAGCAGTATTGTGGGCATGGGGGTCATGTATGGTCGGCCAGTGCGGTATTGTCATTGGTGGTTTAGATTGGCAGTACAGGATGAATGATCTGTTGATCTATTACCCCCCTTAGTACTATTAACCTACCGAATCCTTTGTATTATCTTATGGCTGGTATTGGTAGTTTAGTGTTAGGCCAGGCAGTATTATACTAGGTTGTTTAGAACGGGTGGCATAGGATGCATGGTATATACCCCTGTAGGTCCAGTCCTCGATATTATTAACCAGCCGATTGCTTTGTACTATTCAATGACTGGTATAGGGAGTACGTTATGGCAGGTCAAGTGGTATTGTGGGGTGGGGGTGGGGGTAATGCCTGGCAGTATAGAACAGCAGTATAGTATGGACGATATATACCTCTGTGGGCCCATGCAGGGCCCATGTTAGCCCTTAGTATTATTAATCCACCTGATGCTTCATGTTATGACTGGTATAGGTAGTATGCAATGCTAGGCATAGAGGTATTGTGGGTAGGGGGTACTGTCTGGTAGTTTAGAACGGCACTATAGTATGGCGGTATATACACCTATAGGCCCCTGTTAGTGCTTGGTACTATTAACCAACCGATTGCTTTGTTTTATTATATGGCTGGTATATGTAGTACGTTATGGTAGACCTAGTGATTTTGTGGGGGTGGGGTAATGCTTGGTAGTTTAGAACGGTAGTATAACATAGGCTATGCATATCCCTGTAGGTCTCTTGCTGGCCCTTGGTACTGCTGATCCACCAGGTGCTTCATATTATTGAGCGGTATTCTGGGGTGGGGCCAATGCCTGGTAATACAGAACGGCAGCAGAGTATGGTTGGTATATTCCCCTGTAGATTCCATCCTAACCGTTGATAGTATTAACCTACCAAATGCTTTGTATCATCCTGTTACTGGTAAGGTGGTACGTAATAGCAGTAGTTCTGTGGTACGTAATAGCAGTAGTTCTGACCCTATTCCAAGTATTCTTGTTTCATTTATATAACTAACCAATTAGATTGCTTAATTTCCCATAATCGGTATACAGAGTTATCTCCCTTGTGTATAATAAAAGCCTACATCCAATGGCCATATCCCCGGGCACTCCAATTTCGGCACCCCCTTTTTAGGAAACACCCGTGGCTATAGAATCCCTTTTTTGTCATATGTGCCTATGTGAAAAAGAACAATGTGACACATTGTGCCTTTTCACATAAGCACATATCGGCACATAAAGCATGTGCCTTTAAGACATATAAAATTTGTTATTACTTATAAGATATCTTGAAGTGTATTTTGACCACAACATTGTTTATTAATGGACATCTTTCTTGGCTCTTAGTGAAGCATTTTAATAAGATTATAATTAAACATGAAAATAATATGCTGTCTACTTCTTAGAGTCTTATACATGCAGCCTTTAAGAGTCTAATCTTTCTTGGGTTATCAAACATAACCACAATGATATACCCATCTCAAACCCAGACCCAAGCCCAAATCTTAATCACTGACTGATCTTGACCATGAAGAGACGTTAACCAACTACGTTGTAATGATGCCCATGGACTGTTACAGGATACTTTCTAAGGACATTGGTGTCCATATCTTAGGACATTATCAATTGCCCTTAAGTCATTTGTCAGGGGCTTAAGACGCACAAAAAAATTTGGAAATTTTTTAATTAACTTGGTGGTAGTGTTGGATGCTGGTGATTAGAAGCGGCCGAGATTACTGAATCAAGTGAGCCGGCAATCTTTGAGACTAGTATTGGTGATAACACATTTTCATAGAGTTTGTAGACCAGTGCTATTGACAAATATACCAAACTGCTAAAAGGTATTAATACAAATTTTGTTTATTTAAATATTTCTACTGCAGATCAGGAAGCTTTAGAATCTGAGATAAATCTTACGGCAAAAGAAATAGCAGCCATGCTCATTTTCAAAATATGCAAGAACGGGAGACCCAAAGGCAGAATTGATTGGAGCCTAAATCTCCCTCTACAGATATAAAACTTCTGAAGTATATCAATATCAATCAAAAAGAAGCCATTAGTATAGCTAGGCTAAATACAGCTACAAATGCAATTCAAACATTTGACGGAAATGTCAAAAAATTTCGTTTATGGATTAAAAGTGTAGATTTTTTTGCGAGGTCCACATCACACACGGGTGAAAAAATTACAGACCAAACATTAATCCCGATAGTGTCAGATTTTACATTTAGGTGGATAGGTGAACATCCCAATTATGGGAAGATTTAAAGGAAATTTTGAAGAAAAGATATTGTGAGGTCAGGGACTCAGCGATGACAGTGACACATTTAAGACAAATTCGTCAAGGTAGCACAGAAGCGATTTCACTTTCCACAGAGCGTCAGCGTGATCTAGAACTTGATGCACATGGAAGTAAAATTAATGATGAGACAATTTATTCTCAGTTAGTAGATTATTTTGCTGATGGCCTAAGTAAGGATCAAATCATGATGAGACTTATAAGAAAGAAGCCTAAAAAGTTGATGGATGCCTGTACCATCGCAATGTCTGAGAAAGAAGCAGTGGATAGTAATAAATATCATACTAGAGGAAGGTCATCTTGGTGATAATCCTCTGGGGCGTTTTACCGAGTTTTACCGAGATAAATGTTCAGAATGTTAATGACACTGCCTCGACATTTAGCAATATCATGAATTTGATGACAAGATTCTTGGAGAACTCAGAGTAGAAATGAATTAAAAGTCTTACATCTTTACGAGTATCTTGTATATACTACCTATATTCTCGATTCTAATCCTCTAGCGTAAACAGTTTTTTTAAACTTATACATTTTCTACATAATGATGAAAATGATAGATAAATTAAGCCTATACAAGTTGCCTTCCATAAGAGGCGAAACTACAAACAAATTAATGTAGCCCAATTCCAAAAGTTTAAGAAATCTCAGACCACATTCAAAGGTGAGGGTCCAACAAGAACCAATAAAACATGTTTCTTCTGTGGAAAAATATGGCATATTAGGTTACATATTGCCGAGTTCCTTAAACTTCCAAAGCCACCAAGCGGATGTGATCTCAGTTGGAAAGGGCAAAGCTAAAAATGGATACTGTCCACTAATGGCAGAAAAGTTGTACATAAATCAGAAGGGGGGGGGGCGGAAAAATTGCATGAGCATAGGTGGAGGGTGGGTGGTTAAGAGCAAACAAAAATGTGCGTGAACAGTTGATGATTGTTTTTCCTTTTTCACTGTTACGGCATTTGTTGTGCCCCAAACAGTAACACAATTTCACCAATTGATCGTAAAAGCCCATGTAGAAGCCTTATTAACAAACGTAACCCCCTTAATATGAAAAATGTTGTAGAATTTCATCAAAAACTGAGTTGAGGATGGGGTGTGTGTCCGATATAGAACGGGAATAAATTGTCTGACAGTTTTCTCCTAAAGTTGACTAAAATATCCTTTCACAACACAATTCATTCATATCCAACGTTTTTTATGGATATACTGATTGGCTTATGGAATTCACCAACCACTGGTGAGAAACTAACAGGCTCGTCCACACAGAGACCTTCATATAAGGATGGAACAAATTATCAATATAGTGAAATGTCTTTGTGAACAGGCAGGCCATCGCTGCTGTGCATTAACAACCTGGCTAGTGGCTACCAAATGTGGACCTATTATACCCGGGCCCACACAGGGTTCAAGCTATACAGTAATTTGTCTTTGTGAACTGATGTGAATCTGGTAAGTCTTGAGAAATGCATCTGATAGAGTAAATGGAAACATGTTTGCAGATATAAAAAAATATGCAATGAACCAGTGTGCAATACACATTTCGAGTTGGTGTTCAATTGCGAACGTTTTGTTTTGTATATAAAATGTATGAGAAGGGGATGGGGTCCCAAACATGTCATGGTAAAAATATGCAGGAAAGGGTGGGTGGGTCAAAAAATCGGCAAAATAAAAATCTCCACATATGTTCACGCATCTTTTTCCGCCCCCACACCCCCTGCATAAAGGACTTTAATATGTGGAAAATTAAAGATTGTAAATGTACAGTTAGGTTCATTCCTTTAACTAATAAGCAGCAAAATAATGTTGGAGGCGGGATATCGATAGGGCGAATAAACACCCTACTAATAATAATAAAAAGTTATTGAAGGATGGATATTCGATGATTGGCATGGACGGACGCATATAAGAGAAGCTCCCGGTTGGATATGAAAATGTATAAGTTTAAAAAACTGTTTACGCAAGAGGAAGAGAATCGAGTATAGGTAGTATGTACAAGATACTCGTAAAGATGTAAGACTTTTAATTCATTTCTACTCTGAGTTCTCCAAGAATGTTGTCATCGAATTCTCGATATTGCTAAATGTCGAGGCAGTGTCATTAACATTCTTATTGTGAAGAAACAGGACCATTTCAACAAGGAACATAATGACTGGTGTCGGGATATACTCCTGCATTTGAATGGATCAGTCCCTGATGTACGAAGTTGGCGAACAAGCTGTCGATCTGGAGAATTAAAAACTGGGATAATTTGGCTGTGATACATGTTTTGAAGTCTGCGGTTGCTGCTAGGCAGAATTAGCCAAGGATTTATGGTGAGTGGCGCATTTAAAATCACCGATTCTGTTACAAATGGCGACGAGATCAATTGGAAACGCGAGGAAATCTCATGAAAAATGTTAGAATTCGGCGTCCCTAGTAACGGTTATTTTGAATTTTGAATTGTTTTCATAGGGATCGTTCCAAAAGTTCTTGCTTTTGAAACGAATTTAACTTTCTCATTAACGTTCATTCAAATTTAATTCAATAAAATTAAAATGCCGAAAAATATAAAAATTAGTTGTAGAAAAATGAAAGTTTGATCTGACACTTGTTGATAAAAATTCCTGAAATTCAGATAGCTATGAGTTTATTTGATTCATTTCAATGATTTCTAATGTGCTAATAATAAATGTATATATTGTAAAATACAGTGCATAATTTTCAACATAAATAATGACAAAGCGAATGTTTACATTTTTGTGTTTCTTTTCGAAAGTATGGAAACACAGAGGGGCCATAATAAAATCTATGCACTGAAAATGAATACTTCTGAAGTTATTATTTTTTTTTTCTTTGAAGTATTTTCCTTTTCAAATGATTAAAAGTAATCTTTGAAAAATTTTGTGAAAGTTAAAACACAACTTTTATAAATATTTGTGTTTATTGTGTTTGAAGTTTGTATAAATACAATTGGTTTTCACTCAAACTAATTTATAGTATAGGTATTGTTTGTTTCTCTACACTTTATTTACACTATGGCACTTAATTTGCAAACAATTCCCTTAGATGACTTTCAACATTTACAAAATATTGGACCAATAAAAGCAAAGAGGCTTTATGATTATCGACAAGCAGCAGGTTATTTAAGACTTGAGGATCTTGAAAGAGAGACAGGCATAGCTGCTTCTGTTTGGGAAAATTGGATTAGTGAAGGGGTTATTTCTTTGGAAATTCCCAGAAAGTCACCTATTGCCAGTCCAGATCATTTATTTGGTGGACACACTCATTCTCCACAAACAAAAGAACAAATGTCCTCAAGTCTCCACCAAATAATTCTAGACATGAAGACAGAAATGGAAAAAATAAAAATAGAACAAGAGAATGAGAGAGAGAGATGGAAGAAAGAAAAAGCAGATTTACTGGCTGCTAAATTATTTGCTGAAACAGAACTCGAGATGTATAGGCGTGGACTGGAAGCATTTAAAAGGGACACAACTACAAAAATGGATAAAATGAGAGAAAAGTTTGATAGAGATTATAAAACATTATATTTGGCATTAGAAGAGCAGAAGATTGAAAGAGAAAATGTAGCCGAGAAGCACTTACTATCCACTCCAGTGAGGAATGAATATGGAGAAACCAAGAAACTAAGTAGTGCCAAAACATCACAAGAAATTTTTAAATTCAAATTAGAATCAAAACCAGAATCAGATTGTACTGAGTCAGAAGATGAAATTAAGGAACCCGAAAAAATAGGTCATGGCATTGGATTACGAAACAAACAATTATTAGCTGACAATAAGCGAAAGCCTTACGAAACAAAAAATAATAAACCCAAAGATGATAGGATAGCAGAGAAAACAAAACAAAAGAAAAGCAGCCATAGACCACGAAGATGTGGTTCATCAGATCCTTATGACTCGGATGAACGAGTTAGTTCAAAACATCATCATCAATTATGACTCGGATGAACGAGTTAGTTCAAAACATCATCATCGAAGAAGTAATCGATTTGATCACAGCTCTTTTGACTCTCATAAAGGTGATAACAGATATGGACAACGTCATTCTAGTAGAAAAGATTATGTTTCTAGTAGTTCATCTAGCTACTCAAGTAAATCGCCACATAAAAGACATTTTAGAGATGACTACAGGTCAAGCTCATCAACAAGCTCAAGTGATGGGGAAAGCGACAGTTCATATGGACATTATCGTCATAGAAGACACCACTCTCGAAGAAGAAGTAGAAGCAGGAGTCCACAGTTACAAAAATTGCCCGTTTTTAACGGAAAGGGAACAATGAAATGGGAGCCTTTTATTTTTAAATTTGAAAGGACTGCTAAAGATAGGCATTGGAATCGAAGAAAGAGATTAAATCGGCTGTATGACTGCTTATCAGAAGATGCCCTGGAATATGCAAATGTATTGGGCTATCATTTGGGTTATCATGAGTTGAAACATGAATTGAAACGTCGATTCAGCCGCAAGGAGGCACCAACATCTGCTCGCAGACAGCTTCAGTTCTTAAAACAAAGAGAAGAAGAATTGCTAGAAGATTTTTCACACAGGGTACATTTACTCACTTTAGATGGATACCCAGATTCAGACAGAAGAACAGTGGAGCAGATTTCCACAGAGGTATTTTTGCGTGGCTGCCGAGATAAGGATGCAGTGAAGGTTGTAATGGAAAAAAATCCTCCAAATATTTTAAAAGCTCTCAAATACATGAAAGCGACTATAGCCAACCAGAGAGCTATCATTGGTTTTTGCCCAAACTTCCATCAGCGGCAAGTCTCATTCATAGACCCAGACTCCAGCGAAGTTGACATTGATTATTCTGTCAATAAAGCAGATTCGCAAGGAAATTCATCGAATTTGGAGAAAGAGGTCGAGTCATTGAAAACGATGGTGCAGGATATGACTTCTTTTATGAAAAACAAATTCCAGGAAAGCAGCTATCAGAATACAGATAGATTTTACAGACCGCCTGCAGCAAGACAACCATGGAGGCAAAATAACAATCAAAGAAGGAATGCCTATTGGGGAAATAACAAAACCAACCAGTCTTGGAGAAAATTTCCAAAACAGAATGGACAGGACTGTGAGAATCATGAAGTCACTGCACAGAAGGATTTAAACCAAAGCGGACTGAGTGCACAGGGCAACGCTTGGTCCAATGCCAAAGGGGCCCATTAAAAGAAAATAATTCCAGAAAGAATGGAGATTCTAGTTGTAAATATACTGATTTGCCTGAAATATATGTAAATAGAGTAAATGGAGTATCTCTAATAATACCTATTAGAGTCAACAATGAAGATGCTTCTGCGACTGTAGATACTGCCGCCATGTTGACTCTGATGGATGAGCAATTTTTTGAGTCTTCTTATAAAGATTCAACTGAAATGGCCAGCCAGGTGATATTGAAGGGAATTGGAAGCCAGCCTGTAATTGGAAGAATTATTCCAAATATCAAGATACAGATTGGATCTAAGATCTTTAAATGGGATGTTTGTGTTGCACCCATTGGAGAGAAATTTATTTTGGGCTTAGATTTCCTCCAGGCTAATGGATGTGTGGTAAATTTAAGGAACAACACAGTAACTATTGAAGATGAAGTGGTAAAGGCAACATTCAAGAGAGCTGACTCCAATACTGAAATACCAATAGCAAGAGTTGTAGTGATGAAGGCAGTTCCTTTACCACCAAACACAATTTCGTTTGTGGACCTGAAAGTAGAAAGTCCAATATTTGATGACTCTTCTTTTATTTTTGAGCCAGTCCATCAAAGAAATGGTATTATCATCAGCAATTGGTAGTGGAGGACATGTGGTTGTCAGGGCTATTAATGACACCAATTGCTTCTTGAAGTTGAAGAAACACACCTTGGTTGGCACTGCAGAAAGTTTAGATGAGGAGAGTGATCAAAGTTTCAATGACTTCGAATCTCTTCCCTGCCATGAAGACACACAAGTAGCGAGTGTTACTCAAACCAGTGAGTTTGGATCATTGAGGGATACAGGTAATGATAAAAGAGACGCAGACTGTGTTCAAAGTTTCTGTGACTTCGAGCCTTCTGCTTTTCAATCTGTCATTTCTGATTCCAAAATAATTGACAATAGAGGGACGGAATCAGTTCAAAGTTTCTATGACTTCGAACCTTCTGTACTTCAACTTGTCAATATAAAGGCTCATGCAAATAAAGAGCAAAATTCCTCTATAGCACATGAAAAAATGCCATCTCACCTACAAGAACTTTTTGATCAGTCAGTTACAAATCTGACAAATCATCAAAGTTTAGAGGTAGCAAAATTACTTGTTGAATACCAAGACGTTTTTGCAAGTCACGACTTTGATCTGGGATGCTTAGAGAGTGTGGAACATGAAATAAACACAGGAGATAATCCACCTATAAAACATAAGATTAGGCGCACACCTATTGGATTTGAAGAACAGGAATACAGCCACCTACAAAAATTGTTGAATGCTGGAATAATCCAACCATCTATGTCTGATTGGGCTGCAGCACCTGTATTAGTGCAAAAGAAGGATGGAGGTGTTCGCTGGTGTGTAGACTTTCGATCACTGAATTCAAAAACAGTGAAAGATAACTTCCCACTACCTTTGATTGAAGACTGTTTGGACACGCTGTCGGGAACAAAATATTTTTCCACACTTGATATGGCATCAGGTTATTACCAGATACCAATTCGAGAATGTGACAGAAAAAAGACTGCAGTTATAACTAAGTACGGATTATTTGAGCATACACGTATGAGTTTCGGATTGTGTAATGCTCCTGCCACATTTCAGCGTGCCATGCAACTCGTGCTACGAGGATTGACGTGGAAGGAGCTTCTGGTCTATCTTGACGATATTGTCGTCCTGCGTTCTGATTTTGAAACCGCACTGAAGCACCTAGAAAATGTTTTTATTAGATTTCGTCAAAATAATCTGAAACTGAAACCAAAGAAATGTCGACTGTTCAAGGAAGAAGTTGAATTCCTTGGAAAGCTTGTTAACAGTGACGGAATCACAGTAGCTCCAAGTAAAATTGAGACACTGGCCAAGTGGTCAGTACCAAAGACACAACAGGAGTTGATGGCATTCCTTGGGTTCGTCAATTATCATAGGAGAATTAAAAACTGGGATAATTTGGCTGTGATACATGTTTTGAAGTCTGCGATTGCTGCTAGGCAGAATTAGCCAAGGATTTATGGTGAGTGGCGCATTTAAAATCACCGATTCTGTTACATTATTATTAATTAATGACAAAATTCTGAACGTGCTGTTAACAACTCACTTCCTGAACTGTGATTGTGGTCGTCGTATTTAGAAATTAATAGACCAGATCAATAGATCATGAATGAACTGTTACTACGCCACTATATCCTATCACAATAGTAGAAAATTAGATTGGCGAATTTTGTCATATGGATATCAGCTATAAACCGTTTTCAAAAATTAAGCACAACTTAATTCACGGAATGGGGAGGAAAAGGAAAAACAAAGCACATGGTAATATCAATAGTTCAACAAGTAGCGAAGAATACAGAACCCCCAACCCAAAGAAGCAGACAACATTGAAGGACTTTAGTGTCGTCACTGAAGTCTCGAGTGGTGCAAGCAACCGTAGTAAATTATCTTATTCTGCTACCCCAGTGTCAGTATCGGATATATGCGAAATGACTCAAGGAAGCGATTCTCGTGAATCAAATGAATCATTAACCCTACCTGCCATCAGTGCGAGATTGAGTAGCATATCAGCCAGGCTCGATAAACTTGCAACAAAACAGGAGCTGGATTCTGCATTTCATAAACAAATGAATAGGCAGGGAATCATAAGGGAGTTAACATCCATGAAAGAATCAATAATTATCACTTTGGGAAAACAAATAGACGTACTGGAAACCCGAGTATTCGAAGTTGAGAAACAGAATGACATATTGACAAAGGAAAATAAAAGGTTACAGGAAAAGTATAAGGAAGCAGAAATAAACAAAACTGAATTAAAATATAAGTTTAACGACATAGAAGAATATTCTCGTAAAGACAGCATCCGAATACATGGCCTGGACTGTGAAGCGAGAGAAACAGCAGAGGAGACAACTAAAAAAGTAATAAGACTTCTGAACGACAAACTTAAATTAAGCAAAGTTCCGTCTAACATATCAATAGCTCATAGACTCAAAAACTCAAATAATTCAAACAAACAGTCCATAATAGTGAAATTTATTTCCCGAACACACAAACTTGATGTGATAAAAGTGAGAAAACTTCTGAAAGGCTCTGGTATATCTATCACAGAGGACCTGACACAATTGAACAACTTCCTGCTCAAAAATGCTTTTTCGCTGGACTTCGTCTCCAGTTCTTGGTCAGTAGATGGAAAACTTTTTATAAAAACCAGTGATGGTCTAATTTGTAAATTTAGAACTTAGGAAGAAATAGAAAAGTTAGAGCGAAACAGACATAACGGTAATTCTTTGTTGACTGATAACAGCTTCTACTAATTATTTATTGTACAGGGGCCCCTGCCTACCGCAGCCACCTCTAACCCCGTGTAATTGAAGTCCTAAACCACAAACTTAGCTTCCGACTAGTCACGAACAGACACAAAGGCACCCCCCAAACACTGACACACACACGCACGCACGCATACACACACCCATAGGCAGATACGCGCATGAACACACGCACACCACCCCCCACAAAAAATAAAAATAAATGAAAAAAAACTAAAATAAAATAAATTAAAAAAATAAACTTAAAAAAAACCCAAAACCAAACAATACAGACCATTTAAATTTGTAATCACATCTCAGTGACTTGCAGTCCGACTTCAACTAAACGCAATGCCTGCAATACTTTGCCTACTGCCCAACTGCAAATACTAAATTTGCCATCCAGCAAATATCAACTCATACGGCACATCAACAGCACTTACCATATGTATAATCCTCTTAGAGGACATAGATACTTTACGCCGGGAATGTAAAATAGCCTTTATCCATCCACTCGCTCATTCATTGATCCATTCACCCGGCGGTCAATACTGAAAATTGCCTTCATTCATCCGCACAATTATTCATTCACTCATTTACTCACCTACACAACTCTGTCCTTCCGTTATTCACCTCTCTCTTTCCCCTCTCTCTCTCCTATTCCATCGTCCACATTGTGTGGGTGCATGTAACTTTACTACGTAATATTTTGATGATTCAATTTAACACACACGCTCAAATCACTCACGCATCCCCTACCCCACACGCCCACACACATCCCGACGTGTGAGATACTTGCATATATATTCTATGGCAATGATATTTTGTGTATTTTATTTTGTACTGTCACTATCTATACCCACGCATGAAATAATGTCCCAGCGCCACAATATGTTTAATTGTACTGTCACTGTGTGCTTTCTCACATGGAATGTTAGCAAAGCTATATTTTGTTCTGTACTCTTACTGTCTTCGCGCACAAGGGAAAATGTACCAATGCCGCAACATGTTTTATTGTACTGTTACTGTGTGCTCTCTCACATGGAATGTTAGCAAATCTATACTTTGTTCTGTACTATTACTGTTTTCGCGCACATAGGAAAAATGTACCCATGCCGCAACGTGTTGCCTCGTGCCGTAACTATGTGCATTGTCACGTGTAATGTTAGTACAGCTGCATTTTGTTCTATACTGTTATTCTCCAAATTGTCTATATTGTGTATATTTGTTCAAAAGACTCGGAATGAAGCAGTTGTACTGAGTATCATTTTATGTACTGTGTATCATCATATGTATATCTGTTCCAATGTCTGGGAATGTTGTATCGTCAATGTTTCTACTGTGACTAGTCGGTGCTTGTAACACTATTCCAGTAAGTTGTATTGATTATCATTAGATGTAAGCTTGTTCCAACGTCTCGGAATGTTGTATTGTCACTGCTTTACAGTGACTTCTAGTAGTTATGACCATATACTTGCAAGTTGTGTTGCTTATCATCATATGCATGTTTGTTCCAATGTCTCGGAATGTTGTATTGTCTTTGCTTTACTGTGACTACTATTGTTTGTGTCAATGTTTCTGTGTGTTGCATTGTATACCAGTACATGTATATTTATACCATTCTCTTGGACTACTATATTATCATTAGCTGCTCCGGTAGGCTGTATTGTTACAGTTCATATCCATGTGTGAAAATATGTTATCCGTAAATTGTATAAATTGAAAAAATAGGAACTGAAAGAATATCGACCCCCCCCTCCCTTCCTGTCTCTCTCTTTCTTTCTCTTTCTGTCTCTATCTACCTCTGCTCCTCTGTATAAATTGAAAAATAGGAACTGAGCGAATATCGACCTCCCTCTCCCCCCTTCCTGTCTCCCTCTTTCTCTTTCTGTCTCTATCTACCTCTGCTCTGCTGTACAAATTGAAAAATAGGAACTGAGCGAATTTCGACCCCCCCCCCCTCCCTTCCTGTCTCTCTCTTTCTCTTTCTGTCTCTATCTACCTCTGCTCTGCTGTATAAATTGAAAAATAGGAACTGAGCAAATTTCGACCCCCCCCCCCTTCCTGTCTCTCTCTCTTTCTCTTTCTGTCTCTATCTACCTCTGATGTGCTATCAGTGTTCATATCCATGTATGAATATATGTTATCCATATTTACATAAATTGCACAATAAAGAACTGAGCGAGTATGAAATCCTTTCTCTCTCCCCCTCTCTCTCTCCCTCGTCTACAATGCGTGGATGCGTGTAACTTTCTACCATAAATATTTGATGATGTTCATTCTTTTGCAATGTTATTTTGTGTATTTTTTCTGTACTGTACTGTCATTGTCTATACATTCGCATGAAATATTTGTATTGTTTATTATTATTTGTATGTTGTTTTAATTCTCTTGGAATGAAGTACAGGTAGATGTATTGTGTATCATTATATGTATACACATATGTAATACTGACGTATGTAACATCTATAGCAATGCTATTTTGTGTACTTTGTTCTGTACTGTACTGTCAATGTCTATACATTCGCATGAAATATATGTATCATGTATTATTATATGTATGTTGTTTAAATCTCTGGGAATGAAGTACAGGTAGATGTATTCTGTACCATTATATGTATATTTGTTCTAATGTCTCGGAATAGTGTATTATTAATGCTTCTACTGTGACTATCTTGCGACAATATTCCTGTTAGCTGTTTTGAGTATCATCAGATGTACATTTGTTCCAGTGTCTTGGAATGCTGTATTGTTATTGTTCTGCTGTGACTTTTAGTACTTATGACAACATTCTTGTACGTTGCGTTATTTTATCGACATATGTATGTCTGTTCCAACGTCTCGGAATGTTATATTGTTATTGCTGTCATGTAACTTCGAGTGTTTACAACGACGCTTCTGTATGTCTCACTGTGTACCAGTACATGTATATTTGTACCTATCTCTTGGATTACTGTATTGGCATCAGCTCTCTCGGCATGTTGTATCGTCACAGTTCATATCTATATATGAATTATATTGTTATTGCTCTCATGTAACTTCGAGTGTTTACAACGACGCTTCTGTATGTCTCACTGTGTATCAGTACATGTATATCTGTACCTATCTCTTGGATTACTATATTGGCATCAGCTCTCTCGGCATGTTGTATTGTCACAGTTCATATCTTTATATGAATTATATTGTTATTGCTCTCATGTAACTTCGAGTGTTTACAACGACGCTTTTGTATGTCTCACTGTGTACCAGTACATGTATATTTGTACCTATCTCTTGGATTACTATACTGGCATCAGCTCTCTCGGCATGTTGTATCGTCACAGTTCATATCTGTATATAAATATATGTTATCAATTATCGTATCAATTGAAACAAATAGGAACTGAGTGAATATTGAACTCCACCCCCCCCCCCCTTTCTATCTCTCCTTTCTTTATCTCTCCACCTCACCTGTATTATCAGTGTTTATATGTTTATATCCATATGTGAATTTCTGCATGAATATATGTCATTCATAAATGCACAAATGGAAAAATGAGGCGCTGAGTGAAATGTCGAACTCCCCCTTCTCATTCTGTGTCTCTCACACTCTCTTTCATCCTCTCTCTACTCCAATTGTACCGTCACTGTTTATATCTACATACTTATGAATATATATTAGCCATAATAGCACAAATTGGAACTTGTATTATGTATCTATGATCTATGAATAGGCCCCACAATTATTCTTGTATCTTCGGATCATAATATCCCCCCTCCCCTCTCTCACTCTCTATGTTCTCTTTCTCTCTTCCTTAACATTGTATTATGTATCTATGATCTATGAATAGGCCCCACAATTATTCTTGTATCTTCGGATCATAATACCCCCCCCCCCCCCCTCTCTCTCTCTCTCTCTCTCTCTCTCTCTCTCACTCTCAATGTTCTCTTTCTCTCCAACTCTCTTCCTTAACATTGTATTATGTATCTATCATCTATGAATAGGCCCCACAATTATTCTTGTATCTTCGGATCATAATATCCCCCCCCCCTCTCTCACTCTCAATTCTCAATGTTCTCTTTCTCTCCACCTCCCTTCCTTAACATTATATTATGTATCTATGATCTATGAATAGGCCCCACAATTATTCTTGTATTTTCGGATCATAATATTGCGATACACAATACAACATTATTGTATTAACACAATAATATTGTATTATGTATCGCAATATGTAAAATAATATCGCAATGTATTCCCCTCCCCCCCCCCCCCCTTCTCTCTCTGTCTCTCTCTGTCTCCCTCCCTATCTCTCTATTTCCCTCTGTGCCTATGTTTTTATATGTTTTATATGTTGTTTTTGTACTTCAAGTGGAACCGTATAGTTATTGTAAAGACACTGTACTTCTTCTCCACTGATATACGTAGAAAGACACTGGTTGGAATATATACAACAGTGCTTAAAACCACGCTTACAGTCTCATATCCCCCCCCCCCCCCCCCAGCACGCTCAAAACAGTAGTCTTTCCATGTTCAATACTTACATTGTCAATACTAGTATGGTAGCCACCACCTTAAAAAAGGAACCTATACTGCCCGATATTTACGATTAGTTAACGCACTCTTCTGCGATTTGAAAACTTCCAACCCTACCCAATCACCTTCATGCCTTCACTATGAATATTGACCCACACAGACTAATTGCGAATCACTTATTGGAAAAGAACGATTGTGGCGGTGACAATTTTGTACAATGCACCCATGAATCCTACCAATTAAGGATGACTGAGTGTATTCAGACAATGGTATCCCTTACCAAATCGATAATGGATAAGATCAAACTCGAGGAGATTCGGACAGATAGCAAATATAGCTTCAACTATTTGCTCCAAGACGAAGATCTAGATGAAGGAAGCAACCATACTGAATTATTAAATTTGAGAGAAGATTGTAAATATTACTTCCCTGATGAATTTAGAATATCTGTAGCTGATAAAGCTAAGCTGTTATCAATATTTCATGTTAACTGCCAAAGCCTAAACGCCCACTGGGATAATCTAAAAAACCTCCTCTGTGAACTGAACAACAAGAAAAATACGTTTGAAGCTATAGGATTCACTGAATTGTTCAGTTCGCCAGAAACCTTATCATATGAAATAAATGGATACCACCCCTTAATATACAAAACTCGCCTAAATCATAAAGACATCAGGGGTGGGGTTGGTCTCTTCATTAGTAACTCTTTAAATTATAAAATTAGAGAAGATTTATTGATATTCATCCCAAACGTTTTCGAATCACTTTTTGCCGAAATCTCCTATAAGAAACATAATACCATTGTCGGCGTCATCTACCGGCCTAATATTCCCCCTAAAGCAGACATTAACCGATTTATTGAAATATTTACAAACATCACTAATCAAATAAACCTGGAAAGAAAATGTGCCTATATAATGGGAGATATGAACATTGACCTTCTTAAATATAATGAGCATAGCCAAACGAACAACTACACCAATGCCATATTTAGCCAGGGATTTTTACCCCTTATAACTAAACCAACTAGAGTTTACAGCAACATTAATAGATCACATTCTAGCTAACAATATAAAAGCAAATCATGTAGCTGGAATAATTATAACAGACCTAGCAGACCACTTTGGAACATTTTGCTGTGAAACAAAAGGCACAACCGACCCACCAAACAATTACACCACCATGCGCGTCGTTAACCAAGAAACATTAAACTCAGTTAAAAACGCATTATCATCCTGCAGTTTCGCTTCTGTTCTGGAAACAACCTCTCCAAATGTAGGGTATAATAAATTGTTACATATTTACACAACCATATGCCGAACAACCTTCCCTCTTAAGTTAGTAAATGCTAACAAACAACATATCAAACATCAACCCTGGATGACGCGTGGTCTAATACAGTCTTCCAAAAGTAAAAACAAGCTATATAGAAAGAAACTAAACAATCCGTCAGAAGATAATAAAATGAAATTAAAACTCCATATCCAAATAGTCAACAAATTAAAACTATTAAGCAAGGCTAAATACTACGACCGTTTATGTTGTGAAAATAGACATAACATTAAAAAAAAACTGGGATATCTTGAACAAGGCAATCCAGAAAAAGAAACAAAATATCTCTGTATGCTCATCATTTGTTAGTAATGGAGAAACCATCACAGATCCGTCAGTTATAGCAGGACATTTCAACACATTCTTCTCTAAAATAGGACAAACGGTCAGCGACAGAGTACCCCATACAGAAAAGCATTTCACTGACTAGCTCAATAACAAAACCACTAATAGTTTCTTTATGGCACCAACTAACCCGCAGGAAATTATATCAATTGTTAAAAAGTTAAAATCTAAAACCAGTACAGACTGTGATGATATATCAACAAAGATTCTAAAAGAAACAATTCAGGTAGTGTCAATTCCATTATGCCACATAATAAATAACTCACTAGAAGCTGGAATCGTTCCAACAAAAATGAAAATAGCGAAAGTTATACCTGTATATAAAAGCGGTAACCCCAAAGAATTTAATAATTACAGGCCAATTAGTATACTTCCGGTTTTCTCAAAGGTCCTTGAAAAGATAGTCTGCATTAGGTTAACATCATTCTTGAACCAATATAACATTCTCTACGAACACCAATACGGCTTCAGAGCAAAACATTCTACCGTGCACCCAATACTACATCTCCTTCATGATGTGGCTTCAAACAATGACAAAACAACAAAAGAATGCACTTTACCCATTTTCTAGATTTATCTAAGGCATTCGACACCATCAACCATAATACTCTTCTCAAAAAGTTGGATTATTATGGAATCAGAGGTATAGCTAACGATTGGTTCAGAAGTTATTTGACGGGGCGTGGGCAGTATGTTAATTTTCAAGGTCACAGGTCCCAAGGTAACTACATTACGTGTGGTGTCCCCCAAGGCTCCATCTTAGGTCCCGTACTGTTTCTAATATATATTAATGATATTACAAATTCAACAACATTTAAACTTCTTTCGTTTGCCGATGACACTACAGTATACAAATCAGGACACGAGCTTGACTCTCTTTTCCTGGAAGTCAACAAGGAAATCGACAAAATAAGCAATTGGTGCTCAGCAAATAACGTCTCCCTTAATGCAGATAAAACAAAGTACATGTTAATTCGCCCCACAAACACAAAAGTACAACTAGGAAATAGATATATTAAAATAAATGGAAACAAGATAAAATTAGTAAGCCATTCAGAGACAGAAAAACATGTTAAATTTCTTGGTATCCTCCTGGATAAAACTCTTACCTTTAGAGATCATGTAGCCCACATATGTGCCAAGTTATCCAGAGCCATTTTTGTGATCAGGAAGGTCAAAAACATACTGCCGCTAGCAGCCATGAAACAACTTTACTTCTCTCTACTCCATAGCCACATCCTGTACGGAATCGAAGTATGGGGACAATCCTCAGCATGCAAAAAATTACTCACACTCCAGAAACGTGCAAATCGCATTATAAATCGAGGCAAGTACAACTGTCACAACGACCCTTTATTCCGGAAATTTAATATTTTAAAAATAGATGACCTCTACACAGCGCGATCGACACTCTTTATTTTGACTTGATAAAAAGAAATCTACCCACGTCGTTTAACGACATCTTCAATATTAAATCGTGCGTTACTAATACTCGACAGTCCAGATATACTCAAATTCATCGTGACAAACCACGGACAAATTTCAGTGCAAACCTGCCAAAATATAAATTACCAGCCATATGGAACGAACTCGACAATCATCTAAAACCTGTACACCCCAGACAGTTATTCAAGAAAAGACTTTACGACAAACTTGCGGGTGCGTATCAAACATCTGTCGTATGCAGCAATCCGCGCTGCTTAGATTGCAGAAACTGACAAGACAAGATATATATATCAGGAGTTAACCTAAAGCAGATTTCCCTGTGTTTCGCTAATGATGCTATCTGTCCGATTAATTCTCCATTACAGCAGCCAATGACCTACACACGAAACATAACGCCCAACAATATTGATCATATATGTGTACGTATATAATACGCGTGTGTGTGATGTGTGTATGTATACATGCATGTATACATGGGCATTTGTTTGTATATATACATATATATATATATAGCAAAAGGATTCTAAAAGATACCAGTTTCAAACAATTCTTTATATGTCTGTTTTATTCATTGTAATCCACATTTACATAGGATACAAAAAATCTTTGGTCATTTTTGCAATATGTACAAAATTTCGGAAAGTACTTTCAACACTTAAAGTCTCATGAGACCGACATTTTAAAATGGATCCATATATATGGGTCCATGTATATATGTGTGTGTGCGTGTGGAGGAATTGATGGCTCAAAAACAAATTACTTGATATATTTACTCAATGCCTGAATTATCCGCTCAATGTCTGTATGTATTTAAACACAAGTCCACTCTATAATTATGTATGCACTGTACCGTGACCGCTCGCTTGAAGTAATAGCATATCATTAGTGTCTTATATATATCCTATCGAAAAAATTTATTTTTGAAGACTTTATCAAGATCTAACCAGTTTTGTTTTGTTATTTTAAATTTTTTTGTGGGAAGCGACTGGAAACGGCCAAAAAGGCCATGTCGCCTCCTGAAGATGCTGATAACTATATGTATACTATTGTATTCATTATACTTTATATAACTGCAATCTTCGAATAAAATTCTGTTCTGTTCTGTTCATCACCCTGAACATCCAGCTAGAAGGGATGATAGGAAACCTAAGAATAAGATTACGAGTGGAGCCACAACTTGCAACAAGTCTCAATGTGTTAAAAAATAAGAACAATAAACGAGTTCCTAGAAATAATGAGAATGGAGTCAAGGTTAAGTATTGTAATAAACCTCACGTAGCTACTATTGTAAGAATAAGAAAACGATGATTGGTTCTTTTCCCCAAAATGTTTCAAAACTGAATAGTGCATTACTTTGCATTGATAAACAGAAAGTCAATGCTTTGATTAACAAAGGCGCCCAAGTGTCCTGTCTCAGTGCACAGTTTTGGTGGAATTTAAAGCATCGACCTAACCTCTTAGGGAATAGAGATTCAATAGGTCGAATTGAGTGTAACAGATCATTCAGTAAAGCCCAGAGGGATTATAAAACTGGAGGTTAATATTTCTGGAATAAGAGTAGTTCAAAGTTTTGGTGGAATTTAAAGCATCGACCTAACCTCTTAGGGAATAGAAATTCAATAGGTCGAATTGAGTGTAACAGATCATTCAGTAAATCCCAGAGGGATTATAAAACTGGAGGTTAATATTTTTGGAATAAGAACAGCTCTATTGTGTTAGAACCATAAGGTAATATTTTCCACTGGACGATAGTGCCTTATGGTTCTCACATGATGATATGTTATAAAAGAGTTACTCCAAAGTATGATGCAGGGTGTGGATTGGATACATAAAAATCAGATAAGATTGTATTGTGATTTACAAAAGTTGAAATTACAGGATAAATATATACTCATAGTAAAAGATCTTCATGTGTCTACTTTAATGAGATTAGTTAACGAGGTTCATTTGCTACCACAAAATGTTTGTGTATGCAAAGCAAAAGCAGTATGTTCACAGGGTGTATTTAAAACTAAATTTTTACAGAATGGAGGCCTTTCTGATGGTTTCAAAACTCAACAACCAGGTTCGATGATAGGTAGTGTCATTGTGAAAAATGGTGTTGACACTGTACCAGTAATGATTGTCAACAATACAGATAAGAACCACAGCCTAAAGAGGGGATGTGCTTTGGGCAAATACTGCCTTTTGAATTTGCGGGAGTTAAGTCATGTCAAGAAATATTAGAATCTAAATGTGATAAAGAAAGGGCGACATTTGTCCCAAGCACTTTAGATGTCCCAGCTGATAAAAAGGACTTGATACTAATATTTCTAAGAAGACATGAAGATCTTTTCGCTAGTAGTGATAAAGATTTAACACCAAGCACAACTACTAAAATGAAAATTGATACTGGTGATAATGTTGCGAAGTGAGCCCACAGGGGTTAATCAAGCCCGAAAGCTCAGGTAAAGAGCTCGAGCTCATGAAAGTGTTATGGGGATTTATTTGGTAACATGGACTCAAGTTTTATTAACAGTATCAACAGAAATTGAACATGACAATAAATTACATGGAATTGTATTAAACTGGCGACCAGAGCACAGGCGTACTTCGTGGGTACACGCCAGATCTTCTGTTGACAATATTATGCATACATTTGCAGGCCAATATTGTCAACAAGCAGTAACATTGTAAGATTTGTTGATAGATGGAACAATAACATTCGGCAGTATTCCTGGGATGTTAGTGTTCGAACTGTCCAACAAATCAT
Source organism: Pictodentalium vernedei (assembly GCA_031216915.1). NCBI lineage: Eukaryota > Metazoa > Mollusca > Scaphopoda > Dentaliida > Dentaliidae > Pictodentalium > Pictodentalium vernedei. The sequence goes on from CM062297.1 coordinate 321,652,271, forward strand.
AACATGCACCTGGTGAGGCTCCCCAGATATCTGTGGATGCCGAGTTGCAAAATTGCATAAGTCACCAGAACATTCTGCCGGTTAACTGACGCCCGGCAGGATACTATTTTATAGCCGATATTCCACGGACTGCATGCAGACTAACCGACATTTTGCTGACAGTCGTCACGTACCCCAGGTACTGCATCAGAAATTTGGCGTATTTAAGCACCAATTTCTGACTGCTTAGACAAGTTGTCTCTGTGCTCCTGACGAACACGAAACTTTCCACAAGAAGAACCCTGGATGCCACCACTGCTAATGAAGATATGAACTTTGTTGTTTGATACAATTTACATTTTTATGCCAGAGACAACGACAGTGTAGTCGCGAATTTGTTAATAGAATAAATGATTGATTTATTAAAATAGTAGATAATTTGAAACTGGCCTTCCTTCTGATGTACACGACAAGTTCGTGAAGTTACTGAACCCAGAATCTGGAGCCTGTGTCTGATATCGTCTGGTAAGGAATCACAAAAAAACGCCACTCGCTGGTGGGACCTCACAGAACTGCCAGTAAACACAACGCTTGGAGTCAGAATTTACGATCACAGATCGATTGACTTTTACTTAATTCCGTAATAATACTAAACCAATAAAGTTAAAGAGTTATAGTGTTCCATTATTAAAGAGAACAAACAAATTCAGTGAATTCATGTCTCCCACTGGGCAGCAGTTTCAAGGGGAATTAATGCATCCAGTGGGATATAGTTGAGTTGCAAGTGGAAGTGATTTAGAAGAGACAGAACAGACAGTGCTTCAGACAGTGGTTATCAGATCTATTTTCACGGGGGTCACTGTCAAAGCAAATGAAGTGAGGTGGAGTATAGCTGTGAGAATCACTAAAAATTAAGACTGCATGATAAGACACATTACATTAAACTGATGTGAAAAGTAATTCACATATTAAATTTCATTGAAATCGGTTGACTCTAAGGAAAGTTAGAGTCTGGAAACCATCAGCCAATCAAATTCCAGCAACCTAATTAAATATGTGCGGAAAATGCCCATATTCGAACTGTGACCAACAATTGATGAAAGTGATCTACTACCCAAATTTCATCGAAATCGACTGACTGTGAGGAAAGTTAGAGTCTGGAAACGAAACACACGGAAAGTGTGCACTTACTGTGTATTAGTAGTAGCAATGAATAAATCAAAGTTTCCCTAATTTGCATAATTTTTCCACGAGAACAAAACCCGTAATATGTGTGATGTATTGCATGTTATTAAACATTCATACAAAAATTTATTCAAATCCCAACTTTCATATAGAAGTTCTGAACAAAAAAACTGATTACACCCAATTTCGGAACAAAATGGCTGCTGTGGCCATCTTGAATTTTGGACCAAACCCAAAAACACTTATTCTGGTCTCACAATGATAACAAAGATACCCGAAAAGTTTCGTGAAGATCGGTTCATAAATACGTCTTTTAGTCCGAGGTGCGTTGACGCACGGGGCAGACGCACAGGCAGACGGATAGATTTTCGGTACAAAATTTCCCACATTTGAACTTGACCTAGGTATTGATAATAGTAATTCATATATGAAATGTCATCGAAATCAGTTGATTTTAAGGAAAGTTAGAGTCTGGAAACCGTCAGCCAATCAAATTTCAGCAACCTAATTAAATATGCGCGGAAAATGCCCATATTCGAACTTGCACCCACAATTGATGAAAGTGATCTACTACCCAAATTTAATCGAAATCGACTGACTGTAAGGAAAGTTAGAGTCTGGAAACAAAAAACACGGAAGGTGTTCACTACTGTGTATTAGTAGTAGCACTGAATAAATCAATCAAAGTTCCCCTAATTTGCGTACTTTTTGCACGAGAACAAAACCCGTATTATATGTGATGTATTGCATGTTACTAAACATTCATACAAAAATTTATTCAAATCCGAACTTTCATATAGAAGTTTTGTACAAAAAAACTGATTACACCCAATTTCAGAACAAAATGGCCGCTGGCGGCCATCCTGAATTTTGGACCAAACTCCAAAACACATATTTTGGTCTCACAATGATAGCAAAGATACCCAAGAAGTTTCGTGAAGATCGGTTCATAAATACGGCTTTTAGTCAGAGGTGCGTTGGCGCACGGGGCAGAAGGACAGGCAGACGGACAGATTTTCGGTACAAAATTTCCCACATTCGAACTTGACCTAGGTATTGATCGGAATCGGTTGATTTTAAGGAAAGTTAGAGTCTGGAAACCGTCAGCCAATCAAATTTCAGCAACGTAATTAAATATGCGGAAATTACCCATATTCGAACTTGGATCCACAATTGATGAAAGTGATCTACTACTCAAATTTCATCGAAATCCGGTCACTGTTAGGGAAGTTAGAGTCTGGAAGCGAAAAACACGGAAGGACGGAAGGACACCTCCAATTTAATATCTCCCGTTTTTTTCAAAAAGCGGGAGACAAAAATCATGGAAGAAGCAATTGAAGATATGCTTGGAGCGGGTGTAAGTCAAAAGTCACAGTCTGCAAGGAGTTTTCCATGCCTTCGTGTTAACAAGAATTTCCAGGAATTGATGTCAGTAGTTTTGGAAGGAATGAGTGACTACTCTCTAGCCTGTCTGGGTGATGTTTTGATCGTTAGCAAAGATTTAAGGCTACACCAAAAGCACATTCAAAAAGTGTTTAATCGCTTGAGACAGCATAACTTCAAATTGAAGGTGAAGAAATGCTCTTTCGGTAAAAGTGAGACTACGTATTTAAGTTTCGCGATTTCAAAGACTGAATCAAACTTGATCTTGGTCAAGATAATCAGACAGAAAGAGCCCCCTAGTTCTGTCGAGGAAGTGGGAGTTTTGTCAAGATGATTTACTTCTACTGCCACTTTGTTCCTAATTTCTCTGAAATACTGAGCCCATTGTCAATCTGACAAGAAAATATGCTACATTTGACTGGACCAAGGGATGTCTTAAGGCTTTTGAGTAACCCAAAGAAAGTTGTAGTGTGGTCGCTCATTTATCCTACCCTAATCCAAATAAAGAGCATATTTTATAAATGATGCTTTTGATTCATACATAGGAGCAGTATTGGTTCAACCGTATGGTCAGGCTCAAGGTAAACTGGGAGGTGTTCCATATAAAAAACCGGTAGTGCTTCTTTCCCATAAATTAAGTAATGCTCAGAAACAGAGATCTGTAATTGTAAAAAAAGCATATGCTATAAATTATCCATTAGAGAAGTTAGATCACTGATTTGATGATTTGTTTGCACGATTGCCCTAACATTAAAGATGCCACTGGCGATCAACACAGTGATTCAGATATGGATATAACGGGTAAAATTTATGAAGTTTGTGTTATAAATAGTAATAGGATTAATACAGATAAATATGTTGATGTTAGAAAATAAAAGGAGAAGACACTTGAAATTTCTGAAATAGGTTTACCTGGATATAATGTTTTGATAAACAACAAAAATGTGATATTGATGGATATAATTAAAAAGTATAAGGATAATAATACACCTACCGATATTAGTAAATATTTGTTGATTAATGAAATTCTGTGTTATATTAGTGATGCACATGGTGAATCTGGGGTACAGATATGCATACCAGAACATCTAAAAGATTTTAGATCAGTTTCATAATAAACTAGGTCACATAGGAATTGATAATGTATACTTTAAAATTAGCTGTAAATATAAAGATGTATATGCCTATTGTGACAAATGTATACATGTAGATGTAAGGCTAGAAATTTAAAGAAATTGAATATGCCCACACAAGAAACAGACATGCCACCCTACTCTTTTTTCCAAAGTGGCACTTGATGTAAGTGGTCCATACCCCACTACTGTATCTAACAATAAGTATACTATATCATTCATAGATATGTATTCTGGCTGAGCAGAAGCCTTTCCCACTGCCGATAAATCAGCTGGTACAGTAGCAAATTTATTGTTTGACCAAATATTTTGGCCTTTTTGTTGGCCAATGGTGTTGCTGACAGGCAATGGCAGTGAAAATGTTAATAAGATCATGAAGGAAGTACTTGATAAACTAAAAAGTAAACAAAAAACACTTCTTTTTATCATCCTCAAGCGAACGGCAAGGTGGGAGGTTTTTTCGAACTCTTCATTTTGTTCTATCCAAACTATCGTGAAAAGAATTGGAAACCTGGGTTTTATTCATAAATCAAATTCTTGCAGGTATCAGGTTTAATGGTAGTGAAACCACGGGATTCACCTCATGTTATCTGATATATTCAAGAGATGTAACTCAGATGTTATCCTGTCATTGAACAATATTTTGAAGCATAGGTCGCAAATATTTCGGAGAGGAACTACATAAAATATCACTGCAAGAAATGCACAGAGCATTTCGTGTTCGGCATGCTAAATAGAACAAACGAATTGTCAAATAGAAAAGATTAAATGATATGAATAGTGTATATGTTGAATACAGAATTGCGTATCCTGTATTTTCCAAGGATGGATGAAAAGGGGGCAAATTAGAGCCAAGAGGGGATTATCTCTACAAAAATTTTTAAAAGACTGGTTTTGTCTGTTATAGGATTGGAGACAAAATGACAAGGATCATGCCCAAAATTTGAGATTGGTGCCTCAAGACTGGGAGGTAGCAAAATGCCCTGGGAAAATTAGGGGTCAGAAATTAGTAGTCTCCGGGAAGTAGAGAACTCAAGTTTTGATGATGTGATGGTGATATGTGGGATACTGAAGATGAAACTCCGCTTGCTCGATTAGTTCAAGTTAAGAGGCAATTGAGGGAGAATTCATCTTCGCAAGATGGCGTCCCATTAGCAGAATTAAAGGATCGTATGTGTGAGACGGACTGCCTTAATGCAGAGCTGCATAATCTTAATCAAGGGGAAGATATGCAGGTAAATTCAGTTGAAACATTTGTACAAAGTACGAGTTCTGCTAAAGAAGACTTGACAACACTTTTAAACTCAGATCGTAGTGTTTTAAATTTAAACCAATTCTAAGGGTTTCAGAGTGTTCACATGTATTAAGTTATCGATTCTTGTATTTGGCAGCATGGCACTTGATGGTCTAGTCACATCAGACAAGCTGGATACACTGAACCACAATATCAAGTGGGCTGAAGGCATGTCATGTCCAGTTACGACTTGTAAAAAAAGAAACAATTTAAGTGATTTAGCGATCTACGGGACCACTGGGACAGGTTCCCTGATGTATTTGGGAATTTATTTAAACGCAGGAACTGAATTTCAAAAACGTAAACTGTGCACTAGGCACGTTCGTTTTGCAAATAAATGCATGTCTCGAGATGTACATGCTAAGATCATTGTGGTGAGGGTTTAAAATAATCACTGTGTAGATCCTTGCGGGGTCTGTATTCCAAAAAGACCCAGCACTTTGTGCCAGCTGAAGGCTCAGGAGGACGCCCAGATTCAGAGAAGAGTGGCTGCGAGCTGCACTCCTGTGTCATCATCAAATTTGCATTGTTACTGAGGATAACAATGTGTGTACAATCATTGCAGATGGCCGCAGTTGGGATTCTGCGACCTCTTCTAAGGCAAAGGAGTAAGCTGTCTCCAAAAGAAGGTTTTATACAAATTCAAACCAATAACTAACTTTATTAAAATTGCTATGAAGTACTTAAAATGAAAAAGTTTGGATTGAGGGACACTGGAAGCTCTGACCCAGTTATAAATGGTTTTATGTAGCTCCAGTGTACTTAATTTTACATTTTACATGCAACAATAATTCGATACAGATTAGTAATTGTCCCCGTGTAAATAATTGTTTAAATGTGATTAATTAAGACTTAATTTGATGCCTGATAAATTTGGTGCGTGCTTAAATAGCATAAATGATTAGTACATTTCTTCCAGAGCTTGTTTTTTTCTAAGAAACTTCCAGATTCCTACAGATGTTCAGACTTTCTCAGTGTTAAATAACAGTCGAAATTTGTAGGTCATATGTCAATAAGTGATTTTATTTTCAATTCAAGGTTTACATTAGGGTTTAATCCGCGAATGGGAATTTTCTGGTTCTCATTTTTGAAAGTCAGTCACGATGCTGGGAATTTTCTAGTTGTCGTTTTTGAATATCAGTCCCGATACCCTGGAAATTCGTAGTACAGAACCGGGAATCAAAGGTTATGTTCCGCAACCTTTGATTCCCGATTCTAGTCTATCAATTTCCCAGGAATTAGTACTTATTTTCAGAACCTGTACGCGGGAAATTCCCGTTCGCGAGATTAAACTATAGCTCCAACAGCGATTCTGGTCTCGGAAGAAATTGATATTCACCGTAATCTCATAAGCTATAATACGCAATCATTGATGCCGTGGTCTATGAATGTCCCTGTTATTGTGATTGACTTTCAGAACCTGGAGCCGCAGACCTGTAAAATCCCCTTCCCGGTATTAAACCTCAGTTTACATCCATACTGCTTATATCTTCTGGTTTTACTATGGGTAACTATAACTATAGCTAATCTAATAAGTAAAATCTGTCGAGCGGACAATAATTAACAGAGTTTAGTTTTCACACTTTAAATCACTCATTGTCATATTAACACTCTTTTGACCACGGTGACTTATATTTTTGTAGGAACATGGTCAAGATGATTTCTATGTTCTTGATATTGGTAAATTGAATGGAAAGATGATCGTCAGGAATAACGCTATATTTGATAATGTGATGGATATTTATATGGCTAACAACAAGTGGACGTAAACCTTTGTAATTGACTTAAAGCCGTTTGACGATCATTTGAATTTTGTTTCATTTGAGGTTAGATCACTGCAGGATCATGTTAAGGCAATGTGAAGTTTCTTACAAGTAGATCAATGGTCTCTAGATAATGGCATACCTCCTTATAATACTTTAGTTGTGATTGATAAACTGAATACAGAAGATGAGTTTATGTCTAATCAGACTGATCAGAAAATCACTGATTATTTTGATTATATAGAGAGTAATCGTTTGACTGGATTGGTTAAATGAAATAATTCATGAGAGGTGAGGGGCGCTGTACAAACACGAGTGCGCGAAAGCGCACGAATGTTTTACAATATAGTCCCTCGCCTCGAATGAATTATTTTACTTAACCAGCCCAGTCAAGCGATTACTATGTTTATTACTTTTCATTATTAACGATAAGTATATTATTTAACCATTTACCTAACGTAACGGCTAAAACCGGCTAGCGCTATTCTCAAAAATCGCCAATAAATTTTCATTATTTTTTCATTTTTTGTCTCTAAAACATAGGTTATGACCCCTCATTGGAACGAGCTCGTTCCAATGAGGGGTCATAACCTATATTTTTTAGACAAAAAAAGAAAATAATAGTTATCCAAGAATTTGTTCATGTTAGGTAAAGGGTTAAAAAAACAAAAAAAACAATAAGTCTCCATTACACCCGCGACAAAGCGTCTTCGTTTGCGCGCACGGATACATGACCTAATTGTTGATTGCATAATTCACTTGTGAAGTTACCGTTTATAATCAAACCCGGAAATCCCAGTAAATCACATTTTGGAAAGCAAAAACAAAATCTACATAATGTTCCATCACATAGATCAGTTTTATCATTTCTTTGTGAAGCTCTTGGCTTCTTTTTTTTGGAATAGTTTCAGAAACAGCTTTAGACAGCATTAACAGTTATCTACATAAACTTTCCAGTACTCAGGTAAAGATTCAGCATGCCTTGAGGAAATGTTTCTCCATGATAAATATTACACAGACTCAAGTTGGAGCTGATACTAAGTAACCGCTTGATTCGCACAGAGATATATATGGCGGTAGTATCATATTTTACAAACCACTGCTATTTAAGGTAGCAATGTTTAAAGTGTCATTGATAACTGTAAACTTACATTTCGAAATTTATAAAGTAATTTCATGACCAGTGCCTCTGTCTCGTGGAATAAGACGTTTTCCAAAGATTATTGGGTGAGTTCAAACTTGAATCAGATGTGTTAATTATGAACAAAGAACGCACTGAGTTTATTCCTGGTATGGAGCACACCGAGTGTGTTGATGACCTACGTTTTTGTTTTGTTTTTTTTTCGTCCTTTGGTAGGTGCCATTAGAACCACCCATTCCAATGATAACTGGTTGATAGTTTGTTTGAATGTTTGTATAGAATGATAACCTATAATAATAATGCTTTGAACGCCAAACGTCACGTACACTAAATGTTCGACCTCCAGTGGGTTTTGCACACATTAGCCCTTTACCCAACGCAGACGATATCAAAATTTATTATTTTAAATATGATTTTTTTTAAATGTTTCAAAAAAATGAGCTCGTTCCAATGAGGGGTCACATGATATGGTTTTGTTGAAATATTTTGAAAAATTTAATTTTTCCAACTGCTCAATTTGCATATTAAGCGGGCGGATGCGCGCGATGCGTTAGGTAAAGGGTTAAACCATTATGTATTGCCACATATGGAGGTTTACAATAAACCGATTAACCAGTTATCATCATGATTACGACCCTAACTGATATAGTATTTTTACGAATTCAGTCTTGCTGCACTTTGATAACGTAAAACACACATAATGGCACCCTGTAATTCGGAAAATGCATTTATGGTGGAATTTAACACTTCCTCCACGATTATAGGGCATACCTCGTTTACCATTTATACAGATTATAGAGGAGTTTGTTAAACCTAAATGGGCTTATGCAATGGACATTCCTTTTGTACTAGTCCTGATTGTCTGTTGTATTTGATTTTTTCAAAAACAACAGCATATTGTTTTCCAGAATTATCTCCTGTGATTATTGCATACGTGCAAAAGTCACTCTGACCCTCATACTGATGAGTCACAGGATAATCCTAACCCCGATTTGCCCCGAGGACCTCTCGCTTTTCCACAGCCGGCGGCAGCAGATGCTGTTCCATCTATTTACCCAAGAGTGTTCTATAATCCCCAAAATGAGTCTGTTGAGTGTGGCTCCGTCAAAAAAATGTTGCTTGGGCAGGGAAGGGGTAAACCTTTGGCGTGTTCCGCCTCACCTTCTTTGGGTTAGCAGGGAGGGTTCATGGAATACTTTGCTTGCATAATGTGGTTCTCCCTGTAGGCTTATGGACAAGATTTTGGGGACATAGTTTCATTGGTTGAGGTCTTTAAACAAAGTCTAATTACAGACATGTCTGGGGCTGACAATAGTCTGAATTGCAATAGACTCGTCTGCTTGGACAAGTCTAGAAATTGGATTTAATAAATATTCTCAAACAATGTCTAAGGCCTCGCGTAACAAGACTCGTCTTTCCCGTGCAACTTTTACGTGTAAACGGAACGGGACATGTTTCATAGTCCTTTCAGTTTCAATACACCGACTTTTAGAATGAATGAATGAATGAATGAATGAATGAATGAATGAATGAATGAATGAACGAACGAACGAACGAACGAACGAACGAACGAACGAACGAACGAACGAACGAACGAACGAACGGACGAACGGACGGACGGACGAACGAACGAACGAACGAACGAACGAACGAACGAACGAACGTACGAACGAATGAATGAAGTTTATTCAACAATATACCAAATTCACATGTTAGATTTGTACAGAGAATTTTACAAAAATAAGGTATAATGGTACATTGTTAGGAAACAACATAGCCACATTGGCTGTCTCCCTATTGTCCCCGGGAAATATGTAAATAAAACTACCCTGTCATGGAGTAGACTGGATTATGTCTACAATTACCACTGCCTATGGCTCAACAGTAGAATAGCTGATGAAATAAAGGAAGACCTCGAACCTGTATTTGGCCCTCCACCCATCCTAAGAGTAAGATTGCACTACATGTGCAGACATTTTATTTTTACGGTTATTCTATAGATTAGATTAAATTAAATTAAATTAGATTAAATTATGTTAAAATAAATCAAATTAGATTGAATTAAATTAAGTCAAATTAAATTGAGTTAAATTAAATTAAATTAAACTAACCCCTCGCCCAACGCATATAGCAGACGACACAGGCAAAAAAAATTCTCAAATAACTAAAAGTTTCATGTCTCGTCCCAAAAGTACAGCCCACAATCCCCACCAGAACGAGTTCAAGGAAATCGCTCCAAATGAGGGGTCATAAGCTACGCTTCCGACACAAAAACTGAAAAATATAATAAAATTTGGATGCAGAATTTTGTTAGTAGAGCTGGCCGGTTTTGCCCACCACGTTGAGCATGGAGCCAAGCAAATCATTTCCTGCTGTCGAAACAAAGCCAAGACCCTCACTGGAAAGCGTGCAACGAGTTAGTTCCAATGAGGGCCAAGCGTCACATCACTATTGAATGGCAAGGGAATATTCCGCACTGATCAATTTCGGCAGCTACGTGAGGTGGAGGGTCAAACCACATTGAAGGTGGTTAATTCGAGGTCGGTTGGGATGAGATGGTAGGTGAAATCCCAGTTGTGGTCTGGTAGATGGAGCCCTGCGGCAAACGGTTTCCTTTTCCTTGGTACAAATGACCCAAACAATCGGCGCATTGAGCAGAGGCACTTCCAGTGTAGCTTTCTATGTATTTGTTAACAAACTAATTGTTTCTTGAAGACGTGCCTGGAGGGTAGGGTCCGTAAGTTGGTATCAATTTCATTCCAGATCTTTGAGAAACTAATGTTTTGGCAGGTTAGCAGAGAATTGGGTTCTAGCTTTGTTCGACTGTATCATACCAACTTGTCTTGTTCGACTTCCAGCTGAAGAATGTATATTGAAAAATGTTTTGAAAGAATCGGGTAAATTATCATTCTTCCGATCATGCATAAATAGGGAAACGTTCGATTTATAGAGATCGTTAAATTTCAAAATGGTATTGGCCTTGAACAGGGGATCAGTGTGGCTATTAAACTTCTTACAACTAATTACTCGCATGGCGTGTTTTTGCAGAGAATTTATTTTACTGTTAGATGACCCGTGACCCCAGATTTGGATTGCATATAGCAAGTGGCTATGAACTAACGTATAGTACAATAATTTCAATGATTTCTTGGGAAGCACGTTTTTTACTTTGTTCAGGCAATAAATTATGCTTGACATCTTAGAACATATTGTGAAAGTGTGGTACTTAAAGTTGAGCTTTTCGTCAAGGTATACTCCTAAGAACTTAACCACTTTATCTTGTTGGGAGTTACCTACGGGTGAGAGCTTGGTATCGTTAAGAAAAATGTTTAGCAAATCAGATCTGTGCGGACTGTTTGGTGGGTGTAGCATGATGTATTTACACTTATTGGCGTTTACCTGGAGTTTGTTACAACAGCACCAGTCGAATATTTTATTCAGCTCAGTATTCACTTTAGTCTTCAGAGTATTCAAGGCATGTCCAGCTGTAAACGGGGTTGTGCCATCCGCAAAGGAGTGTAGGTTAAGCACAGTAGAGTATCTCATATCATTGACGTAAAGTAAGAAGAGAATAGGTCCCAACACACACTCCTGGGGGACCCCGCAAGTTACATGTCGGTTTGGAGATCGGGTCGAGTTATACTCCTCATATTGTTCTCTGCCTGATTAATAACTTTGGAACCAAATTTTACTTATTCCGTAAAATTCCAGTTTACTAAGTAATATTCCTTGGCTGATCGAATCAAATGCCTTGGACAAATCTATGAAGACGGCAAGAGTAGAATCTTCTGTTGGCTTGTCGTTACATTCAGAAACACACTGCAAAAGGTGCATGATGGGGTGAAAAGTGGATTGTTTTTTGCGAAAGCCGTACTGATGTTCGTACAGTATATTAAAATCATTCAGAAAAGTAGATAGTCTCTGGTTCATTATATTCTCCAGGCATTTCGGTGAACCCTCGAAGAATGGATCGGGATTGAAAAGAAAAAGACAAAATGAGGTTCAGTGAATGACTCAAGAAATTATTGTCCTGCTACCTGTCGGGAGTGGATATTGTCGAGAGGAGTAGGATTGCAGAAAGCTGACGAAAGCAGTACGATAAGTGAGTTCCCTGGCAAGCTATATTATTGGAGGGGGAGGTAGCCACGAAGCCGGGCAGAAATTAGCTCATGGTCCGTTCAGTTCATATGTATACAGGACTGGCCCTCATTTAGCCAACCGAGTTCTGTATTTTGAAAGGGTACCACTGGTGAATATCTGCTGTTGTTAGTATGGCTTTGCCAACTTAGCATTAGCATCGAGACGTAACGGAGACTGGCTCCACCAATATAACTGGTAAGTGGACCCTACTCTGGCTGAAGATGGCATATTTCACTAGGAGGAGAGGGGAAATGCGAAGCTTCAGTCAACAGACCTCAGGGTGGGACTATGCAAAAGCCAAAGGCAGACTCACATCTAGATGTCAACTAGGTATCGAGACAAAGCTTGCGGTTCAGCGATATGCATCCGGTGCTCCCAGCCCAGACTATAAGAAGTAGGCAGGTACATTGATGAGAAACATTATTCTTTGTACAGAACATGGAGGGCGGACCATATGGTAAAATATGGTGGTAAATATCTTTAAAGGGGGTGGATAATTTTGTTCTTTTTCATAAAAACACAAACTAATTGAACTTTTTATAAGTCTCAACGAATAGACACACACAATATCTGGCAACGGAAAAAAAATATGAAAAAACTGTTACATGTTCCCAACCCCCAATAGCAAGACTCATGTGTTAGTCTTAGTATCGTGTGTGTAATATTGAGTCCAATACCTTTTTTTCTTATTTAAGTTAATTTAGTGGTAAAATCAGGGTATGCCTTAATCATGTTTCACTGCTAATTGACAGGTATTTTGAGACCCCAACGTTTTTTCATATTTAATTTAATTTAGTGGTAAAATCAGGGTATACCTTAATCATATTTCACTACTAACTGCCGGGCATTTTAAGACACCAACGTTATTGAATCATAGGCCCCCCTAACCCTGAGTCTCAATCCTTATCCCACTCCACAAACTATTGCCTGGCACCGACAGTGGCAGAACTCTCAAAACTGCAAACTGAGAGCCCTGGAACAGCCGATGCCAGAATGACATCTGTTTGTGCAGCGGTTTGTTTACCGATTCATTATGCGCAATAGCTGTTTTACGGATAGAATATTTTGGTACAGTCGGCAGCAGAGAAAATCTAAATAAAGATAATAATAAAATAAAAAAGTAGGATGGAGCAATTGAGTTATTTTCTCGTCTGGCGCCGACAATAACACAGCTCTCCGGTACTACTTACCGAGGGCTCTGGCACTGTCGACGCCAGGCTAGACACAAATCACGGAGTATAAATGACAAGCACACTGTTTGGGCAGGGGTCTGTTTACCGAATCATACTGCACAACAGCAGTGTACGGATAGAAATTCTTGGTACAGTCGACGCCAGAGAGAATCCAAAAAAGAAATAAAATAGAATAAAATAAATTAGGTAGGAATAGCAATTAAGTTATTTTCAGTCAATTGCTCTGTTATGTGGATACTCTTGTAGAGTTGTTTGGCATTGCTTCTGTTAAAAAAAAACATTCACTTTGCATGACTTGAGGCACTCGCAGTCGGCACCAAACAAGGACAACATCATATTTTTTATCCACCAACCACACCATTAGGTATCACTGAACTAAATATTTTAATTAGAAATACCCGCCTTGAAATGTTGCACTCAGAAGTGATGCACTCTCTAAAAATAAACTGCTTTGGGGAAATAAATTGTTTCAATAAATGTCTGAAGCATTCTATTGACATCTTGCATTATTGATGAATATTCTAGATAAAAAAGAGGGAGATTTGTCGACTTTTGGACCAAACAAATACATTTTACATTTGGTGTGTTTTTGTAGGGAATTCCCTGGGAAAATATGTGCACGTGATCGATACTTCCCTTGCTGTCAATATTTCGCTCTTATTTGTTGCATGCCCCCATGTTTTGGGGTCAGAAAAAGTTGTCTGAAGGGCTATACTTGACAAAGATATTTGAATGCCAAAATTACAGTGATGCGATCATATTTTTTTTTGGCCAGCACGTTATAATGGTCGCCTATGGGAAAATATTTAGTTCCGTGATACCTTTAATATTATTTCGTTTGGCATAAATCAATTGTTTTAAGATTGTAACCCGCCTGAGATAATTGGAATGGACAGCATCAGACGGATTGTTAAGTAACGTTGAGGGGGGAGGGGGGCTGTATGTACAGTACAGTCGCCGTGGGCAGTCACTTTTCCACATGTCCACAGTGGGAGCCCACTGATTTTCCACAGAAATCAGTTTGATACCAATTTCTGTGGATTTCTGTGGGCATGTAGTTCTGTGGGCAAAAGCCTGTGAACGATGATGATGCCGAACGGCAGTGTCCACATAATTAATTCGAAACACGTCTGCCCACAGAAATGTAACTGGAAATAATTTTTAACACGTCTTGATAGAATATAACTGTGATTAAAAATATTTATTTCTTCATCATTTCAGTTTGCAAGCACAGGTATATGGTCATTTTTGTATTTACCAAAAGGAAAAAATTGATAACTTGTTGAAATTACGTCACATTTTTTCTCAATCTGAAAAGTGAATAGCACAACCCACACTGTGAAAACAAGACATACACTGACAAACCCATGTTGACTGCGACCGAGTGCTTTGAAAAAAATGTGTACAAAACGCAAAAAATAGTTAAAAATAAAAGAGTGCACCTGCGAATATCGCTGTTATGCAATTATGTATTGATATGATCTTTCTGTTAAACCGAATCTGATTTTCGATCGACTGTTGAAACATTCGTTCGCTTTCGTTGACAACTCTAAGCTCGAGCGGGAAGGGGAACATTCGGCTTCTAGAATTTTCGGCCTGGAAATATTTTGACAAAGGAACATCAGCCCGGTGAAATTAGCGCCGAGTACTCCATTTATTTATTTATTTATTTATTTATTTATTTATTTATTTATTTATTTATTTATTTATTTATTTATTTATTTGTGTTTAATGTCAAATACTTATGCAGAAAGAGGCTAATCATGACAGCACGCCCAGGCCTTGAACCTTTTTTAATTCTGATTGTTCAGCGTACAATACAAAAGCATCGTCAGATTAATTTCGTTTTTTTTAACCTGACCCTATCGATAAATTACTTCGAAATTATTCACTAAAAAGTGCAATATAAAAGTCGCCCTTTTTAGTGGATAATTTCGGAGTAATTCTGATTGTTCAGCATACAATAAAAATGCATCTTCAAATTAATTTCGTATTTTTTTAACCTGGCCCTATGGATAAATTACTTCGGAATTATTCACTGAAATGTGCAATATGAATGTCGCACTTTTTAGTGGATAGTTTCGGAGTAATTCTGATTGTTCATCGTACGATAAAAATGCATCGTCAAATTAATTTCGTTTTTTTTAACCTGGCCCTATCGATAAATTACGTCGGAATTATTCACTAAAAAGTACAATATGAAAGTCGCCCTTTTTAGTGGATAATTTTGGGAGTAATTCTGATTGTTCAGCATACAATAAAAATGCATCGTCAAATTAATTTCGTTTTTTTAACCTGACCCTATCGATAAATTACTTCGGAATTATTCACTGAAATGTGCAATATGGAATTCGTACTTTTTAGTGGATAATTTCGGAGTAATTCTGATAGTTCAGCGTACAATAAAAATGCATCGTCAAATTAATTTCGTTTCTTTTGACCTGGCCCTATCGATAAATTACTTCGGAATTATTCACTAAAATGTGCAATATGAATGTCGCACTTTTTAGTGGATAATTTCGGAGTAATTCTGATTGTTCAGCGTACGATAAAAAAGCATCGTCAAATTAATTTCTTTTTTTCAACCTGGCCGTATCGATAAATTACTTTGGAATTATTCACTAAAATGTGCAATATGAAATTCTCACTTTTTAGTGGATAATTTCGAAGTAATTCTGATAGTTCAGCGTACAATAAAAATGCATCGTCAAATTAATTTCGTTTTTTTTAACCTGGCCCTATCGATAAATTACAATGTGTATTTTTAATTGTTAAAGTGAAAGAATGAAAAAATATAACCCCAACATTTTTATTCTCTTGGTTGTTATTATTTTTCTGCAAGATTGTTTGTTATTCATCAATGATTAAATCAATTAACTTGATTGACTTATTTTGATCGGCAATTAATGGTGCTCTTGTGTTTATGATTTATGACCTGCTATAATCCTCCTGAAGTAGTTTTACAGAAGTTAGTGGCATGTGTATACTATATACAGCAGCGTTTGAAAGGATTAAAAACTTCAAACGACTTGTGTTCACAAGACTAATGGATCTATCTTGTCTGACACAGACCACTGGGGCTAACTTTTATTAATATCGCCGGGGTAGGGTTAAAAACCAACATCAGGTATTGGTAAGCGAATACTCGAGAGGTGCTTATCCCACTTGTAATGGACCGACCCCCGTGGGGATCCCGGGAAGTGAAGCAGAGCTTGTTCATTGTGGTAAACAAGCCCTGCTTTACTAGTGGATTATGACCCAGTAACCAATGCTTGGGGTAGAAGTTGTTTTTCTGAAATTATTCTCTCAACTCTTGATTCGAATTTCGAAGACAGCCGGTAGCTGTCGCGAAAACGAACCGGAACTTTGCGGAAGCGGAAGATAAAATGACGCCGTGAGGGGGAACTGGAGAGGCCTTATTTGGTGACGATAAATTCATAATTGGTGGAAATATCCCTCCATTTTATTTAACCCTTTACCTTACGTAACGGCCAAAACCGACCAGCGCTATACACGAAAATCGCCATTCAATCTATTTTATATTATGACTT
Organism: Pictodentalium vernedei; assembly: GCA_031216915.1. Lineage (NCBI taxonomy): Eukaryota > Metazoa > Mollusca > Scaphopoda > Dentaliida > Dentaliidae > Pictodentalium > Pictodentalium vernedei. The sequence continues at coordinate 321,669,033 of CM062297.1, forward strand.
TTTGTTCCCAAAACATAGGTTATGACCCCTCATTCGAACGAGCGCATCACGCTCGTTCCAATGAGGGGTCATGACCTATGTTTTGGGAGCAAAAAATGAAAAGTTTTAGTTACACAAGAATTTTCTTCACGAGTGTCGTCTACTCCTAGCGTTAGGTAAAGGGTTACCAAATGGCAAACAAATGAGTAGATAAATATCGCATGGTCCACAAGCTTTTTAGTTCTGGTCATTGGACATCGCCACTCGCCATCATCATCACATTCACATCATTCGCACCTCTGACTTCAGAGTGTGAGCACCTGATTAATCAATCATGGATACACTGGAATTACCAGAAAGACTCGTCAGAACCATCTCAGCTCTGGGCATCTCTTGCCCTGTCACTTGGACTGTCCAGGAGACAGGTAAGAGAGTCCACCTGATCCTGGAATTTGAAATAGAGACAACCAAGTTACCACCCTCTTCGGGGAGAGGTAGTACCTTTGGCGAGAGGATTCCCTCTCCCACTGGTCCTCACCCGAAGGGGCACGGAAGCGCCGAAGAGAGAAAGAGAAAGAACAGGAGTCCATCGACCAAGCGCAGAGACGCCCGGCGCTTGAAGGCCTTCCAGAAGGGGAAGAAAGAGATGAGCGAGAGGATGGAGGTTCTGGAGGCAGTCGCCAGTTCCCCTCCTAGTCCCACTAGTACACCTAACCAACTGCCAGCACCTGAGCCGGTACTGATGTATGAGGAACGTCTGGTGGAGACTGAGGAGGAACTGAGGTTGCATTTTTACCACTTCTCACCCCTCATTCCCCACTTCCTTCTCTACCGGACACCCCGGTATGTCGATCACAGCAAAACAGCCACCTCAGTCTGCAGCCACCACCGAAGACATAAAGAGAGCAATAGAACGAGCAATTGAGATAGAACAACAAGCCATCTCCGAAACCTGTGAGTTCAGGGAAAAATACAATGCAAACTCCAAAAAGGCATTAGACGCAATCCAATCACTAAACGCAACACCATCGACTTCCACATCCCCATCTCAACCACCTCCAAAGAAAAAGAGCCGGAAGAAGCCCATGTGGGGTTACGCCTCCCCTCCTTCCTTTTCCTCCTCTACCACGCCTTGACATTCAACAAAAAACGAACAGTCAACGAGGGTCGAAAGAGGTTTGCCTCAAACCGCCCCTGCGTGCCTTCGGCGCGCGAAACCATTCCGTCCGAGCTTTTTAGTTTCTGCATTTTCGTCAGTTGGATTATCCCGGGAATTTGTCGTGACAGGGGAGAACAGAAACTAGTCTGATATTTTGACCTCGTTCTGATGTTAACAGATTTTTTTTCTTATTGCTATCGTGTAGAAAAATTACGTAACATGAATATTATAGTAGTGTAATAAAAAGTCAGATCATGTGGACTCCCCGGGAAATGCTGTGTTAGTTATTAATTCCGTGGGCAAGTAGGTTTCATGCCCACGGTCTAGAAAAATCTCTGTCCACAGACATTTATGTGGGCAGTTGAAAGGTAATTTGCCCACGGTTTTCCACAACCACTGTGGACATGTGGAAAAGTGACTGCCCACGGCGACTGTACTGTATCTGGAAGTATTTGTACGTAGATGTTTAGAATTCACATATTCAGTGATTATATGTCTTTCAAGCTGGAAACTAGCTTCACCCTACCATTTTCTTTCAGTTTGGCAAAACATTTGCTATTACTTTACTAAGAGTCTTGAACTTTAGCATGGTCTTTACAGGATAACACATACAGATTCCCATACGAGCCCAAGGAGCATCCGCTAGCCTCCATCTCAAATACCTCTCGTGTTTGGTTCTCAAAAGCTGCAGATAATCACCGGACAGAATTCCCACCCCACTGCGACCCGGCAGCAGCCCACCATTCGCGCACTGAATGTATGTGCTGAAACCGCACCAAGGGAGGAAAACAATAGGGTAGCGGCGCTAAGTTTCACTGTTGGCCTGTCAAAATTGCTCACGTTGGGAATTTTTTTTTTTTAAGTGAAACGGTTTATATAAAAAAATCCATACTGTCAACACTTGACCAGTCCATATATTCAAAAGTACTCAAAACAATTTTTTATATATTATATATATATAAATGTATAAATCTGATCGAAATAAGCTTCTGCGTTGCTTCTATTGCAACGAATGCTGGGTGTTGAATAATTACGAAGTCGTTATGTGGTGAGAACGATTGCTGGAAGTGGGTATTTCTCGAGGTATTTCTTCCAGTGGTTTGATTATCTCCCTTGATACGCCCTTGTTTGAGATTAACTCTATTCTTGACATTCATTAAAATTATTTCGTACCGACCAGACGTGTCACATTAGATTCCGAAACATTGGTAATTCTTTTATCTGATCGTAGTGTTGAGCACTGTCTCTTTAATGGATCACTGGTAAATTATCTACCAAATTTACCACACTGACGTCGCCGTAAAAAGAAGGAAGCGAGGAAAGTGTATTCTTTCTTTTTTGTTTTATTTTCTCACTCGGAATTTCGTGAGTTGATTTCAAGGGAGTTTTTCGTGAAGTCTTGTTTGAGTGAATGATCACTGTGCAAAGCTGAACAGAGAGATCATTGCTTCTTGTTCGTATTTTTGCCATCATTCAATCTAACATTTTCGTGTTGTAATAATAACTACAGATATTTTATCATGGTACGTCTTAACGTTCAAACAGCCACTGCCGAGTAGTTACAAAAACTAGAATATATTGATCAGCATCAGGCTAAGCAACTGGTGAATTTTAGAAGAGCCCATGGCTGTTTGGGAGCTGGTATGAGTTTATCAACACTGATGCATTTAGTATCAGAGAAGAAACTTACTCTGAGATCGGACTGCATTGAAAATGACGACCCATCTTCAACCAAAAAAAGTACCACCCAAATCAAGTTAAACTGATCTGAGGGAAGATAAATCATCCTCTTGGGAGAGTGGTCAGGTCAAAGTCACACATCGAACAGCTCAAACTCAAACACTCGAGCAGCCAGATCATTGCATCAGGTCACATTGTGAGAAAGAAGATTTTCAAGCAAATATTTTGGAGAAGATTAATACTTTACATAAAATGTTGCAAACAGTGTTTGATTTTTTAATAAATAAACAAGCAAGCTGCAACAAGACCGAAAACAACGCTATCAACAACAGCAATAACAGCAATGTTTTATCAAGCAAAGGCAAGGGCAGGTCTGGCAGAACCATCAACAAAGAATCTCCTGTTGCCAGTAATAAAAAGCCAAGAGAAAAGTTGAGAAAGAGTCAACAAAAACAGAGAGGTGGAAGAGAAAAACAATTTAACCCCCATACCACAGATCAGCGATCTCGACAGGAGAATAGAAAAGCCCAACGAATCACGGTTGAGTCTTCTGATGATGCATTTTTTGTTCGCGTGTTAGCTGATATACCACCAGGTGGTGTTTATAATCCAACCGCACTGGACACAGGGAACAAACAGAGCTCATCTAAAACAAAGCGAAGATGCACAAATCAACAGAGGAGAAAAACTATATGCCAAAATTCAAGAAAAGGTTCGATTCACATGAAGACTTTTCAGAGAACTACTTGAAAACTCTCCAGCTTGATGGCGCCTCTCCTTCAGAAAATAAAGAATTTGAAAAGCTCAAATTATCTCTGCTAGAAAAGAGGAGGGAAAGCAGAATACAGCACAAAAAGGCAAATCCAACAGTGGAGATCGACGAAGTGGCCAAGCGTTGGACTTCTCAACCTTCGGACCGTTCCTACATGGGCACAATCATTAAACCATCTACGCTTTTATCAAATGAGTTAGAATTTAATGACGTTTTTAATAATGTTAAAGGCATTACGCAAGATATCTCGTCAGTGAGTATGTTCACTTCACCAAAGCAACAGATTCAACCGAAGAGGTCTCAAGACGTCTGTTCTGCATCTCAGAGAAGCCAGGTCGGGGGAGGTTTTAGTGGAGTCTCCTGCGAAGACAATTCAAGGTCTGTTAAAAACAGACATACCGAATTGAAAGACGGACGGCATGAACTGTGGCCTTCTCATTTGGAAAGTACACTTCCTTATATGGCTTGGAGTGATGGTATCGGTACTGAACCCCATAGTGGTTTGATGTTTAAAACTGACAGCTATGGATTCCTGCAAGAAGTTATCTGATAGCTCAAAGTGTGGTGAATTCAGAGATTAACAGCCTGCAAGCTACTGTACTGATTCCGCAGATGTAGTGATAATAGATGTCTCAAATTACATGGAAAAACCTTTGTGGTCGGTTATAGCTGACACAATAATTGTTCCACACCCAAGCACCCATTGTCGCTGAATTTGCAGAATAAATGTTACTGACATTCAAATAGGCAGCACCATTTTGTCAGTTTCACGACGATTTCAAAAAAATACTGTCAGTTTAATACTCTCAAAGCCCGAATCTGTGAAGAAAGATGTCTGCTTGTGTTCTGATAACAATAATCAGAAAACAAGTTACCTTTTGACATACTGTACGGAAATAATGGCAAAATGTCCTGTGTTCACATTATTAAAAATGTGCAAAATTTGCAATAACTCCTTTCAAACATAGTATTCTGCTTCTAGTATTGTAGTAAAATGATACTTAAAAAATATTTGAGTCAGTTGTGATTGGAGGATATGTACTTTATATCACAATTGATCTTATATCCATTGGCAAGATCACAGTAATAGTATATATTGTGTGTATGCTCATGGAAAGAGTATGTGTAATACATGTGTTACACTGCACATTTGCATTCATTGTGCTTGCACGAACACTAAAAGTAGTTGCGTTGTTATGAGTCATAATGACACTTAGCTTTTAACCACTTCTTTCTTTTAGCAAGTTGCACCCACACACTTTTTTCTTTCAAAACTTGGCATTCTTAATTTTACAACTACCTGCAACATGTTACTTTCTTGTCTTGTTTATTTTCATAAGCAGAAAAAAAACCTACGTTATATGTACATACATGTAATTGCCAACAACTGAGTTTCAGATGTCACTGCTTTTGGTCTCTATGTGCCATTAGTTGAAGCAGTAAGGTTATGTGAACGCCTGTATAAACTAGTGACGGGGATCAGAAGGTTACAGCTTTCGGTCACCGCCCAATCTGATAGTCTAAGGACTATTCTTCTGAATATGTTAATCAGACTTAAATTAATTGTCATTATCGGACAAGAGAAGTTATGTTTGTGTACATACATAACGTTTTACTATTGATAAGATTGCAACGAAACAACATAATGGAGAATATTTGCACTCCTTTCTCAACGGAATTTTATGCACAAAACTTGACAGTTTATTCTAGCAAGATTCATTTGAATTTTAAAAAAAGGAAATTATAGTTTAGTTTCACAAAATGGGGAGGAGTGTAATGAGAACGATTGTTGGAGGTGGGTATTTCTCGAAGTAAACACATCCAGTGGTTTGATTATCTCCCTTGATACGCTCTTGTTTGAGATTAACTCTATTCTTGTCATTCATTAAAGTTATTTCGTACCGACCAGACGTGTCATATTAGATTCCGAAACATTGGTAATTCTTTTATCTGATCGTAGTGTTGAGCACTGTCTCTTTAATGGATCACTGGTAAATTATCTACCAAATTTACCACAGTTACTGTTTGGGTTAAATCAGCTATGGGACATGGACCACGAAGATAGGTAAAGTCTCCTTTAGGACAAGCAATTACTCTGCAGCTCGTACCCATGGTGTAACTGAGGCAAAGAAAGTGAATCGAATGTTGTCACGCCCCGATAAGCTATTTAGTTTGTGTGTCCAGGGAAAGTAAAGATGACACGGATGGTGATCACATCACAAGGTCAACATTAATGCGGTGTTCACATTTTGCTGAGGCACAACTAGGACCTCACGCCTCAGTGTTCGTATTTACTATTTGATAGCAACGGCAATTGGAGTAAACTCACGTGCAGTAAAGCTAGTATTCCGTGCTGTGGTGTGCTTCTTTGGGATGTACTTTGATAATATAATCGTAGCACAAAGATGATCGTTTACAAAAGAAAATAGGATCTATAAGTATGAAGCACTGGGATATCCCGACTTGGCAGCTTCTTTTTCTGGGATTAATAATAATAGTTTGATGGCATTGCCCTTTGAGACACTCACGTAAGTTCCAAAAGTAATACTGGTTCTGTTCAGAGAATGTGTATTACAGTCATTTTTAGTTTCAAAATTGTGAGTAGCTGAGGACAGGTATAAGCATCATTGAATGAGTCCTGAAAAACTTGGGAGTGCAGATATACAAAAAGTATCGAAGAGCATTGTGCGGCCTACTCAATATTGAAGTGGGGTACCTGTTCAGAAATCGGTCAATCCGAGTATTCCCGTCGATCGGATCGGAAACAGGCCTCACCCTCCCATTTTCTTTCAGTTTTACAAGAATGTTATCATCTTGGGGGAGGGGGGGGGGGCATAAATGTCTTGGTGTCATATATTCGGTGATTATATGTCAATCGGATTGGAAATTAGCTTCACCCTACCATTTTCCTTTAGTTTTACAAGATAGTTACCATCTTTAAGGGTGGTGGTGGGGGGGGGGGGGGGGGTAATATATTTCAATCCATAAGACTTAAGAGCCCTGGCTCAGTCTGCACTAAACTAGCTGTGTGTTGGTGATAAATATGCTGTTTGGGTCAACAGTTAGTGACCTTCCGGTTGCAATTGGTATTTAACTATCCTGTGGACACAACTTCTGAAATAGCCCGAGCCGCGAGGAAACCTGTTCATATCATATTATAGAATCAGTTGCTAGCTACTATGGCCAGCGGGTTGCTTTATTTCCTATCAAACAACACACTCACACTCCCCATAATATTAGTCCCGTCTCATGACGACAGCAACAGGACTCTCGGTTAGTACAGACCAAGAGCCCTGGTGCAGTAGGCGCCAGACAAGATACAAGTGGCGTGATGTGAGTGATAAAAATACTCTTTGGGGAATGATTTATTTACAGGTTTGTTGTGCACAATAACAGTTTTATGGATAATTTATTTATTGGTGTTTTAAGGTCACATACTTATGCACAATGGCTAATCGTTACCTTGACATTTTTACGGGTGGAGGAAGCCGGAGTACCCGGAGCGAACCACCGAGCATCAACGAGCAACTGTCAGCTCCTTAACATTCTAACTCTGTTCAAACTCCGCTCAAGCAGGGTTACAGCGATTGAAGACGTGCAGTATCGACGTGCAATACGCCTTAGTGCAAGGCGTCATCGTGCCCCTATGTAGGCAACCGGGATAATGTGCCTTGCCCAAAGACACAACGCGGGTTGTCCCTGACGGGAATCGAACTCGGGGTTTCTAGAATAGAAGTCCAACAGTCTACCACTGAGCCACCGCGCTCCCGTTTTATGGATAAAAATCTTGGTACAGCCTGCACCCGAGAGAATCTGGAGAGAATGGCAGGAAGGGGCAAGTTAGTTATTTGCAGACTATGGCTCCATTAAATAAATGCTCTGGAGGCATTATTAAGCATAGGTCCTGTTAGGTGCCAATTGCTACACAACTTCCAATTAACATGAATTGGAGCACTTACAGTCGGAATCAGACAAGGACCAATTCATGTTGTTGGTGTGCACATCAAATTTTTAGTCAGCCCGCCAATCCATTATTTTTATTGTGTTGACATTATTCAATTGCTTTTGGTTGAGTCCCGCCTAAAATAGTAGAACGGACTGCACCGTTATAGAACGTTGGGGGGGGGAGGGTTAAATATCTTGGAAAGGGGGGCGGATATTTTTGTTCTTTTTCATAAATATACAAACTAATTGACAACTTTTTTAGACATGCGTGTACTCGTGTATTAGGTTGTGCGTGCTTGCGTGCGTGCGTGCGTGCGTGCGTGCGTGCGTGCGTGCGTGCGTGCGTGCGTCTTTGAGGTTAAAAAATCGCACTGGCACAGACATTTCCTACTGAAACGCTTTTTTCTTTTAATATGCCGCCGAAAAATTGTTTTCATTTACTGAACCCTGATGGGTTTCAAACATGACAAAAAATTACATAAAGTTGATTTAAACTAAGTGATGAGCTTAGGAACTGGTTAAACTGACTGGCAATAATTGATGTTATTCATTGATGGGCTCTAATTTAGTCCTTACAAGGATGTTACGCAAGCTTTTGTTTTTCTTATAGGCGATGACAGGTCGATGACAGGTTAAATTGAATTCATCTTTTAACATTTTTGCTATTTCGATATTCATTCTGTTCTATGTTAAAGTGAAAGGAATGATGGACCTCCTTTCGCATTCTCCCTCTGATATGTTCATACCAAATGGCCAAAGGGTTTGAAGCGGATTGATCCAAAAAGCTTCACGTTTTTTTTCGAAATTCATCCGTTTCTTGTAATGTATCTTTAATTGGTGGTTGTTCAATAGGATGGATTTCGAAATCGTCCAAAGAATGGCCAGGAAGGTTAAAATGTTGTGCTACAAGGGCATCAGCATTATGTTTTATATCATGTTTGTGTCTAGTAGCACGTTCTCGGAAAGGATTTTGACTTTGACCAACACACTGTTTCCGACAGCGCTTACATGCGATAAGGTAAATAATGTTTGGTGAATCACAATGGAGGGGGTTACGGATCTGATAATGATTTTTCGTTTGTTCCGAGGAAAATTCCCCTTTCTGATCAGGTATAAAAGTATGCAGTCTACAACGAGGTTTGTTGCAATTAAATACAGCGCCACTACCATTCTCCAACGGTCTGTTGTGTTCAATCTTCAGTGGTTCGAAATCAGTAGTTTCAGCTGGACTTTCGAGCTTTTTTTCAGAGTTTGAGATTTCAAGCTACGCAGAAAGCGCAGTGAGTATCCTCTCGATTTGAGGGCGCCAAATAGAGTAGAACAAGCCTAATTGAAATTTACCTTATCACTTGAATTGCGGTGGAAACGAATGAGTTGTGATTTGATGATACCTCTAAATGTATGTTGAGGATGAAATGATTTTGTGTGCAACAATTGATGTGAATCAGTTGGTTTAAAATATACTTTATAATCTAAACGACCGGATGCCTGAAATCGCTTGCCTTTATACACGGTCACATCGAGAAAATCAACAGAACTTTCACTGATAGTAGCTTTTAATTTAATGTTTGGATCATGATTGTTCAAAATTTCTAAAAATTCATCAAAATCCTCTTTTGAATGTTCCCAAATAATAAAAATGTCACCTAAATACCTGAGATATACGAGAGGATGCTTTGCGCATTGTGGGGTGAAGGAGCTTCGCGGTCGTTGTCGGAAGCATTGTATTGTTGTGCACATTTATTGTATAAATGTTGCACTTATTTCCACGGAGAACGGGATTGGGCGGATTCTAGACGGGTGGGGAGGGGAGGGGATAGTATGGAACCGAACAGGCATTTTATTTTCCTCTTACACTCCTAAGGAGTATTTCTGCCCTCTTTTATTAACATCGGTTTATTTGCTTACGCGTTTAAGGACGGGCATGAAATTGCCGCATTATCTATATAATAATACATCGATTTAAACCTCCTCCTCCTTCTCTCATATTTCCTTCAGTGCGGAAAGGCCGCGAAGCGTCTGTTTTGGCGATTTATATCCATTACCTGTACTCAGAGATCTTCGCTCCTGGTGGTATTACTCTACCTCAAATGACCTTATTGTCCTCTTACATCATTAAATAGTGTTTCTGCAAAGTTTAATTTAAATCGGTTTATTTGTCGAGAAGGAGTTTATTAACAACAATAATGGAGAGGAGAGGGGAAGGGGAATGAAGAGAGGAGGGGAGGGGGAAAGAGGGTATATAGTCAGTTAATGGCATCATTAATGATATATTTATTTTCGACAAGTTACTCAGGCGCATGCATAATTTATTGCCGAGAGAAGCACAGTGAAAACGTTTCTAATATACTCCGAAGGCGCTTTCTATCACGCTTCTTGACGATTTTAATACCTTGTTGTAATTGGGTTCCGATTATATTCTAGAATTCCTCAAAGGTGCTAGTATGTATCTGGTACACTGGTATCCCTAATCAGAAATAATATTCCCTTTGCCATTGAGGTCTCCGTCTCAAGTCGTGTGCAAACTTCACTTTCCTGGAAGATTCTGGAGTCATGATCAGAACCGTAAAACCTGCTAACAACACCCTTGAATTGCATTTTGTGATCACAGACCATTTGACAACTCACGCTATGTCACCCTTTCCGATTCACAAAATGCAATGCATGTGGACCACCTGGGTTCGATATGGGAATATGCGTCCAAATGCACCCCAAAAGTCCAAGCATTCCTGCCATCCTTTCCATTTCATCCAAAAAGTCGCGGATCTCTACTCGTGTCATGAGAAACCGTATAATATCTCTTTTCCCCCGACAAATAGCCTGGATAATGTCCGCAACAAACCGCAGACCCGCACAAACCTGAATGGTAACTCGTACAGTGTTATTCCGCGAAGTTTGGCTCTGCACATCATCAGCCAGATCGGATTTGAGATTTGCAGTCGTCTCTTTCGTCAGCCGGAATCTCCTTAGAAATTTCCCGTCATTATGCATTTCGAGAGGGTTAGTCCTATCCGAAAAAACTAGTGGTGGTCTAATGCCGTAGTCATTCTCTCCCGCTCCATTACTCTAATTTCCCAAACTCGCAGGACATTCATTTGCCTCTTTGTGTTGAAAGTATTATACAATGAAGGTGCCTTAAAAATTCGTGCGTCAAGTTAGACTTCCACTTGGACATGCCTCCAAGCTTGTTTAAGATTTTAGTCTAAAACTGCTAAGTTACGTCTGGCTTAGACATTGTCTAGCATCAGTCAGCTGTTATGAATTCTGTTTAAATCTTAGACCTTTCAAATGCAGCATTCGACGCCAGTTTACCTCAGACTTTCGTTAGACTTTGTTTTTGAATCTCGACCATTGCGTTTATTTCATGCTTTTATCTCAGTGATTCTTTTGATTTTTTAATGTGAATAACTTTGACTGGTTATGTGTCCTTTGAATTTTACGATGCTGATTTACTGATTATTTTTATGATGATATCCTTAGTTTGATGAAGTTAAAATTTGATGTTAATTATGCTACGATTGGTTGTTTATGATGCCATTTCATGCTTGATATCCGGTTTTGATTGTTTATTTGACATAGTTTTCTTATTTTCATATAATAGTTGTTTTGTATGCCTTGCATTGTTGTATAAAAACTTTCACGATTTTCTTCAATGTTTTTGTGGTGGGAAAATTTATTCTGGTTAGGGGAGAAATGAAGAAAATTGTGTCGTAAGTTAATACCGTGGTCGTTAGTCGTTACTGAAAACATACCTTATCTGATTAATGGTTTTTTATCATCGATGGGCAGTTCACGCTTAGCATTTTTTTTAAAGAATTTTTTATCGGTGTTGAAGAATTCATATTTGGGGAGACATGTAACGAAGTGTGTGCTGCCTGTCAGCACAGGGGTTAAACGAGTTTTAGAAAATTAGTGATTTTTTTTATAGTTGAACCTTGAATCACACAGGCATTATTTGTTGGTGCTGATACAGAATTAGAAAAGTATGTAACCGAATTTCATCCGTTAACTGTCACTTGACTGGTTCTTGTGGTTGATTTGTGTGAAAAAAGGCACCAGAATTGAGAGAGAAAGTGGCTTGTTGCTCGAATCGACCGGCCAGGCCGGAACTTCTCCTAAATAGGATGGTAAATCCCAAATGTTGCGCAAAATTAGAAATTACCTTTTGGTGCGTAGAGTAGTCAACTCTGTCTAATTTTGCATTGAAATTTCCTTAAGTAATATTACTAATGGGCAAGGCAAGTTAACTCTTTCGGGGCATAGGATGGTAAATTCTAGGACCTGCTCTAGATAAATTTAACTCTTTGCTTTCTACATGCTATAAGTAATGGTTGACTGCTCTGTTGGCTTTAAGATGTATACTTAACCCTAAGGATGTGGAAATAAAGATTATCATCGATGGTTCTTAAAATTGATATTACTTATAACATATCTTGAAAAGTATTTTGACCACAACATTTTTTATTAATGGACACCTTTCTTGGCTATTAGACAAGCATTTTCTTAAGATTATAATTAAACATTCAAATAATATTCTGTCTATTTCATAGAGTCTTATGCATGTAGCTTGTAAGAATCTGATCTTTCTTGAGTTATGAAAAATAAACACAACGTGAAGTCTGAGATACCCTTCTCAAACTTAGATCCAAGCCCAAACCTTAATCACTGACCGATCTTGACCATAGAGAGACGTTAACACTCTTGCGGTACATATGCCCTGGGCTGTCGGGGAGATTTACTGAATAGTTAGGACAACAGAGTATCATTAAGTCTATCATGTTCTTTATGCTGACCCACATAAGCTCACTCCCGCTTGCCTCTTGTGCTGTGGCATTACTCGACCCTGTTATCCTCCGGCCTGCATCGTTCTGCAGGGATTCCAAGCTCTTTACGACCGGCTGGTCTGGTGGCATCACTTCCGTACCAAATATACTTGGTATACCCATTATCTCCTAACGGGACTTTCCCACGAAAACATTGAAGCTGTTTCTTCGTATAAGTTACGTTTGATCAAGATTTCGCTTCCCCCTTCACTGTTAGTTTCTTCGTGTGGTTTCGGCAGATTTCTATTCCCATAATATTTAAATTTGCCTCCAAATACTCGTAGTCATCTGTCTCTCTCACACTAAGAAGTTTTCGACTACCTTCCGGAATACAGAACTCCCCCATTCGAGCTCCACTTCACGACCCCGAGGTATAACTTTGCTTTTCCTTTCATTTAGTTCGACTCTCTTTTTGTTACCATATCGCCCAACAATTGTCAGCATTTTCTCAACCCTCTCTTCGCTTTCTGACACTAGTACCATTGAGAGCATGCGACTTCAGTAAAAGATTATTCAGAAGAATTCGTGACTTACAGACCAAGCTGGTCGGGTGCTGTTTGTTCTGAAAATCTAAATGCATGTATGTGCAATGGATGCACACGTCATGTTAATAAAGATATACTACTACTTTATTGTCCACAAAAACAGCCCTGGGATCTTCAGGTCCACAACAGCTACTCCTCGTCGCTTTGCTGGAGTTCATCTCCGAAATCTTTGACGTAAAATACAAAAAGAATTTGGCGACAGGATACACCCATGGTTTAGGCCGTGGGCACACGTTTTGTTGTTATGTTACTTAGATTTAGTTCATTCCGTGCATCTTATACAATGCTTTCAGGATTCCAACAAAAACTCAGCTAAGTAGTAAGGGATGACACTTGGGCAAACTAATTTAACATTGAAATTCCCATAGACATTTATTCGCCAGAGAAAATTCACGATTATGTGTACTATGGGGACCTCATTTAACACTGAAAATTCCCATAGACATTTTTTCGCCAGAGTGCCATCTTTTCGTGTGTACTCTGGCGAACTGATTTAACACTGAAAATTCCCATAGACATTTTTTCGCCAGAGTTCCAACGGAAAAGATGGCATTCTGGCAAACAAATGTCTATGGGAAGTTCAGTGTTAACCCTTTACCCAACGTAACGGCCAAAACCGTCCAGCGCTATTCTCAAAAATCGCCAATTAGTTTTCAAAATATTTTCATTTTTTGTCTCCAAAACATAGGTTATGACCCCTCGTTGGAACGAGCTCGTCGAGCTCGTTCCAACGAGGGGTCATAACCTATGTTTCTGAGACAAAAAATGAAAAACATTAGTTATTCATGAATTTTTTTTCAAGTGTCGTCTGCTTTTCATGATAGGTAAAGGGTTAAATTAGTTCTCCCAAGTTTCATCGCCACTTGCGACTGATTTGCACATAGACAACCCTGGAGACACTCTGGCGAACTGATTGAACACTAATTTTACCCATAGACAAACCTGGATATACTCTGGCGAACAACAATCACTCACAGGCTGGGTGATGGGACTGTGTCTGTCTGAGACTTTTGTTTTTTAGAGAAAACTTGTAATGTGTTTGAGAAAACTTTTTCAGAATATGTTGGTCCTGAAAAGGACCTCCACGGCGGCATTTTTTGAAGATACCCGTTTTGTGATACCTACACTTTGAAAACGACATGTAGAGATAAGAAGAATTAGGATAAATTAGATTAACTTGTATCCTGAATGTATGTCAGGGTAAAAAAAATCCAATGACTGATTTTTAGGAATCCTCATAGAATTCACTCAAATCCGGGTATAGGTTATTGAATTTCACCTCTCATTTTTTATATTTTCTTTCAGGTTGCCAATTAAGACCAGGATACAGATCAACCTTTTTTACCCGGTACTTCTCTAGTTCATTACCACGAGCTGCTAAGAAATGTCTTGTCCGTGCACGTCGTTCCAATTTTTCAATAATTTGCTGCCTCCACTGGCGAGTATACTTCAGAGGATCGGTACGGCGCATATGTCCAAAACAATTTTCTGATAACTGTCTTCGCCGCATCTTTTCCTTCTCTATTCTTTCGTGTTCTTCTTCCACTCTCTTATTCCATTCGTCATCAGATATTTCCCCGGTCCTCCACTTTCTGTAAACTTTTTGATCAAGAGAGAACTTTACATTCATTTTTCATGGAAGAAGAAATGATGAGCACATGAAATGTTCACTGCTTTTTATACCCAACACAAACTGTCCTTCGGATCAAAATCTCTCCAGAGAACGCTCACATGTTCTTGCATTATAAGGAGGGAGAAGGACTGTCAACTCGAGCTGAATTATTTTGTCGACGTGGATTTTTCAAAAATTAGAGACATAACAGATGAAGATGCAGAAACAGAAGCAGAAAGATTTTGGAAAGAAAGAAGACAGCTCTCTACCAGTGGTGTAGTTCAACCTTGCCGAAACATTTGGAAAAGTTTCTGGAGATGTGGGCGGTGAGACAGCCGTTTGGTGAGATACAGTTCCATAACAGACCAAATCATCCCTACGATTACCCAACGGCCGTCTACGAGGCGATCATGTTTGGCAAAAGAGAAGAAGATTGGGAAAAAATATTCTTCACCGAAGAGGAGATGGGATCGCCGCAACGCCGCTGCTTATCAGGGTGAACTTCACCACCAAATTGGCTTCGCGTCGGCCCTTCTCAGGACCACAAATGTTTAAAAAGAGTACCTTCTCATGACATATTGCTCCTTTCCCCTAAAAGTGTGAAAGTTAAGTGCATGATGTTTTATCAAACAAAAATATGTCTAAGTGAGCTCGCCAATCCCACGTTGCTTGAACATAAAAGCAATAATTAAAAAATGTATTTCCCTGTGAACGTCAAGTGTGCTATTTTTTACAAACAAAAATATTCAACTGACCTCCCCCCCCCCCCCCCCCACCAGCCCCCAATTGGTTGAACATAAAGACGAAATAAACTATTAAAAAGGGGCTGTGTCTCTATGAGACTTGATTTTTGTAAACGTGTGTACCTCTCTTTTGAATCATTTAGGTAGCCCTAAAAAGGTTTTTTTTCAGTTCTGTCAATGTATTCACTTATCCATTCTCTTCAAATATCTTCCAATTCCATTGAAATGTACATGTTTCATGATCGGTAGTGGAGTGAGTGGTCTTTTGATCTCTTCCGTTTCCTCCTCTTCAAAACCCTCAGTTTGTGTACCATTGGTAATTAGTGGTGACATACTTTTTCAAATGGTGTAATGCAAAACGCGTTTGTGTTACACATAAGTATTTTTGTTTTTTTTTCAGAATTTGTTCATTGTACAAATTCAGAAAAGCAAAAATACCTACGTGTAACACAAACACGTTTTGCACTGTACCTCAAATTATTTTAACATAAACTTATTTTTATTTGTACGCAAATTAAGTTTTCAAAAACTGTTTTTCTGTTTTCAAATTAGTTTTCTGAAAAAGTGTTTTGTAAAAACTTTTTTCAGACAACTAATTTGCAAACAGAAAAACAATTTTCGTACTTTTTATTTCTATGAAATTATTTTTCTGTTTGCAATTTAGTTTTCTGCAAAATGTTTTTACAAAAAACATTTTCCGAAAACTAATTTGCAAACAGAAAAATAATTTTTGAGTTTTTTAGTTCTATGCAATTTTGTGCTTGTCTGACAAATAGTTTTCTTGAAAACTGATTGTCAGGCAAGTATAAAAAGCAAATTCCTAACCAAGAAATACTTGAGCAGAAAACATAAGATCATTACCTTTTCTGAATTTTATTCTATGAATATTTTGTGACACATCACAGATATGTTTCACGTTCTGAATGTCACTTTTAAAATGTTCATTACAGTTTCTTGGACAGTTTCGACACTTTTGATTTGCGGGCCTTAGCTTTTCATTTTCTTGAAACTTTCATTGATGGTGCCTCTTTCTTTGGAAATAATGTTTCTTATTCATTATCTGTTTTTGTTTCCCTTGGTATGTCCAAATAATATAACAAAGTGTCTGATTCATCCACAAAATCTGGTAACACATTATCGTCCGGCTGTTTTGGTGAGGTATTAGGTATTGTGATATCCAGTGGTGGAATCCTTCGTTCTATCTGCTGTGAATGAATGGCAAGCCCTGTAGTAGGTGTTGGAAGAACGCCATAACTTGTTGTAGGTGATGGAACAGTTGGTGTCCCCCACTTTGGTTGATTAGACAATTCTTTCAATGCACATTCATATATCCAATGTCCTTTCTGTTTGCAATAATAACATCCCAACCAGCAGGGGCCCGGGGGACGGCCCACCACCCTCGCCGGCCCCTCAGCACCGGGTACCTCAGCAGCAGCAGAGGGGGGGGTGAAAGGACTTTTTGTTGAGCCCGAGGAATTGCCCACCGCCCTCGCCGGCCCCTTAGCACCGGGTACCTCAGCAGCAGCGGGGGGGGGGGGGGGGTGGGTGAACGGACTTTTCTGTAGGGCCCGGGAGACGGCCTACCACCCTCGTCGACCACTCAACACCGGGTACCTCAGCAGCGGGGGAGGGGGGGGAGAGTGAACGGACTTTTTTGTAGGGCCCGGGGGACGGCCCACCACCCTCGCCGGCCCCTCAGCACCGGGTACCTCAGCAGCAGGGAGATGAATGCACCACTCTGTATGGCCCCGGGGACTGCCTACCACTCTCGACGGCCTAACACCCTTGTCGGCCGAGAGGCCATCATACCACTTGGGGCACCTGCGTAGATTCACTTTCTACCCAACACCACGTAGATAAAGACTAGGACACAACAGAGCGGCACGAGGGACGGCCCACACCCAGGTCTCTGGAATAGTTAAACTACTATTTAGAGACATCCGTGACATAGAGTATACTCGAAGTAAAAATGCCGGCAAATAACCTGTGCAAGTGGCTAAAGTATGGCGTCCATACTACCTGCAATTGACCTTGTGTTTATTTACCATTGTAGACAACACCGTGCCCGGATCAAAAGAGGTGCCCCTGAACCTAAACCGTGTCGTAAGTGTGAAGTTGGGGTAAGGTCAGACATGGGTCTTTGTCAAGCTTGTCGTGGTCATCGAGTAGCCCAGAAGCTCATTCACACCCAAAAAAGATCGAGAAGAGATTTGCAAAGGTTCTTATCCAGCTTTTGAAGTCCAAATTCCCATTTAAAGACAAGCGTGATATCGGCTATACACTGTTCACTAACAGCATGGTAAGTATGGACGAATGCATCGACAAGCAGCTGGAGGTTTGACCCAGCCAAACAACGGCGACAATTCAACCTGGATATCGAAATCCCTCACCCGGTGAGGCTGCCAGATGATGAATCGTGGGTCGATCTTGTGAACGACGCCAAGGACGAGTTTGATGTTGATGACGCCGCCGCGGTCTTCTCTTCATGGAGGTACAGGTAGAGGACACCCTTGACATCGGCGACGTTCAGATCGCTGATTGTATGCATGCAAGGGCCGGCCGACTGGCCCTGGATGTTCGCATGACGGACGAGAGGGCAACACGACTGCAAGCAGCGGTTCCAGAGGGCGCGTTCTCCCTGAAAATCAAGTTCCTGTGCGATCATGACGAAGGAGACTGGGTCGTCGAAGATAAATTAAAGGAAGAAGGTGTGTGGCATTGTTGAGATCTCTCAAGAAACTAAGCCGGGCGCCCTGACCGGGATCGACCAAGTGTTCTACCAGAATGCTTACCCTGTCACCGCAGTCGTTTACGGGCTCTACCCTCTCAGAGATCCAGACCCTGCCAACTTGGCCCCAATGCGTGACGGCTATCTCAACTGTGTTGCGCAGAGAGTAGTGTAGCACTTCGAGGACGCTCTCAGAGGACTGGGCCAAATCCCCACCAGGTGACAGAAAATAGTGGATTGGTTGAAGAGAGTCCATGGCGCTGGTGAAACGGTCGACGATGTGGTCGCGCTCGAGAAGATCCTCAAGCGGGCCATCATCATCAAGGACATTGCCGGCGGGGATATGTACAACACTCGCAAATATGGAAAAGGCTACCATCGCCCCATACAACTCGTCTGCCATAACGGTCACGCCTGGACCAAAGACCTGCACTTCACTCAGACCAGGCAGGTCCAGGTATACGAGGGTGACGCCTGGGAAGCCATCAGACAGGCCACCCAAAATGAGACAATCGCTGTCTGGCTACTTGGAGGTGGCCAGGACAGGTAGCTCAGCGTCGACCAGACTACAAGACGGCCGTGCCTTTAGGACTCAAGAGGCCTACCAACCCCTCCAGAAGTTCTACGCCTATCTAGGATATAAATCTGACCGACAGGGCCTTCGGAGTGAACCACGCAGCCAGCATCGTCGCAAAGGAAAGGAATGACTGGAAGCCGACCTCAGCAAAGTTTCTGGATGACATCCAAAAGGCCTGTGTCGAACATGGCCACCGTAGCCTCTGGAACGCAGAACGGTATCACGTCAATCACATCATAAGCATTGACACGAAGGCATGCTATCCCTCAAGCTTCCAAGGTATGAGTGAGGCTCAGCCCTACTTCGAACATTTCGGTCATCCAAACCTACTTCGAACGTTTCGGTCATCCAAAGGCCAACAAGACCCGAAAAGCAATCAATGGTGCTTTGCCCAAAGACATAGGTACCGGTCTCGCCCAAATACGCAAGTGGGCTTCGACTCAAGTGTCCACCCTGTCATCCCTGCATGGTTCGGGAGGCATTTCGAGGAGCACGGTCGGGCTCTGGCGGTCCTCCTCTCATATCTCATGGATTCCGGCACCCTAACCGGATTAGAGGTAGGAGAAGTCATCACTTTCGGAAAGAAGAATGTAGTATGGCTCCCCGAAGATAGGGATCAGGGCTGCAGCATCATTGGGAAGTTCACCCAGGGCGCAAAAGCCGATGGTAAACGATTGACTCGCCGCCTGGTCACGGATTATGGTGAACTGGGTTATCTTGTGAGAGATACTCGCCAAAGTGGCACTCTTGTCGGAGCCCAGAACTGTGTTCCCTGAGCCATATGCTAACTTACTATGATGGCAGCCAGCTCCAGTACGCCCACTTAAGGGCGCCTATGTTAGCACACGCCCATACTAACCTTCCCAGTTTGTTACAGGGTTCCGACAAAAAAGAGGCGGTTCGAGTGGCGACAGACAGCATATATGTCACGAAAACAATACACTACAAACTCAACGGTGCCCAAGCCTATGTACCACCAGAAGTCCACCCTGAGGGCTATTGCACAAGGTGCTGCCGCTATCGTGACGACCCCCCTACAGCCTCCCGAAAAGTGTAATGTCCTGCCAGATCAGTGGCGCGACAAGGGTGAACAGCTATACACGCCACAGGAACAGGCCGACTACCTCTCCAAGCCAGAGTATTGTAGCACCAGGAAAGACCTCCCTCCCAGCACTGCTCCGAGGTACAATGACCCACTGACCCACTATCGACTGCGTTACCTCAACGGTGGAGGTGGTAGCGACAAGACAGCGAGAGCGACCGAGCTCTTCAGGGTGGGAGACCCACCTGTCTTTACCCCAACTAACCGCCTTGCCAACGAGATGCGAGGTAGGGGGTTCAAGGCCCAGACCTACCATAGCTTCTTCTGGTGGAGCGGGCAGAACGACGGGACGCCAGACTGCATTGGCCAGAAGTTCATCTCCCGTGCCATCATTTGGGATGAGGTCTGCACTGTGCCACGGCCTATCCTAGAAATGTTTTTGGACTGGTTGGATCAGCGTGGGGTCCAGGTTATCTGTTGAGGTAACCAAGGCCAGCACCACCAATCGCAGGTGAGATACCACATGACTGGTTACGCCAAGCAGTGGATTATTACGAAGAGGTCAAGACAGACCACCGGGCAAAAGATGATGCGCTCAAGGCCCTGAAAAGGCACATCCGCCTCCAGGCTGACAAGGTCCAGTGACAGCAGATGCGGAAGGCTCTCCCCAGCTGTTTCGCTTTATGGAGTATTGGAGGTCAGGTGACCTGATCCTCGCTTGCCGATAGAAGGTTCGCGACCGGGCACAAGAGCTGTTGCTCCAAAGACACAAGGAGTACTTCCCAGACACCACGGTTCCGTTGCAATACTACCCCAAGGACAGACGAAAACAGAACATTATGGTTCCCATCCCGGGCACAGACTTCTTACAATGATCCAACATCGCCTACCTCGCCGTTTCCCGGGCGGGGTATATGCAGCAGCTCGCATGGGTGACCTGTTCACCAGATGAGGTTACTGAGGTCAGGCAACCCACAGAGCTGTCGAAACGACTGCTCCGCAAAAACATCGCGAGGAAGCTTGTCGCCCACAAGCGCCAGGACCAGATCAAAGGACTCCCGGGGTTCAATCTCAAAGTCGACTACATCCTGCGGCTCAAGGATAACCAACAGAACCGCTATTCGACATGCAACATCGAGATGATGTGGGCCTACCAGCCCAAAGATACACAGCAGTTCAGAGTCGACCGGCTGAACAACAGCGGAGGCACTGCCGGGGGAACGTGCGATTGACTTGTTTAGAGTGTAACTGAAAAAGAGGGGTTGCAGTAGTGCCAGAGGCACATCCGCCTCCAGGCTGACCTAGTTAGTGTCTAGTCCGAAGGACTACTCGTTCCGCCTTAGGAACATCCGAAGGAACATCGGGAGGTAGCTGGGTGTCGGGGGCACCACAAGCAGCTCTTCCCGGACGAAGGCATGGGCTGGTCCATCCAGTAACCCCTGAGGCTATAGTAGATTAAAGCCAACTTTGTTGCAAGCTTGCTATCCATTCTTGGGTATTCCAGCATCCTTTGGACATTTAAAAGCCGTATTAGTGGAGTCGTATAATGATAATACAACTATGTACATGACACTATCCGACGTTCAAACCGATGACATACCAAGTGCGCTCCCTGCCGGAGAGCAATTTGAGTGTGCCATTGCTGAAGTAACCTATTACCCTCTTTGGTACAACATTAGCTCGGAGCTAGGCAACAATTATATTCGCGTCATGGATGAGAACAATGGCTCAGTTGAGCGGAAGATAAAGATGCCAGATGGCTATTACAATGTATGTGAGCTAAATGGTGAGGTGTTAAGTCAGGTTGGGGCTACACTGGATCTTCACAAACCTTCGGGTCGTCTGCGACTCAAGACACATAAGTTTCTGAGACTGGGAGGGTTGTCACGCACCTTGGGATTTGCATCAAACAAAATCCCTCGGGGAGGGAAGCAGCTGATGAGGGATGATTTACCTAAACTTGCGACCCACCGTGAGCTCTACGTTCATCTGTCAGAAGTCAGGACCACGGACAATGTTTACAACGGGCTACCCTGCACACCACTCAGAACAGTACATGTACAATTGAAAAATGTGCCAGTAGCAGAGCAGTGGCTTTCTCTCATTTGCAATACAAAAGGCTTGACCCAGGCCCTATAGGCAATGTTACAGTCCACGTTTTAGATGGCAGGGGTGGCCCTATTGAATTGCAGCACCTGTCCGTAACATTACATATTCGAAATATACCTGCTCCTATGGAACAACAGAAACAGCTGCAACAAGTGTAAAGACATTGTGAATAGCGGAGGATCAGGAGCACATGATGCATTGCCTTTCCCGACCCTACAGATCACTGATCTCGGGAACACGCAGGACTTTGGAGAACCAGGGGTGACGGATAAATTGTATGTATTTCAGCTCTCCGAGGGCTATACAAGAGAAAAGAGCTGCCTGTTCTTTCGGAATGGGAACAAACTACATTTACCGGGCTGCGCGGTTTGAACCTGGAAGGCTCAGCCCCGTATAGGAGCTACGAACTTATCCAGAATGACACCAGTCAGTGGTCTCTGTATAGGCACCCTGTTCGCGGTGGGTGGGAACTTCACTTCAGGGTCATCCGACCCCACATCAAACTGGGCCGCGGTCGCAGGCTCCGTAAACTCCAGAACAGTGGCCGTGTGTTGGCTTCTTGTGTCCCGAAAGGTTGTATTTATGTTCACGAAAACAATGTCGGGTATGTGCTGGGTAGGGCAGACAAAACAAACGGTGCGATGGTGTACCCTCCTGGCAAGGGTATACCACAATTGTACAAATAGTCCTTGTTACACCACCCAACGACTTCGTAGCAGTGCTACGTGGGCTTGCCCTAAAATGGGGTCGGCGGCATAAAGGCAAAGAACATATCCGTGGCAAAGATGTTTTGCTCTCCTTAAGTGGTGTCGAGTACAAGGTCACAGATGCTAGGTTTCCAACTGACACATTCAATACCCTGCATCTTGGCCCAGCTAAGCTCAAGCGCCTGCGGTGTACCAGACAGATACTGATGGACGACGATTTAAAGATATTAGAACATGGTCCGTAATATCAATAAGAATGGGCTTGTATCCAGAACTCAATACTAGCGACGCGAATACTTTCCGCATCCAGAAGATTGGTGATGTAAGAGCTGACCGAACGAGAACGCAGGCGTTCTCTCGGCAAGAAATACCAGTGAGGGGTTAATATCGCAGATGGCATCGAAACATTTCTGTCCGCGACCGGTGTAGAGATCGACGGTGGTGGAATCGGGCTGTTGCCAAACGTAGCCGCAATTCCTGTGGCTATAGCACTAGAGGCTGCAGCAGGGGCCTGTGGACTGGCAGATGTATTCGGGAAGTTTGTAAAGCAAAGGCTTGCAAAGAAGGCAAAAACGCATAACACCATCGCCACCTTAGAGGAGGCCAAGATTTTGAGAATCGCAGATCTATATTCAAAGGCTGTTGTCGATGTCCGAATATCCGAGGAGGAATTCAGTCGTGTACTCGCGGAGGAAGAAAAATTCAACCAACTCCGGCTTGATATCCGCAAGGCATCTCGCCGATAGAGAGTCCGCAGGGCACAAAAAACGAGATGTTGCTGCTGATACGCCAAGACCTCGCAGGGCAGAGTCAGGGGCCCGCTGTTGTTCCCGTTCCAAAGGAACAACGGCTGAGACCAGAACCCACCGCACCCGACGATCCGTAGTTGCTGTGCAACTCTCATGGGCTTTTAGGATTACTTTATAGCATAGCTAGGGGGCGTTCCGTTCCGAAGGAACAGACCAACTTCTGCCCCGCCCCCCCCCCCCCCCCCCCCGTCATTTTTTTTACACGCGTAGCGAATCACTGGACGAGTGTGTAGCTAACAAGGCCATCCACACCCAGCCCTAGTATGATGAAGGCGATCTCACGGTCCTTCTGTCCGCCCGATGGTGTGTAAAAGTTTTCTAGTTACCTGGGTATACTCGCGAATCGCAGCATCGACATCCTGTGATATGCGCAAGGCATGGCCTTGATCCAATCGAGGCGTTCTGTTCGCTCACGGGACCATGCTGCCTGGGCGGCCTGAAGCTTTTCTGTGGCTTTGTCATGTCGCACACGTTCCGCACCAGCATCGTTATCCCGAAACTTGGTGAAGAGGTAGTTGCTGCCAGAGAAGCCCACTGCTTTAACAAGGGCACCCCCAATCAGCATTGCGATCGAGGCCATCCTGTTATTTCATAATATCTGCTGGAATGATTCCTTGTTTAATTAGCATGTCCTTGGTTGCCATCGCCAGCCCTACGTCAAGGACTACCATCCCGACGTCATAGCCGGTGAAGTCAAGTGGCTCCCTTCATTGCCATCTTACATAAGCGGGCATACCCTATTGCGAGGGCGGAGACCACTGCGTTGTGATAGGCAGCATTGGCCAGCATCTTTTCATCTGCTGAAGAGACATTGTATATATATGTGTATATATATAGAATGGGTCTGAGGATACCTTTAAATGCTAGTTCGGAGGTGCCGCGCTGCGATTGACCGGATTTGGGAGTCCAAAGGCAGTGTCATTAGATTGGCTGCTGACTTATTGTTGTTCCTATTCCTTTAGAAACTTGTCCAGCAACTGCCCCAGCAATCCATGGGGACCAGTAATGTTCGTGATGCATTGCATTCGAGACCCTTTGCTGCAGTCCATGTTGTTCCCGTTCCTTTAGAACTTCCTTTGGAACGGGTCCATCAGCCGTTTGGGTTGCTACTGCATTGTTTACGACCATTCTCCGGAGATTGGCCTTCTCTTCTTGCAAACGGACCAAGTCATTTTTTTGTTTTGCATTCCGGGCGGCAGCTCCTGCCCGTCCGGTGGCCACTTTTCGGGGGTTTTTCTGTCGCTCCCGTTCTTCCTTCGGAACGGGAACAACAGGAACAACCGACGACTCACTGGTTGGCGCAGCTGCCACTCTCTCAACCTTTTCCTGTTCCGTAAAAACAGCAGTAACTATCGGTAGGTTTGGCTCTGTCATCGATGACATCGTCTTGATTTGTTAAAGGGCAGGTGTGTCCAAATCGACAGTGTTTAGCAGTGGTTAGCATCGTGGTTAGCGGTGCTAAGTACATGCCATAACGATAATATAGCTCGCCCGTGGTACTGCTTAGCGCGTTCCCAACAAATGGATCTGCCTCAAGATCAGCAACCAACTTTAAATGGTTTTCTGGGGGTATGGGAAGAAACATGCTGACCGCCCCTGCATAGAGCTGTAGTGCGGCCGCCCCCAGAGTTTTTGTCATTGCTTCGCCGAGCCATGCCTCATATTATTGGGCATAGAGTTTATCGATTTCCTCGTCGTCCATGGCGTCAATTGCGAGGTTTTTCCTTATATACTGCCCAGCCTGCCCACCGGAAGATAATGCATCGCCTTTCGCGTTCAACCCCGTCGACCTGTTTTCCTTCAGATATTTCAGTTGTTCCTCTGGAACAGGAACAACAGGCACAGCAGGATCCACTGCCGTCTTGCCTTCGGTTGTGTCCACTTCTGACGCGTAGTGCATACTTGTTGGTCAAGAGCTCTCCCGTGTGACATCAGCCAGAGATAGCACCTTTGCGACGAGAGACACCTCGGGATCTTTTTTGCTGCTGGTGCAAGCTCCAAAGTGCCAAGTGGCTTCATTCTATTGTTGGTAGGCACGCAATCCCTGTGAGTAAAACTGGTGTGGCACCCCTTCGATGATAACCTTAACTTTGGTGCTCTTGGAGTTATAAAAGACCGCGGGCTTCTTACTGAAAGCTGCACCAGCCATAGCAGGGTCCTCGAACATCAGCAGGATCCCTTTCATGCTCCGTGCGGCAACGGTGAGGTTGATGTTCTACAATGAGTCGCTCTTGTCGTTGGTCATTTTGCGATGGCGAAGGACGCGGTCGTATAGGATGGCGAGACGACCATCATACTGGTTGTGGACAATGCGTGCAAGTTCAGACTGGGTGACCATTTCATATTTCAGGCTGATATTATCAATGGTGTAACTGGTAGTGGCATCGCCTGTGGCCAGGACCACTCGACTGTAATCATTGAATGTCAGCTCGTACTCGAGCCGATCCCCTAGTGCACTCTGGTGGAAAGGCACATGAGCTTCGAGGAGTTCAAAGTCCAGTGGGATACAGAACCGATTGCCATAGGCATGGGAATCAGCGATAGCCTTATCTACGGCAACAGTGTCAACCTTGTCTTCTGTGCCGACCCACAGCTTAGTAGCATTTCTTCTCCCAGAGGTATCAATGCCCTGATAGTGAGCATCTTTTGCTCGGAGATTGTCTTCAAAAGGTCAAGGTAGCAGTGGTACACGCCTGCATCGTCGATCGAATCACCTCGTTCCCGCTGATCTTGAATGCCATTTTCTTGACGATGACACGGTCAAGATTCTGAACGACTGACCTGTTATCATCTGTTGAGTTCGGGGTGACTGCAAAGGCTAGGCACACTGTACCCGGTACGATAAGGTCGTGGAACCCGAGGTTTGGGAACCGGATATTGAGCTGTTAGTTCGGGCCAATCGTACTAGGGTTGTGCGTGATCACAACCGACTGTCGAACTTCCTTTACTCCCAGAGGCTCTCGTAGTCTGCGGTTAGGGGTTAAGCTTGCGTCCATGTTGGTTTGAAGACATGTTGAATATAATGAACATATCTCGGATCAATATTCAATACAATGGCAGACTTTGACCTCGACGAATTCGGAAGTCGACAGAACGATGATGATGCAACGGAGTTGTAAGAAGAAACTAGCTTTACCCGGGCCCGACAACGGAGCAAGAGACGGTCGTTAAAATACCTTCATTGCAGCATGAGCTCTTACTACCAGAATCTGTCTGAGAAAAGGATGCTGCCCTGTCTACGTGACTATTCCAAGTTTGAGCTCGATAACAGTGGGCAGCTGAGGCTGAAGGCCCATCCAAATATCGACATTGTTAGTAAATCGGGAGCACCCCATGCTCTCTCAACAATTGCTGGAAAGCGCTGTAGGGTGAGATCACCCAGAATGAATTGAGGTTTACGGACTGGACTCGAGGGGGCAAGGCGCTTAAGCTTAGAGTCCACTCAAAACGTGGTGGAAAGTCTTACCAAGGAGGAAGAAACTGCACTTAAAACCTTACATGACCCTCCACTTGATACCGTGGGATTGGAGTACAGCATCAGAGAGCTCCGTGGACTCGACAGGACAATGCAGACCAACCGATCAAGAGATGATCAATCGGATCCTCAATGAGGACACGACGCTCGCTGAACGCATCCGCACCCTCTTCCTCACAGTAATTGGGATGGCAATCTCCACCCTAGTACTTGCGTTGACCGGTGGGGTGGAAGTACCGCACCTCCCACTCTTCCACCATCTGAAAAGGGTGGCCTCAAAGAGTGGGTAAAAAAGCACGTGCAGGCTCTTGGGCGCATCCTGGTCAAGCTAGCTGGGAAGGCGGCGGCTGCGCTACCTGGAATTATAGGCTCTATTGTTTCGTGGCTGCTCAAGCTACTCACAAAACCTGTAGGCTGACTGGCCGAAAACATGTGTGCCGTGGTCCTTCTGTCGGGGGCGTGCTTCTTATGATGGCTTGTCAGTGGCTATCATCGAAGAAACCACAGCGTGAGTAAGCCAACTGTAACCCCACCCACAATAACTGTTGTTTTCTTGTTATCATGCTGACGTGCTGTCGCAGCTCCTGATGCCGCCGACTCTGCACCAGAGGCATCTCTGCAACGGCCCCCACTTCCACAGTAGGCGAATGAATAGCCGCCAGTCGTAGACACGGCGGGTGGGGTTTGTGCAGTGTTTGTTTGTATTTAGCCCCATGTCTAGGCGGTTGCAGCAATAACGACCTCGTTGCTATACCCCACGAGGCCGTGTGAAAGGACACCTAGTTCCATATCAGGAGGCACAATGTAGAGGCCTCGACTGAATACATAATCTGTTTTTGACTTGGCGTGAGGCAATATGCCTTGATAGTATTTAAGTTCACTCTCCAGGCCCAGGATAAAGTATGCATGGGTATGCCCGTGCCCTGGGCGTTCAGTGAATGTGACAGTATGGTATTTGCCAGAAGGACATGGGCGCGCTTCGCCATTGCTTGATGACTGCTCCAGAATTTATATCTTGGTGCTTATACTTTGAGAAGATGTCCAAGTGGTTGGTTTAAAAACTCTTGGTCTCTAAGCTATGTGGTGGGATTTAAGCCACATGAATTTCATTGATATCACTTAGTTTTTTGTGCTTGTAGAATCCACCAGCCTTATATCTGGCACCGGCATCGTAACGGAAGGCTTTTGGATGACCAGCCATCAAAAAGAGCCACCGTCTGTACACTGTTAAGTCTTACACTAGGGAAAGTATTTGCTCTGAATAGAGTGTTATACTAATTACCGTGTTTCTAATACATAACTAGGCCAATAGGTTATGAATCATTATCTATCGATCGCACAGTATTCTGTTAAGAAATGGGTCACGCTATTTGTAGTCCATATTTAAACAAGCTGACAAGAAAAAGTTATCGCTTGAACACCACCAGAGTGTTGAATAGATTTTAGCGTTCTATATAAGAACAAATTGTTTTTGTATAACAAGTACAGGGTACAGCGGTTTACCTATGTATCTTCCGCTACCGAGATTGACCATTCCTTCGTGGGTATGTTAAATCTGTTAAGTGTGGTGCGGCTCAACCCATCAGCTGTCCAGCATGCAGTTGTGGACCGTACTAGCTCGGGATTAGGGGACAGAGGCCGATGGGCCACATGTTTCGACCCACTGCCTTGGGTCAACGGATACAACTAGAGTGTATCAGCCAGTGTGCAGCTGCCGGAGCCACCAGACAAAATAAGCATGTGGAAGGTTTTCCTCGTTTGCTCTAATTTTCCACATTTTTGTGGTTACACTTTATTGTTGCACACCAGCAGTTGGGAATATGAAGCCCGATGTATTTGACAGTTACTGTAAGAGAACATCTATATTATAAAAAAGACAACTTTTAGTTTTTACAGAAATGTCAAAGTAAAACATTGAACAGTGAGCATGTCTCTACCACTTAATCCTACATATCCTATATACTTATCAGAGCTTACAAGACTTTCGAGTTTTAGTATGACTACAAATCTTATTTTACAATCCCAGAAAGAAGAATTAGCTAAAGCTTGTTTTTTCTATATGGGAGATAGTAAAGTAAAATGTTTCGTTTGTGGACAAGATTTAATGAATTGGGAACGTAAAGATATTCCTTTACAAGAACATGTTAAGTGGTCACCAAATTGTTCTTACATTCAATTGATAAAAAATTGACAATTTTACAAACCACCATCATGTATGCAAACACCTCCAGTTAAAATATTATCAGTGATGGATTATGGATACAGTTTAAAACAACTATTTTCAACTATGAAAAATATGACAATTGTCTATTTAATATTCCAGATTCCAATTTTCTACATTCACTCATGTTATTAAATAATGTAAATAAATCATTTTGTGATGTGATTGCAAGAAAAGCTGCACTTTCAAATAAATTCAAATCTAAGTTAGACAAAATGTTCATACATGGCGTAGAAAATGATTGTCCAGATTTATAAAATACATTACCTCAAAAGGAAGAAAAAATGGGAATAGAATAGTGAATTGTAAACATTTTATTATAAGCAAAATAAGGTGGTATAAAGGGGGTGATTCTCAGTTTTCTTCACACTTGCTTTTTTGGATGCTAAGAAGACAAGGCTGATTTATATAAAATAATAATAAGAAGAAGAGAAGCTTTGAACCTACCAGTGATACAGAGAGTGAAGCAGAAGAGAAGACGTAAGTAGAGAGACTAAAAGAGACAACGATTAGAGAATGAAAGAGAGTTATATGGAATCCATCCCCGGACGCCATGGACATCAGGAAAATTTCATTCAAAATCCCATGTATATAGAAAAACATTTAAAGAATTTGATGAGAAGAATCCATTTGAAAACCTATCCAAATATTTGACAGCATGTTAGCAGAGATTAAAGATGAATGGATGATAGAAGAAAATGACCACATGAGAGTGTCCGAGAATCATCCTGGCTTGTATATTGGTATATTTATTCTATTTAACAAAGCATCTTCTATCACTGGTAATACAGTTATATGAAATCAAAAAGGTTGTGTAATCCATGATAAATTTACTATCCATGATGGAAATT
The DNA here is from genome assembly GCA_031216915.1 of Pictodentalium vernedei. Lineage (NCBI taxonomy): Eukaryota > Metazoa > Mollusca > Scaphopoda > Dentaliida > Dentaliidae > Pictodentalium > Pictodentalium vernedei. Next base: position 321,698,810 of record CM062297.1, read on the forward strand.
TATCTTTAGAAAACACATGCACTTCCTTGCCACAAGTGTCTGGATGATATAAAGCAAAATTTGTATCAGCTGATAAAATGGTTGTTAATAAACAGAGTATTTGTTGAAATTAAGAATGTTAATGAGTCCATGTGTCTCGCACGGGCCATTGTGGTAGGAAAGTGTAATGTTGATAAAGATGGGTCACAACGTTTCCAAACGAAATGGAAAAAAAGTAGAAATTCAAAAGTGAAGTTTCAAGAAAATGAATCCAAGACATTGATAGACAAAGCAGGCCTTGATTATAAAACTCCTTGTGGATATGAGAAGTATTATAAAATACAAGATCTGCTTTCTCCAGGCTATGTCATCAAAATTCATAGCCAGTATAAAACTGATCTCTTATTTGAACCACCGAAAACTACAAAGGATAGAAAGGTTATACATATATAACACCAAAACCAGCACTTTGACACTATTTTCACCATACTGGCATTTTCAGGGTGTCATAATTATTGTGAATTTTGCAATCAAGGCTATCGATCTAAGGAACAACACGTGTAAATTTGGTTGTGTTTGCTATGCTCCATCAAAATGTATTAATGAACACTCCATTACCTGTTACAGTTGCAATAGATAGTTTATAAGTTCATCCTCTTATCAAAACCACAATACTACAAAAGGGAAAGAACAGGAAACCATTTGTCAACTAGACCAAAAATGTAACATGTTCATTTACCCCCAGAAAGAAAAACACATCTTGAGGGTTTCAAAAATGTAAATATTGTCATCAAGAATTAAATTCTGAACATAAATGCTTCATTCCGAAATACACATCACCTGATAATGACACAATACCAAAAATTCCATTTGTATTTTTTTACTTTGAAACCACTCAAGACTCAGGAGTGCACATTCCAAATTTTTGTATTGCTCATCATGCTTGTGCAGATTGTATCTGTAAACCCATAGATCAAACTTGTAGTTTGTGTGATCAATTTGGGCAAAGAGAAACAATATTTAAAGGGAGTCTGCTTTGACAGAGTTTTGTAAATGGCTTTTCAGTAAAGAACATAAAGGGACTACAGCTATTGCTCATAATTTAAGAGGATTTGGTGGACAATTTGTGTTAAGACAACTCCAGAAATTATTATGAATGGAAACAAAATTATTCTACTTTAAGCTTATGATGTGAGATTGATTCTTTAAGTTTTCTGTTTTCTTTCCATGAGATTGGCACAATTCCCTAAAACATTTGGTTTCACTGAATTAGCAAAAGGTTATTTCCCAAATGCAAATACACAAACTTATCAAAATTATATTGGTAGTTATTTAGGTGCAAAATTTTACATGCCTGATTCTATGTCTCCATCAGCTAGGGAAGAATTCATCAAATGGTATGAAGATCGCTGATTGTGATTCATCCGCTTGGAGTCAGTAAATAGGAAATGCAGAGTGATATATATATATATATAAAGTTTTTTGTGTGTGTTAAGGCCAAGAGCTCTATGAGGATTTTCAGCTTTAAACTACATTTAGTTAGTTTAAAGCCGAAAATCATGCTAGAGCTCTCGGGTTTAACATACACATGCTAAATTTATTTGCAAAACCCATGTTAAACTGTTTATGGGGAGAAATAATAATAATAATAAATGTTGGATATACACTATGGAACTTTACGAAAACACAGAGCAGTGAAAAAAATGCAGCCTACATACAATCGCATTATTATTCACAAATAATGCACAAAACAATGTTAAAACCAAAACAGAGTACATACAAAATCCATCCAAATATTTTTACTTGATAGAGGACCCTAATATCATTGTTAAACATGTAGAAATATTTGACCTTGGTCAATATATTTTAGTGAATTACGCAGATACAAAACAAATGTATGAGCCTAACTGTCCAGATAATGCTGTTTGAAGACATCCAATTCATTGAAGGTTTTCCCAGTGATGAATTTGACATTTGACATTGTTAATAATGTCAGTATACTACATAATAACTCAGAACATGTTCCAACAATCTAAATGTAGTAGTACCATACGTTTAAATGCACATTATAGGATTTTATTATGCCTCAAGTTTGTAACATCAGCAGTGATTGGTTAATTTGACACCTTCTAAAAGTCATAGTTCTGGAGTTTTGGAGCAAAACATGGGTACTATCAGAACGTTTTTCCCTGGAGACAAGAGAACGAAGAAAATGTAAACGCCACTTCCATTGATCAGCGTCGATTGGAATTTCTCAACACCAAACACTAGCTCCGTGTCCGTTTAACTTTTTTCAATGCTGGTAGACACAAACTTACCAACAAATATATCATCTTCAGTGGGTGTGTTTTCAATTTTAACTGCAAACAATGAATTCAAAAGAATCAGAAATACTAAAAACTCACTCACGTGTTGATCACCACTTCAGTGAATCCTGAATATGAGTCTCAGTTATGACTTCAATCAATTATATTTCCACAAGTTTAGTACTCCTCGCCCTTACTGAGCCTCCGCCTCAAGTTCAAAATATAAATTGTTTCACTCCACTTAATTCTATCAACTGTTGTCATCCGAGAAACATGAATTTATATTCCATTAATTAAAATCACTTTTCACACAAGCATTAACAATGAATTATAACATGAACAGCACGATGCAGTTGTGAACATTGGCATTTGTTGATATAGAAACTCCCAAAGCGACGCCACTTGTGACAATTCATTTTTGAAGAGACGTCATTCGTTCGAAATGACGCCATGTTTTTGGATTCGACTACATTGTTGTTACAAGATTGATGGCTTGTTGCAGTTAATGCTTAACAATGAAAGTCATATCTTGTTCGGCATAATAAAATAATTAAAACGTTCCTTTTCATGTTCTATCAGTCGATAGTACCTGAGTTTGTGTGATTTCTAAAATAAAACCTTCAGCAGCTTCGCTGCTTCAGGTTTTATTTCAGAAATCACACAAACTCAGGTACTATCGACTTCGCTGCTTCAGGTTTTATTTCAGAAATCACACAAACTCAGGTACTATCGACCGATAGAACATGAAAAGGAACATTCTAATATTATATTATTTCAAAATACAAGAGATACAAGACAATTAAAGAATTGGAAAATCAAGTTCAATTACCACATTTAAATTCAGCTTATCAAGTTGAAACAAGCACTGGGCATGGTTATTTATTAAATTGATTTTCATCTTAGAACTCATGATTCATTGAGATTAAGAACTGGTATTTTTCAACCATGGGTAGCACAAGATGAACATGGACCTATCATTTATGCAAAACTATAAAAAGGATAGTGACATGATATTTGTGTCAGTTGTTTAAAACTCTGTCAACGAGCACACATCATCATGGTATCTTTCATACATTCTTTGGAAAAACTCAGTCATCAGACAAATCCATTTGAAAGAGAAAAATTACTTAAGAAAGGATTTAAGAAAATTTTAAAATGGTTTTCATTAGCAAGTAGAATCATACTTAATAATAAAATATAAATTGCTAAAACAAACTTTAATCTATATAGATAAACATACATCTTTACTGCAAGATCTTAAACAACTTGGGAGTAGATCTTGCAATTAAATGAAACATTATTTTAAAACCAGGTGGTGGTGGAGTTCTGGGTGGTGTTATTATTTATAATTTAATTCGATGTGATGGTTATAAAATGACCAGAAACTTTCAATCAGCATTTAAGAAGAAAACACATAAGAAAAGAAAGTCTCCTGAAAAACATCAAACAATTCATCAAGTTATAGAGAGATCAAAACATCAACTAAAGGTAGGACCTAAATGCAGGTAAACAATTTTTGAAATCACATCTCATGATTCTCCGGCTACCAAGCATACAAAAACAAAAGCATTACTTGTGAAAAATCTTCAAAAGCAAAGAAAAGTATCACCACTTAAGTTAACAAATGTAGTGTCAATAACAAAAGATGGTGTAAAAATGTAAATCATGAACCAATGCATTCTGTACAAAATACAGTGTATGTACCATTAAAAGAAAATATTCCCACAATGACATGTTTTACAGCTTTAAATTCTCCTAAACCTACTCATGAAATAAGATCTTACTTTAAGTGAAAATGTTTTAATAAATAAAGTGCACTCTTCACACATATATAAATAGCAATACATTTTATTCATTTCATTTCATCCATAGATACTGAGAGAGAAGGATGGTGAGACAAAATAAGAATAAAAAAATTCCTTCAGTGAAAAATATGATGGTATGTTATTGAGCCAAACTCCTCCAGCATTTCAAAAAGAAATAATAAGAAATGCACCTAAAGAATTAATTAATTGTTTGTCAGAATGCTGTAATAATCTTTTAAAAGGCAATGTACATCTAACACCTGGTAAGAAACAGAAAGTGTCTCTGATGCATAAAGAGCTAAGAACACTTACTATTAAATCAGTTTCTGTTAAAAAAAAACAAATATTAAATCAGAAAGGTGTTTTTTTACCATTACTTGGATTACTTGCTGCATTGGTTGGACTTGCAACAAATCTTGGAGATAAATTAGTCAGCAAAATATGAAGAAAATGGCTACTTTACCTTATCAACTATTAAAAGATATGCAACAGTTTAGAAATGAGAAAGCTTAACATCCTTAATTACCACCTAGCCCACAAGTTAAAAATACTGCACAACTTCAGAATAATTTATAATCAGTGATAGACAATTCAGAGTTACCAAAAAGAGAGAAAGAACTCAAGTATGGAGAAACTTTGCAGAAATTTCAAATGTCACATAAGAAAGCATTACAAATTTCGCTGGTCATACCTAATTCAGAAGAAAAAAAACCTATATCTTTATGAGATCGAATTACAGAAAATGTCCCTGTTACCATGAGATGTAAAGCAATGTCATTATTATCTGTTTTATCAACTCATCCAAACATGAGCCGAGCTGGGATAGTCAAGGTATATTAAGTTATGATGGAGAAGCTATACAAGATTCAAACATTATTGATTTAGTTAATGATGTTCTTAGACATCGAAAAGGTTTCAAACCAAGAGGATGGGAAATATTCTGTAGTGGATTAAAGGATATAAATATACCACAAGATTTTGTAGAAAATTGTGAAAGTTGGCTATGGGTGCATAGGCAACACACTCATAAAGGTAGCAGTATATATCAGAGTTCCTCTGAAGATAGTTGGTCTGAGTCTCCTTTATCCATATCTCAAACACATAAAAGTAAGAAAAAACATTGGAGTGAAGACACACCAAAATCATTACTAATACATAAATTATCTAAATGTAACATTTCTGACAACTGGGAAGCCTATTGAATGGTTTATTAAGTGAATTGTATTACAATACAAAACATTTGTGATGGTTATGGGGGTGTACAACAATAATATAAATCAGCACATCAAAAAGATAATTTTATTGCAGTTCATCAAGTAAAAGATTGTTTAAAGGGAAACAGAACATATACTTTACATAAACCTATCCGGAAAAAAATTCAAGATGTAAAACTATAGTAGGTGGTATTGATCATCAATGGCAAATTGATTTAGCAGATTTACAAAGTTTCTAATCTTACAATAATCAATTTCATTATTTAGTTTGTGTCATTGGTGTATTTTCGAAATATGCATAGGTATTACCTATCTGTAATAAAATTGAAGAAACATTAACAAAATCATTTCAAACTATTTTGAAAATTTCTGATCATAAACAATTATCATTGCAATATGATAAATGTTCTGAATTTAAAAATAAGATGGTTCAGAAATTTCTGAACAGAGAAAATATTCATTTTGTCACAACAGAAAATCCTGAAACAAAAGCAAGTATTTTAGAACAATTTCAACATACATTGAAAACACGTTTGTGGAAATATATCATACAGAAACGAACATTAAAATATATTGATGTGTTACCAAACTTAGTGGATAGTTACATTCATAGTTTTTATTGCAGTATTTAAAGAACTTCTGCTTCTGTGTCAAAAGAAAATGAAGTAGAAGTTTCTCAACATTTGTATGGACAAAAAAGTTGAAAGAAAAAAATACATTTTCGTGTGTGGATGTGGTGCTCATTACTAAAACCAAATGTACATTTGAAAAAGGGTATTCACCAAATTGGACAAAAGAATTATTTAAAATTACACATGTAAAACGTACAATACTACCTATTTACAAACTTGAATATTTAGGTGGAGAAAAAATTCAGGGTACATTTTATCATCAGGAAATTCAACATATAAAAGATGATAAAAATTATATTATCGAATCTGTTCTTAATAGACGTTCTAGATGTGTGGGGAAGAAAATTATTAAAGAACTTTAAGTACATTGGGAAGGATATCAAAAAAACTTTGACAGTTGGATTCCCGAAACTGATTTGGTATAAAAAACAAAAATGTCATCAAATGAAACTTAGTATTATCTAATGAAAGCACAAGTGCTGAAGTACAAAGTCAGCACAATCAACAATTTGAAATTTGCGGGAATCGTGTTTGCAAAAGAATGAAGTCACTTATTTCACACAGATTATTATTATCTACGGTATTATAATTATTATAATTACTGCCATTGCACATTTTAGTTTACAGAGCCCTGATAAAGAATTATGGTTAGTGTTATTAAGTAGTTCTTTGAGCTATATTCTTCCAAGTCCTGGCTTAAAATATTTGAAACAACTGCAAGATAAGAAACAACTGCAAGATAAGAAAATTGAATTTGTTTTACGGAACACTTCTAAGTGATAGTTCTATGAAATTCGATAGTTGGATTCCCGAAACTAATTTCGTATAAAAACAAAAATGTCATCAAATGAAATTTCATTACTTAAAGTCAGCACAGTCAACAATTTAAAATTTGTGGGAATCGTATTTGCAAAAGAGTAATTTATTTCATACAGATTATTATCATTTATGTTATTATAATTACTGCCACTGCACATTTGAGTTTACAAAGCCCTGATAAAGAATTGTGGTTAGTGATATTAAGTTGTTCTTTAGGCTATACTCCAACTCCTGCTTTAAAATATTTAAAACAACCACAAGATAAGAAAAATGAATTTGTTTTATATAACACTTCTAAGTGATAGTTCTATGAATATGTTTCCAAATATTACACAATGTTGTTTTCAAACACAATTACCTAAACCCATTCATCTTGATAATGAATGATGGGAAGTAGGTTTAGTTGAAATAATTTTACCTACGGAGGCAAACAATTTTCCAGATGAAGAATCTGTTTTTAAAATCATTGTGGCAGATAGCAAAATATCGAGTCATATCAATGAAATATCTCTGAAAGGTATGATTCACATAGGTATTGTTGTTGTTGAATTAAATGTTTTACTGGGTGATTATGCAAATGGCAGTCATGCCATAGATGCAATGCAAACAGAAATTCAAGAAAAACTTGGAGATATATTTAAAACATTTGATGTATCATTTCGTGTTGGATATTCACATCTCCAAGGCTGTGTTCAATAGTAGGAAATAGTATTGGGAAAGTGGGTATTGAAATGTCAGAATGTTTATTACAAAAACTGGGATGTACAAATATATTTCCTGTCATTTTTCCTACCACGGCAAGAAGTTCCTATAAATATAATGTAGATTTAAATACTGATTTCAACCAACTTTTTATTTATTCAGACATTGCAGATTATACATTTTTAGGTGCTACTGAAGTACCTATTTTATGGGTGATTCCCTTTGAATGATAAAAAGAATGTCAACACATTCACAACGAATTTGATAATGTACATTACGTACTAGTATCAAAATCTTATTTTGATCAGATCATCAGTATAATATAAATAGAAACACTGGTAAACCGTTTCAGTTTGTCAGTGGTAAGACTGTAGTAAAGTTGCATTTTAGTGAGCTGAACAAATTACATTTATAAAAAATGATTCCTGTATATCAAGGTATACCACGTCAATATGGGTATTGATTAGATTCTATTTTTCGCACAGCACTGAGAACAGTTGTACCATTTGTAAAACCCATAGCAAAAATGCATTTCAGACTTTAAAACATAAAGGTTTGGAACATAATATGCAGATGGCAAACGAACTTTTAGGAAAATGTAAAGCACCTAAAGGAATTTTATTCACTCAGGAAAAGATCTTTTGAAATGAATTGGTGAATCTGCTTTATGTATGAAGATATGAAAACAAAATGCAGTAAGTTATTCTAAGAAAGTTTCTCAAAGAGAAAAGACATATAGAGCTCCTGAAAAACGAAATTCAAGACCACTTGATAGATTTGCTTAAGATCTTGATGTTACATGGATCATGCGAACAGTTTGGTAGTAATTTTGATCCAGATAATGTTTCACCAACATCATGTGGTATAGAAAATATTGGTGAAATTTCCAATAGCATCTTTAAACAATTCTTCACCCATAGAATTTTTAATTCCAAGACAAACAACAAAGTGTTTAGATCTTGCAGCATCTACACTTGAAGTTCAATTTAAAATTACAAAACAAGATGGGCGTGCTTTGGCTCCAGATATACAAATTGCTCCCATTAATATTTTTTTTCATAGTATGTTTAACAAAACTCATGTCACATTGAATGTCAATCTTATCACCACCAATACAGAAGATCTTTATCTTTATAGAGGATTTTTTGAGAATTTTCTTAGTTATACAAGAGATGTGAAAAACACAATTGGCTCCTGGCACACACACTGAAACCGCAAAAAGTTCATCTAACAAAGGTTTGACATCGTACTCCATCTCCATTTGGTCTGATTGGTGGCGAACATGGGAAAATTAAACTTTGAAAAGCTATTTATAAAATACTAGCATTAGATTTAATTCCAAAATTTGTAAATGATCTTAATGCACAAATAGATTGTTCAAGTTACAAAATGCCCATAAGGCATGTAGAAATTAAAACATTTACAATTGGAAACAGTCTTCGTTCAAAAATACAAGAGCTTTTGTTTCATAAACAGATAATAAAACGAATTATTCTTGGCTTAGTATCTAAGAAAGATATAAATTGAGATATCGAAGTAACCCTTGATGGACATTCCATTAAATCACGTCCCTTTGAACCAAATTTCGATGGTGAACTCTATCTAAATTCATATTTATCATTGTTCAAAGCTATGGGCTTCTTTGGATAAAATCAATGATTTAATTTATCTTTGCAAGATTATGCAAAAGGATACATGCTTTGGGGAATTGATTTGATACCTGATCGGTATAGTAATGGGCCATTGGCTCATCCTGTAAAATCTGGTAATCTTCACATTGAACTTCAGTTTGCTTAAGCTCTTCAAAGAGATGATCAACGTTGTTGTCTATGCATAATTTGATAGGGTGATAGAGATCAACAGATTTAGAGAAGTGATATTGACTATTGAAAAGACGATTCGGTGTGAACATTGCAAGATGTGTGCATAAAAAAATACAAACATTATTTCAAGAATGTGTAGTGATAGAACTGGCAAAAACCATAAAACAGAAAATGAAAAATATCTGTGAAGAATGTCGAACAAACACAAGAACATTAATTAATTAATAGATATATACATTGCAGAATGTTTACAGAAACTGTGTCCAGTGACTATACTATATAATCTACACAAGAGAGCAAGAAAAATAAACTTATTAGAATACTGTGCTCGTATAGACTTTGAAATAGACTACCAAGAAGACATTCAAAAGTGGGCAGATTTAGGTAAAAGAGACTGGTCATATTATACAGCATATCTTGATTAACGGCTCCGTGCCAGCCCTTATCGGGGCTAAGAAGATGGAAACCATACAATTACAATATATACTTAACAGTTCTCGAAGGTTATCATCCTTAAATGGAAAATTGTGTTCCAAAGACTTGTTACCAAAACGAAAACCTAAACATAGACAATCATATATTGTGAACACGGATTCATTGAAAAACAAAATAAGAACATTGGATAGCAATATATTTTAAAGACAATAATTCTGCTCTCAACTTTGTATGTTTTACCACAAATGGATAGACATATACAATTTCATCATGAAGAACACAGATCCTGACAATAATTACAATGAGACTACAAAGTGATTTTAGTGTTGTGTTTGGAACGTACTGTATATTTGCTTTAGATCATCTTGCAAACGGATATGATTTAGAGACAGTTCTTACTATCAAATTTCATCCAAGACATTTCCAAGAAAATGGCAGAGATGTTCTCCATTGGTTTGAGCAATACTATAGACAATATTTAAAATGACCGTATAGGAATAAAAAAAATCAGGTGTCAAAACAAAATTCCAATGGTATTTCCCCATTATACTTTTTTTATTTTTGTTAGATAGTAAATAAAAAAATCATTCAATTATTATATAAAAGTCATAGAAATCCATCATGTGACACAAGTTGGATTTTTTTAGTTCGTTCTTACTTTTATTTTATTCAGAGAGTACACAAGAGACTGAATACTTTCATTCAGTTTCATTCAATCATCTCGATGTAAATAGTTTTTTCATGTATAGGTAAACTCAGATCTTGGTGTACATACTTTCAATTCATAACAATATATTTAATTAACTTTAAATAAATTTGTGTTATTTGTTAAAATGTTTGTAACAGTTTTATCGATTTGTTAGGTTGGAGTCACTTCTCTTTTTACTGTGAGTACTAGATTAATATTGTATGCATCTCTATCCAATTTCATATTTAAAAAAAAACCCTTTTTCAAAATATGAAAAGTTGATAGAGAATCATATAATCCTAAATATTTTACACCTAAAATAGCTGTCACAGAAAGTTAGACCACAATGCGTACCATCAAGTTTTTTTCATTTTATTTTTTCTTCTTAGCTTTTGTAAAAAGCAGAGAATTAGAAACAGAATATCCTAAATCAAGTTTGGAATAAAATGTTGCAATTACGCCAGAGTACCTTCAGGGTAGTCAATGGGAAAAAGTAGTGTTCAAACAGTTCTACAGAGTGTCTCATGACAGAGTCATCCTCTCATCCGCAAATGTATGAATTACCCATAAAATTGCCATTCTGATAACAAGAAAAATTATGGTTTCATAACAAAATTAGCCTCTAGAGAACAACTTTCACATTTGGTGTTATAACTTTTCTCTGGTCACCCACCGACGAGAGGACATCCCCTATCACATTCGTGAAATCCAGTTTCAGCAAAGGAAGTTGAAATGGGTAGAGATCCAGTAGCCCACCATTGTTCACCCCAAGGAGATTTGTTACAATATTCCAAAAAACAACTGTTATTTCTATGCATCGGGAAAGGATTATCTCTCGAGCAGTGGTGGCTTAAGTCTCAAATGGCATATATATGTGATGCTGAATCCAGTTTACCTGGTTGGGGCCCGTTCAAAGCAATGATGACACGCCATGATAATGTATTTGGAATATTGGACAGTCCAGATCATAGTTCAAAACTCAGAGTTCCCAGAATTCTTACAAATTCTGTTGCATATTATTAACTAGGAACGGGGCAGGTGCTTCTCGGCTTCTCATTTTATTAGCACAAATCATACACAAAGTCGACCATCGTGAGCCCCGAGGGCCCTTGTGTGATACCGTGAAATGGGTGTCATCCGTGTATTCATGCTGTGTTCATGGTTTTGCGATAGCTGCTAAATGTGACTGTAAACCAAGCAAATAGGAAATATTATTCAGAGACGGAAAACTGATACACATAATGCAGTAAGCAGTGGATTACCACTGGAATACCCATAGAGTGGAATTCACAGTGCACGTGATATCAAAATTTATTATTTTAACTATACTTGTTTCAAGGTTTTCAACAAATTTAAACAAAACCATATCATGGGACCCTTCACTGAAACGCGCTCGTTTCATTGATGGTTGACATGATTTGGTTTTGTGGAATTTTTTTGACAATTTTTTTTTAACTGCTCAATTTGGAAATTACGCGAGCGGAGACCTATTTAACCCTTTACCTAACACGAAAAGCAGATGACACTTGCAAATAAAATTCTTGAAGTACTAATTTTTTGGATTTTTGCGTCAAAAACATAGCTTATGACCCCTCATTGGAACGAGCTCGTTGAGCTCGTTCCAATGAGCGGTCTTAAGCTATGTTTTTGTGACAAAAAATGAAAAGGTAATAAAAATTGAATCGTGAATATTGTGATATGGCTGGCCTGTTTTGTCCGTTACGTTGGGTAAAGGGTTAAAAATATGAAAACGACGTTTTCACTATCTTTCTATGTTCTATAACTTAATTATGTTCATTATATCAACCGTGTGCGCATCATGACATATAATACAGGCACTTCCATTCTATTACAATAGAAATCTATATGAGATTTGCTAATTTATTTCCCGAGAAGAATAAGAACAACTTGCAAATTACTGCATAAGCACATTCGTTAAGCATCCCATTTTTCCATTAGTTTCCTAAGGACTCTTGTTCTACTAGGCAAATATTTGGAGAATTAAAATGAAATGTTCCAGTGTCTCCGTTATTCCTAAGTTGCACATTTGGAACGCTCTTTCCTTGCTTTTCCCGATTCTTTCTCTCAACCCCAGTGATTTGGATCTCACTTTGAACAATAATGACTCAAACGATCCATTTAGGTACTCATCAAAAGAAGGCGCATCTTGTTATATAACTCGTCTCTTGGAGCTCTTGGTCTTAATTGTAGCTCACCAGTTTCTGTTGCAATCCTCGAGCTTCTCCCCCCCCCCCCCCCGCCCCACACCCCCCCCCCCCTCCCCCACTGGTCCTTCTGCTTCAAACCCCCCCCCGTTCGTGGGTAACAAGTATTCTTCCGTTTTTCTTCCACTATCATATTATTGCTTTCTTCTTCGCAAATAGAGAATTTACTCACCCTCCGCCTTCACGCCTCATCTATCCAGCAACACACAAGTGCTTCCTTGCTTTTGTTTTATTACACGTCTGTTCAATGTAATAACCATCTACAGTAACCCTAAACCATGCGAAAAATGAAAATCTATTCCTCACTTATGTGCGGAACGGAAATCTTTGACGGACTACCTTTAAATCTAAGCGAAATTTCCTTGGAGTTATCTACAAATTCCGCAACGCAATTACACTTTGAATTGGGGGCAGTAGGTGAACATCGTCCCCTTATTTATTTATTTATTTATTTATTTATTTATTTATTTATTTATTTATTTATTTATTTATTTATTTATTTATTTATTGGTGTTTAAGGTCACATATTTATGCACAATGCCTAATCATGACCGTGACAGTTTTACGGGTGGAGGAAGCCGGAGTACCCGGAGAAAGCCACCGAGCAACGGCGAGCAACTGTCAGCACCCCAACATACTAACTCTACACAAGCAGGGTTAGCATTGGTTGAATACCATCGGCGTACAGTACGCCTTAGTACACAACGACGCCACAGTGACCCCCGTGCGGGCAGTGGAGATGAAGTGTCTTGCACAAGGACACAACACGGTTGCCGCAGGTGGGATTCGAACCGATTACCTCTCGGCTTGCAGCCTGCACTTCTACCTACTGAGCCACCGCGCTCCCGTCCCCTGAGTCACCCTGAGTTCCACATAGAACACATTGGAACTCAGGGGACGTAACAGTAACACGGGTTCCCCTCGCAAATTTGGTTGGAGATAAAATGTATTCTTTTTGTTGATAGTTGTCAAATGAATTGCTGAGTGTCCTTTTAATAATTTATTTCTATAGGTGTGAAGGCGTGTAATAAACGCAGGACGACACACGTGTGTCGTTCTGTGCATTTGTGTTTTCATGAAGTTCAAGTCGCCTTTATTTCTGTACTTTCCGACCATGGTAAACAGATTGTGTCGTCACTCTTCATTCTTGGCTAATAAAACATTGTCATCGGCAAAGAAAAGCTCTGGTATTTTTGTCTCGTCAACTTTGACCTCCTCTTCGCTTGCAGTCAACTCTCACTCTTAGTGTTACCTGCTGGGTGAGTGTGTATATCCCTGTAACTTGGGTTGAGACCTTCTGCTGTATTTATCGTAGCAGGGCAATTTTGTCGACAACCTTGCCAATGAACACGTGGATTTTAGTGTGTTTTTTTTCCGGAACTTACAGGCATGACGAACTAACTTCTGCCCGGCTCGCTGATTTGGTAATCTGGTATAAATGTAATTTATTTATTTATTTATTTATTTATTTATTTATTTATTTAATTATTTATTTATTGAAGTTTAACGACACTTTCGACAGCCAGGGTCACCTCGCGTCTGACAGTTTTAAGGGTAGGGAGCCGAAGTACCTGAAGAGAACCACCGAAAAACGGCGAGCAACTGTCAAGACTCCCCACCGTAATAGCTCCACACAAGCAGGGTTAGCATTGGTTGAAGGTAGTAGAACAACGACGTGCAGTACGCCTTAGTACACAGCGCCACAGTGCCCCAACTTCGACAACTGGGATTCAGTGCCTTGCCCAAAGACAAAACGCAGTTATCCCTGGTAGGGGTCGAACGGTGGACATCTCGGTTTGAAGTTCAAATCAGTACTAATGAGCCACTGCGCCCCCGGAATAAATGTAATATCTATTTGTGCGTTTTCCATCTTGGAATGTATATGAAAATGGATGATGGGCAGTTTTAGCACAGAGCGCAGAAACAAGATTGTATTTATTAACCCCTTTCAAACCCCATTAGCAATGCAATGGTACTTTCCACGCGTCCCCGAGCCGAACAGAAGGATGAAGCAGAGAAGCCAAGAAGGCTGCCGAGTTCACGGCCCCTTCGGGTCGCCTGTTGGAATTGATTGCTTCGTCCATGTAGAATTTGCTACTTAAGTATGTCACTTTAGTGTTGCTGGCTATGGGCTATAGATCTGGTTCGCTGCCCTCATTGACATATATATTGTCTCCAGCAGTCTTGCTTCAGTTGTAGTTGTAGTTCGGTTGGTGGTGTTTTTGGTGGCCTTCGGGCAAGTATAGTCTGCAACTACAGTACAGTCGCCATGGACTGGTCGTAATCCATGCGTGGGCAGTGATGTACACGCATGCGCTTACCGGGTAACAAAACTCATCAACAGCAAAACTTTTAATTAATGAAGTATATTAAATTAAATTTTTGATGATTATTCCTTTAATGGATATTACAGTCATAATGATATTTTATAAGCTGATACGACGATTACATTCTTGTTTATCAAACAGTGAAGAGATCTCAGCTGGGGTTAACAATAAAGGTACATGTACAGTGCAGTCGCCGTGGACTGGTTGTAATCCATGCGTGGGCAGTGATGCCCGCGCAAGCGTTTACTAGGTAATAAAAATCATCCTCAGCAAAATTTTAATTAATGAAGCACTGAGTTGTACCCTGTGCTTCAATAATTAAATTTTTGATGACCATTCCTATAATTAGTGTTTGGAATCTAATACTATTGTATTCGTGCAATATTGCCCATCCGTGTAAAGTGTTCTGTCCACGGCGGCTGTACTGTAATATGCACTGAAGAAGATATTGCTTTGTCTGAAATGGACGTTGAACACGTGAGTTAATTAGAACCCACAATGGTTACATAGAAACAATCCCCACCCACACCCAAAAGCGATATTTTATTTTTCTTGCTAATGATATGACTAAGTTCCCAATAAATTGTGGCACGCTTTCATAAATAAATTAATTCCTAAGCCTCAATCGAAATTAGTTTCGATCTTCTTCCCCTGACAGCAACGAACAATCCGTCAATAGTAATTCAATCCTTTCAACCTCTTAAACGTACTCTTCGAAGCACTGAAAGATGTGAATATTTTATATTTTAGTATTATTCAGACACCTTTATCTTTTGAATACCTTTTTTACTTAACTTATACTTGTACATATGTTAATTTTTCTGCATTCCTGTTTACTAGCAATTTTAATTCAGCCCTCGTGAATCACACTCTTTCTTCTCCAGCGAAGTTGAACCGACGCAGAATGAATTGCATAACCATTCATCGATTACATTACGGCAGTTTTGTTCGCAATCGGAAATGCAGAGTAGAAGCCAAGATATCCACCGTAATGTGTTTTAGTTTACTTGCACTTACGACAATCTAGTGTTGACCCGAACAAAAGTTTCTCTGCCATGCTTGTCCTTGATTTTTTCGCAGCTGATGAGCCCTCGATGCAATAAGACTTCTTAACGGGTTGAAACTCACTAAAAGTAATATCTACAACCTCTGGTGCCTGCTTTTGTTCTGATTCTCCTTGTGTCGGGAGACATTGAAAGAAACCAGGTCGTGGTGACGCCAACACAGGAAATCCAAACACTTGAAAAATTCTTCACTTAAATATCCTGAGCTTGATACTAAACTAGATATAATCCATCGTGAATCGCCAGAACGAGCTCCTGGCTTTTACAGAGACCGGGTTACAAAGCGCAGACCCAACATCTGATATTCTTATTCAAGGCTTTCGGGAACACTTGCGGTTCAACTTATTGTGAAAAGAAGGTGCGGTTGCTGTCTGTCAAAGACAGTATTTGTTTTTGTCTCAGACTTGATCTTGAATTCCCGAACTCCGAGTGCATACGAGACGAAGTGTTTGCTAATTATCGTAGAAAGCTACTATCAGGGGTATTGACGCAAGTCTAACAGTGCTAACTAGAGATATCGGACATTATATCAGCCTCGACTCGATTGAAAAGTGCTAAAGACCCGTTAACTGATGATCTAAATATAACTGTTTTTAATGATAACCTGACTGTTTCTTCTGACTGTTATTTTTCTGATAAATATACAAAACCGCACATACGTTTTGTGTGGGTTAAGAATTATCGCACGAGATTGCTTTGGTCCAGGATATCAGGAGAGTCGAAGGTTCGAGTGATATCCTGGGCCAAAGTAACCGAATGCGATAATTGTTAACCCATTCAAACGTATGTGCGGTTCTGTATTTATCACACACCTCCCATGTAACAACCAGTCTACACGAAAATTGAACTGAAAACACTTTTCAACTATATAAATTCCACGTTTTCTTCGTTGTCAACAAGGTATCACTGTTGGGTGGTGGGGTACCAACCCCAATCTGCATTTTAATAAAAAAAACGGTATTCGACTGGTCGAAATCAATTGACGCCGATCGGTGTCACGGTCACGATGATCGAACTTCAAATATTAACTGAACTGCATAGAATAGCACAACGGACACCTTTTTAAATAGCTGATAAGTTTAGCACACTCCATCATTATATGACCAGTTCTGGATAGTAGTTGTCAAGGAATGTTATTTCTATTTTGTTGATTTTTGACTCGAATCTAATTGTTTAAATATCCCGGGTAAACAAATCTAAATTGAGAACTTGGAATTTCCAAGCGATCTCGACTCCGGTGCATTCGACCAACAATGACGTGATTCATTTAGACGGGTTCCTTCTCTGTTTACGTTGGAAACGAAATCGAGCGTGTTTTGTATCACCACATATGGGACACAACTTTATTTTTATCGGGCAGACATATAGGGTTCAGGTGGCTATTTGTTGGTAGAAATGGGGGTTAGGTGACTACCGCAATTTATGTGACTAGTCACGAAGTTAAATATCATTATTCTAGGGTGGGGTTTAGAGTTCGTGTGTGGTGGGGTTAGGGTCAGTAAAGGGTAGGGTTAGGGTTTACTATCACCCCAAAAATTTTTCACCCAAAAAGTTGTTT
Organism: Pictodentalium vernedei; assembly: GCA_031216915.1. NCBI lineage: Eukaryota > Metazoa > Mollusca > Scaphopoda > Dentaliida > Dentaliidae > Pictodentalium > Pictodentalium vernedei. The sequence continues at coordinate 321,716,387 of CM062297.1, forward strand.
TAATACAATGGACATGCATTTTAGTTAAAATAGACTAGGAATATATTGAATTTTCATTAGTCTAGGGTGGGGTTTAGAATTGGGGGTGGGGTAGGGTTAGGGTCAGTAAAGGGTAGGGTCAGGGTTTGCTACCACTCCAAAAATTTTCCCAAAAATCACTTGTTTTAATATAATGGACATGCATTTTATTATTGTAGTTCCATAAAAATAGCCACATAACTACCAATTGTTAGAATGGCCGTACAGGCAGAAGAGTGGAAATCCCGTGTTTTACATTAATAGGTGTGTGATAAGATCAAGTATTTCAATCTACGCCAGATTGGGGGAGCTCAAGTACTTGACCGAATCGTTTGCTTCACTGACTGATCTATTCGCTGTTACCCACACAGTTAACTTCCTAGTATGTGAGGTCTTAGGGCTAATAATGCCTCATGCGATTAGCTATAACTGTCCAATTTCACCGGAAGTTCAAGTTATAAGACCGCCATCTTCAATATTCAACTGGCTGGGGGCTCGATTATTTTTGGTGGTCCGAATTTATTATTCAAAATTTGTTTTGCTACAAATTATTGGAGAGTTTCCACAGACACTCTCTAATAATTTGTAATAGAACATATTTATGTAAACAAAATATTATTTGTGTTTGACTGAATAAGAAACATGGGCAAGGAAAACTGGCTTTTGCTCTGGTACCCTCATTTGTTTGAAAGCTCTGATAGTGGCTTCTAGCACTGAACCAGTTAAGAGACTTATATGGCTGTCCACACACAGTGGAACTATGGCACCTTAAATCCTGCCAGCACAACAGTAAGGAGCGATGGGATATCATATTCAATAGTCCATGTCTTGAAATGATAGTGACCAATTTTGCTAGTACGGTACTTGATACTGTATCCAAGCATATTCCTTCTAAAATGATTACTTCAAGGTCAGCTCAACCTGAATGGATAGATAACGAAATACGCCTACTGATCAGACAGAGAAAACAGTTGTATCGTATAGCTAAGCGAAAAGGAGGTCCTTCACGCATGGCAAAAATATTAACACCAAAGAAATGAAGTTGTAGCAGTCAATAGGAAAGACAAAACCTCATACTTATAAAAAAGTCTGGTTTACCCTGATTAGCAACGAAACATCGCCGTCACAGTGGTGGAAAACTTTGAAATACTACTTCGGTAAAAAAGTATCAGAAATTCCTTCTTTAAGCCATTCAAGCAATATCTACTCCCCAAATGCAGAGGAAGTCGAAGTGTTCAACGAATACTTTTGTTCCATATCAACAGTTGACTATTCAAATGCCTCCGCTCTAGGCCCCGTTCCAACTGCTCCACAAACCACTGACGATATTACTCTTATTTATAGTGAAGTTTTCGAAGCGATTAAATCTGTTAAGGATTCCAAAGCTTGTGGCCCGGATCTCGTGTGACCTCGTCTCCTTGAAGAATGCAAATCCTCCTGATCTTTTTTAATATTTTACTGAATAACTCCGACTTCCCATCCCATTGGAAAAGGCTAACAATTCATGTGTATTTAGACGCCTATGGCGCTTTCTTCCTGACAATAATATTCTTATTCAGTTTTAGTTAGACATCACTCCTGGAGACTTAACTGTTCTACAGCTGACTGATTTATATGATGAATTTTGCCGGGCGCTATGCGTTAGGGTTGTCTTTTGTGATGCCAGTGAGGCTTTCGACAAAGTATGGCATGTAGGTCTTATTCACAAGCGTGAACGAATTGGAGTTTCGTTGAGCTTCTGTTATTATCGTACTATCTCTCGAACAGGGCGTAACGTGTCGTGATAGCCCCGGATGCATCCCCCTGGAGACCTACCAACTCATGGCGTTCCTCAAGGCTCCATATTCGGCTCCAACGCTGTTTCCAGTATATATCAACGATATAACTTGAAATTTACTTAGTTCTATACGCCGCTTTGCGAATGATACCTCCTAATATCCTAAAGTGGAGAATCCAGACCAAACTTCGATCGTAATGAACGATGATTTAACCGTAATTGAACATTGGGCTAAAACATGGTTAGTTGAGTTCAATCCCCGCTTCACCGAGGCTATGCTGATACCACACAAATGTAATCCCACTGCACACATAGCATTACTTTTCGGTGGTACTCAAATTTTTTAAGTTAATAATCATAAGCACTAAGGTATAGTATTAAATAGTACTTGTACGTTGAATGGCCACATTGACCACATTTGATCTAGGGCCTGGTCGCGTTTAGATTTGTTAAGGATACATAAATTCCCTCTCGATCGCAAGTACTTTTTATCTACTTTGCATGTATTAAGCTCCTCCTTAAATATGCCGATACCCTATGGGACAACTACTCGGCATCTTAGGTCACAGATCTGGAGAAAATACAGATATTGCTAATAGAGTACCATCACTTGTCTCGTTGTCCAACCAACGACACTATCTGCGATTTTGTCCCAATCATCGAGTTCCGTTTTGTCGCACAAATTTATACCAGTCCTCATTCCCAACGTCACCAACGAATGGAATAGCCTACATTTGTCTGTCCGAGATAATTCTTCTGTCCGCAGTTTTTATAAGTTTCCATAACAATAGTAAACTGCGACCACCGCTATTTTCAATGGTAACAAATGTCGTTCAGCTAAGATATACCATTGTAGGCTGCGGTTGCGCTGCAGTGATCTGAACGCCCATTTATATGGGCGTTCAGATCACAGTAAGGCAATTATAGCCGTTTATAACTTTCCTCATTGTGCCAATATGGAGACGTAGAGACATCTGAACATTTTCTCATATACTGCCAAGTCTGTGATAACCTTCATAACGATACAATCAATGTTCTGCTTTTTACCCTAGTTCCCTCTACTCAACTGTTCAGTTCAGAATTATTGAACAATAAAATATTTTTGAAGTTGTTCAAAATTTCATTATTTGGTTTAAACAATATTTATTCATCAATAACTGCGTTAATTATAAATATCAAACAAGCTATTCACATCGGTAATGTACACCAAACAGTATATAATATAACATGGAATGAGAAAAAATAATGTATGACGGGATACGACAGTAAGCTGATGGAGTATCGTCTCCCTTGAGAAATTACATTTTTTGTGAGGGTGAAAAAGTACGGTTCATTGAGTAGGGCTGTTTAAACCATTGGTTGGTTGTTGCTTCTTGTTGTCGATGCCAAAGTGCACAGAGTGATTTTGGGAATTCATCACACAACGGTCAACTTACGAGTTGGGAGAGCCAATTAACAAATTAATATGCTTGCAGATACAGCAATATACTATCAGTATATATATATAGAATGAAAGACTTTGACGCCAATGGGGATCGAACCACTGCCTTGATGAGAATACAGTTCTGCGGCACCAATCGCCTAGCGAAACTGGACCAGCGCCATAGACCACTCGACTACCGACAAGCCCCAAAAAGAGCATGCTAGCAGGTCGAGCGTCCATAGAACTGGCACAGTCCACACGAAATTACTCGGTATCCCCCAGAATTAGTTGTTTACAATGAATTATACCATGTAATGCAGATGAAATCAGTGAGAATCAATCGGTTTATCGGTGCGAGAGAACACATCACATAGTAGTACGTACTCTCACCAAAGCATTGGGTCGATTCCCATCGGCGTCAGAGTCTTTCATCCTAACAAATGCATAACAGAAGTGCCGAATTCTGTATTCTGTACCTTAAACAGGAAATCTGAAAAAGAGATTGCTTCTCACTGATTTCATCTGCATTACATGGTATAATTCATTGTAAACAACTACTTCTGGGCGATACCGAGTAATTTCGTGTGGACTGTGCCAGTTCCATGGACGCTCGACCTGCTAGCATGCCTTTTGGGGGCTTGTCGGTAGTCGAGTGGTCTATGGCGCTGGTCCAGTTTCGCTAAGCGATTGGTTCCGCAGAAATGTACTCTCATCAAGGCAGTGGTTCGACCCCCATCGGCGTCAGAGTCTTTCTATGTATATATATATAAATAACACCCTACCCCCCCCCCCCCCCGCCCTATCTTTCCAGGCTGTGTAAATGTTTTGTCCCCACCCACTATCGCAGCATATATATGCCCCCCCCCCCCACCACTGATCTAAGTGCAGCCCCTCCTATAATGTCTACACTGACAATCGTAGGCTGGGATTCCATACACCCACCCCCCCCCCCCCCCCATATACACATGATGTACGCATTAACATATACCCAATGATCATAATCTCACAACAAATACACGCTATGTTCAACACGAATGCGTTTTTAGGTGTAATTGCTCTATACACTAATTTATATCTCCCCACCGCCCCCCCCCCCCTCCCCCCCCCCCCCCCCCGGTTCAGCAAGTTTATAAATGAGAATATTTGGAATTATTCTTGTCTATTGAGCCCATTGGGTTCTAGTGTTTGAAGTTTGTTAATCGAAAATGCTTCACGACCTCTCCTGTAAGCTGTATTTTGTTGATTAATTTGTTCAATCCCAATAATCTTAAAATTCTTTATACTATGGTTTTTGGTCAGAAAATGATGTGGTAACGGTTCATCCATAACCTCAAGTTTTATTCTACTCAGATGGTTTTGCATTCTCTCATACAATTTTGTCCCCGTCTCTCCCACGTACACAACTTCATTGTACTTGTCGCAGAGAATCCCATATATCACATTCCTGAACATGCAGGTGATTGTTTGCCTATGTGGTAGGCCGTTCCGTTCTTGTCTGCGAATTGTTTTGTTTGGAGCATAAACCCACAGATTGCACAATCTCTCTCGCATCTATCAGATCCCGTCCCTTGAGTGTTGAACATTTTATTATGCTTGCTATGGACTATGATATCTCCCAAATTTTTCAGTCTTTTGTACGAAATCAGGGGAGGTTTTTCGAATGCCAACTTCATGCATTTTGAGCGGTGTAAAATGGGCATCCGCTCCCGCGTTATTTTCCCGATGTCGGGGAGGCGCCGCGAGTAGGTGACCACAAACGGGACTCTTTCGCCGGTTGATTTGTTGGATCGTTTTTCAAGTAACTGTTTACGCTCGATTTGGTCAACCTTTTTTAGTTGTTCGCTTACAAACTTTTCGTCGTAACCTCTGGCATGCAGGTGTTGTTTTGTATCATTTTTGTGGCACTCATATTCAGCATTATCGGAACAAATTCTTTTTACTCTTGAAGCTATTCCATATGGTATCGCTCTTTTAGTGTTGATTGGGTGATCTGACTTTTCGTGTAGGTATTGATGCGTGTCCGTGGGTTTTGTAAATAAACCGGTTTTAAGAAATCCGTCTTCAATTTTGACTATCGTGTCTAAGAATTCTATCCCATTTTCAGAACACCTTAAATCAACCTGTATTCTTGGGTGTATCGTATTTGCCAAAGAATGATATTGTTTCAGAGACTCCAACCCATGCGTCCATACTCCCCAGATATCATCAATGTACCATACCTGTTCAAGGGGGTGTAACTTCGATGCTTTTGACAGTTTCTCTTCCCATTCACCCATATATGTGCACGCATAATTCATCCCTAATCGCGAACCTATTGCAACGCCGTCCGTTTGTAAATAATGTCTTCCTTTAAATGAAAAATTGTTATTGTCCAAACCAGTTTCTATTAGTTTAAGACTTATCTCTGTTGGGAATAATTTTCTTTTAGAGTTTTCTAGTGCTTTTTTACATGCTAATATACCTTCATTACGTGGGACGCTTGGATATAGTTTCTTGACGTCCATACAGTACATTATTCTGTTTTCAGGGAGTGGTTGGGGTATACAGTCCAGTCTGTTCAAGAAATGTGTGGTGTCGCGTATGTAGGATGGTAATGAGTCGTGACTCAACGTGTTGTTTTAATTCAGACTCCATCACTTCTGCTATTTTCTCTGTTGGGTGGTTTATTCCCGAAATTATTGTTCTTAAAGGGGCTTCATTTTTATGCATTTTTGGGGGTTACCTTTTACTCTACCAGCCTGTGGCTGCTCAGGTATCATATCATAATACTTTTTTGTCTATCAGTTTGTTTTTTTTTTTTTCTAGTTTTTTGAGTTGGCTTTTAATCTTGTTTGTTATTTTCTCTGTCAGATTTACAGGTACTTCTTTGTATGTTGTTTGGTCCCCCAACTCCATCAAGATCTCATTTTCATATTTACTTGCATCCAAAACGGTTATTCCAGACCTTGTTATGTTGTTTCGCACGCGTTTTTTGATGCCCTTCAAAATATCTTCCCGTACTATCTATAAATAAAGGTCAAGGTGCTTATCTCTACCTTCTTTGGGAGTCCACGGGTTGCGCTCTTTAAATTTATCATTAATATACTGCTGTTTTTTGTCGAGGAAATACTCACATAGTCGCATTCTGCGCTCCCATTCTTTTATCTCAACGATAAGGTTCACTATATCCAAAGTTCTTTCCGTTGGGACAAACTTGAGACCCCTTTTAAGTAATGTTCTTTGGTGTTTTGTTAGTTTCTTACCGGATAAATTAAACACGTTATTTTGCTGATTTATTTTAGTTTCATTGTGCACAATTTTACTCTTTATATCTACATAAATGTTATTTTGATCATCGCTGATATTCTTAACTTCTACAGATTCATCCTTTATGGAGGGTTTCTCAGACTTTTTGTCGGTAATTTGTTTTGAATAACACCGGGGATTCACAGTTTTGTCCTTTTTGGAGGGTTTCTCAGATTTATTGTCGGTAATTTTTTTTAAATAACCCCGGAGATTCAGTTTTCGTTCATCCCTACGGAACGCGGAAATATTTTGTGACTGCAAGTATTTGTATTTGATTGTTTTAGGCCCATTTGTCTTTTTCATACTTCCAATCATTTGTGCAACCTGAAAATGAGGATCATTCAAAAAGAGATAGAAAATTAATTCATTTGTACTCACCGGTTTTTCAGGTTTGAATCGCACCCACCTGTAATTTTTACCATACTTACAATATACATAAATCCCTATTCCCAGCACATTCACCAAACCTATTATATCCTCATCTGTTGCCCAGCTCTCAATACTACCATTCGTTTTTGATCTGTTTCTAATGAATCCTGATACTGGCCCATCTATATATTTAGACATTATTTCCGCGTGATGTTCCACAAACTCCATTACTCGTTTCCGTATAACATGGTGATATTCCTCATCGCCTGTACAGATTTTGCTGATGCATCTATAAAAGCAATTTCCATCAGCTCTAACATTTTGCAATCCAAACCCTTGCCTTCTCAGTTCAATGTTGTGTGTTGCGATATCAGTGTGGCCGGGAAGTTTTGTCTGTAATTTTATTCCTAATACTTTTAACACATTATTTATTTCCGACAGCGATACATTCTTTCCAGGTAGGTCGGTATCGTCTGAATCACCCAGTCCCGCTATCTTCTTATCTTTTGTTTTTTCAGTAAGGACTTGGATTTTATCACCATGGTTCTTTATTATCTTCAGAATTGCCTCTTATCCGAGATGTTGAAACGGGAATTTATCGAATTTTTTAACTTCGCGAACTCATCCCTCAGAAGACCCAACTGTTCCTCGAATTCTAATGGCGTAATATCTACCAATCTCTCTGATGTTTCATTTAAAAGGTTTTCATATTCCGATTTTCGTCTTCCACTGACATCCGATATCATATTCCATTTCACTTTGAATCCTCGCGGTATTATATTTTCTTTCTGACATTTTCTCAAAAATTTTATATGTGATTCGCGTTTGTTTATTTTTTCAATTAGTTTCCGTCCCACATTGCCGACCGTCTTTCCTTTTCGCGATAATTCCTGAAAATCCGATTTTATACGTTCCTTTCGACAAAAAGTCTGAGAAACCCTCCAAAAAGGACAAATCTGTGAATCCCCGGGGTTACTCAAAACAAATTACCGACAAAAAGTCTGAGAAACCCTCCATAAAGGATGGATCTGTAGAAGTTAAGAATATCAGCGATGATCAAAATGGCATTTATGTAGATATAAAGAGTAAAATTGTGCACAATGAAACTATAAAATAAATCAGCAAAATAACGTGGTTAATTTATCCGGTAAGAAACTAACAAAAACAAAACACCAAAGAACATTACTTAAAAGGGGTCTCAAGTTTGTCCCAGCGGAAAGAACTTTGGATATAGCGAACCTTATCGTTGAGATAAAAGAATGGGAGCGCAGAATGCGACTATGTGAGTATTTCCGAGACAATAAACAGCAATATATTAATGATAAATTGAAAAAGCGCAACCCGTATACTCCCAAAGAAGGTAGAGATAAGCACCTTGGCCTTTATTTAGAGATAGTACGGGAAGATATTTTGAAGGGTATAAAAAACGCGTGCGAAACAACATAACAAAAATGGAAGAGAAGGCTCTAAAAGAGTTGTTAAATGATAATACAATAGTCGTGCGACCAGCCGATAAAGGGTCTGGAATAACCGTTTTGGATGCAAGTAAATATGAAAATGAGATCTTGATGGAATTGGGGGACCAAACAACATACAAAGAAGTACCTGTAAATCTGACAGAGAAAATAACAAACAAGATTAAAAGCCAACTCAAAAAACTAGAAAAAAACAAACTGATAGACAAAAAAGTATTAGCGTACATGATACCTAAGCAGCCACAGGTTGGTAGAGTAAAAGGTAACCCCAAAATGCATAAAAATGAAGCCCCTTTAAGAACAATAATTTCGGGAATAAACCACCCAACAGAGAAAATAGCAGAAGTGATGGAGTCTGAATTAAAACAACACGTTGAGTCATTACCATCCTACATACGCGACACCACACATTTCTTGAACAGACTGGACTGTATACCCCAACCACTCACTGAAAACAGCATAATGTACTGTATGGACGTCAAGAAACTATATCCAAGCGTTCCACGTAATGAAGGTATATTAGCATGTAAAAAAGTACTAGAAAACTCTAAAAGAAAATTATTCCCAACAGAGATAGGTTTTAAACTAATAGAAACTGTTTTGGACGAAAACAATTTTTCATTTAAAGGAAGACATTATTTACAAAAGGACGGCGTTGCAATAGGTTCGCGATTTGGGATGAATTATGCGTGCACATATATGGGTGAATGGGAAGAGAAACTGTCAAAAGCATCGAAGTTACACCCCCTTGAACAGGTATGGTACGTTGATGATATCTGGGGAGTATGGACGCATGGGTTGGAGTCTCTGAAACAATATCATTCTTTGGCAAATACGATACACCCAAGAATACAGGTTGATTTAAGGTGGTCTGAAAATGGGATAGAATTCTTAGACACGATAGTCAAAATAGAAGACGGATTTCTTAAAACCGGTTTATATACATAACCCACGGACACGCATCAATACCTGCACGCAAGGTCAGATCACCCAATCAACTCTAAAAGAGCGACACCATATGGAATATGGAGTAAAAAGAATTTGTTCCGATAATGCTGAATATGAGTGCCACAAAAATGATATAAAACAACACCTGCATGCCAGAGGTTACGACGAAAAGTTTGTAAGCGAACAACTAAAAAAGGTCGACCAAATCGAGCGTAAACAGTTACTTGAAAAACGATCCAACAAATCAACCGGCGAAAGAGTCCCTTTTGTGGTCACCTATTCGCGGCGCCTCCCCGACATCGGGAAAATAACAGGGGAGCGGATGCCCATTTTACACCGCTCAAAACGCATGAAGTTGGCATTCGAAAAGCCTCCCCTGATTTCGTACAAAAGACTGAAAAATTTGGGAGATATCACACTCCATGGCAAGCATAATAAAATGTTCAACAATCAGGGGACGGGATCTGATAGATGCGAGAGAGATTGTGCAATATGTGGGTTTATACTCCAAACAAAACAATTCGCAGATAAGAACGGAACGGCCAACCACATAGGCAAAAAAATCTCCTGCATGTCCAGGAATGTGATATATGGGATTCTCTGCGACAAGTGCATTGAAGTTGTGTACGTGGGAGAGACGGGGACAAAATTGTATGAGAGAATGCAAAACCATCTGAGTAGAATAAAACTTGAGGTTATGGATGAACCGATACCACATCATTTTCTGACCAAAAACCATAGTATAAAGAATTTTAAGATTATTGGGATTGAACAAATTAATCAACAAAATACAGCTTACAGGAGGGATCGTGAAGCATTTTGGATTAACAAACTTCAAACACTAGAACCCAATGGGCTCAATAGACAAGAATAATTCCAAATATTCTCATTTATAAACTTGCTGAACCGGGGGGGGGGGGCATATAAATTAGTGTATAGAGCAATTACACCTAAAAACGCATTCGTGTTGAACATAGCGTGTATATGTTGTGAGATTATGATCATTGGGTATATGTCAATGCGTACATCATGTGTATATGGGGGGGGGGGGGGGTGTATGGAATCCTAGCCTACGATTGTCAGTGTAGACATTATAGGAGGGGCTGCACTTAGATCAGTGGTGGGGGGGAGGCATATATATGCTGCGATAGTGGGTGGAGACAAAACATTTACACAGCCTGGAAAGATAGGGCGGGGGCGGGGGTAGGGGGTTATTACTACGCAAGGAAGGTATAAAAAGATTCTATTTTTCATCAGCGGTATTGAAGTCTGATTGACGCGGGTTGGGTACTGGGGCGAAGATATGGAATCGCGCTTTTAAATGATTGAATGATTCCGGCCAAGGAGTGGTTGCATGTGTGAATACAGTATACGAACTTACTTGCCTCTGCCTCTGTTACCAGGGCGAGGTTTTAGAAATAGTGTCTAATTCATATTTGCTTTTTGCGTAATAACGCGGAACATATTTTTACTTGTTACCACCAAAGGAAGATATTATACGGTATTTTTTGCGTAATTTACACTTGAATAGAAAAAGCAAAGTGAAGCGCGGAACATATCTTTACTTGTTGCCACCCAAGGAAGATATGATACGGTTATTTTGCGCGTAATAGACTCGGATACGTGGAACAACATGAAACGGGGAACATATCTTTGCCACCCAAGGGAGATATGATACGGGGATTTTACAAGCAATACACTTGAATATGGAGAACAACGCGTTTGAACAATTCGGGTCAAGGAATGGTCGAATGTGTGAATACTGCATGCGAACTCGCTTCTGCCTCTGTCACCAGGGCGAGGTTGAGATAAATGATTGAATGCTCCTAATTCTAAGGCTGAAAACAAAATTTGCGCATAAAAACGCGGAATATATCTCCACTTGTTACCACCTAAGGAAGGTCTCGCACAGATAATGAAATTGAATTCCAAAGATTTGTTACATTCAGTATGAAAGAATTCCGGTATAGGTTTGTACGGGCAAAAGGCACTCCGTGGTTTCTCTGTGACCTAAGTATGCGATCGTGGTTAGAAAATGATGTCATGGGAGGAACCTTAGTAGTAAGATATGTTGGTGCTATGCCGTGATACATCTTGAAGAACTGTATCAGTTTATGTTTCCGCCGACGTTCACTGAGAGGCTCCCAACAAGTTTCAGGCCTGTGCCGCAGAGTTACGATATTGGGGAGCTGGCAGCTGCTCGTCGTTGCTCAATGGTTCTCTCCGAGTACTCCGGCTTCCTCCATTTGTAAAGCTGCCTTCGACACGATATGACTTTGGCTGTTAAAGTGTCGTTAAAAATTAATAAATAAATAAATAAATAAATAAATAAATAAATAAATAAATAAATAAATAAATAAATAAAATTATGCAACAAGTTTCAGAGTATAGTAAAGCCTTACTGGCACTGATGGTTGCACCAATTACAATCCGAGCCGCAGCTATTTGGATTTTTCGAAGTCAGTAGCATTAGTCTGTGCATAATTAGATTTTGCCTTTCGGATGGCCGTTACTATCTCGTTTCTTTTTACTTTATATTTGGCCCAAGCATGCAGAGTACCATTACGTTTGCGGTAAAGTCACTTTCTCTATCGAATAAGTCGTCTTTCGTCGTTGTGTTTCCAATTAGGTTGGTGTATCCTGGATGTTATGATTTTGTTTGGGATATGTGAGGATGCAAGTTTTAAGAACTTGGTAGAAAATTCTGTGACAATAACTCGAGGCATGGGTCATCAAAGATTACGCCCCACTGCTCTTTTTGAATAGCGTTATTCAGATTATCATAATTCCCCTATTAGTATAGCCATGTGCGTCTTTTAAAGGTTACTGCAGAGGATATGGTGAATTCAATCTCAATAGAAATGGGTTTGTGACAGAAATTGCATTATTTCAAGAGGACACTTCAGATGCTGAAACGCTATCGGAACACACCCTGGTTTAAGCCGTTGGGGGACAACACTAAATTATGTTCTTATCTCAGCAATCTATTCACATTCACTTCTTTATATCGTCTACATACGTCGTGATAGCCTAACCGCCAGTGCCACTGATTACTGTTAAGAGTACTATAATAATGTATTTACATTCTGCTTTCAAGGTAGCTTATTCATATTCTCCAACACTTTCTTATGCTCATGTAGTGACAAGTTTGAACAATTAATCCGCTGTCAGTTTTTTCCTACCACTCTTCTCACTTGAGCTGGTTCTCCAGTCTTGGTGATAGAAAAGAGAAGTCTATATGCCAAAGGAATGACTTGCCCCAGCCTTGCCTCACTGTCGGGACTCCCCCCCCCACCCCCCAGCACCAGGATTAGAAGGTTGGGCCTTGCGAAACTTCGAATTTCGATTCGATTCGAAACTGTCCCCATGATTCGATTTGATTTCAGTCGAAAATTTTCGAATCGTTGAGGAAATGTTCTCAAAATCCTACAAAATCCTGTATAGGAGTCCTGATGACAGAAGAAGAGTTCAAGTAGGTTCCGCATCCGAAATTACATTGCTTCCGTTCTGGAATATTCCGATTTTAGCTTGATTTGCATGTGTCGCGGTTGCACAGAATATTTGAGAGGAGACTGATAACATTTACGGCTTTAAGAAGGTGTAATATCCACAACTTGATAAGCGTGAGATTCGATTCGATTCGAAATCTGATGCTAGATTCGATTCGATTCGACCCGAAATTCAAGGTTCGCAGAGCCCAAGGAGACGGCAAACCAATCTTCTGTATCCACCTGCATCCACACTGAGCTAATATTGCATCCCACGTACCCGACCATCTAAACTTCTTGTTTCTCCATATCAGTTTAAACAATTTCTTTTCATGTCTGAAACTGTTCTTAGTCCCCATTCAACTTGTGTAAATTTATCGGTTTACTAGGGAGACGACTCACGAAAGCTTCAATTTCCCTTTGTTATTTGATGCGTAATTAATTTAGATTTTGCGTTGTTGTGACTTTTTTATTCAATATGTTGAATACCTATAACATGTTTTGCTCTGAAATACACATAAACTAAAGGTAACAGGAGTAATATGTATATAATAGTTGATACAGACTGTAAAGCAAGTTCTCTGAATACTAATTTCATTGTATAAAAATTAGTGGGACGACTTATCAAATTTACACCGCGACTACACTCAGCTTTCACGTCATCAAACGTCATGAATTAGGGAGAATTATCGCGTTGATTGACCTGACACCATCTTAAAGGGCGGCCGTTTAAGTTGCGATGTTTATCGCTGTGCTTCAGCAGTCCAGTTGTGGGGAGATTAATGGTGCAGAAGCCCTATAGTGACAGGTGACCTGGGATTTGAAAAAACAGAGCTGGACCAAGGTCTGTGAATACCATTTGGAATAATAAACAGCCTTTTCTTCACAACAACCAATGTTCGCAATCCATAATCAGTTGGGTGAAAAACTATCCGAAATCAACTGGGATGAGTAAATATGAACCCAGTTGGTTTCATATTCACTCAACCCATTTGATTTCGGCTGAGTTTTAACCCAACTGATTTTAAAGTGTATTTTTTTATTATAGCCCCCCCCCCCACCCCCCCCCCCCCCTCTGTATGTCGTCACAAGACTTTGGAGTCATCAGATTCACAGTTCACTGTTCCGATATTATAGAAATACATGGAGAGTGTTAATGCTGGTACTGAGAAAAGGGTATATTATTTAGTTAAATATGTTAAGAAAGGATATCTACTTTGCGTCTATACTGCATAGCGCATAGTTGTGAGATGGTTTTGAATGGGCAGTTAATGAACATGGCGTCGTTCAAATGACATCTTCCCATGTTTTATGGTCTTTGTTTATTTCGCCACTTCACTGCGTTACGTGTCAATTTACTTCTTACCAGAATTGAACAATAAAGTAGCAATATATCCCATCCAAACAATTATTGATGTTCCGGATATTGAGAGGACTGTACACGTTCCTCCGACAATAGGTGAGCTACGGTGTTAACCTAGTTTGCTTGACTTGATATCTTCTTTATGCAGACAGCGCGGGACAGATTTCTGTTTATTGTCACTCCGGATCACTATTTTATAGAGAGTCATAAAAACGGTGTACGTTACATAAAACTATACGAGTTTAAGGTGTTTCGTTTGCAAAGTTTTCCCTAACTCTAATTTATCACTTTACCTTCCCTAAGAACCACACCGTCAGCGTTACTCACTAAAATCGCTGTTAAAATTTTTATGTTTCTTTCAAATTTGCCTCAGAAACAAAGATTTTGACCCACCATGACAAGCTTATAAACTAACGGGGTTGGCAAAAACTAAAACCTTTCAGCTGTTCAAGTTTCGACTTGAAGTCAGGTTATATAAGGGTTTATGAATGGATGAATGAATAGTTTATTTACGGTACACAGACATAATAAACTGCACATCAAGATATAATAAAGGCATATTTTCAGGATAAAAGACAATCACAGATTGATCATAGAAATAAAACAATACCTAAACAAGCATGTGTTCCGTGGGAGATGACACAGCCAGATTGGCTGTCTACCTGTCGTCCAACCAAGGACTACCAAGCACTGTTCTGTGTCAGACCATCAATCTATAAGAAAACACATTCAGGGGGGTTCGTCGGGATGCACGCATATATATATGTATATACACAGACATGAACACTTGCATATACACACATGCATACGTATACATACGCGTACACATATATGAGACATGTACATGACCTGTCGACTATCCAATAATTTCCCGTGAGGGCCATTTATACTGACCCAACTCGGGAACCTAAGACGAGATACGGAACTGAACGAATTAGGGTATGCAGATATAGTTTGAAACTGCACAAACTGGAGTGTTGTATATTATATAATACAATGTAACTTAATATACTCCAATATGGTAATGCGGGCATTTGAGCCTAAATAAAATAATCAAGATATAACGGACTATTGCAGTCTATATTTTCTTACATACGTCATAAATATTTTATCAGCCAGACTCTTCTTGAATGTCCGCCTAGCCGTAATGTTGCGCAGACTTCCATCTAAGTTATCCCATATTTTTTGATACGCGTGTATTGGTAATGCACCTCATTTCTTGCAGCGTTCCGGTTTGTCTGGAAGCTCGTCCAGTTATATTATGACTGAAAAAACCATTAAAAGACGAGGGAAGATTGTCACTTTTCCAATCAAATAAAAAAGAGATGCATGAACTTTAAAAAGATCACCGATTTTTAGACTTTTTTCTTTCAAAAACAAAGGATCTGTATGGGAGTTTTGTTGCGTATTGCTTATTATTCTAACGGAACGTTTTTGCATAAGAAATAATTTATTAGAATGTTATCTTGTGATATAATTGGAATAGAGTTTATTGTTATTTATTATACAATATCTAACAAACTGGCAGGTCAAACTGCCATTGTTATTCAAATATTTTTTTTCCTTTTTGTAGTTAAAATAACATATTTTAAATTCGTATGGCAATTTGACCCTTTCTGCTTTCAAGTTAAAATAGAAGGCAATTTAACAAAAAATGTTAATGTTAGTAAACCACCAGCTGCAATTTCTTGCCGACTTCTGAGAGAAAAGGATACCACTGAAGCATACGATGTGCTTTCCCACGTATTGACGGAGATTCGTAAGTCCTCACGCGTTTTTTTTTTTTTATTAAAGTCACACCCTGAGACAACTTCAAATCTTCCTCCAGTAACAGTGTATTGTAATAGTATGAGTCACCAGCACATAAAGAAACGAATCCTCTAGATAACGTGAGGAAAAATAGTTTACGGTTTTCGTTTATGTAATTTTCTTTAACCCTCTACCTAACATGAAAGGCAGACGACACTTGCAAACAAAATTCTTGAATAACTATTTATTTTTCATTGTTTGTCTCACAAACATGGGCTATGACTCCTCTTTGGAACGAGCTCGATGAGCTCGTTCCCAAGAGGGGTCATAACCTATGTTTTTGAGACAAAAAATGAAAAAAACAATGAAAATTAATTGGCGATTTTTGTGAATAGCGCTGGTTGGTTTTAGCCGTTATGTTGGGTAAAGGGTTAATCGATCTGGGGCTGAATTATTTTATTTTAGACCTCAGAGACCGCTGTAGACGACAAACTTCGCCTAGTGCATCTTCTTGTGGAACCAGGCCGATAACATACAATGATAGCTTTAAATAGCTATCACGGATTTTTTTTTTTTTTTGCTTTGAGATCTAAATTATAGATGATGTCTTAAAGCGTTAATTTGTGGCCAAACTTAGCTCACTAAATGCGCTGGTCAACTTTAAACATTTATTATATTAAACGACGGTAACCTGCCGTTCTCAGGCTCAAAGTCGGATGCCAGACTACTGGTCTCGAGAAAATAATAACATTATTTATCCCATAAATGGCCGTTTATGTGAACAATAAAGGCCTTGAATATTTTTTTCTTTATTCCCCTAGTAGGGTGATAAATTTTCCCCATAGGTTTAACACTGAAAGAATTTATTCCCCTAGTAGCGATGGACTTGTTGACCTCTGGCCTCTACCACAATTGTCTAGCATAGTTATATAGTTCGATTGTGGATTTCTTTAAATCTTTTTTGAAAGTATTACACAATGCCAGTAGAAAACACCACCCACTGCTCATATAATAAAGTATTTTTGCAAGTTTAGCTCAAGTTTGTAGGGGAATTATTTTTAGATAGAAATGTATTACTGCGCCTTGTTTACTTTTGCCAATTTTGCTGGTCGATCGAATTGGATCAATGTGCCCCTCACTTCTCGCTGTGTTTGTAGAGAATTATAGCATGGTTTCGCCGTGACTGCCCTGTAGAAGATTTATGGGATAAACAAAATAAACGTATAGTGTTTTCAAGTAAAAAAATATATTCTATTCGTAGAATTAAGAATGAAACCGACTCGCCAGAGGCTCGTCGGTTTCATTCTTAATCCTCCTCGTAGAATAAATTTTTTACTTGAAAACACTACACGTTTATTCTATATATACAAAACAGTTTCTTATAACAACGGTGGATAAACATAACCGCGAAACAGCAATAAAACTCGTTTACAAATACAAGATTTGTCAAACAGTGTGTAATTGTTATCTGAAGACCAAATCAGAGATTATCAGCTTATGCATACTGTACCCTCACAAACAACATGTAATTACTGCACAATCATTACAAGAATTAACACTAATGCTTTCATTTATAATTTTAAAATACGCTGTGGTATATTTATCCTTTGGAACCCAGCGAAAAACAATGATAATTTTATAGGAATAATAATCAAAAATTTAATTAATGAAGTGCCGAGTCCAACCCCGTGCTTCATTAATTAAAATTTGGCTAATGGTGATTTTTATTATCTGTTAAATGCATGCGTGGACATCACTGCCCATGCGTGGATTAAGACCAGTCCATGGCGACTATATTATACATAATTCCCAATAACGAGTACGACATGCGCAACCACTGGAAATGCGATTCGCTTTGATGTTAGATTCTTTGTAAAATCTTTTCTGGATTCGATTCGTAATTCGATTCGTGTAAAAAATCGCGATACTCGTGGTTCTATTTTGGTACTGTTTTTGTCGCTGCCCAAATGCGAACTGTTTTTATTTTTAGACTTAACAACTATTCCCGATCGATCGTCACTTCGTATGAGCCATTTTCACTACGGAGAACGAAGTGAGCACATTGAAGTACCGACATCTCCGAAGATTGGAGACTATACAAAAATTATTAAACGAAGGTACAACCCTCACTCAGGTGTACTTGAGCACACACATTCTTTCCCGGAGTGTTTATGTATTGAGCGATAAAGTTCAGTTGACAACCGATCTCAAGAAAACGTTTTCCTCGAAGGGTGATAGTAGTATTTATAAGTCACCTTTTCCCTCTGGATAAGACTTGGGGAGCAGCATGAAAGGTCGATTGACGTCTTGCAACCCTCTCCTTCCAGTGAAAACAACCATAGATGGGAGACATGGAAAAAAGAACTATTGGATCAAACAAACAGACGGCATCCCTTGCTATATCATTGGTTTGAGAAGCGTCGACAAGTCCACAAGAAGATGGAGGAGAGGGGCAGCTGACATCACCTAATTCCCTATCCCAAGGTTTACCTGTCCATCAATAGTACAGTCTTTTCTAAGAAGGACTGAACGAGTCACAGGATTATGATGAACCGTGGGATACCACGCAACAAAGGAAGTGGCCCAAGACGCCGGAAGCGTAGGACTGGTGAAGCAAATGCCCCTTGCCCCTATGTAAGGGGGGAAGGGGGAACGCGTGCCCCTTTTCGCCAGAAGTGCACTTATAGAAATGACTTCACTTTCCATGAACTATAATTGAGAAACACTAGAGTACTCATTTCTAACGTATTTACGTGTGCCGATGGCAATGGAGGTGAGAGTATGGGAGTATCTCAAGCTTTGCTCCTTCAGTATTAAAAGCATTGCAGATGGCGCCTTGCTGCACTCAATGGACGATATATATTATAATGTCAATACTATTGAATGTCACATTACAATTTACGATACATTGTAAACGCCCAGTCTTTACTCATACCCAAAGTCGAGTACTCTTTTTGATTGATCTGTCCCTTTTCCGCGGATGCTTCCAACGCTCTTGGATGTGGCTTGCTCGCATTCCCCTTCTCTTTTCTCATAATTAACTCTTATTTTCTAGCTCTCTTAACCCGGAAGTAACACCACCGGCGTCCAATACCACCTAAACCGGGAAAGACGGAGACGGGGGATGTGGGCTGCTTTCATAGAATTACGACCGCAGCAGACATGGGTTACAGGTAGGTCAATTTCAAAGAAAGAAACTGACGATTCGGACAACTGCCCACATTACGTACCCGTCCGCCTAAGGCGCGTAAAAACCTTTGCATCTTCATTTTTTATCTAAGTCTGTTACTTGCTGGAGGTATGCACTACTAGACAGTTACTGTGCACTGTTGGAGATTTCATGTATTTCATACCTGTTTTTATTACGTGCCTGTTTTATGAAATCCCCATCAGCAGCAACACTAAACCGTGCGGAAAATGAAAATCGTTGACTGACTATTTTTAAATAGAAGCGAAATTTCACTGGAATTTTCTACAAATCGTGCGCTGCAATTACAATTTGAATCTCTAACGATAGCTAAAATTCGTCCTCTGGGTTCCAATGTGTTCTATGTGCCAGTGGGAACTCAGGGGACGAAATAGTAACACGGGTTCCCCTTTCAAATGTGTTGTTTTTGTTGGTAGTTGTCAAATGAATTGCTGAGTGTCCTTCTAATAATTGTTTTATAGACTCGAAGGCGTGTAATAAACACAGAACGACACGTGTGCCATCGCGGAAGGACAAAACTCGAGGCCTGTGGCATGTCGTTCTATTTTTCAGCGCTGGCACTCGTGCCATATCGATTAACCCATTCACACACGCGTGTCGTTCTGTGTATGTATCTTCATGAACATCTGTGATAATGTTGTGAAATGTCGTAACCACCCCCGTAACGGGGCTGATTAACATCATATAGCAGAGTGAGTGTGTGAAAGGAGCAAATTGTTTACTTTGTGATGGATTTTGTCAGACACCCAGAGCTACTCGCATTCTCCTAAAGAATATAAAATGCGGAAAGAGAATGACAATACGTCTGTAAAATCGAGTTTACACGCTGAAAATATCTTAGATTTTGGGGTCGCAGAACTAAGAAGCACGAGGTTTCAGCTGTTGGCCTACCTAGTTCAACACGGTGGTCCATTGGCTGAAGCGTCGTTTGTGTTTTTCACATTTCTTCACGACCTACTTGGGTTCAGTCTCCACTACGGTTAGGGTGTCAGAGTGGGGATCCAATCTTCCTGCTGCGCATTGTGCTGTGGCCTATTTTTGCCCTCTTCACATACCGTATAACCCTCATTGGAACGAGCTCGTTGAGCTCGTCCCAATGAGGGATCATAAGTTATGTTTTTGAGGCAAAAATGAAAACGTTTACTCATTCAAGAAATTGCTGAATAAGTGTGACCTCTAATCGACTTTGTTAATAGATTAAAGCGGTGAAGAAGAGTACAAACAACTGGGGAATTCAATACAAGAACTGAAGTTATTTAATTTTCAGTCTTCTAGTTTGTTTGGGATTATTCGTCATTATTCTTTTTTATCACAGTTTCCAGTGATATATCATCTCTCGGTCTTTAAGATAAACTCTAATTAACCTCTTTTACGCGTGTCCCACATGCCTCGGTATTTTCTCAGGTAGTGACAACATGGACACGTCTCACTTATTAAAATAGAAGATAAGTATTTTATTTCATCTCACCAATGGTGAAATATAGTTTTGTCACGGTTTATTATTCGCCAGAAAAAGCAAATATCAAACAACAGAGGATCCTCTTGCACAGAATACGTCATCACGGCGCATATTTACCAAAATAAATTCCTTTCGAACGCTAAAGTTGGCGAAAAGGCGATGTTTACTCATGAGGATGCCTTGAAACTAGTGAATCAGTGTGAGCTGAATCATTGAAAATTACTTATAATTCAGAATTTCAAGAGGAAATTGAAACGGGGGAGTCGGGCGCTACAACGTTCTACCGCATCGGTTGCAGTAAAGGTAAGAATTCTTATGCTAAGTTTAGATAATATTGTATTGATTTGAACAACACTTTTTATTCGATTGCACATTGTGGCCTCCACATCAACATGCTTTAAGGAATAAAATCAATATATTCTAAAATCAGTTGGGTTAAAAATCAATCCAAACCAACTGGGTTGAGTGAATATGAACCCAATTGGGTTCATATTCACTTGACCCAGTTGATTTGGGTTGATTTTTAACCCAACTGATTTTAGAGTGATATGTTTGAGATTACAGTGGATAATATCTAGAGACCTACGAATTGCCGATTGTGATCGAATCGAATAACGAATCGAATTTGAGAAAACGAATCTAGTTTGGAATCGAACTTCGAATCGAATCACAGTTAATGAATACGTCGTCAAAAGAAAAGATTTTTCTAAAATGATACCCCCGATTATTAAAAGATACACAGAGTGCATTTTCGCTTCACCACTTTCCACGCTATAAACTGTGATATAAACATATTTCTAGCTATAGATTGAAACTATTTGAATTGTTGACTTCGAAACTGCAATAAACATTTTTTAAACGAACCCGGCTGATAGGGTTTCTTGGGGGAAAACGTCGTTTCAAATCGGATCGACTCCGTTCTGCCGTGAAGCCATTTGTTTTAAATAAAAATGCGGGATGATTAAATTGAAACGATAATTCAATAGTAAATTAGACCTGATTGGGGGACTTTTTTCATGGCCCTCATGGCTTCAAACGAAATGAGGCTAAGAGGGATAGTAAATTAGACCTCATTGAGGGTTTTTCTCACAGCCCTCATGGCCTCATGCGACTTAAAAGGGGTGCCGAAGGCCAGAAGTTTTCTAAAAAGGGGTGCTGAAATTGGGGTGCCACGGGATATGACTGTTAAATACCGAGATGAGGCTAAGAGGGATGGTAAATTAGACCTTATTGGGGGATTTTCTCACGGCCCCCATGGCCTCGAACGACTAAAAAGGGGTGCCGAAGGCCAGAAGTTTTCCAAAAAGGGGTGCTGAAATTGGGGTGCCACAGGATATAACTGTTAAATACTGAGATGAGGCTAGAAGGGATAGTAAATTAGACCTCACTGAAGGTATCCAGAAGGTATCCTCGATAGGTATCCTCAAATAATATATTGTCATGTTATGGGTGTACCCAAATACTGAAATGAGGCTAAGAGGGATAGTACGTTAGACCTCATTGGGGGATTTCTCATGGCCCTCATGGTCCCATATGACAAAAAAGGGATTCTCCAGACGGTATCCTCGATAGATATCCTCAATAATACCAGGTCATAGGTGTCCTCAGATACCGAAATGAGGCTAAGAGGGATAGCAAATTCGACCTCATTGAGGGATTTTCTCATGCCCCTCATACGACAAAAAAAAGGATTCTCCAGAAGGTATCCTCGATAGGTATCCTCAAATAATACAATACCATGTCATAGGTATCCTCAAATACCGAAATGAGGCTAAGAGTCGTATGTGCGAGTCACTCTTTCGAGTAAATACTCTATGGCTTATTTACTCGATGGGATTCGAGTCGTTCGAGCAATGGCTTATCAGTAACTACTCGATAGATTCTTGTGTTCAGGAATGATAGAGGCTTTCATGGAGGTTGTCTATCAGTTGGCTATAATCCACCACCCCCCCCCCCCCCCTCCTCGATACTATAACACTACGTGCCACTATTAAAATCCAACGAGGGGTTATAACCTATGTTTTTGAGACAAAAAATGAAAAAAATAATGAAAAGTAATTGGCGATTTTTGAGAATAGCGCTGGCCGGTTTTGGCCGTTACGTTAGGTAAAGGGTTAATTTTCTAAATTTGCCAGTAAAGTCATCACTAATGGTATGGAAATTTCATATCAAAATTGGAATTTCGAAATGGTAGCGAAGATGTATCATCGATCTGCGTATCAGTTCACAAACTTCATGTACTTTCCTGTGGAATAGTATGGAAAATATAGATCCTGGCCTTTTACAATTTCCCCCAATAAGTTTGAACGGTTGACTATTCTCAGATGAAACCCATATGGAAAATGCGAAAACGGCCCTTTCATCATCTTTTGATGTTCTGTAACCTTCTTCTGTTCATTATACCAACAATGCGCGCTTCGTGACATATAATACAGACACTATCCTTTCTATTAATATAAATGTCGACAAGACAGATTTGCTATTTTTTTCCTCGAAAGGATAAAATCTTGTAAATTACTGTATGAACACATTTACTAAACAATGAGCCAATGTGGACGTTTACTTGGTAACTTCTAATTAGCTTGCCATAAAAAGAAACGTTTTCTTTTGTAACTTTGAATAAACGGAAACAACAGACGGCTCCTAGAGCTGTCTGTTGTTTTCGTTTATTAGAAGTATCAAAAGGAAAATCGCTATTTTCTACAGGTGTCATAGATGTACTCCCAGCCATTGCATCCTTCTTGATTGGACCTTCTTCGCCATACTAATAACTTCAAGGGAGATAACTTTTAGCGAAAATCGATTTTCTTGGCGAGATAAGTCTGGGTTGACCTGTACGAATCTATGAACCGGATGAGATCAATAAAAAACATAGTAAAAAGTAATTTCTTTGGATATCATTTTTGTCCCCAATGTTCTGTTTTAATAAAAGCTCATAAACCGTCCTTCAAATGAAACAAAATAGAACATTATCGCTCTTCAAACTGATGTCGAAATGTCAAAAGTTCGAAAGGCAAATGTTTTCCATAAGGTATTTACAAATTCAGTCTAGTTTGGCAGACCTCATTGACCTCAAACGATATTGAATTGGTTAATTTTCTAAGTTCATTGCTGGAAAAAAATGTTGTTTGGAATTTCATTATTTTGATAATATGGCAATACGCAAGGCGCAAGAAGGAACCCCAAATATTTCATTCCGCAACCATTACTCCAAAAACATTTTATGCAATCTAATTCCTGCAATTGTTTAATTTCAGCCAAACATAAGTACGTATCACAGTACTACATATTTTTCCATAAGCGACCATTACAACGTTTAGGCGAAAAAAATATGGTCGCATCATTTTAAATTTGGCATTCAAATATCTTCTGTCAAGTATAGTCCTTCAGACAACCTTTTTCTGATTCTTAAACGGGGGTGGGGGGGTGGGGGTGGGATGGGGGTCATGCAACAAATAAGAGCGAAAAACTAACAGAAGGGGGATGTGCTGGTCACATGTACATATTTCTCAGGGAATTCCCAATCAAAACACACCAACAGTCAAACGAATTTTTAGGTTCTAAACCCAACCCTACCAAAGATACATTTACCTCTTTCATGTGATGAAAGACTCATTTCTGCAACAGAATTCAACTTTTGGCTTCTGCCTAGTCAAAAGCATGGGAAATTTGTTCTTTTGAAGAGAACTGTTCAATCTGCGTCAAATGGGCTTTAAAACTGGTATTGCCGCCGACAGAATTCCTACTCTGTTACCTAATGAGTAAGATGGGAGGGATAAGAATTCACAGCTTTCTTTGAAAGCTACCCAAATCCCCAAATAAAACTAAAATCTGCATCAGCTCATAAAACCTGTTGACAAAATCTGTTTTAATTACCCATACAGCAAGATAAATAGTGCCCCACTCCCATGAAACAATATGTCAATTTTGATTCATAACTGAGGTTGAGCAGGGCTTATAATTCCTCTAAAGTTGGGAGAATCCATTTGGATTCTTGCGAAAATGGTTGTGAGAATTCAGACCTGCTATGGGCCAGGATCCCATGAGGTCAGTATGGTTGAACCCCTGTTGCATACTGATAATACACGTCAACACTTTACCCAATACAGCTTTTTAATTTTTAAAACAGCAACTACTGATTTTAAAAAAAAAACCTCAGTGGTCTTGATCGTTCACCTGACAAAGTGGTTCAGCGAAGTACTTTGGGTCACATTCAGTTAGTCATGGTTCATGAACACTACACAGGAATGATGTTACGAAATTATTAATAACTCTGGTGTCCATGTCAGATGATTATTAGCATAGGTCTTCCTGGTCGCTTCCAATTCTGTCAGCTGTAGACATGTACTGCAAAACTTCCAAGGGTTGTTGTGTCACTGCAGCTGGAAAGGCACATTTTATGGAAAATTCTAAGGAATGGATTTGAACATTAATGATCAACCTTGAACCTAACTGCCCAAATATTAAGTCTGGGACTCGAAATAAACAAACTCAAGTCTCCCCCCCCCCCCCCCCGCCCCCACCTCTCCTGCGATACCAAATACGAAAGGATTCTGACTGGCAGGAACCAAATTGGAACAAATTTAGATCTGGCCTCCCCAGAGATGTTGTACACCAACTATTAATGCATTCTAACTGTTGGGTCTGAAGAAAAGAATTTTTAAAGAAATTTTCTCATGTTGCACTGAGTTAATTTGAGCTGTAAAGAACTCACATATTAACCCATAGACTTGGCTTGAACAAACATGAATCTGACCCCCTTAGAGATGCTGTATGTCAAATATGAAAGGATTCTGATTGGTGGATCTGAAGAAATAGATTTTTAAAGAAATTCCGTCATACTGCACTAAGTTAAACTTTGGGCTTAACCCAGAGACCCGATTCAAACAAACTTTAATCTAACCCACCCCCACCCTCTACTAGAGATGTTGTATTCCAAATATGAAAGCATTCTGACTGGTGGATCTGAAGGAGGTTATCAAAGAAATTTTCTCATATTGCACTGTTGATATTTGGGTGCCCATATGGAGCCCAGATATTAACTCAGGGACTCGATTTGAATAAACTTGAATCTGCCCCCTCCCCCTCTCCTCTCTCCTAGAGATGCTGTATACCAAGTATCAAAAGATTCTTATATTTGGTTCTGGAGATTTTTTTTGGAAAACAATTTATGGGTGCTATCAGAGAAATGTCCCTTTTGGGGACCCCTGTGGGTGTGGCAACTTTATTGGAACAAACTGGAATTCATATGTGATAAGGAACATGAATATCAAATTTGGTTCGACAGACAGAAAGTCATCAATTCAGCGCCCCCCTCCCCCTGACTTACAATCAGGTGAGCTAAAAATAAACTATATTCATCAAGCTTAATAATTATGGACGTTACTGGAACCGGATGATGACAGCCGGTTCCAATGACTGCAAATTTTATTGCCAGTGTCACAATATTTCAGGTCATGTTAGTGTTGTATTGGTTAGTTTGCTGCCTTTGTGTTAGATAAAGGCTTAAACTGACTCAGTTCATTTCACGTGAATCCTAGCAGCGCTGTTACAAGAATCTACATGGTTTCTCACTGGTTTTGTTGCACGGATCTCTGCGTGAATCAATTCTCAGATTCTCATCGAAATATAAGCCCTGGCTGAGACAAAATAATTCACCAACATCAATAGAAGGTGCCATTTCATCTCAAGAAATGATGTCAAATATTCTTTTACCTAGTGATGGGGTAAAATATAGCCCTGGATGTGCCCCCCCCCCCCCCCGGCACCCCTCAGTATGCCTTTTTCAATAAAAAAAACTATATTAATTTATAATAAATTGATGTCGACACATATTGAATTTCACATTGTTATTTAATCACATTCTGGCTTCTGAAGACATTTCACGTTGTGTTTGATGAATATTTTGCAATCTTGTAAGAAAAAGCCTCAGTTTTCTCAGATAAGGCACCTCGAGTCATAAAACAGTGTTTTTTTTCAACAGAATGACCAGTACTTGTTACTGTGGTGTCTCTTGACACTGTTAAAATTCCTAAAATCGTCAAATATTGATTCTGTAGTGCTGTGCTGTGCTTGTGCTGCAAATATCCGCAAGCGCACTTTCACTACTTTGGTTTTTATCCCCACAGGCACACATTCTGTCAAAAGGAGTGAAATTGTAGAAAATATGTTCCCAAAGAGGACAAATCAGTTACAGTACAGTCTCCGTGGATGGGTTGTAATACACGCGTGGGCAGTGATGTCCACTCATGCGTTTACCAGGCAATAAAAATCATCATCCGCAAAACTTGAATTAATGGTGCTTCATTATTTAAATTTTTGATCATTATTTCTATAGTTAGTGTTTGGCATCAAATATTAGTGTATCCGTGGAAATATTGCCCATCCGTGAAAAGTGAGCAGTATACAGTAGCTGTACTGTGTTTGTTTCAAGTATATAATACTCTTTGATATTTAATATATTTGTGACGGGCTGGGTCCAAAGTACTCAGTACTCGTAGTACTCGAGTATCGCTTTTTTGACAAAGTACTCAATACTCGCCCTAGCCCTGATTTGTGTGTGGGGGAGGTTGGAGGGTGAAAGTCAGCTGCAAATTATTTAAAATGTCGAGCCAGGCAAATGAAAAGCAAAGAAACAATTCATCTGAAGGAAGGACAGACAGACAGACAGACAGACAGACAGACAGACAGACAGACCCTTTGGAAGCCTACATAAAAGTAATAAAAGTAGTGACTGACTTACAATTAAAAATGTAGAGAAGAGCCAGGGAAATGTTGTCAAATAGAAAACAAGAGGCCCCAGGGGGCCTGAGGGCATTCACCTGACATGGTAGCCTAAATATCAACCCAGGGATTGGCAGGGAATTTATTTGAACAAGTTGCATTCGCCCCTCATAAGAAAAGCTTATACAAAATATCCAAAGATTCTGACTGGTGGATCTCAAAAAAAAGATTTTTAAAGAATATTCCTCATATTGAACTAAGTGATAATTCGGGCTCCCACAGGGAGCCCAAATATGAACCCAGGGACTTGGCTTGAACAAACTTGAATGTCATCTCCCCGAGGATGCCCCCCGCGGATGCTGTATATCAAAAGATTCTGACTCCTGGATTTTAAAGAATATTCCTCTTATTGAACTAAGTTATAATTTGGGCTCCAATAGGGAGCCCAGTTATGAACCCGGGGACTTGGCTTGAACACACTTGAATCTCACCCCTCTAAGGATGATGCTGCATCCCAAATATCAAAAGATTCTGAAGGGTGGGTCGGAAGAAGAAGATTTTTAAAAAATATTCCTCATATTGCACTAATCTAATCGTAGAGTGCCCAAATATGGACCCAGGGATTTGATTTCAACAAACATGTGAATGAATCTTCCAAAGCTGTTATATGCGAAATATGAAAGCCTTTAGAGCAGTGGTATGGGAGAAGAAGATTCTTTAATGTTTTTCCTATTACTCACAGTGTTAAAAAATTATGACTCAGCATTTGTTCAAAAGTTCTGGAAAACTACCCTATGATAAAACTAATGGCATTTTTTTACCATTCCTTTTTGCTGTTCCTAAGGAAAATACACACAAAATAAAAATTCTCAGTGCCGTGTAGTTTTGAAGATACGCGCATTTT
This sequence comes from Pictodentalium vernedei, assembly GCA_031216915.1. NCBI lineage: Eukaryota > Metazoa > Mollusca > Scaphopoda > Dentaliida > Dentaliidae > Pictodentalium > Pictodentalium vernedei. The sequence goes on from CM062297.1 coordinate 321,744,576, forward strand.
TAGTTTTTCTATATTTAGATCCTACGGTTCCCATAGGGCAACGGGAAAATTGTTTGGGATAAATTAGGTACTTTCAACCCAATAAGCCTTCCATATCAAATTTGCATCACATAGGCTTCTCAATTCGGAAAATAGAAATTAAATTTTGGTACAATTTGGGCTCCCACAGGAAGCCCAAATATGAACCCAGGGACTTGGCTTTAACAAACTTATATCTCACCTCCCTAATTATACTGTATATCAAATATCAATACATTCTGACTGGTGGGTGTGAAGAAGAATATTTTTGAAGAATATTCCACATATTTAATTAAGTAAAAATTCTGGCTCCCACAAGCAGCCCAAATATGAACCCAATGACTTCGCTTGAACAAACTTGAATCTCACCCCCCCCCCCCCCTCCCCCCTAAGGATGCTGCATATGGTACCAAATAACAAAACATACCGACTGCTGGATTTGAAGAAAAAGATTTTTAAAGAAAATTCCTCATTTTGAACAATGTTATAATTCGGGCTCCCACGAAAAGCCAGGGTTTCGCAGATATATTTTTTGCTGGACCCATTTATTTTTTTGCGGGACCCATTTCCAACATGTGTCTTAATCACATGAATTATGCTTATTTATCTTCAAATACATGGATTGTTGGATTATTAAACCACCACATCAAGGGCTTTTGCAGTAATTATGTTTATAGATATTAATTAGAGCTGATACGGTTAACCGATTAATCGACTAACCAATGATCAACGTCTTGATCGATAAAAAAGTAAATGATCGTTATCCGTTACTTTTGAAGTACGGTATTATATGGGTTAACTAAGGAACAAACTTGCTCCAAAACAGGCAAACATTGTCACACTGGCTCACATCAATTATATGAGACAGGGTAACGCATGCCAGTTACGTGCTGACATACTTGTTCACTTGCATGAACATTATACTGTATCAGTAGCTGGAAATGGACATTCTCAACCCATCTCCAAATACGGGTAGCTGACGATACACACACAAGAAATTCTTGAATTACTCAAGATTTTCAATGTTTGTCTCAAAAACATAGCTTATGACCCTGCCCCCCCCCCCCCCCCCCCCCCACTCAATGGGACAAGCTCAATTACCTCGTTCCAATAAGGGATCATAAGCTATGTTTGGAGACAAAAATTGACAATATAATAAAATTTGAATGGACAGTTTTGTATACGGCGCTAGCCGGTTTTGTCCATTACGCCGAGTAAAGTTTTAATTATATAAATCATCAATGATTCGGCAATTATTCAGCTACCTATTAGTGAATAATCGGTTAACCAAGGTTAATCCATGCGATTAATCAATCAAGAAAACCCTTTAATCGTTTCAGTTCTAAAATTAATCTAATTTTATTAAACTTTATCTGATGAAAAAATGCTTATGTCTTTGAGGGAACGGTAAATGGATCTTCTTAACAAGCATTTGCGAGAACGTCACAGGAACGAAATGACCGTTCTCGCAATTAGCGAAACCCTGGTGAGCCCAAATATGGACGTGGCTTGAAAAAACTTAAATCTCACCCCGCCTAATGATGCTGCATACCAAATATCAAAAGATTCTGATTGGTGGGTCTGAAGAAGATTTTTAAAGAGTATTCCTCATACTGCACTAGTTTCAACATTTGGTCTCCCATAGAGAGCCCAAATACGGTCCCAGGGATTTGATTTCAATAAATGTGCAAAAAAATCTTCCAAAGATGGTATATGTGAAATCTGAAAGCTTTTGGAGCAGAAGACTGGGTGAAGAAGAGTCTTAAATGCTTTCCCCATTACCCACAGTGTTAAACAAGAGGCCCCAGGGGGCCTGAGGGCGCTCACCTGACATGGTAGTCTAAATAGCAAACTAGGGACTTGACTTGAATAAACTGCATACGCCCCTCCTAAGAAAAGCATATACAACTAGATGAAGCGATTGTGCCCACACAATACACAGGATTTTCCTTCTATTTTCAGTTCCTGCACTTTTACGTCCCAAAATTGAGATAAACGCATAAAGAACAGATTTTTTCCCAAACAAAATATTTTCGACCTAATTTTTTTTTTCTTCTTAAAACGCATAAAAAAACAAAAAAACTAATTTCCGGATTTTGGTCCAAAATTTTCTAAGTCCCACCCGGATCCTAAATTTTCAGTGTAAAAAAAAAAAAAATTTGTCTGAAAATTGACCGAAACACATAAAAAACAAAAAAACATTTCCGGATTTTGGTACAAAAGTCCCACTCGGCCCCCAAATTTTCAGTGTAAAAAAAATCATTCTTTTTTGTCTTAAAATTGACCAAAACGCATAAAAAACAAAAAACAAAATTAGGATTTTGGTCCAAAAGTTTCGAAATCCCACCAGGTCCCCAAATTTTCAGTGTAAATTTTTTTTTTTTTGTCTTAAAATTGACCGAAACGCATAAAAAGCAAAAAACAAAATCAGGATTTTGGTCCAAAAGTTTCGAAGTCCCACCAGGTCCCCAAATTTTCAGTGTAAAAAAAAAAATTGTTTGTCTTAAAATTGACCGAAACGCATAAAAAACAAACAAAAAAATTCCGGATTTTGTTCCAAAATTTCTAAGTCCGGAACGAGGCCCCGAATTTTCAGCCTAAATATGAACCCAGGGGCTTGGCTTGAACAAACTTGAATCTCACCCCCTAAGGATGCTGCATACCCAATATCAAAAGATTCTTATTGGTAGATCTGAAGAAGAAGATTTTTAAAAAATATTCCTCATACTGCACTAATTTAAACATTTGGGCTCCCATAGAGAGCCTAAATATGGACCCAGGGAATTGATTTCAATAAACATGTGAAACAATCTTCCAAAGATGTTATATGTGAAATTTGAAAGCTTTTGGAGCAGTGGTTTGGGAGAAAAGTAGTCTTACATGTTTTTCCCATTACCCACAGTGTTAAAAAATGCTGACTCAGCACTTTTTCAAAGTCCCAGAAAAGTACCCCATGATAAAACCGATAGCATTTTTTTTTACCATTCCATTCTATTGGTCCTAAGGAAGCTTCACACCAAATAAGAATTCTCAGTGCCGTGTAGTTTTGGAGATATGTGCGTTTTAATTTTTTCTATTTTTAGCTCCTGCGGTTCCCATGGGGCGACGGGGAAAAAATTGGGGCATAAATTAAGTACTTAGAACCTGATAAGCCCTCATATCAAATTTGGTTCAAATCTGCCTCTCGGTTAGAAATTTTGGGAGTGGCAAAAATTCTTGCCCCTCTCATAACGAAGGCAGATAATGCCCGACAAACTTGTCTTGAACACACTTGATTCTAAACCTCAAAAAGACGCTGTATACCACATATCAAGTCTCTGCTACTGGTGGTTCATTAGAAGAAGATTTCCAAAAAATTTGGCCATTTTTCCCCCACACCTCTGCTCAATATGAGCCGAAACCTAATTTGCATAAAAATCAAGATGCTCCTATATAACCACTACGTACATGAAATTTAATTAAAATGTGGACAGTAGTTTAGGAGAAAGAGGCTCAAACACACCTTCACGCCGGACAACGGACGGACGAAGAGTGATAAGAAAGGCTCACCCTGACTTTCAGTCAGGTGAGCTAAAAATGTTGACTCAGGATTTTTTTCAAAGTCCCGAAAAAGTACCCCTTGATAGAAGTACCCCATGATAGACCCGACAGCAATTTTTTTGGACATTTCATTCTGTTGGTCCCAAGGAAGCTTCACTCTAAATAAGAATTCTCAGTGCCGTGCAGGTTTGGCGATATGGGCGTTTTAAATTTTGTTCTATTTTAGCTCTTGCGGTTCCCATGGAGCTACGGGAAAGCATAAATTAAGTACTTATGCCCCAATAAGCCAACATACTAAATTTGGTTCAAATCAGCCTCTTGGTTTGAAAAATAGAGATTTTGGGCGCGGCGAAAATTCTTGCCCTCCCATAACGAAGGCAAATATAGCCCTACAAACTTCTCTTGAACAAATCTGAGTCAACGCCTCAAAAGGAAGCTGCACACCAAATATCAAGTCTCCGCTACTCCTGGTTCACGAGAAGAAGATTTTTTAAGATTTAGGTATAATTTTTGGGCGTGGCCCTACTGAGGGGCAGGGCAACTTGATTTGAACAAAATCAAAATGCGATGTCATAACAAAACAAGCACCTTAAATTTCACTTAAAACGGTTCAGTGGTTTTGGAGGAGAAGATGCAAACACCATGTTCACGGACGACGGACGGCGATTGATCACTATAGCTCACCCTGACTGAAAGTCAGGTGAGCTAAAAACTCGGTGGATCAAGAGTGCTGCAGTTGGGCGAGAGACTTTATTCAAGGAGAGAAGAAACTTGTAACTGTTGACTGTCGAAAGTATTGTTAAAACTTAATAAATAAATAAACAAGAGGCCCCATGGGGCCTGAAGCGCTCACATTGAACAGAACACGATATAAACACAGTCCAAGAATGAATCTACATTAAGCAATCCATCTCCATAAAATACACTGTCAATCCTTGACCCCCCACCCCCCCCCCCATCCCCTCCCAGGTGTGACAAAAACAGTCCAAGCATCATGCCTTTTTCCGGTTGATCATAGTGTAAAATGTGGAACTCCCCTCTGAAACCCCTTGATACAACCGATGTAGATTACTCTTAGTTACACAACTCTGGAGGTACTGAATAAACAATTTCTAATTCTTCAGCTACATGGCCAATTCCGGCTCCCATACGGAGCCCAAATATTAACCCACGTACTCGTACTTGATTTGAACAAAGTTGATCTTCTTAGAGATGTTTTACACCAAACATGAAAGCATTCTGACTGGTGGATCTGAAGAAGAAAATTTTTAAAGAAATTTCCTCATATTGCACTAAGTTAAAAATCTGGGCTCCCATGGCGTGTGCAAATTTTAACATTCAGACCCGATTTGAACAAACTTGAATCTCACCCTCCAAGAGATGTTGTATACCAAATGTGAACGCATTCTGACTGGTGGATCCGAAGAAGAAGATTTTTAAAGAAACTACCAAAGGAAGACCAAATATTAACCTCGGGACTTGGTTTGAACAATCTTGAATCTGACTCTCATAACAATGATGTATACCAAACATTAAAATATTCTGACTGGTGGTTCTGAAGAAGATTTTTAAAGAAAATTCCCCATGTTGCCCTCATTTAAAAAATTTGGGCTCCTGCATTGAGTCCAAATATGAACCAATGGGCTTCATTTTAACAGACTTGTATCTAACCCCTCTATGGATGCTGTATACCAAATATCAAAAGATTCTGAACATTGGTTCTGGAGAAAAGATTTTCTAAAATGTTAGCAAATATACTGAGTCAGCATTATTTTGATGCCATCTGCAGAACTCCCTGACTAAACAGATGACAATTTTTTACCATTTAATTCTACTGGTCCTGAGGATGCTTCATACCATTTAACAGTTCTCTGTTCTAAGCGGTTTGGGAAGCAGGGGTGTTTGAAAATATTTCTATTTTTAGCTCCTGGGGTTCCCATGGGGATGCATGTTTTTTTGTTGTTTTTTTTGCAAGGGTCAAGTACTTATGTCCCAATAATACCACACACTGAATTTTGTTCAAATCGGACCATCTGTTCAGAAAATAGAAATTTTGGGTGGTACCAAAAATCTAACCCCTCCCATTACAAAGCCAAAGATTGCTTCACGAACTTCGTTTGAACAAACTTGATTCAACACCTCAAAAGGAAGCTCCATAACAAATATCAAGTCACTGTACCCACTTGTTCACGAGATTTTAAAATATGTTGGGAACATTTTCCCCCACCCCCTCCCTATGGGGCTGGGCATGTTGAGTTGAACAAATAGAATACCCCTTTGGGACCATCACTCACACAAACCTTCACTTGAAGTGGCCCAGTGGTTTTGGACGAGAAGACCAAAACATGGTGTTGATGGACGACAGACGGATGGACAATTGACGGAGACTCGGAGAGTGATTAGATAAGGCCAACTTGACTTGTCGAGGTGAGCTAAAAAAAATTGAATGGTTCACGACCGATATTTTACCCATGTTATTAAAATTGATACATTTATCTCTAGAGTGTGACAAGGCTTATGCTATAGCATTGCAAAGCCTTCTTGCACTCAAGGGATAGAATACACCACCACCCATGCTATTCTGTAGATTATGAGGCCTAAAACAAACCAAGAACATGAACTTTTAATGTCGAAGTAAAAAACCACCATGCATGCATTTTACAAACCATGGCTTGAGAAACCGATCTACTTTGTGGGGCCTTATGCATGAAGATTATTACAATGAATACATTGTCTTACACAAAAGAATACCACACAATTCAGAGTAGACTGATTTGAAGAAGTCCTCCCTAGTGGAAGGGAAATACAAACAATAAAACATACAGGCCCAAATAAGCGTCATACATAGTGTAAAAATTCCACAAAATTAATAAACTTTCATGTATGTTTAATAGGAATTAGGAGAATTGTAATTAAAAGTCAATTGTGTGGGTGTTCATAAACTTATATTACTTTGTTATCAGGTGTTCAAAAATATTAATATTTGTCAACACACCCACCCATTTAGATTGGACCCTGCTCATAGCAGTGGCACAGACATTCAGTGCAGTTGCCGTGGACTGTTCAAAATCCATGCATGGGCAGTGAAAGCGTGCTTTTTCCAGGTAATAGAAAATCATCTTCAATAAAATTTAATTAATGAAGCACAGGATTGTGCCCTGTGCTTCATTAATTAAATTTTTGATGATTATTGCTGTAAACAGTGTTTGAAATCTAATATCATTACATCCGTGGAAATATTGCCCACCCGTGGAATGTGACCAGTCCACGGCGGCCACACTGTAGGCATAGGGGCTGAAGGGGGAGGGGGGCACATGCCCTACCCAATTTCTTTCATGCCTCCCCCTTCTCTCCCCCCCCCCCCCTTAACCCATATAATGAACATCTGACAGGACATTTTAATATCTGGATATTTATGCTTGTTCGCAACTTATATATTATAGATACAAATGGACACTGTCGGAGAGTCAAGGTAATTCAGTTTTTCTGTCTTGAATTTCAATTTTTTTGGGGGGGGGTGGTGGGGGGAGGGGGGCACCCGACCCCTCCACTGATGAGAGGGCAAACACCCTCTTGTCCTTGCCCCTATCTCACTGTTATGTGGCTGAGGTGATGCTGTGCATCATATTCTTTATGCCCCGGCGCCACCCCCCCCCCCCCCCTCCTAGATATTACTCTTGCCCCTAACTTTGATATCCTGGCTAAGCACCTGTATCATGGTAAACTAACATCAAATTGTGAGCTTATGTCCAGTAGCTAACATTGAAATAGTATAATGTGCTTTGTTAGAAACTTGATCAGGTATTGATGACAAAGGACAATTTTCATTACCAGTACCTGGTACCAGTAAAAAAATAAGATTTGCAAATATCACCCCGCGTTTTCTCAACTATTAACTAACATAAAATTGTGCGCTTCATGAAAATTATTTTGTTACTACCTGCTAAAAATTACTGTTTCTTGTTTTGCTATTTTAGAAAAAGAAATCACTCCTTTTTAGACGGGCATACTAAATACCGAGACAAACCGAGGGATACCAAGGTGAATGAAAACAGGAATGAAACGGGTATGGGGTGGAGTGTTCTTTTTATTATTTATTTATTGGTGTTTAAGGTCACATATTTCTGCACAGCAACTAGTCATGAGCACTATAGTTTTACGGGTGGAGGAAGCCAGAGTACCCGAAGAGAACCACTGGGCAATGGCAAACAACTGTCAGCTCCCCAACATATTGCACAAGCAGGGTTAGCGTTGTGTTAGCGTTGTTCGAAGACAGGTGCATCAAGAACATGCAGTATGCCTTAGTACACAGCATACCATGCCCCCAAATGGGCAATGGGGGTGAAGTGTCTTGTCCAAGGACACAAAGCTCTTGTCGCAGGTGGGATTCGAACAGGAGACCGCTCGGCTTGCAGCCTGCGCCTCTACCTACTGAGCCACTGCACCCCTGGTGTTGTATTCTGATTATGTAAATAGATTTATGCGGTATGTGCATGGTTTTAATGCCATATTTGAGAATTATGGGTGCTGAAGTAATAAATTGCCCTGACAAATCGTCCCTTTGGTATTTAGTTGGTAGCTTGGTAATGGTATTTAAAATGACTCCACCTCAGTAAGAAACAGTGTGAATTGTTAATCACATATTGACTTCTTAATTACTTTTCTTTGTGGTTGCCGGGCCTGTCTTCTTTGTTATGACAGAAAAATTGTTATGGACCAATATCATGACATGGGAAACAGTATTTTTCGGAAGTGGTAATTTTTCAGTCGCCAACGATAAAAAAAAACTGCCGTAAGACTAGAGACATGGTCAGCACTCATGGCTGACCAATGGGATCGACGATTAAAAGGATACTGACTTAATTTTTCTACAATTCTATAAAATGGCGGCAATTGTAAAAAAAAACCTGGTCACATAAAGAAGGTGAAAATCTTGAAAACAAAAAAGTGTCAACAAATCACCATCTATATTAGTGCGGTTATCACAGGCGAAAGGGCTAAAAAGTATACTGTATATAGACAGTAGGTGCAGAGTGTATTATCAGTAAATCACCCACAGAGTTGAGACTTCACCCAAACAATAATAGTAGTATGTCATGTACCCGGACAGGTAAAGGTTGCAGGACCTCGGCGCAGGACCTCGGAAGTGACGTCATGTCACGTGACCTAGTGGCGCCATGTTGTGTTGTCATGGTAACCCGCGTGAGCGGCCATGTTGTGACGTCATCTCCATAGTGATACGTGTTGTTAGTGCGCATGCGCAGCGCGTGTTGTTAGGGTGATACGTGTTTCCGTCGTCCATTTTGTATACTGGAGGCCGCCATCTTGGTTTCTATGGTAGCACGTGATTGCTATGTTACCCAATTGTTCTGCAATAAGACGGGGTATGTTCGGAGGGTGTGTTCGATTGAATCGGAGTAAATCTAATTACCACAAACAACCCGACAATCTCTCCAAATCACCAAAATCCACCCGAAATCACCGAAATTGACTTTATTTCCCCATTTTATCGGTTTAGCACGTAGTGCTATAGTACCGAGAGGGTGCCAGGGGTGCATTCGACTGAAGTGGAGTAATTTTCTGGTTCGGATTTTCCCAGAATCCTCATTTAATTACCCAAATAAACCCGTCAAGTTGTATTATTTAGAATTCTTTAAGAATCCCTTTTTTTGGATCCCATGACGTTTTTTCCCTATTAAGAGTAGCAAGTAATACCGAGGGGGTGTGTTCGTTTGAAGTGGAGTAATGTTCCCATTCTTTTTGGTTCCCATGACGTTTTATTTCCTTATTAAGAGTAGCACGTAGTGCTATAGGACAAATTTACCCAGAAATCCTCTGCTTCTACTTGGAACTATATTTTTATAAATTCCTACGCTCTATTTTTAGTAACATCCTTAACTGACCCCCTAACTAATTGTTAGTGTCTATATTTAGCAATTTCTTTAAATGACCCCCCTAACTACATGATTTTAAATAATAAAATTAATGAGGACCAAGATGTTTTTACACTAACCAATCAGAGCGAAGTTAATCCACCAATGAGATTTCTGGATTCCCATTGTGTTTCTTTCCCATTACTTTCTATACTAATTTTCTAAATTTCCCAACTTTAACCTATAATCCTATAGGAAACAAACACAAACACCCATCGAGAATGAAAATATCGATGAAAAAACGTTGTGACGTCGTGACGTTTTCAAAAACGTCCGTCACGTAGAAATAAATTCCGGAGAAGAATAACGTCGCGTCATTCTGTTTCGATCCTTCGAACTGGACACATCGCTAGAGAGTTTTCTATAGCAATTTTGCCTTTGCAAAAATTTATGAAGATGTCTGAAGCTGCTACTGCCGTTACCAGAACTGATGTCTACGCCTGTGAAGAGTGTGGGAAGACCTTTACGGACCGCTGCAACCGAAACCGCCATGTGCGTACCAAGCACGCCACCGGAGAGAAGAAGACCCACGATTGTACCAACTGCAACAAGACCTTTACGAGGAAAGAGTATCTCCTTGACCATCTGAAGAAATGTTTGGAGACATATACATGTATGGAATGTGGCCAGGAGTTCAACCAACTACTCCATTTTAATCGACATAACAGCGTTGCCCACCGACCAGTTCCTGTACCATCGAAAAGGAAGACTGATGAACCGAAGAGAGGACCACCTAAACAACCACGGACCACGACGACCGCCCATTATGATGTTGACCCAATGGAGTTTGAAAAGAATATGATGTCTGAAGAAGAGCCAGATGAGATATTGACCGTGTACGAAGATAACTGGAGTTCTATTAGAACTCGCCACATGATGAACAGAAGAGTCCAGGACCAATATAACTACCGGATCAACGATGTGAACCTGAAGATGATGACTGATGAATTAATGACTACCATATTTCTGCCACAACAGCTAAGATTTAAAATTAATCTGAGTTTTGGTTTTATCCTGCGACACAACGAAACGAATGAACTGAAGTATTACCATCCATCACAAAACAACGCGCGGGTACTTGATGTTCCACAACTTGTATGCTGCCAAGAAGACTTTGAAGAATTCCTTGATGATGTCATGGAAGAAGATATCCTAGAATGGGCCAAATTAAAACGACCCAACATCAAATGGCTTGTTGAGAGAGTTACCAACGTCACATTTTATGTGAACAAGCTGAAAGACCACCCAATTGGAATGGCAGAAGATCTTTCTGACTACATTCTCCAGAACAAAGCAGTAAATGCTTTGGTGAAAGATAAACCTCGCCAGTTTTATTATGATGACAACCTGTGTATTTTCCGCTGTTTAGCTTTATGGAGTGGTTCCATAACAGACAACCTCAACTATACAACAGATGCCATGTACAACAAGTATACCCAGAAGCCAAAGAATGAATTCCGTGGAGTAACTTTAGCCGAATTACCTGACTTGGAGAAATGTTTTGAAGTAAATATCCAAGTATATGAACTTGTCAAGAATGATGATGACCAAATTGTTGCCAAATTAGTACAGAGATCTCACAGAAAGTATGAAGATACCATGTATGTGAACGTTTACAAGAACCATTTTAGCTACATCATTGATATAGACCAATACTGCAAATCCTTTGAATGCCGCAAATGCGGCAAATTATGGCACACTGTGAAGAAATTAAATCGTCACGAGAAAACCTGTACAGATGAAGTCAATTACCAGTATGTTGGCGGTGTATACCATCCATCCCAGTCCATATTTGATCTGTTAGAAGATGAAGGTATAGAAGTATCTGAAGAGAAGAAGTTTTATCCACACCGTGCAACGTTTGATTTTGAAAGTTACTTTGTCAAATCCAGTCTACCTGCTGACAGTGATAAACTGATATGGGAAGCAGAACACCGACCATTGAGTGTGAGTGTATGTAGTAATGTTCCAGAATACCAAGAACCGAAATGTTTCATTACAAATGGAAATTCTCAAGAACTTGTTGAAGAAATGATGACATACCTCACAGCTATTTCATCTCATTGCCACCAACTGATGCAGACCTACCATGCTTGAACCTTGTTTAAACTCAGACAGAAAATTGATGAAACGCTGGAAGCGGAAGCCAGAGCTACTGGAGAAGATACATCCAAGATGCACCCTTTACAAAAATTGGAGAAGAAATTTCAAGATTATCTGCAAGAGATGCCCGTCATAGGATTCAACTCTGGAAAATATGATATGAATGTAGTCAAGCGTGAACTGATGACATACCTGAAGACAGAATCCACTCAAGTTTGCAGTGAAGAAATCGAATAACTGCATGTGCGTCTCGACAGAATCTTTCAAGTTTGTTGATATTTGCAACTACCTCGCTCCAGGATTCAGCTATGACAAGTTTTTGAAAGCATTTGGCTGCTCCGTGACAAAGGGATTTTTACCATATGAATGGATCGACAGCTTGAACAAATTGGATCAAGACCACCTACCAGACCATGAAGCCTTCTACAGTTCTCTCAAGAAAGAAAATATATCCAATGAAGAATACTGCCAGCATGTATGGAACGACCTGAAGATGACAACTTTCCGTGATTTTCTGATCTGGTATAATAACCGAGATGTAAAACCATTCCTTGAAGCAGTTGACAAGCAGTTTGCTTTCTACCAAGAACTCCACATCGACATGTTTAAAGATGGTATCAGTGTTCCGGGCCTCACGTTGAAATACCTGTTCCAGACCATGAATGATGACATTTACTTCACATTATTTAACCAGAAGAATAAAGACTTGCATCACTTGAAGGCCTTTGCCGAGAAGAATGGAATCATGAAGAAACCCCGTAGAAGTTTGATCGGAAGCTATGGAGCGGAAAAAATGTTATTTGCAACCCCTTTACTGCAGTGGTACCTCCAGCATGGTATTGAAGTTGATCACGTCTATCAAGTTATCCAATATAAACCAAGAAGATGTTTTGAAGAATTTGGAGATGAAGTATCTGAAGCAAGAAGACAAGGAGATGTTGACCCTGACAAGTCGATCGTTGCCGACACCATGAAGCTGTTGGGGAATTCTGGATATGGCAAAAACGTCACCAACAAAGAGAAGCATCGACGTGTGTGCTATTGCGACGACGAAGAAGTTACCATAGCTGTAAATGACATGTCCTTCAGAGCCTTGAATCCATTAGATGATACATTATATGAAGTCGAACTCAACAAGAAGACCATCAAGTTGGATCTGCCACTTCACATCGGATTCTTTGTTTACCAGTATGCGAAACTCTGGATGCTTCAGTTCTATTATGATGTTATCGATACTTTTATCAACCGCCAAGATTTCGAATATTCTGAAATGGACACAGATTCTGCATATATATGTACTTCGTCACCATCCATAGATGAGTTAGTGAAACCAGAGAAGAGAGTAGAATTTTACAAAGAGAATCACAAGTGGTTTCCATCAGAGTGTTGTGATTTCCACAGAGATGATTATGTGAAAACCAAATTAGAAGGCAAAGAATGGCTGTCACCCTCATGCTGCCAAGAAAGAAAGCGTTTTGACAGGAGAACTCCAGGCTTGTTTAAGGTAGAATGGCAAGGAACCGGCATTGTTGGACTGTGTAGTAAAACATATTATTGTTTCGGAGCCACCAATAAATTCAGTTGTAAGGGAATCAGCAAACGCCACAATGATTTGACGAAAGACAGATATTTGCAAGTTTTGAAGACTCAACAAAGTGGATCTGGCATCAACCGAGGATTTGTGATGAATGACAACACTATGTATACCTACCAGCAGAGCAGAGATGGACTATCATATTTCTACCCAAAACGAAGAGTTTTAGAAGATGGAGTTAGTACCATACCACTAGAGATTTAAAGAAGAAACAATTGAGTGAGTGTCATATTTTTCTACAACCTGAACCAAGTCTAGCTTTTGCCTACAAAAAAGTTCTATTTAGTTGATCAAAAAAAAATTCCTAAAAAAAAAACCGAAATGGTTTTTAGGTGGTCTACTCAATCATATTAGGCTCATCAAATTTTTAAAGTCCTTTATGGCATTCTCTAAAGTCCTTTATGGCAGTCCTCATAAAGTCCTATATGGCAAGTTTTTCTCAAAGTAAAAAGTCCTATATGGCATTCTCTAAAGTCCTTTATGGCAGTCCTCATAAAGTCCTACATGGCAAGTTTTTCTCAAAGTAAAAAGTCCTTTATGACATTCTCTAAAGTCCTTTATGGCAGTCCTCATAAAGTCCTACATGGCAAGTTTTTTCACAAAGTAAAAAGTCCTTTATGGCATTCTCTAAAGTCCTTTATGGCAGTCCTCATAAAGTCCTATATGGCATTCTCTAAAGTCCTTTATGGCATTCTCTAAAGTCCTTTATGGCAATCCTCATAAAGTCCTATATGGCATTCTCTAAAGTCCTTTATGGCAGTTTTTTCTCTAAAGTCCTTTATGGCAGTCCTCAAAGTCCTATATGGCAGTCTTCTAAAAAAAAAAATTCTAAATGGCAAGTCTTACAAGGCAATACATTTTTTCTAGTGTAAAGATTTTTTCAATTTTTTTTATTTATTCTAATACAGAGAGTTTTTTCATCATTATCATCATCATCATCATGTTCCTGATATACTTTAGGCTAACCCTATTGGAAGTGGAGGATACTTCTTTAGTTTCATTCAAAACTTAGTTTCATTCAAAACTTTTTAGTTCAATTTATTTTTAAAAAAATGTTGATTCATGGTATCTTTTAGGTTACACCTATTGGAACCAGATGATACTTCTTTATTCAAAATTTAGTTTCATTCAAAACTTTTTAGTTACATTTATTTTAAAAACATGTTGATTCATGGTATCTTTTAGGTTACACCTATTGGAACCAGATGATACTTCTTTACTTTTTAGTTTCATTCAAAACTTTTTAGTTTCATTCAAAACTTTTTAGTTCCATTTATTTTAAAAGACATGTTGATTCATGGTATCTTTTAGGTTACACCTATTGGAACCAGATGATACTTCTTTACTTTTTAGTTTCATTTCATTTTTTTTTTAAAGTTGATTCCTGGTGTCTTTTAGGCTACCCCTATTCTATAACCAAAGGAATAAATCATCATCATCATCATCATCATTACTAAGAAATTCTCTGTTGTGAATATTTAAAAGAAATGAGAAATTTTTATGATAGAAAAACTAAATTGCTAAGTTGATGAACAAAAAAAAAATTCCCTCAAAGAGGATACGAACTGTAGGGGGTGGGAATGCACTCGAGCTATTTGACTTATCTCCATTGGACAGAGGTTTGTAGCTTGACCTGTCCCAAGCCAGTATAAAATGCTGAGGGCCATATCCTACAGTTTAAGGATCAAGATTGCAGTTTGATCGCCAAACTGACCAGTCAGATCGAAGTTAATCAACCAATCAAATTTCTGTATTCTCATTGTGTTTCTTTCCCATTACTTTCTATACTAATTTTCTAAATTTTCCAACTTTAACCTATAATCCTATAGGAAACAAACACAAAAAATTTGTTCAACTGGGGTGATGTTTTCAGTCACGTCCGTCAAAGATATATAAGATTAGGCAAAGCATGGACTTGGCATCATTCACGATCGAACCATTGACCAGAGAAGATGTTCCGAATTAGCACCAAGCAGACTTATGCTAACGTCACCCAGTACCAGGGTGAACTGAAGATTCATCTCAGAAGATACTTTGAAGGAAAAGACCAGAAACCTTATCCTACGAAGACTGGTATTGCTCTATCTTTAGAAGAATGGAATGCCTTGAAATCTCAAATAGAAGAAGTAGATGCAGCCATCAAAACCCAACAAACAACTTTAACTGAAGACACTAAACCTACTAACCATGAAGACTTCAAAAAACCAAATCAAGAACCACCTTTGAAGAAGAAGATCACAGTGAGAATAAACCCAACCACGACCATTGATTGTTGATGAAATTGATAGTGAACTCAGGCAAGTTCGCTTGCAGCATGAACTTTGCTTGGCATATGCTCATTATGTCGAAAAGAACATTGACGCTGTAATGAAAGAAAAATGCTATGGATGTACAGTCGATCACCCAAGTCAGATTCAGCATAATGTATGCCTAATGATGTCTGAAGAAGAGAAGATTATAACATGTTTTAGTGACGCACTTGAAAGAGTTAACAAGAATGATGTTCATCTACTGTGGCACCATAATACTTCTGGAATGAATCCACCACCAGTACAGAAAGAATATGAAGATATGTTCGAGAAACCTCTCACAAATGAACAGAGACGTTGTATTATGGATTTGGTGATTGAATTTATGACCATCAAGAAACCTGTTACAATTGGATTCTAATTGAAGATGTAAATAGATGTTGTAAATAGATGATTTTTTTTGTAAAAAGAAAAAAGAAGAAAAAAAGTATAAAATGAAGAAACAAGAAAAAAAAGGTGGTAATGATGGTTAAGTTATTTGATTTTTAAATTCTTGACAAATATCAAACAAACTTAAACTGTCCCCAGCCAGTAAGTCAGAGGGCCACCAATTTTAAATATTTTTTGGATGACGGTTCATATTGACCACCTCTCCAAAAGGTATAAAAGGGGGAGTAGTCCCCACGTTCAGTGGGGGCCACCTCCCCAAAAGGTATAAAAGGGAAGTAGTACCCACATAGAACAACAAAGATGGATCCTCGTTGGAAGCATCCATTCACTTGTTTATTGTGTGGTCCCACGGGTAGTGGTAAATCATCCTTTGTAAATCGGGTTATTCAAAACATTCAAAATATTATATCACCTGTCCCAAGTCACATCATTTGGTGTTATAGTGAATGGCAACCATTATACAATACTTTACCCCAAGTAGAATTCGTAGAGGGTCTCCCTCAAGAATTAAAATCTGATAGTTTAGTCATATTGGATGATCTGATG
Source organism: Pictodentalium vernedei (assembly GCA_031216915.1). NCBI lineage: Eukaryota > Metazoa > Mollusca > Scaphopoda > Dentaliida > Dentaliidae > Pictodentalium > Pictodentalium vernedei. The sequence goes on from CM062297.1 coordinate 321,761,009, forward strand.
CTCGATGCAGATGTTCGAGTGTCTAGATTATTTACTAAAGGTAGTCATCACCGTAACATTAGTGTGATCTACATTGTTCAAAATTTATTCGATAAAAATAAAGTCCATAGGACTGTAGCTCTCAATAGTCATTACATGATCTTGTTTAAAAATCCTAGGGATCGTTCTCAGATCTCACACTTGGCAGCACAGATGTATCCTGGTCATTCCAAGTTTCTGAGAGAAGTTTTTGAAGATGCCACTTCGACACCATATGGTTACCTTTTAATAGATCTCAAACAAGATACTCCTGAACACATGAGATTAAGAAGTCAAATTTTTCCTGGGGAAACCCAATATGTGTACCTCCGAAAAGTATAAAAGGGGAGCAACAAGTCTGACTCGAGTCAGAAGCATGTCTGACCGTCTCAAGCGCAACATCGCTCTTCTCAAGGTTCTTATTAAATCGAAACCCGCACTCGTCAAATCCATACTAAAACATGCAGACAAAGAATTGATAACTTGTTTGTGTGACTGTGCCTCGAATATATTGAAGGGAGCAGTACCTCTGACCAAAGCTCAGAGAACCAAACTCGTTCGTCAGAAACAACTAGTGAGGGCAGTGGCAAACAAAGGTACATCTGACAAAAAGAGGAGACAAATCTTGCAGAAAGGGGGAGTCTTGGGGGCATTGCTACCTCCTGTACTATTGGGTGCTGTTAAAGGTATATTTGGATGATGGAATATGCAAAGAAGATGGCTTTGGTAGAACCAAGGTTATTGGAACGTCTACAAGAGACTCCAAGACAACCGAATGAACTGGCTGTTTCATCACTGGATAGAGAAATGAGAGATATTCTCGATGCCCCTTTTCTTTCGGCTGATGAAAAGATGACTCAATATAATCAAATTTTACAAAGATACTTGACATTCCAACAAAAGGTAATGGCTCCTCGACCAATTAAAGTCGAATTCGATAAAGATAATAAAGACGAAGACATTCTCGATTCTGTACCTATGACAATGAAGAGAAAGGGCAAGTTGTTGTTGAATCGTATTAGAAGTGACCCAAATATATCTTGGAATGAGAAGGGTGAATTAGTCTACAAAGATCAAACAGTGGTAGGGTCGAATGTAACAGATCTTCTAAACGATTTACTTAGAAGACGAAAATCTTTCCAACCAAAAGGATGGGAAATGTTGGCCGAAGCTTTGAGAGATAGTAACATACCCCAAGAATTAATTGGTCATAAAGAACGTTGGGATTTTATGAAACAGGCACCGATAAAGTCGGAACCAAAACAACCAAAGAAAACAGAAACGCCAAAGTGGATCGAAAAAAAGGTATAAATAGAGTTGACACTTGAACAAGGCAGTCATGGAAGCATTGTACTATGATTTTGAAGTGCCTGGTAGTTTTGGTGGTGTAGACGCTCTTCGTAGAGCGTCCAAGAAAAAAACCAAACAAGTTGTAAAATGGTTAGAGACTCAAGACACATACACTCTTCACAAACCTGTTCGTCGTACATTTCGTAGAAGAAAAGTAATAGTTAGTGGTATAGATGCACAATGGCAAGCTGACTTGGTAGATGTTTCAAACATAAGTAAATTCAACAAAAACATAAAATTTTTGTTGACATGTATAGATGTGTTTAGTAAATATGCTTGGGTGATACCATTACAAAACAAACTTGGTGATTCCATCGTGAAAGCTTTTAGTAAAATTTTCAAACAAGGTCGTAAACCAGAAAAATTACAAACTGATCAAGGCAAAGAATTTCTGAACAGAAAATTTCAGAATTTTCTCAAAGATCACAAAGTCGACTTTTTCACTACACAAAATGTGGAAACAAAATGTTCCATAGTAGAAAGATTCAATAGAACTTTGAAAACCAAAATGTGGAAATATTTTACCAAGAACAATACACTAACTTTTCCACTTCAAAACTTGGTGAAATCATATAATCATTCTCATTATCGCAGTATAGGTATGGCCCCCATCGCCGTGAACTTTGAAAATCAAGAAGATGTTTGGCAAAGGTTGTATGGACAACCCATAAAACACAAGACACCAAAGTACAAAGTAGGAGACAGAGTGAGAATCAATAAAGTTAAGAAAACTTTTGAGAAAGGTTATTTGCCCAATTGGACCGAAGAGTTATTCACAGTAGTAGCCATCAAGAAAGGACATCCAGTCACATACATGTTACAAGATGATAATGGAGAAATACTGAAAGGGTCATTCTACACTGAAGAGCTTCAGCGAGTTTCACATAAAACTATTTACAAAATCGAACACGTACTCAAGAAACGTGATCGAGGTTAAGAAAAGGGAATTGTTCGTAAAGTGGTTGGGATACCCAACTTCGTTCAATTCGTGGATCAAACAGAGTCAGCTCACCTATAAAAGGAAGTGAACCTCTGAAGTTTCTTCAAAATGGAAGAAGGATCGAACTGTTCTTGTCCTCTGTTTGGTAAAAGAATTCCAAGGAGTGAGATCACTTATTTTTCACAAATAATCATTTTGTATATCATCATCATTACCAGTGTCGTTAATCTCACTCTCGAAAACACAGACAGCAAGTTGTGGACTGCTCTCTTGAGTAGTAGCATAGGATATTTGTTACCAAATCCGACCATTAAGAAAAAGTAATGTTTTATTTGACTCTACGAAGTAACAGTTCTATGAACGTGTTTCCAGAAAACACGTTGAATACGTACACCACTCAGTTATCACAACCAGTGAATCTCACGGGAGAATGGGAAGTAGGTCTGGCAGAGATTCAGTATCCAAATACTTGGTTCAATATTCGTGGAGAAGAAGCTTTCGATACAGTGTTCTGGTCTACGAAAAAGAATTACCGACTTACTCTCAAGGAAGGTCGTTATTCGGATCCCATTGATGTGATACGAGCTATCAATGGTGTTAAAGAGTTACTCTTGCCTCGTCACGATAAGGTAGCTTTTGAACTGGATAGAGTGACTGGTAAAGTTCGTATCACGGTACGTGATGGAGTCGTGGTCACATTGAGCCCTACTCTTCAAAATATTTTGGGATTTAATGAGTGTGTTTTTAAATCAGGAACTTACAATTCTTCCAGAGTTGCCGATGTCAACCAAGGATTTTATTCACTCCATGTATATTGTGACTTAGTTCGTGACCAAGTCGTAGGAGATACAAGAATACCACTTCTTCGTATCGTACCCGTGCGTGGAAAATATGGGGATATCATCTCTAAAACATTTGAGAATGTGTATTATGTACCAGTAGAACGAAAAAATTTCAGTACCGTCCAGGTGTATATAAGGGGTGACACAGGAGCCATAGTACCATTCGAGTTCGGGGAAGTGACAGTGACACTTCATTTCAGAAATCGTAGATCTCTTCATTTCACATAAACATGACTTACTGTTGAAAGTCCAAATTATACGAAGAATATTACACGAAACAAGCTGGGAATGGTCTACCGGCTTTTTCTGGAGCTCAAATACAGAGAGGATATGGTTTGGGAAGTATATTGGGAGGACTGAAGAATATGGTGTTACCTTTATTGAAAACTACAGCCAGAACCGTGGGAAAACAGTTATTGAGAAAAGGAGCAGCCTTTGCCGAAGATGTCATTGAAGGGAAAATGTAAAAAAGGCAGCAATCAAAAGAGTCAAAGAGGCTGGTGCAGGAGCTTGGAATGAAGTGGTTGGTGGTTCAAAACCACCCGGTAGGAAAAGTATAAAAAGGCCCGCACCACGCAAAACTAGCAAATCGACAAAAAGAAGGAGAACTGTTCAGACCCAAGACCATCTCGGTGCATGATGTCTCTCATTAATGAAAAATCTTGTGAGTGTGTCAACAGCGAACTCGACTTGTTTTCCATACCACCAACACAGACTAGTGTGAACATAGGCAATGGGTAGAACACAGGCCTTTGGCGACTATAGGAAACAGTGGTCCAATAGAATTCCACATTGCAGGATTAGGAGATGATTATTTGAATTTGGCACAGACATACTTGTATGTTAAAGCAACGGTTGTAGATTCCAATGGGGCATCAATTGCACCCGATGCCAAAGTGGGCCCAGTCAATTTATGGATGCATTCCTTATTTAATCAAATCGATATCAGCTTGAATGAAAAACTGGTATCTCCTTCCAACAACACTTATCATTACAGAGCTTTCATAGAAACTTTGTTGAGTTATGGACCAGCTGCCAAGAAGTCACAACTGACTAATGCATTATGGTACAAGGATACGGCCGGACACATGGAAGATTTGACAGATGATAACAAGGGATTTCTTCTTCGAAAGAAATTTATAGAGAAAAGTAAAATCGTGGACATGACTGGAAGATTACATTTGGACATGTTTTTCCAAACTCGTTACTTGCTGAATGGAGTTAATGTTCATGTTAAAATGAATAGAGCCAAAGATGCTTTCGCATTGATGGCCGATACCGCTACATACAAGATCAAAATTCTAGATGTATCCATGTTTGTACGCAAAGAGAGACTCCAATCATTCGCGAGAATGGCTCACGAGAAAGCACTAACAAAAGCAACTGCAAAATATCCTATCGATCGTGTGGAAACCAAGGTGTTTCAGTGCCGAAAGGAAATCTGAGCATTACACAAGAAAACTTATTTTTAGGCCAACTACCTAAACGCATCGTAGTGGGATGTGTAGACAACGATGCTTTCAATGGAAACTTTTCAAAGAATCCATATAATTTCAAGAACTACAAAATCAATTACTTGGCATTGTACGTGGATGGGCAGCAGATTCCAGCCAAACCATTATAACCTAGATTCGAACAACAAGAAGTGGCCAGATGTTATGCAACTCTGTTCCAAGGAACTGGACAAATGTATGAGAATGAAGAAAACCACATCAGCCGAGAAGAGTACATAAATGGATACAGCCTATTCGTATTCGACCTGACTCCAGATCTATCACATGGACAACACTTTGATCTGGTGAAGAGAGGAAACTTGAGACTAGAAGTCCATTTCGAAAATCCATTACCAACCACAATCAACGTACTGGTGTATGCAGAATTCCAGAACATCATAGAAGTGGATAAGAATAGACAAGTAATCTTCGATTACTCAACATGAACACGTTGCAGTTAGAGAATGCACTTCGATCAGATAGTTGTTTGAAGAGAATATGTTTGGGTGTATTTTCAAGAAACAAATTACCAAGAAGATTACCAGATCACAGACCAGTGGCTTTGATAGCCATCACGGATCCAGACCACAGAAAAGGAGAACATTGGGTGGCTCTCTTTGTGAGTCACCACAACTCAGAATACTTTGATTCCTATGGATTACCACCACAACACAGACCATTCGAGAATTTCCTGAAGAAGAATTCCAGATATTGGAAGTATAATACGAAACGCCTTCAAGGACCATTGCCAGTGTGTGGACAATACTGTTTGTTTTACTTGAAACATCGCTGTCGCAGTGTACCGATGGAAACCATATCCAACATGTTTACCACTGATCTAACGGATAATGATCTGTTGGTTAATGACGTCATAGAGGAAACCAGCCACTAGATGTCGCTGCATTGAAGGAAAACTATAAAAACTGGTGCACTTGGTGTTCAGCTCATTTGTGTTTCGACAGCCAAAGAAGAAGGATGTCTACTAATGTGACCGTCTTCAAACTTAACAACGATTTACAGATTCAACTGTTCAAGAACGACGTTGGGTTCCAGTTTACCACCAGAGATTGGGAACAAGTGACCAAAGCAGTGGATATTGCAAAGAAGAGAAGTCTTGAAATAGGAGAACCCAAACCAAAAAGAGAAAGAAAACCAAAGAAGAATGAAGATAAAAAGGATTGAAGAATGTTCACTATTCCATGTTTGATCAGGATGGCACTGAATGATTATCAATCAAGAAACCAAGAAACAAGAAATCCAAGAGACTTTGTAGAGAGAATGAGCGTTTCATTCGAAACGTATTTTCGTGATGTTCCGCCACCGGTACTGGAGCAGTTATTACGTGGAGAAGAAAAAATAAGAAAGACACCAGAACAAAGACCACCAAAACACATCAAGTATGCATTGGAGGAAAATCGTTCGTTTTGCTTTGTGGTTAAACCGATTATTCCATAAAGTAGCTCGTCAACATTAGATATATTGAGCGTGATAACAGCATTAAAAAAGGTCAATCTTTGAGGGTGGTAGATCGGGCATTGAAAGAAGAAATGGTGTGCATCTTCTTGGGGATTGCCACAGGTACATTGTGGGGTAGAGGAGATAAAATTGTTAAATTTGTCGTGGTTTAAATCACTGCAACAGTTTCGTAGTTTGCAGTGGAGAACGTTTCCTTTCCTGGTTCCTTTATAGAAATATGAAGGTGGTTTAACGGAAGAGTTCAGTTTAGCAAGGTTGCCTTTAAAAACAGAAAGTGTTGACGCAGTTTTGGTATTAGTTGGGAGCTCATTCCAAATTTTGGAAGATGAAGGGAAGAATGTAGTTGAAAATTGTTCTGTTCGCGCTTGGTACATGGATAAGTTGTTAGAATTACGTAAATTGTAATTTGCTGTTTCACCTGCAGTACGAGGTAATAATTCAACAAGGTAATCTAGAGCATCGTTATTAGATATTTTAAAAAAAGCACACAGTTTGTGATGGTGCCTTCTCTCATAGAGTGAGCGCCATCCAAGTTCCAAGAGTATACGCTCGGATGAAACAGATCGTGTGAGACCAGACACTATTCTTGCTGCATCGTGGTGTAGTCGGTCTAATTTCATTAGAAGAAGCTTTGGAGCACAGTCCCAGACGGTATCACCGTAATCAATGAGTGACAGGGTGAATGAGAAATATATTTGTTCCAGAGTTTTCCTCCCAAGTTTATACTTGAGTTTTCTCAGATTGGACAAGAGTGCATTAACTTTTTTGCAAATTTCCGCTATCTGGCGATCCCATTTCAAGTTTGACTGCAGGATTAAACCAAGATGTTTATGTGAATCGGAGAAATTTATCGGAGTTTCGTTAAAGAACAAATCTGGATGGTTATGATTAGGGATTCGAGAAAAGTAGACAGCTTGCGTTTTAGATGGGTTGAAGGACACCAGCCACTTCTGAGACCAGGAGTATATTTTGGCCAGATCATTATTCAAAATGGTTATTAGTTCAGAACTGGAGCTTTTACCGTTAGTGAGACATGTATCATCAGCAAACAATCTCGTAAGGGATTCTAAATTGTCTGTAATATCGTTGATATAGACTAAAAAGAGGAAAGGTCCCAGGACAGATCCTTGAGGAACACCAGCTTGTATTAGCTTGTATGGAGAGTATGTGTTATTCACCAATACAAGTTGTTTACGATTTTTCAAGTAACTGTCAAACCATTTTAACAGAGGACCTGAGATTCCATATTGCTCTAATTTATAGAGAAGACCTTTATGCCATACCCTCTCGAAGGCCTTTGAGATATCACAAAAGATAGCACAAGTCATCAGTCGTTCATCTAGTGACTGACATAGTGAATGGTATAGTTCAAGAAGTTGAAAAGTAGTGCAGTGGCCTGGGATGAAGCCGGACTGATATTTATATAGAAGATTATTCTGATGAAAATGAGTAAAAACCGATTTCAGGAGCACTTTTTCACAGATTTTCCCTAAGATTGGTAAAAGGGAGATCGGCCGATAGTTGTTTTTGTCCGCGGGATCTAGTTTTTTAAAGATGGGGATTACATTGGCTTTCTTCCATTCGTCTGGATATGTTCCGATATCGAAACCTTTTTGAAAGAGCATACTCAATGGTGCTGCGATGGTATCCACAGTCCCCTTCAGCATTTTAATGCTGATCTCGTCATGGCCATGGGCCTTGTTTGCATTTAGCGACTTAATAACATCTGTAATATCTTTTATATCAAAGAGAATGCTCGAAAGGATAACGTGACTTTTTGTAGGAAAGTTTGGAAGTTGGGTGTTTTCATCATCAATTGTACTGTTTTTTATAAAAGTTTCGTTCAGAATTACAGCTTTTTCTAGGTCGTCCGTTGTTAAAACGGATGGATCGGAGCTATCACCACGATAAAGGGGCGGGATTATTTTTTCGTCAGTTTTGTTAACAAATTTCGAATAATATGCCAAAAATCTCTGGGGCTGGGGGCGTTCGATAATCTGTCTTGGATGTTATCTTCGTAAATTTGTTTTGCGTATTTTTTCATGTTATTTACAGTATTTCGTGAATGTTTGTACAAGTTCCAATGGTGTGGCTCCTTTGTTTTAGAGCTCTTCGTCTGAAACGGCCTCTACGCCTAATCTCGAGTCGGAGTTCCGAAGTAAACCACGGTTTGTCATTAGGGCGTATTTGGACTGTTGATTTTGGGACTGTGGTGTTCATTATCTCCATAAAATGTTCACAGAATTTTTTGGGGGGACACATTAACATCTGCGTGGTCATCTATTATTGATTTCCAGTCTTTCTGACAGATCAGTTCGTTTGCTCGTTTAAAATTTACCTTTTTATAATTTCGAACGGTACGATAGAAAGCCTGCCTATTGTCAAGTTCGAATGAGACATAGATATAAACTGCATAATGATCGGACGTGCTACTCTTAATAGGGAAAAAACGTCATGGGATCCAAAAATAGGGATTCTTAAAGAATTCTAAATAATACAACTTGACGGGTTTATTTGGGTAATTAAATGAGGATTCTGGGAAAATCCGAACCAGAAAATCACTCCACTTCAGTCGAATGCACCCCTTGTATCCTCTCGGTACTATAGCACTACGTGCTAAACCGATAAAATGGGGAAATAAAGTCAATTTCGGTGATTTCGGGTGGATTTTGGTGATTTGGAGAGATTGTCGGGTTGTTTGTGGTAATTAGATTTACTCCGATTCAATCGAACACACCCTCCGAACATACCCCGTCTTATTGCAGAACAATTGGGTAACATAGCAATCACGTGCTACCATAGAAACCAAGATGGCGGCCTCCAGTATACAAAATGGACGACGGAAACACGTATCACCCTAACAACACGCGCTGCGCATGCGCACTAACAACACGTATCACTATGGAGATGACGTCACAACATGGCCGCTCACGCGGGTTACCATGACAACACAACATGGCGCCACTAGGTCACGTGACATGACGTCACTTCCGAGGTCCTGCACCGCGGTCCTGCAACCTTTACCTGTCCGGGTACATGACATACTACTAATAATTCCAAATTTGTTGCAAAGCATAACAAGCACAAGTTAAGCTCTGCCAATGGACTTCTGGGTTAAACCTGGAGGGAGTTTGACTCCACTGGCTGAAACATTGTTTGTGTTTTTGTCCATGTGTACAGAATTTGAAAGTGACACTTTGGGTGATAATTCCACTCCACAGGTGATTTTGTTGCAATCCTCTCCCCATGTACTGTACATATACTAAATACAAGCTGTAGCTTTGGGTGTACAGCCGAGCGATACTTATCACAGTACGCCACAAAATCCCAATAACATAAAGCCAACAACGGCAAAACAATAAACAAAAAAATAAATAAATAAATAAATAAATGAAAATTAAAAAAAATTTTAGAGCTGCCGGAACTGAAAAGTTTGGCTGGCCCAAGGCCCAGATAAAACCTGATGGGAGGTTTATTTTAATCAAATATTATAGTGATTTGTTTTAAGATACCCAGTTACCACTTAAGTGCTTCATCCACGCACAGACGTAGCACATTAATAACCAAGCTACCTACTATATACCAAGGGGTAGTTTTAGGTAACAACTCAGTCTACATGTATATATCTTGCATTTACTCGAACAAATCAAGTAACATCACACATATTGTTTCAAAGGAATCTGTTAAATATCTGCAATTATATTTAAACCTTTTTAAACAACCCAGACTTACTTTTTTTCTTTTTACCTCGGTATCTCTCGGTATATCTTAGTTTAGTAGGACCCTTTTCTGGGGGATGGTTTGGTTTGGATCCAATTTCCATAGGATGATTTGGGTTAAATTAGCAGCCGGTTGGGGTCAAATTGCTGGAGGACAGTTTGGATGCAATTCTCACTGATGACAGTATATTATAGAAATCATGGAACGTGGATTTATTTATTTATTGGGGTTTAACAGCACTTTTTACAGTTAGGGTCACCTCGTTTCGGACAGTTTTATGGGTGGAGGAAGTTGGAGTCCCAGGAGAGAACCACCAAGCAAATACCAGGCTCCTAACATACTAACTCCACTTGTCTTCAACCATTGCTAACCCTGCTTGAATTTTTTATCTTTAGCTCATAGGGTTCCCACGGGCGAGGAGGTCTTATTTTTCTCATTGGAAACAGAAAACTGGGTTGTGCTAATAATGCTTACCATCCCAAACAACACCAAATATTAACACAGCCGATCCCAAAAGCACTCGTTACCGCCCCATGATGATAGCAAACGTAGTCCTAGAAGTTCTGTACAGAAGACTGATTGCATCTAATTTTGGTATGAAATGGCCGCCAGCGGCCATCTTAAATTTCAGACCACACCCCAAGAGACTCGTTCTCGTCCCAAGCTGGTAGCAAATGTACCCAAGAAGTTTCGTGAAGATCGGTTCATAAATATAGCCTCTAGCCCGAGCCATATTGACATGTGCACTTACTGTGTACAAGTAGCGCCGAATAAATCAAAGTTCATCTAATTTGCACAATTTCTGCAGGAGAAAAAAACTGTTTTATATGTAATGTATTCCATGTTACTAAACATTCATACAAAAATTTATTCAAATCAGAACGTTCATACAGAAGTTATGTACAAAAAAACTGATCGCACTAATTTCTGTACAAAATAGCTGCCGGCGGCCATCTTGAATTTCGGACTCCACCCCAAAACACTCGCTCTCGCTCCACGCTGATAACAAAGGTACCCAAAAAGTTTCGTAAAGATCGATTCATACATACAGCCTCTAGCCCAAGCCGTATAGAAGTTCTGTACAAAACAACTGATTGTACTTAATTTCGGTACAAAATGGCTACCGGAAGCCATCTTGAATTTTGGACCGCACCCCAAAACACTCGTTCTCGTCCCAAGGTGATAACAAAGGTACCCAAGAAGTTTCGTGGAGATCAGTTTATATACAGCCCCTAACCCGAGCCGTATTGACATGTGCAATTTGTACAAGTAAAACTGAATAAATCAAACTTCATCTAATTTGCACAATTTCAGCACGAGAAAAAAATCTGTATTGTATGTGATGTATTCCATCTTACTAAACATTCAAACAAAGATTTATTCAAATCAGAACTTTCATACAGAAGTTCTGTACAAAAAAACTGATTGCACTAATTTCAGTACAAAATGGCTGCTGGTGGTCATCTTGAATATTGGACCGCACCCAAAAACACTCCTTCTCGTTCCACGGTGATAATAAAGGTACCCAAGAAGTTTCGTAAAGATCGGTTTATAAATACGGCCTCTAGCCCGAGCCGTATTGAATTGTTGACGCTGGACAGACGTCCAGATGGACGATGGGACATAGCATAACCTCAAATTTGGCTGTGTCAAAGTTGTGCTAAAAATGGGGAGTATCCAGAGTATCACATGACAAAAATACTATTTGTAAAGGACTCCCCCTTTCAAGGACAATGGAATAGCGTTGGCATTCACCACCATGCAGCATTGAGGCTGCATTTTGAATTCCTGTGTTTGTTGTTCTTATGAAGAATTATTTTATTATTATCAGTTATGGTACAAATATGATAGCACACTTTCAGAAATCGCTGATGTCTGATGTCGACTGTGTGTCAGTGCATGAGGTGCACACATACTTTTGGGGTTCTATACACCACATCCTTCATTTTGCTATATAATTTGTGTAAATTTATTTGGAATTTACAGAATTTCAGACTTAGGAATTTCATAGTATTGTTTTTGCCTTAGTTATGGTGCTTTATAAGTAATGGGCAATTTAGTTTGAAAAAAGGGTGTTTATGAAAATTCAGCAACAGGAACATTCAGCCCTCATACTTTTTCCGAGAATATTCGATCTCAGTCGTGGTCGAACTTATCACCTCAGAGGTCAAATCTTCACAGAAAATTATTTTCTTTAAATGTTCTATGCATTTTTTCTATATTTTTTTAAGGATTTATGATTACTAACCATGACAAAATTGTGCAATATGATATGTAACAAACCTTAATGAGGCTGGAACAAAAAAAACCTTCCTAAAAGAAACTGAGACGTTCTCAGTTCGAATCCCACCAGCAGCAACTGTACTAAGGCGTACTGCACATCGATGATGCACTTGTCTTCAACCAGTGCTAACCCTGCTTGTTTTGGAGTTACTATGTTGAGGAGTCTGACAGTTACTTGCCATTGATTTGTGGTTCTCTCTGGGTACTCTGGGTTCCTCCCCAGTAAAATTATCCAACATGAGGTGACCCTAAAAAGTCTTGTTAAACCCCAATAAATAAAGAAATCAAATTTGCTGAATCCAAGCCTTTTGAATGATGGTTCTGATTGGGGTGGGGGTGTTTTTGCTTATACAGTGGCCCACTTAATTGGATATCTCTTAATTGTATATTCCTGTTAACTGAATATAATTTCCCAACACAAAACCATTTACCATGCCTCCAGAACAAATTTGACCTGTTAATTGAATATATTCGACGAATGGGATACGGCTGGCTTCGAGTAGGTAAAAACCCGTACCACGTGATCAGACACGGGGTAACGAATTTATCTATTGACTTTTCGTTTTAGAAGTACAATCTATTTCATGTGAGAACACACAAAGCATGAGATCTTTTATCTTCCATTGTTGGGCCATACAGGTTTCTGTGGAATTTTTGTGCAAAAGAGTTTTTGTGAAAATATGACGCTATGACTAGTATAAAAAATTATACGGGGTATGGACAATTTGTAGATTTCGGAACGAGGCTTCCACTGGGTATGGGAAATCTGTCAGTGGCTGGGCGGACGTATTGTGGGTTTCAATGAATATGGTCTCACACCACGTATCTATCAACCAATCAAATCAAAAAAATTCACTTTAGTCAATAAATAAAGAGTAATCTCCTGTTAACGAATAAAAAAAAAATCTTGTAACATGTCGAGAAATTACCCTGACCCTTCCCAGTTTTCCTTTGGTTACAGACCAATTTGGCCTCAGTACATCCAATACAGGCATATAATCTATTATATCTTGTTTGTATCTTTGAGAGCTGACAGTTGCTCGCCACTACTCACCACTGCTCGGTGGCTCTCTCCAGGAACTCCGGCTTCCTCCACCCATATCACTGTCATGGGCATGATTAGCTATTATGCAGAAACATGTGATCTAAAACACCAATACATACATATTGACAGTTCTTGTCTTCCTGTTTGTTTTTAATACATTGCACCTTAACAATTACATGGGGTTTGCGACTGACTGAATACACCTGGAGCGTACTCTGCAGTTTGACCCAAACCGGCAGCTACATTTTGGCCTGAACCAACTGTTAATGCACCCAAACTATGCTACAATGGAAATATTCAAAAGATTAACATTGTTTTATAAACTTGCACAATAGTAGTCACCAAAACATGTTGGATAACTTTTGGATCAACTTCTAACATTTGTTTTTAATTTTTAGTGTTTTTTTCCCCCATGTAGAAGTTATTTTCTTGATTATTAATATTTGTGAACGCACTCACCCATGTACAACTAGTCCCTTACCACAGTAAACCAACAACTTCAAATTGTGTGCTTACATCCAGTAGCTAACATTGGGATACTATAATATGATTTTTCAGAAACTTGATCAAGTATGGGTGTCAAACAACAATTTTCATTACTGGTAATAAAATAATATAATAATATAATATTTTCAAACATAATCCCTGTGTTTTTTCAGTTATGAACTAACCAGGTTATTTTTTTGTTTCTAAAACAAATTGCTTAGCAATTTCCATCTTGGTTTCAAAAGTGATGATAAATAGTTAATTTTAGGCCAATATGAAAGAAAAATGGTTAGCATTTGGACATATTTGTATAGCATTTTGCGATGCGAATCCATTCCTCAAATACCCTGTTATTATAAACATAAAATTCTGTGCTTCTTCATGAAAAATTATTTTGTTATGACCTGTTAAAAATTCCCTCCAGGACATTATAAAAATTATTTGTAAAAATAATAACATGTGATACACAATTATTTCAATTTTTAATGTCACTTATTAAGACCCTGATCATTTTTATTTCAGCATAGTTAAATTTTCCCAAATTGTTTTTTAATATTTATTTACTTAAAATAAACTGAAGTTGAAAATTAAAAAATAAATTAACAATTTGTGTTCTGTAACTTCTGTTACTTCTTTACTATTTTATCAATAAGAATTGGGCTCAGTAGTTAGAGGTGCAGACTGCAAGCTAAAAGGTCTTCGATCGAATCCTACCTGCGGCAACTACTTTGTTTCTTTGAGCAAGACCCTTCCTTCCTTCCCCTTGCCCACTTGGTGGCATTGTGTTCCAAGGCATACTGCATGTCAATCGTACACTTGTCTTCAACCAATGCTAACCCAGCTTGTGTGCTGTTTGTACGTTAGTTGTTTGTCATTGCTTGGTGGTTCTCTCTGGCTTCTCCCACAAGTAAAACTGTTCAACATGAGGTGACCCTGGCTGTCGAAGTGTCATTAAACCCCCAAAAATAAATCAATAAGAATCATGCACTCCTATTCTGGAGGACTCACGAATTCCAGTTACTTTGGTCAATTCAGCCCCAATATACCAAGTCATTTCGGCCTCTATAAATATTTTTAAATATCGTTTGAATTTTAACATTTTTCTATTTAATTGTTTTTCAACTTTTGTACCTCAAATAGATATTCAGGTGTACATATGATATATGGTATTCCTTCATGCCAAGTAGATTTTCTTTCATGATGAATAAATGCATGAAACGTTTCAGCATGCCGAAGGTGCGCATGGACGATGTGGGATTTGAAATCCCTTGCGACCTGAATAATTTTATTTGCTGATGAATCCACGAGAGTCGGAAGCGAGGGTCGGTAATGTTATTTGGTTTAAATGTGTGCATTGGAAGTGGGGTACTGGGGTCAGATCCCCGTGGACCTCGAACTGGAAGGTGACTAGGAATTGTGCATAACAACGTGTATGAATGAGATGACTACATATACTTTGCGAAATTTCAAAGTAATCAAATTTCTCTTACTAATGTAGATAGCATCTTAAATGTAATGGAAAATTGAACACATGGATAATTTTTAATGTTATGTAAATTTTTTCTGTACACTGTGTAAATACAAATAACTGGACATTACTTAACCCTTTTTCCAACGCAGACAATATCAAAATTTATTATTTTAAATATCATTTTTTAAATTTTTCAAAAACTTTCAACAAAACCATATCATCGACGAGCACGTTCCAACGAGGGGTCACTTGATACGGTTTTGTTGAAAGTTTTTTAAAAAATAATATTTTTCCAACTGCTGAATTTGCATATTACGCGGGTGGATGCGCCGATTCGTTGGGTAAAGGGTTGATGAATGCAATTACTCATTATTTCTAAGCATAAACTATGCGCTGATCTTTATAGATCTCTACACTCAAAATGACTTGGGGCCGAGGTGACTGGATATCATTCTCACAGATGAGAGACGTTAATTATGTAAATTTACTGCAGAGATAATTGCTCGACGATATACATGTATATTATTTATTTATTTTATTGGTGTTTAAGGTCACATACTTATGCACAATGGCTAATCATGACCGTGACAGTTTTACAGTCCCCAACATGGTAACTCCGCACTGCAGCACAGACAGGGTTAGATTGGTTTGAAGACATGCGCAAAATCGTCGTGAATTACGCCTTAGTACATGGCGTCATCGTGCCCCCGTGGGAACAATCGGGGTTAAGGGCCTTGTCCAAGGACACAACACGGGAGTCCGAATCGATCGCTCAGACGGTCACCCATCAGAGGACTAACCGGGCTCGACGTTGCTTAACTTCGGTGATCTGACGAGAACCGGTTACCACAACGCCACCGCGCCCCCACATGTATATTAATATTTTTTTCAATAAATATCGAGCAATATATTAATATTTTTTTTCTAAGAATTATTTTTTAGGAGTAAAAACGAATATCGTAGCGTATCTAAAATATCCTAACAGATGTGTGATGCTTTTCTTTTGGGTGAATCTTCCCTGGGCCAAGTTTTCCCTAAGCCAGATCTTCCTCCAGTTCCCGAATAAAGATGCCATGCCATTTTCAATGCCGGTAAATATCCAAAAAGGTTATTATTTTCCATTTTTTTTTTAGTGTTCGAAACTACGAAGCACTGTTCAGAATAACAGATGGCACCAAAAAGTAACAAATTATCACTTTCTTTTGATTTTTTGGGGGACCGAAAGCAACCTGTCAGTATCACTTTTTTTAATTACACCCATTAGTCTGCTGACCAAATCGTCCGCTGCAATTATACCAAAGTCGTCCGCTGCAATTTTACCCAACTCGTCTGAAACTTGTCCGCTGGGGAAAGTATTGAAGTATTGTATTTTGAATCATTTTTTATTTATTTATATAATAATTTTATTGTACACTTTATTGTAAATTATCTATTGTAATATATCTTAAAGTACCTCCTTGCATTAAAATTTCATATACTTATACGAAATTCTGAAAACAGAAATGTCAGAACAAAATAAACTACTCAGCCATCTAATTAATTTCGACACTGTTTAACACGGCTTTGATTACTGTTTATTCAATGAATTACCTATAATAATTATATTATTACAGCAAAATTTCTTATAGTATATGTATTTTATATTAAGTTCCGCAACATAATCTTATAATTTTGCAATTATTCAATGAAGGGCGCCACCGGCGCTTTACAGTGAATAATAGCAAAATTATTAGCAAATGTATTATAAGAATTAATTATATTAAGAAATGCATCAAAATTTATTTTATATTAAGTTTCGCAACATAATCTTATAATTTTGCAATTATTCATGGAAGAGCGTCACTATCTGTATACAATCGTACCAATATAACAACAATTATCAGTTATATTATCGGTTATATGTGCGTTTTTTTCGATTAAGGTTATCACTGGCAGACAAGTTGCAACGAAATCAGGAGAGTTCGATCTGAAATAACGAGATCATCAGCTGAGCATATTGACAAACCTCCAGAAGGACAGAATTCGAGTAATAATAAATATAATACCCTGGCCGGCCGCTGATTTGTCCCGGTTCTCGGATGAGAAAGCCTTGGTTCCCCTGAAGTGTAGATATGTATACATCACGCAAAGTTTAGAGGCGAATTATTGATTCCTGGGGGGGGGGGGGGGGGGTAGGCCAATTGCAATTGAATGGGCAATTCGACACCGGACGTTACGTGATTTTTTCGCTGGAATTTACTGTCCAATTCAAAAAATCACATTGACGGCTATAGAGAATTCTGTTCTGGAACACATTTATCTGACTGGGTATGTGAAACACTTTGCGGGCCTACGGCCCGCTTGGGGTTCCTATAAGTGTGCAACGGTTTAACAGGTTTGTTGCTTATTTCGGCGTTTATCAAATTTAGAAAATGTCTAACAATTGAAACAATGAGAATAATAACTTGTTCTGTACTTATTTAGGATCTTTTATAATTTTTTGAAAAAATATCGAACAAATGAACAAAATTATAAAACCAAATTGTTCATTTAAGTTATTTATAACAATTTTCTGGAGAATGCTTATTTGGGAATTCCAATAAATTGTGGGAACAAAATTTCTCGAAAATTTGTTATTTCTCTAATGTCTCATTGACCCACTGTAATGAATTTGTGTACATGTACAGTTTCCCAAATACAAAGAAAACGATGTAACCACCCAATGTTTACTTACTTATTCTCTCTCATGTCCAGATGTACTTGGTAAGTTCTCAGAGTGCAGACACGAAGCGCTTCCACCAGCAAAAGGTTCAACTTCACAAAATACGTGCTCCCCGCATAGATTCCAAAGCTTTCTCAACTGACACAAAATTTCACCTCAATGCGAATGATTAAAACGAGATGTTGACAATAATCAGCGTAGCGTATCAACTTGTATTTTTTAACTGCTGATCATTAACGTTGGTGCTTTTATGACTGAACTTTCAAAGTGCTCTCATGTGTCGCATCATTCTCTCTCCATTCGTCGGAGTACTGTAAAATATATTGGAAGTCTAGTAGTTTGCTTGGTTGCCTTTTCATTTTGTTGATGGGAAGAATTTAGTTTAACTCTTTTCAAAACTGGTGTCAAAATATCAGAATGTCAAGAAGCGAACTTTTTTTTACAATGCAACTAGGAATTTAGCTAATTCAGTGTTGTTCAACAGACCTCATTTGAAAGACAGACACACACCCCGTCCCAACACACACACACACACCCACACACACACACACAGAGTCTTGTCTACCCCACATACGGAGGTACCCTATTGTTTGTCCTTTGTGTGGACTAACGGTTTCTACCTCGTTTTGCCGGTACAGTTCTGGGAAAACAACCGAGGTAAAGGGTTTCTTTTGTCTTTTATACCTCGGTAAGGCGAAACACGCAAACTCTTTTGTCTAGTTACCTCGTCAAGTTGGTAAGACAAACGCACATACACACACACACACACACACACACACACACACACACACACACACACACACAAACCCACACACACACCCACACACACACACACACACACACACACAAACACACATGACGTTACCTATCCTCCGGTTTTCCCTCTGGATGATGAGGCACGGAAAGTGTGAGCTATACTTTTGACATTGTAATTATTTTTGCAAATCGGCCGACATTTAATTTTGGTGACGTCGATGTCAATAACGTGTCCCACAAAATCGGCCATAACCTTTGCGAATTTCCCTTCACCACATTTTTAGATAAGTTTTTTGTTGGAGAATATATTTCCAAAACTTCGAGAAAGAAAGTTTCATTTGCGGGTGGATATTAAGAGTTTAAGAAAAATGCCTAAATTGGGCGCTGTTTTGGTTAAAGGCATAGAATAAAAAATCTAAAGAAGCCATTACAACTAGATATAATTTCATAAGAATATGGCCTGACCGGAGGTTGATCGATAAGGTGACGATGAGACGAGGGGAGGTAATATATAGGGGTTGGTTAATGATGATATATTTTGAAAAAAATGTTTTAACTTGTGCTTGTGACGTCTTTCTTATAGAGAATCCCGGTTTTTCGGAAAAAAGCAAATACTTCCTAGAACTGACATCTGCCCCAGTAGTTGCTCGTTGCTGCTCAGTGGTTCTCTTCTAGTACTCCGGTTTCCTCCACCCGTAAAACTGTCCGACATGAGGTGACCCTGGCTGTCGAAAGTGTCGTTAATCCCAAATAAATAAATAAATAAATAAATAAAATTGCTGTCCCAGTAACAATTCCCCGCGGATACGATTTGTATTTTTTTAGTTTTTTTCAGTGACATCATGTTTGGTTGTCATGGTAGTCCACGTTAGCGGCCATGTTGTGACGTTATCCCATGTGACATGTTGTGTCAGTGCGCATGCGCAGCATGTGTTGCTAGGATGACAAATGTTTCCGTCGTCCATTTTGTTATTTATTTATTTATTTATTGGTGTTTAAGGTCACATACTTCTGCACAATGGCTAATCATGACCATGACAGTTTTGCGGGTGGAGGAAGCCGGAGTACCCGACGAGAACCACCGAGCAACGGCGAGCAACTGTCAGCTCCCCAACATGCTAACTCCACACAAGCAGGGTTAGCATTGGTTGAAGACAAGTGCACCATCGACGTGCAGTACGCCTTAGTACACAGCGCCCCCACGTGGGCAATGGGGGTGAGGTGTCTTGCCCAAGGACACAACGCGGTTGCCGTTTGTGGGATTCGAACCGAGGACCTCTCGGCGTGCAGCTTGCACCTCTACCTACCGAGCCACCGCGCCCCCTCGTCCATTTTGTATACTGAAGGCAAGCATTTTGTTTCTATGGTGGCGAGTGGTTGTTATGAGCCTCCAAGGTTTCTAACGGAATGGGGATATGTTCGGAGTGTGTATTCGTTCGACTGGAGTAAAAACCACTTCCTTGGGTGGCAACAAGTAAAGATACATTCCGCGTTATTACGCAACAAGCAAGGATAAATTACACACTATTGCTAAAACATCGCCCTTGTAACAGAGGCAGAGGCAAATTCGCATACAGTATTCACACATCCAACCACTCCTTGACCCGAATCATTTAATCATTCAGAAACGCGCCTCCATGTCCCCGTCCCAATACCCCAGCCACGCCAAAAAGACATCAATATCGCTAATGAAAAATAAAAATATAATCTTTTTATACCTTCCTTGCGTAGTAATACCCCCCCCCCCCGCCCCCCCCCCCCCGCGATCCTTCCAGGGTGTGTAAATGTCTTGTCCCCACCCACTTTTGCAGCATATATACCCCCACCATTGACCCGTATACGGCCCTTGTTATAATGTCCACACTGACGATTGTAGCCCCCCCCCCCCCCCCCCCACTCACAAACGCATGAAGTATGCACCCACATACACACAACGATCATAATCCCACAACATATACACGCTACGTTCAACATCAACGCGTCTTTAAGTGTAATTGCTCTTCACACTATGTTATACCCACCGCCCCACCCCCACCCCACCTCCATCAACAAGTTTATAAATGAGAATATTTGAAATCATTCTTGTCTATTGAGCCCATTGGGTACTAGTGTTTGAAGTTTGTTAATCCAAAATGCTTCAAGACCTGTAAGCTGTATTTTGTTGATTAATTTGTTCATTTCCAATAATCTTAAAATTGTTCATACTATGGTTTTCGGTCAGAAAATGATCGGTTCACTCAGAACCTCAAGTTTTATTCTACTCAGATGGTTTTTGTCAATTTTGTCCCCGTCTCTCCCACTTACACAACTTCATTACACTTGTCCCAGAGAACCCCATATACCACATTCCTAGACATGCAGGTGATGTTCTTGCCTATGTAGTAGGCCGTTCCGTTCTTGTCTGCGAATTGTTTGGTTTGAAGCATAAACCTACGGATTGCACAGTTTCTCTGGCATCTGTAAGAAACCGTCCCTTGTTTGTTGAACATTTTATTTTGCTTGCTATGGACTATAATGTGTTTTTTCGAATGCCGACTTCGTGCGTTTTGGGCGGTGTAAAATGGGCAGTCGCTCTCGTGCCATTTCCCCGGGGGGGGGGGGGGGGCGAATAAGTGACCACAAACGGGACTCTTTCGTCGGTTAATTTGTTTGATCGTTTTTCAAGTAACTGTTTCTGCTCAACTTGGTCAGCCTTTTTAAGCTGTTCGCATGCAAACACATCGTCGTAACCTCTGACGTGTAGGTCATGTTTTATGTCATTTTTTGTGGCATTCATATTCAGCATCATCGGAACAAATTCCTTTTACTCTTGAAGCTATCCAAATGGTATCGCTCTTTTAGTGTTGATTGGGTGATCCGACTTGGCGTGCAGATATTGATACATGTCCGTGGGTTTTGTATATAAATCTGTTTTAAGAAATCCGTCTTCAGTTTTGACTACCGTGTCTAAGAATTCTATCCTATTTTCAGACCACTTTAAATCAACGTGTATACTTGCATGTATCGTATTTGCCAAAGAATGATATTGTTTCAGAGACTCCAACCCATGCGTGCATATTCCCCAGATATCATCAACTAACCCACGCATCGTATAACATATATTTTTTTTTTAATTGCATGTCATGTCGGTATTGGGTTTGAAAGCAGTCTGGGTACTTTTGAATGTGATGGAATCGCCTTCAATGATGCACTCACAAAATAAACAGTTTGGGTGTTTACATTTGCTTACTTTAGACTGCTTTAGATGCTCTTTTTACTCCAAACTTTGCTTTTGTCAAATTTTTTTTTAAATTTGCAGGTTGTCGTTTACTATTAATTATAGTTGTTTTCTCCAGAATGTCATTTAATTTTTCATCTTCTTTAGAAAATTAAGATTATGCTGTATAACCGGGTACATCTTGATGTTGTTAGGGTTGTGACTGGTGACAAATGTTAGTGCATTCGGATTTGTTGCCCTAAATTTAGGAGTTCTCAGTGTTTCTAAAATTTCTGGGGGTAACCTCTTTTTCTTAATGCTTCACTCATCTCCGTTAATCTTGTCTTGCGTATGCCCGTGTTTTTAATGATGGTGCAAATTCGTGGTGCCAGATTAAATGGGATGATGGTTTTTGTTTGCCGTGGATGGCATGATTTAAAATGTAAATACTGCTTGGTGTCCGTTGGTTTACAGTAAATGTCCGTCTTTAATTTATTTTGATCTTTTATAACCAGATTAACTCAGTATGTCAGAAAAAATCTCAAACGTTTCTAGGTATCGTTATAGATGAAAATCTCACGTTCAAATATCACACATCAATGATGTGTCGAAAATTGTCAAACACAATATATATGATCAATAAGGTGAAGAGAATACCACCAAACAATTGTTTAAAAACGGTATATTTCTCACTTTTCCACAGTCATCTAGCCTATGGACTGCTAGTTTGGGGGGCATGCTGACCATGGAAATGCTATTTTCAAAAAACAGAAACAAGTCATGAGAATTATATCAAACAAAAGTTACAGGAGTCACACAGAACCCATCTTCCAAAATGAGAAGACACTAAAACTTCAGGATCAGTATAGACTGCAAGTGACATCGTTCATATTTGACTGGAAGAGCAGAAACCTACCCGAATCATTTAAAACATTCTTTGACGACACAGCTGAAAAGAATACCCGTCAGGCTGGGAACCTGAACACATCTTCTCCAAGAACGAAGTTTTCCTCTGTCCTTCCAAAACATTCTTTCCCATCCATCTGGAATTCATTGGATCAGACACTCAGATATCTCAAATTTAAAAGCGCTTTAAAAAAGAATTAACAATAAGTTACTTATCACATTATTCTAATGTTGTAAAATGTAAGAACCAATTCTGTCCAGACTGTAGACAGGTTGCAAAACCCCGTACAATATGAGAGTCCCTCTCGTCATTCTGCATTATTACCACTTTTGCGGGCGTTCCTAGCACATTAACAATGTTTTACCGGGCGTTGAAACCTCGTAATGCTCAACAAGTACAAGTCATGTGACGTGTTGGGCCGTCATTGACTATAACAGCCTAATACGTCAATAACAGCCCGACACGTCTAAATATAGACAGTGACGTCACATCTCTCAGCCAATCAACAATATTTTTTCCAGATTTCCATTGGGATCAAAATTCAATTCGGATTTTTTTAATTTGTAAACACAATTAACACGTTTGTTTCAAGTGTTTCCGTTTGTGTCACGGATAGATAATGTATCAAATATAGGAAGCGATACACACAAAGTAAGTGATGACATCTTCGATGAATAAACTCCTTGCCTAAAGTTCGCATTTCGAAGATGTATTTCATCATCTAACTTCCCAAATTTCGCCGTAGACTGATCAGACGATAGTCATGTTACCCGGTTTGTTTGTCAACAAATCAGACGATAGTGTCGCTGTTTTTTAATTCTAAAATGTCAAACTTCATTTATTTATCTTATTTCCCATATAATTTAATTGTAATGTACCCGATGTACGAAAGTGGCAATAATAGAAATAACATGACTTTGTCGGGCATTACAGTGTATCAACGGCTCAACAGAAATGGTTAACAGCCCTTGAGCTTATTAGCGCCCTCGACTTCGTCGTGGGCCGCTAATAAACACTTGGGCTGTTAACCATCTCTGTTGTGCCGTTAATACACTGTAATGCCCTTCAAAATCATGTTTTATATTCTCCTTAACGTACGAGTAGTTGTTAATAATACAACTCGCTCTCTCTGATTAAATCTTGATATATGTAGGAATAGAAGTCTTGTAGTTCACCACCCGCTTAGGTTGGGAAACATGCAATGGAACAAACCGACCAGTCAACATTACAAATTGAGCCCCATTCCCCTTTCTAATACTCGATAACCAGACAACATGTCCCAGTCAGAACTAACAATAGCAGTACTTTTCTACCAGTAGTCTCAACCACTGAAATAAATTATATTTATACATGTGGGTATTTAACTATTCACACACTTATATACTTAGAACCCAAGCAGATTTTGCTACACCGTGCTTTACGTGTCACATCTGCGTAGCCATTTCATGCCGCCTTTCAGTCTCAAATCTGAAAATAATTCACTTTAGGTGCAACAGGAAGACGGACAATCTCGTCCATGCTGCCCCTGTAAAATATATTTAATGCATTTGTTATTATTGTATTCAACTTGTATGTAAGAAAATTGTACAAATAAAATATCTATCAATCTGTCTATCTCAGTCTTTTGTCTATCTAGGGAGTTAACCACTAACGTGAATTTTGAAAATGTACACGTCTCGAATGCGTTTGCCTGTTTTCTCCCTTTAATGCACTCTGAATTAATTTCAATAGATGCAGTCAGCCGCAACAAACAACTTCAATAACGTCATTTATTATCGAAAGGTAGATTCGATCTAATCTATGTTCATCTTTTGATAAAAGTCATAATGAAGTAGTGCTTATAAATATAACTGTGGATATAAATAATAGAGTCAGAAAATCGGGATGATGTACAGCGTGATAATAATCTTTTAACACTTTCATGTTAACTAGAGCTGAAACGGTTAAGGGGTTTTCTTGATCAATTAATCACGTGGATTGACTTTGATTAACCAATTAATCACTTGTCCAAATAGATAACTGAATAATTGCTATACAGTTGATGATTTACAGCATCAACCCCTTTCCCAACAAAACAAACAAACCCAACTAGGCCTATATACAAAACTCTCCATTCATATTTATTATGTTTTCAATTTTTGTCTCATAAACATAGCTTATGACCCCTCATTGGAACGAGCTCAACGAGCTCGTTCCAATGAGGGGTCATAAGCTATGTTTATGAGACAAAAATTGAAAATTTTTAGTGATTCATGAATTTGTTTTGCAAGTATCGTCTGCTATCTGCAATGGGTAAAGGTTTAAGAATGACCATTTCCAGCTACTGATACAGTATGATGATCAAGCAAGTGAACAAGTGGGTCAGCAAGTAACTTGCATGCTTTACTCTGTCTCATATAACTGATGTGAGTCATTGTGACAATGTCTTCCTGTTTTGTAGCAAGTTTGTTCCTTTGTTAACCCATACAATTCAGTAGTTCAAAAGTAACGGTTAATTGATCAACTACTTTTTGGATCGATCAAGATGTTGACCATTGATTAACTGGTTAACCGTTTCAGCTCAAATGTTAACACAGATGTTGTAAGCCTTTGAGGGGGCGGGGTGGGCGCCTTCACAAAGTAAGGAGAGCTATAAACTATTAGGAGGGTGTACAATATAATGCGGCGCTGAATATATACGCTGAGAGGGGTTAAACATGAAAGTACTTGGGTTCTGTTTTTTTAGAGAATCCATCAGTTCTCATATAACCATGTTGACATCGTATTTTCCGGAATTGAAGCCTAATACGGACATTCCCTTGATGCAACAGTCAAAATCGGCAGCCAACTGTTCGAATGGGTGGGTTTTAGAACTGGTGCGTGCCTTCATGTGCCAAAGAGTCTCGAATTATTTGCCTGAGCGAGAATATGAAATTATGGATCTTTTGTGTGAGGGAATAACTTTCTTCAGAAATCTCCACTAAATAATTCATCATAGCATCAAATAAATTCTGTGTATCACCATCAGTAATAAAACATTTGGAGATGTCAAGCCCGCGGACATTACTTCATATACTAACACTGAGGGGTATGTGTTGGTCTTCCCAGACAAGAGTATCAGTGGAGGAGGGAAGAGAAGTTATGTCGAAATAACACTCGGAAGCAAATGTAGCCATTTAGGGATAAGCGCTGTAGAATAGCAATACCTTCTTCGTGTAATTTTTCGAAAGTGGTCTGGGAGTGTGGTAGGTGCCGTATACACGGTGCTCTTGAAATTTTCATTAGATCTGTGAACAGTTTTGCAAATAACTTCATCATCTTTCAGTAAAAGGCCAAATATCTGTATATTGACCCAAAAAGCGTTTTGAACTTTGGTGACCTCATCCAAAAGACGTAATTCTTGGGTACGTCTGTGTGTTTATTGTTCAGGACCATTGTCACAGTGTTCAAAGTATGATACCGGAAAGTAGAACCGCACCAGATGGCTAAACATTGGAATAAACAGAAGTTATCATTATAAACAAAATGCCCAGCTTTAATTTTGACAAGGAAACAACTGAACGAAACGATATCGAGTGAGGTATTCTGTCATATACGGGGGAGTTGCGAAGAACGAGAAGCGCCAAATGTATTCTTTAGACGTAGTGAAAACCCTGGGACACTTTCTATTAGAATGTCCACAGTACCAGTCTTACAGACTGACATTCACTGGGGGTATAAAAGCGAAGTGGAATGGGTGAATAAAGGGCATGTGATTAGTGGGTGACACTAAGGAGAGGATTAGTATGCTTATCGGAGAAATTGGGAAGAATGGGGTAGGGGATCGAATCAAGCAGTTCGCTTTCGAGTGTTGGGAGGAGATGATGAGACGTGGGGATAGGGAGGTGTTTGGGTGCACGGGGGTAAACTAGGCCTTCTCAGTTGAGAATCGCGACAAATCAGCGACCGACCAAAGTTTTATTATTATTAGTACATTATTATTACAAAATGGAGAATGTACTATTTCCATTCTCACGTCCCGTCGGCTCATTATGAAATGAGGCAATGGCAAGGAATATCAAACATTTTCTTTAAAGTGAGAAAAACAAGTGATTCGTGACTTTTTTAATTCAATTTTTTGTTAACTTTTGTGAAAAATGAAAATGAAGCAATTACAAGAAACGGCAAACATTTTTTTAAAATAGAGGAAAACCTTTTACTTCTGTCGATTCAGTATTTCGTTATCTTTTGTTACACAGCAATAATAAAACAAATTACAGCAAGACAGATTTCAGCGACAAATGGTGCAGAGTGAAACTATGAAAACATGCTTCCTCAAATATGTTTGATTGAAGGTCTATAAACGTTTCTTGGAAGTTTTTCTATGGTAACACGGTGGAATGTGATGACATCATGTGTTATCAATTGACACCATGGAATGTGGTGAGATCATGTGTTATCAAGTAAAAGGATTTGTTATTTGTTGAGACGAAATTGCCGTTAGAAATCATTACAAACGTTGGCTGTTCTATTCATTGCACACTCTAGAAAAATAAATATGCACATTGCGGTAAGAATTCAAGTGAAGCTACTGTAAATTTTCTTTTACTTGTGTCGGGAAGGGGAGGGGATCGTACACAAATTTGCAGGAAGGTATGCCGGGGTGGGTGGGTGTTTTTGCCCGAGAAGTCAAAAACACTTTTTTTACTGAAAAGTTTTCAAAGCCGTATAAGAGTAATTATTTTGTTAGCTCTTGGGATCAACCAATCAGAGTGAATAGACGGTGGCGGCCTATGAAGCCATATCAGGTCGACGACGACGCCATCAGTGACCCCCATATGAAATCAATATTAGGTGTGTGTCCACCATATTGTTTTTTAGAAATAAAATACAACCGGCTCGTCTCAAAAATGGCAATCTTACAGCAAAAGTTCTGAATCGTCCGTTGGATGTGATTAAAGTTTCATTAAACTCACTTGAGCAAAAAGAAATAATCTGTTTATAATATGTGTCCCAAATTGAGAAACTCATTTCGATCGATAACCCTTTCGAATATGGTGTTATGTGAGGCTACGTATGATCAATATTAGGCTCGTCTAACGCCTCGCCTAATATTGATCTCACCTCGCCTCACATGACACCATATCCGACCACTAAACATCCCGTAACTTTCTGTATCACACCTGTAACATTTTAAAATGTATTTCAGCTACAACACACACTGCCCAATCGATTCTCGGATTCCAGGTGCAATCAGAAAAATCTCTGTTGATGGTCGTACGTCTCTGTGTTGAAATCGCGTCTTTCCACCCAGCAGGTACGGTCGCAGAGCAGATTTCTAGTCAGGCGAGTAAGATGGAGGGGGATTTATCAACCCCTTTACATTTATCAAGTAGCAGGGTTATCGACTAAGGCTCAGTTCATCTGGTAGAATTTCTATCTTTTGGACAATCATGTGGATTTTTAACCGATTTGTGGGCATAATTTTAGGAATCTGAGGTGATAGATTGGAAGCGAAATATATTGGGAATGAAAACAATTTAAGTTGGGCACCGTGAATCGTTTTAAAATATGCACAATTTAGACATCAGTGGGTACGGTACACAACAAAAAGTTGTTTAAATTCTCTGTGGCCTGTATAGAGAGTTCTCAGTGGTTTTGCGCTAAACATTTCGTTGTTTTGGATGTACAGTGCGTGTCAGGCGTTTTACCACAAAACGCCCGTCGCTGCGGCAGCGACAATAGAAATCAGAAAAAGTCTTTTTATAGTCGATTTCTATGGCAGCGACAACTGGTGGAAAGGATTAAAATCCGCAGCAGACCGATCAAACTGATAATCTTTTACTGTAAACACAAGTGTTGAGGATTAGCGCTTTTCGGAAAAATGGTCAAGTTTTAATGAATGGTAAATGCTTACGTTCGAGTGATCCGCCGCGACGTCGAGTAATTAGGATTAAATTTAATTCATGACAATAAATACGTCACTCAAAGAAAGAAATGGTTGTTTCTGTTGTAGCAAACATGCTATAATCATACACGTATTAACATGCATGTGTGCATGCGTTTAGTTTAGCCTTCGTGTGAGAACATCATTATCGCCTTACTTTATTTTGACTACGACTGTTCGGCGTACCTCTAACAGAAAATAACAAAACGAATCTTATTTTTTTCACTTAAAATCCAATGCACGTTTGGTCTTCTGGGAAAACGGGGTTGTATGCACGGAAGCCCTTTAGTGCCACGGAAAAATATCTTTGCGAACATTCGCAAAAATCTTTGCACCCAATCCGACCCCACCTCCACCCTAACATCCAATGGTGTGAATTGAGTGATTTTTTTTACTTCACACAATCATTCCAACTTGTTCAGAATTAATATTAATTTTTAAGCAAAAATAATCAGTCCCGTAATCCGTAATGTTTATTTATTTATTTATTTATTTATTTATTTATTTATTTATTTATTTATTTATTTATTTATTTATGACACTTTAACAACTCAAGTCATATCGTGTTGGTGACAGTGTTACGGGTGGAGGAAGCCGGAAAAACCAGGGGAGAACAACCGAGCAGCGGCGAGTCAGTGTCAGACTCTGCAACTTACTAATCCTGCTGAGGCGGGGTTAGTACTGGTTAAAGGCATGTGTACCATCAACGTGCAATTCGCCTTAGCACATGGTTTCACCGTGTCCCAATTGAGCAAGGGGGATGAAGTGCTTTGTTCAAGTGCAGTTACCCCGGCCAGGTATCGAATTCATAACCTTCAGATCACAAGTCCAACATTCTAACCACTGAGCAACCGCGCTTCCCAGTCCAGTAATGACCCCATCCCACCATTAAAAGTTGCTTTAACTGGAATAGTGGCCGTAACCCATATTGTAATGAAATATAATTTATTACAAAAGGGGTTGCGGCGGCATTCTTATTGTCATAAAGTGGTCTTTTACAAGTCCCATCCCACACCACGTCCACGCCCAACACTCAAGAGGTCCAATTGGGTGAATTTTGTTTTACTTCAGACACATCATTCCAACTTGTTCAAACTTTATTTTTAGGCAAAAATAAACAGTCCCGTAATGACCCAATCCGACCCCATCTCTATGCATCATTCCATAGTAGTCTCTCCCCCCCCCTCTCTCTCTCTCTCTCTCTCTCTCTCTCTCTCTCTCTCTCTCTCTCTCTCTCTCATCTTTGCAAAAGTGTGTATGCTTGAATAAATATGAGAGGGGTGTGGATGGGTGTTGGGAGGAAGTGTTTGTGGGGGCGGGGGGCAACATGTCACATAGAAAGTAACATTTATGTATTTATAGGATGAAATGAATTTACAAATTACAATATAAAACTAATTTCGCCAAAACTGAGGTCCCAACACCTAAAATAATTCCCTTGAGCTTTGCTTTCCAATTTTGTGTGCCAATTGTCTTATTTGTAATAAATAAAAACAGACAAATATCATGCATGTTAATGATCGAAGACAGAAATTCATAGAATTCAAATTTGGTAACACCTGATATCATAGTTTTTATTTGTTTCCATATTTCAGGTGCAAGAAATAGGTGCAAAACACAAGGCTATTAACTTTATTGGGAATATCGGGTGATAAATTTCATGAAACTTAATAGAATTTGCTCAGACCATTTTGAATCCAGTATGTCATGAACCCCAAGTTAAAAAAAATAGTCTAGTTTGGAATGCTATTCCATACTTGTTTGATGTTCCCAACCCACCAACACACCTAACTGAAAAACGAAAAGGTCAAAGTAGATCAACAGAATGTTTAGAGAAAAACAAAAAATGTTAGATGAAGGTAAAACCAAACCTCTCACACGCACATCTGCTCAAACATGGAGCACAACAGAAATGCCCAGTACGTTTAGACCTGAGGCAATATTTCTACGTCAAAGGGTTCCTCAAAAAAAGAAACCCCGGGGAGTAAAGACTGCGTGCAATCATAAATAGGCAAAGAGTAGCAATATGTAGATCAAAAAAACTCATTAATAAATACAGAGCAGGAAATTTTAGAAAACCAAATACTGTAAATCTCTTGAAATCATCTCAATGTCTTCCTAAAAGTTTGCAGCAGTTTTTTATTTCTCAAGTAAAAATGGCAAAAAGACACAAAAAGGGATATCGATGGACAGACTATGACAAATTACTTGCACTGTCCATTTATTACAGCAGTCCCAAAACATTTCGCCTCCTGTCCAAGTTATTCATTTTACCATCTGTTTCATCTGTTAACCCTTTACCTAACGTGAAAAGCAGACGACCCTTGCAAAAAAAAATCTTAAACAACTAATTTTTTTCATTTTTTGTCTCAAAAATATAGGTTATGACCCCTCATTTGGAACGAGCTCGACGAGCTCGTTCCAGTGAGGGGGTCATAACTTATGTTTTTGAGACAAAAAATGAAAAAATAATAAAAATTAATTGGCGATTTTTGAGAATAGCGCTGGCCGGTTTTGGCGGTTACGTTGGGTAAAGGGTTAAAAGGTGGGTAAGAAAAATAGTAAGTGGTACTGGGTTTCAGCAGTCAGTACTTGATGTACTTAGTAAAAAACTCCAAATGCTACCCAAGGAAGATAGAATATGTGTAATTTCTTTTGATGAGATGTCTATTAAAAGAGCACTCAGCTATAATTGTGGGCAAGATCATTTAAAGGGCCTTGAAGACTTTGGTGTGGAATTGGAAAAACTTCTAAAATTGCAAACAATGCCCTTGTTTTCATTGTAAGAGAATTAAAATTGAAATGGAAGCAACCTTTGGGGTACTTCTTTTCATCAAATGCAACACCGGCAAGCATTTTAAATTCCCTCTTATTAGAAGCAATACAGCTGGTAGGAAAATCTGGGGGAATTGTGAAAGCCATTGTTTGTGATCAGGGTGCAACTAATAGATCACTCTATAACAAGATGGGGATTTCTTGTGAGAGGCCATTCATTATTGGTAATAGCAATAAAATATTTACGTTTTTTTGATCCACCACACCTCATAAAGTTTACCAGAAACAACCTTGAAAAATATAATTTTGATAACAGTGGCAAAATTATAAAATGGAAATACATTGAAGAATTATATGAAAAAAGATTCAAAATTACCAGTAGAATGTGCCCTAAACTCTCACCAAAACATAT
Organism: Pictodentalium vernedei; assembly: GCA_031216915.1. Lineage (NCBI taxonomy): Eukaryota > Metazoa > Mollusca > Scaphopoda > Dentaliida > Dentaliidae > Pictodentalium > Pictodentalium vernedei. Next base: position 321,792,785 of record CM062297.1, read on the forward strand.
TGAACTCAACAATTTTTCAAAAATGAGAGTTTCTTCGGCAACTCAGGTTCTAAGTCACTCAGTGGCAGTAACTTGTACAAGCTGAGGAGCAAAGTCACCAGAAGCTATAAATACTGCACAATTCCTTGTTCAGTTTGATCAGTTGTTTGATTGCTTCAATTCTCGCAATCTTGTAGATAACGTAAAACCTCATAGAGCAGCTGTTTCCAATACATCCGTTCACATCAAATATTTAAGTGAATGTCAACAAATGCTTTCGAAATTGAAGCCCATGGCTACCAAAGCACACAATTTACACTTTATTAACGGGTGGAGAATTTCAATTTCAGCTCTAACCAGCCTGTGGATTGATGTATCAGAAAATTTTAGCCTCTAATATTTACTCACAAATCGTTTGAACGAAGATTGCGTTGAAAATTTCTTGCTCAGATAAGACAAGCAGGAATTTGTAGGGATAACCCAAATGCTGAACAATTTACAGCAGCATATAAGCAATGTTTAGTGAATTTAATCATCAAACCACCAAAAAACAGTAATTGCATGGATGGATGACACTCATGTCATTTTGACCTCACTACAACAGTTAACTACAAAATCTGTTGATGTGAAGCCTGATATACAAGAACCGTGTGAGCCCAAAGCTGACCACAGCTATACACTCATCTCGGGTGCAACAAGCAATTCTGAGCCTCTTATAACAGGTTTGTCAGAATTCATATCTTCCCTGCCAGGGATCAACATTCTATACTACATTGCAGGTCATATTGTCAGAAAACTAAAAACAAAACATGACAGTTGTCATACTTGTAACCTGAAAATACTCGTTTCAGATGAGAAGGAGTATAAGTGTGATGAGCACATTTTCATTTATTGGAAATCACTATACAATGAAAAAGGCTGTTTTGGAGGACTGATCATTCCCAGTCCCATCCTAATGAAAATTGTTGAGAAAATGGAAACTATTTTTCGCAACACATTTGAGTACATTGCCCATCAAGGTAAAATAAGAATGAGGCTGTGTATAAAAATGTTCAATGAGTGTAATGGTATTCTGGAAGATGAGCTCTGCAATATTGCTGTCAAATACGTCATTCATCTATTTGATCTCATTCGAATTCACGGTAATGTCAAAATTCAAAACTTTGTCTTGCAGAAAATCTCAAGCCAGAAAAAAAAAAGAAATGCAGAAAAATCATCAAAGTTATGCATTTATAGATTTCTGGAGAGGGTGTAATTAAATTTAATGCAGGTTCAATTAGAAAGAGAAAACCCACTGTTGAGATCTGGGCTGAAGTTCAGCTGTACTGAAAGCATTCAAACTCACCATCTGTTACCAGTGGGGGTGTCTGATGCGATATTAACATGACTGTTTAAAGTGTCATTAAACCCAAATTAAAAAATAAATCGGGTATAATTTAAGTAGTTTTTTATTATTAAAACCCAAGAAACGCGATACTTTTGAACTTGCCTCTGTTACCAGTGGGAGTTCTGATATAAAAATTAACCAGTGGAAGGATAACCTCTGAATGAATTCAATGTCATTACGTAAACAAGTATACATTAAAAAAATTAACAATTTTAATTGTTGTTGAGAAAATGGAAACTGTTTTTCGTAAATTTAATCATCAAACATTGTAAAACATTTCGCCATAAAACCGACGGACACGCAATACCTGCACGCAAAGTCAGATCACCCAATCAGTACTAAAAGAGCGATACCATATGGAATAGCTTCAAGAGTAAAAAGAATTTGTTCCGATAATGCTGAATATGAATGCCACAAAATTGATATAAAACAACACCTGCATGCCAGAGGTTACGACGAGAAGTTTGTAAGCGAACAACTAAAAAAGGTCGACCAAATCGAGCGTAAACAGTTACTTGAAAAACGATCCAACAAATCAACCGGCCAAAGAGTCCCGTTTGTGGTCACCAACTCGCGGAGCCTCCCCGACATCGGGAAAATAACGCGGGAGCGGATGCCCATTTTACATCGCTCAACACGCATCAACAAAATACAGCTTACAGGAGGAGTCGTGAAGCATTTTGGATTAACAAACTTCAAACACTAGAACCCAATGGGCTCAACAGACAAGAATAATTCCAAATAATATTATTTATAAACTTGCTGAACGGGTGAGGGGGATATAAATTAGTGTATAGAGCAATTACACCTAAAAGCGCATTGGTGTTGAACATAGCGTGTATATGTTGTGAGATTATGATCATTGGGTATATGAGAAGTATATCATGTACCCGGACGTGCCCTATTGGGGGGGATCTCATGGGGGATCTCATATGTTTGGTTGTCATGGTAACCCGCGTGAGCGGCCATTTTGTGACGTCATCTCCATAGTGATACGTGTTCCTAGTGCGCATGCGCAGCGCGTGTTGTTAGGGTGACACGTGTTTCCGTCGTCCATTTTGTATACTGGAGGCCGCCATCTTGGTTTCTATGGTAGCACGTGGTTGCTATGTGACCTAAAGTCTTAGAACAAGACGGGAGTATTTTCAGAGGATGTGTTCGATTGAATCGGAGTATCACGAATTACCACAAACAACCCAAAATCACCGAAATTGACTTTATTTCCCCAATTTATCGGTGTAGTGCTATAGTACCAAGGGGGTTACCAGGGGTGTGTTCCTTTGTAGAAGAGTAAATTTTCCAAGAATCCTCGTAGAATTACCACAAACAACCCAACAAGTTGTACTATTTCGAATTCTCAGAATCCTATTTAGGATCGCGAAACTTTTGGTTTATAATAGTAGCACGTAGTGCTATAGTACCTAGGGGGTACATGGGGTGCGTTCCTTTGTAGAAGAGTCATTGTCTGGTTTTGTATTTGCCGCATATGATGTATAATAGTACCAAGAGCCCCGTGGGTACGTTCCTTTAGACCAGAGTAATGTGTTTTTCCTCCCAATAAATTGTATAACAGTAGTGCTATAGGACAAATTTACCCAGAATCCTTTGCTTCTACCATTTATAAAGATTACAAATAGGGCTCATGTGTGTACATGGAAGCTACGAAGCTAACTTCAAGTTCCACCATATACTCATATGAGGATCTACCCAACAAATGTGTCGTGCGAGGTCTAATTTACTATCCCTCTTAGCCTTATTTCAGTATTTGAGGATACATTTTGGGTTTGTTTAAAAAAATAACAACACAATTTTTTTACATTTTAATTTCTTTTATTCAACAACAACAACAAAAACATACAACTTTTTATGGAAACTTCTATGGTATGTAGATTGTCAAATATTCATAAACAGTCTTTATGCAGATTGGACATCTTCTCAGTGGTTTACAACAGCCTTTGCACAGGCACAAATGGTTACATGGTCGCGGAGCGACATTGGCTTCAGCTAATAAACACACACTACATTTCGTCCTCCGTGAATCTTCTTCTTGAAAGGGTGTGTCCATTTCTTCTTTGATGACCATTTCTTCTTTTTCATTGTCCATGAATTCAGATGGTAAATTATGAATGTAATAACAGTCTGGAGAATAGTTTCTGTGTTCTTCTATAACATCATCTTCTGTTTCCCAGAAACGAACAATAATACCACAATGAAAACAATGAGTTCTGTCTCCTGTCCCCAAATAAAAGAATCCAGCTTTTGTCAGTTCATTAGGGGTTTTCACACTTTCACTTTGTAACATGAATTGAAATGTCTTGAGACGATTTTTCTCCAGTGCATACTTGATGTGTTTTGGTGGTCTTTGTTCTGGTGTCTTTCTTATTTTCTCTTCTCCACGTAATAGTTGCTCCAGAACTGGTGGTGGAACATCACGAAAATACGTTTCGAACGAAACACTCATTCTCTCTACAAAGTCTCTTGTATTTCTTATTTCTTGGTTTCGTGATTGATAATCATTCAGTGCCATCTGTATCAACGGCGGAATAGTGAACATTCTTCAATCTTTTTTATCTTCATTCTTCTTTGGTTTTCTTTCTCTCTTTGGTTTGGGTCCTCCTATTTCAAGGCTTCTCTTTTTTGCAATATCCACTGCTTTGGTCACTTGTTCCCAATCTCTCGTGGTAAACTGGAACCCAACGTCGTTCTTGAACAGCTGAATCTGTAAATCGTTGTTAAGTTTGAAGACGGTCACATTTGTAGACATCCTTCTTCTTTGGCTGTCGAAACAAAAAATGAGCTGAACATGGAGTGCACTCTTTTTTATAGTTTTTTTTTAATACAGCGACATCTAGTGGCTGGCTTCCTCTATGACGTCATTAACCAACACATCACTATCCATTAGCTCTTTCGTAAACATGTTGGATATGGTATCCATCGGTACACCGCAACAGCGATGTTTCAAGTAAAATAGGCAGTATTGTCTAGTAATGGTCCTTGAAGGTATTTTGTATTATACTTCCAATATCTAGAAATTCTTCTTCAGGAAATTCTCGAATGGTCTGTGTTGTGGTGGTAATCCATAGGAATCAAAGTATTCTGCATTGTGATGACTCACAAAGAGAGCCACCCAATGTTCTTTTCTGTGGACTGGATCCGTGTTGGCCATCAAAGCCACTGGTCTGTGATCTGGTAATCTTCTTGGTAATTTGTTTCTTGCAAATACTCCCAAACATATTCTCTTCAAACAACTATCTGATCGAAGTGCATTCTCTAATTACAACGTGTTCATGTTGAGTAATCGAAGATTACTTGTCTATTCTTATCCACTTCTATGATGTTCTGAAATTTTGCATACACCAGTACGTTGATTGTGGTTGGTAATGGGTTTTCGAAATGGACATCAAGTCTCAAAATTCCTCTCGTCACCAGTTCGAAGTGTTATCCATGTGATAGGTCTGGAGTCATGTCGAATACGAATAAGGTGTATCAATTTATGTACTCTTCTCGGCTGATGTGGTTTCCTTCATTCTCATACATTTGTCCAGTTCCTTGAAACAGTGTCGCATAACATCTGGCCACTTCTTGTTGTTCGAATCGAGGTTGTAAAGGTTGGGTTGGAATCTGTTGGCCATCCACGTACAAAGCCAAGTAATTGATTTTATAGTTCTTGAAATTATACGGATTCTTTGAAAAATTTCCATTGAAAGCATCGTTGTCTACACATCCCACTACGATGCGTTTAGGTAGTTGGCCTAAAAATAAATTTTCTTGTGTAATACTCAGATTTCCTTTTGGCACTGAAAACACCTTGGTTTCCACACGATCGATAGGATATTTTGCAGTTGCTTTTGTCAGTGCTTTCTCGTGAGCCATTCTCACGAATGATTGGAGTCTCTCTTTGCGTACATACATGGATACATCTAGAATTTTGATCTTGTATGTATCGGCCTCGGCCATCAATGCGAAAGCATCTTTGTCTCTATTCATTTTAACATGAACATTAACTCCATTCAGCAAGTAACGAGTTTGGAAAAACATGTCTAAATGTAATATCCCAGTCATGTCCACGATTTCACTTTTCTCTATAAATATCTTTCGAAGAAGAAATCCCTTGTTATCATCTGTCAAATCTTCCATGTGTCCGGCCGTATCCTTGTACCATACTACATTAGTCAGTTGTGACTTCTTGGCAGCTGGTTCATAACTTAACAAAGTTTCTATGAAAGCTCTGTAGTGATAAGTGTTGTTGGAAGGAGATGCCAGTTTTTCATTCAAGCTGATATCGATTTGATTAAATAAGGAATGCATCCATAAATAGACTGGGCCCACATTGGCATCGGGTGCAATAATTGATGCCCCCTTGGAATCTACAGCCTTTGCTTTAACATTCAAATATGTCTGTGCCAAATTCAAATAATCATCTCCTAAGCCTGCAATGTGGAATTCTATTGGCCAACTGTTTCCTATGGTCGCCAAAGGCCTGTGTTCTACCCATTGCCCATGTTCCACACTAATCTGCGTTGGTGGTATGGAAAATAAGTCGAGTTCGCTGTTGACACATTCACAAGATTTTTCATTGATGAGAGACATCACGCACCAAGAATGTCTTGGGTCTGTACAGTTCTCCTTCGTTTTGTCGATTTGCCAGTTTTGCCTGGTGCAGGCCTTTTTATACTTTTCCTGCCGGGTGGTTTCGAACCACCAACCACTTCATTCCAAGCTCCTGCACCAACCTCTTTGACTCGTTTGATTGCTGCCTTTTTAATATTTTTCCCTTCAATGACATCTTCGGCAAATGCCGATCCTTTTCTCAATAACTGTTTTCCCACGGTCCTGGCTGTAGTTTTCAATAAAGGTAACACCATATTCTTCAGTCCTCCCAATGTACTTCCCAAACTATAACCTCTCTGTATTTGAGCTCCAGAAAAAGCTGGTAGACCGTTCCCAGCTTGTTTCGTGTAATATTCTTCATATAATTTGGACTTATAACAATAAGTCATGTTTATGTGAAATGGAGAGATCTCCGATTTCTGAAATGAAGTGTCACTGTCACTTTCCCGAACTCGAAAGGTACTATGGCACCTGTGTCGTCCCTTATATACACCTGGACGGTACTGAAATTTTTTCGTTCTACTGGTACAGAATACACATTCTCAAAAGCTTTAGAGATGATATTCCCATATTTTTCACGTACAGGAACGATACGAAGAAGGGGTATTCTTGTGTCTCCCACCACTTGTTCACGAACCAAGTCACTGTATACATAGAGTGAATAAAATGCTTGGTTGACATCGGCAACTCTGGAAGAATTGTAAGTTCCTGATTTAAAAACACACTCGTTAAATCCCAAAATGTTTTGAAGAGTAGGGCTCAATGTGACCACGACTCCATCACGTACTATGATACGAACTTTACCAGTCACTTCATCCATTTCAAAATCTATCTCATCGTGACGAGGCAAGAGTAATTCTTTAACACCATTCATAGCCCGTATCACATCAGTGGGATTCGAATATCGACCTTCCTTGAGAGTAAGTCGATAATTCTTTTTCAAAGACCAGAACACTGTAATGAAAGCTTCTTCCCCACGAATATTGAACCAAGTATTTGGATACTGGATCTTTACTAAACCTACTTCCCATTCACCCGTGAGATTCACCGGTTGTGATAACTGAGTGGTGTATGTTGTCAACGTGTTTTCAGGAAACACGTTTATAGAACTATTACTTGGTAGAGTCAAATAAAACATTACTTTTTCTTAATGGTTGGATTAGGTAACAAATATCCTATGCTACTACTCAAGACAGCAGTCCACAATTTGCTGTCTGTGTTCTCGAGAGTGAGATTAACAACACTGGTAATGATGATGATGTACAAAATCATTATTTGTGAAAAATAAGTGATCTCGCTCCTTGGAATTCTTTTTCCAAACAGAGGCCAAGAACCGTTCGATCCTTCTTCCATTTTGAAGAAACTTCAGAGGTTCACTTCCTTTTATAGGCAAGTTGACTGTGCTTGATCCACGAATTAAATGAAGCAGGGTATCCTAACCACTTTACGAACAATTCCCTTTTCTTACCACGACCACGTTTCTTGAGTACGTGTTCGATTTTGTAAATACTTTTATGTGAAACTCGCTGAAGCTCTTCAGTGTAGAATGACCCTTTCAATATTTCCCCATTATCATCTTGTAAGACATATGTGACTGGATGACCTTTTTTGATGGCTACCACCGTGAATAACTCTTCAGTCCAATTGGGCAAATAACCTTTCTCAAACATTTTCGTAACTTTACTGATTCTCACTCTGTCTCCCACTTTGAATTTTGGAATTTTGTGTTTTATGGGTTTGCCATACAACCTTTGCCAAACCTCTTCTTGATTTTCAAAGTTCACGGTAATTGGGGTCATACCTATACTACGATGATGAGAATGATTATATGATTTCACCAACTTTTGAAGTGGAAAAATTAGTGTATCGTTCTTGGTAAAATATTTCCACATTTTGGTTTTCAAAGTTCTTTTGAATCTTTCTACTATGGAACATTTTGTTTCAACATTTTGTGTAGTGAAAAATTCGACTTAGTGATCTGTGAGAAAATTCTGAAATTTTCTGTTTAGAAATTCTTTGCCTTGATCAGTTTGTAATTTTATTGGTTTACGACCTTGTTTAAATATTTTTGTAAAAGCTTTAACGATGGAGTCACCAAGTTTGTTTTTGAGAGGTATGACCCAAGCATATTTACTAAACACATCTATACATGTCAACAAAACTGTTGTGTTTTTGTTGAATTTACTTATGTTTGCTACATCTACCAAGTCAGCTTGCCATTGTGCATCGATATCACTAACTATCACTTTCCTTCTAGGAAATGTACGACGAACAGGTTTGTGAAGAGTGAATGTGTCTTGAGTCTCCAACCATTTCACAACTTGTTTAGTCTTTTTCTTGGATGCTCTACGAAGAGCGTCTATACCACAAAAACTACCAGGCGCTTCAGAATCATAGTATAATGCTTCCATGACTGTCTTGTTTGTCATGTGTCAGCTGTATTTATACCTTTTTCGGTCCACTTTTGGCGTTTCTGTTTCCTTTGGTTGTTTGGGTTCCGACATTATCGGTGCCTGTTTCATAAAATCACAACTTTCTTTATGACCAATCAATTCTTGGGGTATGTTACTATCTCTCAAAGCTTCGGCCAACACTTCCCGTCCCTTTGGTTGGAAAGATTTTCGTCTTCTAAGTAAATCGTTTAGAAGATCTGTTACATTCGACCCTACCACTGTTTGATCTTTGTAGACTAGTTCACCCTTCTCATTCCAAGATATATTTGGGTCACTTCTAATACGATTCAACAACAACTTTCCCTTTCTTTTCATTGTCATATGTACAGAATCGAGAATGTCTTCATCTTTATTATTTTTCTCGAATTCGACTTCAGTGGGTCGAGGAGCCATTACCTTTTGTTGAAATGTCAAGTATCTTTGTAAAATCTGATTATAATGTGTCATCTTTTCATCAGCCGAAAGAAAAGGGGCATCGAGAATATCTCTCATTTCTCTATCCAATGATGAAACAGCCAATTCATTCGGTTGTCTTGAAGTCTCTTGTAGACGTTCCAATAATCTTGGTTCTACTAAGACCATCTTCTTTGCATATTCCATCATTATCAAAAAATACCTTTAACGGCACCCAATAGTACAGGAGGTAGCAATGCCCCCAAGAATCCCCCTTTCTGCAAGATTTGTCTCCTCTTTTTGTCAGAGGTACCTTTATGTGCCACTGCTCTCACCAGTTGCTTCTGATGAACGAGTTTGGTTTTCTGAGCTTTGGTCAGAGGGACTGCCCCTTTCAAGATATTCGAGGCACAGTCACACAAACAAGTAATCAATTCTTTGTCTGTATGATTTAGTATGGATTTAACGAGTGTGTGTTTCGATTTATTAAGAAGCTTGAGGAGAGCGATGTTGCTCTTGAGACGGTCAGACATACTTCTGACTTGAGACGGGCTTGTTGCTCCCCTTTTATACTTTTCGGAGGTACACATATTGGGTTTCCCCTGGGAAAATTTGACTTCTTAATCTCATATGTTCAGGAGTATCTTGTTTGAGATCTATTAAAAGGTAACCGTATGATGTCGAAGTAGCATCTTCGAAAACTTCTCTCAGAAACTTGGAATGACCAGGATACATTTGTGCTGCCAAATGTGAGATCTGAGAACGATCCCTAGGATTTTTAAACAAGATCATGTAATGACTATTGAGAGCTACAGTCCTATGGACTTTATTTTTGTCGAATAAATTTTGAACAATGAACATCACACTAATTTTACGGTGATGACTACCTTTAGTAAATAATCTAGACACTCGAACATCTGCATCGAGCATCAGATCATCCAATATGACTAAACTATCATTTTTTAATTCTTGAGGGAGACCCTCTACGAATTCTACTTGGGGTAAAGTATTGTATAACGATTGCCATTCAGTATAACACCACTGATGTGATTTGGAACAGGTGATATAATATTTTCAATGTTTTGAATAACTCTTTTTACGAAGGATGATTTACCACTACCCGTGGGACCACACAATAAACAAGTGAATGGATGCTTCCAACGAGGATCCATATTTGTTGTTCTCTATGGGAACTACTCACCTCTTTTATACGTTTTTGTGAAGGGGACAGCGAGTTAAAAAAATGTGTATGCGTCTACTGTATACAGGGGAACTAAATTTCATTTTTGTTGAAAGAAAAAGGTTCGTCCTTGCCCAAAAGTAACCTATCAGGCGACTTGAAGACATCCACGACACCTTTTTCTGTGGTTGCCAGAACAAAATTCAGAATAAAATGTTTCGTCCTTGCCCAAGGGAAACTCATCAGGTGGCTTGAGGGCAACCACGACATTTTTTCTTTTTTTTTCTTTATTTTATCAAAAAAAAACATCTATTTACAACATCTATTTACATCTTCATACTGAGTGGTTTCTTGAAGGTCATGAATTCAATCACCAAATCCATAATACAACATCTCTGTTCATTTGTGAGAGGTTTCTCGAACATATCTTCATACTTTTTCTGTACTGGTGATGGATTCATTTCAGAAGTATTATGGTGCCATAGTAGATGGACATCATTCTTGTTAACTCTTTCAAGTGCTTCACTAAAACATGTAGTAATCTTCTCTTCTTCAGACATCATTAGGCATACATTATGCTGAATCTGACTTGGATGATCGACTGTACACCCATAACATTTTTCTTTTACTACAGCATCAATATTCTCTTCCACATAATGAGCATACGCCAAACAAAGTTCATGTTGCAAGCGAACTTGCCTAAGTTCACTATTAATTTCATCAACGATCAATGGTAGTGGTTTGGTTCTTCTTACTGTGATCTCCTTTTTCTTCGCAGGTGGTTCCCTTGAGTTTTTTTGAAGTCATCAGGAGGTTTAGTATCTTCAGTTAAAGCTCTTTGTCGGGTGTTGATGGCTGCATCTATTTCATCTATTTGGGATTTCAGTGCATTCCATTCTTCTAAAGATAGTGCAATCCCAGTCTTTGTTGGATAAGGTTTCTGGTCTTTACCCTCAAAGTATCTTCGAACATGTATCTTCAGTTCACCCTGGTACAGGGTGACATTAGTGTAAGCCTGCTTGCTACCAAGTCGGAACATCTTCTCTGGTCAATGGTTCGATCGTGAATGATGCCAGGTCCATTCTTCGTCTAATCTTATATATCTTTGACGGACGTGATTGAAAACACTACCACAGTTCAGCACATTTTGATCGATATATTCATTCTTGATTGGAGTTTGTGTTTGTTTCCTATTGGATTATAGGTTAAAGTTAGAAAAATTAGAAAATTAGTATAGAAAGTAATGGAAAAGAAACACAGTAGGAATACATTAATCTGATTGGTTGATGAACTTCGATCTGATTGGTCAGCTTGGCGATCAAACTGCATTCTTGATCCTTAAACTGTAGGATATGGCCCTCTGCATTTTTATACTGACTTGGGACAGGTTAAGCTACAAACCTCTGTCCAATGGAGATAAGTCAAATAGCTTGAGTGCATTCCCACCCCCTACAGTTTGTACTTTTTTTCTATTTCAATCCTGTAAGAAGTGTCCCTCTGCATTTTGTACTGAACTTGGGACAGGTCAAGTTTGTCTGATATTTGTCAAGAAGATAAACATCAAATAACTTGAGAGCATTACCACCCCACAACAGGATTTTTTTTTTTTTTTTTTTTAAATTTTTAATTTTTTTTTTTTTTTCAATTTTCTATAAAAAAAAGGTAGAAGGAAATTTATTCAACAGAGAATGATGATGATGATGATGATGATGATGATGATGATGATGATGATGATGATGATGAATTGACAACATGAATTACTCCATTGGTAGGGATAACCTAAAACAATTTATCTTTAACTAAATATAATTGGGTATCATCTGGTTCCGATAGGGGTAACCTAAAGGATACCAAGAATCAACTCTTTAAAAAATAAATGGAATGAAACTAAACATAAATGTTGTGAGTATTTTGAAAATAATTGGATATCATCCGGTTCCAATAGGGGTAACCTAAAGGATACCAGGAATCAACTTTTTAAAAAATAAATGGAATGAAAGTAAACATAAATGTTTTGAGTATTTTGAATATAATTAGATATCATCCGGTTCCAATAGGGGTAACCTAAAGGATACCAGGAATCAACTTTAAAATAAAATAAATGGAATGAAACTAAACATAATTTTTTTTTTTTTTTTTTTTGGTTATACTTAGCCTACACCAGGAGTGTACAACATGAATGATAATTGTTGAAGAATAAATTTCCTTCTAAAAACTATTTACAAATATGTACAAGTAATTATTTTCACCCAACCCTATGAGAAAAAAGAAAATTTTCATCTTGGATAACCATCTCTGTAAATATAAAAATAATTTTGATTGGGATAATTTGAATATAAGAATTATGCTTACCTCTGGATTTCTGTAAAGATTGTGGAAGAATATTCACTGGTTGTAGATAAAATTATATTGTCAATAGTAAAGTCGATACACCGTTATCTTGAACTAGTCGTTTTGGATAAAAATAAGATAAGCCGTCTTTCGTCTGTACGTAAGTAAACATTTCATTTCCATTAAGTCTAAAGCCTTTATTTTTTCCTGTTCCTGTTTGTTTGTTTTTGATCACTTTTAAATATGTTTCTTTTGTTAAATCATTTTGTCTTTTATTTATTCCTTTACAACTCAGTTTGTTTGATGGGCCGAAACAATAGTAAGTTTTGCTGCACAATCCAATAACCCCCTCTCCCTCCCATTCAATTTTAAAAAGACCCGGGGTTCTTTTATCAAAAGCTTTCCTGTCCCTGCAGCATTGAGATGGTATCCAGTTATCTCATTTAGTGTATACATAATCTTCCATATGGGCATCACAGGCTTCTGAGGGTAACCATTTAGCGATAGAATGTTTCTTTTTTATCCTGTATGACTACTTCTTCAAGGGTAGATCCAGAAAGGGCTATGTATAAGCTGTCTGTGTCCGATTCACAAAGTTCAAAATCCTTACGATCAACAAAAAAATCCAAAAAACCATAGTAGAACTGGAGCATACGTAACTTGGCATATTGATACACGAAAAAACCAATGTGGTGGGGCAAGTCAAGTTTGATTCTGCTTTTATTAATTTCAATTTCATAGGAGTTCTTCAGTGAGGGTGTTCAGTTTCCGAAAGGCCAGATTATTGATGAGGTTGGACACATTATCTTCATCACAATACACTACATTTCTATGTTTTGCCTTATTAGTGACTGTCTTCCCATAGCCCGAATTACCTAATAGCTTCATCGTGTCAGCTACGATTGCTTCACTTGGGTCAGAGTCCCCTTCCCGTCGGGCCTGTGATACTTGATCACCAAATGTTTAGAAGCACTCCTTGGGCTGGTACTAGATGACTTGATATACCCCACTGACTACCAGTCCGTGCTCCAAATACCATTTCAATAATGGTGTAGCCAGCAAGATTTTTTCGCCAAAGTAGCTACCAATGAGACTACGGCGAGGTTGGCGCATAATGTTGTTGGCTTCAGCGTAAGCCTTCATGTGTGGCCCGATATCTTCCCGAGAAATATTTGTATTTTTGAAGATTGGTGTCATTTCTTCCAAATAGGGCTTCAGTTGGTCGGGTACAGAAATGTCGCACTCCACTAGGCCAAAGATATTACCTGTGCGGAGTTTCTCGAGAAGTTCGCTGGATGTCATCGAACCATCCACCGAAGTCCCAAACTTTTCCCGGAGAAAGGTCTTTTAAGTCTGCATCGGTCTTCTTCTGCTGATGCCACTCACATTCCCAGATTTCTATTACATCATACCCAAGGCTCTGTAGGCACTGGGTGGTTCGCTTGGTGTTTTCCCTAAGCTCAGACATGGACTTCCCCCGTACTGCATTGTGAGTGCCCACTGTACCGTCCTTCCTATTCAGATAACATTCATGACCGTGCCAGAAACATCCGTGAAACTGATACACAGTTTTGGTGTCTTTACACCAACCATCTACGGGCACTTGACGTCTATCAATCCTCTTTTTGTATCATTGCATTCGTACCGGATGTGGACACCGTCCCTGGTAGCCATATATTCCAACCACTGATGGGCCATCCTACCGTACTTATGGGAATACTCTGGTTTAAAGCCCGTCTCTTCCTTGCGTCTAATGTAGCAACCTGTTGGCAATGACCATAAGTACAAGGTGTTGGCATCATACCCTACAACACCCCCACATCCCTTTGCTTCTGCGCCATACTTAAATTCTCTTATGTTGGTAATATTCTTCTCGTGATAACGATTGAATATAACAGAAGCCCCCCCCCCCCCCCTACAATATTGTCATTAATGAGATGATGTAGATCTTTGTTCTCCTCGTTGATGTTCTCGAAGGATATACCTTCGTCGACGGTACTGAATAAATAGTTTAGCGTCAGTCCTGAAACGCTAATACCATCCTTAAACATATCGATCCCCCTTTCCAAGTAAAATTGTGATTGTTTCTCAATAGCCTCTAGGAATGGCTGGTCATCTCTATTATTATACTAAATCAGGAAGTCCCTAAATGTCCTCATCCCATTTTCCCCCCAAACTTGCTGGCAGTAAGCATATTCTTCTTCGGTAATGTTTTCCATTTTTAAAGAGCTATAAAAGGAAACATGGGGAGGTAATTCAGTAGTGTCCAATTTATCGATACAGTCAATCCATTCATAGGGAAAAAAATCCTTTAGTAATGGAACACCCAAATGCTTTCAAAAACTTGTCATAACTAAATCCAGGAGCGAGGTAGTTGCAAATATCAACAAACTTGAAAGATTCTGTTTTCAAAACCATAAAGTTGTTACTTTTTTCACAACAAAAGACAGTGGGTCATACTATTTCAGATACTCTATCAGTTCACGTTTAATCACGTTCACATCATATTTTCCAGAATTAAAACCTAAGACGGGCATTTCCTTCATGTAACGATCAAATTCGGCAGCTAATTTTTCAAATGGGTGGGGTTTAGAATCATCTGTACCTTCCTGTGTCAAAGCATCTTGAATCATTTGCCTGAGGGATAATATGGTGGCCATGTGAAACTCTTGTCTGAGAAATTTCCATTAAATAATTCATCATATTTTTAACCAATGTCTGTGTGTCACCATCAGTAATAAAACATTTGGGATTAACAAATCCGGGGACATTACTACATACACTAACACTGAGGGGTTTGGGTTGAGCTTCCCAGACAAGAGTATCAGTTGAAGTGAGGAGAGAAGTTTTATCAAAATAACATTCAAAATCACATGTAGCCCTATAGGGATATGATCGTAGGTGTTCTGGAATAACAATACCTTCTTCATGTAACTTTTCAAAAATGGTCTTTGGGGTGTGATACATACCACCAACATACTTATAAGACACATCATCAGTACAAGAGAGCTCATGGCGATGGAGTGCTTTCATCGATTTCCACAGTTTACCACATTTACGACAAGCAAAGGATTTACAATATTGATTAATGTCAGTGATATAACTAAAATGGTTCTCATACAAATTCACATACATGGTAGTCTCAAAATTTCCATTTGACCTATGTACAATTTTAGCCAAAACTTCATCATCTTCCAATAAAAGTTCAAAAACTTCAATATTCACTTCAAATACTTTTTCTATTTTGGGCAGTTCATCTAATTTCACACCAGGAAAGTTATCTTTTGGTTCATTTGTGTATCTACTATACAGGGTCTGAGTAGTAGTATTCAAAGAATGGTAAGTAGAACCGCTCCAGAGGGCTAAACACCGGAATAAACTGAGATTGTCATTATAAACAAAATGGTTGTGCTGATCACTGACAAGGGCAACAATCGAACGATTTTCCATAATATACTTGGGAAGATTTTCAGGGACCCCCACCAATTGGATGATTTTTAATTTTGTTTACATAAAAAGTAACATTGGTTAATTGATGGACAATCCATTTAGAGCTGGGTCTTTGCTGCCTAGCCCATTCCAAAATATCTTCCTGTTCAATGTCTTCAAGGAAATTCCCAAAATCTACAGAATTTTCAATAAGAGGTGGCCTATCAATAACCCGGGCATTATTTTGTGAAGGATGATAAAATTTTAGTTCTTCTGTTTCATTATTTCGTAAAAATGAAGCGGTAGCTTAAATTAATTTTGAATTTATTTTTTTGAGATTGAAAGATTGTTTTATTTAGTTCATAATTCATGGTGGATAAATCAGTTGTATCTAACCTGTAATTAAAATGTCCTGTATTTTCCTATTAGTTATGTGATTGGTCCGAATAGTATTCCAATTCCTAAAATAAATTTCTGAAATTTCTTCACTTGTTTCTGCCAAAAGGTCCTGATCAAATTCAATGAGGTCAATGTCCAAAACAGTACGGGTTTGTTTCAGGGTTGTTGCCGGTCGTTCAGAATTCCGTTTCTTGGGGAGAATAACAGGGAGATGGGCAGTGTTTTTATGCCTATTAAAATGTAAAAGTTGTTTAAATTCCTGTCCACATTCCAAACATGTATATACATCTAAGCAAGTTGTTTTATGGTTATCTAATTTATCTTTCATAACAGTTGTTACAGTCAAATGTCTTACCTTGTCCGTGAGTTGTCCTCCTATGTCGATCCCGATTGGTCCTGGCAGTGAATATTTTCCCACAATCCTCACATGAAAATCTAGAAGTCTCCATAATCCTTAGAATAATGAATGCACAAAAAATAGCACACACACAAAAACACAATTGAATATTCTGAGTACGCAGAGATGATCCTTTTCCGTCAAGAGATGAAAATGGAATGAAGCCGACTCCACAAAGTCGCTGAATTTATTTAGACGTGACGGGCGTGTTTGAAAACGTCATGACGTCACAGCGTTTTTTTATCAATATTTTCATTCTTGATTGAAGTTTGTGTTTGTTTCCTATAGGATTATTGGTTAAAGTTGGGAAAATTAGTATAGAAGTAATGGAAAAGAAAGACAATAGGAATACATTAATCTGATTGGTCGATAATTCTGTTATTTCATTGATCAGTTTGGAGATCCAAAAAGCAATCTTGATCCTCACATTAAAAAAAAATAAAGTTATTAAAAACTTATTAAAATAGTGATGGTGGTCATTTAAGGATGTTACTAAAAATAGAAACTGTATAAAAAAAATAAAGGATTCTGGGTAAATTTGTCCTATAGCACTACTGCTATACAATTTATTGGGAGGAAAACACATTACTCTAGTCTAAAGGAACGTACTCACATGGCTCCCTCGGTACTATTATAAATCATATGGGGCAAATACAAAACCAGCCAGTTGTTTGTGGAAATTCTACGAGGAAAATTTACTCTTCTACAAAGGACCACACCCCTGGTAACCCCCTTGGTACTATAGCACTACACCGATAAACTGGGGAAATAAAGTCAATTTCGGTGATTTTGGGTGGATTTTGGTGATTTGGACGGATTGTTGGGTTGTTTGTGGTAATTCGTGTTACTCCGATTCAATCGAACACATCCTCCGAACATACCCCCGTCTTGTTGTAAGACTTTAGGTCACATAGCAACCACGTGCTACCATAGAAACCAAGATGGCGGCCTCCAGTATACAAAATGGACGACGGAAACACGTGTCACCCTAACAACACGCGCTGCGCATGCGCACTAGGACCATGTATCACTATGGAGATGACGTCACAAGATGGCCGCTCAGGCGGGTTACCATGACAACCAAACATGGCGCCACCAGGTCACGTGACTATGACGTCACATATGAGATCCCCCATGAGATCCCCCAATAGGGCACGTCCGGGTACATGATAGACTACTTATATGTCAGTGCGTGTATCATGCTATATGTGTGTGGGGGGGGGGGGTATGGAACCCTCGCTTACGATTGTCAGTGTAGATATTATAGCAGGGGCTGCACTTAGATCAGTGGTGGAGGGCATATATATGCTGCAATAGTGGGTGGGGACAAGACATTTTCACACCCTGGAAGGATCGGGCGGGAGGGCTTTATTAATACGCAAGGAAGGTATAAACAGATTCGATTTTTCATCAGCGGTACTGATCTATGATTGACGTGGGTTTGGTACTAGGGCGGCGATATGGAGGCGCGCTTTTAAATGATTGAATGATTCGGGTCAAGGAGTGGTTGAATATGTGAATACGGTATACGAACTTACTTGCCTCTGCCTCTCTTACCAGGTCGAGGTTTTAGAAATAGTGTCTAATTCATATTTGCTTTTTGCGTAATAACGCGGAACATATCTTTACTTGTTGCCACCCAAGGAAGATATTATACGGTATTTTTGCATAATTTACACTTGAATACAAAAAGCAAAGTGAAGCGCGGAACATAGCTTTACTTGTTGCCACCCAAGGAAGATATGATACGGTTATTTTGCGCGTAATAGACTCGGATACGGGGAACAACATGAAATGGGGAACATGTCTTTAATACCCAAGAAAGGTATGATACGGTGATTTTACAAGCAATACACTTGAATATGGAGAACAACGCGTTTGAGCAATTCGGGTCAAGGAATGGTTGAATGTGTGAATACTGTGTGTGATCTCGCTTCTGCCTCTGTTACCAGGGCGAGGTTGAGATAAATGATTGAATGCTCCGAATTCTAAGGCTGAGAACAAATTTTGCGCGTAATAACGCGGAATATATCTGCACTTGTTACCACCTAAGGAAGATAAGATACGGTATTGATTGTCCACAATTTACAATTAAATACAATGAACAACGTGTAATGCGGAACATATCTTTACTTGTTGCCACCCAAGGAAGATATGAAACGGCGATTATATAGATGGGTTCGTGATTAGGAGACAGGCGGCCACTTGCCAAATAATAAATCGATCTGTAAGACGTACGTGTATCTCGGTCAATTTTATAATTCCCATTCAACGATTAGGATAAGCGTGACGCTACATTTTGCGTTCCCATGACGCGATACACATTGGTATACGGCACTTAACGTAACGGAATAAGAGTTAGTCAAAAATGAAAGCCGCTTAGAAGGAAGTAATCTTCCGAACATGACGGCAAATTGACGAAGTTAAAAAAATTAATTCACAAAAAAAAAAATAGAAAATCATTAAATCGGAGCTGCCGCTGTTACCAGGGGTTTGGATATAAAAAAACTGACTACCTGTACCAAAAGGATGTTTACTGAATGACCTCAGTTCCATTAGTTGGGCTAGTATACATTTGGAACATTAATTCTGAAAAACAAGATAGCCAATACTCATCTGAACTTGCCTCTGTTACCAGTGGGAGTTCGAATATAAAAATTATCCAGTGGAGCATAACATCTGAATGACCACAGAGACATTACTTGGGCAAGTATACATTTCAAAGTTCATTTATAAACAAACAGGAAACTCAGTACATCAGAAATTGCCTCTTTTACCAGAGGGGGTTCTTCAGTAAAGTTCATAAATTATGAAAAAAAATAACCACAACAGCAACTACATGTATTATAAATATTTAAGAGGTATCTGGAGGTGAGACTGCTGCCTGTGGGTGTGTGTTAATTGGCTGATAGATTTCTTAAGGGCATCCTTGTGTGCATGTACATAATGGTCTGATGGACTCGATTGCCCTTTAATGTTCTTAGGAGTCTCTTCTTTTAGATTCCTCCGCTGACTACTGAAATGTATTCTGAGTAGTTGGTGTATTCACCTACACTAATATAACACCTCACTCTCTTCACTGTTCAGTTTATAACTAAAAAGATATGTACAGTGCGTGGGGAGTGTATTCTAACAAAATCACCTATCAAGTGTTCTTATCACCCGAAGTATCACGTTCCAATTCTGTACATATGGACAAAAAACAACAATGTTTCAGCCAGTGGACTCTGAGTTTAACCCGGAGGTCCATTGGCTGGAACTTTGCTTGTACTTGTTTAACTTTGCAACAAATTTGCAATTATTTCTTGGGTTGAATCTCCACTCTTTGGGTGATTTAGTGATAATACACTCTACATGTACTGTATTATGTTAGGGCTTGTCTTTCACAATATGTGGCAGTGTGTGTGGGAGGGGCTATGGGAGGGGGTATGGTATCTGGAGGTGTGACTGCTACCTGTGGGTGTGTGTTAATTGGCTGATAGATTTCTTTAGGGCATCCCTCTGTGCATGTACATAATGGTCTGATGGACTCGATTGCCCTTTAATGTTCTAGGGAGTCTCTTTCTCCTTTTAGATTCCTCCGCTGACTACTGAAATGTATTCGGAGTAGTTGGTGTATTCACCTACACTGATATAACACCTCACTCTCTTCACTGTTCAGTTTATAACTAAAAAGATATGTACAGTAGTAGGTAATAATTGAGAGTTCAACCATCATCGTACATGTACGGTACATGCACGTGTACGTGTACATGTACACCTCCATAGGATTTAGTGTTAAAATCGTGTACATGTACAAGATTTTAACGTTTTTTAGGGTGATGTTAGAATCCCTTTGAGAATTCAAACATCACTGATTGTATCCAAGAATGACAGAAAAACGCATGAAATTTTACGTACAGTACATGTACCGTTTTGATTGAAATCGGCAAGTGAGTTTCCTCCATAGGATTCAGTGTTAAATTGCGAGCAAAAAATCGTTTTGAGAGTTCTAACATCATCCTCTCGCTGATTCTAACAATCCGCGTCCGTACACGATTTTAACACTGAATCCTATGGGGGAAACTAGCTTGCGGATTTTAGGTCTGAAATCGACTCGCGTGAAGAGGTGATGTTTGAATCCGCAAACCCACTGTAGCGTTTCTCGAAGTGAGACTAGCGCACGTTATTGCGAGGTGATCTCGATGAGCACTTGATGGAAATGTTTTGAACGAAGAGTGTTGTCGTCGGTTTGTTAGAAATTCGCGAGCCCGCTGTCACGTTTTTGATTGATATATATAGGGGAGAAAAAAAATATAAACAAATAGTTATTTAAAAAAATAAATATAGCAAATCGAATAGATAATAAAAACGTAAATCATGAGCGATTCTCAGGAAATTAGAGTGAGGTTTCTTTTAAAAATGCTGATGAGAGCCTACGCATTCTGCGTGAACGAACAACTAGGTCGTCTCTTGTTAGAACGATGCGTCGGATGTCGGGATCATCTAGACTTCGATCACGAGAATCATTCGTGTCTGTGGATGGAAAGGGAAGATATGATCGTCAAGTATTTCGAACCGGCGTTCGAACGCGTTCAAATCAATGAAGTGATCGCGTTTTGGAAGAGATTACTCTACTGTAAGAATCGAAGCAAGACCACAGATTCGGAAGAACAGAAATTGGCGCGTAAAAGTCTGACTTTACGAGATAAGGGATGCATCTTGAAATTATTGTTCAACGAAGCATATGTCTAAGTTTTCTCGTTGATATAAATAAGGGAGAATAGAAAATAAAATAAATACACACATAAATTTTTTATCTAATATTAGAAAGAAAAAAAAAATGAGAACCAGAAATAAATTGTATCCGACGTTAGTGGACGACGAGGACGAGAAGCCGATCGACGTTTCACTGACGGCACCGTCGCAAGAAGAAAGAGGAGAGAGGTATCGCATCGATCAAATCAGTAGAATCCAAGAGTATCTAATTCGAGAGAGAGATTCTTGTCGTTCCCTCAAGAAGAAGTATTCGCGTTTCGTGAAATTCGTCAACGCGATCGACACGACACTCATCACGATTTCCATGGGTTTACACGCGGCCGGCATCGGATTGTTGTCGATCGTGTTGACAGTAGAAGGAGTGGCTCTCGCCGCCGGATTGTTTAGCACGCTCGGAAACTTTTTGAGTAGGAAATTATATCTGAAGGCGAGGAAACACGACAAGATTCGCGTCTTGGCTGACTCCAAGATCGACACGATATCCGAAATGATCTCTATGGCGTTGAAAGACGGTAGGATATCGGACGGTGAATACTTCGCGATATTGAGCGAGAAAACGAAATACGATGCCATGAAAGAAGCCGTGAGAATCAAGACTCGTCAGATCATCAAGGAAGAGATGAAGGATTCTCTCGTGGAAAAGGGGAGGAGAGAGGCCTGGGAGGAATTCAGTAAGATGATAGAACTCAAGAGCAGCGATTGAAAAAAAAAATATATAATAAGAACAGAATTTTTAAAAAAAAATTAAATTTATATATAAAATAAAAAAACGAAATTAATTTAAATAACTCTTAAAAATGTATTGCGTAAAGTGTAAGAGAGTTACCGAGACGAGTAATTCTAGAGAAGTGCGAACTAAAAACGACAGACAGATGCTTCGCGGAATTTGCGACTTGTTCTGTTCTGTCAAGACACGATTCGTCCAAAAAAAGAACGCGAGCAAACGTAAAGGCATCGTGAATAAAATGATTAATAATCTACCTTTCGAAATGCATCTGCCCGGTCACAGTTTCACGAGACCCGGAACGAAATTGAACAAGAGACTCAACGCCGATCTGACACCCAAATCTTGGAGCAAACCTGTGAATAGGGTGGACGCGGCCGCGTATGATCACGATCTGTGCTACTCCGGACATCCCGACACCAAGACTCGCAACGACGTCTGCGACAAAAACATGTTGGGGAAATTGAGAGGCATATCGAATCCAACCAAGAGAGAGAAGATGGAACGTTCGCTGGTCGGCAATCTGATCGGTGCAAAACGTCGATTTGGATGGGGCGTTCAAAAAAAAAGCGCATCTGAAAAGAAGAAACGATTATTGACGAGCGAATTGGCCGAGGAGTTACACAAACCCATAGTGCGTAAATTTCGAAAGAGAAGGGTGTTCATGAAGGGTCTGGATGATATTTGGTCTGCCGACTTGGTCGACATGAGATCGTTTTCGAGGTGGAACGAGGGCGTCAAATATCTATTGACAGTCATCGACGTGTTTTCTAAATACGGTTGGATCAGGGCTTTGAAGGATAAATCGGGACCTTGCGTCGCCGAGGCTCTGAAGAGCGTGTTCGACTCGTCTTCTCAAAAACCGAGTAAATTGTGGGTGGATAAGGGAAAGGAATTCTACAACAAGCACGTTCGTCGATTGGTAGACCTCTACTCGATCGAAAATGAAGAGAAAGCCTGCGTGGTGGAACGTTGGAATTGAACGATGAAGGAAAAGATGCACAGATACTTCACGTCGAATTCGACCAAGAAATACATATACGCTCTGAACGGTCTGGTCAAAGATTACAACAACACGCGACACAGATCGATCAAGATGACTCCCGCGGAAGCTAGCGATCCTCGAAACGAAAAACGGGTCTACGCGAATCTATATCCTGAGAGATCTAAGATCAGGAAGAAGTCTAGAACGCCGAAATTTGCGGTCGGTGATCGAGTGAGAATTTATGCTTATAAGAAGCACTTCGAAAAGGGTTATACTCCTCGATGGACCTCGGAAATCTTCGTGATAATCAAAATATTTCACACCGATCCGGTGACTTACGAAATCGAAGCTTTGGATGGAGAAGAGATCATCGGAAAGTTTTACGAACAACAATTACAGAAGACGAAGTTTTGATGAAGAAGACAAAATTTTTTTTATTTACTCTCTTTAACATTTTCTTGTTTAGACAGATATATATAAGAGAGAACAAATTATAAAAAAAAATTAAAAACTATTTTTAGATAAAAAAAGCAAGTTAATTAATAAACAAAAAACTAAAAATCCTTTAAAATGACAAATATACTAGATATAGCACAAAGCATAGTGAAAGATGAAAGTATTCAAGAATATGAGGTTCACGAATACGAAACGGTAACCGGAACGAGTTTGAACAATGCGGGAGAGATAAGAATCAACGTCGAAACTCAAGATCTATTCGTACATCCTAGCGAGAGTTACATAGTGGTGCAGGGACATCTCACCAAGGAAGATGGGAGCGACTACGCCGACGACGATACGGTTACTCTAGCCAATAATGGCATCATGCATCTATTCAGTAACATAAAATACATGCTATCCGGACAAGAGATAGAAACTATGTTTCATCCCGGTCAGGCCACCACGATGTTCGGACTCTTGACGTATCCTGATGATTTTTCGAAATCCAGAGGACTTAATCAGTTGAGGGTGAAAGACACCGTCGGCCCTGCTAGCGCCAACGCCACCTTGATATTCGACTACGTCGTCAAGACGTCCAGACCTAAAGGAACGTTTTCATTCAGGATACCTTTGAAACACATCTTCGGATTTGCGGACGATTACAACAAGATCATGTACGGATTCAAACACAATCTGACGTTGATTCGAAAAGGAAACGACGACGCAATAGTGAGACTCACTGCGACCGATGCGGGTAAGATAACTCTACACAAGATATTGTGGTTCGTTCCGCACGTGGAGCCTTCGATCGTGGAGAAAGCGCGTCTCTACAAGATCATAGAATCCAAGAGTAAATTACCCGTGGGATTTAGAATGAGACAGTGCGACACGGCTAGCATTCCTCCCTCCACGAATCACTTCAATTGGAGTTTGATGGTGAAATCCACTTCCGAGAGACCACGTTTCATCGTGGTTGCATTTCAGACCGATAGGGACGGGTCTCAAGAAAAGAATGCGTCGCTGTTCGATCATTGCAGTTTGAGAAACATGCAAGTGTTTCTGAACGCCTCGAGATATCCAGCAATCGATTACAATGCATCGTTCGACAAGAACGATTTCTGCAGACTGTACGGTGACGCCGCTGATTTTAGAAAGAAGTGTCGCGGTCTAGACGATTTGATGAGCAACCCTAACATGTCTCCCGGCGAATACAAGTCGATGTATCCCATGTTCGTATTCGACATCAGTAAACAGAGTGAACGACTCAAGAGTAGCGTGTTAGACATTCAGATCAAGATGCAATTCCATAGGAACATGCCAAGAAAAACCGAAACCTTCACCCTGGTCCTGTCGGACAGAGAATTACAATTCGAATCAGACGGAAATAAGATGTCGATCATTCGATGAGAGACGAGTGTGTGAAAACTGGAGATTGATATATTAGTGGTATCGTTTATTTGGTATTTTTTCTTTCGTGATTTTGGATTATATTTTTAAGGTTTTTTACTTATTTTTTAATGATGCAAAAATAAGTAAAAAAAATGTAAAAAAAATAAATTCGTTTTTAATGATATTTTTTTAACAAAAAAAAAAGTTTCATCTGAGAAAAAAATCGTCTTTTTTCAACATTCTTTACGTACAAAATGTCACAATTCATAAGTAGTCACGTAGAAAACGAAATAAACGTTCCATTTTCGCGTTTGAGAAAAAAAGATTTTTACGATTACGTTCTGAATTACTTGAGAGATCGCATGCTATTCACTCGAGAGAAACAAAAAGGATATTTTGTGACGAAGATATTAAAACTCGAACAGATCTTAGATTGTTCGATCCTGTGCGATCGTCTCTCCGTTTCCGTCAGATGTTCCATCCTGTGTTGCAAGCCAAAAAAAAACAACAAAAACAGATGTGGAAAAATGGTTTGATAAACAGCGGGATAGACGGTTGGAAATGAAAAGAATGAGACGCTTTCCACCATCACCACTACCTTCTGAAGAGAATGGTGATGATGCGAGTGTTACCAAGAGATGCACAACATTCGTTCATAATTATGATTCGGATAAACAAAAATGTTGTTATAAACGTATCATATCACAAAAAAAAGAAAAAAAGAAAAAGAAGAATCGACGCTGAAAATTGAGAAAAAAGGAAACGTTATTATAATATATGGTGATAGTGAAGAAGAAGGAAAACAAAAAAAAATGAGATCTGAAGATGATCTCATTACTTTTTTTTTTGTTTTTTTTGTTTTTAATAATCACACATTATTTTTTTTAATTCATTATTTTCCATGCGTTCACTGTTTGTTCAAAGAATCTAGTTTGATCAGTAGACTCACCACGGAAGTGGCAGCTTCGGGATTATTGGTTTTCGTAATGAATTAATCCTGTCACCGGCGTTCACTTTGAGAGGCGTGCTGAACGTGCTAACATTCGCATGTTGATTCTCAGTCTTTTCGACGCTGTATCTCTTATCACTCTCTACACCATTCACCATGAGATTGACGACCGCTCTGTTATTCAAATCTGAGGAAGCCAGACTCATTCGAAGGATTTCACCTCCCAACGGCATGGGATATCCCACCTGACCATGTTTTGATCCGCTACCTCCATTTCTGAAAGACCACTCAGCTTTTCCCTCATCTAAGGTGCTGGCCTCTTCGGCCCACACAGTGATCAATTGGCTAGCATATTTGACTTTCTCCACCACCGAAATCACGGTGCAGGCATCCACCATGTTCACGGGATCCGGTAGATTCGTGAGCGCGTGTCCACCCATGTCTAGTTTACCTTCCATGATGTCAACCTTTCTCTGGACCGAGTTGTCATCCACGTACTTCCTGCTGACTGCGCTGGAATCGAATTCGGGATCGTGACTGAGTCCGAATAAATTCTTACCGTTCATGTCGATGCCACCCTCTATGGTTCTGCCAGATTGTTTGTTCAGGTAGAGATCGTCCACTTGCGATTCTAGGTATTCTTGTGATCGTATCACAGCAGAATCTACGTAGCCCTTGTTGACCATGGTTGAGTCCGCATCCGTGTCGTCGATCTTTGACAGATTCAATATCTTGTTGAATCCCGCATTCAGATCCGATTTCATTTCTCGTCTGTCAGACTTTCTCTGTTCCAGATCTACGTAGTGTTTGGTCACCACGTCCTTGGGATTCGTGGGAGTGGCCACGTTCGTTATCTTGTTAGAATTGGCGTTCAATTCTGAGTGCATCGTTTTCGTAACGAATCTATTTCTCAGGTGTTCGCTGAATCTCGCGTGAGAGTCGTCCGCGTATTTCTTGGTCGCGGCATCGGTGGGATCTATGGGATTCGCGACGTTCACCAAACGTTTGGATTTCAGATCCAGATTGTCGGTCATGGTTTTATCCATGTAATTATCTAGCAGGATTCGTTCGAAATCGACGTTCCCCCTGTCGACGTATTTTTTAGTCGCAGCATCTGCGAGATCTATCGGCTCGGGACGATTGTAGAGCTTCTTATCATTCATGTTCAAAGGTTCTTCTCGAGGTTCATATCTCCGAATGTAACGTTCGTCCATGTTGGCAACGTCGTAACCATCGTCGACTTCGAACATCTTCCTCTTCTTTCTCGGGTTGACTTTTTCGTCGTCACTTCTACCAAATTTATCGACTGGCATGTTGTTGTGAGGATTTTTTGTTTTTTAGAAAAATATGTTCAAAACGCAGTTTATTAAAATTGAACTATGTTATTTTATTTTTCGTTTTTATTCGATTAAATTTTTTTTAAAATAATTTTTTATCTTTATATATACTATAAAAAAAAATCTCTCTCTAATGTAAATCATTGAGAATGTCTTGAAGTCGATCTCCTTCAGACCATCTCTTGAGAACGTAGAGACACAGGTGACCGCAAAACACTTGATGTGGTGATTGCACTTGTTCCGTGTTGTAATGAACCATCGATTTGTTGAAATAGTTCTTTATTTCTTTTGGCGGTGAGATTCCGTAGCTGTCAAAATAATAATTTTTCTTCTTCCCGTTCTTCATCCACACCACCCAGTGAGTGCCTTCACCCGATGAATCATCTAGATTTAAAATTCTGCATTCCGATTGTCGAGGTCTTCTCTTCGGCAAGGCATCTCTGGAAAACACTCCTAGAAAATCTTTGATTTTCAAATCTTTTGCCGCATTCAACAGATCAATGTTGGATAGGGGTTCGTTAGGTAAGATGACACCTTCTACGGATATCTTTATTTTCTTATTCATAAATGCGTATATATTTTTTTTATTTATTTTATTAGAATTTACTAAAAAATGACGTTATTTTTTCTATTTTTTTTCTTTTTCTTTTTAAACTAACACTCTCGATGTCACTATCGATTTCTATAATTTTGAATTCGTCTAATTCCTCTTGATTTTCTGGAATCCTATCATCCACAGTCATATCTGGAATTTTATCATCTACAATCGTATCTAGAATCCAATCATCCATATTCATATCGTCTCTAATTAGATCCACAGTCCAATATCCGAGTGCCAAGTGCTTATTTTATCGTCTAACACGAATCTCTTATCGTCGTCGGCCGTCAGTAAAATCTTGTTGACTATTTCGGTATGCAAGTAGTAATTTTCGCTTCGAATCGATTTCATATTCTTATACACCGGACCACTTCCTAACAGACAATCTTTATACTCTTGGAAAGAGATGTTTTTCTTCACCACGCACGCTTTAACTCCTTTGCACTTCCTGATCTCTTCATCTTCTAGACGATAAGCATACAGTTTAGGTCTCAAGCCCATGAATTCGACAATTTGTTTACCGCCGCTCTCGTCCTTAAATTTACCCAACACCTTCTTGTTGTCGTTCGATTGAATGTTGGACGGGTGATCGACGGGATAATTGCTCATGTCAAACCACTCAGCCACGTCCGGAGATATATCTCGGTAGACGTCTTTCATCTCTATCTCGTAAACTAAACTGTCCATGTCGGTGAACAGTAGTTTGGCTTTATCACCAAATTTTCGTTTGACGTAATCGTAGTGAAACTCGTACATCAATCACTTGCTGACATCTAAGATGATCGGTCTGAGATAATACAGTTTGTCGAACTTCAGGTGCGTCTTTTGCATGTGAACGGCCACTAGATTTTCGTCGAATATGGTTCGGTGTTTGTAATTGGGTTTCGCCACTAATGTTTTAGCTCTTTTCTCAGACGTGACGAGTCGAATGTCGGTTCTCTTCCTGATGTTTTCCATCGATTTACCGTACACGCAGTTGTTCACGATTTTGAAGAAATCTTTTTCGAAATCGTTCTCGGCTTGAATTCTGAGATTCGTGTTGAGATCGATGTATTTTTTCATCCAAGGCTCTTCATCGAATCGAATGATGCGATGTATGTTGACTAATTTCATCCCGTAATCGACGTACTGTTTCAAATTCTCATTGTAGACGATGTAGTTACGTTTGTTAAATAAATTGGGAATGAGTTTTTCCTCATCTCCCTCGTTCGGTTCCATTCGTTCGGGAGCCAGCGGATAATCATTGTGTAGATCGTATAATTCTTCTGGATAGTTCAAATCGACTTCTAAAATGCAAGGATAGTCTCTCCATTTTTGCATCTCTTCCGGTTCCTTCACCCATTCGAAATTTCCAATCGGTAAAGGATGACTCATAGCCCAACTGTACAGATTATTGGCATCCCAATACTGTATGTATTTAGTCGACCGTTTCGAATCGAAACCTTCTTTCATGTAGGGATTGTTAGCTTCAGAATATCTGTGGGAGATCATCGAGACGCCACCTCTCGCAGCCCTTTCGAACATGAGCAACATGTCCACGTCGGATAATAATTCCAATTGGACTTCGGTGGTCTTCAACAGAGCATCCCACGCCAGACCGGGTGCGGTGAAATACCAAGCGGGATCCAGATCATAATTTCGACAACAGACGTCTCGAAAATTTTCGAACACGTCTGCCAAGAGTAGAACGTCAGTCTTCAGATAGAGATTGTGATAATCTCTCATGGTTTTCATATCGAATGATTTCCACACGTTTTTAGCGTGTTCGTAATTCTCGTCGGAAATGTCGGATTCGTATAATTTCGAATAAAAATCTTCTTTCGAAGGTAGTGTGGTGTCTTCGAATCTCTTTAGATCATTCATGTAATCGTAAGGATAGACTCCTTTCCTCAACATGATGTCTACTCGTTCTTCAAAATGTTCGCTCATGATTTTAAATTTATCCTTGCTCATGTTATCGACTAATTTTTCCAGAGCAGTCGACATGAATTTAAAACTGTCAATAAAACGTATGCATCTACGAATGAATTTCGTTTTTTCTTCCAACCTCTCTCCGTCGATTACTCTTTTCTCCTCCATGAGCTTCCATTTCGTGAAGGAAATGTATCTTTCTTCGCTGTTCGCGATGCAATTTAATTCTTCGTGTGAGGTGCCGAGATTTTTCATGAACTGATGACTGTCATAACCCGAGAGATTGTGAAACATCACCGGATAGAAAGCGGCATCTCGATATTTTAAATTACACTTGCTGTGAGCTGGACCGCTATACAGACCCGTGTAATGATCGTGGTCTCTTACCTTCTTATTTTCCGTCGATTTCTCATCGAACGATTGTCTGCATATGTGACATTTGGTGGCTCTGTTATTTTTATCCTGCTGCTCTCGCGTGATGATCATTTTTGCCGGAGTTTTGAATTTGTTGTCTAACATTTGAAGTTTCCATTTTAACTCTTCCACGAACCTTTGAGCCACATCGTCATCTTCATGCTGTTTTGTGTAGGTGAAGGGACCCATGTCGTGCTGTGAGTCGAAAGTGCATTTCACGTAAATGCAATAGCCCGAAGGTATGTGTTTTTGATATTTTTCGACGTAACTTTGAAGAGCGTTGAGTTGACAGGAACTCATTTTTGCGGTGAAACATTCGAAATCGGCGTACACGACGAATGGTACTTTTAACCTTCTATTGTGATTTTCAAACTTCACGATGGTGTTGGGTTTGGGCATTTCAAAGGCGACACCTTGATTTTCGTTGCAATATTCCTGATGTTTCGCCAACGAGTCTTCGCTGTGAAACACGTTCATGCAATTGTAACATAAAGATATCTTTCCGTTATGATTATTATTTTGTTTCGACAGTAATCATCTCAGATGTTTAACCCAACAATAATGACGATTGTCACCATTCGAAATCAATAATAAAATAATCGTCTTTTCTCTTCCGAGATACGAAGTCAGTCTAAGAGGATAGATCTTTCGTTTTTCGTCGTATCCCAAGACGTTCACCGCTATGGATTTTGTGCCTCGAAACGTTCGATGTGTTTTAACTGCATTGGAAAAGTCACTCCGGTCCAATCGAGATTTTTAGAAGTTACCTCGTAAGAAGAAACTCTTTCGATGTTCATTTTGACAGGGTATAAAGCGGAAGTGACTGCCCATTTAAAACACTGATCATCTTTATTTTTCACGTTGATCACGGCGTGTTTTTTTGCTAGGAAATACGGTAATTTCACGTAGGAAGACCCTTTCAACAAATCGTTTTCAGTTATGTGAATTTCGAGTTTCAACACCTCATCGAACGACCAATTACTACCTTCATGTTGATAATTCGCGAGAGACGTCAACATCTTGTCTTTCATCTTTTCAAAAACGTCCAATAAATCTGAACCTCGAAATACGGGTTTAACGTTAGATCTGAAATATGCATTTTTCACGATGCTCTCGCCGGACTTCACGTCAATTTTATTCATCATGCAATGGAGTATCATCTTAATTTTTAGTCCTACATTCATGTATTTGCGAAACAAATCCAATACTTTTTTCTTCACCCGTTCCATGAACAATTTCGGATCGATTTTCTTCAACGAGGGAACCACATCGAAAGTTTTAAAAATACCATTGATCGCACTCTCCTGTTCCACGGACTTCAATTGAAATAGTTCCAGTGAGTCGCGCTAGATATTCTTCTCCTTTCCCTTTGTCTATTGCTCATCGAAGTTCGCTTGATATATCTTGTGTGCCTAGAATCTGATGTACATCACTCATTTTCGTTTTAGTTTTTCTTTTCTTTTCTTTGGAAACTTGAAGTTCTTCTTCAATGGCTTTTCGTTTAGTCGTCTTCTTATTTTTCACAATCGAAACGTTTTTGGTTTTTTTAGACGTCGGCATTTCGATTCCTTTTACTATCTTTTTCTTCTTCTTCTCATTTTTCACAACCGATGCATTTTTTTACGTCGTTGCTATCGGCATTTCGTTTGCCTTTCCATCATTTCGCAAATGTTTCTGTATGACTTCAATCTTTTTTGATTTAGTTCTATGATTTCTGAAATGTGAAATTTTTAATAGTTTACAAATCTCGTTTAACTGAGGTATGGTTTTCTCATTTAAATTTTCAAAATTTTTTTTATCTGTTTGTTTCATTTTGTAAGAATATATTTTTTTCCGAATTTTGTATTTAAATAATTTGTTTAAAAAGTTTTGTTTTTCTTTAATATGAAAAAAAAAAAAAAAAGATTTTTTTAAATTCGATTTTTTCTTAATGTGTTTTTTTTGTTGAATTTTTGTATTTAATGATAATTTGTTTCACATTAAAAAATTAAAATTAAAAAAACAACTTTTTTTATATATATAAATAGCAAAAAAACTTTTTTAAACAAATTATTTAAAATACAAAAATTTAAAATGTACATTATTTGCAAGAATTCATAAAACAAAAAACCAAATAATCGATCATGACGACAACATCCACGATGGAATCTCAACATAAATGTCGACGTTGTTTAATAAATCGTTATTCTCCAAAAAACCAAGAAGAAAAAAATCGTAATTTATATTTACGCATTTCAAAAGAAAACGATACGATTTGCGATAGAAAATCGAATCGTAATACTATTAGTGAACAAAAATTAATTGACAATGTCGTTCGAACTATTAAAAAAGAAGGTTCAAGACAAATAGAACTCTTACGACTTTTACGCGAAGTCTCGCACGAGGTTCAAAACAAATTTCCACGAAGCAGACGCGTGTTCACATCACCCGATTCCTTCTCAATAGATGATGATAACTGCAAGATGCGAAGGCTAATTTTTAAACGTCCAATGTCTTGCCCGTTCTAAAAACTCGTGAAAAAAAATTAAATTAATATGAAAAAAAGGATGTTAAAATTTAACTTTTATATATATTTAAAGAGAAAAAAAACTTTTTAAAGAAATTATTTAAATACAAAAATTTAAAATATACATTATTTGCAAGAATTCGTAAAAAAAAAAAACCAAATAATCGATCATGACAGCAACACCTAAAAGATGCGAATTGAAATTGAAACGAGTCGAAGCGTGTATGAAATTAGGTTTTAAAATCTATACATTACAACAACACGATCCCATCAAATTGAATGAGGTTGAGACGATGGGCTTACAGTGCTACTACGTCAAATATCATATGTGTTTGAAATTGGATGAAGCCATGCTCGATTTGTTTTGCGAGTACCAAAGCGATCTGGTGAATAATATCATCGTCGCCGAAGACAGAAAATTCGACAAGGATGATTTGTTGTTGTTCTTTAGAAATTACATATATCCAATAATCTCACTCGAACTCTTAGACAAATCGGGCGGTGAGAGCGCGTTCACCGATGTAAAAAAACTTAAAAGAGTAAAGATAAACATACAAGACATTTTCGTAAGTGAAAAAATGATGCATGTCAACATGCTAATAACAGACTTGGAAATATAAACAATAGAGAGATTGATTTTAGCAAAGAAGAAGGAAAAAAAGTAATGAGATCTAAAGGTGATCTCATTACTTTTTACAAAAAAAATTTTCACATTAAAGAAATTAAAATTAAAAACAACTTTTTTTATATATATATATAAAGAGCAAAAAAAAAAAAAACTTTTTTTAAACAAATTATTAAAATACAAAATTTAAAATATACATTATTTACAAGAATTCGTAAAAACAAAAAACCAAATAATCGATCATGAGGACAACAACACCTAAAAGATGCGAATTGAAATTGAAACGAGTTGAAACGAATAAGAAATTCGGTCATAAAATCTATAGATTACAATGACATGATCCCATCGAATTGAACGAGGTCGAGACGAAGGGCTTAGAGCACAAATACGACAGATATAAGA
The DNA here is from genome assembly GCA_031216915.1 of Pictodentalium vernedei. Lineage (NCBI taxonomy): Eukaryota > Metazoa > Mollusca > Scaphopoda > Dentaliida > Dentaliidae > Pictodentalium > Pictodentalium vernedei. Next base: position 321,826,380 of record CM062297.1, read on the forward strand.
TGCCTTTGAAATTGGACGAAGCCGTGCTCGATTTGATTTATGAGTACCAAAGCGATCTGCAGAACATCGTCATCACCGAAGATAGAGAATTCGACAAGGACGATTTGTCGTTGCCCTATGGAAATTACATATTTCCAAACATCTCATTCGAACTCGTGAAGAAATTGGGTGGTGAGAGCGAGTTGACCGATGTAAAAAAACTCAAAAGAGTAAAGATAAACATTCAACACGTTTTCGAAAAAGGAGAAGACACGAGTGTCAACATGCTAATAACGGACTTGGAAATATAAACAATAGAGTGATTGATTTTTAGCGAAGAAAAATGAAAAGAAAAAAAGTAATGAGATCATTACTTTTTTTTTTGTTTTCCTTCTTCTTCACTATTATCATATATTATAATAACGTTTCCTTTTCTCTCAATTTTCAGCGTCGATTCTTCTTCTTTTTCTTTTTTTCTTTTTCTTTGTGATATGATACGTTTATAACAACATTTTTGTTTATCCGAATCATAATTATGAACGAATGTTGTGCATCTCTTGGTAACACTCACATCATCACCATTCTCTTCAGAAGGTAGTGGTGACGGTGGAAAGAGTCGTCTCATTCTCAACCGTCTATCCTGCACTCTATCTATCTCTTTCATCAGTTCTTTCCTTAGATATCCATCATTAGCGTCTAACCATTTTTTTATTTTTTCACTCTCTGGCTTGCGATGTTCGTCATTATCATCAAATTGTTTCTCCACCTTTTCATCCAGGTGATAAATTTGTTTCTCCACCTTTTTACCCATTTTAAATATATTATTTTATACTTTGTATGATTTTATATTTTATACAATTTTATATTATAATAACATATTCAAAATCGGTATGTTCTTAAATGGCGAATTCTCACCGAGCAACAAACCCTTGCCGAGTCGCTCGACGTTCTGTCCACTCTTCAGATAGAGACCGTTTCCTCTCAGAGAGTTGCCACCTCTAACGGGTTCTAGATACAATCCTTTACCACTGTCGTCTACGTGGACGCGACACACGGCTCCTCCATTCTTCAAGAACAGTCCGCTGCCACCCATTAATTTCTCAACCGCCGAACTAGCGAGTCCCGTGAGAGCTCCCACGCCGAGAGTCTTTCCAAGAAAGGGTAGTGCCTTTGCAGCGAAGGGTAATGCTTTTGCGGCTATTCCTGCCAATAGTGGTAGGAAACCGCCTTTCATTCTCAAATTGTATCTCACTTGAGCGGGACTCATTCTCACCGTCAACCCTCTTCCATCGCGAATCGCTTTCTCCATCCTTTTGATTTGACTTCTGGTCCAGGCGATCGAATCCTGACCGCCTCTCGTCAGATCTTCGTGGGTGAATTTGAATCTCACCGCCTCGCCTCGAGTTGTTAACGCTCTCTTAAGTTTCTTCCTCTGTCCTGCGGATATGTTCACGTTTTTAACCACGTATTGTGTCATAATTCTGTTTTTTAAAATATATTTACTTCAATTGTTTCTTGTTTAATAATTATATTAAAATAATTTTGTAAAATTAATATTGCGTTTATTTTATTTTTGTTATCTATATATATAAACACAATATTTTTTTTTCTTGCTTTTATATTCCTCTTATGTGAAATCGTATCGTCACCCTCTCTCCGCGAAGATCTAACAGTTCACCATTTTGATCCATCAACGTGGTTTTGAGACTATACAACGTGTCTAAAATCACTGGTAGATAAACTAAATTTCGAGGTCGCTCCACGATCTTATAACCCGGCGACACGTTTCGAAAGAAGGAATAGATCATCGGTTGAGCGCTACCATTCACGTAGCTTCCAGCAATTACGTCCACATTCACCAGAATGCTATTGACTGCGAGAATGTCGACCATATTTTCAGATGCCGCGTGACCTTGATACACCTTTCGATCGAATCCCAACATTTTACCTATAGAATCGTCCATGTTGAAATCCACACGAAAATTATCTTCCAAATCCAACATCGTCTGTAAGGTATTAGGATTGGGAGCGAGTCTGATCTTGTTGCTTCCCTTTCCATCCGTCTTCATTCGCGTCTGAATGTAATCGTTCAAATCGTCTATGTCGTAACTCCCTTTGGGAATTCGAATCTCCAACCAATCCACTCCCTCGGAATACTTGAACGAGTTATTCTTTTCGGTGACGTTGGGAAAGGAATAATAAGTCTCCAGATTCACCAACGCCATCTCGTATCTTTTCTCTCTATTCAATTCGATGGAAGGTTCGAATTTCGTAGCGAATCGAGTCGAATCGCCACTCACCACGATTTGAATGGATTGTTTCGCAGCCGTATTCTCAGCTATCCGTTCTAACAATTCTCCATGTTCGAACATTATATTTTAATTTTATTTTTTTTATTCAAGACTAATTATTTGAAGATTTATTATTTTCTAATTTTTTTATTTTCACGCTCTATCTTATTATCATCAGAAACATAAAACTTGTCGAATCCGCACCGATATTTTCCGCGATTAAATTCGCTTGTCAAATCGATCACGACGAAATTGTAAAGTCCACCATCCCAAACCCTCTTGCAGAATCTCCTGAATTCCACAGCGCTCATGTCGTTTGCGACGTGATCGCCGTAGATGTGATTGAGATTCTTGAGATCTTGGCGAAAGAGACATACAAAATTAGCGTTCTCCCTTATCGTCTGTCTGGGCAATCGAAAATAATTCTGCGACAGGTAGAAACAGTCCACGTTGCTGTGTCGACCCCTAACGTAATACGATTCGCATCGGTTCTGTCTCTCCAAAAGCAGATCGTCGAAAATCATGAGATTCTTATCTTCCGATTTCAGTTCTCTAGGATCCGGAACGTCGCTAGCGTTCTCATAAAATCGACACTCGACGTTCGAAGATGCATTTCTCTTCATCAGCTCCATCGCCGCACCGTCCAAAATGGTCGAAAGTGGAGCTCCGCTCTTGTCGAATTCCTCCCTACTGTCAAAGATTCTGGCTATGACGTCCTTGGCAATCTACGATCCATGCACTCTCGAAGCAATCTGTATTCGGGTTGAAACAAGCTCTTGCCAAACACGAACAATCTGTCGTAATCCAACCAGTCGGGTCGGGACAACAGATTCATCAACAGATTAGTCTTTCCACAATTCGATTTTCCCACTATCAAACCTCTTATGCTCTTGGGAAAGAACTCGTTATTCGACCTCTTGGTCGCGGCGTCGTTCCAAGACATATCTTTAATGTTCATCTTTGTTTTATTTTGTTTGTTATTTTAGATTCTTTTCAAACACAAATTTTTTACGTTTTTCAAACTCTGTTTTTAATGTTATTATTTATTTATATCGCACCGTCGCGAGTTCTCTTCAATCCGGATCCACCCGTCATTTTGGCTAAATCTTGTATGGGCACCACAGCATCCTTAAAATCTTTCCAACTTTTCGGCGTTCGCTCTAACGCAGCTCGCTTCGCCGGCGGACTGATCAACTTGTCGATCAACGCGTCGGCTGCCCTCTTGGTCAGCCACAGAAGCTATCCTACCACTGGCTTCGGAAGCGGCTTTCTTACCAGCATCCAAAGCCGTCTTCTTACCGACCTCAAACGCGGTCGATGCGAGTTTTCTACCCGCGTCGCTCGTGAACGCTCGCATTATAGAATCGACGATGCCAGAACCACCTTGAACGTAAGTTCTGACGTATCCCCTGTTCTTTATCACCAACATATTTATTTTTATGATATATTTTTGTTTTTTCACTGGTAAATCGTTTTGTTGTTTTTAAATACTTTTATTATTCTAGTGTAAGAATTTACTGTTTTATTTTTGTTTGTTTGTTTGTTTCTCTCTACTTATTATATACACATCAATCCTTCAATTCGTTCATCAGCCTTTTATACTGGTTTTTATTCAAAACCTTCTGTCTTAACAATTCGTCAGATATAGTAACTATCTGATTATCTAATCCTGTGTTACCAGCCCGTCTCCTCGCCATCAACAAACTCAATCTCTGAGACAGAGCGTCGGAATCGCTCGGAAGAAAAGTGGTTTTCACCCCTTTGCCAGTCACCGATTCGATGAACTTCTTGTTCATATCCCATATGGGTTTCACCACTTTCGTCCACTTGTAACCTCTGTTGGCTTTGGGTCTCGTCTCTCTGGCATCGTTATTTCTCTTCATGGCGTGGGTCTGGACCAGAATGTCTCCGTAATTGTCGAAATCCTGTTCCGTGTAATCGCTGGGCTTGTCGTAAAGAAGCAATCTCCGCAGACCATCGGTCAATTCGTATCTGTTCGAACCGACGATCAATTCATCATCCCCAATATCCACTTCCGTGTCACCTACAAAAATCCTTCCCACCGAATCCTTATAAAATCCATACAACTGATCTCTCTTACCGCCATCATCATCGGACGATGCGACGCTACTAGTGGTGATAGTTGAAGCCGTATCATCAGACTCGCTCTCTGTTTGAATTCCCGTGGGAACGTAATCCGGTGTAGATTGAACGGAATACCGATTTCTAAAACTAGGAGGCAACGAACCCATTCTCAAAGAACTCTCCTTTATGGGTCTCAATTCTTCGACTATCTCCTTCCTGCTTCGCTCTTGACCCTCCGTCACGGGTTTAAATATTTTTGTGGCTTCGCGTTTGAGTTCCATCTCACCAAGACGTCTGCTCCTATCAGCGGACTGAATCCCCTTCTTAGCACGCTCAAACTCTTCTAAAATTCGATCTCGGTGTCTAGGATCCATCTGTAAAAACATCTTTCGTTTTAATTGTTTTATTATTTTCAAAATTAAATGTTTAATTATATTTTTATGTTTTAAGTAATAAAAATCTTTCCGTCTTTAATATAATAATCTGAAAATATTCGCCTTAACTGACTGTTAATTGAATTGGTGAGGTTTAAGAATACGTTTAAACAGTACATGACAAACCGGTTTCTGATTTAACGCATTTTGACAGTAGTTTTTACATTTTGTCAAAAGATCTCCATTCACACATCAAATAACCATTCACTCAGTGTCGAATTAAGAGAGAATTCCTTTGATGACTGTTAAACAGTTTCAACACACAAAAGAAAACTAATTTTAACGCTGAGAACTTATTCATCTCTCTCTGATTGCTATCATGAATATATTTAAAATTTACCACTCAAAAACCTAATTGAGCGGAAATGCGTTATAAACATTCCACTAAGTGTTTGACTCTTCGAACAATATCCCTCAAAACTCAATTTCTATTCATCTCATCAAGACAAAACACGAATATGCATTACAGATCGTCTCTTTCAAACAATATCCTCCACAACTCAATTTCTATCCGTCTCATCAAGACAAAACATGAATGTCTATAATACAGACCATATTCATAATCGACTCTTTTTGAACAAAAACCTCATTCGGTCATAACGATAACATGTGTTAGTGACAGCGGGCTCGCAAATTTCTAACACACCGACGACAACACTCTTCGTTCAAAACATTTCCATCAAGTGCTCATCGAGATCACCTCACAATAACTTGCGCTAGTCTCACTTCGAGAAACGCTACAGAGGGTTTGCGGATTCAAACATCACCTCTTCACGCGAGTCGATTTGAGACCTAAAATCCGCAAGCTAGTTTCCCCCATAGGATTCAGTGTTAAAATCGTGTACGGACGCGGATTGTTAGAATCAGCGAGAGGATGATGTTAGAACTCTCAAAACGATTTTTTGCTCGCAATTTAACACTGAATCCTATGGGGGGAACTCACTTGCCGATTTCAATCAAAACGGTACATGTACTGTACGTAAAATTTCATGCGTTTTTCTGTCATTCTTGGATACAATCAGTGATGTTTGAATTCTCAAGGGGATTCTAACATCACCCTAAAAAACGTTAAAATCTTGTACATGTACACGATTTTAACACTAAATCCTATGGAGGTGCGCATGTACACGTACACGTACATGTACCGTACATGTACGATGATGGTTGAACTCTCAATTATTACCTACTTACAGTGCGTGGAGAGTGTATTCTAACAAAATCACCTATCAAGTGTTCTTATCACCCGAAGTATCACGTTCAAATTCTGTACATATGGACAAAAAACAACAATGTTTCAGCCAGTGGACTCTGAGTTTAACCCGAAGGTCCATTGGCTCGAACTTTGCTTGTACTTGTTTTACTTTGCAACAAATTTGCAATTATTTCTTGGGTTGAATCTCCACTCTTTGGGTGATTTAGTGATAATACACTCGACATGTACTGTATTATGTTAGGGCTAGTCTTTCACAATATGTGGCAGTGTGTGTGGGAGGGGGCTATGGGAGGGGGTATTTATTTTAATTGTCAGTTTGCCTATTTGCTTTTTGTTATTTTTTTCTTTGTTATGAATTTTACAGAATGATGATGTTACCAACTAGTTATTCTTGTTGTAATCTTTCTGCACCTCATGGGTGACTAGGTGATTTGCAGATTTTTATATTAATAATGAACTCATTTCAAGCAGTTAAACCTTTGTTTCACTTTCCTTATCTAGCCACAAGCAGTATTCAGCTATAATAATCAACATTTTGATTATTAAAGTGTTTTGTGAGGTTCATGTTTCAAAAAACTTTCAGGAATTGAATTATGGCAGTGGGCTAAATTATTCTTCAACATTATTTGAAAGGGTATATTTTTTCAAGTTATCAAGATGCCAGCAAGGGGAGCCTTACTTTTACAAGATTCTGTTCATAATTGTTTTATCACAATTTGTTGGGTGGTGACTTCTTTATCCAAGAAATTGTGAGAGAATACATATTTTATGGAAACATTTTCACCTTAAAAGAGAAAAAGCATGCTATTGCATTCATTTAAAGTTCACTAATTGACTCTAAAGTAAATACTGTCACTTTTCCGTAAAGCTTGATAGTGTCATATATCACTCAAACAATTAACCCGCAACCCACGCAGGATTTTCGAGATATTTTTTTTATCAAATATAGTTGTGACTGCCGTGAAGAAGCCATAACTAGATTCGATAAAAAAATCATCTAAACTTAATTTAAAAGAAAGAATCCACTAATTTTACAAATTAATCATTGGTGAAAAAATCCATTAATTTTATAGATAAAAAATTATTATATTTGATTCAGTGGCAAGAGAAATTCTGTCCTGGGCAGAATAAGGTGCCAACAGCATTAAAGAAGTTAATCATGCTTAGATTAATTAATTTACCAGCATTTTGTTCCAAGTGATCCCTTCATCTGAATCATTTCTGGAAAAATAAAAACATGATCCCTGCACTATTACTGGTATGGAGATTGCTTCTAGTAAAAAATCTTTGGCAGGTAAAAATGTGTTTAGTTGAGTCAATGAACCTTTCATTCATAAAGTCACACTTAATTGTTCCTTGAACATTCAATACATTTAGTATTATGAACCTTACCAATTTAGCAAGAATACTGCTTATGGTAAAGAAATGCATATAAGTTTATCATATAAGTTTATACAAGACAAAATCCATTTCTTTTACCGCTGGGGCCCACTTATCTTACACAGGTGAGTGCATCTTCCAATAAAAGGGGGAGGCTTGCTAATGAAGAAAACTTTGTTGTTTACTTTTCCATTTTACAAAAAGGGTCTAGAGCAGGGCATTGTTGTAAATTAGCCATGCTTTCAAATCTATAGTACTCGATGTATTGGCCTGTACATGAATATGTATCAGAGTAACTTCACCCAAATACCATTATCCCGCCCCCATGGTCGACGAATTTCTCTTCATTTCCTCTGCAATTTCATCTTTTAACAAAACTATACTTTTTATAAAACAAAACCCAGAATGCCAAAAAGACTTTCTGAAGTCCATTTCGTTGTAATATTCACCCTATTCACCATAGGTGATGAATATCGACAAAGCAAAGTTTGTTCGAAAATAAAAAAAATGCACGAAAATAGGTGATGTCTTGTTTTTTGCCTCGTCGTTTCGGGAGTTATATTCATTCTTGGAATTTTTAAAATGTATTTTTCGTAGATAAGAATTTGCTTCCACTACACTGTGTTTTCTCTGTAGAAGACACATTTTACGAAGTTTCAAATTAAGTACACCAAACATGAAAATCAATTTTCAAGCTGCGAAAGGCCAATTTTAGTGTTATTCTAACTCCATCTACTAGAGGGCGCCACTCCAAAAAATCATTACATAAGCGTTCTACACTACTGAGCCGTCCTGTTATTTATAATCCTTGGCGGCGTCATGCCGTCACGCGCTCACCATGACGTCACCGACGTCATAGCTACTCTAACAGTTTTTTCACTCTTGATGCCTGACTTTTCCCCACTCACATACAATCTGTCTCAAGCAGCCACACTCAGCCTGCGAAGCAAGCGATTTGAACCGTTCACAGACAGACGACTAAAGCCGGCCAATGAACCTATAGTGGTCGTGTTACGATGAGAAGTTGAGGAGGGCCCCAACACACGTGTGATTCTACGGTAAAGGGGAGATTTGGTGTCCGTCCAACAAACGCGCCACATCGGACTTAAAAGTTAGTTTTATCTTTTTCTTGTGCTGTTTTATAGCATTCCGATATCACCCGATAGCACTTACTGAATTTGACAGAGGACTGAGGCCCTTATGGCACAAACTGTAACATGATCTCTAAGGGGTAGAAAGAGCGTGTCCCAAGCAAGTGTGCGCAAATTTCTGCGAATTTTCATTCCCACAATATGCGTCTTTTTTGTGGGCTTTTCGAATATCAAAGGTGAAATGATTGAAGTAAGCTACGGAAAAACAATTTTTAGTGATTTTATCAAGTCATTTCAGATTTTAGACGATATTGTGACCGATAAACTTTGTCTGCAAGTCTAATTACATCACACAAACAGTGTAACAGCATTGCTAGAAGAAATAAAAAGATGCACTCAGCACACGTTTTACGTCAGTGCCACGTGACAAAAGTTATTTACGCGCAAGAAACAGAAACGAGTTTCAAGGAGAGTTGACATATTTTCACAAAAGAAAGCAATATACCAGCCCCACTCCGAGCATGCATATAATACCCGACATTACACCACGCCCCATTAACAATTTGCCGTTGCAGATGAGCCATATCGCCATATAAACAGTGATGCTTTGGTCGCACATCTTTTTGATGATCGGGGTAGGTCATTTGATTTCCGCCATTACTCGGTATATAAATCAGGCGTTTCTCTCAAAACTCCTTACACAAACGAACATTACACAAACGCCCGTTCGTGTAAGTTTATGTTTGTGTAATGTCATGCATGTCAGTGTAATGTTCTCCAAGGACACATTTGTCATTCAAATAGACATAAATTTGTGGCCCTTTAAAAAAAATGCCCAATTCATTTGTTTGACTGAGGAGAGCCTACGCAATAGCAAAAATATACTTGTTTACGCTTTTATTCTTTACGGAAGCCTATTAGCTTCACGTCGTTTTTAGTTATTAAATTCTATCTACAATTTAATAAATTGTACTTACAATAAATTGTTACAATTTAATAAATTGTAGCTACAATTTAGCGCCTGTACTTTTATTGGTCAAGCTAAATTGTAGCTGCAATTTGATAGGCCAGTCGGGTCCGTTGTTTTGTTTCGCTGAAAATGACCTGAATTATCTCTTTCTTTGAGATGTTTCACACATTCCGCCGGTTGAGTCAGTCACGGCAACAAAATCTAACAATAGAAATGGGAAAATAAAATCATCATCATTTTATTATAAATGTAATTATTTTTATTTTGGTTATCATTGGGCATAATTTGAGTATTATTGGGTAGCATTGGCAACTTGCGTGTCATTGTGTATCATTGGGGTAAAACACATGCCGTAAGAAAGTGAGGGTCCAAGGTAGCGCCGATCTGTGTGGGCCTGTAGGTTCAAGTAATGCACAAGATCAACCATGTTGTGGCCCCGCGGGAGAAAATGTGTTTAATCCAAAAGGAAAACGAGCCATTTCCTGGCACTTGAACCTCTCAAAAACATCGTTCCACGCGATTCATGTTGCGTATTTGAGAGAAGGTTATCGCTTTGCACAATTCCGTGTGAAATGTGGGACCCTCTAAATGAGTGAATCCCTGGGCGTTTGCCAGTCGGGCCATTCCTGAACAATTGGTGGAAAGGTTATGTGTACTACTTTTGGTGATAATATAGAACATATATAGAGAGAAGGGCGTGCACAGTGGGCGGGAAGGTACAGTCATAATTATACAAAGTTGAAAATGGTTGCTTTTAAAACAAAAACTTCAACAAGTTCTGCCTTCAAGAAAATTAATAAAAAATTGCATAAATTGTTTGTTTACCCCCGTGTGCCCCGCCCCTGACTGCTGACCAAATGCAGATAGTTTGGTTTTGCCCGGCGAGTTCATGACTTCACATCTTAGTCACACACATCCCCGATTTCTGGATTCGATCCGAGCTAAAGCACTCGCGACAAAATCTACTTCGATGATTTGAAATATCTTAGCTTTATTCTCTCAGCATGCAACCAGGACATTCATAAAACAACTGCAAACCCCACAAGTGACGAGGTTATTTTCGTTAGGCCTAATTAGTTATTGTGGTTTCATGACACTTTCAACGACCAGTGTTGTGTTATGTCGGTGACAGGTTTACGGAGTAAGCCAGAGTACCCAGAGAGAACCACCTAGAAACGATCAACACCTACCAGCTACCCAACATCATAACTTCACCCTGTAGCAAAGGCAGGGTTGAACGATTGACAACAGAAGTAAGTCGATAGCGGTTTATATACCTTAATACACAGAGTCATCAGTAGGGGGATATGAGCGGATTCCCGACCACCATGGATGGTGTGGTTCAGAAATATGATGGTCCAGAAAAATTGAGGTATTTTGGCAAAATTGGGTTATTTTTAGAAACATATTCAAATTTTTCTGGAAAATTTTTGGTTTTTCGGGAAAATTTTTGGATTTTTCCCAAAATAATTCAACTTTTCCAGGAAAATCCCGGATTTTTTCGCGGAAAATGTCCGAATTTCAGCTTTCTGGACGAAGGATCTTATAAAAATCCGGATTTTTGGTATGACCCTTTTTTTGACAGATTAACACTGATTTTCCCATAGGGGTGGATTTTTTAATTCGGAGAAAGTCCCGAAAAGGCAGTGTCGTGGCAGGAAAGGACCCTCGATTTGGAACTGGGATTTTCTTGCGGGAAATACCACGATGCATTGGACTGGGTAAATTCGTGTCGACATCTACCGGTCCAGAGGAAAAACCCCGATACATCATGAGATTTTGGGGTTTTTCCGTCGTTAGACTCCATGGGGAGGAAGGGAGAAAACCGATGATCCGATTGAAAAATGTGTTTGTGCGTTTGTGTGTGTATGTATAACTTATGTGTTGTCAGACGAATGATGGATGAGATTGTTTTTGCCATTAAAGAAAAAAGAAACTGTAAAAATTGTTTTGTTTTTTTTTCTACAAAAATATATAGGAAGAAAAAAACAAAAAATATTTTTTTACAATCAATATTTATTATCATTCTAAAAAAAATAAAAAATTTAGATATTTTCACAATAAAATAAAAATAATCATGAAATCGAGAGCAGCACCTGAAAAAAAATAAGAAATCCTCGTTCGAATTGAAGAGGTGAGATTTGTCATTAAAGAAAAAAACAACTGTAAAAGTTGTTTATTTTTTTCTACATATCTGTATAAGAAAAAAAAATTTTTACACTTAATAATTATTATCATTTAAAAAAAACCCACACACACACAAAATTTAGATATTTCAAAATAAAATAATCATGAAACTGAGAGCGGCGTTCGAATTGAAGAGGGTCAAAAGATACCCGAAGTTTGGTAGTAAAATTTACAAGTTAGAATCTCATGATCCCATTCGATTGACGGACGTGGAATGTGATGATTTGACGAACGAATTCGATAAATGCATCCTGCTTTTGAAGTTGAGAGAGACCGATCTGGATTTGAAGTACAAATCCCAAGACGATTTATTAACCCTTTTCTCGGCGGAGGTGGAAGGGTTTGATCCAGACTGTGTCTCCACTATGTTCTATGGAAGGAAGATTTTTTCCAGCGTTTCCGAGGTGTGGTTCGCGATTGAATCTGATCATTGGAAAACAACAGCGACTGATGTTCGGGACCATGGACGGGGTGTTTTGATGGGTCTATCAAAAGGGAAACGATTTCAAAATCAATGTTTATATCGTGGATGAGACGTTGCGTGAAAATCCGTCATAGATTTTTTTAGGGTTAATATTTAAATGGAAATGGATATAATTTATTTTTTGATTGACAGAATCAATTTTTTTTCTTAGAAATTTTTTTTTTTTTTAGCAGTCGAAATAATATTGCAAGCACAGGTATTCAATTTATTTTTGATAATTAGAAGTACTGTATTAACATTATATTTTAGTGTGTGAAAAGTGTACTCGAAGCAATATTTATACCTACAGTGAGGCAGATTGTGATGTGAATTATAATGTGAATTATGAACTATAAAATATTTCAATGATTGACGAAACTATTTATAGAAAGGTAAACAAAAATTTTATTCGTTGTATTCTACTGAATGGACTATTATAATCTCATGAAAGAAATCTTTATATAAACCATTAGGTGTTTTTCTTTGTGAAAAATATATTGTGATCGGTATAATTTTTGCTCGCTGTTATCGTCGGTGAGAATGAAATGGTGGCTGAATGCACGTCGATCTCAGACAAGATATTTCTGACTAGGGGACAACCCATATGTACCTCCGAAAAGTATAAAAATGGGAGCAGTCTGCCTCAAGTCAGAAGTATGTTTGACTATCTCAAGCTTCTTATTAAACTGAAATCACATTCGTCAAATTAATATGTCATGTGATATTTACGTTTTAGATAAATTAATTTCCACGTTTGAAAAAAACAAACAAAACAAAATTCGCATTCTGAGAAAAAAATTTATTTTGTCCAAATAAAATAAAAAAATAAAATTATATCCATATATATTTGAACAAAAAAAATTCACAAAACTCGAAATAATAATATATATATTTTAAAAAAAAAAGAAATTATTTAACATTCAAAATGCCAAAAACGTCTGACGTGGAAATGTTATATTTCTCTACCGTACCCCATTTAAAATGGTACTGTAGAAATCTAGGAATTAAAAATCGCGATGGTGGTATAAAAAAGACCAAAAAAGAATTGATTAACCTTTTGCGTGTCGAGATTATGACCAAACTCTAGTTAATTTACAAGGCAGAGTGCATCAGGAGTATTCGAATTTGAAATGTGTCAAATGCATGAAGAGAGAAGAATGCATCAATCGTTTACTCTATGGGAAGGGGGTGGATGAAAGGCCTGCAACGGAGGCAAAAACTCGAATCTTGGTGAGAAATGATGATGATGAGACGAAACAACCTCGACGCATGGAAACTAAGAAGGAGATTGTCAAACGCAAAGTTGAACTGCAGGAAGGGACTGGAAGTAAAAAAATGAAAAGTGACACGGTTCGAGATGACGATTCATCGGGAAACAAAATGATCAATGAAATCTTGGGAGCGTTGGGGAAGGACAAAGGAGTTGAAGCAATAAGAGCGATCGTGAGCAAGGGCGTGAAAAAATTGTTGGTTCCGATTGAACGTGAAGAAGCAATGAAAGGATATTTTAAAACTTTCGACGTGATTTTCGGTTTCACGAATCTCGATCCTGAATCGTTCATGGAACGGCCGAAGGATAGAGTGTTGGATATGTTATGGAGAGAACTAGATAGGTGTTTAAAAATAAAGATGATCTTGCATTGTCTGACGAAAAAAGTCGATGTGAAAACGGGTGAGAGTATGCTACATGATAGTTATTTCCAATCCAAAATGGAAACTGTGTTTGAAGACGATGAACTATTCAATGTTTATGAAGTGATGGAAGACAAAATGTTAGAATCTATGTCCAGTTATCATCAGAGGGGAAGTGGTTGGACGTTCGAGAAGATATTGAATCTCGAGATTCACGTGGACAGACAGAATCCTTTGAGAATGTTTTCCTATATAGAATTGCCTCGTTTTCTATAAAATAAAAAAGCTTTGATTAACGTGAAAAATAAAGTGGACAGCGAATGTTTCAAATGGGCGATCACATCGGCCTTGTATCCCATAGAAAAGCATAGTGATAGAGTTTCTAAGTACGCTGAGACTTGTGAAAATATCGATTGGACGGGAGTGCTTTTCCCGATGGGATTAAAAGATATCAAGCATTTCGAAAAGTTGAATCTCTCCGTGGCTGTGAACGTCTTAGGATACGATGGAGACGATAAAAAGGGAAGAGTCTATCCTCTCAGACTGACTTCGCATAAAGAGAGAGAAAATATTGTTAATTTGTTGTTGATTTCAAAGGGCGACAATCAACATTATTGCTGGATTAAGGATATGAGTAGGTTGTTATTGAATCAGATTTCTAAACATAAGGGCGAGACATTTTTCTGTCTCAACTGCATGAATTCGTTCCAACGTCAAGAATCGTTGATGCATCATCAGGAATATTGTAATGAAAAGGCGCATATTACCATGAAATGCCTAAAGCTAAAAGTCACGTGAATTTTGGCAATTACAAAAGAAGATTGATGCCTCCATTCGTCATGTACGCCGATTTCGAATGTTTCGTCACAAAAATAAATTCTTGCCAGCCCGACGAGCATGGGAGTTACGTCAAAAAACTTCAGAAGCACGTACCTTCAGGTTATTGTTATTACGTGAAATGTTTTGTGGACGATGGAGAATTGTTAGGTCCATTCGTCTATACGTCCGGATGACGACGACGTGGCTAAAAAATTCGTGGAAGAGTTAGAATCAAAAATACAAGGATTATACGACAAATTTAAAAAATCCAAATACATGATCATCATGACAGAGCAACGGAAAGAATACGAGGAAACCAACGAATGTCACATCTGTAGACAACCGTTCGATAATGATTGTGAAAATACTAAAAAAGTTGAGGACAACGATCACTTTACCGGTCTGTTTCGCGGTGCTACTCAGAACAAATGTAATTTGGGATTTCGAGATGCTGAATTCTATCCGGTGATATTTCACTATCATTCGGGCTACGATAGTCACCTGTTCGTGAAAAATATGGGTGTTAGCGAGGGAGTGTTGAGCTGCATCATGGAAAACGACGAAACATGCATTTCATTCACTAAATGGAAGGTCATCAATAGAAAGAAGGTCGATGATGGATTGCTTCCCATCCGTAGAGCGATACGTTTCATCGACAGTTATAAATTCAGGTCAGCCCGTTTGGAAAAATGAGTAAACAGTTTGAAGAGGGAGAAATTTAAAATCACGAGTAAACATTTGAATGATCAACGAGAATTGGTTGACATCATGTTGAGAAAAGGCATCTACCCTTACGATTTAATGAGTGATCTCGGGAAATTCGACGACGTCGCTCTACCTCCTAAAGAAGATTTTTATTCGAAATTATACCAATCTCACATTTCTGATGACGATTACGAAAGCGCACAAAAAGTGTGGAGATTGTTTGAGATGAAATCCTAGAGAGAATATCACGACCTCTATTTAAAAAATGAAGTGCTTTTCTTAGCTGACATGTTTGAAAATTTTCGATCGGTGTGTCATCGACATTACCAATTAGATCCGGCTTGATATTTCACTGCATCTGGACTCGCTTGGGATGCTCTCTTAAAAACGACTGAGGTTCGATTGGAATTATCAACTGATGTAGACATGTTGCTCATGTTTGAAAAGGCTGTGAGGGGTGGCGACTCTATGATTTCCACCAGATATGGCAAAGCTAATAATCATTACATGGGAAAAGATTTCAATTTGGGAGAACCGAGTAAATACATACAGTATTGGGATGCTAATAATTTGTATGGTTGGGCTATGAGTCATCCTTTACCGACTGGAAATTTCAAATGGGTTGAAACGTTGAAAGAAAAACAAAAATGGAGATACTATCCTTGTATTTTAGAGGTCGATTTGGATTATCAGATTGAGTTACATGATTCACACAACAATTATCCGCTGGCTCCTGAACAAATGAAAGTGAACGGCATCGAAAAACTCATTCCCAATTTAAATAACAAACGCAAGTATGTGATTTACTGCGAAAATTTCAAACATTACATTGAGTGCGGAATGAGATTGATTGACGTGCATCGAATCATTCGATTCGACGAGGAGCCTTGGATGAAAAAAATACATCTATCTCAACACGAATTTAAGAATGCAGGCTGAGAGCGACTTTGAAAAAGATTTCTTCAAACTCATGAACAATTGTGTGTACGGGAAATCTCTGGAAAACATTAGGAATAGAACTGACGTTCGACTAGTCGCATCCAAAAAGAGGTCTAGAAAATTAATCGCGAAATCCAATTATCGACATAGAATCATATTCGATGAGAATCTAGTGGCTGTGCACATGCAAAAGACGCATCTGAAGTTCGATAAACCTTGTTATCTCAGTGAGATCATGTTAGACATCAGCAAGCAGTTGATGTATAAGTTTCACTACGATTACGTCAAAGCAAAATTCGGTTCGAAAGCCAAACTACTGTTTACCAACATGGACAGTTTGGCTTACGAGATAGAGACTTGTGACATCTATGAAGACATAGTGCCAGACATGAAAGAATGGTTCGACATGAGTAATTATCCCAACGATCATCTGTCTGAGATTCTATTGATGGGTTTGCTCGAAGATTTAGGTGTCAGATCTCGATTCAATCTCTTATTTAATTTCGTGCCAGGTCCCGTGTATTGATGTCCTGGCAGATGCATTTCAACGGGTAGATTATTAATCAATTTATTTGTTAAACCAGCACCATGTTTGACGAATTGCGTTTTTGTCGTACCACACATTTTAACGTTCTGCAAAGCATGGGACTTTTATTTTTTGTCAGTACTTTTTTAACGTTAACCGTATCGGTAACTCTCTTGCATTTGACACAGTACAATTTTGGGTGTTTTTTTTCATATATATACTTATTTTAATTTTTTTTTTTTTTTTTTAACTTATATATAATTTTTCTTCTTTTATATATACATTTTTTTTTAATCGATTGCTTCTGGAATCTTTTTGGGGTCCAATAATTTACGAAACGATTGTCTCACTTCTTCCCTACCTTTTTCCATGAGGGAATCCTTCAATTCTTCCTTGAGAATTTGACAACTTTTGACTCTTATCTTTGCTTTCCTGACTTCGTATTTTTGTTTTTTTGTTCAATATGTCGACGAATTCGCCATCCGAAATCCTACCATCTTTCAATGCCATAGAGATCTTATCCAACACGGAATCGATCTTTGCATCGGCTAAAATGCTGATGTTTTCTTTTTTCTTGGCCTTCACAGATAATTTCTTAGAGAGAAATTGTCCGATCGTACTGATGAATCCGGCAGTCAAAGTCAGTCCTTCTATGGCCAACATGACTGGAAAAGCAACGAGGGCTGTCGACAATAAACTGATTCCAGCAATGTTCAAACACATAGAGATCATGATGAGAGTCAAATCCACACCACTCACGAATTTCTCTAATCTCGAATATTTCTTATTGAGCGAACGACGAGAATCTCTCTCTCGCATCTGATACGATTGAATGGTGGTAGAAGAGGTGCCGTGGGCTCCATCTTCTCTAATGATGGATAGATGTTTTTACTTCGAAGTTCCATTTTCATTTCAATTTTATTTATATCTATTATTATTTTTTATGTATTTTTTATTATTTCCACCTCCTTATTATTAAACAAAAAAAATTTTTTTTAATGTTTAATGTTTTCTTCTCTTAAACAAGGAATTCATAAAAAATGTGATTCATGTTGGAAAATTTGTGGTCTGTCCTTTTCAACAAATATTCAAAAACACATTTTTTGTCTATGTGGGTGAGACTTCGATGTACTAACTTCAACTCTTCCAGTCTAGTGGGCTTGGGTTTTCCAACACCAAACACTAACTGATTCCAACATTTGATCACGTCATCTGTGCACAGTGCACTTTCAAGAAACCAAGCTCTCAGTTTCATGGAATCGTTCATTATAATTTTTATAAAAAAAAATGTTTCTATTCTTATTATTTATTTTTTTCTATTATTTTGTTTTTAGTATTATTTTTTTATATTTTTTCTCTTTTATATCTATTATGCTTTTTTTAATAACAACACATCTATTCTTCTCATCATCAAACGAATGAATGAATACTTCTCATCTATTATGATCATGCGTATTATTATTGGAAAGAGATGACATTTTTTTTTAAAGTTGGAGTCTATGCCTCTCGTATTTTGATAAAACCATCATTTTTTCATCATCGTCCTCAGATTGATAAGGGAAATAATCGATAATGATTTTTAACCTTTCACCAAATTCGATCCACGATCTATTTAATGCGAACGAGTGTAATCTGTGAATAAATTTGATACATTCATGAATAGATTTCTCAATATTTTCATCACCACCATGATCGAATACGTTACCTATGTTTTTTCGCACAAAAAATTATATAATGATATTTCCCGTAATTATAATGTTCTGCAAATGTCACATGGTATTTTAAATGACTTAGAACATCTATAATCATGCCATAATCTTGGTGAGACACATTTTCTTCACACTTCATCGTTTAGCTACTTTCGAAATAGCTTCAATTTGGGAATATGAATAACAATATTAAAAAAAGAACGTTCCACACCAGATTAAATGTGTATCTAGTATGATTTGTTCTGATTGAATTGTTTCTAATGCCTACTCATGTAAAGACTGTGAAAAATCTAAAAGCATTTCATAATACAAACGTCTTCTGAACACTTCTGTTGGAAGTCGTTTTCTCTTCTTTTGCTTCATTTTTTTATATTTTCGTTTTTTTTAATCGTTATTTCTTTTTCTTTTATAATAACATACCCAAAATGGGTATATTCTTAAACAGCGAATTCTGACTGAACAATAAACCTTAACCAATCGGTTCCACATTCTCTCCAATCTTCAGATAGAGCCCGTCTCCGTGGAAAGCATTGCCACCTTTTCTCATGGGTCCTAGAAACAATCCTTTATCTTTGATGTCTATGTGGCACACAGCTCCTCCCTTTTTTCAAAAATAGTCCATTTCCTCTCTTCTTCAGAAACAATCCTCTACCTATTATTTTGTCGACTCTCGAACTAGCGAGTCCCGAGAGAGCTTTTGGGCGGGACTCAATCTCACAATCATTCCTGTTCGATTATGAATTCCTTTCTCCATCCTTTTGCTTGGAGTTTTAGTCCAGGCGAATCGATCACTACTGCCACTTGCCAGATCTTTGTAACTGAATTTAAATCTAATGGCCTGGCCTCGATGGCTCAATGCTCTGCGAAGTTTAGCTTTCTGTCCTTTGTGTATGTTCACGTTCTTAATGATGTATCCACTACTACTCACATTTGTTGCTGGGTTTTTTTCACTGGATTATAAATTTGTTTTTAATTCTAAATATTACAAGTGTCATGATTTTTTTTAATTATTATAAAATATTATAGGTTTTTGGGGTTTTTTTTTCATTTCTTATATAAATATATAAAAAAAATGAAAATTTTTTTTATTTTTTTCAAATTATATTTATTTTAATTTTTCTTATTTCCTTTTTTTCATATCTGATGTGAAATTGTATAGTCACTCTCTCTCCGCGAAGATCTAACAGATCTCCATTCTGATCCGTCAATGTGTTTTCGATCTATACAACGTGTCCAGGATCATGGTAGATAGACGAGATTTCGAGGTTGCTCCACGATCTTGTAACCTGGAGAAACGTCCGGAAAAAACGAGTAGATTGTAGGCTGAGCACTTCCATCAACGTAACTTCCCGAGATCACATTGACATTTACTAAAATGCTATTGACTGCGAGAATGTCGACCATATTTTCAGACGGTGCGTGCCCTCGATACATCTTTCGATCGAATCCCAACATCTTACCGATTGAATCTTCCTTACTAAAATCCACTCGAAAATTATCTCCCATGTCTAATATCGTCTGTAGAGTACTCGTATTGGGAGTAATTCTTATCATATTACCTCCGTGACTTTAGTCTCGTCTGGATATGACAGTTCGGGTCATCTATGTCATAACGTCCTTTGGGAATTCATATCTTGAACCAATCCACTCCATTGGAATACTTGAACCCGTTATTCTTTTTGGTGATGTTTTGAAATGAATAGGAAGTCTTGAGATTAACCAACGCCATCTCGTATCTCTTTTCCTTCGTCAATTTGATGGAAGGTTGGAATTTAGTCGTGAATTGAGTCGTGTCGTGACTCACTATGATTTGAAAGGATTGTTTCGCAGCCGTATTCTCAACTATCTGTTCTATTAGATGATATTCCTACACTTTTATTATTATTATTATTATTATTATTATTATTATTATTATTATTATTATTATTATTATTATTATTATTATTATTTATATATATATCTTTTTTTCTTATATTTTATCGATATTGTTTTTTTTATTTTCTTCTCTATTACTATTAGGAATATAAAAAAAATCGTTGAATCCACTTTGATTTTTTCCATTGTTAAATTCGCTAGTCAAATCGATCACCACGAAATTGTGAAGTCCTTTGTCCCACACCTTCTTACAAAATCTCCTGAATTCTTCCCTACTCATGTCATTGGCCACGTGATCTCCATAGATGTGATTGAGATTCTTGACATCCTGACGAAAGAGATACAGAAAATTAGCATTCTCCCTTATCGTCTGTCTGGGCAGTCAAAAATAATTCTGAGACAAATAGAAACAATCCACGTTGCTGTGATGTCCTCGAACATAATACGATTCACATTGATTCTGTCTCTCCTACAGCAGATCGTCGAAGATCATGAGATTCTTATTCTCTGACTTCAACCGTCTAGGATCGGGAACACCGTTGGCATTCTCGTAAAGCTAACATTTCACGTTCGAACACTCCAAGTGTCTCTTGGTCAGTTCTCTCGCCGTTCGTTCCAATATATTCGAAGTCTCGTGTTCGTCGAATTCGTCTCGATTGTCAAAGATTCTCAACATAACATCCTTGGGTAATTTACGTATTATGCACTCTCGAAGCAATCTGTATTCCAATTGAAAGAGACTCTTGCCAAAAACGAATAATCTGTCGTTATCTAACCAACCAGGTCTCAACAAAAGATTCATCAAGAGATTGGTCTTTCTGCAATTCGATTTTCCTACTATTAGACCTCTTATGCTCTTGGGAAAGAACTCGTCAATCGACCTCTTGGTCATCCCATCATTCCAAGACATGTCTTTGATATTCATTCTTTTTTCACTAGTTTGTTTTTTTTACTATGTTTTGAATTATGGTTTTTTTCTAATTCTTTTTCTATTTTAATTTCTATTTTTATATATATATAAGTTTTTTTTTATTATTTATAAATCACTTTCAATCCCGATCCTTTAGTCATTTTAGCCAAGTCTCGTATCGGTACGACATCATGTTAGAAATTCCTCCAACTTTTCGGTTCAATTCTTGATCGTTTGACAGGTTGTGGAGTTATCAATTCATTAATCAAAGCGTCGGCGCCTCTCTTACCGGCTTCCGAAGCTATTCTACCTCTCGCCTCGGTCACAGCTTTCTTACCCACATCGATCGCCGTTTTCTTTCCGATTTTGAGAGCGCTCAACGTGATCTGTTCGCGGAATCGTCGGTGAATTTACGAGTTATAAATCGCATCATCAAATCGACGATGTCCGATTCGCCGTAGACGTAAGATCTAGCATATCCTCTGTTATTTATCACTAACATTTTTTTTTTAATTAATGTTATTATTTTTTTTAAATATTTGTTTTTTTATTTACTTAATTTTCTTTTTCTTTTCTCTTACTATTTTATTATTTCAAACGATTCATCATCTTTTGATAATCCTTCTTAGTCAAGACCTTCTGCCTCAACAATTCGTCGCACACGCTCACTATCTCGTTATTCACTCTAGTGTTACCAGCCTCCCTGCTCGCCATCAACAATCTCAATCTCTCCACCAAGGCATCGGGATCCCGCAGAAGAAATATCGTGTCGGTCATTCCCTTCCCAGTCGTCAATTTCACGAAATACTCGTTCGCCTTCCATATGGGTTCCACCACGATGCTGTCACTTGTAGCCTCTCCTATCCTTCGGTCTCATCTCTTTGGGATCGTCGTTCTTCTTCATGGCGTGAGTCTGAACCAGAATGTCTCCATAATTTTTGTAATCCTCCTGGGTGTAATCGCCGGGTCTCTTGTGAGAGAGCAGAGTATGCAACCCATCAGTCATTTCGTACCTGTTCGGACCGACGATGAAACAGTCGCCTTCAAACCATATTTGCATGTCACCAACGAAATCGTCATTACCTTTCTGACGAAATCCGTAAATCTCATCTTTTTCTCTACCATTGTCAGATCTGACTTTACTCATATCGGTCTGGATCCTCTCCGAAGTGTTGAACACACTTTTCGACGTAACACTACCGATACTACTCGGATCGGTCTCGATTCCCGTCGGAACGAAATCGGAAAAAAGTTCTTGGTGCTAGTGCAAACCCATCCTCAGAGAACCTTCTTTTATGGGTCTCAATTCCTCCACGATCTTTTTCCTAGCTCGTTCCTGAACCTCGGTGATGGGTTTGAATAACTTGGTAGCCTCTCGTCTTAATCCTATCTCTCCCAATTGTCTTGCCTATCCTTCTCTTGAATATTCTCCTTTCTCCGTATTAATTCGCGATCCTGTTTGACCCTTCGCTTCGAATCTCCGATGTGTGGAAACATTGTTTGTTTTTTTTATTTTGTTTTTTTTTGTCTCTCTCTTTAATGGATAAAAAAGAGTTATACTTTTTTTTTGTATTCTTATTTATTTTTAATGTTGTTTTATATATATATATATATATATATATATATATATATATATATATATATATATTTATTATTATCATTTATCTTTTAACTTATAATATACATATACATTACATTTTTTCCAATCGCGATCCTCCTCGTCCATTTCCTCCAATCGGATCGTCGGTTTTCTCCCTTCTTCCCCATCGAGTCGAACGACGGAAAACAACCCAAAAAACCCGTGACGTAACTGGGTTTTTCGTCTGGATCGGTAGATGTCGACAAGAATTTACCCAGTCCGATGCGTCATGGTATTTCCGGCGAGAAAATCCCAGTTCCGGATCGAGCGTCCTTTCCTTCCACGACACTGCCTTTTCGGGACTTTCTCCGAATTAAAAAATCCATCCATGGGAAAATCAGTGTTAATCTGTCAAAAAACGGTCATACCAAAAACCCAGATTTTTATAAGATCCTTTGTCCAGAAAGCTCAAATTCGAACATTTTCCGCGAAAAATCTGGGATTTTCCTGGAAAAGTTGAATTGTTTTTGGAAAAACCCAAAAACTTTCCGGAAAAACCTAAAATTGTCCGGAAAAATTTGAATTTGTTTCTAAAAATAACTCAGTTTTGCAAAAAAATACCTCAATGTTTCTGGACCATCATATTTCTGGACCTCACCACCCATGGTGGTCAGGAATCCGCTCATATCCCCCACTGCCATCATGCCCAATGTGTGCACTGGGATGAAATGCCTTATCCATTATATAATGAGGGTCGCTCTTATGACTTCACGAGCTTGAACTCAGAACCTCGAGCACAAAAGTCAAGCCGTCTATCAGTGATTCACCACTACCCCTAAATTTATCATAAAAGTATCCTCATGGAATTAACTCGAGTTGAGGATGACCTCCATGCTATCATATTTTACCAATTGAGAATGTTGGTTTTCCTTCACAAATGTTCAAGCAATTTGGAGCTGAGTGTGCCTTCAAAGACTGAAATTTTTCCGGGTCTGGAAAACATCCTCAAAACGCTTACCCTCTTTGGGACGTATTTTTTTCAGTACCGGTACTATAACACCCGTAGGCTACACATATTACATTCCATTTTTATCTAACACTCTTTTAATCCCCCCCCCCCCCCCCCCGCAGTTCTAGTGATTTCGATCTGACCCTGAACAACAGTGACCCCAAGCGAACCACCAAGATAACGTTCAAGAGCGGGCGCCTCTTTCTTACTTAGCCCGTCAAATAAGCTTTTAAATTTAACACCCACCCTCTCATTCCCATTTCAATCCTCTAAAATTCTATAAAAAAACTCGCCGACTGATACTGTTTTAAACTCCTAATATTTGCCCCTCAAATTGATGATTTTCGACTATTTCAAGTATAAATGCAGGATTGAGTAGTGAGCCATGGTACGTGCGAATGCCACCGATTGGCCACTTAAATTGGAGCTACAAATTAGCATGACCAATGAAAGCACAGGCGCTAAATTGTAGGTACGATATATAAGATTGTTGCTACAATTTAATAACTAAAACGACGTGAAGCTAATGGGCTTCCGTAATTCTTCGCAGTGGCGTCGATTTCTTTCTGATACATGTTTGGGTAATTCGTTTGTGTTGGTGTAATGCCAGGTAAAGTTGGAAGACCTTTCTGTTACAAAACTAGGCCTGTCATTGAATGAACGTCATTTCATAGTTTTAGTATTTATAGCTTTTATCAGATTTATCGGTCTCGTCTGGGAGACGTGTATTCTACGTTTGCTGTGCCTTCACATGTGAGGTCAGCGTTTATGTAATGTTTTTCCCAAACCAAATAGGCATTTTTATGAAGTGAGGCCAGTTTTCACAACTGAAAACGTGTCTTTTAGGGACTTCGCAGTTCACTTACCGCTTCTTTATTCTTCAGTCGTTCACCCATGCATTCTCTATTCACACCAACAGTTTTAGAGCGCTGCAGTTTCAAAAACAAGAGACATTTAATTTTTATAGCAACTTTCTTATTTTTTCCATGCGTCCTTCCACCAACCTCTAAGAGCTCATGTTTTAATCAAATGCTCAACAAATTTTGTTTCTACAAAGCCAATTAAGCTATTTACCTTCGAAATAAAATAATAGTCATTCGGGTGTATTAAAAAGTGAAACACGGGAGTGACAGGAGTGAAGTAGATGTGACCTGTTCCGATTAAAACGGGCCCTCGGAGACCGTTTTAGACAAGTTTTCGTTTCTCAAAGCAAGTAGCGTATGAAACATACATGTTTCATATAACTTCACATACTCTGTAACCCATCATTAAACCTAGTTCCAATGAGGGCGTCATAATCAATGTTTTGGAAGCAAAACGATTTTCGTGTATAGCGCTGGTCGGTTGTTGCCGTTACGTTTGGTAAAGGTTTAAAAAATCAAAAAGAAATTATTAACGCCCACTGAATGTGTCACGTTTGATTGATAGGTCAACGTTTGATTGATAGAACCATTCATTTGTTTGTAAAGAGTGACAGAATGGTTCTAAGGTGTAGTTGTTTGATGTGGCCGACTGCTTAAACTTGTGGGTGGGTAGAGGTATTTTAAAATTTTTTAAATGCACACACTCTTCTCGCCGCGCACTACTATTCTCATGTACTTTTTAAAACGAGGGCAGGGGCGCGGGAGAGTGCCCCCCCCCCCCCCCCGCACGTGATGGGGATCTCCCGGGGATTTTTTTTTTTAATGCCTCAAGGGAGATCATGTAGAATAAGATTAATGGACTAAAATTATGTAAGCCCGAATCTTACGAACAAAAACAACTCGTCATGACTTGTCCCCACGGGGCAATCTAAGGACGGAATGTTGGAAATCCGTTATGTCGTAAATCAGTTGGTCGGTATGTTTGAGACGTAAAGTTGTGACATATCGTCCATTGGATGGAATGTCAACTTTTTGCGTGGCCAGTTTGAAATTGCGAGTACCTCCTAGTAATGGTGGTTGAAGCGGGCGATTCTTTCGTAGTTGTACCTCATAACTGTGTCATAACATAATTTTCGGTGCTATATATAAGGTTAACTTTCATGCTACACGCCGGATTATGAAGCGTGTTGCATAAAAGTTAACGCTATTTCCGATAGACGGTGAAACTAAAACAGATATTCCTTAAAAATCTTACCCTACTGTTTTATTTCGGACATGTTTCTAAAATGGGTCCATGTGGCCCATTTATCAATACCCGTGGGGTATAAAGTGCCTGGGTGGGCTTTTCAGTTAGCGCCAGGTATCAGAATTTAATGTTGCAAGGTCAACTATAATTGGTATTTTACATATCTTAGATGCACCATTGATAAATTGTATTACACTTAAATTTCCATGTTTTGAGTTTTTATTGTTGTTCTATTTTTTAAAAAAAAATTCCCTAAGGGGCCAGTTTTAGACCACTTTCCTCTAGGCCGATATTCAAGATGCGTCAAAAATGACCAAATGAATCCCTAAGCCTCTGCATCGGGAAGCTCTCCAATTCTAGAGAATTTAAATGAAGAGTGAATCATATAGTAGCAGTACCTCAAAAACATGTGTGCGTGTATGTGTGTGTGTGTGGGGGGGGGGGGGGGGGGCAACCCCCAAAGGTCCGGCATCGAGAGAGGTCCGGACCCCCTCAAAAACAGAACAAATTAGAGCCTCACAGAAAATAGGCAGATGGAAATCTCGACATACCCTTCCCCTTCAAGTCTTGGAGGCACATATCGAAATTTTCATCTGCCGTTTTCGGTTATCTTCAGGGCTTACAATTGAGTGGAGTGGAGCGGACTGTAGCGGGGTAGAGTAAAATAGAATAAAGCTAATTTCTGGTTCAATTCTGCATCAATTTGGAACTGGACAGTTCTTAACCCTTTACCTAACGCTAGTAGCAGAAGACACTCGTAAAAAAATTCTCGTGCAGCTAAAAATTTTCGTATTTTGCTTCCAAAACATAGGTTATGACCCCTCAATGGAACGAGCGCGACACGCTAGTTCCAATGAGTGGTCATAACCTATATTTTGGAAGTAAATAATGAAAATATAAAAAAAGAGTGAATGGCGATTTTTGTGTTCAGCGCTGGTAGGTTTGGGTCGTTACTGTCGCCGTCTGGACTTGAACCCATGTTCAGGACACCGAATTGTCCAGTCTAAAAATGCTCAGCAATTTGATCAACTCTGTCACGGTAGTCACCCCGAGTAAGTCTAATGGCGAAGGATTTGCAGGCCAGTCGAGTTTGTGCCGTCGTCACGCTTCAAGTCCAGTTGGCGACCGTCGGTCTGAAAATGAGAAAAATGGTCAGTTTCCAATGCAGATTTGAACCAGAATCGGTTTTATCATTAAGTCAGCTGCCCGACATATGAGATGCCTAGAAAGGACTAAAAGTGACCCGGGAAAACATGCACCATATTTAGCTAAACAGCGACAAAAATACAAAGAACGAAAAGAATTAGGAGAACTCAAACCCATTGCAGAACGAACAGAACGAGAAAAAAGAAATCAAAGAAGACGAAAAAACTATTGTAGAAAACAAAATCGCGACATTGACGCCGTAGCTGCGACGGGTGGTGCAATCTGCAAGTACATCGAACAACATGTTCATCGAACATGGGCTAGACATCGATAAGATACACTTGGATACCAAATATGAAGTCATTCCACCAAGTAGTTTGAAAGTTATTCTTTTAGAAACGCGTTAGTCACAAATTTCTAAGTTCATCAAGGGCCATAACTCCAAGAAAAATATTTGGAACAAACTTGCATTGTGCAGTGGCTAGACATCAATAAGATACAATTACATGCCAAATATAAAGTTATTCCATCAAGTATTTCAAAAGTTATTGAGTTTTGAAACTAAACTCATTGGTCACAGACAGACCGACAGTCCGACCGACAGACAGACCGACAGACAGACCGACAGACAGACCAGACCGACAGACAGACCGACATACAGACCGACATTGCCACTTATAGAGCTGCTAGTCGCAGCTAAAACTCAAACTACTGAGAAACTAAGAAAACGGTACCAAATGTTGAACAAAAGGTGTTCTATAAAACTGAAAACCGTAACCACTGCATCGCCGAGGCAAAAAACTGACCAACTGCTTTCCAGATCAGGATGCACAAAAGTTAACAAAAAGAGTGAGGTGAGACGTATTCTCCCATTTCATCATATTCTTGTTGGAGATATAGAGAAGTTAGATGTGGTTAAGAAAAGAAACATTTTGCAAACACTTCGACTTGATATTTTAAGGCGCTATCGGTGCAAAGAGAAATCGCGACTCATGTTTGGTGTTGGGAATAAGGCGCAAAAACCCAAAAAGAAACAACGCCTTATGAACAAATGTAGAGCAATATTAAGTGCCGTACAGTCCTTCATGCAGCGAAATGACAATTCGCGTGTATCTTCAAATAACAAAGACAAAATATGATCATTGAAAAAACGTTTTCTCCTAAACAGTCTAAAGATGCTGCACCGCAAATTTCTATCAGAAAGTGAATACCCAGTATCGTTTGCATATTTTCTAGGAACATGTACAGAAACCGAGTCTGGGTGACAGGGACGTATGTATGTGTAAAAAGTGCGAAAGCTTTCACTTCATGCTGATACGCCTAAATAGAGAAAAAATAATCAAATTTGTAGACAAAGAAGAATTCATATCCTCTATCGTTTGTAATACACACAACATGGAATGTATGCATAGGTTTTGCAAAAAATGTAAGTCAAAACACAAGATCAGTTTGAAAGGAACCCAAGAATGCCAAGATGGCAAGATGGTTGATCGCTATGAATGGACAATGCTAAATTATGTTTTTACAGCAAAGGATGGGAGCTCAAGAGACGCAAACCGTACTGTCAAGATGAAGAGAACAACGACGCTGGGATCTCTGATCAAACGCTTCAACAGCTCAATCAGCACCATTATGAAGCATTTGTATTCAGTTTATCAACAATATACAATAATTTCCTCTTTAAAGTGCAATTTGGACGACGATGCGTCACTAATCCACTTTGACTACAGTGAGAATTGGAATTGTAAATATTCCCGCGAACCCATGGACGTCCATTTCGGTGCGTCTCAGCACCAAGTGTCACTACATGATGGTTTGATATATACATCGGCTAACACTGGGGGTGTTTTGTAGCATATCCCCGTCAAACATCCATGAATCATTTGCCTCCTGGACACATCTGAAGTCGGTTCTCAAATATCTAAAGACAGAATATCCAAATATTTCGAAGCTTCACTTTTTAAGCGACAGCCCATCATCACAATATAGGAATAAGCCGTCTTTTTATCTTCTCTCTACCAAACCGCGAAATCTTGGTTTCGATATGATTACGTGGAACTTTCTTGAGAGTGGACATGGTAAGGAAGCGGCACACGGTATCAGTGCTTCGGTTAAGCGCGAAGCAGATAGATTTATTTCCAATGGTGCTGACATTCCTGATGCTTATGTGTTATTTGATAAACTGAAAAACAGTAAATATGACATAAAGCTCTTTTTTGTAGATGAATCTCAAATAGCCGATATGAAGAAAAATGTTCCAGATGGACCCAGGGCCTATCCCGGAACAATGTGTATTCATCAGGTTTGGCCAGATATATATTCAGGGGACGGAACTATCAAGGCGCGAAGCTTGAGTTGTTATTGAAAGATGACGATACGAAAAAATGCGATTGTTTCAACCCAAGAACAAGGCGTCTGATACAGGACCATGATACTAACACATCAACATAGATTCTCGCGACATCGTCTGAAAGTGGAATTGATGGCTATATAACAATTGCTGCATCTGGGGGTTGTGGTGACGAAAATATTGATTTGCTAACCCAACCGGTAACTTCTAAAACGGAAACTTTTCCCGCCGACTTTAATGATCGCCAAACTATTACCCAAGTATTTGAGGAAACTATTGATGATGTCTCCGAAGTTATTGTAGAGTCCGCGGCTGGAGTGGTGGCCGGAGATGGCACTGTTTGCATAAATTACACACCTCCAGCTGAAAATGGGGTAGTGAATGATACATACTCATCTGTGGGCCAGGATGAATATAATATTAACCATGTAAAGTCAGGTAATGGTTTGAATGATATGATAGAAAATGATGCTCATGGAAATGGTCAGCCTACGCCTTCGCCCAATAGTCACGAAAAAAACTTTTAAAAAAAACACCAGTGCAAAAAAGTTGAAAATGGACAAAAGAAACCACGCAAAGGTGCCTTAGCAAAGGGGTCTTCTGACAACTGCCACTGTCTTGTGTGTGACGAATTGTATCTACAATCGAAAGCGGGAGAAGTATGGATACAGTGTTGTCGCTGTATGAAATGGGCACATTTGATGTTCACGTCAATCGAAACAAATTATGCAGGCGAATTTTCCTGTGATTTGTGTGAATAGCGGACGTAGCATGGTTACAAACACGTTGATAATCGGAACTTGCGTTTCTACGTGTCGTCTGACTTTCAAGTTACAAGTCGTATTTAAGAAAAAACTAAAAGCTATGTCGCGGGATTACAGGGATTAAATTGATGTTCGAAATAATGGAGAAAAATTTATGTTCTTATCAGTGCTCAGCCGGTGACTGTCGTCTGAACCCCAGTTCGAACGTAAACCTTTCCACCTTATCAATACCCTATACGCTTGGGGCTGTTATGATTCCTGAAGGGACCTGTGGCTTACAACGCGAAAGGGTGATCAACGATAATTCACTGAAAAGATTATTTATTTACATGCACGAAGAAATAAAATATGAAACAAATTACTCACAAAATTATTCATAAGAATACACTAATTACGCGGATAAAAGTTTATTCTTTAGAGGCCTCGACGTCTCCCACAGCTAGCTGTGGCGGCGGGATCAACCTCACATCATCTTCATTATCTCACGGTTTGTGATACATACAAAGTGTCTGTTCACTTCTCGTTGCTTCCTCCTTGCCGGGTTAACTTCACAGTCATTCGGGCTTAACACATATAATGATCTGCTTGTGTGACTTTATCATCGTTCTCACAGTTCAATCACAATTCAATCGGCATCTACCACAGTTCACGATCTCTTTGCGCCTTGTCTGGCTCTCACGGGGATAAGTTATTCTTCGCCTTCAGATATATACTTAACAAAGCGTACATAAAAATATTTTGCAAAGTGTTCTCAACATCACCAACTCTCGCACCGCCTAAATCTATTTTATCTCGCGAGCTATTCAAGCACTCACTCAAACTCGTAATACGGTTTCTAGACCTCAACGTTCCAGCCTTTACTTCTTTGGCTACTATGCCACTACGGTTCGCAACCGTTAACAAACTATTATCGGTTCCTTACAACCCTCACAGGGTTACGACAATGCGCGGATTCTCAATCCCGGTGCCTATGACCCTCGACGGCCAAGGCTGAACGCGGACCTTCTCTGGATGCCCTCAGGCCAACTGCCCCTCAGAATTCTGCTTCACTCTTTATACAGTCGGAACTCAAAGTTTAAACATATTAATTCTGATTTACCGAGTGTTTTGCAATTCGATAAGGATAGAGATATTAATGCGTATTTTGTCTGAGTTACACTCGCTTGACATTTCGTGAACACTTTTATTATTATGAGCTCGTGCTCCGTGATGTCTGGCAACATATCTTGGAGCTCTCCTGGCTTGGTAAGATAGTAGTATACACCCCACTTTGGCGACTATGACCTTTGACATGTGACGTCACACCACGCCCCCGCATGACGTCATAGCTGTATAAGGAAAGAATGTCGCCCCCGCATGACGTCATAGCCAAATAAGGAAAAGGAATGTCCTCCCCGCGTGACGTCATAGCCAGATGAGGAAAGGAATGTCGACCCTGCATGATGTCATAGCCAAATAAGGAAAAGGAATGTCCTCCCCCACATGACGTCATAGCCGTATATGGA
This sequence comes from Pictodentalium vernedei, assembly GCA_031216915.1. Lineage (NCBI taxonomy): Eukaryota > Metazoa > Mollusca > Scaphopoda > Dentaliida > Dentaliidae > Pictodentalium > Pictodentalium vernedei. The sequence goes on from CM062297.1 coordinate 321,858,050, forward strand.
AAAGAATGCCGGCCCCGTGGGAAGGTTGGTTTCCTATAATAGCCCTATACGTCACGCGGGAAGGTACGTTTCCTATAATAGCGCATGACCTCACAGCCGTATAAGGAGAGGAATGCCACCCCAGTGGAAAGGTACGTTTCCTATAATAGCGCATGACCTCGTGGTCGTATAAGGAACGGAATGTCGCCCCCGTGGGAAGGTAGGTTTCCCATAATCGCCCTCCACGTCACGCGGAAAGGAATGTTTTGTAACATCTGCGGTATAAATACGCGTGGTCAGCCCTACAATACGCCCCCAGTAAATTTCCGCCGAGTAATCGTAGGCACAGTAAGTTTCCAATGACGTCATAGCCGTATAAGGAAAAGAATGTCGCCCCCGTGGGAAGGTTGTTTTCCCATAATAGCCCTATACGTCATGCGGGAAGGTACGTTTCCAATAATAGCGCATGACATCACAGCCGTATAAGGAAAGGAATTTGCCCCCGTGGGAAGGTACATTTCCCATAATAGCCCTACACGTCTCGCGGAAAGGAATGTTTGTTTTTGTAACGTCCGCGGTATAAATACTGGCGAAACGTGAATTGCCACTCATTTTGAAAATTAAGAATGGCCAACACAGATCGACTGAGGCAAAGTCTCGGAGGTAATAACGCGGTGAAAGTAACAGAATGGCAAAATGAGCTGAGAGTCGATATTCGAAAATGAGAAGATGGGCGAATACCCTTACAGAAACGAGTTAGTCTTCCACTGATAAGATGGAAGGTCTTGTGCGAATATGAGAGTGACATTACCGTTACCATCAATCGTATAAAAGATGGCTTCAAAGAAGAACTACCAGTGCATTTAGGACACAACGTATACGTTTCCGTGCAGCCTGGATATCGTCATGTGGATATAAGACAATATCTTTTACCTAAAGGATGTGACGATATACGTCCTACGAAGAAGGGAGTATGTTTAAAATACGACGAGTGGGACAAACTGTGTCAATTAATGCCAGAAATTGCCATGTGCTTACCCGAACTTGATGCAGTTGTTCCGTGTTGCGCAGCTTGGGATCACACGAATCAACTCTGCGGTGCAAAGAATAACACCCCAACAATGACTCTTTCTTTTAAACCTCGTATCAGTGTACTTCGTGTATATTTTTATACCCGTTGTGCAAACTCTATACACAAGAAATGTATTCATGATGTAATAAAACGTATATCGATCTAATATTTTGCTCTTCCTTTATTACTTTATAAGAACACAATCCGCAGTCCAGTAACGGATATGAAACATGGAGACCCAATCTCAATCCCAGGGCTCAGAAAAGCGGAACGTTTTAGGGCAAAAACTTCCCAAGGCTGAAATCGTGTATTTCTGTCAAATGACGATAGTATACATTATCATTATAACGGTCATAGTGAATTTATCGATAGATAATGGAAATACGGAATTATGGATATGTCTTTTGAGCAGCGCTATTGGACACGCCCTCCCTAACCCTTCACTGACCAATCAGAAAGCCTGACGAGCAGCGCTATGAATACACACTCCCTAATCCCTCACTATCCAATCAGAAAAGCCGTACGGGGCCATTATAAGGCCTCTGTGTGACCTCATAGCTAACAGAATGGTTCGTATCACCAACGTCGTGTGTTCGGCTGAAATGCAGTGCAAAGTCGACCTGAAAGCATTTCTCGCAATACGTGGAATGTCAAATGTCAGCCAAGCGTTTTATTGCTGCCATATGGAGTCACAAGAAAATCGGTGGATGCTGCTGGGTCTATCCTTCGGGAAAATTAATGTGTAACGGTGGTGCGCTTAGTGTTGGGGATGGAAAAACGAGGCTTAGGCGTTATGCCCGACTGTTACAGAAGGGTGCCTATAATGTTACTTTAAAACACATTTCCGTAGTAACGATATCGGTTTGCCATGGTTTGAGCCCGAATTATTCTGCGCGCTGAACTCGAAAAGGGGTCGCATGCATTTTGCTTGCTTCGCAACCGATAAGGTGATAATTGTGGGTATCAAGGATGTTCGGGACATTGACGACGTTGTACGCCCCACTTTACTGGAACTAGAGATGTTTACAAAAGTATGAGGAGGATGAAGAGGAGCGAAGAAGAGGAGTGATGGGGAGTGAAGAAATGAGGGAAGAGTGACGAAAGAGGGAGGAGTGAAAAAGAGGGGAGGAGACATTGGTTGTTAAGTCTATAAGACGACAAGCATAATTAGGAATTCTTTCGAACATCATGCAGGGGCGACATTCCTTTCCGAATATGGCTAAGACGTCATGCGGGGAGGACATTCCTTTTCCGGCTATGACGTCATGCGGGGGCGACATTCCTTTCCTTATATAGCTATGACTTCATGTGGGGGCGTGGTGTGACGTCACAGGTCAAAGGTCATAGTCGCCAAAGTGTGGTGTATACTACTTGAGATGTGCCTCTTTTGAAACAACTAGACATTTTAATGATTGTCTGAAACGGCCAGAACACGATTAAACTGTTTACCTTCAAATTACCCGTGAACAATGGCTAATTCAAATCCACGATGCACAGGATGATAAATTGGCTTGGTTTAACTATAAACAGAAAATCGCTGCGTGTACTTCTGCTTCGAAAACGCGAAACAATATTCTAGCTAATTAGAGGTTAAGTTGAGCGCATTATTTCTAATTGACCATTTACCAGATAGCGTGACACAAGCAAATAATTATTTAATCGAAGGCTCCCATGGATTTCGCCAGTAATCTTCGCCATATTACTGTGATTTGTGTTTTTTCGACAACTCTTAGGACTTGTGTATACTTTAGTCCAAGTTAAATTACATAAAAAAAAACTGGAGAATTGTAATTTGTTGGACAAATTCCGGGCTTTCCCAATTTTCCAATGTGAAAATGCAGACTGCATATAGCAAAGCAAAGTATTTGAAATAAACCATTTCCAAAATGATAGACAAAAGGCTCCCAAAGTTGGCTAATTTTGGCATTCTCTCACGGTTCTCTTATTCACGCCTTCATTTTGCTTGGCGGATAAATCTTATGATTAAAAAGTAAACAGTAACTTTCTTCTGCATACCAAAATAATTGCTACAACAACCTTGCAATTAAAGGAAATGAGTACAGATTTTCGCAAAAGTCACTGAAAATCTTTTTTTTCTGAGAGTACTATTCTTTACATGGCCAAAGCTTATGTTGTGTTAAGCCCCAACGCATAAATTACAGCAGAGGATGTGTTCATTAGGCATCTCTACTTATAGCAAAACAAAGTGTTTAGAATTAACCCAAAATGACAGGAAGATGCAACCACAGTTAGCTAATTGTCGGATGGTACTATTACCCTCATTTGTTTGATAGTTAAAGATGAGATTAAAAACTAAACAGTAACATTCTTCTGCAAGCATTGTTACATCTATGCATACAAAAATAACTGTTACAATAATCTCGCAATTATGAGAAATTTGCCCTTGAAATTAGTAAATCTTGAAGATAAAATGATATATTCATATCATTTGTGGCCAATAGGGGTTAATTTTGAAATATTTATCTGGTGATTTTAATGTATCATAATATTCTCTTAATGTGTGAACACCAATCACAGACTGAGTGTCTGAAAAGAGACATGGACTGATCTTGAATCTTGGTATTTGAATGAACATGTACAAGTTGAGGGTACTCCAATTCAAGGCCTGACAACTGGGTGAGGGTTAAAACATTTAACAGCAAAATTGTTCTTGGATGAATGCCCTATCTTCTCATGGAAAAGATTTTGAGACAATATGGCTCCAGTGCTGTGAAAATGCACGTAAAAATTGGCGAAAATAACAATTATTCCGACAGTACCCTTATGGGAAGTCTCAAATCTGCCAAGGGTTAAACTTTTAATAATAACATATAGAACAAAATTTGTCATACGTTGACTGCTGCAAGCAGCTATAGAAAACATTCAGAGCTCAATCAATTAAAAATGGAGTAAATCGTCACCTAAACTTACCAAATTCTGAAAATGAAAAACAAATGGAGGTTTTCTTTGGACGGTACCTACTTTTATGCAACCATGATGGGATAGGGTTAAACGTTACAACCAAACTTACAACAGCAAATATGCTGGTAGCCAGCAAATTGAACAAACTGGAAACTGCCCCCCCCCCCCCCCCCTAGAGATGTTGTATACCAAATATGAAAGCATTCCGATGGTTGATCTGAAAAAGAAGATTTCTAAAGAAATTTCCTCATATCGCACTAAGTGAAAATATATACCTCGGGATCTGATTTGAACAAACTTGAATCTGACCCCCCCCCCCCCCCCCCCCCCCCCATAGATGTTGCATACCAAATATGAAAACATTCTGGCTGGTGGTTCTGAAGAAGATTTTTTAAAAGTATCTCCCATATTGAACAAAGTTAAAATTTGGGCTTCTTTAGGAAGCCCAATTATTAACCAAGGGACTTGGTTTGAACAATCTTGAATCTGACCCTCATAACAATGATGTATATCAAACATAAAGAGATTCTGACTGGTGGTTCTGAAGAAGAGGATTTTTAAAGAATATTCCCCATATTACCCTATGTAAAAAATTGGGCTCCTGTATTGAGCCCAACCAATGGGCTTTATTTTAACAAACTTGTATCGGATCCCCCTATGAATGTTATATTCCAAATATCAAAAGATTCTGATGATTGGTTCTGGAGAAAAGATTTTTTTTGCAAATATACTGACTCAGCATATTTCTTATGCCCATTACAGAACTCCCTAGCATAACCGATGGCAATTTTTTTTACCATTCAATTCCACTGGTCCAAAGAATACTTCATACCAAATAACAGCTCTCTGTTCCGTGTGGTTTGGGAAATATGGGCGTTTGAAAATATTTCTATTTTTAACTTCCAGGGTTCCCATGGGGATGCGGGATTTTTTTTTGCATGGGTCAAGTACTTATGACCCAATAATACCACATAACAAATTTGGTTTAAACTGGACCATCGGTTCAGAAAATAGAAAGTTTGGGCGGGGCCAAAAATCTTAACCTACCCTTACAGGCAAAAACACACGTTTCCATTAAGTGAACACTAATTCTCTACTCTTGGGTTCCAAATAATCATACAGTGCAGAAGAAGAGTACAGTGTGGAAATCTCCAATTTTAATAACAGTACAGGGCAGAATAAGAGTACAGGGTGGCAGGTTGTTCAAATACACAGCGGCGATGAGTCAAATGTATTTAATCTAATGTGTTATCGCTTTACCCAACACAGCCTTTTAAAAACAATTAGTAAAATTCCATATTTTCAGAAAATTTTCATTTGTATTACTCAATAAAACCATGCAAATATGGATATCATTGGAACCGACTGATTCAGCCGGTTCCAACGATATCCAAATTTGCATACATTTATAGGAAAATCACAGAGATATATATCAGACTGCAGGAGCTTTAGCTCGGTTAATTGTCTGGGTGTTTCTGGCTGTTTGTATGGTAAAGACGTTTAAACTTATTCAACAATATTGGCTATGACAAAGAAAGATATCCAGAAATGTTATATTTTGAAAGGCACTTAGATGTGTAGGCTCATGTTTCATGTACATGTTGCTACTCAGAGAAAGCACATTTGTGGGTGAAATCTAATATTAATTTACCTGGTCTAGAGAGACGTTACACTTAGCTTAGTATTCTATTATGGTGCTGATGAACTAGTATTGAGTTGTGTCAAAACATAAACTTGCGTATTGTGATGTTACGACTTGCTGGTGGCTCTGATTTTAATAAGCATACGGACCCAAATAAGCACCACACAGGGTGGCAAATTCCCCCAAAATTAATAACGGTACGGGTATGTTTTGATCCCAAGGGCAGTTATGGCTCATTTGTGTCCATTATTCAAGTTGGTCTGCGTATAGAGGGACGGGCAAATAACGCTAAACTGCAATACTCCCCCACAACCACCAAACAAAAATTGTTTATATTACCAATAGTATGGCGTTTGGTCTTTAATCAAAGACTTGAAAATTTCGAGAGTGCCAAACCTCACCCAACCTCCTAAATTTTTTTCAGATAGTACGAAAACTAACTTCAAATCATCTCGAAAAAGACTGTGAAGTGCAATGAACTTTCATCTTGGCATCCATTCTATAGAGACGGTGGCATAGGCGAAACCGGTTCTCGTCAGATCATTGAAGTCGCAACATTGAGCCCGGTCAATCCTTCAATGGGTGACCACTGAACGATTGTTTCGGGTTTGTGCGTTGTGTCATTGAGCCATTTTACCTCGGCTGTTCACCTGGGGGTACGATGATAATATTTACTAGGGCCTACTACACGACGATGGTGCTTGCAAATGTCTTCAATCTATATAACCTCGCCCTGTCCTGCAGTACGCCACACTGTGGAGTTAGGAAGGTGGAAAGCTGGCATGTGCTTGTCGTTTCTTGGTTGTTCTCTGAGCTTCTCTCTGGGTTTTCCGGCTTTTTCCATCCATAACCTTGTCACCAACGCGGTATGATCTATGCTAGTGGAAGTGTTATTAAATAACAATAAAATGAATAAGTAGCTGTCTTTGTGGGCCGAAAATGTTCCATCTATCATTGGGCTTTGGGGCATATACTTCTGTCTATGGCAAAGGATAGCCATCCAGTTTGATGATAGGCCGAGAATAATCAGTCCGCTGAAAGTTTTGCGGTCGATAATTCTATTAATATTATACTTCGTCCTCTCAATGCCTCATCACGCAAACGCCATTGACATTACACAAACTGGTTTGCCATCACACAAACGTATAAATAATTACGAAAAAAATATTTTTCAAATTGTGTTAAAGTACCTCATGATAGATTGATTGGCAACAAGAAAAGGAATCTATGTTAGACGGAATTGGATTTTCACAAAAACTTTCAGATCACGCAGAAACAAAATAATTTCGTCCAAAATATTATCAAAAATTCAGTTCAGAAAAAAACCCAAATTTACTTCTAGGATTTCCATACAATGACTGTTGTTTCGCTTGCTTGCGGAGACGCGAAAACCAGCATACCAACACAGATTTTCTCGAGTACGAATTTTCCACGTCGTTTTAGAGCTTTCAAAAAGTTCCGAAGAGTGTGTTGGTGCAATGAGTATTATCAGTTACACAAACACACTTTGACCATGGGTGTGACCTTAGGACCGACCCAGAATTTTTCCCAACCCCAAATTTTAAAAGTTTGCCACAAAATGAATAAAAAGAAAATGAAATATGAACTGGGCACATGTTTTGTATTGAAAGATATAGGTTGTCCCATTTTTTCCCTTTACCGTAGAATAAAGACGTTAAGATCGAGTCTGTATGTGAGTGGGTGTATGAGGGAAAGCGGTAAACCAACATTCGTCGCTAGTAGTATGCGAGCCATGAATCGTCCCCCATTACCCGGAGCTTTGGGGCAGCAGCTAATGTTAAATTCCCATAGGAACCGGAGTCGTTTGGGGGAGCAACTTTTGGGGGAGCAAAAGTACGGCTCCTTGCAGCTAGATCCGCCAGATGGTGTCCCTACTGCCTATATGGTATGCTATGGTATGCAAGTGATATATATACGCATGGGGCTATAGGTATATATTATAGGTAAGTGGTGGAAAATTGATGATAAAGGTGAGACTTTTCTTGAAAGTTTTTTTCCGCGAAACGGTTGACGTTGCTATTGTTGTCGTGACGTCATGATATGCACGCGACGCCATAGAGATGCTGACCACTGTTGTTGTCCAGTATACAATCTGACATAACGTTATTCGGACCAGGGGGTGTCGGACTTCTCATAAGTGGAAGGGAGGGAATGGGGTTCTGGTAGTGGTGGTATATATCCATGTTAGTATACTATTAGGCCTTGCGTCTTCATATTATCCTATGTCTGCTATAGCTAGATCAAGCAGTATTGTGGGGATGGGGTAATACATGGTCGCCCAGTGAGTGTGGTATTGCGAGATAGTCCTTCTTGGTTGTTTAGATTGGCAGTATAGGATGAATGGTCTATTGGCCTATTATCCCCTTAGTACTATTTACCTACCGACTCTTTGTATTATCTTATGGCTGGTATTGGTAGTTCGTAATGCTAGGTCAGGCAGTATTATAATCGTTTGTTTAGAAGTGGGGCTTAGGAGGCATTGAATGTACCGCTGTAGGTCCCATGTTAGTCCTCGGCATTGTTAACCAACCGATTGCTTTGTATTATTCTATGACTGGTATAGGTAGTACGTTATGGCAGGACAAGTGGTATTGTGGAGTAGGGGTGGGGGTAATGCCTGACAGTATAGAACAACAGTATAGTATGGACGATATATACCTCTGAGGGACTCCTAAAGCCATTAATACTACTAATCGACCTAATGCTTTTTGTGACTGGTCTAGGTAGTATGTAAGACCAGTGTGTGTGTGTGGGGGGGGGGGGTGTAATGCATGGTAGTTTAGTGTGGTAGTATAGGATGTACGCTTTGTAACCCTACAGGTCCCGTGTTAGCCCTTAGTACTCTTAATGTACCTAACGCTTCATGTTATCCTAGGAATAGTATAGGTAGTATACAATTCTAGGCATAGGGGTATTGTGGGTATGGGTGATGCCTGGTAGTTTAAAATGGTAATATAGTATGGGTGGTATATTCCCCTGTTGGTTCCATCTTAACCGTTGATAATATTAACCTTCCAAATGCTTTGTGTCATCCCATGGCTGGTTTAGGTAGTATATAATGCAGGACAGACGTTATTATGGGGTGGATGTGTGTAATGCATAGTCGCCTAGTGTGATAGTATAGAGTGTACGTTTTGTAGCCATACAGATTCCATGGAATCCTTTGTGAGAACAACGCCCGTGGCTATGGAATCCCTTTTTGGTCGTATGTGCCTATTCACATAAGCACATATGACAACTAGAGGCTCTACAGAGCCTGTAATCGTTCACCTGGAAATGCATATAAAAATGTGATTTCCCATTGGCTTTCCATGGTAACTATGAGCTGCAACTGTGTCCTTGTTTGCAACATTACCTCAAAATTACATGAGGATCATTGGTAAAAGGTGTCGCAGTCTTCAATCATGTGAAGTTTCAAAACATTTGAATCCATCAAACAGAATCATAGAATGTATCTGGTTGCCATATTTTCTAGCCAATGGGAACAAAAAGAGGATCGTTTGTAGAAGGCCTCCTATAGACCATTCTTGCCAAGTTTTGGTTCACGTCAGCTCAATTTTCCAGAGAGAAGATGGAAATGGGATTTCCTATAGGTTTTTTCTATAGTAACTATAAACCACAATTGTGGCCATGTTTGCAAAACGATCAACATTAAAATGAGGAAGATTGGTGGAGGGTGTCCCAGTTATCAACCATGCAAAGTTTCAAAACATTTGGTCCTGTGGTTTCAGAGGAGAAGAGTTTTCAAAATTGACCAATCAGAATCAAAGAATGCTTCTGGCGGCCACGTTTTTTAACCCAACAGGAATAAAATGAGTAACAGTTGTAGAGAACCTCTCATAGACAATGCCTGCCAAGTCGGGTTCACATTGGCTCAGTACTTTCAGTAAAGATGATGAAAATGTGATTTCCTATAGGGTTTCTATAGTAACTATAAGCCACAATTGCAGCCACAATTGCAACCCGATGAAGGTTAAAATGAGGATCATTGGTAGAGGGGGTCACAGTCATCAGTCACATTAAGATTTTTCAAACCATTTGGCCTTGTAGTTTCAAAGAAGATTTTCTTGAGAATGCACACATTTATGAATTCTGTTTCAACAAAAAAAATCAGTAAAAAAAGGATTAAAATATTTAGAAAATTACAATTTTTTCAGACAGTATTCTCTTTCAAAATGGCTTTTGGATAGGTAAAGGGTTACAGGAATCTTAAAAGATATACAATAATTACTGTCATCTGAGCTGACATGATTGCAAGATAATAAACAAACTTCTCCAGATTTTCTAAATCTGTCAACATTTATCAAACATAATTAGATTACAGCTGAAGATATCAACCTACAGTTGCACTTGTTTTACAGTAAAAGTCAAAATAAGTTGTGTAGGATAATCCTATAAACTATGTATCTGTTCTCTTCCTACACTGATAAGACCAGAAGTTGATCTCCCACTGATAGGTTTTCCAGAAAATGTCAGATTCTGATCTTGTCAGGACAGAAGCTGTAGTCTTCTTAGTTTATTGCAGATATGCTACAGCTTATTTTGACTTGTACTGTATACACAATATTTTTGGGTTTTTTTTCCCCAGTTCTCAGTGGAGAAAAAACTGGAACCAACCCTAACCAGATTCTCAAAAAACAAGTATTTTGCTGACAGTTCTGATCTTCGTGCAGACTGGAGAGTCATTGGGTTAGGCATTAGAATATAGCCTCTGGTGGCCACATATTTCCATCCTCTCATAGACCATTCCTGCGAAGTTTGGTTCACGTCGGCTCAGTAGTTCCAGAGAAGAAGATGAAAATGTGATTTCCCATTGGGTTTCTATAGTAACTATAAGCCACAATTGTGGCCATGTTTACAACCCGATCAACACTAAATGAGGATCGTTGGTAGAGAGGGTCCCAGTCATCACTAATGTGAAGTATCAAAACATTTTGGCCTGGCAGTTTCAGGGGAGAAGATGTTTGAAAATTCTCCTATCAGAATCAAAGAATGCCTCTGGCGGCCATGTTTTTCAACCCACGGGAACAAAATGAGGATCGTTTGTTGAGGACCTCCCATAGACCATCCCTGCCAGGTTTGGTTCACGTCGGCTCAGTAGTTCCAGAGAAGAAGATGAAAATGTGATTTCCAATAGGGTTTCTATTGTTGGCCATGTTTGTTTGCAACCCGATCAACATTAAATGAGGATCATTGGTAGATGGGGTCCCAGTCATCAATTTTGTGCAGTATCAAAACATTTGGCCTGGCAGTTTCAGGGGAGAATATTTTTGAAAATCCACCAATCAGAATCAAAGAATGCCTCTGGCGGCCACGTTTTTCACCCCACGGGAACAAAATGAGCATCGTTTGTGGAGGACCTCCCATAGACCATCCCTGCCAGGTTTGTTTTCACATCGCCTCGGTTTTTTCCAGAGAAGAAGAGGAAAATGTGATTTCCTATAGGGTTTCTATAGTAAATATAAGCTGCAATTGTGGCTATGTTTACAACCCGATCAACAATAAATGAGGATCGTTGGTAGAGGGGGTCCCAATCATCATCTATATGAAGTTTCAAAACATTTGGCCTGGCAGTTTCAGAGGAGAAGATATTTGAAAATTCACCAACCAGAATTAAAGAATGCCTCTGGAAGCCGTGTTTTTTATCCAACGGGAACAAAATGAGGATCGTTTGTAGAGGACCTCCCATAGACCATTCCTACCAAGTTTGGTTCACACCGGCTCAGTGTTTACAGAGAAGAAGATGAAAATGTGAAAAGTTTACGGACGCCAGACGACGGACGCCAAGTGATGAGAAAAGCTCACTTGACCTTTTCGGCCAGGTGAGCTAAAAAGCGTTTCCCCAGACGGTATACTAGATAGGTATCCTCAAATAATACAATACCAGGCCATAGGTATCCTCAAATACCCGCATGAGCCTATGTGCTAGAGCACATTGTGTCACATTGTGCCTTTTCACATAAGCACATATCGGCACATAAAGCATGTGCTTATGTGTTAGGGCACATTGTGTCACTTTGTGCCTTTTCACATAAGCACATATGACAAAAAAGAGATTCTCCAGAAGGTATCCTAGATAGGTATCCTCAAATAATACAATACCGGGCAAAGGGTATCCTCAAATACCCGTATGTGCCTCTGTGCTAGGGCACAATGTGACACAATGTGCCCAAGCACAAAGGCACATGCTTTATGTGCCGATATGTGTTTATGCCCTAGCACATAGGCACATACGGGTATTTGAGGATGCCTATGGCCTGGTATTGTATTATTTGAGGATACCTATCTAGGATACCTTCTGGAGAATCCCTTTTTGCCATATGTGCTTATGTGAAAAGGCACATACGACCAAAAAGGGATTCCATAGCCACAGGTATTTTTCTCACAAAGGATTCCATGGAACCTGTATGGGTACAAAGCGTACATACTATACTACCACACTAGGCGACCATGCATTACACACATCCACCCAATAATAACGTCTGTCCTGCATTATATACTACCTAAACCAGCCATGGGATGACACAAAGCATTTGGTAAGTTAATATTATCAACGGTTAAGATGGGACCAACGGGAATATACCACCCACACTGTTCTGCCGTTCTAAACTACCAGGCATCACCCATACCCACAATCCCCCTATTCCTAGCATTGCATACTACCTATACCATTCATAGGATAGCATGAAGTATTAGGTACATTAATAGTACTACAGTACAGTCGCCGTGGGCAGTCACTTTTCCACATGTCCACAGTGGGCGCCCACTGATTTTCCACAGAAATCCGTTTGATACAATTTCTGTGGACTCTGTGGGCATGTAGTTCTGTGGGCAAAAGCCTGTAGACTTCTGTGGAAAAGATTACAGAACGATGATAATGCGGGACGGCAGTGTCCACATAATTAATCCGAAGCACGTCTGCCCACAGAAATGTAACTGGAAGTAATTTTTAACACGTCTTGAGAGAATATGACTCTGATTAAAAATATTTATTTCTTCATCATTTCAATTTGCAAGCACAGGTATATGGTCATTTGTGTATTTACAAAAAGGAAAAAATTGATAACTTGTTAAAATTACGTCACATTTTCTCAATCTGAAAAGTGAATAGCACAACCCACACTGTGAAAACAAGACATGCAGTGGCAAACCCATGTCGATTGCGAACGAGTGCTTTGAAAAAATGTGTACAAAAAGCAAAAATAGTTCAAAATAAAAGAGCGCACCTGCAAATATCGCTGATATGCAATTATGTATTGATATGATCTTTCTGTTAAACCGAATCTGATTTTCGATTGACTATTGAACAATTCATTCGCTTTCGTTGACAACTCTGAGCTCGGGCGGGAAGGGGAACATTCGGCTTCTAGAATTTTCGGCCTGGAAATATTTTGACAAAGGAACATCAGCTCGGTGAAATTAGCGCCGAGTTCTCAGGCCCATTTATTTATTTATTTATTTATTTATTTATTTATTTATTTATTTATTTATTTATTTATTTATTTATTCAGAAAGAGGCTAATCATGACAGCACCCCCTGGCCTTGAACATTTTTTAATTCTGATTGTTCAGCGTACAATACCAATGCATCGTCAAATTAATTTCGTTTTTTATACCCCCGTCAGTCCGTCTGTCCGTCAGTCCTTCCGTAGCGAAATTGTTTAATGGAGGGTACCGTCATGCGGTAATTTTAACTTAGATTTTTTAAAATTCTTCTGTTTTCATTTGGGATATATTATCTGATAGTTCAGCATACAATAAAAATGCATTGTCAAATTAATTTCATTTTTTTTTAACCTGACCCTATCGATAAATTACTTCGGAATTATTCACTAAAAAGTGCAATATGAAAGTCGCCCTTTTTAGTGGATGATTTCGGAGTAATTCTGATTATTCAGCGTACGATAAAAATGCATCGTCAAATTAATTTCTTCTTTTTTTTAACCTGGCCCTATCGATAAATTACTTTGGAATTATTCACTAAAAAGTGCAATATGAAATTCGCACTTTTTAGTGGATAATTTCGGAGTAATTTTGATAGTTCAGCGTACAATAAAAATGCATCGTCAAATTAATATCGTTTTTTTAACCTGGCCCTATCGATAAATTACTTTGAAATTATTCACTAAAAAGTGCAATATGAATGTCGCCCTTTTTAGTGGATAATTTCGGAGTAATTCTGATAGTTCAGCGTACAATAAAAATGCATCGTCAAATTAATCTCGTTTTTTTTAGCCTGGCCCTATCGATAAATTACAATGCACATGTATATTTTTAATTGTTAAAGTGAAAGAATGAAAAAATATAAACCAAACATTTTTATTCTCTTGGTTGTTATCATTTTTCTGCAAGATTGTTTGTTATTCATCAATAATTAAATTAATTAACTTGATTGACTTATGTTAATCGGCAATTAATGGTGCTCTTGTGTTTATGATTTATGACCTGCTATAATCCTTCTGAAGTAGTTTTACAGAAGTTAGTGGCACGTGTATACTATATACAGCAGCGTTTGAAAGGATTAAAAACTTCAAACGACTTGGGTTCACAAGACTAATGGATCTATCTTGTCTGACGCAGACCACTGGGTCTAACTTTAATTAATATCGTCGGGGTAGGGTTAAAAACCAACATCAGGTATTGGTAAGCGAATACTCGAGAGGTGCTTATCCCGAATGTAGGACGTTTCGGCCACGGACGTTTCGGCCTAGGACGTTTCGGCCACGGACGTTTCGGCCAGAAATATTGGACAGGGTGGACGTTTCGGCCAAAATATATTTGAGGGTACTTTTTGACATTTTTTTTCTTGTTTTCTCTGGAAGAGTTGGAGAGGGGGAAGTGATTTAGGAATGAAGGAAAGCCATTTCCATTTTTTATATTTATTGAACGTTATCATAAAAATATAACAAAAACAAGTAATGAAACAATTATAATACATAGCACAAGTAAGCACAATTTTGGAGAATATTCACTTATGTCCACTACATGTATTATTTTTTATTGTATTTGAAGAAAACAAGTTATATTTTTTACTGACGGGTGAATCTTCTATCCATTTCTTCGTTATTTGACATTTACAGACAGAATTCATGGTTGTTGATGCCTGGGGAGTCTTCTATCCAAATGATACCTTTTAACCAACACTTAAACAAGCTCAAGGAGCTCATTCAAGTGAGGGGCATAAGGTATAATCTGGAAAGAAGATCCGTCTTCTTCGTTACTACTTGACACTCCATTTACCGACAGAATTCATAGCTTTTGATAATCAGGAAAAAATTAGCTGAATTTGACCAATCAAAAATCAGGTTCTCTCAGTTTGTTATGCTACATTTATAAGAGAAAAATATATTTTTCTTAGTTCATTATGTCACATTTCATTGTATTCAAGATTACATACTAGGTTGACCACCACGCAGATTGTAACTTACACCACGTAGAAATTCAGCAATTGTTTTACGACCACACACTCTATCATCACACAAGTTTTGGAGTCGTGATTGTAATTCAGCATATATCTTTTTTGTTCTCTTTTTGGGTCTGATACCTCGCTCCAATTGCAACAGAATACCTGTAACACGTGCACACTCAGCTTGTAAACACTCAATTAATTTCCAGATGCTAGGGTGGCTATGACCAAAAAGCCCTTGGAATTTATTATTCCAGCCCTCTGAAATATTGTTTGTTCTGGGTAGATTACTAATAGTAGCCTCATGCATATTCCAGTCACATGGTGAAAATGATGGCGGCACTCGTCTTAACCTTACAGTTTGTATGCCATTAACCTCTCTTGCTGGCCTCTGGCGGAGTTGGCCACTAACATAGGTGCTGTCAAAGTACTCAACAAGAGGTTCTGCTTCCTCTGGCATTGTCTCTTTCAAATAATCCATACCTTCCTGAACTTCGGAAACAGGCAGGAATGCTAAAGCATCTATCTGTCCACAATAAAGACGAAAATCATTTTCAGTCTCATATAAATTTGCAAGCCCAAGTGACTGAATTTTTCTCCAAACTGACTGGGAGAGATGAAAAAAACAATACTGAATATTAACATGAGCACCAAAGACAGAATGAACAGAAAGCTTAACACTTCTTTCAAAATCTATAATGACAGTTCTAGGATCACAGTCAGCCTCTGCTAATTTGTTGAACAGACTCTCATAACTTGTTTGGGTCTTTCTTTGGAGCAAAGCATAAACTAAAGGCAAAAACTCATTATCTACACGACCATGTATGACATACAACTGATATAAAATATTTGAGGCAACTGAAAATGTTCCATCCATGCACCAAGTATCACAGCTTGCTAGCTGCTGTAAATGTTTTTCAGTGGCAAAAATAATAACCCTCTCATCAGCAGTAGGACCATTGTCACTGAACAAAAATGGAACAGGCTGGTCACCTGTAGTCATGCTCCACTCACCAGTTATTTCAAGTTCCTGTAGAGTTTGTGGATCTTTGGGTCGATGAAGAGCTCGGGCTCTCCGCAGCACACGTTTATTTACATCTGCATTTGGAAGACGGGCTTTCACTTCATCAGATACTGTTGAAAGCATTGTCGTGAAAATCTGGTTGGGCTTATCATTTGTTTTACTAGCCATCTCTTTCATGTTCCGTCTGCATTTAGAAATATCTACTTCTATTTCGTCAGATCAATGAGAATGCTCCTTCGTCAAAACTGGACATTCATAATTGTCATTTGTTTTCAAGATAGCTGTACAGCTGTAAATGAAATATTCTGCTAATAATCAAAAGCTGAAGTTAAATAGTTATGGAAACACACATAAAATGTAGTAAGCTGACAGGTAGGTTGAAGGAATATTACTATAAAAACATAATAGTTAATGATTATAACTATCCCTATGAAAAATCTTTTCATGTTTTAAATAAAACAAATGAACATTCAAAAGAAAAAAAAAAAAAATAAAAAAAATAAAGTAAAAAAAATTAAAAATAATAATAGAAAAATCTCATATATTGTGAGAAATATCTCCAATTGGCCGAAACGTCCGTGGCTAAAACGTCCTAGGCCGAAACGTCCGTGGCCGAAACGTCCGGGCCGAAACGTCCGTGGCCGAAACGTCCGGTCACCCTGCCTGACCTAGCATTACGAACTACCAATACCAGCCATAAGATAATACAAAGAGTCGGTAGGTAAATAGTACTAAGGGGATAATAGGCCAATAGACCATTCATCCTATACTGCCAATCTAAACAACCAAGGACTATCTCGCAATACCACACTGGGCGATCATGTATTACCCCCATCCCATCCTCACAATACAACTTGATCTAGCTATAGCAGACATAGGATAATATAAAGACCCAAGGCCTAATAGTATACTAACATGGATATATACCACTACTACCAGACCCCCCCCCCCCCCCCACACACACACATTTATGAGAAGTCCGACACTCCCGACCCGAATAACGTTATGTCAGATTGTATACTGGACAATAACAGTGGTCAGCATCTCTATGACGTCGCGTGTTTATCATGCCGTCGCGACGTCAATAGCAACGTCAACCGTTTCGCGGAAAAAAACTTTCAAGAAAAGTCTCACCTTTATCATCAATTTTCCATCACTTACCCATAATATATACCTATAGCGCCATGCGTACATATATCACTATACATACCATAGCATACCATATAGGCAGTAGGGACACCATCTGGCGGATCTAGCTGCAAGGAGCCGTACTTTTGCTCCCCCAAACGGCTCCGGTTCCTATGAGAATTTAACACTAGTTGTTCCCCCAAAGCTCCGTGTAATGGGAGACAATTCATCGCTCTCCTACTACTGTCGCTCTCCAAAGTCCGCCTCCCATACACACCCATACCACCCCCTCCCCCCACCCCACACACACTCTTCCTCCCAACACCCACCATACATCTCATATTTATTGAAGCATACACTCTTAAATTTTCGACGATAGCGAGAGAGAGAGAGAGAAAGACGTAGACACATATCCCATGGGGTGGTGGGTAGAGGTGGGGTCCGATGGGGTCATTGCGGGACTGTTTATTTTTGCTTAAAAATATTTATTATGAACAAGTTAGAATGATTGCGTGAAGCGAAAAAACATTCACCCAGTTGAACCCAAAGAGTGTTGGGCGTGGAGGTGGGGTGGGATATGACTCGTTAAAGACCACTATATTACAATAAGAGTTTGGCGGCAACCTTTATTGTAATAAGTTATATTTCATTGCAATATGGGCTGCGGCCCCCTATTCCAATTAAAGAAACTTTTAAAAACTCGCCCAACTGACTCAATGCTGTGTTGGGTGGAAGTGGGGTGGGGTCGGTGGGGTCCTTAAGAGGAAGCGCAGTTGCTCAGTGGTTAGAATGTTGGACTTTTGATCTGAAGGTTATGAGTTCGATACCTGGCCGGGGTAACTTGCGTTGTGTCCTTGAGTAAAACCCTTCATCCCCATTGCTCAATTGGGACACGGTGGCACCGTGTACTAAGGCGAATTGCACGTTGATGGTACACATGCCATCAACGAATGCTAACCCTGCCTCGGCAGAATTAGTTAAGTTGAAGAGTCTGACAGTGACGCGCAGCTACGCAGTTGTTCTTTCCAGGTTCTCCGGCTACCTCCACCAGTAACACTGTCACCAACACGATATGACTTGAGCTGTTAAATTGTCGTAAATCACCAATAAATAAATAAATAAATTAATAAATAAATAAATAAATAAACACTACGAGACTGATTAATTTTACTTGAAAATTAATTCTGAACAAGTTGTTGTGATCGTGTGAAGTAAAAAAATCACCCAGTTGACCCCGTGGGGTGTTAAGGTGGAGGTGGGGTCTGACTGGGTGCAAAAGTGTTTGCGAATATTTGTAAAGATGTGCATCATTTCCCGTAATTTGTACATATCCATACACAGTTATCTCCCTGTGTGTAACAGAAGCCAATATGTTTCTAAAATCCAAAAGATATTCGAACTGTATTGTATTGCTCTTGCGACTCAAAATACTGCTCATTGACTCATTTCGGAAAAAGAGATCCTATAACCCTGACGTTTCCTAAAAAGGAATTCTATAGGGATTCTATAAGTGTGATTCCGAGCTTCTATACAACTCGTATACACGTAGTCTTGCCATCGGCTTCCACCATGTCCTATGATCAGCTTCTATTGTATTCACCTAATACTATATTCTTACGCACCCCTTACAACTTTGTAAGATTACAACTGACTTGTATCATTACCACAGGCTTGCTAACTGTTTCAGATTGCTCGAACGACTGGAATCCCTTCGAGCATATAAGCCATAGAATTGCTCGAAAGAGTGACTCAACATGCGACTCTTATGTTCGTCTCGGAAAAAAGTGATTCCATAACCACAGGTGTTTATCCAAAAAGAGATATTTTTGGAGGATACTTATTTGTGAATACTTGTCGTAGAAACCTGTGCCTTCTACATCCGCGTAATTTTGTTCGGTAGTTCAAGAAAAAAACAACAAGATATAACATTCTCACCACAGACTCGTGGGATATCCATATCACCACAGATTTCTTGTTGATCTTTAATGGAGCTTCTTCCCATTGTCTGGCTAGGTCTTTATTTTTGATAAAAGACGTTCTCTTATTAAACGCCGGTGGCTTGGCTTTGTTGGTTGCTTTTGTTTCTTGTCTGGTATCTTTCTTCTTTTCATTTTTGGGTTGGGCTTCCTCTTTCGTTCTCTTGTCTTCAGACTGCTTCGTAGTTTGAGTAGTAATTTGAGTAGTAGCTTCAATCTTTCTAAGTTCGTTCTTGACGGGAGCTGTCTTTTGCATCTCATTCGTCCTCTTGTCTTCGGATTGTTTCGTTGTGGTAACTTCGTTCTTGTTTTGATCTTCATTCTTCATCGGTTCGTTCCTGTTTTGGTTTGAAAGTTGGCCCATCTTTGAATCTTTATTCTTAGTTTGCGTGGAAACATCATTCTTCTGTTCATTGTCCATGGGAACTGGCATCCCTTTCGTTCTCTTGTTTGACTCTTCATTTGTTAATAAGGCCGTTTCTTTCCACAGCACCCATGTGCTGGTCTAGATTTTTTCTCTTGGCTACAAACGATTCATGTCGGCCACTTCTTGGGAAGTCATCTTTAATCCAGCATCATTCTTGAAGATCCGTATGTTAAAGTCATCTTTGAATCTGAGCACTGTTGTTGACACAGCCACAGGCATATTTACTTTTCGGCGATCAGAATAGAAATGAGCTTATTTTCATACCGATACTCCTTTTATACGTTTTTCTCTAGTCTTCATCGTCATCTTCCATTTTGAATGCGTAGTTTGCCATTAGGTTGTCGAACAGAAATCTTCGCTTTTCCCAGGCATATTTCTGGTATTCTTCAAAGTCAAAGTCCTCTCCTTCATGAAGACGCTTGGCAGTTTCTTGAATTTTCTTGTGTGTTGGGTCCTTACCAAAATTCCTAATGTACACCAATGCATCAATGTATTTCGCGCCAATTGCTTCTTGGGCACACTTTGGAAGTGCTCCATATGCTGTTTCAACGGTATCGTCTTTGTCCAGTCCATCCTCGATATGCTTGTTCATGAGGTTGTCAAATTTGTCTTGGTATTCGTCATATGCACTTTAGACGATATTTCCCATCACAGAGTTGACTTCTTCTGCTTCTTCTTCTTCTTCTTCTTCTTCTTCTGATAGTTCTGACTCATCAGAATCCGAATCTGATGGCCAGTTTCTTTGTGCATATTACATTGCGTCGCTCTCTTCGAAGGTCAGTCCACAAATGACAAGTTTCTTACGAGCAGGCCCTTTTTATAGGATATCGGGCAATATATTAACGATGAGTTTGAGCAACTACCATAAAAAATGCTCCTTTCTGTATGATCCGTCTATTTCCGATAACAACGGTTTCTCTTTGGTAAGGCAATTATCCTAATCTGACGCTTGTAAGGAATTAGCAGCACGATCTCGGATTTAGTCAGTGGTATATTATAATTCAATAAATTCCTGGCACAATCACATATGCATTCTATCAAATCATCATTAGCTGTCCTAGTCACGTTCTTGGATTCACGTCGGTCAGCGTGTTATAGAAATAGAAATCGTAAAGTATCGGAATTTTGGGCGAGTCTTCCAGTATTCTTTGGTTATTCCGATGGTCTCATGGGACAATAATCATCTTCGCCTCTCTCCATTTTGAACTTTCGAGAAAAGGCTTTTTCACAGTACTCGCGACGATGGACTTTCTTGTCTTCACTGTTTCGTGGTCAAAGAACAAATGAGTTGTTATTGGTGTCGGTACATCCCTCTTATACTTTTAACAAGATTAGGACTGGTGTGATGAGCGATGAGAGAAAATCACATTTCCGAAACAGACCTCTTTTTATATCGGTAACAATTCCATCATCTGCCATCAGTTTCAATACACTATCGCGTTCTCTCAGGTCGTTGTATATCGATGCATTCAGTGGAATCTTATCTTCGAGGGTGTTGACTGCACATCTTCATAAACACATTATCAAATCTCCACAGGATGCTTGTAGAACGTCATCTGTCCCTTCCATATTCGTATCACACAAAAACTTCAAGGCTTCTATATTTCTTTTTAGCAGGGGAAGCAGGTCTCCAGTATGCCTCTGTGAATAATACTTCTCTTGTCGATCTGTCTTGGTATCTCTATGTGGACAGTAATGCTCTTCATGCCTCTTCCTATTGTCTGGTCGAGAAAACATTTTGGCACAATGTCTGCATTGGAACCGACTCTTGTAACAATGGGTCTTCTCGTGTCTTCTCGCAAATAACTTGGAACAGTATCTGCAACGAACTGGTAACATGTCTTTACTCGGCGACGGTCAGTTCACAATTGAGCGGAAAGCAAAGCTCGCACCCTTTTTATACCTTTCTAAACAAAAGTACACGGATGTAGAAGGCACGGGTTTCACTGACAAATATTCACAAATAAGTATCCGTCAAAAATATCTCTTTTTGGAAAAACACATGTGGTTAGGGAATCCCTTGTTCTCTGAAATGAGTCGAAGTGCAGTATTTCGTGTCACTCGTTCGAGTAAATATTCTGTGGCTTATTTGCTCGATGGGATTCGAGTTATTCCAGCATTGACTTTTCAGTAACTGCTCGATAGCTTATTAGGGAAATTAGGAATAGGTATGAAAAAGGTATTCTAGAAAGCTGTAGTACAATGATAGTAATATGAATTGGGACCCCTTAGTGGCATTAAGGTACTAAGGCCTCTAAGGGCAGTAGTAGTACCACAAGCTGGTAATGGTTGAAACACAGAACAGAATAATAGTAGCCAACAGTAATGATACAACACCTTAATGGCACAAGACTGTACGAACACCATACTAAAGGTGAATGCTATACAAACTTATCATAGGCTAGGTGATAGTGAAAATGGACAAGTATTGGTATTGGGTCTATAAAGGTGATGGGTGGTCTAGAAGCTGTATAATATCCATAACTATCTTTCGATAAATATCCTCCAACAGGTATCCTCTAATAGGTAACCTCCAAAAGTATCCTCCAGTACTACTTCACCATGTCATAGATATTCTCCAATACCGAAATGAGTATATAAGAGTCTTAAAAAGAGTCATTCGATCGAGCAATTGCTCTACGGCTCATTTGCTCGATGTGGTTCGAATCGTTCGAGCAATAAATGTACCAGTCATTGCTCGATAGCTTATTAGAGGAACTTGGAATAGGGTTAGAACTAGCCAGAACAGACATGAAAAGCTACATAATAAGAAAAACTGTTCCAACTGATGATAGGCTCTTCTACTCTACTGGAGTATACTCCATAAATAAAG
The DNA here is from genome assembly GCA_031216915.1 of Pictodentalium vernedei. Lineage (NCBI taxonomy): Eukaryota > Metazoa > Mollusca > Scaphopoda > Dentaliida > Dentaliidae > Pictodentalium > Pictodentalium vernedei. The sequence continues at coordinate 321,880,480 of CM062297.1, forward strand.
GAACAGTTAGAAGCAGAGGATTCTGAAAGAATTCGAACTAGTACAACTTGCCGGGTTGTTTATGGTAGTTAGATTTACTTGTCTTACTGTAGTCCTTTGGGTAACATAGCAACCACGTGCTACTATAGAAACCAAGATGGCGGCCCTCGGTCTATAAAATTGACGACGGAAACATGTATCACCCTAACAACACGCGCTGCGCATCCGCACTAACAGCATGTATCACTTTGTTAATGGCGTGACGTCACAACATGGCTACCCACGCGGGTTACCATGACAACACAACATGGCGCCACTGGGTCGCGTGACATGACGTCACTTCCGAGGTGCCTCACCGGAGTCCTCCAAATATGAGGTGAAAAGCCCCTGATACACTAGTCTTATAAATAAATTTGAGATGCAATAAATTAAAACACTCTACTTTGCGCGGTTAAAATAAACACCTGGTCGCAACATGCTTCCTAGTGATAACTGAATAAAAAAATGCATAGTTTTCTAAAATGGTGTTTAAAATAACAATACATTTCACTGAAACGTGTTGTTGTGTCATAATTTTATTGACCAACGAATTGCGCAAGTTAAAAGGAACGTCACAGTTGTGGTTCAAAAATATAGATTATGACACCTCCGTGGAGCGAGCTCGGCGAGCTCATTCCAATATGGGGGTCATAAGTTATGTTTGGCGATATTAATTCAGAACAAGTTCAGCGCCGGGCGGTGGCATTATTATTCGGCCGCTCAATGTAAATTTAGTCATTTTGCATTGCAATATATACCTCATACACATCAAATGCATCTTAATGTACTATGAGAACTAGAGGCTCTACTGAGCCGGTAATCGCTCACCTGAAACTACATATAAAAATGTGATTTCCCATAGGCTTTCCATGGTAACTATGAGTTGCAATTGTGGCCATGTTTGCAACATTACATCAACATTACATGAGGGTCATTTATAGAAGGTGTCCCAGTCTTCAATCACGTGAAGTTTCAAAACAATTGAATCCATCAAACAGAATTATAGAATGTCTCTGGTGGCCATATTTTCCAACCAACGGGAACAAAAACAGGATCGTTTGTAGAGGGCCTCCTATAGACCATTCTTGCCAAGTTTTGGTTCACGTCACCTCAGTAGTTCCAGAGAAAAGATGAAAATGTGATTTCCCATAGGTTTTTTCTATGGTAACTATAAACCGCAATTGTAGCCATGTTTGCAATACGATCAACATTAAAATGAGGAACGTTGGTGGAGGGTTTCCCAGTTACCAACAGATGCAAAGTTTCAAAACATTTGGCCCTGTGGTTTCAGAGGAGAAGAGTTTTCAAAATTGACCAATCAAAATCAAAGAATGCTTCTGGCGGCCACGTTTTTTCACCAAACAGGAATACAATGAGAAACAGTTGTAGAGAACCTCTCATAGACAATGCCTGCCATGTCTGGTTCACATTGGCTCAGTGCTTTCAGTGAAGATGATGAAAATGTGATTTCCTATAGGGTTTCTATGGTAACTATAAGCCACAATTGCAGCCATAATTGCAACTCGATGAAGATTAAAATGAGGATCATTGGTAGAGGGGGTTACAGTCATCGGTCACACTAAGTTTTCAAACCATTTGGCCTTGTAGTTTCAAAGAAGATTTTCTTGAAAATGCACATATTTATGATTTTCTTGAAAATGCACACATTTATGAATTCTGTTTCAACAAAAAGAAATCAGTAAAAGGAGGTTAAATATTTTGAAAATTAGAATTTTTTCAGTCAGTATTCTCTTTCAAAATAGCTTTGGATAGGTAAAGGGTTACAGTCAAACACATTTTTCTCCAATATTGTCAAATCTTAAAAGATAAACAATAATTACTGTCATCTAAGATGACATGATGAGAAGTGAATATAAATGAAAACTTTTCTGGTGTTTCAAGCACCTGTCATCAATCAAGATTTACTGATAAGTAACATGAGACTAATAATCAACATACAGTTGTCATTGTTTACAGCAGTACAAGTCAAAATAAGTTGTGTATGAAAATCCTACAAACTATGTGTCTTTCTGTTCCTACACTTATAAGACAAGAAGCTGACATCATTTTCTGGAAAGCTCTCACTGATAGCTTTCCAGAAATTGTCAGATTCTGATCTTGTCTGGACAGGAGCAGCAGTTTACTTAGTGCATTGCAGTTATGCTACAGCTTATTTTGACTTGTACTGTATACGCAATATTTTGGTTTTTTTCCAGTTCTCAGTGGACAAAACTGGAACCAACCCTTACCAGATTATCAAAAACAAGTATTTTGCGGACAGTACTGATCTTCGTGCAGACAGGAGAGGCACTGGGTTAAGCATTTGAATATAACCTCTGGTGGCCACATATTTCCATCCTCTCATATACCATTCCTGCAAAGTTTGGTTCACGTCGGCTCAGTAGTTCCAGAGAAGAAGATGAAAATGTGATTTCCCATAGGGTTTCTATAGTAACTATAAGCCGCAGTTGTGGCCATGTTTACAACCCAGTCAACATTAAATGAGGATCGCTGGTAGAGGGGGTCCCAGTCATCACTTATCTGAAGTATCAAAACATTTGGCCTGGCAGTTTCTTCAGAGAAGATTTTTGAAAATCCGCCAATCTGAATCAAAGAATGCCTCTGGCGGCCATGTTTTTCAACCCACGGGAACAAAATGCGGATCGTTTCTAGAGGACCTCCCATAGCCCATACCTGCCAGGTTTGATTCACGTCGGCTCAGTAGTTCCGGAGAAGAAGATGAAAATGTGATTTCCCATAGGGTTCCCATAGGGTTTCTATAGTAACTATAAGCCGCAATTGTGGCCATGTTTGCAACCCAATCAACATTAAATGAGCATCTTTGGTAGAGGGGTTCCCAGTCATCATTTATGTGAAGTATCAGAACATTTGGCCTGGCAGTTTCAGAGGAGAAGATTTTTGAAAATCTACCAATCAGAATCAAAGAATGCCTCTGGCAGCCATGTTTTTCAACCCACGGGAACAAAATGAGGATCATTTGTAGAGGATCTCCCATAGACTATCCCTGCCAGGTTTGTTTTCACGTCGCCTCGGTTTTTCCAGACAAGAAGAGGAAAATGTGATTTCCCAAAGGGTTTCTACAGTAACTATAAGCCGTTTTCGACCCAATCAACATTAAATGAGGATCGTTGGTAGAGAGGTTCTCAGTCATCATTTATGTGAAGTTTCAAAACATTTGGCCTGGCAGTTTCAGAGGAGATTTTTGAAAATCCACCAACCTGAATCAAAGAATGCCTCTGGAAGCCATGTTTTTCATCCGACGGGAACAAAATGAGGATCGTTTGTAAAGGACCTCTCATAGACCATTCCTGCCAAGTTTAGTTCACACCGGCTCAGCGGTCACAGAGAAGAAGATGAAAATGTGAAAAGTTTACGGACGCCAGACGACAGTCGACAGACGACGGACTACGACGGACGCCAATTGATGAGAAAAACTCATGTGGCCTTTTAGGCAAGGTGAGCTAAAAATGGGATGCACTAGTCATCATTTTTTATGGTTTTTTTTTTTTGTTTCTGTTTTGAGTTATTGCTCAGACAGGACAGTCAGAATGCCGGTTATTGAAAGGAACCTACCTGCAGTCACTAGTAATGACGCCAGAAAAAGTTGGGATCCATTGGCTATTATTTTTTATTAAGTTATTGCAAAGAAAAGCATACATCACAAAAAAAAATATTTATATTAGATATGGCAGAAAACTGATTATTGATAGCAACCTTCCCCTAGTTGCCACTAATCCATCACGAAAAATAGGATCCATGGTGCATTTCATTCTCAAGTTATTGTGTGGAGAAATTAGCAAAATTTACAAAAACAATTCAAGATGGTTGCCATGCTGGATATGGAAAAAAACTGATTATCGAAAGGAACCTTCCTCAAGTCACCCCTAATTCACCGCAAAAAAGCAGGATCCATGGTCATTTCAAGTATTACAAAAAATCTAAGGTGGTTGCCATGGCGGCCATAGTGGATATGGAAGGAAACTGATTATCAGAAAGGAACCTTCCTCTAGTCACCACGAATCCGCCACAAAAGTAGGGCACATTTAATTTTCAAGTTATTGTGCAGACAAGTAACTATTTCCACAAATCCAAGATGGCTGCCATAATGGATGTGGCAGAAATTTGATTATCGAAAGGAACCTTTCTCTAGACGCTGCTTATCTACCCTAAAAGTAGGCTACATTGTGCATTTAATTTTCAAGCTATTGTGCAGACAAGCAGAAGTTATAAAAAAATCCAAGATGGTTGTCATGGCAGCCATATTGGATACGGCAGAAAACAGTTTATCGAAAGAATCTTCCTCTAGTCACCACAAATCCACCACAAAAAAACTAGGACCCATGGCGCATTTCATTATTTTCAAGTTATGGAGCGGAAAAAAGCTAAGAGAGAGAGACGGACGGATGGACGGACAGATGGACGGACATGGCCACTCCACAATACGGCCCGCTGAAGAGAGCTGCCATATAAAATACGTGTGTTTTTTTTTGTTGTGTACAGACCCGGGCGATTATGGTTGTTACTTTAGGAAAATGGTTTGAATAGGTATGGGTTTACGATTTTCTAATGCAAAGAGAAATTCCAATGATAAACATTATTCTGACTGGACAAGCATATTTTCATGGAAAGATTTCTGCAATAAGCCTTTTTCGAAACTGCCATCTTGGACTGTAATCTATGCAAGGTCACAGGTCGCGAGGTGTAAACATTTCAAGAAAACACGTTGTGAGCAATGGGAGAAGAGGGCGGGTGAAGTGCTTCGGACCCCATTACGCACATTAGTGAGAATTCAAAACACATTTAGCCAAGCCAAGGTTACCATTTGTTTTAGGCAATAACAATATTGTATGAGAACTTTCAATATTTCGAATTGAGTTCCTATCGACATAAATGGTGTTTGAATGCACGCTGTATCATTACTCCGTGGCCATGTGCACTGTTTTCAACAACTTCCGGGGATTTCCCAAGCCGAAAAACTCCTTGTTGCCATTCAAACCAAGTCCTCACCTCCGCAAAAAAACTCTGTAAACCTGCAATATTAAATCGTTTAACACCGTCTAGGGTTGCCCCTTCAGTTAATTCGAATGACGACATCGGTTTTACGAATTTAAACTTGATATTTCACAAAACTAGTTGATTTGGCTGACACAGAACTCAACGCGATGAACATGGAAATCGTTTTGTTTACACCCCGCGACCTGTGACCTTGCATAGATGAAAGTCCAAGATGGTAGTTTCGAAAAAGGCTTATACCAGTGTGAGTTATCTTTTTTATTATCTGCTATACTCTATTTGTCATACAATCATCGACAAAAAAGAAAATATATCTAAGCTACATCTGCTGCCGGAAGGCCATATCACATGTATATATACACTGCATGCGAATCCACCCGTTCGATGCATGTCATAAATTAGTAACTAACATTTATTATTTCACTCTGCAAACTTGACAATTCTCACTTGGTGCACCAAACTCCAAGCAGTGCTGTCTCCCCTCTCTACGCTCGATAGATCGAATACCACACGATCTATCGAGCGTAGCGAGGGGAGATAACACTGCTTGGAGTTTGTTGCTGCACATGTTAATCTGGTGGTTTGTGTGATTTCGGAAAACAGAAAGGAGAAAGTGTTCGTATTTACTAAATTTATTCTCAAATAAGCTCTTGTAGCTTTAATGGCATGCATCACATGGAAAATATTTTTAAATGCTGAATACATACTGAAAGAAAGCTTTTCTTTTATTTTTCGGGTTGTGTTTTTCATTTTTAGTCTTCAGATTGCGATCTGATTTCGTGGTTTACAGGGTGGTGGTGGATAAAACGCTGTGGCTGAAAACTCAATCGAAGATCCGGATATAAACTACTCGGACATAACCTCACCGGACAAAATGTCATATCTACCCTCGTCGAGCTCGTCCTAAAGAGGGGTCACATGATTTGGTTTTGTCGAAAGTGTTTGAGCGATTTTAACAAAACAATAATTCAAATAATAAATTTTGATATACTGTGTGTTGGGCAAAGGGCTAATCACTCCAAGGTATGTACAAGACGGAAACGTGAAATCACAAGTTATATCACTGACAACAAATCTTTGCCTCAGATTTCTAATACAACCAGCGCACAGGATTTCGTTTAACGAGTGTTTATTTTCCTTTTTCATTTATAGCAGATTTAAATTGCTTGAATTACATCGTGTCTGAAATGTGGGTGGTTGGAAAAAAGTCGTTTTTTCTATAATTTTATTTCTATAAATTTGTATGACGGTGATCTGTACGACCAATTCGAATTTGTATGTAATAAATTTCTTCATTTTGGGCATTATTTTACTAAAAGTGGCAAATTTGCTAAGATTTCTTATCTCAGAGTGTTGTACACAAACGTCTCTAATCGATTACTGCACTAGCGCCGAGGGGGATGGGAGTAAGGGGGCAACTACGCAGGGACACAGAATTTTTGGTGTTTTAAAAAAGTGTAGGTTGACCTATTGATACGTCTGAGCTGAAAGTCGTGGGAAGTTTTTTTTGTACGGACCTCCGATGCTGGTGGAGATGGCAAGAGTACGCAGTTGCATTACTGACCAGGTTCCATTTTTTTTTTTTTAAAAACCCACTTGTTCCAGTTCGTTAGTTTTCCGCCAGCTTTTCCCCTGCATGGTGGTGGTCACGATTATCTCTGAAGAAAAAATGCATCGTCCACACAGAAATACAGGTAATAAAATACCCAAATTGTAAGTAAATAATTAAGTAGATATTGTCAAGAAAATGCAGGAGAATGCTTCTCCTAACACTGATTTAACAAATTTTTCTGGGGGAGGACACACGACCCCCCCCCCCCCCCCCCCACCTTCCCCGCCTTTGGCGCTCACAGGGCCCGCAACGTCCGTTCTACGCATTGTCCGGGTACCAGGGCTCGCTCTCGGCTGGCCTGGATTATTGTGATCATTGACTAATTTTTCGATTGTTGACGCAATACTAAGATTGGTGCATTGCTGTATACTCGCTTTCATTAACTGGTAGCGTGCTAAATTATTTTTGGCCATCAAATCTTGTACGTATGTCTTTGCCTTGTTACAATTTATGGGAGAGTGCATGTGGGCACTCTCCCATAAATTGTAACAAGACAAATCCTTACAGACTAAACAATATCATTTCAAAGATAATACAAAGCACATCCACTGAAGATGAGCCTTCAAGTCGTGGTTCCTGCACTTCGGAATAAATCCAAAATATGGGCTTCCAGCACTCTACCTCTACCTGTTAAAGACAACGCATGGAGCTAAGAACGGATTTATGTGAGTGATGAAGTCTGCGGTCGCTGTCTACTTCTAATTTGATGCAATGCCTCAGTCCTTGTTTGGTGGTGTAAACGGTTTATATCCTGTGTATTGATACGTTCTATTGCAATACTTGTCCACCAGAGATATATATTTATATTCCAATTGTGTTTTCCATGCATATGCAGTTTTTGATGAGTTTGACCGTATTGTACCGTATAGCCCATTTGCTTTGGAATTCGACAAAGAGCTCTTCTGATACCATGACTTAACGAATATTGGTAAACTAATATTAAGAAATTGATAAACCGCTTGTGCAAAATGTACTGGGTCGTCAGCAAGGTCTTCATAACGCACTTGTAGAAAGTTCTTTTTTGCATACTGTTCTAAATATATTCTTGTCGTCAAATCGTCAAATATATTTTTGCATATGCTTTTTATAGCTGTTTCCTGAAAAGGCTTTCTGATTTTTTTCTCATATTTGTTTATATGTATTTGTGAATTGACCATGCCTCTTGGGTCCCTGAGTAAATGGATTATTTTTAAATCAGGCACGCGCTGTAACAGCTGTATAATTTCCAGTGCATCCATGCGAAACCTTATAGTTTTTACAACACGCACAACTGCCTCTTTACATATCCGTTCCATCAAGAAATAACACTCCTCCAGTGGTCGTATCTCAAGACACGCACGGTATACGAAAAAGCGCCTGCTTTTTTTTATAAACTTGTGTTTTAGAAACCTCTTTTCAATTTTATACAGCTCACATTTGAATATGTCTGTCAACCTTTTCACATCCCATATTCTATCGGACAGCAACTCTCCAACATCCCTGAAATAGAACATATTTCGATATTATCTGTAATAGAATATAAAACAAAAATTAGAGAAGCGGAATGTCTTATCCTCTCTGGACCACTTATACTAGTGTGTGTACTTTCATTGGTAGAGTGTTAAATTATTTTTGGTCATCCAAACTGTTCACGTCTTTGCCATGTACAAATTTATGAGTGCCTACGGGCACTCTCCCATAAATTGTAACAAGGCAAATTCCCACAGACTAAACAGATTTACGTCGACGAAACTATGAAGGGGAACCACTGGGTTTGGAACCTTTAAGTTGTAGTACCTGATCTCCAGACTACAGCCCAAATATGGGCCCATATATGGGCGTACAGCACTCTATAAGTCAACCATTACCTGTCACAATTTCTAGATAACCAAGTTATTATGTGATTCTAAACAAAATGGGATTTTTTGTATGATGACAAACGTCGTCAACAAAGCATGCCTTGGTTGAAGAAATGCCTTGATAATGTAGTTGTTATATTAGTCAGTCGGGATAAAAGTTCAAAAATGCAGAGTTTGGGGAAATTTATTGGTAGATAAATGGAATAGTCGTGAGGTCTGTTCCCTAACTTATTAATGTTTAATTTGAATGCACCGTGCTTTAAATTGATCATGATTGGCACTCAATAGCCCAAATAGGGTTCTACGCTCAAAGATCAGTTGGGTTAAAAATCGCGACATCGACGCCGTAGCTGCGACGGGTGGTGCAATCTCAAAAAATTCTAAGTTCATCAAGGGCCATAACTCCAAGAAAAATATTTAGAACAACACATGCATTGAACAATGGCTAGACATTAATAAGATACACTTACATGCCAAATATACAGTCATTCCATCAAGTATTTCAAAAGTTATTGAGTTTTGAAACTCGTTGGTCACAGACAGACAGACCGACCGACCGACCGACCGACCGACCGACCATAACTCCAAGAAAATTAAATATTTGGAACAACACATGCATTGAACAGTGGCTAGACATCAATAAGATACACTTACATGCCAAATATAGAGTCATTCCATCAAGTATTTCAAAAGTTATTGAGTTTTGAAACTCGTTGGTCACAGACAAACCGACCGACCGACAGACAGACCGACCGACCGACAGACAGACAGACAGACAGACAGACAGACAGACAGACAGACAGACAGACAGACAGACAGACAGACAGACATTGCCACTTATAGAGCTGCTAGTTGCAGCTAAAAATTAACCCAAATGAACTGGGTTGAGTGAATATGAACCCAACTGGGTTCATATTCACTCAAACCAGTTGATTTGGGTTGATTTTTAATCCAACTAATTTAAGAGCGTTCAGCTTCCTTTTGAGACACTAAACGCTTTCTTGTCATAAACACCGGCGCAAATTGTCTCATGTATATAACGTCTGTATGATATTAGTTTCAATTTTCTTGAAAGCAGCCCACGTGGAAAGCCCATGAAGTGAAGCAGAGTTTATTTAGTGTGGTAAACAAGCTCCGTTTCACTGGTAAAATTGGACCCGGTCATCAATGCTTGGAATGGAAATCCTCTAAAAAGGGCAACACGGGTATAAACGATTGACTAAATTTGACCTTATCCCAATGATGTGGTCACAATCAGCCATTGTGTCGAAATATGTGACCTTAAACACCAATAAATTAATAATAAGTTATTCAAAGCAAGATTGTTGCTTTGTATTTAGGCTTGATGCGTGTAAAAACAATAGGCTGATGAAATCGTCAGATGTGTACCCATACGCGCAACTAGTAGAAAGCTGTATGACGGAGGGCCACCACGGATGCCGACATTATGTACACCATACATGGTATGGGTACATATAGAAATGGATTGGAGGAGTGCCTAATTTGATGGATAAAGGGTTAATATCTCCGGATCAAATTATTAGATTTACATAAAAAACTATACAGCACAGCACATCAGTAACCTGAATACATATATAAAGTAACCTGAAAATCGGATTAATATTTTTTGAGTTATCGCATGCAGAAGAAATGGATTGGAGGAGTTCTCAATTTGAAGGATAAAGGGTTAATATCACAGGACCAAATTATCAGATTTACACCAAAAACTATACAGCTCGGCACATCAGTAACCTGAACACATATATGAAGTAACATGACAATCGGATTGATATTTTTTGAGTTATCTCATGCCAAAGGGATTGGAGGAATTTTCAATTTGAGGGGTAAAGGGTTAATATTTCAGTATTGAATAATCAGATTTATACCAAAAACTATACAGCTTGGCACATCAGTATCTTGAACACATATATGAAGTAACATGATAATCGGATTGATATTTTTTGAGTTATCTCATGCCAAAGGGATTGGATGACTTTTCAATTTGAAGGGGAAATGGTTAATATCTCAGGATCAAAATAACAGATTTACACCAAAAACTATACAGCTCGGTACATCAGTAACCTGAACACAAATGTAAAGTAACTTGACAATCCAAGGAATATTTTTCAAGTTATCGAATGCCAAAGGGATTGGAGGAATTTTCAATTTGAAGGATAAAGGGTTAATATCTCAGGATTAAATTATCAGATTTACACCAAAAACTATACAGCTCGGCACATCTGTAACCTGAACACAAATATGAAGTAACTTGACAATCCAAGCAATATTTTTCAAGTTATCGAATGCCAAAAGGATTGGAGGAATTTTCAATTTGAAGGATAAAGGGTTAATATCTCAGGATCAAAATAACAGATTTACACCAAAAACTATACAGCTCGGCACATCAGTAACCTGAACACAAATATAAAGTAACTAGACAATCCAAGCAATATTTTTTCAAGTTATCGAATGCCAAAGGGATTGGAGGAATTTTCAATTTGAAGGATAAAGGGTTAATATCTCAGGATCAAATTATCAGATTTACACCAAAAACTATACAGCTCGGCACATCAGTAACCTGAATACACATATAAAGTAACTTGACAATCCAAGCAATATTTTTCAAGTTATCGAATGCCAAAGAAATGGATACAGACGCCGGACGGTCAGATGGACGGACTGACGGACGGACAAAGGATGGACGAACGACGGATGGCCACCCCGGATGCCGGCATTATGTGTACCATACATAGTATGAGTAACACATAAAAATGACTTCCATGTTTGATATGCCAAACAGCTAACACCCCCCCCCCCCCACCCTCGCGCGCGCCACAAACACACACACACACACACACACACACACACACACACACAAACACACACACACCACCATCACCAGTAGTAAACAGTAATAACATGGCTAGATGACAGTACTTGAATTATATTGGAAATAACAAACATTTTTTGCCACAAAAAATAGCGTATGATTCCTCACTGAAGTAAAAAATAAAAATGTTTATTTTGTTTACATTGGCATGGCGGGGGTTCGAACCCACGCCGAGAGAGTTTCCTTCGGCACCAACCGCCTAGCGAAACTATACTGAACCACGCACACCACTCGGCCACCGACAGACCTCAATAAAGGCAATGCTAGCTAACCAAGTATATACGAGGCCAGTACAGAACACACGGAATACTCAATTATTTAATTATTCATCAGATAGTTGCATCTAAGCACTTAATTCTACGAACTGCACCTCAGAAGAAATCAGCGACAGTACTTGTCTTTTTCAAATTTCTCAGATGCCATAGAATTAAGTGCCAATGTAAACAAAACCAGCGTCCTTTCTTAATTCTATGGCATCCGAGAAATTTGAAAAAGACAAGTACTGTCGCTGATTTCTTCTGAGGTGCAGTTCGTAGAATAAAGTGCTTAGATGCAACTATCTGATGAATAATTAAAAATGTTTAGTTTACCGTGATTTTTTCAAGTTTCTCCCTCTATTCGTGTTGGGTAAAGATTAATCATTTTCTTTTTCTAAATCAAATTATTGTTCTTTTTGTTATGACATTATGGTCCACTGTCAAAAGAATTTAATTTTAACAAAAAACAATAATTTGAGGGGAAAATACTCTACATATTTTCACCCAGAGGCCAATAAGTTTCCGAATAGCATTCAACAGCCTCGGATATTTTAAACTATTTCCTTGGGAAACCCCTCGGATCTTCGACAATGACACGGATTCCTCTTAAGCTCTGTCCGTCTCTTTCTTACGCACTTTGCAGCAGCAACAGCTATATTACACACAGGAAACTCCAATGAATAGGGGCGTAGCAACGTGTGTGTGTGGGGGGGAGGGGGGGGGGGTCTCACACTCACAGACCTTTATATATGCACTGATGAATGAAATGCCCAAACTGGCCCCTATATACTCTCACGCTAACTTTTCTTTACCTAAGGTTATACCTTCTCTTCCTGCGTACTCAAGCCTTTAAAAAATTCTCGCTTCCATTGAAATGAGGTCTTGGGAACAATTTGTTATGCTGTCAATGGTATGCCCCCGATTTCGTCGACGCGGGGGTTATGATCCCCGACAAGGGGGGGGGGGGAGGTCCCGGATCGACCGGCGAGAGAACTTTTTGTTTTAATTTGGAAAAAGTCGCAGTACGCAATGTATTTATTTATTTATTTATTGGGGTTTAACGACACTTTCGACAGCCAGGGTCACCTCGTGTCGGGTAGTTTTACGGGTGGAGGAAACCGGAGTACCCGGAGAGAACCACTGAGCAACGGCGAGCAACTGTCAGACTCAGTAACGTACTACCTCCACGCAAGCAGGGTTAGCATTGGTTAAAGACAAGTGCACCATCGACGTGCAGTACGCCTTTGCACACAACGCCATCGTGCACCCACGTGGGCAAAAGGGATTAAGAGTCTTGCCCAAGGACACAACGCGGTTGCCGCACGTTGGATTCGAACCGAGGACATCTCGGCGTGCAGCCTGCACCTCTACCAACTGAGCAACCGTGCTCCATGCAATAGGCAATATCCGTGATTCTAGAGGCTTTGAGAGAATCAAAACATAACAAATACCGAGGCTCAAGTGAGCCAAAAACGCTCACCTGGCACAAGTTGTCAAAAGAGATGAGTGTATCAGTAATTGATCAGCAGCAAGAGCAATTTTTTGATTTGCTGTGACACAACCAAAGGCAACTTTTTTGGCCATTCATTTCTGCTGGTTCCTAGCAAGCTCTGTTCTGTGAAGTATTAAACTGGAGGCTCTAAAGAGCCAGTAGTCGCTCACCTGGAACTAAATATAAAAATGTGACTTCCCATAGTCTTTCCATGGTAACTATGAGCTGCAGTTGTGGCCATGCTTGCTACATTATATCAACGTTACATGAGGATCATTGGTAGAATGTGTCCCAGTCCTCAATTACGTGAAGTTTCGAAACATTTGAATCCATCAAACAGAATCATAGAATGTCTCTGGTGGCCATATTTTCCAACAAAAGGGAACAAAAACAGGATCGTTTGTAGAGGGCCTCCTATAGACCATTCCTGCTAAGTTTTGGTTCACTTCGGCTCAGTAGTTCCAGAGAGAAGATGAAAATGTGATTTCCCATAGGGTTTTTCTGTAGAGAATATAAACCGCAATTGTGGCCATGTTTGCAACACGATCAACATTAAATGAGGAACGTTGGTATAGGGTGTTCCAGTCATCAACCATGCAAAGTTTCAAAACATTTGGCCCTATGGTTTCAGAGGGGAAGAGTTTTCAATATTGACCAATCAGAATCAAAGAATGCTTCTAGCGGCCACGTATTTCTTGCAACAGGAATAAAATGAGTAATAGTTGTAAAGAACCTCTCACAGACCATGTCTGCCAAGTCTGGTTCACATTGGCTCAGTACTTTCAGAGAAGATGATGAAAATGTGATTTCCCATAGGGTTTCTATAGTAACTATAAGCCACAATTGCAGCCATAATTTCACCCCGATGAAGATTAAATGAGGATCATTGGTAGAGGGGGTTACAGTCATCAGTCACATTAATTTTCAAAACATTTGGCCTTGTAGTTTCAAAGAAGATTTCTTGAAAATGCACACATTTATGAATTCTGTTTCAACAAAAAATCAGTAAAAGAAGGGTAAATATTTTGAAATAGCTTTGGATAGGTAAAAGGGTTACAGGGAACGCATTTTACTCCAATTTTGTCATATCTTAAATGATATAATTTACTGGTCAGCTAAGCGGGCAAGGGAAAAGAAAATAAATAAAACTTCCATGCTTTCCAAACACCTGTTATCAATCAGTATTTCTGATAAGTAACTCGAAAGTAATACATGTATTAACATAATTACAGCTGCACTTGTTTACAGTACAAGTCAAAATAAGTTGTAGGATAATCCTATAAACTATATATCTTTCTCTCCCTACACTGATAAGACCAGAAGCTGACATCATTTTCTGGAAAGCCTTCACCGAGAGCTTTCCAGAGAATGTCAGATTCTGATCTTGTCAGTGCAGGAGCAGCAAAAGAATTAGTTAATTGCAGATATGCTACAACTTATTTTGACTTGTACTGTATACACAACATTTTGGTTTTTTCCCCAGTTTTCAGTGGAGAAAACTGGAACCAACCCTTACCAGATTCTCAAAAACGGGTATTTTGCTGACAGTGCCGATCTCTTCGTGAGGACAGGAGAGGCATTGGGTTAAGCATTAGAATATAGCCTCTGGCGGCCACATTTTTCCATCCTCTCATAGACCATTCCTGTGAAGTTTGGTTCACGTCGGCTCAGCAGTTCCAGAGAAGAAGATGAAAATTTGATTTTCCATAGGGTTTCTATAGTAACTATAAGCCGCAATTGCAGCCATGTTTGCACCCCGATCAGCATTAAATGCGGGTCGTTGGTAGAGGGTGTCGCAGTCATCAACCATGCAAAGTTTCAAAACATTTGGCTCTGTGGTTTCAGAGAACATTTTTCAAAATCCACCAATCAGAATCAAAAAATGTTTCTGGCAGCCATGTTTTTCTATGCACGGTAACAAAAATGAGGAGCATTTTTAGAAGACCTCCCACAGACTATCCCTGCCAGGTTTGGTTCACGTCGGCTCCGTAGTTTCAGAGGAAAAGATGAAAATGTGATTTCCCATAGGTTTTCTATAGTAACTATAAGCCGCAATTACGGCCATGTTTACAACCCGATCAACATTACATGAGGGTTGTTGGTAGAGGAGGTCCCAGCTATCATTTATGTGAAGTATCAAGAAATTTGGCCTGGCAGTTTCAAAGGAGAAGATTTTTGAAAATCCACCAACCACAATCAAAGAATGCATCTGGCGGCCATATTTTTCAACCCACGGGAACAAAATGAGGATCGTTTGTAGAGGACCTCCCATTGACCATTTTTTCCAGGTTTGGTTCATGTCAGCTCAGTAATTCCAGAGAAGAAGATGAAAATGTGATTTCTCATAGGATTTCTATAGTAACTATAAGCTGCAATTGAAGCCATGTTTGCAACCCTACCAACATTAAATGAAAATAGTTGGTAGAGCGGGTCCCAGTCATCAAACATGCAAAGTTTCAAAACCTTTGGCCCTGTGGTTTCAGAGGAGAACATTTTTCAAAATCCACCAATCAGAATCAAAGAATGCCTCTGGCAGCCATGTTTTCAAACCGATAGGATGGAAATGAGGATCGTTTGTAGAGGATCTCCAATAGACTATCCCTACTAGGTTTGGTTCATGTCAGCTCAGTAGTTCTAGAGAAGATGATGATTTCTCATAGGGTTTCTACAGTAACTATAAGCCGCAATTACGCCCATGTTTGTCACCCTGTCAACATTAAATGTGGATCGTTGGTAGAGGGGGTCCCAATCATCATTTATGTGAAGTTTTAAAACATTTTGCCTGGCAGTTTCAGAGGAGAAGATTGATTTTTGAAAATCCACCAACCAGAGTAAAAGAATGCCTCCAGAAGCCAAGTTTTTCATCCGACGGGAACACAATGAGGATCGTTTGTAGAGGACCTCTCATAGACCATTCCTGATAAGTTTGGTTCACACCGGCTCAGCAGTTACAGAGAAGAAGATGGAAATGTGAAAGGTTTATGGACGACGGACGGACGGACGGACGCGACGGACGCCAAGTGATGAGAAAATCTCACAGGTACTTTTAAAAAAAATGAGAAGAGTAAATTCTACCAGCCTGAAGATGGCAGCAGCTTCATTTGAACAAAGGAGAATAGGTTTACACCAAACTCCAAAGATGGTCTGTGCCATAAATGAATGAATTTGGCCGGTGGTTTTAAAGAATAAGAAAAATCTCAAACTAAAGAAACAGAATTTTACTGCCACCTGTAAATTCAAGTCTGTGTGAAAATGGTTAAGGCATCAAAAATAAACAAACCATAAAGAGAATTTATGGAGGCCTATTTTTGGGGGTAAAATATGTTTGAAGAAATCAGAACTAGGTTTTCGTTAACAGTATTACATGAAATAATACCTTTGGAACCCACATTGAAGTCTTGAGAGGGTTAAATTAAAGATATTCATACAGGAATCAGAGACATTTTTTCCAAGAAACCAGAAAAAAACATATATGTGTACAGAATTGAAAAGGTTTGATCAAGGCATCAATAAAATCTTTGAAACCCACAGTGAAGTCTTGAGAGGGGTAAATTAAAGACAGTCATACAGGAATCAGATAAATGTTTCCAAGAATGCAGAAAAAAACATACAAGTGCACACGATTTAAAGGGTTCAACATGAAATAAAATCTTTGGAAAACACACTGAAGTCATGAGAGGGTTATATTAAAGATATTCACACAGGAATCAGATCAATTTTTTCCAAGGCATCAGAAAAAACATATATGTGCACAGCACCGCATTGAAAGGGTTCAACATGAAATAACATCTTTGGAAAACACACTGAAGTCATGAAAGGGTTAAATTAAAGATATTTATACAGGAAAATGATAAAAATAATTCCACGGAACCAGAAAAAAAACATGTGCACAGTAGTGAAAGGGTTCAATATAAATTAAATATTTGGAAAACACTTTTAAGTCTCGAGAAGGTTTTTATTAAAGATATTTATACAGGAATCAGATCAATTTTTCCTCTATCACTTATGGAAGTCTTGAGACGGTTGAAAGATTTCAAAATTATTTTCATTCCCTTTAGCTTAAAACAGCAGAATAACGTGTTTGACAGGTTGACGTTGACAGAAGTTGATGGAAGAGATAAAATTGGAAGCTCTAACAATTTGTATAAGGAAATTTTACAGCAAAAATATTGACTCATCAGTTTTTTCAATATCCTCTACAGGGCACCCCGATAGAACCGGCGGCAATATGTTTTAACTAATCCATTCTACTGGTCCTAAGGATGCTTCATGCCAAATAGCAGTTCTCTGTTCTGCGTGGTTTGGGAAATATGGGCTTTTGAATTTCTTTCTGTTTTTAGCCCCTGGGATTGCCATGGGGCTGTGAAAAAAAAATTCGGTCATCAATCAATTACTTAGGACCCACTTATACATGCCAAATTTGGTTGAAATTGGCCCACCGGCTCTTGAAATAGAAATTTTGGGCGGACCCCAAAATGGATATGCCCCCACAGAGAGCCCAAATATTGACCTACCAACTTCCCTTGAACAAATTTTAATCTTCAACATCAAAGGATGTTCCATACCAAATATCAAGGCATTCCCTCCGGTGGTTCGTGAGAAGGTTTTTAAGCTTTCGGGGCTTTTTATATTTGAATTTGGCCTAGTGGTTATGAAGAAAAAGTTAGGTTTGCAAAAGTTAACGGACGACGGACGACGGACGACGGACGCCAAGTGATGGCAATAGATCCTCCTGACTTGCAGTCAGGTGAACTAAAAAGAGTGGCTTGCGGAACTAGGGTTTCGTGAATCGCCCTGATACCCGTCTTTGATACCCAAGGGAGTGGTGTTATCTATCTGCATGGTGCTTGCATAATTTTACCTTCTCGACGAATTCCGCCGATTTCTCCGGCGGGGAGAGGGAGGGGGAGGGATAACCCGCTACCATCCCCGTACGCCCCTGCGATAAAACAACGACTGGCACCCACGCCTGTTTGTGCAGACCCTGAGCCCAACACAACGTGTACAAGTCATAAATAAACTGACAGGTATAAATGAACTGATTTCGTATCGCGCATCATATACTGAGACAAAAAAGAAAGTATAATAAACTTTGAGGAGCAATTTTTTTAGTATTATCGACTTTCATCCCTGTAAATTCATATTTCGAGTCCAGCTGCATGAATTTGCATAATTTCATGTTCTTACTGTTGCCAGTGTCACGTCAGGATGTTGCAATTCAGAATCAGACATGGGGTGAAATGAAAAGTTCACACATGCAGTGGATGGCAAGACATCGACGGCGCATGGACCTGATAAGTCTCTGGATGACACCCTGTGGTATTGCGTTTCTCTCCTGCCTTAAAGATGCTCGATTGGCGACAAATCTGGCGAAAGTTGGAGCCAGGGAAGAAGTTCGATGTTCTGCTCCTCAAGAAAGTCACGACAGATACGCGCAACGTGACATCGGGCATTGTCTTGCTGGAATAACTGCAATCCGACGTTAGCGTTGAACAACGGGACAACAACAGAGTTAAGAATTCCGTCCCTATATCGCTGTCCATTCAGATTACCATCGATGAAGATCAACTGCGTTCGATGGTGAAAGGAAATTCCTGCACAAACCATTACACTACCGCCGCCGAAACGGTCGCATTCCCGAACGCAAGCATCAGAAAACCGTTCTCCTCGTCGGCGATACACTCTTGCCCTACCATCAGTGCGCCGTAGACAAAATCGTGATTCATCACTAAAAAGAACTGTGTTCCAACGCTGATGAGTCCAGCGAACACGCTGACGTGCCCGTTCCATTCTGACGGTACGATGACATTAGGTAAGGATTGGTCCGTGGTATGGACGTCTACTTCGGATGCCGTGTTCAGCGAGTCTGTTGCGGACAGTTTGTGCACTGATTCTTTCTTTCTTTCTTTCTTTAAATACTGCTGCACACCCCTTGCGGATATTATGAGCAGGAAAAGGTGCAACGTCGGGGAGTTAGTGCGAAAAGAGATGAAAATAAGAATAGTAAGGTCTGAAAAAAAAGATGATAGACTAGTATTTTATTAACAGTGTTTAAAAAGATAAAATTAAGATAAGATTCTATTGTTAGTTCTACCAGGAGTAATTGCTGCTGTCCTCGTCGCCGCAAGGAAGCGATCCCGCAAGTGAGACGTCCTGATGTGTCGGTCCTGTGCAGGAGTCGTAACTCTTGGTCGATCTGAACGCGGTCGGTAGGCAGTAGATCCAGTGCTTCTATACCTTCCAATGAGACGGTAAATAGTGGCCACAGTGACTCCGAACTCAGTAGCGCGCTCCTTTGGATGCATCTCATGCATACCAATGGCACGCAACCTCTGATTTTTGGTTAAATTTGGGATTTTTTAAGAAGTCGGAAGACAAAAACTAGTGTGTTCTCTCAATAACCCAAGCTCTCTAGCACAACATAACACAAAGAAAACAGTCGGTCACCCATTCAATTAGACATTCTCGGGTAGCACGTGCTATTTTGAAAGCCGCAGCAAAATTGTCATTAAACTTTTTGCACGACGTCTTGTCCAGAAACATGCAACATTAGAAACTACTATATTTCATCCTTTATGCTATTTTTTCACATTTGTTTCTATTATACTTTCTTTTTTGACCCAGTAAATATTCCAAAACACAGGTGTCAGAATGGAGAGTTATGAAAATTAAACCGGCGGGCGAAGTAGACATTTTTTACGACAAGAACTGTAGACCGCACAAATATTTTAGCCTGAGGCCAAATATTAGGTAACAGGAGCAATAACAAGGGTCTTTGATCAAGATTCGATCAAATGTCGCCCAACAATAGCAAGAGCGGTTCTCAAGGCGTGGAAACATTTTTCGATCTCATAACTGGACAGATAATATATACTCAATGGCGAATCGGATATGATAATAGGTCCTGAAACATCTCTCGTAACGGCCTACTTCTTATGATGCATCCAAGGAACTGGGGTCGCGGGTCCACCCCCTCTCCCCCAATGTCTTCCAGTAATAGTTGCGGAATACAGGCAGATTAGGACGACATTATCTCTACCAATGGATTTTACGCCATAATACTGCCACCAGAGAATCAGAGTTGTGAGGTTCCTCAAGACTCAGATAACAGCCACCTGAAACTTGTATTTCTTTTTGGGGTTCCCGACATTGCTCTCTTATTAGGAATGAGCTGGAAGGGTGCACAGACTCTTTACTCTTAAGATGAATCAAAAAGTTCCCTCATACGAGTTGTTTCTTCAACAGCATTCAAAGTTGAGAAGAGTGTTCATTTTGGCATCAAATTTAACACATTATTCCACCGAGATGAAACATTGTCTCGACCCGGTGGGAAAATTTGTCAAAGTGGGATCTAAAAATGTGTACTTTTCTCACTATAGA
This sequence comes from Pictodentalium vernedei, assembly GCA_031216915.1. Classification (NCBI taxonomy): domain Eukaryota; kingdom Metazoa; phylum Mollusca; class Scaphopoda; order Dentaliida; family Dentaliidae; genus Pictodentalium; species Pictodentalium vernedei. The sequence goes on from CM062297.1 coordinate 321,901,001, forward strand.
GGTGTGTTAGTCTCAACTATAGCTCTGTATATTGTATTCCCACCATGCTACCAAGGCACATGATCCACCACTGATATACTGATATCTTAGAATATGCCTGGCCTTCTATCTATCATTTTATGCCCCTGCGTGCATCCAGCGCTGTTCGAGACGCGAAGTAGGGTAGGATGCCTGTTCTTTGTATTTTCAAGAAATCTCTCTTGTCTTGTACTAAACGGTTTTGAAATTTTGAAAAATTGCGCAACAGAAAAATTATTCTGTAAGGGACAACACTGACCTCTAAACCCGTGTTCCTGAATGGCGGCGTGCCATGAAGTATTATCTATTGGAAAGGTGAAGCTGTTTTCTATATATATGAAGCACCAATAATAGTTACTGACGTGACAGCCGTTACTCAATCACAGTTCCTTATTCGACATTCGTTATCAACCGATTTTATCGGTTGATAACGAAGGTCGAATAAGGAACTGAGAATAAATAACGGTTGTCACGTCCCCTAATAGTTTTATTCAACAACACTGTCCCATTAATTTATTACTGGTGCTCTTTTACATTTTGTTACTGACATTACGTGTGTGGATCTGGTCTTATTTTGTAGAAGGAAGTCATGCCCTCAAGGACTCTATTGGCGACGTCATCGCCGTTATGATAACGGTTTTCTAAACACCTGTAATGGTAACGGGATGGTATAACTTGGTAAGGTGACAGTTGCTATCTTGTAACGCCAAGAGTGAAACCATCGGTTGCTATGGTAACGAATAGTTACGTAGTGTTGCTATGGTAACGGGTTGCTATAGTAATGGGTTGCTCTGTAGCGGCGTCATCACTGTCGTTGTCTGTGAAATCATCATCGCAATGAATGGTGGGTATCTTGTTCTTTTGGACTTCATGCCGAATATTTGTGTAATACAGACTTTGTTTACCCTTTTTGTTACTAATTTAGCTTTTCCCGACTGTTAGATAATCTGGAGACTAATATTATAGTAGCCTGTTTGTGGAAAGTCGTACTGAGATATTCACATGTGTTGTTGATGGGTTTGGTTGTCTGGTTTGGTTGAATAGTATTAATTCCTATAGACCTTTTGGTTGATCTCCACCTTTTTCCTGTCTATTGGCCTCCCTTATGCCAAACCCTGTACTATCATATAGTTCGTATGTTATAAGACAGTTATCATGGGTTTCGTTGGTATAGTATTTTGGTAAGAACATGATTTATTTCTTTTTGGTTCAGCCTTCACAGCCTGCTGCTATTCCTTTTCTGGCAGTTCGCTTCCATCTCCAGATTGAGTCGACAGTCTTGGTATGTCCGATCAAAGTGTATTTTTATCCAAAAGATGGCTGTACACAGTTAACTCCACTTCTCGATTCGATACACGTGTAAACACATACTTGGTGAATACAGTGTTGTTTGAGAAGTCAATCACTTTGGTTCGGTTTGAGGACCAAGGTTGAACATACTGCTTTTGGTTAAATGCTCTCTGAGCAAAACTGCAAATAGCACTGGCGAGCACTGCCTCACTAATCTTGGTTATATGTTGCTTCGGAGACACTGCAACTACTATTGGCTATCCCTGTCTCCTAGTGGAATTAATGCTACTGGATTCTAACCCTAGTTCAGGGCTGCTACTACTTGCTTCTGTCAGCAGTACCATCACCAAGGCTAGTTTCAGCCATTACCTGAACACTGACCGTTAGTATCTTCTACAACCATTGTCGACGATCATTGTACCCTACTGGCTGTTACCAATACAGACCTTAAAGTAGTGGTCCGTATCACTATCGGCCCTAGAGTTTATTTTTTACTACTGCTGAAAGCAGGAAAAATTAAAGCGGTGTTCCTGTTCAGTTCGCTTTGAGTGACTCCTCGTACGTCTCTTCGACTAGTATCAGGAGGAAAGATCACAGACATCATCTGTAATCACTGCAGTGATTACGCCGCTAGCGAACGATACCGTGCAAAAACGTTTCCGCTGAAGAGACTGCGTAATTTACCGACTCTTTCATCAATCCATACACAAGTATACCCTCTGTCTTATTCGAGACACGTGTGATTCGTTACTGGTCGAATAAGCTTAATAAACATTCCGGTATTGTTCGGTTTGAGTGCCTTCTAGTACGACTCTTTCAACTCATTTGAGAAAAGGGGTGTTATAGACTAAGTCAGATTCGGGAAAGAGGTGCCTAAACATCTGTTGGTTTGAAATAATATTTGACTTCGGCAACGCTAAAAGGCCGGAAAAGTTAAAACTAATAACGGAAGAGGTTTCTATACTATATTGCTATGTGGTCCACAACTGCAGGATACTCATCGTGTTAATACCGTCATTGATGACACAACGTAGCCATTCAGTGCCATAGCAACTTGTTAGCATTGCAGCACGGGATAACACCTCGTTACCATATCAACAGATGGTATCCCGATGACGCCATCGGTGATGTCAATGATGATGTCACAATATGGTAATCGTGACAGCAGCAACTCGTCACTGTTTCAACTTATGGTTAGCAATCATTTTCTCAACAGCTAAGGCGTCAGCGATGAAATCATTGATGACGTCACTTCCAAAGTCCGTCCATGCGACCAACTCAGGTAATGAAGCTAAATCCATACAGTATATTGTATTCTCTTCACCGTGTTCATTATGCCATCCATCTTCCATATCCAAGTCGCTGATGGCCTGCCGGCCCCAGCAGAATTCTGGGTTTCCAGACCAAACAATAGGCCACTTTGCATGCAAGTTATATCTTTAGTTTTAACCTCTACTTGGACTTGAAGCCCGGGTTCGCCTCTAATAGCCTCTGTTCCGAGTATCGAGCGTTTCTGTCAGAATTTTAGTTACACACTTCACAGAATGTTGATTTCTGTAATATTATCATTGCACATAAGTTCAATGATTCCATTTGTCATGCCAACAAAATTATAGAACAGCTAAACTTGGCATGTCTTCCTATCAGGCTGATCAGAGCGTTATCTTTATGTCCAAGGATATAGATCATGGGAAATGACACTAGCGGGTGATACCCGGCATTGCACGGGAGAAGATGGTTATATTAGCCGTTTTCAAAATAGAAGGTCAAGGTCACCAATTTCAAGGTCAAGGTCACCCCGCGCGGGTCCCCCGATAAAGTCAAAATGATCTATGGGTCAATATACCCGCACATATGAAATTTTAGCCCGATCGGCCCAGTCGTTTTCGAAATAAAAGGTCAAGGTCACAATTTCAAGGTCAAGGTCACCCCGCACGGGCACGGCACCCATCCCATGTTACTCGCAGGGACGCATTACCCCGGTGTAGAAAATTTGAGATCGGTCGGTCGAGAAACGGAGGAGTTCACCCGGAACAAACATAGAGAGAGATATATATATAGATACAGACATTCGCATTTATATATTAGATATATCAGACTCTACATTTGGGTCTAAACAATGCCCTATTCCACCACACTCCCACCCCATCCGCGCCCAACCGCCCGCTAGGCATGTTTATCAAGTTTTGAGAAAGGTAGAAAACCTCCACAACGCGTCTTCCAATGTATGTACTTAATTATCTTAATTATAAGCCAGTCTTAATATCATGTATATATATAATAGTTACAACTTTGTAGTCTCTAGTTGTGTTTATTCTTTAGGGTTTAATGGCACTTTCAAGATCCATGGTCATATCGTATCGGTTTTCAGGCGGGGAAACGAGGGGATGCCAAGATAAATGTATCTCAAACATATTAGTGACTGATGACAAATGCCCCTTCAACATGGTATAGGCCACTGCACCACCTTGCTCCCACTTGAACAATTAAACCTATTAAATTAATCTTGGACAAGATGGCGTAGGGAAGGGAGACGTAGGAACGAACCTTCGACTAGTCGATTTGAAGCCAAATTCGCTAATTGAAGATCTAACACACATTGTTTCGTCTACAGAGCAGAAAGAGCAGTATTGTGAAAATTCTCAAGCAGTGAGCTTTTACCCGGAGAATGGCTTGCTTTCTGGGATAGGAATCAGAAGTACAGGCAAACATTCAGCTAACAGACTGATTGTTTTTCAGTCATAAGTTACTACACGATATTCCATGGCCAAATTAAGTATACCTATTAGAAGCACCAAGATACGTAAGTTCTTCGTCTTCATCCATTGACTGCACGACTAGAGGCTCAAATAAGTAAAATCCCTTAGGATGCCGATTGAATAAATCTGAGAAGTATGTCGAACCACTCCTGTAGTACGCTAATATCAAGACTTTCGTCACATTGGATTCAGGAACAAAGTCTGCAATTAAAAAACACTTAATCAGTTATGACTGTCGATCGCTATTTGAGACACGAGGCGAGAAGTGCGCAGTTATTCTAGCCAGGAGACAAAACAACAGCAAAGGTCGTTTGGCATCGTTTCAACAATGATGACTTTCAGGATGTTAAAACTCAAACCATCACGTTTGCAAAATGCTACTACGATAGACTCAAACCATATGCAGCAAGACCTCTCTCTCTCTCTCTCTCTCTCTCTCTCTCTCTCTCTCTCTCTCTCTCATGCACACACACAATTACAACAGTAACGTTTGATACCGATTTTAATGTGAAAATGCAAGAGACCAGGTATTTTCGGATCGCAACCAAATATATCATTCTATTACCACCCAAAACACTCATCGGTACCGCTGTTGTTTGCGCATTAAATCTTGTTTTCCAAAAACAGAGACACAACTTGTCCAAATCCATATCATTCCTGTCTCAAGCGAGGCAGAAGTGTCGTGCGAACGTTTTTGAAGACGACAATTTTACAAACGTGGAGTAAAAGCTCAAGAGTGCTTTTGTCGAAAATTCTGAACAGACATTCCAAAAGTTCTTTTTTGTACAAGTCAGGGGCTTGTGTTCATGTTTTTAAATATCCGCTGTCATATAATAAACAAATTATTGCGGCCGTCAATCAATATGCAAGGATTATTTTGGGTATCTACAGGGGCCGAATATGGATCCCTTTTCCATTGGCATTTTGGCATAATTTCCCAATTCCCAACCGCAAATTTCGCAATCTCAATCCCCTTTCAAACAAAAAACAAGGGGTGGGCATCAGAGATGCAGGCGTCGAGTTGTTGTGGCAATCGAAGAGTGTTGCATGTCCATAACCCGGTTACCAATCACATCCCGGTTGTCACATCTGCAACTTTTTTTCAAGTTATAATGCTAACAAGTTCAGAATTTGTAAAAATTATTTAATTGGATTTGGATGGGCCAGTTTTCAAACTCGCTCGAGATATTATTGCAAAAGACCTGTATGGCAAATATTATTAAAGCCCCGTTCATGTGCCATGATTTAATCGTGAGTATATATACTTACATAAGTAAAAATAGTTATAAGTGCAAATACGGCACATGGACGCATTTACGTACATATATAAATTTACTAATGGAGTAAATTTTCACTGACTCTGGAAATAGTACAGAAGTAAATTTGCATACAGTGTAAATTTACATGCTATGCAAATGTGGCACATGAACGCACAGAAAATTTCCTCCTTTTCGCAAACAGTACATGACCTCTTTATGCAAACATCTCCATCTTCCTTTTAGCTACCAAATGCATTCTCTTTTGTCATGCGATCCCTGCTGAGTCGGTAATTGAAACTACGCTGTTCTGCAGTTAAATGGGCCCTTCGCGTAAAAGGTTTTAGAATCCAGTTCTTTAGTGGGTATGCAGGGTCGCCCAAAAGCGCTACAGGCATGTTGAACTTTTTATCTGGCAAAAATTTCCTTTGTCCATTGTGGAAATAATTCATTTCTTTCAGCCTTGTGATATATCTCCGACTCAGCAAATACCCTTGCATCCAGCACTTTCCCTGGCCATGCGATATTAATGTATGTAAGGGCGTAGCTATGGTCAGATACTCCCCGCATTGTTAAAGAGTAATATCATTTACGAGTGGGGTAATCTCCGAGTACTTCTGTTGGCGCTATTATAGGGATGTGAGTCTCATCAATAGCTCCGCTACAGTTTGGGAACCCCCATCTCCCAACATATTCATTAATTACAGCCTTCAGAGCCTCGTCATCGGGAAACTGGACAAAATTCTCAGTTAACTTTTCAGCTGTGGCTATACATGCTTCATGGACACAGTTCAATACGCTTGATTTTGAGACTCCAATGAGACTGCCCACTGTATGATATTCTGACGAAGATGCAAGCCAGTACACTGCAGTGGCAACTTTATGGTTGATTTCCAAAGATTCATTTACATGTCTCCGACATTTTCAGAGATGGCTACAACTGGCTGCACAAAAACTTAAATGATTCTTTGCGAATTTTAAAATTCTCGATACATTGGTCATCTTTTGTCTTGTTAGACCAAGAACCAATCCAGCGCTAAAAACATATGGCAGTTGTCGCCTTTATCGTAACTGTCTGTCCACCGTCCATGAGGATAATGATGCTAAAAGTTCTAAAATGTCGAAATTTACATAGATGCTTTTTTTCTCACGTGAATTCAAAGCAAATTTGCTTTTACAAATGTGAGTGAGAAAATTTACATAGCATGCAAATTTACACACATAAGTCAAATATGTCTCGGTTTTTAACCCTTTACCTAACGTAACGGCCAAAACCGGCCAGCGCTATTCTCAAAAATCGCCAATTACTTTTCGTTATTTTTTTCATTTTTTGTCTCAAAAACATAGGTTATGACCACTCGTTGGAACGAGCTCGTCGAGCTCGTTCCAACGAGGGGTCATAACCTATGTTTTTGAGACAAAAAATGAAAAAAATTAGTTATTCAAGAATTATTTTTGCAAGTGTCGTCTGCTTTTCATGTTAGGTAAAGGGTTAACACAACTCTACCAAATATTAATGCACAATTGGTGTTCTGAACTGGGTGGTCATAAGACCTCAGAAAACCATGGACAGTTAATAGATACTACAGGGACTGGTTTGAACATGATTTCGTTTGACTATTTGTTGTAAAACGTACATGCATCATTTATGCAGTTGCTTAATTGTCGGTCTCAAAGTTCTCTGCTCAATTCGAATGCAAACATGGACCCCGCACCTTTTCACAAAGAGGGCAGAAGAATCCTTGATATGGGTTTTCATATTCCGTCTCGTTAATGAGATTCTGTCAACCAGATCAAACACTACGCTTACGGCGTCTTGCTTGATCTGGCTGATATGTAGCCCAAGAACATTAGGTTTCACTAGGGAAAAAAATCGGAGAAAGCTGATTTTTTCAGGGAATGTCGAGTACATGTCACTGAATGATTAGACAAAAGTCCCCTAAAATCCCAGTTGAGCTTTTTTTTCTACAGCCTTTTTTCGAAAACGAGTTTGAAAAAAATTTAAAAAAATCGCACGAACTTTGTAACCTCGAATTGATCCAACTGTATTTTTTGTTTACGCGTATTTCGAGCTACATAATGTCTAATATACATTTCCCTAGAGGGAAATGTGCATTCTGTGACAATTTCTGCGAAACATTATTGAAAATTCACAAAAAAGTATCGGATTTACGCAAAAAATGACGATTTTCCTAACGGATTTGCCCAAAGGGTCGTAGTACAGAACGGGATGTTAGTTGGACAGACGATAAAAAATCCACCACCATTTGAAGACTTTTATCATTGCTTACAAAATAGACATTATGGAAGACCCCCTCTGCTTCTGGCCGAGTTCCCCTTTTGGCATAAAATTCGTCAGCATGAGAACTCAACTATTTTCGGGCTTGGGACCGAACAGACACGTCTGTGTCTGGCAGCATTAGATCAATAAATAATATTTACAGAATGTACATCGAGCTCGTTCCAACGAGGGGTCATAACATCGGAGACAATTGTACTGAATACTTTCTTCTTACCAACTCGAAAGAGTGCAGAAGTAGTGTCACAACCACTTGTAGAATGTGCTACAAGGAGGTTGCTTCTATGGTCACCCATTTTGGTTGCTATTTCACTAACTGAAACTAGTAAGTTTGGGGTAATGGAATACATCATGTGAATATTACATCCCGGTTGAACTCGAGAGGTAAGAATGACTAACAAGTCTGTGTCTGTTCCCACAACGACAACATTGTTGTCATCTTGAGCGATGTCAAGTGCAGTTTCGGCTATCAGTACATCAGCATCAGCCTCGGCCTGCTTGGACTGAATATTGATAGCAGATAGCTCCTGCATTAGAAGATCGATCAGTTGGGTTTTGTTCTTGGCATTTGCAAGGAAATCGGATTGGGGTGTGGTGGCTGGTAACTCGGGTGAGATATTGATATCAATGGAATACCCGTCTTTAGATCTACGGGCTTGTTCCATGCCCTTTGTCGACATTGTACAAGCATAACCATCAAAAACAACCACGACGTTCGCCCCAAAATGTCTCACTAGATAATTGGAATATGATGTACATATGTCCTTATATGACGACTGTTTAGGCCATACAACTGCCCTCAATAAAAATCCACCATCTACAACAAACAGAGAATGTTCTGGGATTTTAGTTTGCTCGGAACCGTATGTTTTGAGGATCTTACCGAGCGTGCTTTTCTGTGTCTTCCTCATTCCAGCAGAATCAAACAATGCTGGTGGTTTCAGGGCGAGTTCATATTTGAGATACTCTTCCATCTCTGCTTGTGACTGAATAACACATGTGATGCGGTTGAACAGAATTGTGGGGTCAATCACTACCTTACTTCCACGGACTTTGATGCTATATGCCATCGATGAGAAAGACTTCACAATGTCAACACGTCGTAGTTTGATGCTGTTGAACGTTTTGCTTACAACATTCGATACGCAACATTCACCAATTTTGCGAACTTGGTCACAGTTCACAGTTTCGTCGGCCACAAGCCCGGTCGCTATAGAGACTAATTGTAGTGGATCTCTATTCTGAAAGGGGGAATGCACTCTGAGCCAGTTCAATAATTTGGTGATATCATTGGCATCAGTCAATTGTGAACTTTGACGGAGATCCCGATGTTGTTCGCCATGACCAGTGTGAACATGAACAAAATTTTCGAGAGCATTACATATCGGAAGGCAAAGAGGTAGTCCATGTACCCATTTCGCAACAGTGCTATCGGTTATTCCCCTGCCATGTGTGAGACCACCAGGGAGCTTGAACATTCTCATTAAACACTGCTCTATGGTATGATCAGAATATATCCCGTCCCAGAATTTATCTGAGCGCCTTATGATAAAGTAACCTTTCTCAGTGAACAACTTCAAATCATCCTGTTGCATTATTTCTGTTAGCTCATTCATCTGCTGCAAATAGAGATGAGAACTTTTTGCGTATGCAAAATGACCACCTGCGTGAAATACTGGAATCATATTGCGAACACAATATGTGTGGAGTTCCCAGTCGCCTGTGCGTTCTGCTCTCAAGAACAACTGGAGAAGACCTATTTGCTCGTAGTATTGTACCCAAAGCTTTCCTGTGCGTCCTACGGACGCATGCTGGAGCATTTCGTGTAATTTTGACAGTAGATGGTTGACACTTTCTTGATTGACAGCGTCAGCTGTTGTACAGTCACCTCTGGCAAGTCCACAGAATATTTCATTGACTTCTGTGCAGTCTATGTTATCTAGTGTTCGGCACGAACTGCTCTTGAATATGCATGACCAATGATCAAATGATGGATTGACCCACCAGCATAAACAGTCCCCCAAAGTTCATCCAAGCCGCTACCAGCCATGATCGAACCAATTGCCCCTAAATATGACATAATCATATGGAAGCCGCCGAGTCTAACGAAAACTTTTGTCAACTTATCTGACGAAGACACAATCTCCACTGCTTTGATATATAGACATCAAGGGCGTGCACACATTACATGCCAATGCATCTTGAGTGTAGGCGAACACCACATTATGTGATTTAATCGTACATGGAAATTGAAACAATGATGCTATAATACGGTATTTGAATGAGAAAAGTCGATGCCGTTTGAATTTGAGTTTAGGGGGTATGGTTAATATTTCACACGTTTCACCAGTTCATTATGGAATCAATGACTATTGTTATATATCATTATAAAGCCACTGCTTTTCTGCAATTTTTTATATATAATTTAACTCCCAAAGTAGTCGTAGATTTGATTTAATGGACGTTGTGTACCGTTGTGTGTATGAAAACAATAATTTTTTTTTTGTAATTTTGTACATTTTCGTGAATATTTCACCATTGAGTGTGAGGATTGGTACAATGTTGGCATTTTCTGTTGGGGATATGTATTCTCAATATAATTTAGCACGATATTTATGATTCTCACCCTACTAAGGCGAATAAGAATGAGAAATATGGAGCTGGGTCGAATTTTTTTTTAAATTTTTTTTTCATCAAAAAAAACGCTATAACTAAAAAAGCTCAACTCGGATTCGCGGGGACTTTTCACACTTTATCCGCAATGTGTGTCCCGGAAACATGTAAAAAAATCAGCTTTCTTCGATTTTTTTCCTTACTTTCTCATTTTTATGTCTAATGTGCCTGGACTAATGGTCTCGTCAACACGAAATATGACACACTGATCAATTTACTGTTGTCATAATTTGTATACATCTCACGACGTGACTTTCTCTTCCTCTGATTCGCTAAGCGGTACTATACTATTTTGCGTTGTTTTACCGTGGTATTTTATAATCTTAATAACGGATTTTTCTGCCACTGCTGCACTTCTCGGGGTTCCCACTGGTCGTGGAAGGGCGTTTTGATCGAACCAAAATTGGAAGTAGTAAAAATGAATATGTACATGAAGGTGAATAAAAACTCACACAATGGCTACACTCTTTCTGCCCATACACATACTTCATCGTCCATCTCACGATTCTTCTGCCCTCTTTGGGAAAGGGTGTGGGGCCCATATCATTGGGATAATTTGTGCCATGTGGACTCCGGTAGAGAGAAAAGAGGCATTCACGCCCAGCAAAAAATCATTTCTAACCCACCCCAAAATTTACATTTTCAAGTAATGAGAATTTGGCTTGAAAACTTTCTAACCCAGCTAAAAACGGACTTAGTCAATTCCAGACCACTTTCCGCCTGGGCTAGCTTTTCGGTTAAGGTTAATCTAATGGGGATTTATTTTAGAAAATAAAAAACAAATTAAACTCGAAATGGGCTTGAAAAAGAGGAACTTTTTTTTCATACAAAGTTCCCATAGCAATGTGTAAAAGTGTGAAGATCGCTCGCCTCAGACATTTGCGAAAATGAATTTTTCAGCCAATCTTCGCCTTTTTGCTTAGTGTTATTAGACTTTTCCCTCTGCAAAGACTCTTGTCTTTCTACGGATTTTGGGGTTTTTCCCCCTGGAAAAGACTCTTGTTTTTCTTCGGATTATTATTTTTTTAGGCTTTTCCCTCTGGAAAAGACTCTTGATTTTCTATGGATTATAATTTTTTATTAGGCTTTTACCTCTGGAAAAGACTCTTGTTTTTCTACGGATTATTATTATTATTTTTTGGGGTTTTTTTGGGTTTTTTTTTTGTTTTCCACATATTTTGTCCGCACGGTTCTGAAGCCATTTGAGCACCGAATTTCACATACTTCTGCACACGCATCGAGGGGTACAAAATCTAAAAATGTACCAAAGTGGAATTTTCGATTTCGCCCTTCCTTTGTGAGATTTGGCAAAAAACTGCCAAAAGTAGGCACTTTCTCAAAACACGTCTTGTTGATTTTTTTTAAACATACATCATTGTGAGACCTGACTGTGACGCAACAAATGATATACAAGAGATATTAGGCAATCCATTTGTTAACTCTCCACACGCTGCCAAACATCAAAATTTCGATGAAATGGGCTGTTTTAGGGCACTTACAGCACCCAACAGGGACAGGTCTGGGTGTGACATTACAAGTTGCATGAACAAAATATTCCAGTAAGCGTTTGTTAACCCTCACGGGCTTCTAAACATCGAAAGTTTGATCAACAGCACCCAATGTGAAGGCTACAGAGAAACATAACTTTTTTATCGGACGCAAAATTGACGCGGAATATTTTCTGTCAGTAGTTAGGGTATTCAAAAATCGAACTCTTAACCCGTTTTGGGCTAGTTAAAGAGAGATGCCCCTAAAAAGCTTAAAATTCCCCTTTTTCTGTGGATTTCTCTAAAAATATCTTGTAGGTTTTCAAGAAAAATTGGCCATTCGCAGGTATTGGTGTGACCTTATAAGCTGCATGGATAAAATATTCCGGTAAGCGTTTGTTAACCCTTCACATTGCTCTCAAACATTGAAACTTTGATAAAATAGGCTGTTTTGGCCACCCACAGCACCCAACGTGCAGCTGAGAGATAAACATAACTTTATTGGAAGTGAAATTGACCGAGGATCAGTATTGTAAGCAATAGGGTATTCAAAAAGCCAAACCTTAACCTGTTTTGGGCTGGTTAAACAACGATACCCATCAAAAGCTTAAAAATTCATGTTTTCCCTGGGTTTCTCTAAAAACGACTTGTATATTTTCAAGAAAAATCGGCCATTCACAGGTCTTGGTGTGCCATTGGAATACAGGTTGCATACAGGAAACACTCCAGTAAGCATTTGTTGACCTTCCACAAGCTGCCAAACATCAAAATTTTAGATCAATTTGCGATAAAATGAGCTGTTTTCAAATAGCCGCAGCACTCTGTGGGTATGTGTCAAACAAACATAACTCCTTTTGCGGACTTAGACTTGTCAACCGAAAATATTAAATCCACGCATTTTGTCTGTACGATTCTGAAGCCATTTTCGAACCGATTTCCACAGAATTTTGCACACGCATAGTGGAGCACAAAATCTAACAAGAGGCCCCAAGGGACCTTATTTGCTCAACTGATAAAGTGGTTCAAAGAAAAAGATCACATTCAGTTAGTCACGGTTCATCAACATTACCGAAGAATGAACTCGTGAAATTATTCATAACCATAGTGTCCATGTCAGATGATTATTATCATAGGTCTTCCTGGCTGCTTTCAATTCTATCAGCTGTAGACCAGCACTGCCAAACTTCAAAGGGTTATTATGTCACTGCAGTTTGAAAAGCAAATTTTATGGAAAAAACCCACTGAGAAATGGATTTGAACAAAGTTGGATCCCCGGCTATCCCCCTCCTCTCCCCCGAAGAGAGCTCAATTTTTAAGGCATGGACTGAATCTGATCTTCCCCGAGAAGTTATATACCAAATATGAAAAGATTCTGATTGGTGGTTCTAGAGAAAAATAGTATTGACGAAAGTCCCCCATATTGCACTAAGTTAACATTCAGGCCCAAATATTAGCCCAGGGACTCGATTTGAACAAATGGAACCTGCCCCCCCCCCCTCCCCACCCCGAGATGTTGTATACCAAATATGAAAGGATTCTGACAGGTGGATCTGAAGAAGAAAAGTTTTAAAGAAATTTCCTCATATTGCACTAAGTTGAACTTTGGGCGCAATAGAGAGTCGAAATATTAACTCAGGGACCCGATTTGAACAAATTTGAATCTGAGCTCCCTAAAGATGTTGCATACCATATATAAAAGCATTCTGACTGATGGAGCTGAAAAACAAAGATTATCTAAACTTTCCTCATATTGCAATAAGGTAAAATTCAGGCTCCCAAAGAGAGCTCAAATAACCCAGAAACTCGATTTGAACAAACTTGAATCTGACCCACCCAGAGATGATGTACACCAAATATGAAAGGATTCTGACTGGTGGATCTAAAGACAAAGAGTTTTTAAAGAAATTTCCTCATATTGTACTAAGTTAAAATTCGGGCCCCCATAGGAAGCGCAAATATTAACTGAGAGACTTGATGCGAACAAACTTGAATCTGACCCTTGTTTACCAAATATTAAAACATTCTGACCAGCGGTTCTGAAGAAGATTTTGAAAGCTTATTTCCCATATTGCCATAAGTTAAGATTTGGGTTCCTGTATTGAGCCCAAATACGACGAGCTTAAATTGAACACGCTTGTATCTGACCCCTATGGACGCTGTATGCCAAATATCAGAAGATTCTGATCAGTGGTTCTGGAGAAGATTTTTTTTTAAATATTTGCTGACTCAGCATTTCTTCGATACACCCTACAGAACACACTAACAAAACCGATGGCAATTTTTTTTATCATTCGATTCTACAGGTCCTAGGGATGCTTCATACCAAATAACAGTTCTCTGTTGAGTTTGGTTTGGGAAATATGGGCGTTTGAAAATATTTTCTATTTTTAGTTCCTGGGGTTCCCACGGGGAACACGGGAAGCTTCTTTTTCACGAATCAAGTACTTAAGACCAAATAATAATACCACATACCGAATTTCGTTCAAATAGGACCATCGGTTCAGAAAACAGAAATTTTAGGCAGGGCCCAAAATCTTGCCCCTCTCATTACGAGGGCAAATATTGCGTCACGAACTTTGTTTGAACAATTTTTTTTTTTTTTACAGATTTTTGTTTACAGACATTGGTACATATTGGTACATCATTTGTTACATATTGTATAGTAACAGCAATCATACATATTCATCAGTTATTAAGTTTTTCTAATGATATAGAGGCTTATTTCAGATGCTGTTTTAATGCTTGAATCATAAGAGAAGTGGTTGTCTGTTTTTCTATTATAATGAGAGAGGGAGAAAGAGAGAGAGGGAGATAGAGAGAGAGAGCACTGTCTGCTGTGTTGTTCATTCAGGCTTGCAATAACAGTCACATCATCACATAGGTAACACTGTGTAGACTGTTTGAACAAATTTGATTCTACACCTCAAAAGGCAGCTTCAAACCAAATATCAAGTCATTGTACCCACTATGTGATGAGAAGATTTTTCTAGAACTTTGGAGCATTTTCTCCCTCTCCCTCCCTATGAAGCGTGGCAACTTTATTTGACCAAACGTGAATTGACATATGATAAGGACCATGCATCTCAAATTTGGTTCAATTTGGCCCAGGGGTTTAGGAGGAGAGGTTGATAATCTAAAGTTCGCAATGGACGGATGGACGGACGACGGACAACGGACGCCGGACGACGGACAGAAAGTGATCACTTGAGATCCCCCTGACTTTCAGTCAGGTAAGTTAATGATGTACCGAAGCGGAATTTTCGATTTCGCTCTTCCTTTGCCAAAATTGGCAAAAAACTGTTAAAATTAGGGTTTATCATTACTTTCTCAATACACGTCTTGTAGATTTAAACATTCATCATTGTTAGACCTAACTGTAACACAACAACTGATACACAAGAGATATTCGGCAATGCATTTGTTAACCCTCCTCAGGCTGCCAAACATAGAAATTTTGCTGAAATGAGCTGTTTTCGCCCCCCTCCCCCCCCCCCCCACCCACACCACCCAAAAGGTACACGAGAGATAAACATAACTGGTAAAGTGGAATCTACCGATGATCATTTTTGTAAAGTAGTAAATGTATTAGAACCAGAGGCTCAAGTGAGCGTAAAACGCTCACCTGGCTAAGGTTGTCAAAAGAGATGAGTGTATCAGTAAGTGATCAGCAGCAAGAGCAATTTTTTGATATGCTATGACACTACCAAAGGCAACTATTTTTGGCCATTCATTTCTGCTGGTCTTAGGAAAGCTTTCTAGCAAGCTCTGTTCTGTGATTTTTTGTATTGTTTTCAACTACTGTGGTTCCCTTACCCCTCCCCTCCCCTCCCCCCCCCCAAAAAAAATCCGGCATTAATAAAATACTTATGACCCAGTTATATACTACATGATAAATATAGTTTACATCTGCCCATTGAATCTGAAAATAGAAATATTGAGTGTACCCCAAAATTTGGGAGTTTCTTTGAAAAAAGTGAATCTGCATCACTAAAGTAAGTTTCAAACAAGAAATCTAAGCATTATTGCAAGTGGCTTATAAAAAGAGGATTTTAAAAGCATATTGGGCTTATGACGCATTAACCCCACCCTAAGGGATATAGTAAATTGCAGGGAAAAATCAGAGGAGTAAATTCCACCAGCCTGAAGATGGCAGCAGCTTCATTGGAACAAAGGAGAAAAGGTTTACTCCAAAGATGGTCTGTGCGATAAATGAATGAATTTGGCCCAATGGTTTTAAAGAATAACAGACTTTTACTGCCACCAGTAAATTCAAGTCTGTGTGGAAATGGTTAAAGCATCAAAAATAAACAAAACAGAATTTATTTTGGGGGGTAAAATATTTTGAAAGAAATCAGAAATAGGTTTCCATTAACAGTATTACATGAAATAAAATCTTTGGAAACCACATTGAAGCCTTGAAAGGGTTAAATTAAAGCACAGCATTGCAAAGGTTGGATCAAGGCATCAATAAAATCTTTGAAAGCCATACTGAAGTCGTGAGAGGGTTAAATTAAAGACATCCAAACAAAAAGCAGATAAATGTTTCCAAGAAGCCAGGAAAAACATATATACTTGCAATTGAAAGGGTTCAACATAAAATAAAATCTTTGGAAAACACACTGAAGTCATGAGAGGGTTGAATTAAAGATATTCATACAGAAGACAGCCAATCTGGCTATGCCACTTCCCACGGTATACTTCTCATTACATTTGTGCAATATGTTTATGTGTAACCATTTTACATGTATGTGTACCGTGAATAAAGAATCTGAATCTGATCTGAATCTGAGCTGGGCTTTTGAATTTTTTTCTGGTTTTAGCCCCAGAGGATGCCACAGGGCTGTGAAAATTTTTGGTCGGACATCAATCAATTACTTAGGACCAACTTAGACTACATGCCAAATTTGGTTGAAGTTGGCCCACTGTTTCTTGAAATAGAAATTTGGGGCACAGCCCAAAATGGATATGCCCCCACAGAGAGAATCTTACACCTATAGAGATGGCATATACCAAATATGAAAGGATTCTCAATAGCAGGCCTGAAAAAGAAGATTTTTAAGAAATTTTCTCATATTGCACTAAGTTAAAATTAGGGCTCCAATAAAGAGCCCAACTATTCATCCAGGGATCCCATTTGAACAAACGTGAATCTAACCCACCTAGAGATGCTGCATACCAAATATCAAAAGAATCCGACTGGTGAATCTGAAGAAGATTTTTAAAGATTATTTCCCATACAGCACCAAGTTAATAATCAGGCTCCCATAGGAAGCCCAAATATTAATCCAGGAACTCGATTTGAACAAATTTGAACCTTACACCCCTAAAGATGTCCCATACTGAATATGAACGAATTCTCACTAGTGGGTCTGATAAAGAAGATTTTTAAAGAAATTTTCTCATATTGCACTAAGTTAAAATTTGGACTCCAATAAAGGGCTCAAATATTCATCAAGGGATCCCATTTGAACAAACTTGAATCTAACTCCCCTAGAGATGCTGCATACCAAATATCAAAAGAATCGGACTGGTGGATCTGAAGACGTAGATTTTGAAAGATTATTCCCCATATTGCACCAAGTTAATATTCGGGCTCCCTTAGGAAGCCCAAATATTAACCCAGGGTCTCAATTTGAACGAACTTCAATCTGACCCCTGTAGAGATGTTGTATACCAAGTATCAAAAGAATCTGACTGTTTGATCTGAAGAAGAAGAGTTTCAAAGCTTATACCCCATAGGGCCCTAAGTTAATTTTTTGGATTCCCGTGTTGAGCCCAAATATGAACCGAGGGGGTCGATTTGAACACACTTGTACTTGACCATCCTATGGATGCTGTATATCAAATATCAAATACCAAGATTTTGATCAGCGGTTCTGAAGAAAAGTTTGTTTTCAATTTTTGCAAATATGCTGACTCAGCATTTTTTCAACTCCCCGGTAGCCATTTCTTTTAATCCATTCTACCGGTCGAAAAGATGCTTCATACCAAATAACAGTTCTCTGTTCTGTGTAGTTTGAAAAATAAGGGTATTTGAATTTGTTTCTATTTTTAGCCCCTGGGGGACCCACGGGGCAACGAAAAAAAATTCGGGCATCAATCAAGTACTTTGAACCCACTTTTGTAACATGCCAAATTTGGTTCAAATCGACTCATCAGTTCTTGAAATAGAAATTTGGGGCAGAGCCCAAAATGGATATCTGCCCAGAGAGAGCCCAAATATTGATCTACCACCTTTGCTTGAACAAACTTTAATCTTCAACACCAAAGAGTGTTACATACCATATATCAAGGCAATCTCTCTAGTGGTTCATGAGAAGAAGATTTTTAAAGATATTTAGACTTTGGCATCATTGCCCAGAGCTCGAAGAAGGCAGCCGCTCCATTTGAACAAAATAGAAAGGGTGTACCATAAGAATGGTTTGTGCAATATATGTTTGAATTTGGCTGAATGGCTGTGGAGAAGAAGCCAGGTTTGCAAAAGTTAACGGACGACATACGCCAAGTGACGGCAATACCTCACACTGACTTGCAGTCAGGTGAGCTGAAAATGGACAAGCAAAAACAAGTGACTCGATTTAAACAAAACTTGAATTTGACACCCCTAGAGATGTTACATACCAAATATGAAAGGATTCCCACTGGTGGACCTGAAGAAGAAAACTATTTCAGAAATTTTCTCATATTGCACTAAATTAAACATTGGGCTTCAATAAAAAGCCTAAATATTAACCCAGGGACCTGATTTGAACAACCTTCAACCTAACCCTCCTAGAGGTGTTGTACACCAAATATCCAAAGAATCTAACTGCTGGATCTGAAGGAGATGATTTTAAACAAGAACTCCACATATTGCACTAAGTAAATATTTAGGCCCCCTTGGGGAACCCAAATATTAATCCAGGAACTCGATTTCAACAAATTTGAACCTTACACCCCTAGAGATGTCACATACTGAATATGAACGAATTCTCGCTGGTGGGTCTGAAAAAGAAGATTTTTAAAGAAATTTTCTCATATTGCACTAAGTTAAAATTTGGGCTCCAATAAAGAGCTCAAATATTCATCAAGGGATCCCATTTGAACAAACTTGAATCTACCCCCCACCCCCTCCCCCACCCCCAGATACTGCATACCAAATATCAAAAGAATCTGACTCGTGGATCTGAAGAAAAACTTATTGCCCATTTTGCACGAAGTTAATATTCAGGCGCCCATAGGAACTCATTTGACTTGCACTTCAAATGGAGAAAATATTATTAGACACGCGACACTGCTACTAGTAGACGAGTTTCACTTTTTATGGACCAACCCCCTCCCCAATTTCTTTCAGATGGAACATCTGTATGTTGTGCTTGAAAATATTTGTATTGATTGGTTATGTGGATACTTGGGTTTGAATTGTCACTCACGCAGTCATCTTTGTGTCGTTTGAGTGATCTATCTGCCGTTTTGTCACTCGTCGACATAAAAACTTGATGCCTAGTCTGCCTTTGCCTATGGGAAGGGGTTCATTGCGGTATTCATTTGACGAAAACATCAATTTTATTTTGTGCTGCTGGTTAAATGAAGTGTTGAAAGTATGTTATTTTTTTCTATCTTTATTAGTATTAAATCTAAAACGCACATTTTCTCGTTTCAAACGAAAATTTTCTTTGTTGCTATCGCACGTATGACAGTCTCTTGATAGTCTCTTGATAGACAGACTGATCGAAGTGTTTACACGAAGTGACCTCTGACCTTGCATATCATAAACGTTAAACATGGCGAATAGGCAATCGCCTTATTATAGGTATCACTGAAATAAATATTTGAATTAGAAATACCCGCCTTGAAATGTTGCACTCGGAAGTGATGCAATCCTTAAATTGTTTCAATAAATGTTTGAAGCAATCTATTGACATCTTGCATTATTGATGAATATTCCATATAGAAAGAGGGTGTTTTGACTTTTGGACTTAAAAAATACAATTTACATTTGGTGTGTTTTTGTGGGGAATTCCCTGGAAAATATGCGCACGTGACCGGTATTTCCCTTGCTATCAATTTTTCTCTCTTATTCGTTGCATGACCCCCTGTTTTGGGATCAGTAAAAGTTGTCTGAAGGGCTATACTTGACAAAGATATTTGAATGCCAAAATTAAAGTGATGTGATCATATTTTTTTATTTTTTTTTTTTTTGCCTGAACGTTATAATGGTCGCCTATGGGAAAATATTTAGTTCCGCGATACCTATAGGAAATATGTTTTTTTGGCTTCCAAACCAGATTCAGTTATTATTTTGGGATTATTTCATAATTAAATGTTCAATGGGGGAACACACACCCTAGAGAACTGTTTGTTTTGAAAGTTGTATTTTTGTCACAGTCAGCAACAACGGCTATATATTGCCTAAACTAAGTCTGCTAATACAAGCAAATTCACATCTTGAGCAAGTGTATTCCCAGGAGAACACTCTAACCTCTGGCAGCTGCTAACTAAACGCCTACCTTACCCTATTAACACATTTATTTAAACCATGGTTCCCCTTCATAGTACTAGGGTCAGGGTGATTCCAACATTCAACCCCCTCCCAAAACACCATTCAAACACACAGACAAACAACCTATACTGCACTTCTATTCACTGGTATTCAGAAGTTTTTCTGTTCTTTATTATCCTCTTTAAAATGACAGAAAGCAAGTCCTTCACTGAAAGAGTATTTTAGAACACAAAGTTGGGGAGGGGAGGGGACTACAGTGGAAGAATAAGATAATAAAATGACAAATGTGAATGAATGACATTTTTGCATAGCTACCAATATAGTAGTCTGGTACTAGTGCTGTCATAGTTCCCATGATACAGCACAAATTTACAGTGACAGTTATAAAATATTGCTCTCTCCTTGAACCAAGTCCCCCTCCCATACACTCTTAACTCTTCTGCTGATGATAAACATTTGGAAAGACTGTACAACATATTTTAGAGGCTGAAGTTAATATCATATTTTTCAGTTTCTTATAATTTACTTTGAGACTGCAGCACTCACGGTCCACTGAGTCATTTTTCTATTTGACTATCTTGTCCTGGCTCCTCCACTGTATTTTTCATTGCATGTCATTCAGCACTCTAATGTAGACTTCCTAAATGTGTGACTGAAATTCTATCTGTCTGTCTGTCTCCTGCCTGTCCATCTGTCTGCCTATTCATCAGACAAGTTGTTTCTTTGTTTTTCGTTTACCTGTGTCTGCATTTTTAATAACTGGCAGCTGACTATCTTTCATCCCCCCCCCCCCACCCCCACCCACACAAATACATTGAACATCAAAGACCACTATATTCTTGTTGCAAATCCCAGATTCATCCTCTTTGGAAACATATTTTCTACCATTTCACTCTTTGTCAGAATGGGTGTCTGTTGGAACTGAAACAGAAGTTGTGAAAGTGCACTGATGGGTACTTGCAGAACAAGTATAGCACTATAGAATCAATATTTGATGGTTTTAGGCATTTGGCATTGTTATGGGTTACCACAATAGCAGGTACTGGTCTTTACTTTGGCATAAAATAATGTTTTATGTTTTGTCAGTGCCATATCAATGACTCTATGTGCCTTAACTGAGGAAACTTTCAGCTTTCTTTAACACAAATTGTAAAATATTCATCAAACACAAGGTGAAATGTCTTCAGAAGTCAGAATGTGATTTAAAATCTATCACAAATGGGAATTTAATATCACAGGGGGTTTGATTTGGGTCAATATAAATTAATTTCTGAATTATGTCATAGATTTTGATGAAAAGGGGCATACCAGGGGGTCCTATTCAGGGCTATATTTTACCACATGATTGGGTAGAAGGAAATTTTACATCAGCTCTTAGGATAAAATGGTAGAGACCTTGGTGAAATATATACAAACAAAATTGACATTCATATTGTTTCGTGGGGGTTGGGGCACTGTTTTGCTTGCGGTATGGTTAAATGAGAAAAAAAATCTCCCAAAATATTGTGTACTGATACAGATTTTAGTTTTATTTTGGGATCAGGGTAGTTTTTAAAGAAAGCTATAAATTCTCATCCCTCTCAGCTAATTTATTAGGTAACGGGCTAGAAAAATCCTTCGGGGGCAATACCAGTTTTAAGCTCATTTGACACAGTTTGGAAACTTTTCCTTAAAAGAGCAAATTTCCCATGTTTTTGACTCATTAGAAGCCAAATGTTGGATTCTAATGCAGAAATGATTCTTTTACCCCATGGAAGTGGTAAAATATCTCTTTGATAGGGTTGGGGATGATTATAGGTATCAGTGAACTAAATATTTGAATCAGAAATACCCGCCTTGAAATGTTGCAAATGTCGGAAGTGATGCAATCCCTAAAAATAAACTGCCTTGGGAAAATAAATTGTTTCAATAAATGTTTGAAGCAATCTATTGACATCTTGCATTTTTGATGAATATTCCAGATAGAAAAGAGGGTGATTTGATGACTTTTGGACTTAAAAAATACAATTTACATTTGGTGTGATTTTGTGGGGAATTCCCTGGGAAATATGCACACGTGACCGGTACTTCCCTTGCTGTCAGTTTTTCTCTCTTATTTGTTGCATGACCCCCTGTTTTGGGATCAGAAAAAGTTGTCTGAAGGGCTATACTTGACAAAGATATTTGAATGCCAAAATTAAAGTGATGCGATCATATATTTGTTTTTTGCCTGAACGTTATATTGGTCGCCTATGGGAAAATATTTAGTTCCGTGATACCTATAGGGGTTTGTTGCAACACATTTATTCTCGTGTAGTGCTCAAAAATAAGATTGTTAAATTAACCCGCAGGGTATATGATGCGGTGCATCCTGCAAAAGACATGTATATCTAATGTTAATTCAGAAAATAATCTAAAATTCTGTCAGTGTTTCATATCCTTTCAGCAACTTCGCATTAAGCTCCAGGAGGAACTTACCGATCGACATATCCGGAAACAATCTGGCGATTGGATTTCGATGCTTTATCTTGGAAACATCGGTGTCCGTGGAAAGAGCATCATCAGAAGAGAATGCTGAAATAAAATTAAGGGGAAGATATACATTATCTAAAAAAATATACAGTCGAGGTTAATTTGGTCTTGAGACTGAATTGGAATGATAGTCGAGGTTAATTCGACCCTGACACTAAACTAACAACTCACAAAAGAGTAGATTTTTTCACCCAGTACAGCGTTCGAAGTGATAAGTACCTGCACAAAGTAAGGGTGACGGGGAGGGGTGGGGTGGGGTGGGGTGGGGTGGGGAGGGGGGGGGCGTTACAGCCACCCACACCACGTCGGTGATTGCTAGCCCCCACCCCACCCAACCCCCGTCAAAGAAATCGGCCAAACTCATCGGGGAGATAAAAAAATATGCAAACGGCATAAAGATAGAGATAATATACTCCTAAAGATCCGAAACACGTGCACAATAGGAATAACCCGATAGGCATATAATCACTGTGTTATGTTCTTGTTTTTTTTTTGTTTGTTTGTTTGTTTTTTTGTTTGTTTTTTTTGTTCGTTTGTTTGTTTTGTTTGTTTGTTTGTTTGTTTTGTTTGGGTAATTTGGAGTGATTGTCGGGTCTATTTGGGTAATAAGATTTTCTCGTTTAATCGAACACACACTCTCTCCATAGAAGGCTCATAGCAACCACGTTCTACCATAGAAACACGATGACGGTCTCCAGCATACAAAATGAACAGCGGCATTACATGTCGCCCTGTCAACACGTGCTACGCATAAAGACCGCATATCACTATGGGGATGACGTCACAAGAGGTCCGCTCACGCAGGCTACTAATGACAACCGAACATGACTTTACCAGTCACGTGCCTATGACGTTACTTCCGGCTCCTCCACACCCACACACAACCTCCATCCCCACCCCAGTGCGGGGCGATCCGTTCCTCTCCTACTACTCTAATCGATAGCTAAGACTCCAAGCCAGATTAAAAAGTCCAGACTGGTAACTTTCTTGAAGGTGGTGTAACACGCCCCTACATCTTACTTGCCGACGTCTCTGGAATTTTCGTCAGAAAAAGGGTTCATTAGAGTTTTAGGTCGTATTCTGTAACTGTCAATTCATGGTGACTTATTTATTTATTTATTTATTTATTTATTATTTATTTATTTATTTATTGATGTTTAAGGTCACATATTTATGCACAATGGCTAATCATGACCGTGACAGTTTTACGGGTGGAGGAAGCCGGAGTACCCGGAGAGAACCACCGAGCAACGACGAGCAGCTGCCAGCTCCCCAACATCGTAACTCCGCACTGCAGCACAGGCAGGGTTAGATTGGTTGAAGACATGCGTACCATCGACGTGCAGTACGCCTTAGTACACGGCATCATCGTGCCCCCACATGGGCAATGGGGGTGAAGTGTCTTGCCCAAGGACACAACGCGGTTGCCGCGGGTGGGATTCGAACCGAGGACCTCTCGGCTTGCAGCCTGCACCTCTACCTACTGAGCCACCGCGCCCCCTTATTTATTTATTTATTTATTTATTTATTTATTTATTTATTTATTTATTTATTTATTTATTTATTTATCCCAACATACTAACTCGACACAAGCAGGATCAGCATTGGTTGAAGACAAGCTCACCATCGACGTCTTAGTATACAACGCCACCCTGCCCCTACCTGGGAAATGAGGGGGGGGGGGGGTGTCTTGCCGAAGGACACAACGCGGTTACCGCATGTGGGATTGGAACCGAGAACCTCTCGGCTTGCAGCCTGCACCTCTACCCACTGAGTCACCGCGCCCCCGGAGAAAGCATTAAATACGAATAAAAGTGTGGATTCCTGGAACTATAAATTTATAATTCTGAGGAGGACTTACAAAGCGCATAAATTCACAGATATGCAGATAACACAACGATCAGGAACAGAAAGTTATCTCTCGGAGGAGGACGTACATCAGAACAGAAAGTAAATAGGGGTTGGAGAAAGGGTTAAGCCAGAAATCAAAGCGGACCCCGGAGCAGTCACAAAGGCAACAGGATCGACGCGAAGACTCTATCCAGCTTCCATCAGTGCACTGAAATTTATTAAACTGTGGGTAAAGAGAGGGAGAAATATAGACATCGGAGATATTAATTCATTGTTACAAATTACAGAAATTAAAACTCCTAAAACTCTATTTCTCAGGCCCTTCCAAGTCATTCACTCAAGTTTCTACAGAAAAGACATCCCACAAAAGGTACATAAGAAAACTGAAAAAAAATCGGGTGAAGGTTGGAGCCTGTTGAGAGTACTAATGGAATTGTTGTCAAATTCTATGTCAAATCCAAGATGGATGATGGCGGCCATCTTTTTCAACGGAATGCATGGATCGTCCCTCATTGGGGGACCCCAACGGGGATTCGAAAGTGACGTCATAGTCACGTGACCAAGTGACGACATGTTTGGTTGTCATAGTAGCCCGTGTGAGTGGCCATCTTGTGATGTCATGACCATAGTGATACGTGGTCTTGGAGCGACGTGTTGTTGGGGTGATACGTGTTTCCGTCGGCCATTGTGTATACTGGAGGCTGCCATCTTGGTTTCTATGGTACCACGTGGTTTCTATGTTACCCAAAAGCCTACAATAAGACAGAAGTATGTTCGGAAGATATGTTCGATTGAATAGATGGTAAATCTAATGACCACAAACAACCCGACAAGCCATCCATATCATCCAAAACGAATTTATTTGATACGGATTCCCCTCGAATCCTACTTATAATAGTATCACGTAGTGCCTGCGGACGAATTCCTTTGTATAAGAGTAGTTTTTTTTTTATTTTTTCCCAATAACAGTCATGTTCCTTTGTACAATAGTAGCACGGAGTGCTATAAGACGCGTTCGGCTGAATCGGAGTACACTCCAGTAGAGTAGAAGAGCCTATCATTTGGAACAATTTTGTTACTATATTTAGGTTTTCTGACCTGTTTTGGCTAGTTCTTACCCTATTTCAAGTAATTCTGTTCTCGTGTCGTTTATCCAGATCATCCAACCAGTTCACTTTATTGCAGCTAACTGACCAATCAGATTGCTTGGTTTTCTATAATTTGTACCTAACCATACAGAGTTGTCTCTCTTCGGTCAACGAAGGCCCTTATGGTTCTCA
The DNA here is from genome assembly GCA_031216915.1 of Pictodentalium vernedei. Taxonomy (NCBI): domain Eukaryota; kingdom Metazoa; phylum Mollusca; class Scaphopoda; order Dentaliida; family Dentaliidae; genus Pictodentalium; species Pictodentalium vernedei. The sequence continues at coordinate 321,926,907 of CM062297.1, forward strand.
AACTCAAAGACAATCGAGCATTTGCGGAACAATCATTGCTCGAACGACTCGAATCACATCGAGAAAATAAGCTCTAGAGCAATTGCCTGAACGAGTGACTCCTCTTATCCTCTTTCGGTATTAAAGGATACTAACAACATGGCTCCTATATAGCTCAGGAATTGTGGACGGACGGACGGACGGACGTACAGACGTACAGATGTTTGGACGGATATCTCAATAGCTCACACATGATGTTGTCAAGTTGAGCTAAACATGGCATGCGAAACAGAAGATCTACTTTGTGAGATCTTAGTGTATTAAATAAATTGTTTTTCTGTTATAATTCTCTCTTTGCATGGGTCATGGTGGGTGTGTCATTACACATCCTTTAGCCATTAAGATCAAACTTAAAATGTTAACAACTATAAAAAATATTGCAAAGTTTTTAACAAAGTGAAAAGGCAAAGTAAAGCGATATACTATAAAAATCTACTATCTCAAAACCAGAATAATATTCGCAATACGTGGAACATACTAAACAATGCTATCAGGAAAGCTAAAAATAATTCGACAATCCCATCCAATTTCATCATCAACGGCTTAACAATAAATGACCCCCTTGTAATTTCCCAAGAATTCAATAATTTTTTTGCTAATATAGGGTCCATAACGTGTGATAAGATAGCACATCACGAGAACTCCTTTACAGACTACTTGGTAGAGAGTTTTCCTAATAGTTTTTTCCTTAACCCATGCTCGACACAGGAAGTAATTAACGTTTTGAAAGGAATGAAACCAAAAAGAAGTAAGGATTTGGACAATATATCCCCGTTTCTTGTAAAGCAAACGATTGATAGCATTGCCCCGTCATTAACTAATATCATCAATGTTTCGTTTCAAAGCGGCGTTTTTCCTAACAAAATGAAAATAGCCAAGGTGATACCAATTTACAAATCTGGTGATCAACACAGTCTTAACAATTACAGACCAGTCAGCATCTTGCCTACATTTTCCAAAGTATTAGAGAAAATTATGAGTGAGCGTGTGTGCAAATTTTTAAATAAAAACAATATTTTAACGCCCCAACATATGGCTTTCGCAAAAACCACTCAACAATCCATCCAGTCCTCCAGTTACTGCGACACGTGGCCGAAGAAAATAATAATGATAATAAAAGCAATACACTGGCGGTATTTCTCGATCTCTCAAAGGCCTTCGACACAATAAATCACACCGTTATGTTGAAAAAATTAGAATATTATGGAATTCGAGGGGTGGCATTGGAATGGTTTAGAAGCTATTTAACCGATAGGTCACAATATGTAGTGTATAATAACCACGCGTCTTTATTGGCGCCTATAACATCCGGCGTGCCTCAGGGCTCAAATCTCGGACCTATTTTATTTTTATTATACGTCAATGATCTTCATGAAGCCACACAGCTAAATCTCGTATCCTTCGCGGATGACACTACTGGATATTCATCCAACTCTGACCTGAATCAACTTATCAATTTTACTAACTCGGAACTTGATAATATTTTCAAGTGGTGTTCTGCAAACCGACTCCTACTAAATACATCAAAAACCAAATTCATTGTAATCAACCCGAGTAAAAAAATAAATCACTCTTCCCTTATGGACATATTCATAAAGAACCAAAAAATAAACAGAGTTGCAACAGATCTTAATGAAAGTTCTCTAAAATTCTTAGGCATTAATATTGATGACAATCTTTCATACAAAAGCCACGTATCAAATATTTGCTCAAAACTAACAAGTGCCAATTATATTTTAAATAAGGTCAAACGTATCCTTCCTCACACATGTATGAAGACGCTTTATTACACCCTTGTTCAAAGTAGGTTGATGTATGGAATCCAGGTGTGGGGCAATTGTAGAGACATGAAAAAAATATTCACATTACAGAAACGATCTATACGAATAATAAACAATTCGCGTTTTATCACACACACTGATCCGCTTTTTCTAAAAGATAGAATTTTAAAGGTCGGAGATCTTTTTAGGCTTCATGTTTCTCTCTTTATGTGGGACTGGTCAAATAATAAACTGCCATCTTCATTTAATGATCATTACCGACTTGTGCGGGCCGTATCGGACAGGGCAACCAGACAATCAGACTTGCTACACGAAGGGAGATCGAGAAATAAATCAATCGGAGCCCTTCCTGTCTTTCAATACACCAAAATCTGGAATGGATTAAACGAAACAACAAGGAAGATCAAGTGCCGAGAGACCTTCAAGAGAGAATTGAAAAGACAAATCTTCAATACATACCATGAAAATGTGCAATGCAACAATCCGTATTGTACAGACTGTCTCAATGAAAATTAAAGTAACCACCGATAGATATTAAAAAAAGAATAAATACGTCATGATCAAATTATCAGTCGCACTTCCGGGCCCTGAGTCTCGTCCTTAACTTCCTCGCTGGTTTGGATTAGTACACGAGAGATTCGTGTGCTGGTCCAAGCAAGCGAGGAAGTTATAAAATTCAACCCAACAGGACCGAACACCAAAAGCGACCATCAAACAGTCAATACGGTTGAATGATTAACATATACACCGTTTTATACTTTATGTTTTCACTGGACTGACACAATTCTGCAATAAATCAATTTTAGGGGGACGACAGGTAGACAGCCAATCTGGCTATGTCATCTCCCCATGGTATACACTTTTCTAACTACAGACTTATGTATATGCTTTGTTCATTATACCTCAAGATATAAGCTTCAACTCGAATTTGTAAAATGTAATATCTTGTATAAATGTTAAATTGTATATCATGAAATAAATTATCAATCAACTGTCGAACAAGAGTACACCCAAGAAAACGAATTAATAATATAACGCTTCCAAAAATCGCCATTTAATTTTCATTATTGCGACCGTGGAAATACGGCCGTGGGAAGTGACCAGTTCACGGCCGCTGTACTGTAAGTTGACTCCACGGGGGGTCAATCTCGCCACGGGCGTCATTCTACCCTTCTTCTTCAAGTCGTAAACTCCGATGGCAAATTATATCTATTAAAATATAGTTGCCATCGGACATTTCTCCAAACACAAATGTGTAAATATGCGGAACCGCTAGCATTCCTTGGTATTACACCAGTAGTGACAATTTGAAGAACCTTTTAACTCATCTGGCAACGATGTTCCATACCAATACCAAAATATCGCTTTATTTTTAGAATGTCTCAAATTACGCAGCACTGAAATGCTGTTCACCACGCAACGCATGAAAAACTAGAAGTGTGACTGACTGTCCCTGATGGGCCTGTCCAAACCCCCGCCGCCATGATTTTTCTAAGACCAAAGTGGCACAACTCCGGCAAAAAAAACTATAATCACAGGTACACAAGTTACCACGGTGGTGAACATTCATACCAAGTTTCGAGGATATTGGTCCATAAACGTCTGAGAAAATCTCCGGACAAAATTATGTTTACGGACGGACGGACGGACGGACGGACAAGGTGATTCCAGTATGACCCCCCCCCCCCCCCCCAACTCGTTTCGGGGGGTATAAAAACATTTAAACTAATATATGCCCTATATGAAAAGAATAAATGGTTGGTACATGAGGAGCAAGAGCTGGTTTGATGCTTAATAATAAATAAATTACATTAAAAGTAAACGGGAGCTTATGCAGATTTTTAGTTTTATGTTGGGATTAGAGTTGTATTCAGTGGAAGTTGTGAGCTTTTGTCCATACCAGCTAACTCTTGGGTTATAGAGTAGAAAATTCTACTGATGGCAGTACCAATTTTTAGGCCCATTTCCAATAGCTTGGACGCTTTCCTTTTAAAGAACTCATTTTCTATGTTTTTACCTCAGAAGAAGCCAGAAGTTGAATTTTAATGCAGAAATGATTCTTTTATCACATCACATCACTTCTATCACATGAAATAGGAAAAATGTATTTTTGGTAGGCTTGGAGTTGATTATATGTATGGCAGTACTAAATATTTGATTTAGAGTAAGCCGCCTGATGATACAATCTCCAAAACTACTCAGCTCCCAAGAAAGGAGCACTGTTTCAAAAAATCTTTGAAGCATTGTACTGAAATCTTGCATTAGAGCTGAATATTCCAGAAAAAAAGGCTCGATTTGATGAATTTGGGGGTCTAAAAATACAATTGACTACTTGTGTTATTAGTGTGTTTTTGAGGGCCGTGACTGGTTGTTTTCTTCCTTTGACAAAAGACGTTATTTCAACTGTTATACTTAACAAAGATAGTTCAACGTCCGTATTAAAATGATGCGATCGTATCGAACGCTATAATGGTGTCCTACAGTACAGTCGCCGTGGACTGGTCCTAATCCACGCGTGGGCAGTGATGTGCATGCGATTACCAGGTAATAAAAATACTTGGCACTAATATACCATAGCGTGCATATCATTCAAAATATCAGTTGTGAATGTTTTTGTTGTTTTTTTTATTTTTTTTTTTTTTTTGCAAACGAGTATTGCAACATATTTCAAGCTAACCCATCACCCGACGTGACGCGCAAAACCAGCCAGCGTTATTCACAAAATTCGCCATTTAATTTTCATTATTTTTTCATTTTTTGTCTCAAAAACATAGCTTATGACCCCTTTTTGGAACGAGCGCGTACCAATGTGGGTCATAACAATGTTTTGAGACAAAAAAAGAAAAAAAGTATTCAAGAATTTTGTTTGCAAGTGTCGTCTGCTTTTCGTGTTAGGTGAAGGGTTAAACAACCCGGGGCGCAAAAGCGAAAACGTTCAACAAAAACTGATTATACTTGTAGGGGAAGAAGTGACGAATAACATCTTGTTGAATGGTTTTTCAGTATGGAAAACATTTGATGTTGTTTATTTACAAATAGCAGGTGATCAGCGATGTATTCATACTCGAACTATATTTCTTTCGTTTTCTCCAATTTATCTTTGTTTTTAGCAGTACTGGTGGAAATTATTTTTCGGGTAGTTCGAGAAGAGCAATTTATAACAGACTCAGTGTGAATACGAGAAGCATTCATTTCTGACACCAGATCGTGGTAAGAGCCTTATAACGAGTTTCGACCAATGTGAATCCAAAAACATTGTTACAACCCATATGAACTCATAAAGTGCTTTAAGACCTTCAAGTGTAAAAGGGAACCTTACAGAAAAGTCACCCTTCCCTGAAGCTGTGAATGAGTGGTACAACCTAAGTGATAATATTGTGTGCTCTCCTTCATCAGGACTAATCAACACGTTCTCATCGCTCGCGGTGTGTCCATGTCAAAAGGCCATGCAGCGTATACGACCAGAAACAAAACCAATACAACATTGTGCATAATTTGCAAGAATCTTACAGATCGACCCCCCCCCCCCCCCCCCGCCGGAGCCAACCCCCCCCCCCTCCCAACCAACCCAGCAGTAGTCTATCAAGTTTACAAAGGGAGAGAGCTGCTTAAACAACACCATCCCACCTCTCTCCCGCTGTGTCTTTGTGGAAAGGCCATACAGCGTATTCGGACAGAATCAATCCCTCGCTCTCTCGGTGTGTCATCCTGTACATAATTTGCAAGAATCTTCAAGATCGAATTACCTACAACAGTAGTCTGTCGAGTTTACGAAGAGAGAGAACCGCTTAACCCTTTACCCAACGAATCGGCCGCATCCGCCCGCGTAATATGGAAATTCAGCAGCTGAAAAAATACTATTTTTCAAAAAATGTTAACAAAACCATATCATGTGACCCCTCTTTGGAACGAGCTCGTCGAGCTCATTCCACTGAGGGGTCTTATGATGTGGTTTTGTTGAAATTTTTTGAAACATTTTAAAAAACGATATTTAAAATAATAAATTTTGATATCGTCTGCGTTGGGTAAAGGGTTAAAAGGCCATACAGACTCAGAACCAATACCACACTGTACAAAATTTGCAAGAATCTTACAGATCGAATAACCTGCGACAACAGTCTATCGAGTTTACGAAATGAGACAACTGCTTGGAGTTTGAACCAGTCCTTGACAATAGCCACAACAATCGCCACTGCCGTCGTTAAAGCCGTGACTGTCTGTTATGGCTTTTCACGAGGCATTGCCGATTGTCATGGCTAATTTTAGTTATTGTGGACTCCTTGTCTCAGTGAATAGCTCTCCGAGAAATACACAGAATATCAGGATGTGTAAACGCGTTTGTCAATATGGCGCGAGTTTCAGCGCGGAAGGATAAAACGAGAGGGGTAGCCTCGAGTTCCATCCTTCCGCGATGGAATGACCCCCCATGAGAACCGTATTGACGAACGCATTCATACGTCGTAGCGTTCTGTGTTTATTTTATGCCTCTGTGACATAAAATGCATTAATGAATTCAAACATCATACATAGACAATTTCCAACTTTAAAACTCTTTATTTTTCCATTGACATTCGATTCATCGATTGTCACCGCGGCTTCCGAATTGATGTGAGTCAGGGTGCGACGTTTCGATTGGCCGGTTACGAAAATGGGATGAGCTTGGCTTTGTTTTTGATGGATCCATGACGTCAGGTGGAAAATTGTCCGTCAACGGAAATCCTTCTGGAACACGTGTTTCGTACGAATTTGTAGATATGGAACTGAGGGGATGAGGGGAATAGTAACAGGTGTGTAATAAGTAGGTGTGCGTATACGCAAGAACCCTGGGAAAATTATATTAATGGTTTTTCTATCCCCCAAATCTCTTAATCCTTTATCCAACGTAACGGCAAAAACCTGCAAGCGATATTCTCAAAAATCGCCAATTAATTTTCATTACTTTTTCATTTTTTGTCTCACAAATATAGGTTATGACCCTCGTTGGAACGAGCTGGTTGAGCCCGTTCCAATGAGGGGTCATCACCTATGTTTTTGAGACAAAAAAAAATGAAAAAAATTAGTTATTCAAGAATTCTTTTTGCAAGTGTCGTCTGCTTTTCATGTCAGGTAAAGGTTTAATATAGGAGTAGTTACCGTCATATGAGACTGGTGCTAAGCTGGGAAAAAACCTGTATATTTAAATTGTTCTCTTGTATTAGTGGTCCCGCCCTCCTAAAACTTCTTCCAGCGGACTTGTGTAACCTTCATATTTCATACCAGGGTTTACGAATTAATGGACTGAACTGACTCAGTGGGTGGAAAGTCTTTGAAAATACTCACTATAAACTGTGAGTATGATGACCACAGCAGAACCGGAAACTAGAGAGATGAATAGTTTTTTCATCATATTAATAGTCAACCTGAAAAGAAAAGAAAAAATATGTAAAATCATTGATGACAAACTTGGATAAGTCCTCGTTTAATGACGTTTATACCAGAACTAGCGAGCCTACCCCGTACAGGACGGGAACCCCCGCCCGTGCGACGGAAAAGTGACCCATTACATATCAAGAGAGAACTCCCTGTCCAGTAACCGAACTGAAGTGATAACTGGGATGTTTTCATTAAATTAACATGGGCAGCAACCTTAAAACTTTAAAAATTGATTCCAGAACTCTGCATTTAACTTTAAGCCCGATTATCTATTTTAAATAACACGCTACAGTGATTCCTATTACTGAAAACCCGGATAATAATCCTTTGAACCCTGATAGCATCTCCCATGTCAATTCATTGGCAGCAATTGGAAGAGTCCATATTCATTATTTCGGGATAGGCCAGTTCATATTTTCAAATATTGATTGATCTACCACACACGTTCACGTAAGGAAATTATGACGTATCATGTTCCGGGTCGAAAAAAGCGGGCTCACGAATTCAAAAGGTTAACAATTGTATCAGGCATGACAGAGTTCATTGCGATTCACATATCATACAAACTTCAATGTTTGAAAACACAGTGGATACGACATATCATTGGAATCGGCTCATTGAGCGAATTCCAGTATGACAAAGGAGGGGGTGCGGTGGCTCAGTAGGTAGAGGTGCAGGCTGCAAGGCAAGAGGTCCTCTGCTCGAATCCCATCTGCAACAACATCGTTGTGTCCTTGGGCAAGACACGTCAACCCATTGCCCACGTGGGGGCACAGTGACGTGAGTTCGAAGGCGAACTGCACGTCGATGGTGCACTTGTCTCCAACCAATGCTAACCTGCTTGTGTGGAGTTAGTATGTTAGCGAGTCTGACAGTTGCTCGCCGTTTCTCGGTGGTTCTCCCAGGGTACTCCGGCTTCCCCACCCGTAAAAGTGTCCGACACGAGATGACCCAAGCTGTCGAAAGTGTCATTAAACCCCAATAAATAAATAAATAAATATGACAAAGGCAATGTGTCTTTTTGAAACAAATTCCTCATGGGTTTGATTTATCTCATGTATGGTGAGTACAATATGGTACACGGCCCGGAGATGACTGAAGTACGATATATTGATGAGTAACAGTGAAGATAAAATCTGCATTTGTTCAATTAGTGTATGAGACTCGTACTTTCACTGGTTTCTTACTAGAATTTCAGTTGAATTGTTTTTGGTGACATAGTCGATTATAACCTCTCTATCCGCTCCTACCTACTACTGCCCAGTCGCACTGAGTATCTGTCCATTTAACCCTTCGAACACTGATGGTTTATTCCATACAACTTCAGAGTCATCATCTCGTCCTCTGAGTTCCAATGTGATCTATGTGTCAGTAGGTGCATAGAACACATTGGAAGTTGTTAACTCAGGAGACGATTACTGGTCGAGTTTGTATTCGTTACTTGGGGGAAGACCAATCAATGTTGTTAACGTGCAGCTTTAGTGGGGTGGACGATGAAAATCTTGACTGGTCTACCACACAACTTCACAGAGCAACTATTTACTTTATGCATTCTGGTCGTATCACGATCCTGGACGGGAAAAACGATCGTTCGGATTCAAGGAGTTAATCTATCCCTTTCATAGTGGGGCATCGCTATATGGAAGAGGGAGTATGACACTACCTCTACGAATAAGTTGTTTTTCTCCTTCTGATGAAGACATTTTCATCTGCAGTAGAGTCTTAAAATATCCGTGGTGGCAAGATGGCGTTTTGTACCAAGGCATGCTGCATGTCGATGTTGCGCTTGTCTTCAACCAATGCTAACACTGGTTGTGTGGAGTTATTTCGTTGGGGGAGTCTGACAGTTGCTCGTCGTTGATAGGTGGTTCTCTCCGGGTCCTCCGGAATCCTCCACCCGTTCAACTGTCCGACACGAGGTGTTCCTGGCTGTCGAAAGTGTCGTTAAAACCCCAATAAATAAATCGGTTCGTTCTTGCTTGTAATTGTGCACTTTCTTATGAGACTAGATTTGGACTTAGGTCAGGTACACAGTCGGTCATACATATGAAGGGGCAGTACGGCCTCTGTGGACTGATCACTTTCTCTGGGGTGGGGGGGGGGGGGGGTAATATTTCCATGGACTCAAAGATATTAGATTCCAAATACTAATTACAGGAATGATCATCAAAAATTTAATTAATGAAGCACCGTGAACAACACGGTGCTTCATTAATTAAAATTTTGCTGATAGTGATTTTTATTACCTGGTAAACGCTTGCGTGGACAACACTGCCGATGCGTGGACTACGACCAGTCCAAGTCGAGTGTACAGCACGCAGTACGATTCAGGCTTTGTTGGGAGTCTAGCATTAACAATTTGGAGTACCGGCACGGTACATGTTAATTAAATAGGATCTTGCGCCATGACCACTACCTGTATATTTTATTTATCCATAAATAAATTTCGAAGAAGTCTGGAATTTTCTAATTACAAACCCGACTGACTAATATTCCAACTATACCACCAAGGCATGCCTTCAACAAAAATTAAGGAAATTAGGTTAAAACCTGCAGACACAATGTGGAAAAAAAACCTTCCGCCATCGAGGATCCCACCACCGTCCTATGTGCATTCTGTAGAGACCCACACAGTTTCACTGTCTATTTTTTATTCTTTTGTCCCACTTATCTTGTCAGTGCATTTAAAGTTACTAAAGTGTAATCAATTTTTTCATATCTCAGTTATTTCAGATTGTGATCTGTCGAGTCAAAGGGCCGTTTTAATCTTTCATTTATTTCGGTCAGTACAGTGCGTGGCGGGTGAATTACTATCAGATCACAGTGGACAGGGGTTTTGAATATATATCCTATTGTTTTCGAAATGCAAAATGAGGTTAATCCTATTTTGGCTGCCGCTCATAAGTGAAACATTGGAAAATGTTATGAAAAAGTTCAACAAACAGACATTAGCAGTGTGCTGAATTCATAACCTGGATATTTCCCAATTAATTTCACCTACTCCAGACTACTCGAGATATCTCACGGTTTCTCGACGATATTTAAGCAAGCAAATAGTTCAATAAACAACCTTTTTGATGAATGTGGCGGTTGTTTCCCTAAACATATTTGAGGGACTCTAAACAAAAAGGGTTAATGGTGCACCCAACGATGTACTATTATATCTAACCATGAAGAGGAATGTTCAGCTGATTCGTTTTTTTTATTGTTAGTCTAATTTTCAAATTTACAAATTTACAAAAACAAATACAGTTAAAATGTTATTCAATGATTGATTTTTCAAGTGACCTCTTCGTTGAGAGAGTTTTAACCTGGAGCCAATACTAAAAAAAATTTACAATAGTATTTTCTAGAATTGTATCTGCTGACTATTAATATAACTGACTAAAATAAATCATTAGCGTTTTAAAGGATTTGTCAATTTGTCAACTGACAAATTGCCACATCCTTGAAAATGCTAATAGTTCATTTCAACCCATTTAAAGCTATAACTAGAAAATACAATTCTAGAAAATACAACTGTAAAAGTTCTATTGTATTGGCCCCCGGTATGTAACAGGCATGATCAAGTGTGAAGCCGCAAACATGTCCCCGCATGTGCAGCAACATTCTATCTTATAGTATGAGCAGGTTATCACCTCAAAACTTATTTCCCGTTATTTCAGAGCTATTCTGTATTCAATTGTTACAAGTTTCACGTTGAACACTCTTCTGATTTAAGAAACTGTGTGATAATTATTATACCCATTGATTTTGGCTACAGATGGGGGCGTGGTGGCGTTGCGGTAACCGGTTCTCGTCAGATCACCGAAGATAAGCAACGTCGGGACCGGTTAATCCTCGGATGGATGACCGTCTGAGCGATCAATTCGGGCTCCCGTGTTGTGTCCTTGGGCAAGGCACTTAACCCCGATTGTCCACATGGGGGCACGATGACGCCGTGTACTAAGGCGTACTGCACGTCGATGGTACGCATGTCTTCAACCAATCTAACTCTGCCTGTGCTGCAGTGCGCAGTTACGATGTTTGAGAGCTGACAGCTGCTCGTCGTTGCTTGGTGGTTCTCTCAGGGTACTCCGGCTTCCTCCACCCGTAAAACTGTCGCGGTCATGATTAGCCATTGTGCATAAGTATATGACTTTAAACACCAATAAATAAATAAATAATTTGGCCACAGATCTGTAGAAGTTCAACTAATACCACCTTCGATGGGATATTTCAATAGATTGGTTCGCTACGAAAGTAACGGACGATCTCCAAATATATATTTACAACATTATAATGGTATGCCTAAGGGGTTGCATGTTTGTTGAAGTAGGGTTGAATTAATTATTTGCCACAGATGATGTTATATTTATAAAGGGCGTATTTTGAAATAGGATTGATATCAGGCAAATTGGAGCTTATTTATCTCCTTAGGCCAGGTTTCCAGATGCCCGTGGTGTATGTTTACAAACTACATTGGTATTAAAGTCAGCTTGGTTGAAGATAGAAATTCGGTTTTAATTAAAAAACTTTCTTTGGATAAAAATCCTTGTCCCTGTATCAGTATGCATCGCGTCTTCTGATTGGTCAACATGACCGAAACAAATAGCCATGGTATCGGCTATCTTCAAACATGCGGGTGATAAGACCGTGCGCCGTTGTTCCCCGTTTGTCACTCGAGAAACATCCAGGTGATAAAAATAACCTTTGACCCCGACTGGATCACATCGATTGCAGAAACTCCTATTAGAACTGTTAAGTTATATTCAACTTATTGTCATATTGTAGTGAATACTAATACAAATTAAAAAACATCGTTGCAGCCCTTTGAGCAGAAGCACTTGTTGGCTGTCGTATTCGATGAGAACTGAACAGATTGAATCGGGTTCGCAAATATACTTTTGCGCATTGCGGGGTGGGAACATCAAGGGGAGAAACTCATCTGTTTATCTTCGATATCGCTTGAGCAGAATACAAAATGTCAATCTAACTTGGTGTCAACAACAAATTAACATTACCAGGGCATTAAACTCGGCGCACTTCATAATTTATTTTGCGGTTTCCGATGGTCAGCGTAGAAATGTATGCTATTAATTATACCTACCTCTTACAAAATTCAATGACTGCGGCTCAATTCAAAATCTTCAAGTTTAAACCAAGTGGAGTATCAGAAATTGTGAAACATCGTTCCCGAAATTCAAAATGTTACCATCCATGTTCCATGACCAGTGTCGTTTTAAGTGAATATTTAAGCTATTCTCCCAAATACATGAATAAAACACACAACACAACACATCTAACATGCTGAAGCTTGTTCCATGGAAATACAGTACGCTCTGGAAGGCTGAATTTACACGGTTTTAAAACTTTTCCAACGAATTCAAATTCACCAAAGTGAAAAACTTCACCATGTGTGGCCTGGTTTGTAAACAACGATTCGGAAATAGACTCGGTCTATTTATAGTTTTGCTGTGACGTTGTTTCGCGGTTTGGTTCAAAACCTGAGGCTCAGTGTGGGGTTTAAACTTCGTCGCCTGAGTCTTAATGTTAGATCATATTTGACATCTGGGCATTATTTCTGTGTAAGGAGGCGGGACAAAATGGTTATCTCGGGCAACATCCAGGGTATATGGAGATTTAATGCCTGGATGTCATCTTTTCAACCATTCGACTTGCGCCTCATGGTTGAAAACCGACATCCTGGTATAAATATCCATGTACCCTGGATGTTGCCCGAGATAACTTGTATTATCTCTGATCTCTACAACTATTTTCAGGCTCTCTCGATGTATTAATAGGTCCACTCCTGTCAACATTCGAAATATTCACGGTTTCATTGACATGATGTATCTATGAACTGGTAGGCCGTTATGAAATTATCCAGATGAGAACAAATCAATAGGCTTTTTCTGTTTTCCTTGAGTAAGTAAGCTACATCTTTTGATTGCTTGTATATTTTTCGCCTTAATTCTTTGAAAGCTCCCTGGAATGGTATCGCCTTTGTGTACACATACAGCGGGATGGGCAATCCAATATCAATATACAGGGAGGATAAAATAATAACTGTGGTCTGCACCCGTCCGGCTGCAGACTGCAGTTATTTTATCATCAATGCCCGGTGTATGGACAGTTTTTAATGAGACAACTAGAGGCTCTAACGAGCCTGAAATCGCTCACCTGGAACTACATATAAAAATGTGATTTCCCATAGGCTTTCCTTGGTAACTATGAGCTGCAATTGTGGTCATGCTTGCAACATTACATCAACATTACATGAGGATCATTGGTAGAAGGTGTCCCAGTCCTCAATCATGTGAAGTTTCAAAACATTTGACTTTGTAGTTTCAGAGAGGAAGAGTTTTGCAAAATCCATCAATCAGAATCAGCTAATGTCTCTGGTGGCCATATTTTGCAACCAACGGGAACAAAAAGCGGATCGTTTGTAGAGGGCCTCCTGTAGACCATTCCTGCGAAGTTTGGTACACGTCGGCTCCGTCGTTCCAGAGAAGAATATGAAAGTGTGATTTCCCTTAGGGTTTCTATAGTAACTATAAGCCGCAATTGAAGCCATGTTCGCAACCCGATCAACATTAAATGAGGATCGCTGTTGGCCCTGTGGTTTCAGAGGAGAAGATTTTTGAAAAACCACCAATCAGAATCAAAAAATGTTTCTGGCAGTCATGTTTTTCGATGCACGGTAACAAAAATGAGGAGCATTTGTAGAAGACCTCCCATAGACTATCCCTGCCAGGTTTGGTTCACGACGGCTCAGTAGTTCCAGAGCAGACTATGAAAATGTGATTTTTCATAGGGTTTCTATAGTAACTATAAGCCGCGATTGCGGCCGTGTTTACACCCCGATCAATATTAAATGCGGATCGTTGGTAGAGGGGGTCCCAGTCATTATTTATGTGAAGTATAAAAACATTTGGCCTGGCAGTTTCAGAGGAGAAGATTCTTGAGAATTCGCCAACCAAAATCAAAGTATTCCTCAGGCGGCCCTGTTTTTCAACCCACGGAAACAAAACGACGATCGTTTGTAGAGGACCTCCCATAGACACTTCCTGCCAAGTTTGGTTCACGTCGGCTCAGTAGTTCCAGAGAAGAAGATGAAAATGTGATTTTCCATAAGGTTTCTATAGTAACTATAAGCCGAAATTAAAGCCATGTTTGCAATCCGATCAACATTAAATGAGGATCGTTGGCAAAGGGGGTCCCAGTCATCAACCATGCAAAGTTTACAAACATTTGGCCCTGTGGTTTGAGAGAAGATTTTTCAAAATCCACCAATCGGAATCAAAGAATGCCTCTGGCGGCTATGTTTTGAAACCCACGGGAACAAAACGAGAATCGTTTGTAGAGGACCTCCCATAGACTATCCCTGCCAGGTTTGGTTCACGTCGGCTCAGTATTTACAGAGAAGGAAATGAAAATGTGATTTCTCATAGGGTTTCGATAGTAACTATAAGCCGCAATTGCGCTCATGTTTACAACCCGATCAACATTAAATGCGGATCGTTGATAGAGAGAGTCCCAGTCATCATTTATGTGAAGTATAAAAACATTTGGCCTGGCAGTTTCAGAGGAGAAGATTTTTGAAAATTCGCCAACCAGTATCAAAGAATGCCTCTGGCGGCCATGTTTTTCAATCCACGGAAACAAAATGAAGATCGTGTGTAGAGGACCTCTCAGAAACCCGTCCTGTCAAGTTTGGTTCACGTCGTCTCAGTAGTTCCAGAGAAGAAGATGAAAATGTGATTTTCCATAGGGTTTCTATAGTAACTATAAGCCGCAATTGAAAGCATGTTTGCAATCCGATCAACATTAAATGAGGATCGTTGGTAAAGGGGGTCCCAGTCATCAACCATGCAAAGTTCAAAAACATTTGGCCCTGTGATTTCAGAGAAGATTTTTTTCAAAATCCACCAATCAGAATCAAAGAATGCCTCTGGCGGCCATGTTTTCAAACCCATGGGAACATGAAAGTGTCAATGACACTGTAGCTCAACTTGTCAAGACATGTACATGTATAGTATGTGACACAGCGATGACAAACATCTAGGTAATGACCTGATAACAAAGGTACATATAAAGTATTGTAACGGTTTGTACATAAATACTGACCGTAGCCTGTAACACATGTATAGGTAAAGTATTGTAAAGGTGGGTGACAGTCAGATGCTTAACTAGAAAAGAAATCTTTGAGTCCCAGAGTGGGTCTGACTGAACCCCAAAATATTTGTTCTCATAGCACAGTGATAACAAAGGCACCCCAAAACACACTCATTCCTGTTCCAAGGTGAAAACAAAGGTACCCAAGAAGTTTCGTGAAGATCAGTTAACAAATACGAGCTGTATAGAAGTTGTGACAAAAAACTGATTGGACCTAATTTCGGTACAAAATGGCCACTGGCAGCCATCTTGAATTTTGGACCGCACACAGAAACACTCGTTCTCGTCCCAAGGTGATAACAAAGGTACCCAAGAAGTTTCGTGAAGATCGGTTGATAAATACAGCCTCTAGCCCGAGCCGTATTGACATGAGCACTTACAGTGTATACATGTAAGTAGCACTAAATAAATCAAAATTCATCTAATTCGCATAATTTCTGCACGAGAAAAAAACCCGTACTGTATGTGATGTATTCCATTTTACTAAACATTCATACAAAAATTTATTCAAATCAGAACTTTCATACAGAAGTTCTGTACAAGACTGATTGCACTAATTTTGGAACAAAATGGCTGCTGGTGGCCATCTTGAATTTTGGACTGCATCCAAAACCACTCGTTCTCGTCCCAAGGTGATAACAGAGGTACCCAAGAAGTTTCGTGAAGATCGGTTGATAAATACAGCCTCTAGCCCGAGCCGTATTGGCATTTGCACTGACAGTGCTGAAAGTATTCAAATCAGAGCTTTCATGTAGAAGTTCTGCGCAAAAATCCGATTGCCCCTAATTTTTAACAAAATGGCTGCCATCGGCCATCTTGAATTTCGGACCGGACCCAAAAACACTCGTTCTCGTTCTCGTCCCACGTTGATAACAAAGGTACCCAAGAATTTTCGTAAAGATCGGTTCATAAGTGCGGCTTCTAGCCCGAGCCGTATTGGCATTGCACTGACAGTGCTGAAAGTAACACTAAATAAATCAAAGTTAGTCTAATTTGCATAATTTAAGCACGAGAAAAAAACCCGTATGATATGTGATGTATATTATGGTACTAAACATTCATACAAAACATTATTCAAATCAGAGCTTTCATATGGAAGTTCTGTACAAAAAAACAGATCTCTGCATCGTCGGTACAAAATGGCGGCTGGCAGCCATCTTGAATTTCGGACCGCACCCAAAAACACTCGTTCTCGTCCCACAGTCATAACAAAGGTACCCAAGAAGTTTCGTAAAGATCGGTTCATAAATACGGCCTCTAGCCCGAGCCGTATCCAATTGTTGACGTACGGACAGACGGACAGACGGACAGATGGACGACAGGCCATTACAAAAGCTCAAATTTGGCTTCGCCAAAGTTGAGCTAAAAATGAGGATCGTTTGTAGAGGACCTCCCATAGACTATCCCTGCCAGGTTTGGTTCACGTCTGCTCAGTAGTTACAGAGAAGAAAATGAAAATATATTAAATGTAAGACGCAATTGCGGCTTGTTTCTAACCCGATCAACATTAAATGGGGATCGTTGGTAGAGGGGTCCCAGTCATCATTTATGTTAAGTTTCAAAACATTTGGCCTGGTCGTTTCAAAGGAGAAGATTTTTGAAAATCCACCAACCAGAATCAAAGAATGCCTCTGGAAGCCATGTGTTTCATTCGACGGGAACAAAATGAGGATCGTTTGTAGAGAACCTCTCATAGACCATTCCTGCCAAGTTTGGTTTACACTGGCTCAGCGGTTACAGAGAAGAAGATGAAAAAGTGAAAAGTTAATGGACAGACGACGGATGCCAAGTCATGTGAAAAGCTCACTTGGCCTTTTAGGCCAGCTGAGCTAAAAAAAATAGGACGAAATTATGCGTTGGACTGAAAAATGGGTCTTGCGAGTTCAAAGGGTTAATCGCAGTAAAATTGTAGACCGATCATTTAAATTTGCGGTCCCCTCTACCCACAAAACCAGTTCAGCCACGTCGGAACACCATACATCGGTGACATAACACCGGTTTCACTTCAGTTCAACTCGATTCGTATCAGCGCGAAGTATTTTCGGCTATACCTGTATAATCACCATGAAGAAAAATGCACTTTTGACCCTCGAATATCTACAAAAGGTCAACAACGCACCTAAATCAGAAATATTCTCACAACCCTGTTTATTCACAAATCTAAATTACTTCCGCCACGTCGTCTGACCTGATTTTGATTTTCTAGTCTTACGATATTGAAACAATTTCCCTTGAAAGTCTCGTTCTGTTCGAAATAATTGAATGTAATAATACAATCAATGTCATATTTATTTTACTGTGGAGGCTTTAAGTCGACTTGTATCAACAATTCGACCTGTGTTTTGATGAAGACGTGTGGGCATTCATCCGTCCATCTGTCCATCCGCCCGTGTCACATCGTCAGCACGACTTCAACAAACATCCGATTTTATTCGAAATTTGGTCTATGAGTTCTACTCGAGAATGTCTTCAATGGGTTCGATGGCCAGATCTGTCCGAATGTTTTTCTCGAGTTTCATGCCCCTTAACTCTTAGAAACCGGGGAATCAGAATGATTTTATTGAACATGACATACCGCGAAAAACTTACAGTGAGCAGGTGCTTCTAGTCAAGTGTCAGGCAGACGACACTTGACTGAAAGCACCTGCTCAGTGTTTAATTCCCCCCCCCCAGCCCAAAGATAGACGAACCGTCACAGCCAGAATACCTGCCGTTTTACGACATCAGAGGCAAGAAAACTCGATTCCCGGATTCTAAGAGTTAAATTGATTTTCCGCCTTCTGGCTGGTGTCAGCACGATAACTTGAATAACATTTTTTTTAATTTTTACCAAATTTGGTCTGGATTCTACTCGAGAATGTCTTGGACGAGTTCGCAAACCAGTCCTGTCCGATTCTTTTTCAGGCGTTATCCCCCTTAGATGTTTTTCTTGTTTTGAATTTCCGACTGAAAAGGAGGGGGGGTGTGGCAACTCGATAAATTGAACATACGTTATCCGATTTTTACCAAATGTATCCTTTGCCTATTAGATTGTTTCCTAGCTTCAGCAGTTTCAGGTTCCAGCACAGATTCCATTTAGCCAAGAAATCCCAACACCAGTACCTCTGATTCGAACATCTTATTATAGGCTCAAAATTTATTTACATAAAAAGCGCTGTTACTCATTTGCAGACTGCAAATAAAATCGGTAACTGAACCTTCGTCGCATAGTACGCATTGCACCCAGTCCGTAAAAGCATTTTCACACAAAATACGGTGCCGGCGTAGCGATAAAGTAACAACTACCCCCATTTTCTCCCCATTTTGAAATTTCTTCATGATGTGTTGCCTATAATGTGCGCTTTGTTGTACAGCAAGCACAGATACTAACTACAGTACAGTCGCGGTGGAGTGGTCGTAATCCACGCATGGGCAGTCCACGAATGCGTTTACCAGGTAATAAAATCATAATCAGCAAAATTGTAGTTAATGAATGTACCCGGAGCTTCAGTAATTGATTTTTTGATGATTCTTTTATAATATTGCCCACCCGTGAAAAGTGACCAATCCACGGCGCTGTACTGTATAATGAGACCATGCAGTTAAAATATATAGATGGGGGGTCGGTGACTCATTCCTTTAAGTTTATTTGTTTTACAAGGATTGGCGAACAAGTTATACAACTTATATTGACACCTCCCCTTGGCCCAATGGCGAAGATGTGTTTGATGACCTTCGTAGCGACAAATTATTGGCCTCGCTCTTCTCGAATACTACGAAGGGTTCTTTAGCCTGCAGAGGACAGTCATTTTTCGTCCTCCACCCGACAGGACGGTACGCTGTGACAGAATCAACCCCACAATTGGTGTTGACAGAGAGTGTTCGAGCACCGCGAGAGGTTTCCCCGACCGAGGATTGATC
The DNA here is from genome assembly GCA_031216915.1 of Pictodentalium vernedei. Taxonomy (NCBI): domain Eukaryota; kingdom Metazoa; phylum Mollusca; class Scaphopoda; order Dentaliida; family Dentaliidae; genus Pictodentalium; species Pictodentalium vernedei. The sequence goes on from CM062297.1 coordinate 321,946,196, forward strand.
CCGGACCTCTGGCATGAGAGACCAGCGCTCTTATATACTCGGCCACCACTCTCTTCTGACTCATTGGTAAGAACACTGGACTTTAAACCGAAAGGTCGTTGGCTCGATCCTGATCCGTGCCATCAGCGTTGTGTCATTGGGCAAGACACTTAATGCCGATTCCTCGCGTGGTGACACGGTAACTATGTGTACTAAGGTGACTGCACGTCGAGACGACGATGCACTTGCAGTTAACTGCTGCTGAATCTGGGTTAGTAAGTTGGAGATTAAGGGTGAGGCTGAAAGTTGTTCATCGCTTCTCGGTGGTTCGGTCCAAGAACTCCGGCTTCCTCGACCCGGAAAACTCTCCGACTCGAAATGACCATGGCGGTTGAAATCCAAATAAACAAACAAACAAACCAACAAAAGTACATGTACACACTTAAATATAAAATCACTGAATACAATTTTGAGCAGCAAATCGTTCCGTCAAAATTAAAGTAAATGATAATATATTCCGTATGTGGGATTGGACTACTGAGTTCCTGTGATTACTGCCTTTGTTCCATAGCAAATCAAAATTCAGAGCCAAAACATCATGTCGAACTGAAACCAGAGGCTCTACATACGTTGTAATCGCTCTACATAGTCTGTAATCGCTCACCTGGAACTACATATAAAAATGTGATTTCCCATAGGCTTTCCATGGTAACTATGAGCTGCAATTGTGGCCATGTTTTGCAACATTACATCAACATTACATGAGGATCATTGGTAGAAGGTGTCCCAGTCTTCAATGACGTGAAGTTTCAAAACATTTGAATCCATCAAACAGAATCATATAATGTCTCTGGTGGCCATATTTTCTCTGGAGGCCATATTTTCCAACCAATGGGAACAAAAAATAGGATCGTTTGTAGAGGGCCTCCTATAGACCATTCTTGCCAAGTTTTGGTTCACGTCAGCTCAGTAGTTCCAGAGAGAAGATGAAAATGTGATTTCCCATAGGTTTTTTTTCTATAGTAACAATAACCCTCAATTGTGGCCATGTTTGCAATACGATCAACATTAGAATGAGGAGCGTTGGTGGAGGGTGTCCCAGTTATCAACCATGCAAAGTTTCAAAACATTTGGCCCTGTGGTTTCAGAGGAGAAGAGTTTTCAAATTTGGCCAATCAGAATCGAAGAATGCTTCTGTCGGCCGCGTTTTTTTCACTCGAGGGAATAAAATGAGTAACAGTTGCAGAGAATCTCTCATAGATAATGCCTGCCACTTCTGGTTCATTCAGTTTATTGCAGTTATGCTACAGCTTATTTTGACTTGTACTGTATACTCAATATTTTCGGGTTTTTTCCCCAGTTCTCAGTGGAGAAAACTGGAACCAACCCTTACCCGATTCTCAAAAAACAAGTATTTTGCTGACAGTACCGATCTTCGTGCAGACAGGAGAGGCATAGGGTTAAGAATTAGAATATAGCTTCTGGTGGCCTCATATTTCCATCCTCTCATAGACCATCCCTGCGAAATTTGGTTTACGTCGGCTAAGTAGTTCCAGAGAAGAAGATGAAAATGTGATTTCCCACAGGGTTTCTATAGTAACTATAAGCCGCAATTGTGGCCATGTTTACAATCCGATCAACATTAAATGCGGATCGTTGGTAGAGGGGGTCCCAGTCATCATTTATATGAAGTATAAAAAAACATTTGGCCTGGTAGTTTCAGAGGAGAAGATTGTTGAAAATCCACCAATCAGAATCAAAGAATGCCTCTGGCGGCCATGTTTTTTCAACCCACGGGAACAAAATGAGAATCGTTTGTAGAGGACCTCCCATAGACCATTCCTGCTAGGTTTGGGTCACGTCGGCTCAGTAGTTACAGAGAAGAAAATGAAAATGTGATTTCTCATAGGGTTTCTGTAGTAAGTGTAATCCGCAGTTGTGGCCATGTTTGCAACCCGATCAACATTAAATGAGGAACGTTGGTAGAGGGGATCCCAGTCATCATCTATGTGAAGTTTCAAAACATTTGGCCTGGCAGTTTGAGAGGAGAAGATTTTTGAAAATCCACAAACCAGAATCAAAGAATGCCTTTGGAAGCCACGTTTTTCATCCGACGGGAACAAAATGAGGATCGTTTGTAGAGGACCTCCCATAAACCATTCCTGCCAAGTTTGGTTCACACCGGCTCAGCGGTTACAGAGAAGAAGATGAAAATGTGAAAAGTTTACGGACGCCGGACGATGGACGACAGGCGACGGACGACGACGGACGCTAAGTGATAAGAAAAGCTCACATGGCCAGGTGAGCTAAAATGATCAGATGAAATGATCCGAAAAAATATATATTTATCGAATCGCTCAGAACGATCGCATCGCATCTAATGCATAAAGGTCTCAATGTGATGGATGTGACACCCGTTACTTATTCCCAGTTTCTTATTCGACATTCGTTATCAACCGATTTCATCGGTTGATAACGAATGTCGAATAAGGAACTGGGCATAAGTAACGATTGTCAAGTCCGTCTCAAGATACAGTCTGTGTTCGTTGCAAAGTGTGGGCTTCTATGCAGTTATCATATGCAGGGGTGTGGTGACAGGGAGTGTGGGAGTGTCTCACCCACCCTTCCGCCTCCGCTCATGGAATTAACGGAAATAACAAGACAAGTGGTTGTCAAATAATTGTTATGTTAGAAAATCTGTCAACCAGCACTACATATTCGGATCTCAAAAATGGTCTTAACAGTATTTCTGATTGAAGAATCGAACTCTAGTCCAAATTTTCCAACGGATGCCCTGCTTTCTACTTCAGTTGACTGGTTCAGCTGGACGTTTATCTCACCTTCTCGACTTTTAAAACCCATCAGCTAATTGCTTCATAGACAATCGGTCGAGCTGTGAGAAAAGTAATCAGATTATACAGAATTTTGGACATCAACGGAACAAAAGACTTGGGCCTGTTATATATTTCAACCAGACAGTAGACACAAGATGTTATTTTTCAAATTGATGCGCTCCCCAGTCATCCGTCAAACCAGACAGCGTCCATAGATGGCCAAAGGTCAATGGAAACACTGATTTTAAACATTTTTAGCATGATTGTAATGGAGAAAATAGTAAATTTATGAGTGACAGGGGAACAAAACTCAGATGGTAAACTGGCAACATTCAAAAAATCTTTATAAAGAAAATACATTGAACTTTCAGATGACATGCGCCTTCATAATGTACCTTTTGAACATTTTATTTAACCTCAGGAATTGTAAAACTTTCCTATCCGCGTAATGCTAATTTGGAATCCCCAAAACGACAATTTCAGGGGAGATAACTAGGCCATTTTTCCACTGATCTGAAGGTAAAAGCTGGCCATGGGATACGTGATTTTTAATCAAATTTTCTACTCTGACTAATAATCAGTTAACCCTTTACCTAACAAATCGGCCACATCCGCCCTCGTAATTGACAATTTGAGCAGTTGAAAATATATTATTTCAACAAAAACATATCATGTGACCCTTTCATTGGACCGAGCTCATCGAGCTCGTTCCAATGAGGGGCTCATATGGCATGGTTTTGTCGCATTTTTTTCTAAAAAACTAGAAAAATTAAAACCAGAGGCTCAAGTGAGTCTTAAACGCTATATGTGCACAGGCTTGAAAGGGTTTGATCAAATATTCTGAACAATTTCTTTTCCTGATAACAATAACAGATAAGAATGTGTTTGACTGGAAAATGTTGTGATAAGAACAACATGATTGTTATTCTACATGTTATTCAAGATTCTCAGTTAATGAGATTTTCCTCCAGGATAAACTACTGCAAAAGTGCCGACTCATAATTTTTTCAATACCCTCTACCGGGCACCCTGATAGAACCAGTGGTAATTTTGTTAACAAATCCTTTCTACTGGTGCTAAGGATGTTTCGTACCAAAGAACAGTTCTCTGTTCCTTGTGGTTTGGGATATATGGGCTTTTGAATTTTTTTCTGTTTTAACCCCTGGGTTGCCACAGGGCTGTGAAAATGGGTGGGGGAGCACCAGTCGATTACTTAGGACCCACTTATACTACATGCCAGATTTGGTTGAAATTTGCCCACCGGTTCTTGAAATAGAAATGTTGGACAGAGCCCAAAATAGATATGCCCCCACAGAGAGCCCAAATATTGACCTACCAAGTTCCCTTGAACAAACTTTAATCTTCTACACCAAAAGATGTTCCATACCAAATATCACGGCATTCCCTCCGGTGGTTCATGTGAGAAGAAGATTTTTAAAGGTTTTTTAGCGTTTGGGGCATAAACCAGAGCCCGAATATGGCAGCTGCTTCGTTTGAACAAAATGGAAAGGGTATACTCCATAGATGGTCTGTGCAATTTATGTTTGAATTTGGCCTAGTGGTTGTGAAGAAGAAGTCAAGTTTGCAAAAGTTGACGGTACGACGGACGCCGGTCAAAAGTGGAGTCAGGTGAGCTAAAAAACAATAATTAAAATAATAAATTTTGATATCCTGTGCATTTGAGTAAAGGGTTAAAACCGGAGTGGAGTTATTGCTTCAATATAGATAGACGTACATGCAGTGAAAATGCAATGCTGTGTTATGAAATATTCTAACTGGGAACTGTCATAATCACTGATATGAAGATATTTTTACAGCAGTCAACTGAAATAAACATAATAATAAAAATAATTTAATTTACTGATGTAAGGAATCGCGTTAATCGATTTTTTGAACTTATATAATTGCTTATAGTGTCAAATTATAGCAGAGTCGTTACAGGCGGGGGGGGGGGGGGGGGATTCATGAAAATTAGCAAGTCGGTGGCCCTAAGACATTTTATGGGCCCTCTGGCACCATATATCACTTAGTCTCCCACGCGAAGAAATTAATTTTTATGATGAAATTTACCGGGTTCCACCACCATCAGTCACTTTTTTGCACAAGACAAACTTCAAACAGTTGAAATTCATTGGCAAACAGATAACAAAACATCCATTCTAAAGTTAAATTACTTTAGCTATCAGCCATGTGAGTTTGTGAAATTCAGACAAAAACCGGCAGTTGAATTGTTCAGGGGAGGGCTATTCTCTCAGCTCAAGTGAATCAAGAATGAAATGAGATCAGAGAAGAACATTGTCTCAAAACAAACTTTCCGCTCTGGTGATTCTCAGAAATTTCGCGCAGGGCCAAAAATTATGCCCCACCCAGAACAATGGAAAATAGAGTCCTTTAACCTTCCATTGAACTTACTTATTCTGAATATCAACCAATTCCATCAACTGGATCATGAGAAGATTTTTATAATAACTCTTTTTTTGGGGGGGGGGGGATTCTCCTCCACCCCACTCCTATTGGGAGACGTGGTGTAATTTGACCAAAATCAAAATGCGATGTCATAGCAAACAATTCCAGAAAAATTCACGGAAATCGGTTCACAGGTTTTGAAAAGGTCATGACGAATACCATGTTCACGGACAACAGGCGGACAGAGGGACGGACAAACTAAATACTACCGAAAAGTGATAACTTCCAGTCAGGTGAGCTAAGAAGACTGCTACAAGAATGTTTCACTTACATCATTTGTTTCGGGATTCACACAGAAATTATTGGGTCACAGCCTATGCACTTCACATGAGTAATTTCAACAAGTTTGCTTTGACATGTACTCTTCTATATATATATATACATATAATTCCTAGTTAACCCTCTGAGCCCTTGTGGTATATTCCAAATCAGTTCAGAGCCATCATACGGTAGAGTCTATATTCGTTACTTGGGGAAAACAAATCAATATTTACCACATGCAGCCCGAACTCTCTACTTTATGCATGCAGGTCGTATCACGACCCTGGACAAGAAAAGCGGCCTTTCGGTGGTTTCAAATGGTTAATTGCTCATATGCAGTTTTCCAATTTAATACTTTCTGCAATAATTATAAGTTGTAGTAAACTATATTGAAATTTTGTATAAGCCACCAGCGGGTTATAGAGTTGTTATATCATTTTGTGCATTTGTTCAAATGACTATTGAAAATACTATTATACTAAGTGTTCAATAAAGTGACAAATGGCTATTTATTCCTTCACCTAACATGAAAAGCAGACGACACTTTACAAAAAAATTCTTGAATAACTAATTTTATTCATTTTTGTCACAAAAACATAGGTTATGACCCTTCGTTGGAACTAGCTCAACGAGTTCGTTCCAGCGAGGGGCCATAACCTATGTTTTTGAGAAAAAATTTAAAAATAATGAAAATTAATGGTCTATTTTTTAGAATAGAGCTGGCCGGTTTTGGCCGTTACGTTGGGTAAAGGGTTAAGGGGCAACTAACTTGTCACTCCGAATCTGATAATTTTTTTTCTTCGAAATTTATCAGCTCATGTCGCTATTTGTTGAAATTAACTCTTAGCAGTAACTGTGATAACAATGGCTACGCAAAGCGTGGGTCACAGCCCCCGATTCGTAGGCATGTTCGAAGTTGCCTTAAGGTATCACAGAACTAAATATTTTCCCATAGGCGACCATTATAACGTTCAGGCGGAAAAAAATATGATCGCATCACTTTAATTTTGGCATTCAAATATCTCTGTCAAGTATAGCCTTTCAGAAAACTTTTTTTATCTGAAAACATGGGGTCATGCAACAAATAAGAGAGAAAAACTGACACAAAGGGAAGTACCGGTCACGTGCACATATTTTTCAGGGAATTCCCTACAAAAACACACAAAAAGCAAATTGTATTTTTTAGGTCCAAAAGTCATCAAATCACCCCCATTTTTATCAGGAATATTCAACAATAATGCAAGATATCAATAGAATGTTTCAAACGTTTATTGAAACAATATATTTTCCCAAGGCTATTTATTTTTAGAGATTGCATCATTTCCGAGTGCAACATTTTAAAGCGATTCACTCTAATTTCAATATTTAGTTCCGCGATACCTTAAAGGCATTGTGGGACAAAAAAAATTTCTAAGTCGAAATTGTGAAAAAGGACCATAACTCTGGGGAACATTATTGGACGAAACCAGTTCCGTGTGCATATCCGTCCCCCCATGCGGGTCTATCTTGATACCAATGGAGATCCAAATCTGACCGATGACTTTGAAATTACAATCCAAAACGTTTGCACGGACGGCTGGCTTCACTAGATACCTCCGAATCCTCCTTCGGAAGTCGGGGGCATAATACAAATGCAGGACTGGCATTCATAAACATGTAAGGGGGATAAAAATCGCCCCCTCGCATGGCCTATGGGAGCGATTAGCTATCCTCAAGCTTACAAAAGCTAAAGGTGGCAAAATGAAGTTTTACTGTTAATGAATTCTGCCTAGTGGACTTGTACATTTTTTTCGTGCAGCTAACAAGGTAGTCTCTGTGTGACAGCTACACTATCCCTTCCAAGCCTCCCTGCCTAGGAGGTGTGGGAGGGGCAGTGTAGCCGCCTTACAGAGACCACTAACATAGCAGAAATCAGAAAAGATGTGGGGTTTAGGAATAGGCTGTAATTGTAATCATTATTTTTTAAGTGCAGGTGGGCTTGTTTTCGCATTCCTTAATTTGTTTAAAGCGAGCGAATAAATCGCTCTCGTGAAAATGCCAGGCCTGAAAATGGTGAGAACTTCAAAGGGATCACAATCCTACCAGAAACCTGCCAAAATTTGTAAAATGCTTCCCTTCTTGCAACACTGTAAAACCTAGGAGCGTAGCCAGGATTCTATAATGCGAGTGTCCAAGCCAGTTTGGGTTTTTTCTTCTTTTGTTTTGCGGGTGGCGGGGGGGGGGGGGCATGATACTTGGAAGGAAGTCTCCTCCATTCTTAACTAAGACCCACCGGTTGTTACCCCCCCCCCCAAACCCCACCCTTACACACACACACTTCCCTTGAAGGGAAGTGGGCGGAGGGGGTTACAGCCAGAGTGTAGGACTTGGCCTCCAACACCCCCCCCCCCCCCCCGAAAAAAAAAATCAGTGCTCTACGAGCGAATCTAGGGCATTTATAGAATGTGTAGCCCTATATTGGAGACTATCTTAGGGCTCTATATGTTATGTGAAAATTTTTGTGGGAGCCCCCACCTCTCCACGCCCCCCCCCCCCCCCCCCCCTCCTGCATGGCTACATCACTGGTAAAACCTCACCTGTCACAGGAAATGTTTAAACATTGAATATGAGATATTTAGTTTGTGTATGTTTCTTTTTCTTTCGTTTTTTTTTTTCTTAAACTCCGGGTCTTCTGTCTTCTAACCATTTCGTCGTCCGCACGATAAGCTGAAAACGAATCTTTATATCTCGATGCTTTTTTGGCATACTGATAGGCAGTCACAAGTATTTGGCCACCTATGCTTTTCAGATTCCTGGGGCATTAGTGATGTCCATAGGCTTGTTTTGAAAGAGGACCACACCCATATCTGCGACTTGGTATGATCTATGGACCAAATGAGGAGACACTCAATGGAGGTTCAAAAAATATGGGCCAACGTCACTGAGGTTACCAAGGGGTCATTGAGTGCATTTTTCAATGCTTTCCCGAAGTTCATAATGCATTGTTACACTCAAAAAAGTGGGACACATTGCCAAAAATAATGAAAGGTGGTCAGGCTCATATATCAAGCATGGAATGACGTATGGACCTGGGACCAACAGCAAATGAGTCGAAACTCAATGCAGGTTCAAAATATGGGTCAAGGTCACTGTTGTCACCTGTTGAGTACATTTTTCAGATTTGCTGGAAATCATATTTTATGACACTATAATGCTTTGCAGAAGGTCATACATGTATTTTATTCTCAAAACATTGGGCGGGGGCCAAACATTTTGATAGTTGGTCACACTCATATTTTAAGCATGATATGACATACAGACCCGGGATCAACACCAAAGGAGTCGAAACACCGTGGAAGTTAATAATTGGATCCAGTTTACTGGGCTCACACAGGTCTCATTTAGTCCAGTTTTCGGAATTGCTTGAAATTGCATTTTATAACCCCAATGTATTTCCGAAGTTCATACATGTATTTTCTCTTTCAACAAAGTGGGCAGTCAAAAATATCCATTCTTCATTACCTTTATAGAGTACGTTTCATGCTGTGCCCAGAAGTTGTTTCCGGTTTCTTGGAAAATTTTATCTGAATCCTGTAAAAAAATCTTTATACGCTGCTTACGAAAACCTATTTCTGATTTCTTTAAAGATATTTTACTCCCGAAAATAAGCCTCCATAAATTCTCTTTCTGTACAATTTAGTTCTGGCGCTTTTACCATTTCACACAGACTTGAATGTACTGGTCGCAGTAAATTCTGTTTTCAAAGAACGACACACGCGTGAGAATGGGTTAATCGATATGGCACGAGTGCCAGCGCGGAAAGATAAAAAACAAATTATTAGGACACTCAGCAATTCATTTGACAACTATCAACAAAAATAACCACATTTTATCGCCAACTAAATTTGCGAGGAGAACCTCTGTTACTATTTCGTCCCCTGAGTTCTAATGTTCTATGTACTTTCTGGCACAAAGAACACACTGGTAATCAGGGGACGATATGCAGCTATCGCTAGCGATTCAAATTGTTACTGCGTTGCACGATTTGTAGAAAATTGCAGTGAAATTTCACTTCTATTTAAACAAGAGGCCCCCAAGGGCCTTAATCGCTCACCGGCTAAAGTGGTTCAAAGAAGTATTTGGGCTCACATTCAGTTAGACATGGTTCATCAACACTATAAAGGAATGAAGTCTTGAGAGGCAAATTTTATGGAAAAACCTAAGGAATGGATTTGAACAAACCTGAACATAACATGACCCCTACCACCCCGACTCCCCCCCCCCCCTCCTCCACTCCTCCCTTGCCCATAGATCCCAAATATTAAGCCAAGGAGTCAAATTGAACAAACGAACCTGATCCCCCTTGAGATGTCATATACCAAATAGGAAAGAATTCTGACTAGTGGATATGAAGAAGGTTTTTAAAGAAATCACTTCACGTTACACTAAGTTAAACTTTGGGCTCAAATAGGGAGCCAAAATATTAACCCAGGATTCCGATTTGAACAAACTTTAATCTGACCCACCTAGAGATGTTGTATACTAAACATGAAAGGATTCTGATGGGTGGATCTGAAGAAGAAGATTTTAAAAGAAATTCCCTCATATCGCACTTAGTTAAAATTCAGGCTCCCACAGGTAGCCCAAATTAATAACCCAGGGACCAGCTTTGAACAAACTTGAGTCTTACCCTCCAAGAGATGTTGTATACCAAATATGAAACGATTCTGACTGGTGGATCTGAAGAAGATTTTTAAAGAAATGTCCTTATATTGTACTAAGTTAAATTTCGGCTCCCACAGGCGACTGGGATTGAACAAACTTGAATCTAACCCTCCTAAAGATGTTGTATACCAAATATGAAAGCATTCTGACTACCGGGTCTAAAGAAGATTTTAAAAACAAGTCGGAACAGGACACAAAATTTTCAGGCTATAAAAAAAAAATTCCGTCTCAAAATTGAACAAAACGCATAAAAATCCCCCCCAAAATGCCCGAAGTTTGGTCCAAAATTTCGGAGTCCGAACCTGACCCAAAATTTTCAGGCTAATTTTTTTTTTCATCTCAAAATTGAACAAAATGCGTAAAAGACGAAAATTTGCCAAATTTTGCCAAAATTTCGAGTCTGAACCGGAACCAAAATTTTCAGGCTAAAATATTAATTTTTTTTTCGTCTTAAAATTGAACAAAACGCATAAAAAAGCAAAAAAAAAAATTCTGAATTTTGGTGCAAAATTTCGGAGTCTGAACAGAACCCAAAATTTTCAGGCTAAAAATTTGGAGGGGGAGTCGTCTCAAAATTTAACAAAACGCATAAATAATCTCCCTCCCCCCCCCCCCCCCTCAAATTTCTTATTTTCGAGTTTTGGTCAATAATTTCTAAGTCCGAACCAGACCCAAAATTTTCAACCCAGGGTCCCGAATTGAGCAAACTTGAATCTGACCCCTCCTAGAGATTATGTATACCAAATGTTAAAGGATTCTGACTGGTGGATCTGGAGACGAAGATTGGTAAAGAAATTTTCTCATATTGCACTAAGTTAAAATTCGGGCTACCATAGGGAACCCAAATATTAACCGAGAAACTTAATAAGAACAAACTTGAATCCCCCCCCCCCCCCCCCCCCCCCAGAGATGATGTTTTCCAAATATGAGAGGATTCTGACTGGTGAATCTAAGAAGATGATTTTTAAAGAATAGTCCACGTATGGCACAGAGTTCAAATTTGGGAGCCCACATATTAACTCAGTGACTCGATTTGAACAAACTTGAAACTGCCTCCCCCCCCCCCTTTTTTTTTTTTTTTGATATTGTATACCAAACATCAAAGGATTCTGACTGGTGGATCTGAAGAAGAAGATTTTTAGAGAAATTTCCTCAAATTGCACCAAGTTATACTTTGGGCTCCAAAAGAGAGAACCCAAATACTAACTCAGGGACCCGATTTGAATAAACTTGAATCTGACCCCCTAGAGATGTTGTCTACCAAATATGAAAGCATTCTGACTGGTGGACCTGAAGAAGATTTTTAAAGAAATTTCCTCAAATTGCACCAAGTTAAACTTTGGGCTCCAATAGAGAGCCCAATTCTTACCCAGGGACTCGATTTGAACAAACTTGAATCTGACACCCCAAGAGATATTGTATAACAAATATTAAAAGATTCTGACTGGCGGATCTGAAGAAGAAGATTTTTTTTTTAAATTTTTAAAAATGAAAGTGTCAATGACACTGTAGCTCAACTTGTGTAAGGCATGTACATGTATAGTATGTGACACAGCAATGACACATCTAGGTAATGACCTGATAACAAAAGGTACATATAAAGTAATGTAACGGTCTGTACATAAATGCTGACCGTAGCCTGTAACAAATGTATAGGTAAAGTATTGTAAAGGTGGGCGACAGTTAGATGCTAAACTAGAAAAGAAATCTTTGAGTCCCAGAGTGGGTATGACTGAACCCAAAAATATTTGTTCTCATAGCACAGTGATAACAAAGGCACCCCAAAACACTTGTTGTTCCTGTCCCAAGGTGATAAGGTGATAACAAAGGTACCAAAGAAGTTTCGTGAAGATCGGTTCATAAATACAAACTCTAGCCCGAGCCGTATTGACATGTGCACTTACTGTGTATAAGTAGCACTGAATAAATCAAAGTTCATCTAATTTGCATAATTTCCTCACGAGAAAAAAACTCGTATTATATGTGATGTAGTCCATGTTACTAAACATTCATACAAAAATTTACTAAAAATCAGAACTTTCATACAGAAGTTCTGTACAAAAAACTGATTGCACTAATTTTGGTACAAAATGGCTGCTGACGGCCATCTTGAATTTTGGACCGCACCCAAAAACAACCGTTCTCGTTCCACAGTGATAACAAAGGTACCCAAGAAGTTTCGTGAAGATCGGTTCATAAATACGGCCTCTAGCCCGAGTCGTGTTCACGGCGCGAGCCTTATTGACATGTGCACTAATTGCATATAAGTAGCACCGAATAAATCAAAGTTTCTCTAATTCGCATAATATATGCACGAAAAAAACAAAAACGTAATATATGTGATGTATTCCATGTTCCTAAATATTCGTACAAAAATTTATCCACACCAGATCTTTCATATAGAAGTTCTGTACAAAAAACTGATTGCACATAATTTCGGTACAAAATGGCCGTCAGTGGCTATCTTGAATTTCGGACCGGACCCCAAAACACTCGTTCTCGTCCAGCGGTGATAACAAAGATATCCAAGAAGTTTCGTAAAGATCGGTTCATAAATACGGCCTCCAGCCTGAACCGTATTGGCATTTGCAGTTACAGTGCTGAAAGTACCACTAAATAGATCAAAGTTAGTCTAATTGGCATAATTTATGCACGAGAAAAAAACCCGTATTATATGTGATGTATCCCATAGTACTAAACATTCACACACAAAATTATTCAAATCAGCGCTTTCATATGGAAGTTCTGCGCAAAAATCTGATTAAACCTAATTTTGTACAAAATGGCTGCCAGCGGCCATGTTGAATTTCGGACCGGACCCCAAAACACTCGTTCTCGTCCCACGTTGATAACAAAGGTACCCAAGAAGTTTTGTAAAGATCGGTTCATAAATACCGCCTCTAACCTGAGCCGTATTGGCATTTGCACTTACAGTGCTGAAAGTAACACTAAACAAATCAAAGTTAGTCTAATTTGCTTAATTTACGCACGAGAAAAAAACCCGTATTATTTGTGATGTATCCCATGGTACTAAACATTCATACAAAAAATTATTGAAATCAGAGCTTTCATATGGAAGTTCGGCGCAAAAATCTGACTGCACCTAATTTTGTACAAAATGGCTGCCAGCGGCCATCTTGAATTTCGGACCGGACCCAAAAACACTCGTTCTCGTCCCACGTTGATAACAAAGTTACCCAAGAAGTTGCGTAAAGATCGGGTCATAAATACGGCCTCTAGCCCGAGCAGTGTTGACGGCGCGACGGGTGGACAGACGGAGAGACGGCCGGACGGAAGGACGGACGACAGGCGACGGGCCATGACAAACCCTCAAATTTGGCTTCGCCAGAGCTAATTATGGGTGCTATCAGAGTTATGCCTCTTCTGGTGCCCCCTGTGGGCGTGGTAACTTTATTTGTACAAACGTGAATTGGCATATGATAAGGAACATGTGCACCAAATTTGGTTCAATTCGGTCGAGTAGTTTGTGAGAAGAAGTCGATAATGTAAAGTTCACGACGGACGACAAAGACGACGGACGGCAAGTGATAAGTTAAGCTGTCTTCAGTGAGCTAACAAGAGACCCCAAGGGGCCTTAATTGGTCACCTGACAAGGTGGTTCAAAGAAGTATTTGGGGTCACATTCAGTTAGTCATGTTTCATCAATATTACAGAGGAATGAAGTCATGAAAGGTAAAAAACACTAAGGAACAGATTTGAACAAACTTGAACCTAACCTGCCCACGCCCCATCCTCCCTACAAAGAACCCAACTATTAAGCCAGGGATTCAAATTGAACAAACTTGAATCTGAGCCTCCTAGCGATGTAATATACCAAATACGATAGAATTCCGACTGGTGTATCTGAAAAAGAAAGTTTTAAAAGAAATACCCTCACATTGCACTAAGTTAAACTTTGGGCTCCAATAGAGAGTCAAGTATTAACCCAGGGACTCACTCTATTTGAAGAAATTTGAATCTGACTCACCTAGAGATGTATACCAAATATGAAAGGATTCTGATTGGTGGATCTAAAGAAAAGATTTTTAAAGAAATTCCCTCATATTGCACCAAGTTAAAATTCAGGATTCCATAGGTAGCCCAAATTAATAACCCAGATGCTCGATATGAACTAACTTGAATCTGACTACCCTATAGATGTTGTATACAAAATATGAAAGGAGTCTGACAGGATCTGAAGAAGATTTTTAAAGAAATTTCCTCATATTGTAATAAGTTAAAATTTGGGCTCCCATGGAGAGGTCAAAAAACAACCTACGGGTCCGATTTGAACAAACTTCAATCTGACCCCTCTAGAGATATTATATCTCAAATATCAAAAGCTTCTAATTGATGGTTCTGGAGAAGAAGATTTTTAAAGAAATTTCCATATATTGCACTAAGTTAAAATTCAGGCTCCAATAGAGAGCCCAAATATTAACCCAGAGACCCGATTTGAACAAACTTGAATCTGACTCTCCTTGATATGTTGTATACCAAATATGAAAGCATTCTGACACTTGGTTCCAAAGAAGAAGATTTTAAATGGAGGCTCAAGTGAGCCTAAAACGCCCACCTGGCTCAAGTTGTCAAAATAGATGAGTCTATCAGCAAGTGATCAGCAGCAAGTGCAATTTTTGGATTTCCTATGACACAACCAAAGGTAACTTTTTTGGTCATTCATTTTTGCTGGTCCTAGGAAAGCTTCCTAGCAAGCTCAGTTCTGAGAAGTATTAAAAAAACAACCGAACGAAAGTTTTGTTTAGTTTTCAACTACTGTGGTTCTCTCTACCCCTCCCCCCCCCCCCTCACCCAAAAAAAGAAAATCCGGCATAAATGAAATACCTCTGACCCAGTGAAATACTACATGACAAACTTGTTTCACATCTGCCCATTGGATCTGAAAATAGAAATGTTGGGAGTAGCCCAAATTTGGGAACCCAAATTTTGCCTTACTGAGTTTCTTTGAAAAAAGTGAATCTGCAATACTAAAGTTAGTTCCAAACAAGAAATGTAAGCATTATCGCAAGTGGCTTATAAAAAGAGGATTTTAAAGCATTTAGGCTTATGGAGCCTTAACAACCACCCCCCCCCCCCCCCAAGGGATATAGTAGAGAAAATGTTTACTCCAAAGATGGTCTGTGCCACAGATGAATGAATTCGGCCCAGTGGTTTTAAAGAAAAATTTCAAACTAGAGAAACAGAATATTACTGCCACCATTAAATTCAAGTCTGTGTGAAAGTGATTAAACCATCAAAAATAAACATAAGAGGCCCCAGGGGGCCTGAGGGCGCTCACCTGACATAGTAGTCTAAATATCAAACCAGGGACTTGACTTGAATAAGCTGCATACGATACGACCCTCCTAAGAAAAGCATATACCAACTATATGAAGCGATTGTGCCCACACAATACACAGGATTTTCCTTCTATTTTCAGTTCCTGCACTTTTACGTCCCAAAATTGAGATAATCGCATAAAAAACAGATTTTTTTCCCAAACAAAATATTTTCAGTCTAAAACTTTTTTTTCTTCTTAAAACGCATAAAAAAGCAAAAAACTAATTTCCGGATTTTGGTCCAAAATTTTCTAAGTCCCACCCGGACCCCAAATTTTCAGTGTAAAAAAAAAATAATTTTTTTTTGTCTTAAAATTGACCGAAACGCATAAAAAACAAAAAAAAAATTCCGGATTTTGGTCCAAAATTTTCGAAGTCTCACCCGAACCCCAAATTTTCAGTGTAAAAAAAAAAAAATTTTGTCTTAAAATTGACCGAAACGCATAAAAAAACAAAAAAAAATTTCCGGATTTTGGTCCAAATTTTCTAAGTCCGGAACAGGGCCCCAAATTTTCAGCCTAAATATGAACCCAGGGACTTGGCTTGAACAAACTTGAATCTCACCCCCTAGGGATGCTGCATACCAAATATCAAAAGATTCTTATTGGTAGATCTGAAGAAGAAGATTTTTAAAGAATATTCCTCATACTGCACTAATTTAAACATATTGGGCTCCCATAGAGAGCCCAAATATGGACCCAGGGAAATGATTTCAATAAACATGTGAAATAATCTTCCAAAGATGTTATATGTGAAATTTGAAAGTTTTTGGAGCAGAGGTTTGGGAGAAAAGTAGTCTTACATGTTTTTCCCATTACCCACGGTGTTAAAAAATGCTGACTCAGCACTTTTTTCAAAGTCCCCAAAAAGTACCCCATGATAAACCGATAGCAATTTTTTTGACCATTCCATTTTGTTGGTCCTAAGGAAGCTTCACACCAAATAAGAATTCTCAGTGTCGTGTAGTTTTGGAGATTTTTAATTTTTTTCTATTTTTAGCTCCTGCGGTTCCCACGGGGCGACGGGAAAAAATTGGGCATAAGTTAAGTACTTATGACCCAATAAGCCCTCATATCAAATTTGGTTCAAATCTGCCTCTCGGTTTGGAAAATAGACATTTTGGGAGTGGCAAAAATTCTTGCCCCTCCCATAACGAAGGCAAATAATGCCCGACAAATTTCTCTTGAACAAACTTGATTCTAAATCTCAAAAGGACTCTGTATACCACATATCAAGTCTCTGCTAATGGTGGTTCATTAGAAGAAGATTTTCAAAAAATTTTGCCATTTTTTCCCCACAACTCTACTCAATATGAACCGAAACCTAATTTGCATAAAAATCAAAATGCCCCTATATAACCACTACTTACATGAAACTTAATTAAAATGTGGTCAGTGGTTTAGGAGAAAGAGGCTCAAACACCACCTTCACGCAGGACGACGGACGATGAACGATACGCGGACGGACGGACGGACGACGGACGAAGAATGATAAGAAAAGCTCACCCTGACTTTCAGTCAGGTGAGCTAAAAACAGAAAGAGAATTTATAGAGGCTTATTTTTGGGGGGAAAATATTTTTAAAGAAATAAGAAATAGGTTTTCGTTAACAGTATTTCATGAAATAAAATCTTTGGAACCACCTTGATGTCTGAAGATGGTTAAATTAAAGATATTTATACAGGAATCAGATAAATTTTTCCAAGAAACCAGAAAAAAAACATATATGTGCACAGCATTAAAAAGATTTGATCAAGGCATAAATAAAATCTTTGAAACCCACAACATTTCAAACTAGAGAAACAGAATTTTACTGCCACCAGTAAATTCAAGTCTATGTGAACATGGTTAAACCATCAAGAATAAACAAAACAGAAAGAGAATTTATGGAGGCTCATTTTTTTTTTTGGGGGGGGGGGGGGGAATACTTTTAACAGAAATCAGAAATAGGTTTTCGTTAACAGTATTTCATGAAATAAAATCTTTGGAACCCACCTTGAAGTCTTGAAAGTGTTAAAGACATTCATATAGTAATCAGATAGATGTTTCCAAGAAACCAGAAAAAAATATGTATGTGTACAGCATTGAAAGGGTTTGACACGAAATAAAATCTTTGGAGAACACACTGAAGTCTTGAGAGCTTTAAATTAAAGACATTCATACTGATATCAGAGAAATGCTCCCAGGAAACCAGAAAAAACACATATGTGACAGCATTAAAAGGGTTCGACATGAAATAAAATCTTTGGAAAACACACTGAAGTTTTGAGAGGGTTAAATTAAAGACATCCACACAGGAATCTGATAAATGTTTCCAAGAAACCAGACAAAAACATATGTGTAGAGCATTGAAAGGGTTCAACATGAAATAATTTTTTTGGAAAATACACTGAAGTCATGGGAGGGTTACATTAAAGATATTCATACAGGAATCAAATAACTTTTTTTTCCAAGAAACCAGAAAAACATATATGTGCACAGCATTGAAAGGGTTCAGCATAAAATAAAATATTTGGAAAACACTTTTAAGTCTTGAGAGGGCTAAATTAAAGATATCCATATAGGAATCAGATCAATTTTGACAGGGTTAAAGGGATTTCAGGGTTACTTTCATTCTGTAGCTAAACAAAACAAAATCGCATGTGTGTTTGACAGGTAGATGTTGACAGAATTTGATGAAAGATATAAAATTGGAAACTCGAACAATTTGTGTAGGGAAATCTTACTGCAACAAGAGGCCCCAAGGGGCCTTAATCGCTCACCTGATAAAGTGATTCAAAGAAAAAGATCACATTCAGTTAGTCATTGTTCATCAACACCACAGAGGAATGAAGTCATGAAATTATTCATAACTCTGGTGTCCATGTCAGATGATTATTATCATAGGTTTTCCTGACTGCTTCCAATTCTATCAGCTGTAGACCAGCACCGCCAAACGTCTAAGGGTCATTATGTCACTGCAGTTTGAAATGCAAAATTTTATGGAAACAAGAGGCCCCCACGGGGCCTGACGCGCTCACCTTGAATAGAACACGATATAAACAGAGTCCAAGAATGAGTCTACATTAAGCAATCCACCTCCATAGGATACATTGTCAATCCTTGAGCCACTCAGGAGTGACAAAAATAGTCCGAGCATCATGCTTTTTCTTCCGTTGATCATAATGTCAAATGTGGAGATCCCCTTTGAAGCCCTCTTGATACAACCTATGTGGATTAATCTTAGTTACACACCTCTTGACGGTACTGAATACAAAATTTCTAATTCTTCACCTACATGGCCAATTCCGTTTCCCATAGACAGCCCAAATATTAGCCCAGACTCTCGATTTGAACAAGTTATGAATTTGTTCTCTCTGGAGATACTTTATACCAAATATGAAAGCATTCAGACTGTTGGATCTGAAGAAGAAAAATTTGAAAGAAATTTCTTCATATTGCACTAAGTTAAAATTTGGGCTACTAAACCGAGCCCAAATATTAACCTACGGACCCGATTTGAACAAACTTGAATCTGACCCCCTAGAGATGTTGTATACCAAAATATGAAAGCATTCTGACTAGTGGATCTGAAGAAGATTTTTAAAGAAATTTCCTCATATTGCACTAAGTTAAAATTCGGGTAACCATAGGGAGCCCAAATATTAACCAAGGGAACCAATTTGAACAAAATGGAATCTGACTCCCCTAGAGATGTTGTAAACCAAACATGAAAGGTTTCTGACAGTTGAATCTGAAAAAGAAGATTTTTGAAGAAATTCCCTCTTTTTGTACTAAGTTAAATCTCAGGTTCCCATGTGGAGCCCAAATATTAACCCAGGCACTCGAATTGAACAAACTTGAATTTGAGCCCCTAGAGATGAGATGTGGAAAACCAGATTTTAAAGCATTCCGTGGATCTGAACAAGAAGATTTTTAAAGTAATTTCCGCATATTGCAATAATTTAAAATTTGGGCTACCATAGCGAGCCAGATATATACCTAGGGACCCGATTTGAACAAACTTGAATCTGACACCCCCACCCCACACCCCCCCCCCCCACCCCAGAGATGTTGTATACCAAATATGAAAGCATTCTGACTGGTGGATCTGAAGAAGATTTTTAATACTTGTCCCCCATATTGAACTAAGTTAAAATTTGGGCTTCCATAGGAAGCTCAAATATTAACCTAGGGACTTGGCTTAAACAATCTTGAATCTGACCTTCATAACAATGATGTATACCAAACATTAAAAGATTCTGACTAGTGGTTCTAAAGAAGATTTTTAAAGAATATTCCCTATATTGCCGTAAGTTGAAAATTCGGGCTCCTGTATTGAGCCCAATGGGCTTCAGTTTAACAAACTTGTATCTGGCCCCTATGGATGCTGTATACCAAATATCAAAAGATTCTGACCATCAGTGCTGGAGAAAATATTTTTTTTTAATTTTTGCAAATATGCTGACTCAGCATTTTTTCGATGCCCTCTACAGAACACCCTAACATAACCGATGGCAATTTTTCACCATTCAATTCTGCTGGTCATAAGGATGTTTTATAACAAATAACAGCTCTCTGTTCCGTATGGTTTGGGAAATATGGGCGTTTGAAAATATTAATATTTTTAGCTCCTGGGGTTCCCATGGAGATGCGGGAAAATGTTTGGCACGAGTCAAATACGTATGACCCAACAGTTCCACACACCGAACTTGGTTCAAATCAGGCCCCCGGTTCAGAAAATAGAAATTTTGGGTGGGGCCAAAAATCTTACCCCCTCCTATTACAAAGCCAAATATTGCTTCACGAACTTCGTTTGAACAAACTTGATTCTATACCTCAAAAGGAAGCTCCATAACAATTATCAAGTCAATGCACCAACTGGTTTATGAGAAGATTTTAAAACATATATTGGAGCATTTTCCCCCACCACCGATGGATCTGAAGAAGATATTTAAAGAAATGTTCTCATATTGTACTAAGTTAAAATTCGGGCCCCCTTAGGAAGCCCAAATACTAACTGCGAGACTTGATGCGAGCAAATGAATCTGATCCTCGTAACAATGGTGTTTACCAAATATTAAAACATTCTGACCAGCGGTTCTGAAGAAGAAAATTTTTAAAGCTCATTTCCCATATTTCCCTAAGTTAAGATTTGGGCTTCTGAATTGAGCACAAATACGAGCCGGTGGGCTTAAATTGAACACACTTGTATCTGACCTTCCTATGGATGTTGTATGCCAAATATCAGAAGATTCTGATCAGTGGTTCTGGAGAAGAAATTTTTTTAATATTTGCAAATATGCTGACTCAGCATTTTTTCGATGCCCCTACCCCCTCCCCTACAGAACATGGCAACACAAAACCGATGGCAGTTTTTTTATCATTCGATTCTACTGGTCCTAAGGATGCTTCATTCCAAATAACAGTTCGCTGTTCCTTGTGGTTTGGGAAATATATGATCGTTTGAAAATATTTTCTATTTTTAGTTCCTGGGGTTCCCACATCATAAATCAAGTACTTACGACCCAATAATACCACATACCGAATATCGTTCAAATTGGACCATCGGTTCAGATAATAGGAATTTTGGGCGGGGCCCAAAATCTTGCCCCAACCATTACGAAGGCATGTATTGCCTCACGAACTTCGTTTGAACAAACTTGATTCTGCACCTCAGAAGGAAGCTTCATACCAAATATCAAGTGCCCACTGGTTCATGAGAAGAAGATTATTCTAGAATTTTGGAGCATTTTCCCCCACTCCCTTTCTATGGAGCGTGGCAACTTTATTTTGAACAAACTTGAATTGACATATGATAAGGAACATACATATCAAATTTAGTTCAATTTGGCCCAGGGGTTTAGTGGGAGAAATCGATAATGTAAAGTTCACGACGGACGACGGACTGAAAGTGATCACTTGAGCTCCCCCTGATTTTCAGTCAGGTGATATAAAAATAGTCCATCAACGATTTCCGTTCCGCATAAAGAATAGAATAGAACTTTATTGCAATAAATCGCCCGCATTGGGGCAGATTGCACGGATAACAATATACAAATAGTGAACAATAATTAATAACATTTACATTTGGCAAACTGTCATCAGCAATAGACTATCCTGTCATGCTTCAGAGTAAAGTCCTTTGATAATATAATGATAAATATATAATATTTGCGATTTCCGTAATGCTTTATGTTCCATGCTGGTCTCTTAGCTCTCAACAACAACACACTGACCCTCAGCCATATGTACACACACACACACACACATATTTATTTGGACACATGTATATACACATACTCACCCCTACACACATATGTTAGGGTGTTCTGTAATAAATTAAAAGCTGCCACTTAATTAAGGACATGCCAAAACGCAGTTTTTACTACATTTATACTTGTATAAAACTTTTTCCCCCAAACCTAACTTGAATGAGAAGACCCACAATCAGATGTACGTGCCAAATGTCTGCGGTTCCTTATGAGGTTCGCATTTTTGCAAATCATTCTTGTTTTCTGCAAGAAACTCTTCATATTCAATACATCAGAATGTATCTGATTTCAATAAAAATTGCGGATTCCTGTTAACGTTGTGTAGAAGAAGTTTCTTCTGATTTCCTTAAAAAATTATTTCCAACCCTTGTTTAAAAATGCTACGAAAGCGCATTAGTTCCAAAAAATATGGCAAGACATGCAAAAACAAAAAACATTCTTTATTAAACGACTTCCCAACTCATTATAACTTCTCAACTCGTTACAATGACTTCAGAACTAGTTATAACATTTTTGAACTCATTACTACAACTTTGTAGCTTGTAATAATTGCTTATCAACACGTTATCACGACACCATGCCTCGTTATATCGACTTCAAAACTCGTTATGACCCATCATTTCGTTATAAGAAAATTGCAACTCGTTATTACAACTTCATCACCCATTATAAAGACTTCTCAACTGGTTATAACAACTTCAAAAATGATTATGACGACTTGCCATCTAGTTATAATAACATCATAATTAATTATAACCACAATACATAGATATTTCCAACACGTTATGAGGACTTCTAATGTCGCGCTGTAGACACTTGAAAATGCGTATAGTAATGACTTTGTTGACTCGTTATAACTCGCTGTAATAACATCATAACTCGTTATGGTCATTTGTCAACGACTTCCCATCTCATTATAATGGTCTCTCAACTCATAACGACTTTGCAAGGCGTTATAAGGACTTGTCAAATGAAGGAAATAACTTGTCACCCTGTTACAACGACAAAACCATCTGTTGTAATAACATCACAGCTCGTTATCATGGCTTGACAACTCATATAACTACTCGATAACCCGTTATAATTATGACCCAGCGACTTGTCAGTGCAGTATAAAGACTTTAAAATTTGTTTTAACAAGCTTCGATATCAATGGATATCTGTCGACTAGTTATAATTACTTTAGGAACTTATTATAATGACTTCACAACACGTCATAATGATTTCTCAATTCGTTATAGCAATTTTTCGACACATAACGACTTTACAATTCGTTAAAATGACTTGTCAAGTCACTGAAACCACTTGTCAACTCATTATAGCGACTTATTCATTCATTCTAACGACCACAAATCAGGTTGTAGTGACCTCACACCTCATTACGACGACTTCTCAACTCATTATAACATCATTTTCAACTCGTTATAATGGCTTGTCACCTTGTTATAATGGCATTATAGCTCACTAAAACGACTTGTCAACTCGTTATCGCGACTAGTCAATTCCTTATGAGGAACTCATTCTATCAACTTGTCAATTTGTTGTAAGGACTTGTCAACTCGTTCCAACCACTTGTCAACTCATTATAACCTCCTGGCAACTCATTATAAAGACTTCGCACCTCGTTATAATGAACTGTCAACTCGTTATAACGACATGACAACTCGTTATAATAACTTCACAACTCATTATAATTACACCACAACTCGTTATGATTTACCAGCTCTTTGGAACACCTTATAACGTCTTGTTGATAATGATGTGTGAACTCGTTATAACGACTTGCATCTAGATAAAACGACTTGTGAACGGAATAACGACTTTATGAAAATGAAATGACATGTCAACTCATTATAATGGCTCATCAGCTCATAATGACTTGTCAACTCGTCATAACAACATTTGGGACTTGTTATAACGACTTTAAAATATAACGACTTTAAAACTCATTATAACGACTTGTCAACTCATTATAACTGCTTGCCAACACGTTCACAAATCATTATAAAGACATTATGACTCATTATAAAGACTCAACTACTTGTTATAACAAAACCACAAATCCTAATGACTTCACAACTTATAATGAATTCACGCATCGTCAAGTCGTTATGATATCACAACTCGTTATAACAACTTGTCAACTCGTTGTAATGAGATTATAACTCATTGCAATGACTTGTCATCTCGGTATGACGACTTGTCAACTTCTTAAAATGACTTTTGGAACTCGTTCTAACAGATTGTCAGTTTATTACACCGATTTGTTAACCATCTGGTAACTCATTGTATCTATCTGACAACATATAAACTCGTTATAACGACTTGTCATCTCGGTATGGCAACGTGTCAACGTTATAATGACTCCATACCTCGTTGAAATGGCATTGGCATGATAACTCATTATAATGACTTAACAAATCATAATGACTAGTCAACCTGTTATAACAATATTTGAGACTCGTTATAACGACTTGTCAAGTCGTTATAATAATTTCAAAATGCCTTATAACGATTTTTGTAACCTCCTCATAACAACATGTCAACGCATTATAACTACTCGCCAACTCGTTATAATGACCCGCAACTCCTTATAACCACTGATTATAATGACTTCACAATTCGTTATCATGACGTCACAGCCCATTACAATGAATTCGTGCCTCTTTACAATTGCCTTTAAATTCGTTATAATCACCTCATATCTCGTTATCATGACTTCACAACTCGTTATAATGACTTGTCAACTCGTCGTGTTTGTCCACCCATTAAACTAACTTGTCAAAACCTTACAATGACTTCACAGCTCGTCATAACGTCTTCTAAACACCTTATAAGCTCTTGGCATCCCATTAAACTAACTTGTGAATTCATTATAACGACTTCTATTCATTTATATATTTATTGGTATTTAAGGTCACATACTTATGCACAATGGCTAATCATGACCGTGACAGTTTTACGGGTGGAGGAAGCCTGAGTACCTGGAGAGAACCACCGACCAACCAACGACGGGCAGCTGGAAGCTCCCCAATATTGTAACTCCGTACTGCAGCACAGACAGGGTTAAATTGGTTGAAGACATGCGCACCATCGACGTGCAGTACGCCTTAGTACACAGCGTCATCGTGCCCCCATGTGGACAGTCGGGATTAAGTGCCTTGCCCAAGGACACAACGCGGGAGTCCGAATCGAACGCTCAGACGGCCATCCATCCGAGAATTAACCGGGCTCGACGTTGCTTAACTTTGGTGATCTGACGAGAACCGATTACCACAACGCCACCGCGCCCCCTAACGACTTCTATATAACTCGTTCTATTGATTTCATAACTCATTATTAAGAGTTATTCAAGAGTTATAAACTCGTTATCACTTCGCAACTCATTATAATGACCTTACAACTTGTTATGTCTTCACAACTCATTTTGTAACGAATTGTGAACTCGCTATAACGATTTGTCAGTTTGTTATAGGGACTTCGTTATAATGGCTTCACACTTATACCAACAACTTGTGAACTCATTATAATGACATCACAATTCATTATAACGATTTCATAGCTTGTTATGTCAACTTGTCTACACGTTATAATGACATCACAAGTCATAATTCGTTATAACGACTCAGCAACTCCTTATAATAACTTGTCATCCCGTTATAGCGACCTGTCAACTCATAACAACATCACAACTCGTTATAGGGAACTGTAGAGTCGTTATAAGAACTTGTTATAAGAACTCCACAACTCGATTTATAATGAGTTGGTAAAAAGTTATAATGACCACAACTCGTCATAATGACTTCACAAATCTTTGTAGCGACTCAACTCGTAAACATGACATCACAAATCATCATGAACTTACAATTCATTATAACGGCTTCTAACTCGTTAATATGACTTATTAACTCACTATTACGCACACCATCTCGTTAAAATGACTCCAAAACTCGTTATAACCACCTCTCAGCTCGTTATACCGATTATTCAACTCCTGTATAATGACCCCATAACTCGTTATAACCACTTGTCGAGTAACGTCACCTCATTATAATGACATCACAATTCGGTATTATGACTTCACGTTTTCAAGACTTAAAACTCGTTACAGTGACTTGTCAGTTCATTGGGATCACTTCATCACTCAATATAGTGATCTCACAACTAATTATTATGACCTTCGGACTTTTTCGAATCGTAATAACGTCTTGTCAAGTCGCTCTAATGACAACATAACACTTTATAATGAAAGCATAACTCAACTCGTGGCCAAATGTGCGTCCGATATCCAAGAACAAAGCTAGGACATCAAAATTCTTCAAAATGCAGCGACAGAGCTGGTGGGAGTAAATTCCAAAACAGTCGGCTTTGTTTACATTGTAGGTTTATTTCGATTTCCGGTCAAGGTCATCAGATTGAAAAATCATCGATATACAACGTCGTCTAAAATCAAATAATGAGAAAGGTCGCCTTAAAACAGCATACAATTATTATATAGAGACTGCAAGGTTGCCGTATTCTATGAAAAGTATCATGACACCTGGTATTACGATTTTATTTTTCGATGGAAATCCATGGTATCGAGTGATTTGCGCATGTCCATCGACATAACCTGCCGTAGGTTTATTATTACTCCTAATAATGATTGTTGGAACTCATTATAACGACTTGCCAAGTTGCTATAATGACTTGGCAACTCGTCATAACTGCGTCACACTTCACTATAATGCCAAATGTTTATCAAGACACCACAACTTATTATAATGACTTCACAACTCATTATAACGACTTCAAAACTCGTCATAACGACTGCACAACTCGTTATAATGAATTTTAATTCATTATAATGGTTTCTCAACAAGGTAGGTTTTCACGCCTCCTAAAAAGTTGCTGGCGGCTCCACAACTCGCCAGAATGTCTGGGCAACTCGTTATAGCGACTTCACAATACATTATAATGACAGCACAACTCGTTCTAACAACTTCACAATTTGTCATAATAACCCGACAGCTCATTCTAACGATGTTTGAGTTTGACACTCACTATAATGATTTGTTAAACTCGTCTTAACCACCTGTCCACTCAGTATAGCAACCAGCAGCTTCCCAACTCGTTATAACTACGTATCAAGTCGTTATAAGTGCTTCTCAATTCGTTATAAGGACATCACAGCACGATGTCGCAACTCCCCATAATTACTTGCGAATTCGTCATAACGATGTTTGGGATTCACAGCGATCTGTCAATTGTTTATAACGACTTCACAATTTGTTATAATGATTTGTAAACTCACTTGCGAACTCATTATAATGACTTGTCAACTCGTTATAACGACTTCACAACTCGGTATGACGAATTTCCAATCAATTATAAGAACTTGTCAACTCTATAATGAGTTGTCAACTCGTATAATGGCATCACAACTGATTATAATGACTTCACATCATGTAATAGGGACATGCCGAATCGTTATACTGACGTTACAACTCGTTATTGCGACGTACTGATTTGTCGACTCGTTATAATGACTTCTCCACTCGTTATAACAACTTCAGACATTATAATGACTTGTAAACCCATTGTAACTACTCTACAAATCAGTATAATGTCGCTCGATTCGTATGGCGACTTGACAATTTGTTATAATGACTCATCAACTCATTATAATATGACATTACAACGGCTTCTATACTGGTTATAACTAACTTTTAGGTTATTATAACATCTGTCAACTCATTATAAAGCGACCTCACAACTCGTTATAAAAACTTGGCAACTCGGGGTAAGGTTTTTATTTTAGTTATAATGACATCATTGGTTGTAAACACTTCATAAACACTCCACAACTTGTTATATCGACTCGTCATGGAATCACAACTCACAATTCTTTATAACAACTTGCCAACTTGTTAAATTGTTAGAACATCACAGCTCGTCGTTATTACTCCACATCTCATCACAACGATTTGTTTACTCGTTATAACGATTTACCAACTCGTCATAGGGACTTCACAAGTAGTTAATACCATCTGTCAAATTATGTCAAGTTGTTATAATGACTCCACAACTCGTTATAATGTCTCCACAGCTCGTTATAAATTCATCTCAACTCATCTCATTATAACGACTTCAGAAACTGTTATAACGACGGATCAACTTGCTATAAATACTTCTCAGCATACTCTCAGACTTCATAATTCGTTATGACTTCACAGCTCGTTAAAATGACTTGTCATCTCGTTAAAATGACTTGTCATCTCGTTATAACTGCTTGTCAATTTGTTATTACGACTTTGCAACCAATTATGGGTGCAGGCGAAAACGGCACCGTGTAAAAACGGCACCACCTCTTGTTGACGAAAACTGCACCAAGTGTGGCTGGCGAAAACGGCACCAAATTGGCGAAAACGGCGCCAAATGCGACTGGCGAAAAGGGAACCAAACCAAAAGAAGAACAACACTATGATACACGATCAAATATTTAATTTTCCTCAGATCGCACTTTTGATTTTTTTAGCTTTTCTCACATATATACAATAGTATCGAATTTGAACGCAGTATATTACACATTTGGCCACGAGTTATTCTCGTCAATACAATATACAACTACAACATTTACTCATTTATACAGAGACGGCGCAAGCCTGATGAAAATGCATGTGGATGGCGCAAGAGGGGGGGGGGGGGCGTCAAACATAAATAATCCTTCACATTTTAATACATATTTTTTGTATATGGGCAGCCTGCGAATGGTAGCGACATGACAAGCTCACTTAGACGAACGAGTTCTTTAGCACGCACGTTATCCACCTCCTGAATTTCCATAAACCTTCTATGCACACGTGAACGGGACACATAAACACGTACAAACTTTCCACAAGGGCGAAAAATTCACCTGCTGATTTAACACTTCTATACACATCAACGAGAACCAGGTTTAATCGGTGTGCATAACAATGAACAAAGAAAGCATTGGGAAACTGCTCTCTCAAACGGGTTTGAACACCAGATAGGTGTTCTGACATCACACTTGCATCGTCATAACACTGGGCAACACAATTAACGCTACCTAATCCAAGTGATTTTATTTCTCTCACAGTTTGTTGGGTAAGAGCTTCAAAGCTTAGTTTGTCTGCCCTCTGAAATTGGAGAAATTCTTCTTTTACGACATGAATATAATGTGAGATCAAATGGTTTCGCGCGCCGAAACCATTGAAGTAATTAGTTGAAGCTTTTTCACAGATGCGACCACGACAGGAAGCAGTTGAGGAGGAAAGGCCAAGGGAGGAGGCTTTGGTGCTCTTACTGACGATCACGTCGAGATGTCAAACCTCCCTCGGGTAAGGACCAGTATGAGAGGGGGAGGGGGGCTCTCGACAAAGGTTCTACCTCTCCCCGAGGGTGATGTGGTGTCTTTTTCGTGCAAGTATTCATAGCGGTTATAATAATTCCGTATCGGTAATTGTGGAAAAGAGAAGAAACAAAACCGGAAAAGAAGTGCGTTTGTGTTAAGTGACTGTCTTTGTCTTGTAACTTATCCCTATCGGCCAGCTGGATTAAATTCGCTATCAATGACCTCAATCGGCTGCAGTAACAAAATATGCTCTATCGGTTACCTCCTTGCAATTGGGTAAGAGTAACCCCGGGTCTCGGGATTTTTGAGTTAGGACTGCCCCCAGACCAAACATGGCCTAAAAGACCGTGTTTCAATTATTTGCTTTGGTGCTCCTTTGAAAGGACGTACCAAACCAAAAAATTAAAATACGTGCTTTCGGGCCATGTTTGGACTAACCCCCAAGGTTCATACTTCTGTGCCAATAGTAAACAAGGGGGTTGTATCGTAAATCCGGGTTGGATAGTAGTAAACCCAGAGCCCGGAACTTTGTGGGGCCTGGGTTTGGCCCAGGATTCTTAGGTTAGGGCTGCCCCATGTCCAAACATGGCCGAAAACTAAAAGACCGTGTTTTAAGTTTTGCTTTGGTGCGTCCTTTGAAAGGACGTACCAAACCATCAAATTAAAACACGGTCTTCTAAGAAATGTTTGGACTACACCCGCCCCAACGTTTTGAATTCTGCGCCAACAGTAAAGAAGGGAGCTGTATCGTGAATCCGGAGGGCGTTTACAAAAAGGGTAAGACGTACTCAGGGCCAATGCTCGCCTCTTCAGGGGTCGATGACCATCTCTGGGGATGGAATGAATGATTATCAGAGTCCATAACGGTTGTGAAATCGGTAGACCTCGGTGTGTTACTGATGAAGCTATCTATAGCATGTTTCACTTTGTCGTCATTCCCAGGGCCTTCATGTGGGCGGTGAATTTTCTTGAGGATGTTAGCATCCCGGTGTTTGTTCGACCGAGATTTCTTCTTCTTTCCCTGTTTCTGTTCCGCAGGCTCTTGTGGCTTCAGTGATGGTGGTGGTTTCTTTCCCTTCCTCTGGTGTGGACCAGTGCGGGCGGGCCCGCGAAAGGTGCTACCACTCCCAGAGGTGGGTTTCATCCGATACTTGGCGCTGAGCGGAACGCAGCCACACTCAACATGGACATCCCAGTTGAGAAGTGAACTGGCGTCCAACACCATCAGGGTGTCCTTAATTTTCTTCGGCAGGAAATCCCTGGCTAATTAGTTAAAGAACCTAAAATTCACCAGCAAGCTTAAATACTCAGTTTCAAAACAAAGCATAGAAAATGGCAGAATGAAATGAATTGAATAATGGCGCCGTTTTCGCCATCTGTACCGGTGCCGTTTTCGCCAACCCATGGTGCCGTTTTCGCCAGCCCAATTGGTGCCGTTTTCGCCACCGTTGGGGCCGTTTTCGCTCACTTGGTTCCGTTTTCGCCAGGTGCCGTTTTCGCACGGTGCCGTTTCGCTATAACCCCCATTATAACGCTCCGTTAAGTCATTATAACTGTTTATGCACTTAAGGACTTCCCAAGACGTTATAACGACTTGCAAACCATTACACGGTTTGTTAACTCTTTATTATGACTACACTTTAACTTGTTATCGAGCTATCCATCGAAGTTGGATTGATTTTTGGGATCGTTAGCCCATTTATTTTTTTTCGATCAGCTTTGCATTTCCACATTTCTATATCTACAGTCACCAAATTTGGCACATCCGTAAATAATAATTTCTAGTTGTACATTTTGGAGTTTTTATTTTCGACTTTTAACCAATGCAAGTAGAAGGATATGTAGAGATCGTCCCACATTGGCAGGATCTCATGCACGATCTCATGTGACGTCATAGTCACGTAACCCAATGGCGCCATGCTGTGTTGCCATGGTAACCCACGAGAGCGATCATCTTGTGACGTCACCTCATGGTGATACGTTGTCCTAGTGCGCTTGAGCAGCGCGTGTTCTAATGGTGATACGTGTTTCCGTCGGCCATTTTGTATACTGGAGGCCGCCATCTTGGTTTCTAAGGTAGCACGTGGTTGCTATGTGCCCTAAAACCTTCTTATAGGACAGGGGTATGTTCGGAGGGTGTGTTCCTTTGTACAAGAGTAATTTCGTAAGTTTGTAAAAACACGGAATCCAAGTTTTACGGAATCGGATAAGAATCTCAGTTACGGAATGTACATATACAGGGAAAATGAAGCAACATGATTCAATCTTGATCGATGTTATAGTCGAGACTGAGATAGATATAGGTAGGAAATAGTGTTACAAGTCAATACTAATGGATGATATTACTGCCAAAAGTACTGGTACAAGACCGCAATGGCATAAGACTGGTTTAGAAGCCAATGATAGGAC
The DNA here is from genome assembly GCA_031216915.1 of Pictodentalium vernedei. Taxonomy (NCBI): domain Eukaryota; kingdom Metazoa; phylum Mollusca; class Scaphopoda; order Dentaliida; family Dentaliidae; genus Pictodentalium; species Pictodentalium vernedei. The sequence continues at coordinate 321,977,794 of CM062297.1, forward strand.
AGATAGACCATAGACAAGTAGTGGAATTGGAGCTTTGGAGATAAGATGGAAGCCGTTGGTAAGACTACCTGTATAGGAACTGTATAGGAGCCATATATGAGATAGGAGCCTATATAGGAGCTGGATCATAGGTAAATACCGAAATGAGGCTAAGAGGGGTGGTAAATTAGACCTCATTGAGAGCTTTTCTCATAGCCCTCATACGAATAAAAAGGGGTGCCGAAGGCAGACGTTTTTTCAATAAAGGATACTGTTTAATACCGAGATGAGGCTAAGAGGGATAGTAAATTAGACCTCATTAAAGGATGTTCCATGGCCCTCAGAGCCTCAAACGAAACGAGGCTAAGAAGGATAGTAAATTAGACCTCACTGAGGGCTTTTCTCATAGCCCTCATGGCCTAATACGACTAAAAAGGGGTTCCGAAGGCCAGACGTTTTTTTCAAAAAGGCGTTCTGAAGATGAGATTAAGAGGGATAGTAAATTAGGCCTCTTTGAGGGATTTTTTCATGGCCTTCATGCCCCCAAAAGAAATGAGGTTAAGAGGGATGGTAAATTAGACCTGACAGAGGGATTTTCTCATGGCCCTCGTGGCCTCATATGACAAAAAGGGATTCTCCAGAAAATATCATCTATAGGTATCCTCAAATAATACAATACCAGGCCATAGGTATCCCCAAATACCGAAATGAGGCTAAGCAGGATAGTAAATTAGGGCTCATTGGGGGATTTTTTCATGGAAGAAATGAGGTTAAGAGGGATAGTATATTTGACCTCATTGAGGGATTTTCTCATGGCCCTCATGGCCTCATACGACAAAAAAAGGATACTCCAGAAGGTATCCTCGATAGGTATCCTCAAATAATACAATGCGAGGTCATAGGTATCCTCAAATACCGAAATAAGGCTAAGAGTCGTATGTGCGAGTCACTCGTTCGAGTAAATACTCTATGGCTTATTTGCTCGGTGGGATTTGAGTAGTTCGAGCAATGACTTATCAGTAACTACTCGATAGATTTTTGGCATTAGAAATGATATAGGCTTTCATGGAGGTTGTCTATCAGTTGGCTATAATCCAAAGGGCCCCTCAGTACTATAGCACTGCGTTCTACTATTATAAGTCATGGTGTGGCTGTCCTAAAAAGGATTCTGAAAGAATTCGAAATAGTACAACTTGTCGGGTTGTTTGTGGTAATTCTATCTATTAAACGAGGATTCTGGGGGAATCCGTTCCAGAACTAGAGTCTCTACAAAGCCTATAATCGCTCATCTAGAAATACATATAAAAATGTGATTTCCCATAGGCTTTCCATGGTAACTATGAGCTGCAATTGTGGCCATGTTTGCAACATTTCATCAACATTGCATGAGGATCATTGGTAGAAGGTGTCCCAGTCTTCAATCACGTGAAGTTTCAAAACATTTGAATCCATCAAACAGAATCATAGAATGTCTCTGATGGCCATATTTTCCAGCCAATGGGAACAAAAAGAGGATCGTTTGTAGAGGGTCTCCTGTAGACCATTCCTGCCAAGTTTTGGTTCACGTCAGCTCAATACTTCCAGAGAGAAGATGAAAATGTGATTTCCTATAGGTTTTTTCCATAGTAACTATAGACCGCAATTGTGGCCATGTTTGCAAAACGATCAACATTAAAATGAGGAAGGTTGGTGGAGGGTGTCCCAGTTATCAACCATGCAAAGTTTCAAAACATTTGGCCCTGTGGTTGCAGAGGAGAAGAGTTTTCAAAATTGACCAATCAGAATCAAAGAATGCTTCTGGTGGCCACGTTTTTTCGCCCAACAGGAATAAAATGAGTAACAGTTGTAGAGAACTTCTCATAGACAATGCCTGTCAAGTCTGGTTCACATTGGCTCAGTACTTTCAGTGAAGATGATGAAAATGTGATTTCCTATAGGGTTTCTATAGTAACTATAAGCCACAATTGCAGCCATAATTACAACCTGATGAAGATTAAAATAAGGATCATTGGTAGAGGGGGTTACAGTCACCAGTCACATTAAGTTTTTTCAAACCATTTGGCCTTGTAGTTTCAAAGAAGATTTTCTTGAAAATGCACATATTTATGAATTCTGTTTCAACAAAAAAATCAGTAAAAGAAGGGTTAAAATATTTTGAAAATTACAATTTTTTCAGACAGTATTCTCTTTCAAAATAGCTTTTGGATAGGTAAAGGGTTACAGGATTCCTAAAAGATATACAATAATTACTGTCATCTGAGCTGACATGATTGCAAGATAATAAACAAACCTTCCCAGATTTTCTAAACAATCTGTCAACATTTATCAAACATAATTAGATTACAGCTGAAGATATCAACCTACAGTTGCACTTGTTTTACAGTACAAGTCAAAATAAGTTGTGTAGGATAATCATATAAACTATGTATCTTTTCTCTTCCTACACTGATAAGACCAGAAGCTGACATCATTTTCTGGAAAACTCTCACTTGATAGCTTTTCCAGAAAATGTCAGATTCTGATCTTGTCAGGGCAGACGCTGCAGTCTTCTTAGTTTATTGCAGTGATGCTACAGCTTATTTTTTTACTTGCACTGTATACACAATATTTTGGGGTTTTTTTCCCCGTTCTCAGTGGAGAAAAATCTGGAACCAACCCTTACTAGATTCTCAAAAAACAAGTATTTTGCTGACAGCGCTGATCTGCGTGCAGACAGGAGCGTCATTGGGTTAAGCATTAGAATATAGCCTCTGGTGGCCACATATTTCCATCCTCTCATAGACCATTCCTGCGAAGTTTGGCTCACGTCGGCTCAGTAGTTCCAGAGAAGAAGATGAAAATGTGATTTCCCATAGGGTTTCTGTAGTAAAGATAAGCCGCAATTGTGGCCATGTTTGCAACCCGATCAACATTAAATGAGGATTGTTGGTAGAGGGGGTCCCAGTCATCATTTATGTGAAGTATCAAAACATTTGGCCTGGCAGTTTCAGAGGAGAAGATTTTTGAAAATCCACCAATCAGAATCAAAGAATGCCTCTGGCGGCCATCTTTTTCAACCCACAGGAACAAAATGAGGATCGTTTGTAGAGAACCTACCATAGACCATCCCTGCCAGGTTTGGTTCACGTCGGCTCAGTAGAACAGGAGAAGATGAAAATGTGATTTCCCATAGGGTTTCTATAGTAACTATAAGCCGCAGTTGTATCCATGTTTGCAACCCGATCAACATTAAATGAGGATCGTTGGTAGAGGGGGTCCCAGTCATCATTTATGTGAAGTATCAAAACATTTGGCCTGGCAGTTTCAGAGGAGAAGATTTTTGAAAATCCACCAATCAGAATCAAAGAATGCCTCTGTGCCTCTGGCGGCCATCTTTTTCAACCCACAGGAACAAAATGAGGATCGTTTGTAGAGGACCTCCCATAGACCATTCCTGCCAAGTTTGGTGCACATCGGCTTAGCGGTTACAGAGAAGAAGATGAAAATGGCCGACGGAAACACGTATCACCCTAACAACACGCGCTGCGCATGCGCACTAGGATCATGTATCAATATGGGGATGACGCCACGAGATGGTCGCTCACGCGTGTTACCATGACAACACAACATGGCGTCACTGGGTCACGTGACTATGACGCCACATGAGATCCTGCATGAGATCCTGCCAATGTGGACGATATGCACATCTCCTACTACTAATGCATCGTGAATTCGAATTCTTAATATTTACGCCTGCATCAAGCCTTCCTCTTTCAAACTTTGTAAACATTATTTCCAACAAAAAGCATTTCTAAAACTATGGGAGGGGGCGGAATAGGAAAATCTGAAGAGTTCTCGGTGAATCTTCGGGTGACGTTATTTACGTAGACGTCACAAAATATAAATTTCGGCTGATTTTTGTGAAATTTCATTTTTTACGTTTTTACGTCACTTCAAATATTGCACAATTTTCATTAGCCCTTTACGCAACGTAACGGCCAAAACCGGCCAGCGCTATTCTCAAAAATCGCCAATGAATTTTCATTATTTTAGTCGAGTTCGTTCCAGCGAGGGATCATAACCTATGTTTCTGAGACAAAAAATGAAAAAAATTAGTTATTCAAGAATTTTTTTTGCAAGTGTCGTCTGCTTTTCATGTTAGGTAAAGGTGAAAACCCTTAAAAACAAAAGCTTGTCGTACGGGTTTCCAGGAATTTAAAGGTAGTACAGTTACGAAATTTCCCGCATATATTTATAGAGTTATTCGCAGATGTGCAGTTCGGTTGTTTTCTTTCAATTTGACACATCCAATGCCAGCGATGCAAATTTTACTTATTTTCTAGACATTTATTTTCAACCTCATTTTAAGCCTTAGTCTTTTGAACTTTCGGGAATATAACCTCCGCAAATAAACCATATCTAAAAATGTGGGCTGTCCTAGGAAAATCTAATCGTTATGGTCGAACTCTGGGTGAAGTCATGACGGTTCATAGGGTCAAAAATTAAAATGTGTTGGATTTCTCGGAAATTTTAGTAAGTTATAGAGCTCCGAAAAATAAGTGATAGCTGTTGTTTGGATTTTCTTGTTTTTCCATTTGCTGTCATTTTGACGTTTTTACGTCACTTCACAGTTTAGACTATTTTTTACAATATTTCATTAATAACGAGCGACGGGGTGCACTTTATTGAGCGGCGTAGTACGTAAAACGTAAAAGGGCGACAGATACCTTCCCCTCTTTGTTGGGCGCTTCTGCGTTGGTCGTGTTTGGTAGGATGACTTCTGGAAATTCGCTTTGTGATTTCAAAACCATCTAGTAATGCCATTTGGAACCCGTTATAACTTGTCATCTCGCTATAACGACTTAGCAACTATCTATAACGACTTCACAACCCGTTATAATGACTTGCCAACTCGTTATAACGACTTCACAACTCATTATAATTATTTAGTTTAAACTGTATTTATTTGCAAAGTATAATGTACGAGTTAAGCATTACAAAAGATCACACAGCTATTTGAAAGTGGATTCAGCATCAAGCTAAAAGATTATAGTCTAAATACCTCGTTATAATGATATGTCCACTGTATATAATGGCATGACAATCCATTAGAATAACTCCACAAGTCGTTATAATTACCCCACAACACATTGTGACTTACCAGCTCGTGGTTTAATGACTTTCGGAACTCTTATTACGTTTTGTTGATAATGCTTCAAAGCCTGTTTAAAAGCACTTGAAAATTAAACTTGTTATAACGACTTGTCATAGCAGTATAACGACCTGGGAACTTGTTATAATTAATTCAAACCTCTTTCAAATGATAATCACTTAACTCATAGTGACTTGTCAACTCGTTATGACTTCATATCTAGCTATGGTGATTTGTAAACTAGTTGTAACGATTCAACAGCTCGTTATAATGACATTGCAATTCATCATAAATTTACAATTCCCTATAACGACTTCCAACTTGTCATAATAATTTTTTAACTCGTTATACCAATTATTCAACTCCTATAATGACTCCACAACTCGTTATAACATCTTGCTAAGTTGTGTTAAATCATCATAATGACATCAAAACTCTTTACAGTGACCTTACTACTCGTTATAACGATTTGTCAACTTGTTATAACAACTTCAAACTTCGTTATAACGTCAAATCTGTAAACTCATTATAATGGCTTGTCAGCTCCTTATAACGAATTCACGGCTCATTATAACTAATTTCCAATCAATTAGACCGACTTGTCAACTCATTATAACCCATTGTTAACCTGTATAATGACATCACAATCATTATAACTACACAACTCACTATACTGACTTCACACCTTGTTACAGAGACCTGGAAAATCGATATACTGACGTCACAACTCGTTATAACGATTTCACAACTCGTATTAATGACTTGCCAACTCGTTATAATGACTTTACCCCTTGTAATATCGACTTATCGACTCATAATAACGACTTCACAAAGCATTATAATAACGGCACGATTCGTCGTGGCTTGTCAACTCGTTAACATGACGACCTGACAATTCGTTATAATGAATTGTCAGCTCATTATAATCACTTCACAACGCATTATAGTGACTTCTATACTGGTTATAACGTCCTGGCAACTCATTATAACAATTGTGTATAACATAAGTCATCATAAAAATTTGGAAACTTGTAAAGACTTGTTATTTCGACATCATAACTCGTTGTAATAATTTTACAGCTCTTTATAACAATTTGTCAACTTGTTATAATGGCATCATAACCCATTATAGAAATGTCGTAACTAATTATAATGACTCATCTACTTCTCTTACCGACATCAAAGCTCATCACGAGTTTACAGCTCTTTATAAAGACTTGCCAACTCGTTACAAAGACTTGTTAACCAGTTATAAACAGCAGTACAACTCGTAATGGCTCCACATCTCATAACGAGTTGTTTACTCGTTATTATAATATAATAACTTCGCGACTGGTTATCCGTTTGTCCAATTATTTCAAGTCATTATAATGACATTACCACTCATTATAACGCCCTTAAAACTTGCTATAATGACTGGTCAACTCGCTGTAACTACTTGTCAACTGGTTATGACGACTTAACTATTCGTTATGACTTCCCAACTCATACAAATGACTTGTCAAATCGTTATAACTACTTGTCCATTTGTTATAATGACTTTACAACTCATTATAACGGTTTGTCAGGTCGTTATAACTGTTTGTTAACTCGTTACAGTGATATCTCACCTCGTTATAATAACTTTAAAACTTGGCAGCTCGTCATAATGCCATCGCAACATGTTAAAGTCAAAAAGGTCCAAAATGTCAGACATTCATACCTTAAAAACTCAAAACAATTACATGATTAACCCAGACATTTGTCTAATACGTCTGCCCTTCATAAAGGATGAGTGAGTGTCGGGGATGAAATTAGGCTAAATTTATTTCATACGAAAGTCAGTTACCGACTTGAAGTGACTCGCACCTTTCACGGAACCAGTTTGATGGTCATTTCATATTTACCACCACCAAAAACTATCAAAAACAAAAAGGCGCCACCTTCTGAATTTCATAATGCATTTCCGTCTTTGCTGATTCATCGTGAAAATCAGCCTCTTGCATGACACCCTGAGCCAAGCACCGGCGGCAGGGGCGTAAATTATGAGGGAGGGGGTACCATCACCCAAAAATCTCCCGATCATGGGCAGAGTTTGGGGCGGAAATTATGAAATAACTAGTACTAAGTTGGGCAGACGTCCTTTTTTGCCCGACGAAAATATACACATTCTTTCAAGTACTGAGTTGAGCAAAATCTCTTGCTTGCCCGTCAAAAACAAAATACACAGATTAGAAAGTACAATGAATGCCCGACTTAATGTATCGGTAGAATTCCACATCTAGGAATAGGTTAACTGATAACAAATGATTTTTATGATCATGACATGTTGAAAGCATCCAGATGGTCGGGCACCTCTACCAAGCTGGTGTGTAATTGTTTTTCGTTTAAAATACAGTATTTCGTCATTGGAAAGTTTATATGTAGCGTATAAGTCTTTGATAAAAGCACTTAGGTTTGTTCCAAATAGCTGGGCGTTATTACGGAGCCGTTGGGCACCGACATCCTAACCCCCCCCCCCCCCCCCCCTCACCTACCCACCCATTTTTTCTGTTAGTTACGGCCTTGACCGGCAGATTCATGGCTCCACCCACAACCTGTTAAACCCTACCTCCTTCCTTTTCTTTCCACCGTCTTAGAAATCAGCCTTCAGTTGATGGACCAGCAGCTAAAATAAAATACCTTATATTGACTTTCCAAAAGTACGAACAGACACTAAAACTTTTCTCAGAACAATTTTTTTTCCTGAAACAAAGCAAATCAATCTTGTTGAATGGAAGCTTAAAAGCAAGTCATTTAGTGTCGCGAATACCGTTTTGACGCACTTGATTTGCACACATATATTAACAAGTATGGAAGGATGTAATTCGAGTAGTTTCCTGGCATTGTCACGAGTTACATGTGCATTTAAAGGCACGTCTCTCGCGGTTACCAGTAGAATTTTCAACATCTGGCTTTTCGTAGAGAACATTAACCTGCTGTTGTCGAATTACTTTTTCAACCAACACATCCAAGTTAATAACAACAAGAGGCTCGAAAGGCTCAACTGGCAGAACCGAATATGAAAATGTGATTTCTCATGGGTTTCTATAGTAATTATAAGCCGCAGTTGCGGCCATGTTTGCAAACAGATCAACATCAAAAGAGAAACGTTTGTGGAGGGTGGTCCAGTCATCAATCCTGTGAAGTTTCAAAACATTTGGCTTTGTCGTTTCAGATGAGAAGATTTTTTCAAAATCCACCAATCAGAATCAAAGAATGCCTTGGGTGGCCATGCTCCTCATCCAACGGGAACCAAATGAGGATCGTTTGTTGAGAACCTCCCATAGACCATTCTTGCTAAGTTTGGTTTACATCGGCTCAGCAGTTCCAGAGAAGAAGATGAAAATGTGATTTCCCATAGGGTTTCTATGGTAACTATAAGCCTCATTTGTGGCAATGTTTGAAATCCGATCAACATTAAATGAGGATCGTTGGTATGGGGTGTCCCAGTCATTAGGCATGTGAACTTTAAAGTCATATGACCCTGTGGTTTCAGAGGAGAAGTTGTTTGAAAATCCACCAATTCGAATCAAAGAATGCCTCTGGCGGCAATGTTTTTCATCCAACAGAAACAAAATGAGGAACAGTTGTAGAGATCCTCCCAAAGACCATTCCTAAAAAGGTTGGTTCATATCGGCTTAGAAGTTCCAGAGAAGAAGATAAAAATGTGATTTCCCATAGGGTTTCTATGGTAATTATAAGCCGCAGCTACGGCCATGTTTGCAACCCGATCAACATTAAATGAGGATCGCTGGTAGAGGGTTTCCCAGTCATCAAGCATGTAAAGTTTCAAAACATTCGGCCTTCTGGTTTCAGAGAAGATTTTTGAAAATCCATCAATCAGAATCAAAGAATGCCTCTGGCGGCCATGTTTTTTCATCTCACGGGAACAAAAAGGGGATCATTTGCAGAGAACCTCCCATAGACCATTCCTGCCAAGTTTGGTTCACATCGGCTCTGTAGTTCCAGAGAAGAAGATAAAAATGTGATTTCCCATAGTGTTTCTATGGTAATTATAAGCCGCAGTTGCGGTCATGTTTGCAACCCGATCAACATTAAATAGAGAAGATTTTCGAAAATCCACCAATCAGAATCAAAGAATGCCTCTGGCGGCCATGTTTTTTCATCTGACGGGAACAAAATGAGGATCATTTGTAGAGAACCTCACATAGACTATTCCTGCTAAGTTTGGTTGACATCGGCTCAGTAGTTCCAGAGAAGAAGATGAAAATGTGATTTCCCATAGGGTTTCAATGGTAATTATAAGCCGTAATTGCGGCCGTGTTTGCAACCTAATCAACATTGAATGAGGATAGTTGGTAGAGGGTGTCCAGTAATCAAGCACGTGACGTTTCAACACATTTGGCTTGCAGCTTCAGAGGAGAAGATTTTTGAAAATCCACCTATCAGAATTAAAGAATGCCTCTGGCGGCCATGTTTTTCATCCGACGGGAACTAAATGAGGATCGTTTGTAGAGGACCTCCCACAAACCATTCCTGCCAAGTTTGGTTCACATCGGCTCAGCAGTTCCAGAGAAGATGATAAAAATGTGAAAAGTTTACGGACGACGACGGACACCGAACGACGGACGCCAAGTGATGGCAATAGCTCACATGACCCTTTGGACCAGGTGGGCTAATAATAATAATACAATCAATTAAAAGCCGTAAATGCACATGGTGCCCTCGAGGTTTGTAATAAAAGGTTCACTTTGTGTTTTGTCCAACGCTACGAACGTATATGTTCGTGGATGGCCCAAGACAAAAACACAAAAAGCATAAAGGGTATTGGGAACAATTAGCAAGCTGTGAAATTAACAGAGTCGAAAATCAAAAACTCGCCCTAAAAGACTGGTTTTAAGCGAGGTCTTAAAAGAATCCATGTATGGAAAATTGTATATATGAAAAATTGAAACTGTCATTTGTTCATGAGTTTCGAATAGGGTTTGCTTGAAAATCTAGACAACTGTGTGTGCACAGAAGCGTCGCGAAGACGTATTAACTTGATTTGTTTCGACTCTGGTGGCTCAAGGCCATACTAATAAAAAAATTCCAAATTCATCACCAAGGCATGCCTTCGTCGAAAGCATGCCTTGGTGATATGGTTGGAATATTAGTCTGTCGGGATTATAGTGGATTATAGTTTAACCCTTTACCTAACGAATCGCCCGCATCCGCCCGCGTAATATGCAAATTCAGCAGTTGAAAAAAAATTATTTTTCAAAAAATTTCAACAAAGCCATATCATGTGACCCCTCGTTGGAACGAGCTCGTTCTAACGAGGGGTCACGTGATATGGTTTTGTTGAAATCTTTTGAAAAATTTGAAAAAATGAAATTTAAAATAATAAATTTTGATAACGTCTGCGTTGGGTAAAGGGTTAAAAACTCGAGAGCGCGGTGGCTCAGTGGTTACGGCATTGGACTTCAACCCGAAAGGTGCACGGTTCTATCCCCAGCAGGCGTAACTGTGTTGTGTCCTTAAGCATGTCACTTAATCCCGACTGCCCATGTGAGAGCACGGTGGCGCTGTGAACCAGTGATAACCATGCTTGTGCGTAGTTAGTACGTTGCGGAGTCTGACAGTTGATCGCCGTAGCTCGGTGGTTCTCCGGGTACTTCGGCTTCCTCCACCTGTAAAACTGTCCGACACAGGTGACCCTGCCTGTGGAAAGTGTCGTTAAACACCAATAAATAAATAAAAAGTTTAAAAACTCAAGACTTCTTGGATATTTCGTGATATTAGTGATGCGGCTTCTCATTTAATTAAGGGATGTGGCAACCGTTACTTATTTCCAGTTCCTTATTCGATATTCGTTAGCAACCGTTACGATTGGTTGATGACGAATGTCGAATAAGGAACTGGGATTAAGTAACGGTTGTCACGTCGGTAATTAATTAACATCTACCGTACAGACCTTCCAAATTAGTGGAATGACCGACTGTTTGTGTGAGATAGTCGAAGTATCATATCTCGTCTTATAAGAAAGTACATGATTTAAAGTAAGAGCGCATCGACATCTAAGACCCCAGTGCAGACGTAAAAGTTCCGACAGAGGGGTGGGGGTACAACCCCCTAAACCCCTTCGAGACGCCCGTATGTTTCATCATTGTGCCCTTAGTCCTTGGGGTTTCGTTTTCGTAAACGCCGATTATAAATGTGCGTTAACACTTTGGACACGAGGGGCCGTTTTCCCCCACTCCAGCCCAAAGGGTGAACGTGGAATATATTATCTCCAAATGATGAATATTGACTCTTCCAATTGCTTGAACCGACCTGGAAGATACCACCAGGATTTAAATGGTTAACTCACAGAACTTATACGCGAAACACTTGTGTAGAGTATTAATGTTATCCTCCTCTCAATCCATTCCACGTCCACTTTTGGTAGCTGTTTAGAAATTTCTCAGAACCGTATGGTGATCTCAGGAACCCCGCTTTGTGTGTATGTGTCTCTGGTGCAAGTGATTACTGCATGAGCTTTGCAGACAAAACAAGTTCAGACACAAGAAAACGATGAACAACAACAATCTCAAGTGGTTTGAAATGACTTTGATTCTATGAGTTTTAAAAGCCAACATGGATATCCGTACTGCAGAGTATCCTACACAGAATCTGTTGTATATACCTACCCCACACCTTCTAGCTTTTCGACACATACTCCAAAGGGTGGCATTCTACCCTATACACTATCATACCAATAAGACGAATCCCAACAAGACGAAAACAATTTTTTATTTATTTATAGGGGAAATAAATTTTTAAAAAGAAGAAATAAAATGTGTATATTTACACTATTTGAGGTATTTTGAGGGTGATTTTTGACCAGTTGCTCAGTTAATTGCCGTAGAACCGGGGGGGGGGGGGGGGGGGGGCACTAAAAATTTGCAAGACGTACGTCCTAATTTTTATTCGGCTCCTTTTTACACCCACCCACCCCCTACGTGCAAATTTTCTACTACCGTTCTCAGACACCCACCCCCACTCTCCCATTAAAATCCAAAATAAACTTACCCCAATTGCCCACGTGGGGGCACGATGACCCTGTGTGCTGAGACATACTGCACGCCGAGGTGCACATGTCTTCAGCCAATCTAACCCTGTCTGTGCTGTGTAGTACGCAGCACCGCTGTGTAGTGTGTAGTACAGTCGTGGGTTATGATGTTGAAGAGCTGACAGCTGCTCGTCGTTGGACGGTGGTTCTCTCCGGGTACTCTGGCTTCCTCCACCCGTAAACCTGTCGCCGACACGATATGACCCTGGTTGTTAAAGTGTCGTTGAACACCAATAAATAAATTAATAAATAAATAACTTGGTTTAAATTTAGTGCATCAGAGAGAATTTTCCCCAAATATTGTCTGCACATTTTCTACATTTCGAACAAGACACCCACCCCCCTACTAACGTGTGACATTTTCCCAGATTAAGCCCAATATTCTCACATATAAAGCCTCATGATGTTGTATTTATGTTAAAGTGTGATGTACAACATCATCTTTAAGGTTTGAAACACAAATGATGGTATATATTAGCTGATATATTGATATATTTTTAAAAAATTCAAAAAATTGCACAAGTTGGAAATGCACATTTTTGGCGCACTCAAGAGACCCACCCACCCCCACGTCACGTCTTGCAAATTTTTTGCCCCCCCCCCCCCCCGCCCCGGTAGTACTTTCAATAGAAATATCTTTTCGTTTTGGATTTTTTTTCTTCTTTTTTTATGTGTTTTATTTTAACCCTTTGAATGCTAGTGGTATCTTCCATGCCAGTTAAATGGCAGCAATTAGAAGAGTCCATATTCATTATTTAGGGTAGACCAATCAATATTTTCAACGTGCAGCCTCGAGGCTGCACATTGAAAATACTGATTGGTCTACCTCACACATTTACTGAACAGCCACCCTATTTAATGACGTAATGACGTATCATGCTCCTGGTCGGAAAAGCAGCCGCTAGGGTTCAAAGGGATAAGTGTGATTGCTAAAAAGGGTACAAAAGCTTTAGCAAACTGCGTTTCATAACAATGCGTGGCGATTTTATAGTGCTATGATAACTATCAAAGAACATACAACACTTGTCTCTGTTTCGCTTGTCTGTGCAACAATACTTTCTTTTACCAAATGCGGTGCAAACCGCCAGGTGGTTATCTTTGTGAACAGGCTCACTTGTGAAACTAAACGCGAATTAAAACAAAAGGCCCCAAGAGGTCTTGATCACTCACCTGATAAAATAGGTTAGAGACGGATTTAATGTTAATTGAGTTAATCTAATACAGCTATGGGAGTGGGGTGCGGGAGATGGTTCTTTTGGGTAATTCTCCTTTCTTGTGCAAAATCATTCAAACCCCTTCAAAACACATTTAGAAGCAAAGAAAAAAATCAACCAGTGGACCCCCCGCCCCCTCTAACTGCCTCCCCGCCACCAAAAAAAAGATGAAACTTCATCTTTTGCATAAAATCACTTGAGATTTTGAAATATTCTTTTGAAGAAAACATGACCAAATGACCCTCCCCTGGAATCTTTAGTGGCCTGGTGGTCCCCATTTGAACAAACGTTAATCTTATTTATTCACATTTACATCTAACTAAAGTTTACCACAATCAGGTCTGCCATGCGTGGGGGCACAATTCATTTAACCCTTTACGCAACGCAGACGATATCAAAATTTATTATTTTAAATATAATTTTTTAAAATGATTTTTCAGCTGCTGAATTTGCATACTACGCGGGCGGATGTTGCCGATTCGTTGGGTAAAGGGGTAAACACAGATTCAGTGTTAAATTTCAAAACCTCTGCTGCCCACCAAATGTCAAGCATAACACTTTGAACAAATTTTTATTTATGAGTCATAGTTATGGGATATACCAAATATCAAAGGGATATGCCTGATGGGTCAGATTAAGAAAATCTTTGAAGAATATTCCTCATACTGCACTAATATAAAGTTCGGGCTCCCACAAGGAACCTAAATGTGAGCCCGGGGATTTGATTTGAGCAAACTTCAATCTCACCACACAAAGGATGTCAATTCTATGAAACAAAAGAATCTGAATCACGGATGTGAAGAAGAAGATTTTGTAGAATAATAGTTCTTATATTATAATAGTCCCTATATTGCATATTGGACCACTGAACCAAGGGACTTGATTTGAACAAATTTGAATTTGCCCCCTCCCCACCCAAGAATGGTGTATGCCGGATCATTCTGACCGATGGATCCGAATAAGATTTTAAAATAATATTCCTAATATGACACTAAGTTAAAATTTGGGCTCCAATGGGGAGCGCAAATATGAACATAGGAAATTGATGTGAACACACTTGAATTTGACCCTCTCTCCCACCCACGCCTCAAGGCTGCTGTATACTAACTATCAAAAGATTCTGAATGGTGAAGCTGAAGAAGAAGATTCCCAAAGAATATTCCTCATAGTGCACTAAGTCAAAATTAATTTGGGCTCCCAAAGAGAGACCAAATATGAAGCCAGGGACTTGATTTGAATTGGGTGTAATCTGCGCCAACCCCATCCTCCCCCCAACCCCATAAAGATGCTCCAAACCAAATATCAAAATATTCTGAATGTCGGAGCTGAAGAAGGAGATTATTAAAGATTTTTTCTCATATTATGTAAAAAGGCCTTGATTTGAACACACTTGAATCTGACCCTCCTAAGGATGCTGAATACTAATCAGCTTAGGTTTCTGATTGGTGATTCTAGATAAGAACATTTTTTTTAATTGTTGGGAGTACTAATAGAATGTGGGACTCCCCATGGGCGGGGCAACATTATTTGAACAAACCTGAATTGGTATATGATATGAGGAACATGCGAATCAAATTTGTTTAAATTTTGTAAGGTAGGTTTTGAGAAGTCGAAAACAGTGATGTTCATGCCGGGCAGACGAATCGATGACTGACGAAGACGGACGGACGGTCGCCTCTAATGTCAGAGCGTTAAATATATCCTGTCAATCAAATAAAAATATAAAGGTGCGCGTTTTCAAATACCAATTGACATGTCAGCGGTATTTCAAAACATAAAAGTTTGAAATGACGTAAAAAGTCAAATATGACGTTAAATCTAACAAGAGGCCCCACGGGGCCTGAAGCGCTCACCTTGAACAGAACACGATATAAACAGAGTCCAGAATGGTCCAACTTCAAGCAATCCATCTTCATAGGATACATTGTCAATCCTTGAGCCCCTCAGGAGTGACAAAAATAGTCCGAACATCATGGCTTTTCTTCAGTTGATCATAATGTGAAATGTGGAGCTACCCTATGAAGCCCCTTGATACAACTTATGTGGATTCATCTTAGTTACACGCCTCTAGAGGTTACTGAATACATCATTTCTAAATCGTCAGTTACATGGCCAATTCCGGCGCCCGTAGGGAGCCCAAATATTAACCCAGGCGCTCGATTTGGACACAGTTGAATCTGACCTCCCGAGAGATGTTGTATACCAAATATGAAAGCATCCTTTCTGGTGGATCCGAAGAAGATTTTTAAAGAATTTTACTCATACTAAATTAAATTTCAGGCTACCATAGGAAGCCCAAATATTAACCCAGGGAACCAATTTGAACAAACTTGAATATGACGCTTCTAGAGATGTTCTAAACCAAATATGAAATGATTCTGACTGGTGAATCTGAAGAAGAAGATGTTTGAAGAAATTCCCTCATATTGTACTAAGTTAAATTTCAGGTTCCCATATGGAGCCCAAATATTAACCCGGGCACTCGAATTGAATAAACCTGAATACCCCCCCCCCCCCCCCCCCCGAGATGTTTTATACCAAATGTGAAAGCATTCCGACTGGTGGATCTGAAGAAGAAGATTTTTTAAAAAAAATTCAAAATATTGCGCCAGAGTTAAAATTTGTGCCACAATAGGGAGCCCAAATATTAACCCAGGGAACCAATTTGAACAAACTTGAATCTGACTCCCCTGGAGATGTTGAAAACCAAATGTGAAAGGATTCTGACAGATGAATCTGAAAGAAGAAGATTTTTGAAGAAATTCCCTCATATTTCAGGTTCCCATATGGAGCCCAAATATTAACCCAGGCACTCGAATTGAACAAACTTGAATCTGACCCCCTCCCACCCCCCCCCCCCCCACCCCTACAGATGTTGTATACCAAATATGAAAGCATTCTGACTGGTGGATCTGAAGAAGATTTTTTTAAAATTTCCTCATATTGCACTAAGAGTTAAAATTTGGTCTACCATAGCGAGCCCAAATATATACTTTGGGATCCGTTTTGAACAAACTTGATTTTGACACACACACCTCCCCCACACCATCCACCCCACACCCCCCCCCCCCCCCCCCTCCACCCCATCCCCGAGATGTTGTATACCAAATATGAAAGCATTCTGACTGGTGGATCTGTAGAAGAAAATTTTTAAATATTATCCCCCATATTGAAGTAAGTTAAAATTTGGGCTTCCATAGGAAGCCGGAATATCAATCTACGGACTTGATTTGAGCAATCTTGAATCTGGCCCTCATAACAATGATGTTTCTCAAACATTAAAAGATTCTGACTGGTGGTTCTGAAGAAGAAGATTTTTAAAGAATATTCCCCATATTGTCCTAAGTTAAAAATTCAGGCTCCTGTATTGAGCCTAAATATGAACCAATGGGCTTCATTTTAACAGACTTGTATCTGATCCCCCGCCCCCTCTCCCCCCCCCCCCCCCCCCATGAATGCTGTATACCAAATATCAAAAGACCACTGGTTCTGGAGAAAAGATTTTTTTTAAGTTTTGCAACTCAGCATTTTTTCGATGCCCTCGGAATATTAATCTAGGGACTTGGATTGAACAATCTTGAATCTGGCCCTCATAACAATGATGTATGTCAAACATTAAAAGATTCTGGCTGGTGGTTCTGAAGAAGATTTTTAAAGAATATTCCCCATATTGTCCTAAGTTAAATGAAAGTGTCAATGACACTGTAGCTCAACTTGTCAAGACAAAGACATGTACATGTATAGTATGTGACACAGCAATGACAAACACCTAGGTAATGACCTGATAACAAAGGTACATATAAAGTATTGTAACGGTCTGTACATAAATACTGAGCGTTGCCTGTAACAAATGTATAGGTAAAGTATTGTAAAGGTGGGTGACAGTCAGATGCTAAACTAGAAAAAATCTTTGAGTCCCAGAGTGGGTCTGACTGAACCCCAAAATATTTGTTCTCATAGCACAGTGAGAACAAAGGCACCCCAAAACACACTCATTCCTGTCCCAAGGTGAAAACAAAGGTACCCAAGAAGTTTCGTGAAGATCAGTTCACAAATATGAGCTGTGTAGAAGTTGTGACAAAAAACTGATTAGACCTAATTTCGATACAAAATGGCCACTGGCAGCCATCTTGAATTTTGGACCGCACCCAGAAACACTCGTTCTCGTCCCAAGGTGATAACAAAGGTACCCAAGACGTTTCGTGAAGATCGGTTCATAAATACAGACTCTAGCCCGAGCCGTATTGACATGTGTACTTACTGTGTGTAAGCAGCACTGAAAAAATCAAAGTTCATCTAATTTGCATAATTTCTGCACGAGAAAAAAACCTGTATTATATGTGATGTATCCCATGGTACTAAACATTCACACAAAAAATTATTCAAATCAGCGCTTTCATAAGGAAGTTCTGTGCAAAAATCTGATTGCACCAAATTTCGTACAAAATGGCTGCCATCGGCCATCTTGAATTTTGGACCGGACCCCAAAACACTCGTTCTCGTCCCACGGTGATAACAAAGGTACCCAAGAAGTTTCGTAAAGATCGGTTCATAAATACGGCCTCTAGCCCGAGCCGTATTGGCATTTGCACTTACAGTGCTGAAAGTAACACCAAAAAACATCAAAGTTAGTCTAATTTGCATAATTTACGCACTAGAAAAAAAAACCGTATTATATGTGATGTATCCCATGGTACTAAACATTCATACAAAAAAATTATTCAAATCAGAGCTTTCATATGGAAGTTCTGTACAAAAAAACAGATTTCTGCATCGTCGGTACAAAATGGCAGCTGGCAGCCATCTTGAATTTCGGACCGCACCCCAAAACACTCTTTCTCGTCCCACAGTCATAACAAAGGTACCCAAGAAGTTTCGTAAAGATCGGTTCATAAATACGGCCTCTAGCCCGAGCCATAGCAGCTTGGCACTTACAGCTCTGAAAGTAACAGTAAATAAATCAAAGTCAGTCTAATTTGCATAATTTACGCACGAGAAAAAAACCCGTATTATATGTGATGTATCCCATGGTACTAAACATTTATACAAAACTTTATTCAAATCAGAACTTTCATACAGAAGTTCTGTACAAAAAACTGATTTTTGCATCACCGGTACAAAATGGCCGCTGGCAGCCATCTTGAATTTCGGACCACACCTAAAAACACTTGTTCCCGTCCCAGGGTCATAACAAAGGTACACAAGAAGTTTCGTAAAGATCGTTTCATAAATACGACCTCTAGCCCGAGCCATAGCCAATTGTTGACGTACGGACAGACGGACAGACGGACAGACAGACAGACGGACAGACGGACGGACGGACAGACGGACGACGGGCCATGACAATAGCTCAAATTTGACTTCGTCAAAGTTGAGCTAAAAATCGGGCTCCTGTATTGAGCCCAAATATGAACCAATCGACTTCATTTTAACAAACTTGTATCTGATCACCTCACTATTGTTGCATTCAATAAATTACATGTATGTTATAATTATTGATTTTATGTCATCTCACTTAAAACAAAATACTTGAAAAGAAAAAATATGAGCCAAGAAGCCATTCTAGGCAACCAACCATGACGAAAATATAGCATTCTTATCTACTTTTCACACTGTATTCGTCCCATTTCAAGAAAATCGATCCAAAAATGTAACCTGTTGAGTGTGCTGAAGAAATTCAAGATGGCTGCCATGACAGCTATTGTGTGCACCCGACCGCGACCATCATAGGCCGTTCTCATCTACTTTTTTCTAAGGATGCCGGTTGAGTTTCAAGAAAAAGGAAAAATACATGTAACTACATGGTTTCTGAAGAAATTTAACCCTTTACCTAGCATGAAAATCAGACGACACTTGCAAATAAAATTCTTGAATAACTAATAGTTTTTCATTTTTTGCATCAAAAACATAGCTTATGACCCCTCGTTGGAAGGATCTCGGCGAGCTTGTTCCAATGAAGGGCCATAAGCTATGTTTTAGATGCGAAAAGTGAAAAAAATAATGAAAAGTGGATGGTGATTTTTGTGAATAGCGCTGGCCTGTTTTGGTCATATTTATTTATTTATTTATTTATTTATTTATTTATTTATATATTTATGTTTAAGGTCACATATTTATGCACAATGGCTAATCATGACCGTGACAGTTTTACGGGTGGAGGAAGCCGGAGTACCCGGAGAGAACCACCGAGCAACGACGAGCAGCTGCCAGCTCCCCAACATCGTAACTCCGCACTGCAGCACAGGCAGGGTTAGATTGGTTGAAGACATGCGTACCATCGACGTGCAGTACGCCTTAGTACACAGCGTCATCGTGCCCCCACATGGGCAATGGGGGTGAAGTGTCTTGCCCAAGGACACAACGCGGTTGCCGCAGGTGGGATTCGAACCGAGGGCCTCTCGGCTTGCAGCCTGCACCTCTACCTACTGAGCCACCGCGCCCCCTGTTTTGGTCATAACGTTGGGTAAAGAGTTAAGATGGCTAACGTGCCGACTAGTGTAGGCTGCCAACCATTACTAAAATAGGAGGTTCTCATCAACGCATCATACTGAGACACCCTGTCAAATTTCAAGAAAACTGATTCTAAAATTAAGCCTGTAGTCTGTGCTGAAGAAATTAGAGGTGGCTGCTGCGGTGGACATTGCGGGCAGTCAACCGTGACCACAATAGGAGTACAGTCCGGTCCGGTTATTAATCTAAACATGCATGTGGAATTTGGTGATGATCGGGAAAGAACTGCGGGTTGCAACCCGTGTGTCAACGAATTGTGTGGACAGTATTCCGAAAAAATTGAACATAGTTGTCTTGGCGGCCATTATGAATTATGAACCGATACCAAAATAGGACGTTCTAATAAACTCATCATACCAAGTGATTCTGCAAAATTTCAAGAAAATTGAAGCCTAAATGTAGAATGTAACCCGTGTTGAAGAAATCCTAGACAGGTGATATGGCAGCCATTGCAGGCAGCCAACGGTGACTACAATAGGACGTTCTCATCTTAGTATGAACCTGAACATGCGCACACAATTCCCTGGTCATTAAAAAAGAATAGTGGGCAATATATAGCCCGTGCATAATGAATTGAGGACAATGTACTGAAGAAATCCAAGATGGCTTCCATGACGCCCATTATAGGCGAACAATCCTCATCGAAATAGAACTTTATCATCTACACATCATACTAAGTCACCTTGGGTCGTGTGGAGATTCGAAACTGCATTCCTTGCCAATAGAACTTGATCCACATAGCAGCATTATTTTGACCTACTGAGTTCCTTTGAAAAAACTGAATCTGCATCACTAAAGTACGTTCCACACCAGAAATCTAAGCGCTAGTGTGAGTGGTTTGTTAGAGGGGATTTTTAAAGCAGTTTAGGCTTATGGAGTATTAACCCAACCCCAAGGGGCATAGTAACTTTTGGGCTGAAAAATTAAAAGAGTAAATTCTACCAGCCCGAAGATGGCAGCAGCTTCATCTCAACAAAGTTGAAAGGGTATACTCCAAAGATGGTCTGTGCCATAAATGAATCAATTTGGGCCAGTGAGTTTAATGAAGAAGACAAGTTTTAAATTAGTTGATCGAGTACAAGAAAGAGGATGACTTAGCATTTTCCCATTGCCAACAGAATTAAAGTGGACATCCCCATGCGGCACCCCATGACAAAACCGATAGTAATTTTACTCATCCATCTAAATTCCACTGGACCTAAGGAAGCTGCATACCAAAAAACAATATTCTCGTCCGTGCAGTTTTTGAAATAATAATAATGCACTAAGTTAAACTTTGGGCTCCTCTTGAGAGAAGCCAGGAACTCGATTTGAACAAACTTAAATCTGGCACTCCTAGAGATGTCACACACCAAATATGAAAGGATGCTTACTGGCGAATCAGAAGAAGATTTTTTAAGATATTTGAAGACCCCCAAATATTAACCCAGGGACCGGATTTGAACAAACTTGAATCTGGCAACTCTTCACCCGTCCCCCACACCCACCCTAGTGATGTTGTATACCAAAGGATTCTGACTGGTGGATCAGAAAAAGATTTTTAAAGAAATTTCCTCATATCGCACTAAGTTAAAACTCTGGCTATAGGATGCCAAAATATTAACCCAGGGACTCGATTTGAATATACTTGAATACCTGAACCCCCCCCCCCCCCCCACACCCCCGAGATGTTGTATACCAAATATCAAAAGAATCTGACAGGCGGATCTGAAGAAGGTTTTTAAAGCTTTTTCTCCACATCGCTCTAAGTTAATAGTCGGTCTCCTGTATTGAGCCCAAATATGAATAAGGGGGCTTAATTTGAACGCACTTGCATCTGACCACCACCCCCACCCCACTCCCACCACCCCTGGATGATGAATACCAAACATCACAAGATTCTGATCAGTGGTTCTGGAGACGAATTTTTTTTTTATTTTTTGCAAATATGCTGAATCAGCATTTTTTCGATGCCCACCTGCAGAACCCCCCTGACATTACAGGTGGCAATTGTTTTTTAACATTCAGTCTTCCTAAGGATGCTTCATACCAAATAACAGTTCTCTGTTCCGTGTGGTTTGGGAAATATGGGTGTTTGATTTTTTTCTATGAAAATATTTTTTCTGGGGCACAATCAGGTACTTAGGACTCACTTATACTACATGCCAAATACTGACCTACAAACTTTCCTTGAACAAACTTTAATCTTCAACTCCAAAGGATGTTCCATACCAAATGTCAAGGCGTTCTCTCTGGTGATTCGTGAGGAGATTTTTACAGATGTTTAGGATTTGGTGTATTAACCAAAGCCCGAAGTTCGAAGATGGCAGCTGCATCATTTGAACAAAATAGAAAGGGTATACTTCAAAGATGGTCTGTGGAATATATGTTTGAATTTGGCCCAGGGGTTTTGAAGAAGACAAGTTTCCAAAAGTTAACGGATGACGGACGCCAAGTGATGGCAAAAGCTCACACTGACTTGAAGTCAGGTGCGCTAAACATCTGTTATTATCTATAAGTGTACCAAATTTCATGAGTATGGGTGAAGAGGATGTATCTTAAATTTTCGGCACAAATTTTTTTTAAAAAAATACGCTAACGATCGCTCTGGGTCATTTCACCTTCGTTGAAAGACTTAATTAGCCCTGTTTATGGTAAATAATTTTCTATGCGACAATGCACTTCAGTAACTAAGGGCTCAAAGCTACAATTAGTTATACCAGGTCCAAGAGACGTGCACGATAATCGGGATGCCGGAAAGAATTCTTGGTGAAGGCATAGACTGAATAAAAAGGCACTTGCTCATGGAGGTTATTTTCAAGTTCAGTTTAAACTTTTTCTTCACTAAAACAATTTGTATGCCACGGATGTTCCTGCTCAATGTAGGGTTACGAGCGGTTGAAGGCAACAGCACCATCGACATACAGTACGCATGAGTATATATAGCACCACCGTGCCCCCAGATAGAAAATCGAAATTAAGTGTCTGGACCAAAGACACGAAGTAGTTGCCGCTGGTCGGATCGAACCATCGACCTTTAAAGGTTTCAAACCTCAATGCTCTAACCGCCGGGCCACCAGGCTCCGGAGGGGGGGGGGGGTGTTAGTGCGCATACGTAGCGCGTGTTATTAAGATAGCACGTATTCCATCGTCCATTTTGGTTATTGAACTCAGCATCTTAGATATACAGGTTAAGCCGTTTTTATTATGGGGCAGAATCGGGAGGGACAATGAGTGAGTGTGTTCACTCGAAAATATCCGTTACTTTTGTACTATTGTATTATATGGGTTAACAAAGGAACAAACTTGCTCCAAAACAGGCAGACATTGTCACACTGACTCACATCAATTATATGAGACAGAGTAAAGCATGCAAGTTACTTGCTGACATACTTGTTTACCTGCATGATCATCATAGTGTATCAGTAGCTGGAAATTGTCATTCTTAACCCTTTATACATTGCGGGTAGC
Organism: Pictodentalium vernedei; assembly: GCA_031216915.1. Lineage (NCBI taxonomy): Eukaryota > Metazoa > Mollusca > Scaphopoda > Dentaliida > Dentaliidae > Pictodentalium > Pictodentalium vernedei. The sequence goes on from CM062297.1 coordinate 322,001,153, forward strand.
AAACGATACTTGCGAAATAAATTCATGAATTACTAAAAAATGTAAATTTTTGTCTCAAAAACATAGCTTATGACCCCTCATTGGAACGAGCTACACGAGCTCGTTCCAATTAGGTGGCATAAGCTATGTTTTTGAGACAAAATTTTGAAAACATAATAAAATTTGAAGGTGATTTTTATATATAGCGCTTGTCGGTTTTGTTCGTTACTTTGGGTAAAAGGGTTAATGCTATAAATCATCAACGGTACGGCAATAATTCAATGATTAATCGGTTAACCAAGGTTAATCCATATGATTAATCGATCAAGAAAACCCTTTAACCGTTTCAGCTCTAGTAGGCTACCTCCTTTTCGGGAGAAATGCAGAGACAATTACAGTTTAAAAAGTGACAGCATGTTTAGAACGGCCAAAGAATGTCTGGACTTTTACAAGGGAAGGCTCAAACAATCTATTCTGCTCTGAAAAAATTTAAAAAATGATATTTAAAATAATAAATTTTGAAATCGTCTGCGTTGGGTAAAGGGTTAACCCATAAATTATCTCCAGATTTATTAAATTTGTCACTTCACAGTAAAAACTCATATTCAAAAATTTGTAACAAAATGTCATTCTTTTAAAAGATGTGAAACCCAATATGTAAGCCAGCCTGTTTGTTGATATTATAAAAAAAACAAGGTCATTTAATTTCCGAATGTGAAAAAACTCAACCCGATTACTTGAGTGTCGTCACTGACTGTTGAGAAAAAAAAATGAGTCGGCAACTTCGAATAGTTTCCTAGCATGCGTTCCATATTCTAAAAAATGTATAATTAAGCAAGATGTTTTTGTACAGCATAAACCATTCATTTCTGGAGGTTTTGTTTCCCTTGAGGTAATAAACACGGCTCCACACCTATCAAGATACCGAGAGACACGGGGGATACACAGTCTTTAATGTTAAAAGGCATTTTACCATTTTCAAAAAAAGTGCCACAGGGACACTGTGCCGCAGAAGTACTTATTTCAGGTATCGCATTAAGCTCTTTGGATGTCCCACTTCCTAAAATTCATTGGGAGATGTAGTTTAATAAATGGCACTGTAACTGTAGGCATCACACCAACTTTACCTGTAAAAGGTATTTCTTTATTACTGGGAAATGACCTGGCTGGTGACAAACTCACTGTAGAGCCTAGCCTCAGGTGGAAGATGAGCTGAGCACAGACGAAAAGATTAAAAGGTTTGAGGAAAGTTTCCCTATTGCCTTTCCAGTTTTGGGTTGTGACTCGGTCCACGTCCAAGAAAGCTGAGGTTGATAACATTAACCCTTTAACCAAAGTAACGGCCAAAACCGGCCAGCGCTATTCTCAAAAATCGCCAATTAATTTTCATTATTTTTTCACTTTTTGTCTCAAAACATAGGTTATGACCCCTCGTTGGAACGAGCTCGTTCCAACGAGGGGTCATAACCTATGTTTTTGAGACAAAAATGAAAAAAAAATAGTTGTGTCGTCTGCTTTTCAGGTTAGGTAAAGGGTTAAAATAGTTCAGTTTAAAAGAGACGAGGTAAAAGTAGAGCCATTGTAAACTTTCCAGCACCAAGCTCTAAAAAGGAGCTCATGAGATTCTTAGGCATGGATGGATATTATAGAAAATTTTGTTTAAATTTCACAGATGTCTCCCCTTTGACCAATTTATTGAGCAAAAGAGTTAAGTTTGTTTGGACCTACTGAAATTCAGAGGGGGCAGTCCCCCTCCCAATCCCGATACTCTACCCTCTAAACACGTGTCTGACAGTAATGTAGATAACTCTTGGTTAGGTTTGCGGATAGCTAAGGTAGTACACACAGATAATTGATAATCATGGACGGATCCACAGAGAGAGATTTCGTCCCACATCCCATTCTCCAAAATTTAACAATTACCCACAATACTTAAACATAGGATGGAGTTTTTACGCCCATGAAAACTTCAGTTATTGCTTATTAACAAGATTTCGTCATCACTTTGTATCACCGATTGTGGTGTTTTTTGCGTTTTGACCGTAAACCTCAGACTACGGAATCCTAGTATTTTTCTATGAAGTACAAAGTGCCTATTAACGGTAAAGCAAAATACCTGGTTTTAAAAAATACCCAATGGTTTCTTAATGTCGGACTCAAATGAATTTCATAGGAAATCAAGTCACGGCGGCTTCAAAGCATCCATGATTTGATTTCATGAGAAATTCAATAAACACATTGTAGGGTGAGGGTTAAGCCTTTTACTTCCACGGCCCACTTTAGCCATATATGGGGGACCTCTGTGTTCGCCTGTTATGACATACTTGAAATTCTATCACCTGATTAATTGTTAGAAAGGGCTCTCTGAGCACCTTCCAACAATTAATCAGATGGTAGGTTTGATCTGCGCATACCAGAACGTACAGATTATCATCATAAAATAGGTTACAATAGTCGCTTTCGGTAGCGTAAGTGTTAATCAGCCAAAGGAAAAGTGTTCGTAGAATATTAAACAAACACGAAAATTTAATATACCTCGATTGAACTTAATTTATCTTTAAACAAAACGATCTCACACTCTACTACCACTTACGTAATTATCTACATACACATCCAGAATCTATACTACTCAAAGTTTGCTAAGCACCAAATATTTGACACATTATTGTGAAATTTGCTTGTGACATATTTGCGATATTTTTGGTGGATATGATTGAGGAATGTATTGAGATGGTCCCCAGTGCTTACATTAGCTCTCTTGACAGGCAGACTTTTCGTGACAGCCATGGAAAGCATGTACCCCTTGATTTTCATGATGTTTTCGTGTACTGTCGACATGTACATGACATATGTAGGGTATTCAATCTTCATTTCTACACAAACCATTGTGATTTAATGATTGCATATGGCAAATGCAGATGTAAGAAGACATTTGTCTGAAGCAGAAACGTTGCGGGCTGTAGGGATGGTGGAGCAAGGGGCTACCCATCGTCGGGCTGGTGAAGACCTTGGTGTGCACCATACGGTGATCACCAGAGCCTGGGAAAGATTTCAGCAGTATGGCACCCCAAGAAGACGGTATGGTGGTGGCAGAGACATGGCAACATCTGCAGCCGAAGACCGGTTTTTTGATCATTCAGGCCGTAGGAACCGCTTTGCCACAGCAACCTGCAACCCAGCTTCGCAGTGACCTTCAGAATGCATCCGGGGTAAATGTTTCGACGCAGACTATCCGGGCAAGGTTGCACGAAGGTTGTCTCCGGTCGAGAAGACCATGTAGTCGCATTCCGCTGTCCCAGAACCACCGCCAGGCACGATATGAATGGGCCATGGACCACGTTGGATGGACCAGAGAAGGTTGGCGACCTGTCCATTTTACAGATGTGTCATGGTACTGCCTAGACCACACAGATAGGCGTTCTATGGTATGGAGAAGACCAGGAGACCGATTCCATGCAGCCAACATTGCTGAGCATGATCGCTATGGTGGAGGGGCAATCATGGTCTGGGGCGGCATCAGCTGGGATGGACGTACAGAGCTCTGTGTCCTTGGACGTGGTACATTGACTGCACAGCAGTATATTGATGAGATCCTGGATGTCCACGTCAGATTGTATGCAGGTGCAGTGGGTGATAGATTCATTCTGATGGACGATAATGCCCGTCCTCATGTTGCCCATGCTGTCGGGGAGTACCGACAGAGGGAGGGGATTGATCGTATGGACTGGCCAGCAAGATCCCCTGACCTCAATCCAATCGAACATGTCTGGAATGAGCTGCAGCTTGCAATTTCAGCCCGTCCAGTCCAGCCAAGAAGTGTTCAGGAGTTTGGTGCCATGCTGGTCCAAGAATGGAACAACATCCCACAAAGGACCACCAGAAACCTGATTGGGAGCATGAGAAGGCGTTGTCAGGCTGCAATGGACACTAATGGGCCTCATACTCGATATTGAAGCCATACCAGTTCGCTCCGTCAACCTTTTGGCAATTGAAAATTTCCTCTTTTACCAATAATATCCATTTTCCAGGTAGGGTCTGTATTAAGTTAATCCTACAACTTTCCTGGGGCGGAGGAGTGAATTTTTCCTGACCCATAACCTTCTTTTCGGAGAGCTGCACATTGTGCCCCGTGTCCGTCAACATTTTCTTTTATGCATGCTGTAACGGACACAGCACCGGAGCCCAAATTATGCACATAACGTTATGCCGTGCCTAACCCGGCTGTGAGTGTTGTTAATCTGTGATAAATGAGGATCATGTTGTGCGTGCATTTCTGACTTTCTGTGCAGCAAATTATTCATGTAACTTCTGCATATAGTTAATTTAAAATATGGTTTATTCGCGCATGTTGTGTCTGCTAAATCTATTCTCAATCTGGCTGGATTGTGTACATATATGTTTTTTGTGATCATGCATGCTGTACCTATTACCTACAAACGTGCGTTGGTTTTACAGGTCATTGTATCAAAAAATAATATCCGTGAGATTTTGTTACGTTGCTATATAATGCAGTCCAAACCAGCCAATATTCAATTCTGGCAGGGCTAGTATGTAGGAATACTATATAATAAGTAATGGTGGGAATGGGGTCATCGTGCATGAACCTGCCTGTCTGGGATACCTCAGTGGGACATGTTCATGCACGATGGTCCAGGTATTGTTATCGTGACTTGACCATTGTACAAGAATGTTATTATTATTATCATTTCATGTATGGTGTGCCCATTATTTATAATAGCTTGTTGGTCTAAGGTGAAATATCTCATAAAGAATATTGACATCATCATGATAATGCTTGCCTACGAAGGGTGAATAATATAACAAGGGCCAAGCAAAGCTTGGGTCACTGCCCCAGTCATATGAGCCGATATCAAATTTAAATTTTTTCATGGCCCTCATGGTCTCAAACGAAATGAGGCTAATCGGGATAGTAAATTAGACCTCATTGAGGGCTTTTCTCATAGCTCCCATGGCCTCATACGACTAAAAAGGGGTGTCGAGGGCCAGACGTTTTCCAAAAAGCGGTGTTGAAATTGGGGTGCCACTGCATATGGCTGTTAAATACCGAGATGAGGCAAAGAGGGATAGTAAATTAGACCTCCTTGGGGGATTTTGTCATGGCCCTCATGACCTCAAACGAAATGAGGTTAAGAGGGATAGTAAATTAGACCTCCGTCAGGGATTTTTTCATGGCTCCCATGGCCTCATACGACAAAAAATGGGATTCTGCAGAAGGTATCCTCGATGGGTATCCTCAAATAATACAATACCAGGTTAATGGTATCCTCAAATATCGAACTGGGGCTAAGAGGGATAGTACATTAGACCTCACTGAGGGATTTTTTCATGACCTCATACGACTAAAAAGGGATTCTCCAGAAGGTATCCTCAAATAATGCAATACCAGGTCATTGGTATCCTCAAATACCGAAATGAGGCTAAAAGTCGTATGTGCGAGTCACTCGTTCGAGTAAATACTCTATGGCTGATTTGCTCGATGGGATTCGAGTCGTTCGAGCAATGACTTATCTGTAATTACTCGATAGATTCTTGGCTTTAGGAATGATACAGGCTTTCATGGAGGTTGTCCATCAGTTGGCTATAACGCAGAGGGGCCCCCTCGGTCCTATAGCACTACGTGTTGCTTAATATAAAATATTCTGGGGAAAATCCGAACTAAATAAAGTCAATTTCGGTAGTTTGGGGTGGATTTTGGTGATTTGGGGGAATTGTCGGGTTGTTTGTGGTAATTCTACGGATCGGGAAATTACTCTTATTCAATCGAACAGTCCCTCCGGACAACGTACTCCTGTGCTATAAGAAGGTTTTAGATCACATAGCAACCACGTGCTACCATAGAAACAAAGATGGCGGCCTCCAGTATACAAAGTGGACAACGGAAACACGTATCACCCTAACAACACGCGCTGACACGCGGGTTACCATGGCAATATAACATGGTGCCAGTGGATCGCGTGACTATGACCTCACCTGCGATCCAGCATGAGATCCGGCCAATGTGACCTGAAAACCACATCACATACTACTAACACTATTTGGTCAACCGTCAAACCAAAACAACATAACGGGTAACTAGACACGCTTTGGGTTGAATTCTAAACATTCTGTAACAGACAAGTAGTTCCTGTAACGTTTCCAAGCGTTACACGAGTAGACCGTTACATGAGGTATGTACTTGTATTCAATGTACATCATTTTAAATGAGCCATCCTTCCCACGCAGACCGATAGCGAATAAGCCCATTGCCCATTGCCCATTCGCCATGTTTAACGATAATGATATGCAGGGTCCGAGGTCGCTTCGGGTAAACACATCGATCAGCCGTTCAAAACTGTCATATATGCGATAGCAACAAACAAAATGTTTAGTTTGAAACGAGAAAATGCGCGTTTTCGATTTGATACAAATAAAGACAGAAAAAATAACATACGTTCAACACCTCATTTAACCGTCAGAACAAAATAATATTGATCTTTTCGTCAAATGAATATCGCAATGTACCCCTTCCCATAATAAGCGAAGGTAGACTCGGCATCATTTTTTTTTTTTTTTTGACGAGTGACATAATGGCTGATAGATCACCCAAATATCAGAAAGATGACTCGGTGAGTGAAAACTCAAACCCTGGGTATCCAAACAACCAATCAATAAAATATTTCAAGTATAACACACAGATGTTCCAGCTGGAAGAGGTTGGTGAGGGGGAGTGGTCCCTAGAAAGTGAAAATCGTCTGCTAGCAGCAATGTCGCGTGTCTAATAATATTTTTCGGCTATTCCATCCATCGCCGCAGACGCGCCATTGGACCGCGTGTATGGAATTAAATTGGGCATTAATTTGTTATTTTAATAAAGATGTAATAATTTCTAGATATAATGTGGAGGAAATGGCGTCAAGAAATATGCGACCAATTTGCATGTTATGCAGACCGTCTAGTTGCAAGTGAAAATGATCAGACAACTGTTGTGTTGTTGGGTGCCACAATAGTTCATTCCATGCCAACGCTTGGAAATACAAGTACTGTGACCTCCATAAATGTGTGAACAACACGGGTCGGTGTTTTCCGACCCTCCCCTCGTTTTCAATACAAAAGATCAAGAAAACTTGGATCAGTGAGTTAAAAATATTAATAGAATTGATAGAAAAAAAACAGGCAAAAACTGGAGGCCCACCAAACGCTCAGTGGTGTGCTCAAGATGGGAAACCAACTCAACAAAATCCAAATCCCACTCTGCAAATGGGCCACTTGGATGAATGTTTAAAAAACAACAAGACGCATTCTTTCAGGTATAAATCTCTGCAGAAAAAAGTCTAAACTAAAGAAACAGAGCATTGTCTCAGGATACAATTTACTCTTAACATCCTCCACAGAAAAAATTAAGACTGAAAAGAAATTCTGATCACCCAGAAAATACTGGTGGAGTTTAAAAATCCCCATTCGGGAAATTACAGAGTCATCCCCAGAAACTCCTTTCATGCATTTGGAACATACTAATGGCATGCCAATAATTTGTTTTAAAATTCCAATCTAAATCTGGCAAGATTTGGATCGTACCAATACAGATCCCAGTTGGAGTCTATACCAGTACAAACTCCAATTGGTATATGAATCAGTAGGATGTTAAATCTTTTACCAGATTTGGTTTTGTACAGATACATAAAAATATATAAATTCTTCCTTTTGACCATTTTCTCCTTCAACTCAAAATTACATGTCACACAGTGGAAGCTGTCTTATTACAAAAAAAGCCCATACAAAGTGTATCATCTATCACCAAAATATGCATATGATATATGGATATTGTATTACAGTACACTCAGGGTTATTTTGTACTTGTCTCTAAAGTAGGTGGATATACATTTATATCCAACATATTCTTGCCAGTCTTGTAGAAAGTTGGGCACTCAAAAAGCTAATCTACAGTTTATGGACCGCCAGATTTATTTATATATTTATTTATTGGTGTTTAGGGTCACATTTTTCCGCACAATGGCTAATCATGACCACAGCATTGAGGTAAAGCCAAGTTTAGCCAATCATTTACACCCATGTTGCACATTTTAGAGGACTTCCACCCCAAGCATTGGTGACTGGGTCCTATTTTACCAGTAAAACAGAGTTTGTTTACCACAGTAAACAAGCACTGCTTCACTTCCTGCAGATTAGCTTGTTGAGTCACATGGTTTTATTGCCTGTCGGGTATGGTCAGCGCTTGATGCCCATGTGCATTGAATAGCATAAGAAAAATTTCAGCCAGTGGACCTCCATGTGGAATCCAGAAATCACTTGACTTACAGTACGAGTCGAAATAAGTAGCAGAATAACCGCTATAAACTATGCAGCTTCAACTACACCAATAACACAAGAACCTGACATCATTTTCTGGAAAGCTCTCACAGAAATATTTTAGTCTTGCGTGGTAGTAATTATTAAATATAAACGTTTCCTCGTTTTACGCCTTATACTCACCCATTTGCGATAATTGGTGTTAGTGCAAATATACCCTTCGTGGAAAGAGCTGTGTGCTACTGAAAGCTAAGTGCTATAAATATCTATAAATATCTTAGTGAAATAGAGCTGTGTGCTATAAAAAAGCTTAGTGCTATAAATATCTTAGTGATATTATTAGTTACACAGCTTGTTGGTGGCCTAATATGGTATATGGTGTCAGTTAATTTCATATTGGACGAGAGCGAAATATGGAATTAACTGACACCATATATACCATATTATTCCACCAACAAACTGTGTAACGAATATATCTTACCGACTCCTGCATCGATGCACAGAACTAATAACAGCAGCGATCAAAATTAAATGAGAGAATACTCACAATGTGTTCACGTGTCTTTGCCTTATTACAGGCACTCTCCATAAATTGTAACAAGGCAAATTCATACATACCAAACGGTTTCATTTCGAATGTAACATGACACACATCCACAGAATATGAAGCCTTTTAAGTTGCCTAACCTGCACTCCAGACCAAATATGGGCTTCCAACACAAAATCTTTCAACTTGAAGCGTTTATCGGCTGCCGCCATTTTGAATAATCAATGAACAAAGGGGAGATTACCCATGGCTATCAGTGTATATTGATGTTGACAGGCAGTATATTGTTTTATATGCAGTCTGCATGTGGCGTCTTTGAACCAATGAAATTCCCAGATACTTGTAGGAGGAACTATATAGAGCTGTGTGCTGCTAAACGCTTAGTGCTATAAAAATATTAGTGAAAATATAGTTGTGTGCTATAAGAGCTTCGTGTTACTGTGGTCTGTGTGAAAATGTGCTAAGTGCATTTATACTGTCAGTAGATGACATTAGCATATATCTGTGATATTTTGAATCAGTCTTTCATATCAGCCAGTATTGTACAAGGTAGATATTCGAAGTGCTGTTGGGTAAAATCTATGTTATGCATTAGTGTAATCATCATTCCCAGATGTTATGTAACCGAAATGTGAGTCTCATTGCCGATAAATATGTTAATCTTGCGTGGTAGTAATTATTAAACATAAACGTTTTCTTGTGTTTCGCCTTATACTTGTCCATTTGTGAGAGTGACCGGCAATGGTTGTGAAGAAAAATATGAAAAGTATAACTGATTCTTTTAAATAAATGTGCTGCAAAACGGTTAACCTGATTTAGTTGGTTAACTAGCGGCGAGTCAGCTATGGAAGTGATGGAAGCAACGCCAGTCACTCGTGAAATACATTTTTTTCATGGTTGCATGAGCAGGTCCTCTTACAAATATCACGATGCTAAAATATGAAGTTAGGAAACAATGGGTTAATTATGATAATTTGAGAATAATGGATTTATAAATTAATGAATTGATGGATTAACACATTAAGATGTTTTTCACTCATACAATCCATTACAATGCCCATTTGATTAATACAAGAGTCTACATGTTATTTTCACAGCTATACCAATGTTGATTGTTTTATTTTAATAGTGACCTTAAACATCAATAAATAAATAAATAAATTTATTTTAATAATGTTACTTGGAAACTGTACATATAAAAGGATGATAACTCTGTAAATTGGTAATTCGGATAGCCGATTGCTAGAACGTTGCGTGGAGAGTTAGGTAACCGCTCCCGTCAACACTTTCTATTACATGTACGCTGCAGTCCAGTTAATAAATTTGTCACATAGTGTAAAGACTTTTAGTCTCAGTAGTTTGTGGAGTGAGATCCCCGGTACGAAATATCTTCGTGACCAGTTCCTCTGGTCATACAAAACTCACGAAAGCTGAAAAGCTGGCTCAGGTGACGAAGCTGTGGTTTGCATCAAGAGAATCCCCATTCAGGCAAACATTTAATGCACAATTCCTGTTCTGAACTGGATTTCTAAGGCATTATGACCACCCGGTTCAAGACACAAATTTTACATTAACCTTTTACCCAACGTAACGGCCAACTTCAGTCAGCGCTATTCACAAAATTCCCCATTCAATTTTTATTACATTTTTTTTGTCAAAAAACATAGCTTATGACCCCTCATTGGAACGAGCTCATTGAGCTCGTTCCAATGAGGGGTCATTAGCTATGTTATTGACGCAAAAAATAAAAAAAAATGAGTGCTTCAAGAATTTTATTTGAAATTGTCGTCTGCTTTTCGTGTTAGGGAAAGGGTTAAAATGAAATTATTTACCACACGACGTTCATACAGTGTCTAAATTCAAAGGCAAATGACAGGTTCTTCTTTAATAGTATCAGAACAATTAACAGAGACTACATACACTGGGGTGAACTCGATTCCATGTGACTATTTGTTTCTTGTAGTATTGTAGTATTCGTGCAGTTGCTTAAGTATCGGTCTTAAAGTTCTCTGCTCAATTCAAGTGTAAAAATTCTTTGTTTTTTCCTCCCTCCAAAAGAATTCTCAACATGACGCAAATTTTTGCAATGCCATGGGCTCCGGACCCTTTCCCAAAGAGAGCAGAAGAATCCCCGAGATGGTTACGGGTTTGCAAACATGGCTTAAGAACCCTCCCTCGTCATTACATGCTGTCAAAAAAATCACGGTCTCGAATTCACCTCTACTCTACAACACCGCTGTACACACAAGAACGAAACGATGTATGGCCCATAAGAATACCTGAGTCTTTACAACATATAGTGTCTTTGCAAATTTTGAAAATCTTCAATCAATCAGTTTTGTTGTTCCTGTACTTCAAATGACATTTTAAAAAAAATCCTTCCGTTTTTATTAAACGTTTCTGTATGCAAAACATCTAAGTTATGCAAAAACTTGAATATCAACAGCACAGAAAAATAGAAGCAGTGAGAAGTCTCTCTCTCTCTCTCTCTCTCTCTCTCTCTCTCTCTCTCTCTCTCTCTCTCTCTCCTTGATGTGCCACCTATCAGTTTAGCCAGAGCCATTCAGGTATATCCTTCCTGTTTATGTGGATGGAGGACAAGTTTTTTCTTCAAACACAGCTGATAGGTAAAACTTTCTGTTAAACGGGTTTGGTGGTTGAATAGGGCAGAGTTAACCTTAGAGACGTAACAAGTATAATTTCGGGCTGGAATTTCATAATATTTTTGGCGAATCAAAAGTGATTCAACAACGCTAATCTAGCGAATCGCGTCTCTGCAACATGCCTTGGTCCTTCGAGTATGGAATCGGTTCGCAAGGATTGTATCGTTTAGAAAATAGAAAAAAAAAATGTTCAATATATTAAACACACAGTTTCATGAAAGGAAGTTCAAACTGAATCCAATTTCCTAGCGTCTGGGCATATTTTGAACATCTGTTGAACAGATGTCCAAGATATGGCTTCACGTTTGTAGAGGATGTGATCGGTCGTCTTCTCCAGTTTTGTGGAGCGATCTGCGTCAATGGTTTGTATGTCAGACAGAGGACCTTCATTAAGTATCAAGGATGCATGCGCGAAGTATCAAGAACACCCGTTTTATTTATCCGAATAATAATGTAATTCTGTAGCAAATAACAATTGGATGCTACCAGATAAAAACCAAGATACGTCAGTTTTGAAGACGAGCAAACAGGATCAAGGACATTATTTTCCTAAAAGAAGATACTGTGCCATTCTGAGACGTTATTTTGAGAAAGTGATCACTCTGCAGACATTTCAATACGGCGGACAACACACGCTTTGATATTCCATTCCAAAGTGATAAGGAATATACCGAAGCACTACTTCATTTACGTAAATATAAATTGACAGACACTACAGTACATAAATCTACTGAAAAAGCGAATGTGGCATTGTATGACGACACAATAGGCCACAAGGGGCCTGAGGGCGCTCACCTGACATGGTAGCCTAAATATCAACCCAGGGAATTGATTTGAACAAGCTGCATCTGCCCCTCCTGAGAAAAGCTAACACCAAATATCGAAAGATTCTGACCAGTGGATCTACAAACAAAGGATTTTTAAAGAATATTCCTTATATTGAACTAAGTTATAAGGAGCCCAAATATGAACCCAGGGACTGAATCTCTCCTCTGTAAGGATGCTGTATACCAAATATCAAAAGATTTTGACTACTGGATCTGAAATTTTAAAGCATATTTTAAAGCATATTCCTCATTTTGAACTAAGTTATAATTCGGGCTCCCATAGGAAGCCCAAATATGAACCCAGGGACTTGGCTTGAACAAACTTGAATCCCCCCCCCCCCCCCCCAAGGATGCTGCATACCAAATGGTGGATCGGAATAAGATTTTTAAAGAATACTCCTCGTATTGCACTAATCTGATTATTTGGGCTCCCATAGAGAGCCCAAATAGGGCCCTGGGATTTGATTTTAACAAACATGTGAATGACTCATCCAAAGATGGTATTGGCGAAAAATGAAAGCATTTGGAGCAGTGGTATGGGGAAAGAAGATTGTTTAATGTTTTTCCCATTACTCACAGGGTTAAAAAATGCAGACTCAGCATTTTTTCAAAGTCATGGAAAAGTACCCCATGATAAAACCGATGTCAATTTTTTTTTTACCATACCTTTCTGCTGTTCTTAAGGAAGCTTCACACAAAATAAAAATTTCAGTGAATGCAGTTTTGGAGATATGCGTGTTTTAAATTTTTTCTATTTTTTGGTCCTGCAGGTGCGACGGGGAAAATGTTTTTACCATAAATTAGGTACTTATGATCCAATAAGCCCTCATATCAAATTTGGTTCAAATCGGCCTCTCGGTTCGGAAAATAGAAATTTTGGTACAATTCGAGCTCCAACAGGAAGCCCAAATATGAACCCAGGGACTTGGCTTTTACGAACTTATATTTCACCTCCCTAAGGATACTGTATACCAAAGATCAAAAGATTTTGACTGGTGGATGTGAAGAAAAAGATTTTTGAAGAATGTTCCTCATATTGAACTCAGTTATAATTCGGGCTCCCACAGGGAGTCCAAATATCAACTCAGGGATTTGGTTTGAACAAACTTCACCCCTCTAAGGATGTTGCATATCCAAATATCAGAACGTTCCGACTGCTATATCTGAAGAAGATTTTTAAAGAAAATTCCTCATTTTGAACTAAGTTATAATTCGGGCTCCCACAGTGAGCCCAAATATGAACCTAGGGACTTGGCTTGAACAAACTTGAATCTCACCCCCTAAGCATGCTGCATACCAAATATCAAAAATACTGATTGGTGGATCTGAAAAAGAGTTTTAAAGAATATTCCTCGTACTGCACTAATTTAAATATTTGGGCTCCCATAGAGACCCCAAATATGAACCTGGGGATTTGATTTCAATAAACGTGTGAAACAATTTTCCAAAGATGTTATATGTGAAGTTTGAAAGCTTTTGAAGCAGTGGTTTAGGAGAAGAGTAGTCTTAAATGTTTTCCCATTACCCACGGTGTTAAAAAAGGCTGATCAGCACTTTTTGAAAGTCCCGAAAAAGTACCCAATGATAAAACCGATAGCAATTTTTTGGACCTTTCCATTCTGTTGGTCCTAGGGAAGCTTTACACCAAATAAGAATTTTCAGTGGCATGTTGTTTTGGAGGTATGGGCGTTTTAATTTGTTTTCTATTTTTAGCTCGTGCGGTTCCTATGGGGCGATGGGAAATTTTTTTGGTCATAAATTAAGTACTTATGACCCAATAAGCCCTCGTATCAAATTGTGTTCAAATCAGTCTCATGGTTTGGAAAATAGAAATTTTGGGCGGGGCGAATATTCTTGCCCCTCCCATAACGACGGCAGATATAGCTCCTCGAACTTCCCTTGAACAAATCTGAGTCTACACCTCAAAAGGAAGCTGCACACTACATATCAAGTCTCTGCTACTGCTGGTTCATGGGAAGAAGATTTTTTAAGATTTAAGCACACTTTTGGGGCGTTACCCTACCACCGAGGGGCGAGGCAACTTGATTTGAACAAAATCAAAATGCGATGTCAAAACAGAATATAAACCTGCTGCTAATTGCTAAAATGGTATCTTTTCGTCTGAAGCATGGCACCAATGACATTCTGACATGGAATCAGGCGTTGTGTATTCGCTATTTCGTACAAGCAGGAAATAAGGACTATTTGGAATGTGAGTGGTTCGATGAACCAGCTGAGGATAGTACAACTGATGAGGACATAGAAAGTATTCGTATTCAATTAAAACAAAATTCAGATATCTTATTTACTGTTCGTTTATATCTGAGTACCCATCTTATTACGGTGCAGGGTAATAATTTTCGCTAGTGGTGTAGATGTGTTTCCGATTGTGATGGATACTGTAAAGCATGTACAAGCGTTATCGCATTTTAACATTGTTAAGGAAGTAAGTGATGATACGGGGGGTGGGGGGGGGCGCGGTGGCCCAGTTGGTAGAGGTGCAGGCTGCAAGCCGAGAGATCCTCGGTTCGAATCCCACCTGCGGCAACCGCGTTGTGTCCTTGGGCAAGACACTTCACCCTGATTGCCTACATGGAGGCACGATGACGTTGTGTACTGATGCATACTGCACGTCGCTGGTGCACATGTCTTCAACCAATCTAACCCTGCCTGTGCTGCGGTGCAGAGTTCGGTGCAGAGTTCAGAGTTACGATGTTGAAGAAGATGAGGAGCATTTGTAGAGGACCTGTCATAGACTATCCCTACTAATTTTGGTTCACATCAGCTCAGTAGTTCCGGAGAAGAAGATGAAAATGGGATTTCCCATAGGGTTTCTATAGTAACTATAAGCCAAAATTGCAGCCATGGTTGCAACCCGATCAATACTACTTGAGTATCGTTGGTAGAGGGAGTCTCAAGTCATCAACTATGCAAAGTTTCAAAACATTTGGCCCTGTGGTTTCAGAAGAGAATATTTTTCAATATCCACCAATTAGAATCAAAAAATGCTTCTGGCAGCCATGAAAAAATGCTTCTGACAGCCACGTTTTTTATGCACAGTAACAAAAATGAGGAGATATGTAGAAGACCTTCCATAGACTATCCCTGCCAGGTTTGGTTCACGTCGGCTCAGTAGTTTCAAAGAAGATGAAATGTGATTTCCCATAGAGTTTCTATAATAACTATAAGCTGCAATTGCGGCCATGTATACAATATACAACCCGATCAACATTAAATGAGGATCGTTGGTAGAGGGGGTCCCAGTCATCAACCATGCAAAGTTTCAAAACATTTAGCCCTGTGGTTTCAGAGAAGATTTTTCAAAATCCACCAATCAGAATACTTCCTAGAACGCCAGACCTGGTGTCATGTGTTGCATCTTTAAACTTCATTCATGTATTTAGATATTCGACAGCCTCTGACACTTCTTAGGAGGACTATGGTGTCAAGATCGATTTGGTAGCGTGTATATTATGTAAAATAAATCATTCTTTGATCCGTGGTTAACAGAAGCCAGATGTTAATCTCTTAAATAATCGGACATCAGTATTATCCATGAAAACAGTTGAACATGTAATTAATTTTATCCCGCAGATAAGCAAACAGGCAATGATAATCAACCTCGCTGAGAACGCACAGTAACACGGCATGTCGCTGTCCCGCTGCCTGCGAACTCAATAGAGTCAAAGGTCTCCATAAATCAATGTCGAAGGCTTCAGGGAGATACCGCTCGGATTCCCCGGGGTATTCCTTGATAATATATAAAGGAGTACGAAGATTTAGAAAAGCCAATGTTGATCGTAAGGTTGAAACTCCAGCCCAGTGGCTGTTTTTGGCTATGGACGTGTTAATGAGTTGTGGGACTAGCGGGTCCATCCTATAGTCTAGAATAGGCGAGAAGTTATTAGGCCAAATGGCGCGGGAGGGCTTTGGCAGCCATAAGAGAAGTTTAAAGTATAACGTGATGTAAAGTTAGTTGGAAGGAGCTATCGCGAGCTCGAACATTTTACTTAATTGGAGGGAGCTATCGAGAGCTCGGTCAGTTGACTTAATTGGATCTATCCAGAGCACGAATATTTGAATTAAGCTAGGAGCTTGGAGTGAGCTTAATGGAAGCCAGGCATCAGTTGACTTAATTGGAGCTATCAAGAGCACGAACATTTGACTTAAGCTAGGAGCTCGGAGTGAGTTTAAAGGAAGCCAGGTAAACTGCATGCGTGAACATTATTGGTTTAATCGGTAGACGGGGGGGGGGGGGGGTGGTTTAGGCGATACAAAACTGTAAAATGGAGTGACAATACATTACCACACGCGTAAAGTGAGATAGACTGAGTTCGTTAGAGGAGTTAACGGACAAATTGAGCGTTCTTAAAGGTGGAAGCGACTGTAAATAAACTGTACGTTATGTGTACAATTGCATGGGAAGTGAGAGCCCCAGATGACCACCCGGAGCCGAGGACAACAAGAGACAACAAGGCGACAGCATTGAACGCGGGGTATCCCGAAAGAGCTCGAACTTTCGGGATGGGGAAAATTCATCTGTGATTTGTTTTGTGTTGTGCATATATTTTCATGGATTGTGCTTGATGCGTACATGTGAGTACATAATTCTGCCCCAACACAACCACAACACCGCGAGGTGGAGAGACGTATGCTCACTCAAAAGCCCAGTTGTCCTCTTTGAGTACGGCCGAGCTCTAGAGTGATCATAAATCTCACATATCTGCCACATCGTGTTGTGACAGATGGGGAGGAGAGTAATAACTAATAATTCACCATTAACCCTTTACCTAACATGAAAAGCAGACGACATTTGCAAAAACAATTCTTCAATAACTATTTTTTTCATTTTTTTGTCTCGAAAACATAGGTTATGAACTTATGACCCCTCATTGGAAAGTGCTCGACGAGCTCGTTCGAACGAGGGGTCATAACCTATGTTTTTGGAGACAAAAAAATGAAAAAATAATGAAAATTAAATGGCAGTTTTTGAGAATAGTGCTGGCCGGTTTTGGCCTTTACGTTGGGTAAAGGGTTAAAGGTGAGATGAAAACACATAATCGTCGACTTGCGAATTGTAGTAGATTGTGGGTGTTTCCGATGATTAGTTGACTTCTCGATTAATCGTGACAGGTCTAATGATAGATTTATATACCTCATTGGCGGATTTCCTCATATCGCTCTTGGCATGAGGAAGGGCAGATTTTATCTCAATTGAGGATTTCCTCATGGCTCTCGTGACCTCAAATGATGAAAATGTGGGAGGGGCAAAGGCCAGTGGTTGCTAGATAGTGGTGCCTGGGCGAAGGCGAGTCATTTATTAAATATGGGTGATGGAAGTGGGTTGCCACGTGACGAAATGTGGTTGCTCAATAACCAGACGAGGGTATGAGGGACTTGAGGTTACACCTCAATGAGAGACGAACATCTATCATTGAGTAGTGATAGTGAGGGAAGCTTGGGTAAATGGATCAATCTGGTTGGGTCTACACAGACTTGATCGAGAGCAGAGGGTGTCATTGGATATACCGAAGACTAAACATAATGCTACAGGGTTAAGGTAACTAGAATGGAGATTTGGATATGTAGAACAGGTCGAGGAGAAGGTTGAAAAACAGGGATTCTGGGAGAATCCAAGATAGATAATGTTCAATTTCGCTACTTTTAGGTAACTGTCAGTTTGTTTTCGGTAATCAGTCATACTCTCATTGAATCGAAGACACCTTTAGCACTATTTACTTCTTTTATTAGCACAACATGAAGACTTCGGCAGATGGAGTATTGTGATTATTGGTAGCTGTTGGGTTCATTTGGGCAATTAAATATACTCCCATTAATCGATCATTCCTTTCGAACTCCCCCTCTTCCAATCAGAGAGCTTCTAGACTCGTAGCAACCACGCGCCTCTATAGAAACCACCATGGATGCATCCGGTTTACAACATGGAAGACACAAACACGTGCTGCGCACGCGCACTGACACCACATATCACCATGACAACAACACATTAACATGGCCGCTCCCGATGGCTACCGTCACAACACTGGTGACATTCGCAATAAACCTCGGCATGACGTCGCGACCGAGGTTCTGGACACAGGACAGGGTCCTGCAAAAATGAGCTGAAATGTGCCAGCACTGTTTCTGGTATCCCAAAAAGTATTTTTGTATAGTTGGTGATATATCACAAAATAACTGAATTTAGACGTTAGTTCGTGGATATGTCGACACCTTACAAAATCATAAATTTTCGTAGATTAAAACTTGTTCTGTACTTTTTGGTAAATACCCTGTCTTTTTAAAGCACGTGCAAAAACAATGCCCAAATATGTCAAGGAGGCATGGTTGATAATTTGAAAGGGCATTTATTGCAAATGCCTTTTCAAACACTTGAAAAATATTGCATCACTACACCATGTTACGCTTTTGCGGCGTTTGCCCAAAACTTTGTCTCCCAACCAACAGTTAAAATGTTTGACGAAACCTTGTGTTGTTGGGTGACATCAGTCATCACGTAGTTGTTGCCATAAACTACTGTTTCACCGACGATGGTGCTGATAGTTGCCAATCTTGTGAAATTTGATTGCACTGCGTCGACAATAAACCGTAAACTTACTTACTTACCTTCAACACAAACCTCCACATCTGGTGCAGTTCTCGTTGAAATAACAGACTTGAATTTCGTGTTGAATTCCACACAGAAAAAAGTGCAAGAACGCCAAGGATTTTCAATCTCCAAAACACGCACATGCAGAACATATAATTGACAAATGAATCCACATAATAAAAAAGGTGTAGGTGG
Source organism: Pictodentalium vernedei (assembly GCA_031216915.1). Lineage (NCBI taxonomy): Eukaryota > Metazoa > Mollusca > Scaphopoda > Dentaliida > Dentaliidae > Pictodentalium > Pictodentalium vernedei. The sequence goes on from CM062297.1 coordinate 322,020,278, forward strand.
ATTTAAATTATTCTAAAACCTTATTTCATCGAAACTATTAAATTGGCTCTGTTCATCGGACGAGAAGTTCATGAGTGGAACAACAGAAGTGGTAAAGTATAGAATTACAGTCTGGCCGAGAGTGTGGCGTACGATTCGTTGTTACAGATGTACTCGAGACTAGTTGTGTTATTGGGACCAGGTTAATACAATTTATTGATTTAAAAGGCAAACTGTGAAAAATTCAACACCGTCTGGTGGGAATGGGTGGTGTGGGGACGTGGATAGGTTCCCCAGAAACAAACAGAGAGAAGGTCTTTGAAGTAGTGCCTTGTGGGTAGCTGGGTAGCTGATGTTGATTTTTATATCATAATGGACTACAGTTAATTTCCAATAACCCCCATAACAATACGCAACAAAACGGTACCTCTGAGAAATATTCTAAAAAAAGCTCAAAAAAGGTTTCAGCTGGTAGACGAGGTGGTATCTCAGCTGAAGTTTCGCTTCTGTACTTCTTAATATATTGGGGAAGAGCGTTTTTTTTAATTTGGTGATTATTTAGTGTTTTTTGTGTTGTTGTTTTTTTTTTGTTTTTTTTTGGGGGGGGGGGGGAGGGGGTACACTCTAACGTCATTTGGGCTAAAAATCAACACAATTCAACTGGGTTGAGTGAATATGAACCCAATTTGGTTCATATTTACTACTCAGCCCAGTTGATTCCGGTTGATTTTTAACCCAACTTATTTTAGAATGTATGTGTTTTCTAAAGAAATTTTTCTTTCACGGATGGCATCGTTGGGGACTGGATAGAATTGGTCACAGGCACTTTTTCTCACAACTATCAATTATATATTTTCCACTCATTGACCCGACACTTGTAAATATGTACTCTCATCCTGATTTATTATTATAGTTATACACACACATATACCAACATATTCCGAATACTTAAACCTTAAGTGCTCGTGGTCTCTAGTTGACAACAATATTTTAAAATGTAGCCCGGAGGAGACACCAAAAGCAAACTATGGGGAGTTGAAACCTCTCGCCTCTGCACCAGTTAAAACGAAGGAGGGGGTATCCCCCCCCTTAGAACCCCCTCTCTCATTTAGTAACTAATCGACAACTTTGAAACAAACTGACTGTAAGTAAAGCTCGGTATTTGCGGGCCACAAAACTACGCCAGACAAAAACAGAAGATGCTACGCCTGTCACCGAGTTCAGACACAGTTGCAGGAATGTCAAAATCTCAAGCTGTAAAATTATATTCTCGTAAAACTCCTAGAACTTTAACCGCTTCAATCTTAACCCTTTACCTAACATGAAAAGCAGGCAAAAAAACTCTTGAATAACTAATTTTTTCATTTTTTGTCTCAAAAACAAAGGTTATGACCCCTCGTTGGAACGAGCTCGTCGAGCTCGTTCCAATGAGGGGTCATAACCTATATTTTTGAGACAAAAAAATGAAACAATAATGAAAATTAATTGGCGATTTTTTAGAATAGCGCTGGCCGGTTTTAGCCGTTACGTTGGGTAAAGGATCAATTGAATTCGTTAAATTCCTAGCTGAATTATGGGAAAACTTTTCTGCTTAAAATTCTGGTATTTTGACAATGTTCAGAGGGTTACGCAAATACTGTATACTGTCATATTGTGGTGCTGAACACGGCTGGTTTTTTTCTGGTGAAGAGGCTGGTATTTGAATGTCACGAGGAGCATATAAGTTGACTAACTTCCAGCATTGTTGATCTTAAGACGAAGAGACGGGAGCACTGTGGCTCAGTACTTACGGCATTGCACCTCAAACCGGAAAGTCCACGGTTCGATCCCAGGCTAGGTGTAACTTCGTCGTGTCCAACCAATTCTAACGCTGTTTATGAGGAGTTAGTACGTTGAGGGAGTGACAGTTGCTCGCCGTTGCTCGATGGTTCTCTTCGAGTACTCCGCCACCCGTCAAACTGCCCGACAGGAAGTAACCCTGGCTGCCGAAAGTATCGTTAAACCCCAATAAATCAATAAGAAAAAGATTCATTTTTAGTTTTAGAGAACACATATAGCATCACTGTAGAATACAAGTATTCTGTATTCAGTCTTTATTTAATTCAGATCTTGCATATACATCGACCATTGTCAAATCTTGGAATAGCGCCTTGTATTTTAACAGAACTAATGAAGGACTGAAGAAGTCCATTCTCTGCCTGCTGACCGTTATTCAGGCAAGCTCATCAGATACACCGGACCCCAGTCGGCGCGCATGGAGTGCTTCCCTGTGTGGAGGCTTACTCGCGCAGTTAAAATCAAAGACGTCGTTTCAATGCTGGGATCTCCTTTTGGGTGTGTCAGATGTATCTTCCAAACAGATATTACGCCCCGATTTAAAACTGGTTATCATTCTTCTTCGATGTTTGCCTCTCGTGCTTGCTGCTTGCTGGTCTGTCTTATTCTCATGGGTATCTAGAATAAACATTTATTATCACAAGTATTTTTAGCGTAAAACATGATGATTCAGAATCCTTTCACATCACGTGTGAACTTCCGCCTAGATACTAGCTTAGCAAGTAATTAACTCTGACTTAAGAAGCTTATTGACGCAAAGTAACCAGTGACAGATCCAGAAAATGTTTTGGGGTGGGGGAGGGGGGGGGGTAGAGGGGACAAGTTCTCCGTTAAGAAGGATGGGTTCGCAGGTTGCGTTCTAGGGTCATAGAATATTGCATTCAGATATCGTAGACATCTGCGAAAGTCCCTAAGGCACGGGCAATCATAGGTTTGTTTTGAGTTTTTTGGGTGGGGGTTTCTTCTCTCAGAAGAAAAATGAATTGTGCTTTCAAATGAAGCCTTCTGGGGCTTTTGGTGTGAATCTCCACTTTTTGGACGTCGAAAATGAAGAGGCGCTGAAGATCTGTCTGAAGTTATGAAGCACAACAGGGACCCAAGTTGGCTCAGTGGGATGGGGTTCCCACCACACTGAGCCAACTTGGATCCCTGCTGTGCTTCAAAATAAAACATGGCCCATATTTTGGAGACGATGAACTTACATCAGCTTTATTATCAGCTCCCGAGCTTGTAAATCATTACTGGATATGTTCATCTGCTGGGTGTGTATGTGAATTTGAAAAAAAGAGAGACAGTGTGTGGATGTATGTTCGTATATGGATTGGTGCATGTGTGGTGGACGGAATAGGCGTGGGTGGCAAGTGGAGAGGAAAAGTCTACGTTTAGGGGCAAATGCCCCATTTCCCCATACCGCCAAAGTGCCGTCACTGTTCTACTGTACAAACTCTTATGTATCTGATGGATGAAGAGATACATGCTGGAAACATGACGGAGAGGATGGCGTATGGGACAACACAGCTGCCTTATATATGTTCTATGGGTCGTGGAATAATAAAAGTATTATCTTTCGAATACCGCGATAAATCGGTGACTGGTATTATTACTATCACGAAGTAAGGACAGAGTCCATCCTTCGACAGTATGAGCACACATCATCCGGAGTGTATCATATTATGTATATATAATTCTTCACTGATGAATAAAATTTGATTTATTTAAAGTATTTTGTTAATTTTGTTTTACGCCGAGTTAATCCTGGCATACATCCATTGAATTTGAAGTGCATTACCAGCTGATGTGATTAGTAGGACAGCCACAAGAAAGGCGTACTTCCCAAGAAATGATTGCGCGTGTTGGCAGTATCGACAAAAGACAAATATAACAGATTTTCTTGTGCTAATCCTACAACATATTAGGTTAGGAATAAGCTACCAACTATTAAAGTAAAAGGTGGAAAATAATCAGCAATGAAATACATTACTTTTCAAAGTAATTGAAATCGTAATCATTACTTTCGAAAAACGGGGTATTTGTAATATTGGAAATTATTCGAATATAAGTGTATTCGCCATCATTATATTTTCGATGTGATCGCCGCACGTAAGGCACTGAGTATCTGCTCTTGTGTTGAACACTATTTTACCCCGTGAATGTTATGTATCACTAAAACCCTATCATATGTCTGACAATTTTCGTCGCTGGACGAGATTTACAGGAACTTTATCTCCCCTTAATTTCCTAAAGCTGTCAGAAAATTTAATACTAAGGATAGGAGCACGGTGGCTCAGTGGTTACAGCATTGGACTTCAAACCGAGAGGTATACGGATCGATCCCCGCCGGGGGTAACTGCGTTGTGAACTTCGGCAAGGCACTTAACCCTTTACCTAACATGAAAAGCAGACGACACTTGTAAAAAAAATTATCGAATTACTATTTTTTTAATTTTTTGTCTCAAAAAACATAGGTTATGACCACTCTTTGGAACGAGCTCGTCGAGCTCGTTCCAAAGAGTGGTCATAACCTATGTTTTTGAAACAAAAAATTAAAAACATAATGAAAATTGATTGGCGATTTTTGTGAATAGCGCTGGCTGGTTTTGACCGTTACGTTAGGTAAAGGGTTAATCCCGATTGCCCACGTGGGCTCCTCTGTATGGTAAGGCGTACTGCACGTCGGAGGTGCCGGAGGTGCACCTGTCTTCAACCAATGGTAACCCTGCATGTATGGAGTTAGTACAGTTGTTGTCTGACAGTTGTTCACCGTTGCTCGCTGGTTCTCTCCGGGTACTCCGGCTTTCTCCACCCGTAACACCGTCCAACACGAGGTGACCCTGGCTGTCGAAAGTGTCGTTAAAGAAACTGAAATTTCGAAATGTTTGCGACTTCGTTTCATCGATGTGCGCTTTATTACTTCACAAGCCTCGAGCATTTTCCTTCAGATTATAAGAATACAGAAGCAAATTTTACAATTTGTTCCAATCAGTTTGAATGTTTGACTATTATTTTCTGTAGAAACTCATTTAAAAACAAGACGGAGTGATTCTGTAGAATCACGGCCAGGCTTTTCCTTGCCGCGTCGAAGAGACCATTAAGATTTGTTGAAAACATTTCTTCCAAAGGCTACAGCTAAAACTAGAAGTCCTGTCACGAACTTTGCGATTATCCAGACTTAATTGCGCGTAGGAATTGCGAATATCGAATGGCATCCAAAGCACGGCAGATTCTCCTGGCTACTCATAGCAAACACAGGCAATGTTTCTGTCAATGGACCTCCGGGTTACCCGGATGTCCATTGGCTGAAACATTGCTTGTGCACAGGTCATATGTACAGAATTTGATAGACTTAGTATGGTCATAACGCGTAGATTAACGCGTAGATTAACGCGCAGATCGACGTGCTATTTGTGCGCATTTCATGACAGGACTTCTAGTTTTAACTGTAGTAACGCCATGAGCTGAAGTGAACTGAAACAACCTGCATGACTATTTCCACATGATGTTGGTTGATAATATGCTGTCACGTTTATAGTTTAAATGTAGTGGCGTGGTAGGCGTTGGTTTGGAGTGTGTGGGGGGCACATCTCCCCAAATGAACACCCTCCCCCCGCAAAAAACCACAAAAACAACACTGGACAAAGAAATAGACCAGACCAAAGGCACCTGCCCCCGGTCATTTGACGAAATGAAATGCTGAGAAAAAAGCATGTCCCTTCCCTATACGTATATATTTAATATATAAGGAGGGGATATATTTTTCTTAGCTTCTTATTTCGTCAAATATCTAGGAGCATTTGCTGTGACCAGACGCCATTATAACAACGCTAGTCATATGAACATGTCAACCTTTTCAATTAGCAGCCAATTCTGATATTTACATCACTGCCGCCTTGAACACCTTCACACCAAATGACCAGTGTTTTTTTTTTTTAAATAGATCAAGTACCATTTCATTACCATTCAAGTGAGTACATGTATTAACCCTTTACCTAACATGAAAAGCAGACGACACTTGCAAAAAAAATTCTTGAATAACTAATTTTTTTCATTTTTTGTCTCAAAAACATAGGTTATGACCCCTCGTTGGAACGAGCTCGTCGAGCTCGTTCCAACGAGGGGTCATAACCTATGTTTTTGAGACAAAAAATGAAAATAATTTGAAAATTAATTGGCGATTTTTGAGAATAGCGCTGGCCGGTTTTGGCTGTTACGTTGGGTAAAGGGTTAACACTGGTGGTGACCGGCGCTTACAGAATCAGCTGGCGATTCGTTCGCGATTCCTTCCGATTTCAACAAGAAGATGCGTGTTTATCAACAACATAGTTGGGAAGTATTTCAGGCTACTTCGTCCGTAACCGATAGAAAACTCTGTCTACAGAGTCTAATAATTCTTCTGACATTACTGTTAGTGACACAAACACAGATGGAGTAGGATTAACCTTTGATGCGGCCGATTCGTTGGGTAAAGGGTTAATGTCGAAGTCAAGAATAAATTGCAAAAGTCTCTGCACACATGCATGGTCCCATGTCAGCTCAGTTGTCAATTATAAATATCGATAAGCAAATATTTTTTTCCGATATTTCATTCAAATTGGTAGCCAAAAGGAACTCAAAGTTTGAGTATTTCGCAAAGAATATGAGGGTACTTCACTCCAAAGCCCCAAACTGTCTGAGGGTTAAGACTTTGAACATGGCATATAACAGCAAAAGGCTCCTAGGATAAATGCCCGATCCTCTCAAAGTCTACGTTTTGAGAAAATATGGGCCCCAGGGCTGAGGAATCGCATGTGAACGTCAGTTAAGTTTTTCCCAAAATGTGATTTGTTCGGACTTTTGAGGCAAAAAGAGGTTAATGCGGGGGATATCACCTATGTTCCGAGATGCGTTACGTTATGCTGCAGATATTAGGAGATTTTCAGACCAATCCCTCTGAGGGTTTAAGAGAATTTCGCTAAAAGGGCCCATTTTTGATAGATTTTAGCATTCTGACGCCACCTATATGGGAACTCTTAAATCTGCAAGGGATTAAACTTTTCATAATAACATATTGAGCAAAAGTTGTCATACTCTGATTGCTGCTCACAGGCATGTACAACATTCTGTGCTAAACCAATTAGAAATGGAGAAAATTTTCACTACAACTGACCAAATTCCCCCAAAACGAGATTTTTTTCACGGCACCTATCATTATGCAACCAAAACTTTACACTGAGATTTTAAACAAAAGTTCATACTTTGACTGATGCATGCGGCCACAGAATGCATTCAGTGCTCAATCAATTAGATGTGGGGGAGGGGAGTTGAAATTGTCATTTGAACATACCAAATTCTGGAAAAAATTGTGATTTTCTTGTTGACACCTATCTTTATCATATGACTCGTCCGTTTTGTTCACTTTAAAACATTTGATATTTTGTTTTCATATTAATCAGTGATAAATAAAGCCTTCCGTCAATTTCATTGGTCAATTTCAAAACTTGACAATTTGATTGGCTGAACAAAATACAACTGGGCCACGTTTTCATAATTTGCATAATTAGAGTTGGGAGCTTTCAATGGTCAATATCAAAACTGGACAATTTGATTGGCTAAATAAAATACAACTGGGTCACATTTGCATAATTTCAGTAGGAAGAATTTACGTTATCTGTCCTATTTATTGTGGGTTTTATTGTATTAATCTTTTACCTACAAGAAAAACGCCATTCATTTTTTTTTTACATTTTCATTTTTTGCTTCCAAAACATAGGTTATGACCCCTCATTGGAACGAGCTCAACGAGCTCGTTCCAATGAGGGGTCATAACCTATGTTTTGGAAGCAAAAAATGAAAATTTTTAGTTATACGAGGATGTTTTTCCAAGTGCCGTCTGCAACTCAAGTTAGGTGATGGGTTAAAAAGTCATACTAAGTGGCTAATTTGTGCATATGTGTGTCATATGATAAACAGAATATGAAATGAGTGTTTTTCTCATATAATATTTGTGAAACTCGTCCGAATTTTCCGTTTGAGCTCGCCAGAGGCTCGTCAAAAAGGAAAATTCTTAGACTCGTTTCATAAATATTATATGAGAAAAACACTCATTCCATATCCTGGGCATAGGGCTAAAATTTTCAACAACACTTACAACAGCAAATATGCTCGGTCGCTAAATGTGAAAACGGGCTTGCAAATCATTTTGCGATATTCTATTCGAAGGCGCCAGAAAAGTTATCTCAACATGAGCCGGTTTTATGAAGAAGTTGAGGGTACTCCAGTTCAAGGCCCTAAAACTAGGTGAAGGTTGAAATTTTGAATAAAACATATAACAGCAAAATTGTTCTTGGATGAACGTCCTATCTTTCCATGGAAAATGTTTCGAGAAAATATGGCTCCAATGCCGAGAAATCGCATGTGAAAATTGGCAAACATGACAATTATTCCGGCAGTACCCTTACAGGAACTCTTAAATCTGCCAAGGGTTAAACTTTTATTAATAACATATAAAACAAGTTGTCATACTTTGACAGCTGCATGCAACCATAGAAAACATTCAGCGCTCAGTGAATTAGAAATGGAGTAAATTGTCACTAAAACTTACCAACTTCTGAAAAAAAACTAGTTTTTTGGACGGCACTTATCATTATGCAGCCAGAATGGGCATAGGGTTAAACTTTACAACAAAACTTACGACAGCAAATATGCTTGGTAGACAATTGTGAATACGGGTATGTAAATCATTTTTCGATATTCCATTCGGAAGTTGACGAAAAGTGAACTCAAAATGAGCCAATTTTATGAAGAATTTGAGGGTACTCCAATTCAAGGCCCAGAATCGGGCTGAAGGTTAAAACTTTGAATAAAACATATAACAGCAAAATTGTTCTTGGATGAATGCCCAATCTTCTCATGGGACATGTTTTGAGAAAATATGACTGCAGTGCTGAAAAATCGAATGTGAAAGTTAGCCATTTTAGTCAAAAATGCATCTTCGGGGAAAGTTTGTGGCAAAATAGGGTCAACGTGGTTAATAATGCAGTTGGTTATGCTTCAAATATTATAAAAGTTTCAGCCAATTCGTCCAGAGGATTTCCGAGAATTGGGGCAAAAGGTGACATTTTGACTACATTTTACAAGATGTGCCGAATTTCAGCAAAATAGTACAAGCCGTTTTCGCGCAGTCCGGCGGACAAAAATCAATGAAAAGAAAAACATAATAAATTTTAAATTTAAAAAAAAATAAAAATAACAATTTATTTAATGCTCAGGCATCAATTCACGCTGAAAAATTAAGTCATATTCCCCTGTCGGTCGGCAAAACGAAATATCAGAATGATATTTAGAAATCGATATTTCATCGTAGGTTCGGATGACGAATCACATGTACTTTAAACGAGTCAGCACATCAGTAATGAATTCCAGAGTCCCAAATACAAACGAATTCGAATAATTGATAGTGACAGTGACTAAATCAATTCATTAAATCAGCGGTTTCAAAGTTTGACTTTCTCATTCACCTTCCAGCGAAAAGCCGAAATCACTTTCAAATTTCTTCAGTTCAACTTCACACGTCTTCAGTGCATTGAGTTCAAAAAAAATAAAATGACGTGTCTTGTTATTGAAAATAAGAAAGTGGTGTTTTTTGTTATTGTTCTATTTCTTCGAAACACATTGCGATTATTTTAAATCGCCAGCCTTGGTAAATCGTAAAGTTAGGGGAGAAATAAGACGGGACTACTTTTTGTGCGGATATTCACACATTCCAATGGTTGGAGTTTGGTTGTTGTAATTTTTGTATGGACGCCGGTTCGGCACATAAATTTTGCGCCTTAATGGCAAATAAAGGCCACAAATTGGAGAGTTTGTAGTCGTAGAGCATTAAATAAAAAGAAAATTCACGAAAATTTGATGAATACCGAAAATATCTCGTTCGTGGCTACAAGAAATATGAGGATCTTCACGAGCGACGCAGTCGCTCGTGAAGATCCTCATATTTCTTTGTAGCCACTCACGAGATATTTTCGGTATTCATCAAATTTTCGTGAATATCCTCTATAGATTCACCTATTAGAAATAGGTGAATCTAAATATAAATATTAACCATAAAAGAACACAGGGGGATTATAACAACTCTTATGGGTCCGACTGAGTCCTCGAGTATGTCCCGATACAAAATGAGAACGTATTTTGTTTCCATTTGAAAACTGGCACTGATCAGTCCAGTTCTCGTTGCTTTTCTGTGAAACCTGATTTCCGAACAAGATTGTTGTATAAAAAACATAACAGAGAAACACAATTACTTACGAAATCTTCAGTTCTATAACTCATAAGTTCAGCATAAGTTAAATAGTAATATTATCTTACATAGTTTTGAAGCCAATGAGAAAATTTTGCTGAACACAAAATATGAAATGTTTCTGACTGGTGAATCTGAGGAAGAAGGTTTTTGAAAATATTTCCTCGTATTGCTCTAAGTTCAAATTCAGGCTTCCGCAGAGAGCCCACGCATTAACACAGAGGCCAGATTTGAACAAACTTGAATCCGACCCTCCAGAGATGGTGTATACCAAATATGAAAGGATTCTGACTGGTGCATCTGAAGAAGAAGGTTTTACAGAAATCTCATCATATTGCACTAAGTTAAAATCCGAGCTCCCATAGGGAGCCCAAATATTAAAACAGGAACTTGATTTGAACAAACTTGATTCTGACCCCCTAGAAATGTTACATACCAAATATCCGAAGATTCTAATTGATGGTTCTGGAGGAGATTTTTTTTAATTTTGGAAATCAATTTATGGTTGCTATCAGTGTAATGGCCCTTCTGGTGCCATCTGAGAGGCAACTTTATTTGAACAAACTTATGATAAGGGACATGCATTTTAAATTTGGTTCAATTCGGCCCAGTGGTTTATGAGAAGTCAATAATGTAAAGTTCACGACCTACGGACTACGGACACCGGACAGCCGACAGAAAGAGATCACTTAAGCTCACACTGACTTTCAGTCAGGTGAGCTAAAAATGAATCCCGAAGTTTGCATGGCCAAAAGCTTAATTTATAAGTCTAAACGACGACATTGTATTCTTATAATCCCACTCTAAATATAGCACTTTTATGTGGTGAGTTGGTGGGATTATACATATAACAGTTTTTCAAAAGATGCTGGTAATATATACATGTAAGGCCACATATGTTTACTATTTTCCCACCCGCCAGGACTCCAATATGCGGTCTGCCCTTAATACTAAAATCGACACGTGCACACTTGGGCGCTAGATACGACACAGAATAAAAGTAATCGATGTGTGTCGCTATCTAACCCGAGCTTCCTTTGACGCACCCCCTTAAACACATGGGCTAAGTCCGAGATGATTTAAAGGGCGGATTGCCAGAGGAAGCTCGGATTGCCCTAAACAAACAATATTAACAAGTGCTACGCAAAGCGTGGGGTACTGCCCTCGACCCGTTGGCATGTTCGATAGCCCTAAAGGTATTGTGGGACAGAAACATTTTCTAAGTCGAAAGAGTGAAAAAGTGCCATAACTCTTGAAAACCCTTCCGTGTGCATGTCCGTTCCCCCATACGGGCCTGTCAGCATAACAAAGGAGATCCAAATCCGACTGACGACTTTGAAATTACAATCCAAAAGTTTTGTACGGACAGACAGGCGGTCGCAGAGACAGATGGACAGACGGGGTGTTCACTGGATATCCCCGAATCCTCCTTCGCAGGTCGGGGGCATAACAGAATACAATTTATGTGAATTGTGCATGTGCTGTGAATTTCCAGCAACCACCTTCACAATTCCCTAATGGAAAATGCACACATTCTGCACTTGGTTGTATTATATGCCACTAAACTATTCGAGGATGCTAAAATAAAGTTATTACCGTAATTTTGTTCATGCGAATGGCGTCCGTAACCAATATTTGACAAAATACCCATGTTTATACTCTCATATACCTATCATCTTTTTAAATAAAAAAAAGAACTCCCGAACTTTTTGAAAATCGGGAACGAATTTTCACGCTGTCGGAACGAATCAGCGTAAAATCAAGAAACGAACTGATTCTGTAAGCGCCGGTTGCCCCCCAATGAATTGTGAGAAGCGGTGCGTATTTATGCCAAACTCCAAACAGTGTTGCCTTTTCTCAATGCGCTGGCGCGAGCGTTGAAAAAAAAAAACAATGCTGCTTCAAGTTTCATGGCAGTGATATATCCTGCGTAGCTAAGGGAGGAATATTACTCGGAATTTGTATTCATGCGTGTTTCATTCACTTCCTGACGTTACGGCCGTATTCACAGATCATTTAGCTCGCCATTCCCTTTTTCAATTTCGTTCTAAAACATTGCTCATTACACCTCAATGGAAAGAACTTGACCGTCCAGCTCTTTCCAGTGAGTGTCATTATAAAACTAAAGGTAGACTTTTCTGACAAAATATAAAAATTTCGTTCATTTGTTTGCAACTGTCATCTTGACTTGGCGTTATGTGAAGAGTAAATGTACCCTCTCGATTATTCGTCTTCACGTTCTGCACACTGATGTCAAAATACCGAAATTTCAAGCGGCAAATGTGTCCCATCATTCAATCTTGTTTAACCCTTTACCCAACGTAACGTCCAAAAACCGGCCAGCGCTATTCTCAAAAATCGCCAATTAACTTTCATTATTTTCTCGTTTTTTTTTTGTTTTTTTTTGTTTGTTTTTTTTTGTTTTTCTCAAAAACAGAGGTTATGACCCCTCGTTGGAACGCGCTCGTTGAGCCTGTTCCAACGAGGGGTCATAACCTATGTTTTTGAGACAAAAAATGAAAAACATTAGTTATTCAAGAATGCTTTTTGCAAGTGCCGTCTACTTTCATGTTAGGTAAAGGGTTAACAGAGCTCAGTCAAACAAGATTGAATTTGTTAAATTCCAAGCCACATTATGGGAAAAAATATGAATGGAGATTTTAATATTTCGACGTCAGAGACAGCGGGTTACGGGAAGGCCGGGTGTGTGGAGTTGATCGAGAATTAAATAACTTACTGGTCTTGAGAACCACAACAAAAGAACATGTACGACAGTAGCGGTTCATCCATAGGGTGAGGGCGAAGTAAGACTAGAGGGCCTCGAACTCCAAGAAGGGAGAGGGGGGTTCAAAGGTTTGAAGAATAAAATGTTTTTGCTGAAAAAAACTATTTAGGGACCTTGGAGTCCGGGAAGTTTTTAAAAGATACCGGGCATTGTCTTTTATGATACTCTGATACTCCACCCACTCCCTTTAGTAACATAAAATGTGTCCCGTATTTGAAGTACTTGCTTGCGGAGTCCTACTCCGATTACGGGGACTTGAATACAAGCAGCTAACTGAATATTTACACCGAATATTAACATAAAAAAGCAAAATTTTGGTGTTGGATACAAGTCTTCTATAATGTCTAGAGTCAACGATTTGGCGAATTTCATACCTTAACCCTTTACCCAACGCAGACGATATAAAAATTTATTATTTTAAATATATTTTTTTAAAAACATTTTCAAAAAGTTTCAACAAAATCATATCATGTGACCCCTCATTGGAACGAGTTCAATGAGCTCGTTCCAATGAGGGGTCACATGATATGGTTTTGTTGAAATATTATGAAAAATTTAATTTTCTCAACTGCTAAATTTGTATATTACGAGGGCGGATGCGGGCGATTCGTTAGGTAAAGGGTTAAAATCACAAGTTTTTCACGCCGGACGAAACCATGACCGGTCAGTTGGGTCCGAGGTCCATTTCATCCCCAACCTATCGGGTCCCCAATCCCCATCGACGGTCATTGGTATATGGACGAAAACTACACATCATCATCATCATTGGGTTAGACACAGATGTTTATTCAACGCAATAAAACAACAGCAATGAAAATCAAACAAGGGAATGCAGTCCTTAAAGTTCTCGCAAATAAAAAGCAGATTCGAGCTTAACAAGAATATCCATGTTTTGGGTTCACCTTCATTCGTCGTCCTTCGTTTTCACATTTTCACATTTGTTTTCACATACGCTACGTCCCGAACCGCAAACACTTTCCTTATCCGATTGAGTATTCTTCATGCACTTTCGCCAGGCGTTCACACAATGCGTTTTGCAATCTCCAGCAACATTCGACACTGACACCATCAACACAGCTAGCAACAGTAATACAACTAAGGTTTTCATTTTCTGAAACAAAACAAAATTAGGCCTAATATTTCAAGTTGTGACTTGGGCTTCTATAGACTGTAAAAAATGTTACGTAAAAATACAGTGAATAAGACATAGAGGATATCTACGCTGTTTTAGTGAATCGAGAATTATCTCATGAGTGCGGAGACGAAAGTAATATTTTTCACACAAAAACAGAGTAGGTTTTCTTTTTATAATATGCTACGTGACATTTTACTGCACAATATTTAGCCCAATTCAACTGCAAACAGTTTCAAGACAATAATAAAAAGCTGTTGATCGTTCCTTCAAGGTGACGTTCCAGAAGACTTCATGCACCGAAGCGTAACGTCATTTAGGAAACTACTGAAAAAAATCATCGCGTGGAGCTGAAAATATTATTTTTCACTCATTCAAGCGCTAGTGAAAAATAAAACTTTCAGGTCCACAACCACGAGACAATTCTAGATACTGACTGAAATAGAGTAGATTTTCTTGTTTATTATATGCTACGAGACATTTTATCGCACAATATTCAGCCTAATTCGACTTCAAATGCGTACGTTTCAAAACAATAACAAAGATCAGCTGATCGTTCCTTCAAGGCTGTCAAGGTGATAGCTTAAAGCTGCGATTTTCTTGTTTAAAAGTGCATATATTTTAGATAATCTTTCTCACTCGGGCTAAATGTAAAGCATAAAGATAGGTATATGACGAACCCCGAAAGTCGATTTTTCACTTAACCAGACCCGCAATAATTCAAGCGCTGTCTGATAAGAGATTAAAAGAGAGACCAGTCGTCTCCTGCAGTCATTATCTGCGCAATTGTGGCCAGTTAATAGGTAATTGTTGTAAAAATAGTACATCGCACATGTTCTGGATACACACCCATATTACGCATCTAGTCTGTCGCCGAATGTCAGGATATACCGTAATGCGAGTCTTTCAGAGGAATTTGAAAGCGAATATTAAATTAAGATAGATCTAAGCGGCCAGGTTCAAGAGAAGCAACTAAATGAGAATTGATGTTCTGCCCATCGAAATTAAAATCGATATGTTTCTCGAAAAATTCATTCCAGTCTGAAGACGGATAAGGTTGTGGATCGTAGGAGCTGGGGATGCCCCATGCTATAGGTTAGAGGAGGTGCCGCATCGGTGAGAGAGTAATGGCACGTTGCGGTGTAGGGGAGCCACAGAGTTCATATTTAGAAGAGGGGCAGTCGCACGCCAAGTCGGTGGTCATATATGAGAATAGGATCAGGAACACGAAGTACGAGCTCAGAGGGCTTTTTGTACTTAGGTAAACGGCATTACTTGTTGTAGAAGGCTAGCCATAAGTAGGCAGAGTAGGCTTTACCTGTATGAACATTATTCTGAGATAAATGGAGGGGAGCGTTTAACGGCAGTGTTAGAGTGACATTTCGTCACTCGTCAGAGGGAAATCGATATAGTAAAGTAACAATACGTTAGTGACAAATATCATCTTCGTTGTTCTGTTTACTTTCTTGTTTGACGCTGTTTTGTGCCAAAGCATTTCATTAACGCCATAACGTCAATCGAACACGTAACGACCAATCAAATGCGTTCTTACATGCCGTTCTTACACTAGACCAGATTTCAAGCCTGGTGTTTATCAAGCACATTCCTCAGTGTCTGTATTGTGTCATGTAACGATGAAAACACAGAGTATAAAGTACTTTAGTACACATCCATTAAACTTTAAACCCTTGTATTTAACGGTATCGCCGCTATGACATGAATGTTTCTGTATTCAACTTATGATATACAAGCCGGAACTCTTTTCCCAGCACCGTCTATACTTGTTCCTTTCCGCCGAGTCATTACGCTTCGAGGAGTTTCCAAAGTTTGTTTTTCAATTATCGATCGTCTTCGTGTAGTGTGAAAATGAATAGGTACAAAACAAAATAAAGTCGGTTCACAAAAAAATTAGTTAACTAAAAATAAGATAATATTTTTAAAAGAAATAATCATTTCCAACCACAACATTAACCCAGTCCCGTGGCTGTCTCGTCTGCGGATCCCGTAAAATCTACTACATCGGTCAACTTTATTTCGTTAAATCTCCGGAGGTCTTGACATGCTTCGAACTTCTTTTAAAAAAGTTTCTCCCAGCTGTTGTGCAAATCTTCCCAAATTTGTACTTATATTTTTACTAACAGTAATAGCCATCAAATGGTTCGGCATGAATGGACACCAGCCTAAGAGAAACAGCGATACGAATTTCAACAAACACGCCCAAAAAGTCTTTTTCGAAACTGCCATCTTTGACTTTAATCTTTGCAAAGTAACAGGTCGCGTGGTGTAACCAATGCGATTTCCATGTTCATCGCGTTGAGTTCTGTGTCAGCCAAAACAACTAGTTTTGTGAAATATCAAGTTTAAATTCGTAAAACCGATGTCGTCATTCGAATTAACTGAAGGGGCAACCCTAAGGGATGTTAAACGATGGAATATCGCAGGTTTACATAGTTTTTTTACGAAGACGCGGACTTGTGTTGAAAGCAACAAGGACACGTGTTGCACGGAGTTTCTCGGCTTGGGAAATCCCCTTAAGTTGTTGAAAACAGTGCCCATGGCCACGGCGTAATGACACAGTGTGATTTCAAACACCATTTATGTCGAAACGAACTCAATTCGAAATAATGAAAGTTTTCATACAATATTGCTATTGCCTTAAACAAATGGTAACCTTGGCTAAATGTTTTTTTTTGAATTCGCACTAATGAACTCAGTGGGATCCGAAGCATTTCACCCGCTCTTTTCTTCCATTGCTAACAACGTGTTTTCTTGAACTGTTTACACCTCGCGGCCTGTGGCCTTGCATAGATTCAAGTCAAGATGGCAGTTTCGAAAGAAGCTAATAGAAAAAGATAACGAATGTAATTTAGACTGGTTCACAAAAGGTTGTTTTGATTTTTTATCGATTCATTTGATCAGTACAGCTTCAAAGAAACAAACTGACTCTTCAACTTTGGGTTTAAACATCAGAATTAAAATTTGCGTATTTAAATATAACAATAACATGAGTTTGGAGAGCGTTACGGTTTATTAACGGTCCGAGAGGAATGAATAACAGACCGAGGGTTTATTACCGGCACGAGACGAAGTCGAGGGCCGTTAATAAGCTAGAGGGTTGTTATTCATTCCTCGAGAGCCGTTAATAAACCGGGACGCTCGACAAAATCATGTTATTACTATTATTACCATGACCGGAATCGGGCAGCGGGCTGTTAATGAATTTTGTTTTCATTAACGCCCGCGGCTCGCTTCCGGTTGCACGGCGTCATGAATTACTGAGTCTTACCGCCCCGCTAAACTCCGTTAACCCTTTACCCAACGTAACGGCCAAAACCGGCCAGCGCTATTCTCAAAAATCGACAATTAATTTTCATTTTTTTTTCATTTGTTTGTCTCAAAAACATAGGTTATGACCCCTCGTTGGAACGAGCTCGTCGAGCTCGTTCCAATGAGGGGTCATAACCTATGTTTTTGAGACAAAAAATGAAAATAAATAGTTATTCAAGAATTTTTTTTGCAAGTGTCGTCTGCTTTTCATGTTAGGTAAAGGGTTAATATACTAGAGAACGCCCGCTAAAGTGGTAATAATGAGTTTTACTGCATGGGATGTGTAACAATACGGCTCTCGCGAAATATGACTAAGCCATTCCAACTCGTTATGTAAAATACCCACCGATTCAAACACACATCGCGTTCTGTCTATTTATCTTACAATCAATCGATTTCTCCCCGATACAAGCTGAAACGTCCAGATTGATACAAATTTCCATCAGTCACACCTTCTGTTTGTTAAGTAAGAACACGTTAACGCTCTGGAAATTAAATTGTGAACTGTTTTGATTTGAAGGTTGCAGGTAGGACCAGGATAAATAATTCGATGAGTAACTTGAATTTTTAAGGGCACGGTAAATAGCCTGATTTTAAAGCATTGGGATTTGCATGTTTCTGTAGTGCATAAATTCTACTCTCACATTGAGAATTTCTCAGTTGAATGACGCCTTGTTGCCAATTGATTGGGGAATTCTCAATGTTTGTTGAATAAGTACACTTTGACACAATGGTGATGAAATGTGTGTAATCTAGCACTGACGAATGCTTTTTCCACTTTAGAATAGGTATTCGAAGATTATTTAATATGTTCACCCTCCATATCTAACACGAAACGCAGACGACACTGGCAAAGAAAATTCTTGAATAACTAATTTTCTTTAATTTTTTTTTTTTTTTTTTTTATGTATAAAAAAGATTGCTTGTGATCTCTCATTTGAACGACCGCAACGAGCACGTTTCAATGAGGGATCATAAGCTATGTTTTTCAGACAAAAAAAAGAAATGAAAGTGTCAATGACACTGCAGCTCAACTTTCCCCAGAAGGGATTGAATTAAATAGCAAGTTCCAGTAATGCATTCGCTCAAGATTCTACAGAAAAGACATCACACAAATTTGAAGCTTATCGGGTGAGAGATACAACCTGTTGGGTGTGCTAATGGAATTGTCGAGTCAATGTTGACAATTTTTATGCCAGATCCAAGATGGCCACCGGCAGCCAGGTTTTTAAACGAAATTTAGAAAAATTCGACAGTTCCCATCTAGACAGCACGCCAAAGATACATATAAAATTTGAAAAAGATCGAGTGAGAGATGCGGTTTGTTGGGTGTGCCAATTGAATTGTTGACAATGTATATGCCAAATCTAAGATGGCCGCTGGTGGCCATCTTTTTCAACGAAATTCGGAAAAATTTAATAGCTCCCATCCATACATTGTTCCAAAGCTACGTATTAAATTTGATACTGATCGGGTGAGAGCTGCGACCTGAAAGGTTTGGTAAATGATGTCAAGTTGAGCTAAAAAATAATGAAAACAGAATGGTGATTTCAGACACCCATCCGGACTTTGACCCACCATTACCCTACTGCTTATATTTCTGGTGGAATTGATTGTGTTCCGACTTTTGTTTATCAAACCTGTCAATCACCTGCACCTGTGTTTATATCATGGCTGGGGGGGGGGGGGGGGGGGGCACTGTAATTTTAGAAGGTCCAATACACCCCCCCCCCCCCCCCCCCGCGGTGCCGGTGTGTACGAAGGCGCACTGCACGCCGATGGTGCACTTGTCATCAACCAGTGCTAACCCTGTTGTTGCAGAGTTAGTATTATGGGGGGGGGGGCTGACAGTTGCTCGCCGGTGCTCGGTGGTTCTCTCCGGGTATTTCGGCTTCCCCACCCGTAAAACTATCCGACACGAGGTGACCCTGGCTGTCGAACGTGTCGTTAAGCCACAATAAATAAATAAATAAATAAATAAATAAATAAATAAATAAATAAATAAATAAATAAATAAAGGACTGATATCATGTTATGGGCTATTCCTGTGAACAAAATTCGAAAGGAAACGAATCGGGAAGCTTATTTCAAATCGATTCGAATAGCAACTGCGCAGGGTCCAAAAGAACCGGTTGGTAAATTGCAGCGTCTTTTAAAACCCTGTTGGTTCTTTTCGGTCATTTATCTTTAATCCTTTACCTAACGAATCGTCCGCATCCGCATAATATGCAAATTGAGCAGTTGAAAAAATTAAATTTTTCAAAATATTTCAACAAAACCATATCATGTGAGCCTCATTGGAACGAGCTCATTGAAAAATTTAAAAAAATTTAAAATTTTAAAAAATTATATTTAAAATAATAAATTTTGATATCGTCTGTGTTGGGTAAAGGGTTAAAGCTAAAAAATATAATTATCTAAATACAGTTGTAAACGATTCACAGTATTGCCACCACGCCGCTGTAGAAGAAGGAATACTGCCATCGCGCTTCCGTGAGATATAAACTATAATGTTTTTGTACTTACGTAAATATTTATCTTCGGTCTGTAACAGCAGAATAATGTCAGGATGCAGGTCTGATTTAAGTGTTGATTTCATGGGCTTATATGGAGGCAAATAAGGGGTAACATATGTTATGTACCGAGAAATTTTATTCAATTATTGATCGTGTCAAAAGCTGCCAAACTATCATGTGGAGTCGCTTCACGGTCAGCATTGAAAGCACTGTTAACATTTTGAAGTCCCACTTGGGGTATAAAACGCAATCCATAACTGGACAATCTTTTTCCACAAGTCTTTATGAACGGTATGCATTATTGTAAAAGTTTGAAATTGGGGGAACGTAAAATAAGTGGTTGCCTTAACCCTTTGAAACCGAAAGACCGCTTTTCCGGCCGTAATACATCATAATTTAATAAGTAGGATGCCTTCTAAAGTGAATGTGTCGCGTAGGCCAATATATAGAGGATATTCACGAAAATTTGATGAATACCGAAAATATCTCGTGAGTGGCTACAAAGAAATATGAGGATCTTCACGAGCGACGCAGTCGCTCGTGAAGATCCTCATATTTCTTGTAGCCACGAACGAGATATTTTCGGTATTCATCAAATTTTTGTGAATTTTCTTTTTATTTAATGCTCTACGACTACAAACTCTCCAATTTGTGGCCTTTATTTGCCATTAAGGCGCAAAATTTATGTGCCGAACCGGCGTCCATACAAAAATTACAACAACCAAACTCCAACCATTGGAATGTGTGAATATCCGCACAAAAAGTAGTCCCGTCTTATTTCTCCCCTAACTTTACGATTTACCAAGGCTGGCGAATTGAAATAATCGCAATGTGTTTCGAAGAAATAGAACAATAACAAAAAAACACCACTTTCTTATTTTCAATAACAAGACACGTCATTTTATTTTTTTTGAACTCAATGCACTGAAGACGTGTGAAGTTGAACTGAAGAAATTTGAAAGTGATTTCGGCTTTTCGCTGGAAGGTGAATGAGAAAGTCAAACTTTGAAACCGCTGATTTAATGAATTGATTTAGTCACTGTCACTATCAATTATTCGAATTCGTTTGTATTTGGGACTCTGGAATTCATTACTGATGTGCTGACTCGTTTAAAGTACATGTGATTCGTCATCCGAACCTACGATGAAATATCGATTTCTAAATATCATTTTGATATTTCGTTTTGCCGACCGACAGGGGAATATGACTTAATTTTTCAGCGTGAATTGATGCCTGAGCATTAAATAAAATATTCTTATCGTGCAGCACCAGGCTGCCCGTTGAAAATATTGATGGTCCACACCCCAAATAATGAATATGAAGTCTTCTAATTGCTGACGTTGAACTGCCATGAACATTACCATCAGGGTTCAACGGGTTAAAGCTACCTAATTCAGATTTTGCCAAAGAAACAAAATCCAAAAAGAAACTGATATATTTACATTCAGAGACGGACTGACCGTATATACCCGCCGGGAAACATCCCGATGTCCATCCCCTTTCGTAGCCCTCTTCTTTCACTGAGGCCTTATAGATAAGCTCTATTGAAATTCTTTGGTTATGGCGTCACCAAATGCTTGAAGGATGATATGATGCTTTTACGCCTTTTCGGTTGTGAAAATCAATTTATTCTTATTCAAGATGAACCTGGACCAACTGTTGACCCAAAGGCCGTTGTATATTTTTTTCGTTCTGTTGGTCAAGCCGTCAGAACCATGGCCTTCCCCGTGCGTTCGTTACCCTTCTGTCAAGGTGATAGCTAAAAGTGGCGATTTTCTTGTTTAAAAGTGTAAATATTTTCGATAATATTTCTGCCTGGGTTAAATGTGAAACGTAAAGACAGGTATATGGCGAACCCTGAAAACAGATTTGTCAAACTAACAATAATTCAAACTCTGCTAATTAGGCATGAAATTTAATGTCCATTGTGGCGCACGTGTTGAACGCACATGGGCTATCTACAACAGACCCATAGTAAGAGAGACAATATTCTCTCCGGTTATCGTTATCGAGGTACTTAAAGCTAGTTAAAATATAATTTTTGTTAGGAGTGCATCACATATGGTCTGGACACACACTCATATTACGCATCTATCCTGTCTCCGAAATGTCGAAAGGGTTCACCTCAAACGAAAATTCGCATTTACATCTCGATCCATATCGAATTACAAAGCACTCGTTAAATCAGAATTAATATGTTTAAACTTTGCGTTCCGACTGTATAAAGAGTGAAGCAGAATTCTGACAGGCAATTGGCCTGAGGGCACTCAGAGAAGGTCCGAATTTAGCCTTGGCCGTCGAGGGACATAGGCACCGAGATTGAAAGTCCGCGTATTGTCGTAACCCTGTGAGGGTTGTAAGGAACCGATTGTAGTTTGTTAACGGTTGCGAACCGAAGTGGCATAGTAGCCAAAGAAGTAAAAGTTGTAACGTTGAGGTCTGGAAACCGTGTTAAGAGATTGAGTGAGCGCTGGAATAGCTCGCGAGATAAGATAGTTTTAGGCGGTGCGAGAATTGGTGATGTTGAGAACACTTTGCAGAATATTATTATGTATGCTTTGTTAAGGCGAAGAATAACTTAACCCCGTGAGAGCCAAGCAAGGCGCAAAGTGATCGTGAACTGTGGTAGACGCCGATTGAATTGTGATTGAACTGTGAGAACGCTGACAGAGTCACACAAGCAGAGCATTATATGAGTTAAGCCCGACTGACGGCGAAGTTAACCCTGCGAGGAGGAAGCAACGAGAAGTGAATAGATACTTTGTATTTGTCACAAACCGTGAGAGGATGAAGATGATGTGAGGTTGATCCAGCGGACACAGCTGTCTGTGGGAGACGTCGAGGCCCTAAAGAATAAACTTTTATTCGCGTAATTAGTGCATTCTTGGGGATAATTTTGTGAGTAATTTGTTTCATATTATATTTCTTTGTACATGTAAATAAATAATCTTTCAGTGAATTATCGTTGATCACCCTTTGGCGTTGTAAGCCACAAACACCTTCAGGAATCCTAAGAGTCCCATGCGGATAGGGCTTTGATAAGGTGGCAAGGTTTACGTTCGAACTGGGGTTCAGACAACAGTCACTGGCTGTCGGCTGAGCACTGATAATAACATAAATTTTCCATCACTTAACCCCCGTAATGCTGCGACACCTTCAAACTTGTATGGTTATGACACGCTTTTTAGGGTGTCGACAAATGTGTCAAAGGTGAGGGTCAGCTCGTGGGTTCCATTGATATTCTCTCCTAGAAACCCCCCCACCCCCACCCCCACTCCCCACCCCGACGCCCACAAGCGCATCAAATGTGTAAAACCAATTTCGCTCTGAACATAAAACTTTTCTCACATGGGATAGAACCATGTTCGACTCTGTGTATTCGCTAATACGAATCGTGTGGCAGCTTCGGGTGAATGTTCCGGCAACGTTTTTCAGACCAGTCAGTCACTGTGAGTAGTGGGTAAAAGCGGATTCTAAGCCACTTGACCCCCCCCCCCACCTCCCACACACACACACACACACACACACACACACACACACACACACACACACACCCCAAAAGATACTTTTCTCGCGATTTTCGAGCTTATTTTCTCGCGAAATCGACTATGTCCGACACTGAGCCACTTCAGAGTTCTCGCAAAATGTCTCATTATACTGTGAGACGACACGCAGTGTACTGCGAAACGATACGCGGCTTTTTCGAGTCAGAAATCGGATAGAAAATCGAATCGCCGATAGAGATACTACGAGGGTTTATTCCGTCTTGTCGATCGAATCTCGAAGATCGATCAAAAATAAAATCGTGGAAAATCTTAGAAAAATTTCAAGGTTATCCGGTTCTGGTCCAGTGCGAAAGTTCTCTGCATTTATTACCTTAGATGACAATGGCGACGGTGTTGATACTGCAAACCCAAGATGTTGGCGGCAAAAGCAAACCATGTAATTAGCCTGTGTGAAACACACAGACTATCGTTTTTCGACAGTTTCTTTTCTTTTCTTTTTTATTCTTCTTCTTCTTCTCTTCTTCTTCTTCTTCTTCTTCTAGGCGTGTCCGTAGGGGAGTTTGGAAAGTGGGTCACGCCCATATCTTAGACGTGGCATGGCCTATGGACCTGGGACTAACACTGAATGAGTCGACATTCGATGGAGGTTCAAAATATGTGTCAAGCTCACTGCGGTCACCCAGGGGTCACCCAGGGGTCATTGAGTGCATTTTTTCAGAATTGCTGGAAATCACATTTTTGGACCCAATAAAGTATTCCCAAAGTCCATATGTGCCTTTTTACGCAAAAAGTGGGCGTGGGCAAAAGTTTTGAAAGTAGGTCAGGCTCATATCTCAAGTATGGTATGACGAAAGGACCTGGGACCAACACCAAATGAGTCAACATTCAATGGAAGTTCAAAATATGGGTCACGGACACTGAGGTCACCCAGGGGTCATTGAGTGCATTTTTCAAAATTGCTGGAAATCACATTTTTGACTCCCCCCCCCCCCCCCCCGAATGCATTTCCAAAGTCCATACATGCACTTTTACGTAAAAAAGTGGGCGTGGCCAAACATTTTGAAAGTTGGTCACGCTTATATCTCAAGCACAGTATGATGAATGGACCTGGGACCAACAACAAATCAGTCGACACTCAATCGGGGGGTTGTCAAAGTATGGCCAAGGCCACTGAGGTCACCCAGGGGTTATTGAGTGCAGAATCGCTGGAAATCACATTTTTTGACTCCCTAATGCATTCCCAAAGTTCATGCATTTTTACAGGAAAAAAGTGGGGGTGGTCAAACTTTTTGAAAGCGCTCATATCTCAAGCACGGTATGATGTTTAGGTCTGGGACAACACCAAATGAGTCGACACTCAATAGAAGTTCAATATAATGTCATGGTCACTGAGGTCACCCAGGGATCATTGAGTGCATTTTTCAGAATTCCTAGAAATCACATTTTTGGACCCCTAATACATTCCCTTGAACGAACCCTTTGAATGTTGTGCACATATATTCCTTTTCTTGTTTCTTAGAAAAATTGTTCTGATTCCTGTATGAATATTTGTAAATACTGTTAAGGAAAATCCATTTCTGATTTGTTCAGAAATAAATATTTTACTCCCGAAAATAAGCCTCCATAAATTCTCTTTTTACATAGTTTTTTCCTGATACTTTAACCCTTTTCACAAAGACTTGAATTTACTGGATGCAGTAAATTCTGTTTCTCTAGCTTTTACTCGGCTTTTTAAGTGTCTGTGTTGGTCTGTTCAGCTTTTCACTTCAACTAAACACTCCGAATGCCCAAAACACGCGAAAACGTCCACAATTTATTTGACCAATATCTCCTGGCCTGAATGAGCTAATGAGCTGATTTTTTTACAAATTTGTCATAAATACATTTTTCCACAGGGAACTGGTAACACAAGTTTACAAAAAGAAGGCCTGCCAACATTTTGAAAACATCAAAAAGACCTGAACATCTGATATTTTGGCCTACAATCTCGGCACTGTGAATTAGCAGAACCCTGTAACCGACTGAATAGCAAGAATGCAATGTATCGTTATCATAAATGCAAAAACATTGATTTTATCGACAATCAGTCCAAAATGACCGTTAAACATGAAAAAAAAACACATTTTCGTTAATCAATATCTCCTGCTCCGAATGGGTTAATGATCTAATTTTTTTACAGATTTATCATAAATACACATTTCCATAACCAAGTAGTAACAAAAGTTTACCAAAATTATTTTTTTTGCCAAAATTTTCCAAAATATCAAAAATAGGCCTGGAAATCGGACATTTTGGCCTACCATCACGATACTGTGAATTAGCAGAACACCAGTAATAGACTGAATGGTAAGAATGCAATGTATCATTATCATAAAAGCAAAATAGATTTCGATTTCATCCGCAATGAGTCCAAAATGGCCACCAAACGTGGAAAAAAAACGCCCATTTTATGGGCTAATGACCGAAATTTTCACAGATTTGTCATAAATACACTTTTCCCGCGGGCGAGCTGTATTGCACATGTTTATTGGGGCATGCAACCCATTACACCCGTCCTTTATGCGGTATTTACTGAATTGGTAGCCCATGGTCCCGGACCAGAACAAGCCAAGGAAGAGCTCTACCATACCGCCGGAAGCAGAGAAGCCAAACGGGCCACAAAGCACCGAGACTCACCCGCCCAGGAGACAAAGTGGGGGAAGGGAGGAAGAAGAAGGACGGTCACAGCCAGCAGACGACCTCAGGGCTCCGTCGTGGGGCGCTAAGGCATAGACTTTCCCAACCAAGTCCCAATAGCGAGATTCGGGAGCAAGGTGGTAGTGAGGCTTACTGCAACCGTTTTTCTCGGGCCCAGGCGGCCTGAATCTTAAATGAAATCTTAACCTACATGGGCGGCACTATCAGTGATTTAGCAGGCATGAGTGTGTCAGGGCGATAGCGAGTTTTCTCCATTGTTTATACTGGAATGTAAATAATAATCTAATAAGAATAAAAATAATAACAATTTTGGTAGTTGGTATAGTATTAAAAATAATACTTATTATCACTTGTGTAAATAATCCTCTTTCAGTTAACGCGAGTATCATTTCATTCAGACTATTACGCTGGGTCACATCAATGGTATCGGGTTACGTCATCAATACCTCGTTAAATAACACATGTGTTCGGACAAAGAAGCCAATTAATTGTCAATTCTAACAGGTTATCAGAAGCGCTTATATACTAGCAACCAAAGCGAAAGGGACTTGTCCAATGAAACGCAAATTGTCTAAACTCAAAGAGTCAATTTTTCATTTCGCACTGTTTGTCGGAAGGATCTAACAAAGTCGTTAGAAAGCGATTAGCCAGTTAAAATTATGTATAAATATGCAAGCGAGTGAGGTCTTAGGGCAGATTCAAAAAGATTCAGAGAGACTCGTTAGACCCGGTTAGACCGGTTAGTTCACGTTTTTTGTGGAAGCCAGATCAGGGATCTGCGCTAGATGTTGCCCGCCGGGGACAACGTAGAGAGCTGAAGCGAGATATTGCCTCCGTTGGACGGAATAGTAGATCTCTTTTTTCGGTTGCCCTGCCATAAGTCTGGGCCAATAAAAAGTTAAGGCTATAGGATTAGCATAGGGGGAGCCACGACGCCAAGATAAGGCCAGTAAGAGTTTGAGAAATAAAGTAGGGAGCAAGGTGCTCAAAAAGTGGTGTCCAGGTAGTGGAGCTACGCTGGAAAATAAGTGGACGGCTAGCGAGAGAGAGCTGCCGTATGAACATTTTGGTGATTTAAGTTGGCCAGGTAGTGGAACTACCCTGGAAAATAATTGGACGGCTAGCGAGAGAGAGAGAGAGCTGTCGTAGGAACATTTTGGTGACCTAAGTTGGCCAGGTAGTGGAGCTACCCTGGAAAATAAGTGGACGGCTAGCGAGAGAGAGAGCTGCCGTAGGAACATTTTGTTAATTTAAGTGGTGATTTAGAATCAATAGTAATGAGACAGTGAGTGGTGCAGAGTGGAAACGTGATAACTTAGTGGAACTGTATACCTGGAACCCGGAGAGGTGTTGGTGGATCTCTGGACGATAAAACATCTAAAAGTGACACTATAACATCTAAAAGTGCACAAGAAGAACGGCGACCAAACCAGTGCTAGCATTGGAAGTGAAGAAGGCGGTAAAGTGACATTTTCTCTTTCCTTTGTGAAAAACAAAAGATTCTTTGTGGGAAGTCTCAGTATGTATTATATCTTCTTATTTTATGTATTAAACTTGTCATTTTCTTAATTCGCGTTGATTATCGTTCCGAGGAAAAGTCATTGACACCTACAGGACTAGAATCCCAAAATAGTCGATATCACCACGGGGTTCTGTAGCGGCGAGGCGTTGGTTCACCCGCAGAGACAGCTGCACTCCCAGAGTGGGGCTGGGTGCGATTGAACCTATTTCTCCCAACCGGTCCACGTGGTGGGCCCCATATCGGCGACAGAGTGTGCCGAAACTGCAATATGCGTAGTGAAAAAATATATTGCTCACTTTTACTTATGACATCCGACTTCCAGACCTTTGCTGGGTGCTATGTGGAAGGCAGGCAACCTTCAGAAACACTCACTTTCAACAAATGAAATGTCTTGTGTCCTTGGGCAAGGCAATCAATCCCGATTGCCAACGTGGGGGCAAGGTGGCGCTGAGTTCTAAGGCGTATCGCACGTCGATGGTACACATGTTCACCCTGATTGTGTGAAGTTAGTTGTTGAGGAGTCTGACAGTTGCTTGCCGTTGCTCGGTGGTTCTCTCCGAGTACTCCGGCTTCCTGTACACGTAAAACTGCCGACACGAGGTGACACTGGCGGTTGAAGTGTCGTTAAACTTCAATAAATGAATGAATGAATAACTAAATATAAATTGGAGGACAAATCGTCCGTTTCAAAAAGGTTTGGCCCAGACAAGCACTGTGCTAACGGGAAGAACATTCGTAACATTGCCCTGTGTCGATGCGTGTTAATGAAATTCACCTATTGGAGTTCATATTACGGGAGACATAGATTACCACTAAACCACGGAAGGGTGTTTTTCACCCAGAAATTATTTTCAGGTTTAAGGAATTCGTAGAATGCAGCGCCAGCGGAATTTGATAGATTGCCAGCGATGCCGAAACTGTTACTCAGAAATGTAAGTATAAATCTGGTGTGAAATTCACCACACAACCGATGGCGTAGAGATCGCATGAGGGGTTAACTCCCAGAGAGAGAGAGAGAGAGAGAGAGAGAGAGAGCGTTTCTGTGGTGGGGGGGGGGGTGTCAGGGGTGCAAATGAACCCCATTTACATTGTTTTTTCAAGAACGTAGAATGCAAATGAATCCCTCAAAAGTAAGCTTCCCCCCCCCCCCCCCCCTCCCAACACCATGTATACGCGACTTCGTCACCTGCCTGGTATACCTCCCGGTATGCCTCTTTCATCAAAGTAGAACCGCTTTTGAAAAATACCTTATGACCCCTTGACACCAGATTGGAGAAGGTCTATTTGGATGATGTTTTCCTGCTATAAAATGACTATTGAAGGATTTCGAGTGATTTTTTTTTTAAATGGAAATTAAGCATGCGCGTTTTAACCCTTTTTGCCTCAGTTATAGTGAGGGTCAATTTTAGTGTTGAAACAATTGGTCGACTAATCACTGTCGTTGCCGATGCTGGTATTGCCCAACGTCGACTCTGGATTCGAGAGCGCGGTGGCTCAGTAGGTAGAGATGCAGGCTGCAAGCCGAGAGGTCCACGTTCGAACCCCACCTGAGCCAATCACGCTGTGTCTTTAGGCAAGACACTTCACCCCCATTGCCCACGTGAGGTGGCGCTGCGTACTAAGGCGTACTGCAGGTCGATGGTGCACCTGTCTTGGACCAATGCGAACCCTGTTTGTGCAGTTAGTATGTTGGGGAGCGGTCAGTTGCTCACCGTTGCTCGGTGTTTCTCTCCTCGGTGCTCACCGTTGCTCGGTGGCGCTGTGTACTAAGGCGGACTGCAGGTCGATGGTACACCTGTCTTGGACCAGTGCTATCCCTGTTTGTGGAGTTAGTATGTTGGGGAGCTGACAGTTGCTCACCATTGCTCGGTGTTTCTCTCCGTATACTCCGGCTTCCTCCACTCGTAAAACTGACGTTGTCATGATTAGCCATTGTGCAGAAATATGTGACCTTAAACACCAATACATCAAAGAATAAATGACTCTGGATTTCGAGTAGTCTGAACATATAGTATTTCCTATAAAAACAACATTACAATGTAACACAATCAGGGGCTGCGGAACCGGGGGGCTGGGGGGGGGGGTCCAGCCCCTCCACATTTTTGCTGGGCCATGCTTTTTTTGTATGCATATATTTTAACACAACCAATGACTGGTGAAACAAGGGGCGGATCCAGAGCCTACCCCATATTTTAGCCAGCTATGTGTTTCTCGTATTGGTTCAGTTTCGATGGACTTCCGATCATGTCTTGCAGTAAGTGGCAGCAAACGCTAAAATGTATACAGTCTGTTAATAAATCGGTTAACTGAAGTAGATCGTAATCTTACAGACACACAAGAACCAAATCCACCCTCAGGCAGGATAATCCACAGACAGTATAATTGTTGTAAACGTCTGGTAAAGCATACAAGTGAGGTCTATTTATCAGTTTTGGTCGTTACGACCAAAGCTGATAAATAGACCTCATCTGTTTGCTTTACCGACGTTTTTGAACTGCTCTCAAAGTGTGGAATCGTTCAAATACATATCCTGAAAAATCTCAAAATATTCACTCAGATGGAAATGAGGGTTTTGGGACCCTGGAATTTAAAATTTCCATATCGACGACCATCCATCGCCCTACCCAGACCCCCCCCCCCCCCCCCCCACACACACACACACACACACACACACACACACACTTTGAAAATCGTTCCGCCGCCCCTGAGAATTCCGAAGTAACGTCCACTGGGTTAAACACAATGTCAGTTGATCTGTTCAGCGTGTGAAATTAATTGCAATTAAAAGCACCAAATATTTGACACATCATTGTGAAATTTGCTTATGACATATTTGTGATATTTTTGGTGGATATGATTGAGGAATGTATTGAGATGGTCCCCATTGTTTACATTAGCTCTCTTGACAGGCAAACTTTTCGTGACAGTCATGGAGAGCATGTACCCCTTGATTTTCGTGATGTTTTCGTATACTGTCTACATGTACATGATATGTGTAGGGTATTCAGTCGTCATTTCAACACAAACCCTTGCGATTTAATGATTGAATATGGCAAATGCAATTGTAAGAAGACATTTGTCTGAAGCAGAAATGTTGCGGGCTGTAGGGATGGTGGAGCAAGCGGTTAACCATCGCCAGGTTGGTGAGGCCCTTGGTGTGCACCATACGGTGATCACCAGACCCTGGGCAAGATTTCAGCAGTATGGCACACCAGTAAGATGGTATGGTGGTGGCAGAGACAGGGCAACATCTGCAGCTGAAGATCGGTTTTTGATCATTTAGGCCCGTAGGAACCGGTTTGCCACAGCAACCCAGCTTCGAATTGACCTTCAGAATGTATACGGGGATAAATGTTTCGACACAGACTATCCGGGCAAGGTGGCACGAAGGTGGTCTCGAGGAGACCACGTATTCGCATTCCGCTGCCCCAGAACCACCGCCAGGCACGATATGAATGGGCCATGGACCACGTTGGATGGACCAGAGAAGATTGGCGACCTGTCCTTTTTACAGATGAGTCAAGGTACTGCCTTGACCACACAGATAGGCGTTCTAGGGTATGGAGAAGACCAGGAGAGCGAGAGCGATTCCATGCAGCTAACATTGCTGAGCATGACCGCTATGGCGGCTGGTCAATCATGGTCTGGGGCGGCATCAGCTGGGATGGACGTACATGGCTCTGTGTCCTTGAACGTGGTACATTGACTGCACAACGGTATATTGGTGAGATCCTGGATGTCCACGTCAGATTGTATGCAGGTGCAGTGGGTGATAGATTCATTCTGATGGACGATAATGCCCGTACTCATGTTGTCCATGCTGTCGGGGAGTACCGACAGAGTGAGGGGATTGAGCGTAGGGACTGGCCAGCAAGATCCCCTGACCTCAATCCAATCGGACATGTCTGGAATGAGTTGCAGCTTGCAATTTTAGCCCGTCCAGTCCAGCCAAGAAGTGTCCAGGAGCTTGGTGCCATGCTGGTCCAAGAATGGAACAACATCCCACAAAGGACCACCAGGAACCTGTCCCACAAAGGACCACCAGGAACCTGATTGGGAGCATGAGAAGGCGCTGTCAAACTGTAATTAACAGTAATGGGTCTCATACTCGATATTGAGCCCATACCAGCAGGGGGGGGGGGGTAGGAAAACATTTGCAGACACCGATGCCGATTTTTTGTTTTTGGCCGGTCGGAGGACCCACCCACCCACCCCATGTAATTTTTTTCCAGTTTACAACTTTTTTCCGGGGTTATCTGAACCACCCACCCCCACTAAATACATGCTTCTGCATCATCCTTCCCACCATACTGCACCATAACCAATTTTATCATACAGTATTGAGTGATTGACCTTGTACAGTAGGACAGGTCTTGAAAGAACATCCGTTTTATCAGACCAAAGTGGTCTCTTAAGGCAGATGGTCTCCCATAACAAATCAAATATAGAGTGAAGCTGGTATGTCTTGGTATGTCCATATAAAACATGGTCTCCAAAGACATCGGTCTCTTAAGGCATGTTCTATTGTAATTCATTAACACTCTTGAATGTCATATCATTAACTTTTTACCTATTATTATTTCTCCATGTGTTCAGACATGTTGTAGAAACCAACAATATATATGGTATTCGACAGAGTTCAGAGAGCTTTGTAAAATATCATACAAATTGTTTATTTTTTTGACGAAGGTTTGGGTGGGGCATGGCTGAGTGGGGAGGGGATTTATTACTTATTTTAAGTCCAGCCCTAGAAGGTCTGGTACATGATTTTGTTGACACCTGTGGTCTCAGATGTGTTTGAAATAAATTAGCAGTTCAATCAGGTTCAATGTTTAGTAGTTTTTGTGTTACATACTTCCTACAATGGCAATAAGAGTCATTGGTGTTTTCGTAATAGGTCTGGATACATCATTGTACAGAATTGTTCCTGCAGCTGAAATCTGTAACTGTTCCTGACTTCACATAATTGTCTTTGCTCCTCATCTAAGCCAGCCGATCTCACCACGGTGAACATATTAGAAATTTAATCAAACGGAACACCCTCAAGACAACTTATCCTTAGAGTGCAGTGTTTGATAATTGCAATTAGTGATGCATTTTAACTTGCATTATTCAATATGTCATACATTGTATCACTATAAGCCGAATCATAGCTCAGCCGCAATAACAGTTTTATAATCGTATATAACCCATGGTAGGTACCCCCTGATAACTTGAGTGTCTTTTTATTGGTTCTTGAATGATACTTCACTGATTATGGTATACAATTTTGCCCAAAAGCGTCTGAGGAAAAAATTTGCAAGCATCGAAAAAAAATTTTTTTTGTCCTTCTTGACTACCCACCAGTGTTTTGCAAATTTCCACCCCCCGCCCCCCCCCCCCCCCCCCCCCTGATACCAGTTCGCTCCGTCAACTTTTTGGCAAATTGAAAAATTTCCTCTTTTACCAATAATATCCATTTTCCATGGTTATCGTATTCAAAGGCTAAAATATAATGTCAAACACAAATAAAATCTTAATTTCTGTACTTAAATCATTAAAGATATAATTAAATAAAAAATATTTACACTTTTCATTACAATATTTCAACTAAAACGTAAAACAGGTCGTTGGATATACTTGGTGCTTAGCAAACTTTGAGTAGTATAATTATGTAAATTAACGCCAACGTTATTTGCACTTGTCTCCATACAATATGCTGTTTTTGACAGAGAGATTGCCATGCCATTTAATTTATTACTTATCAACTGGCATCAATAAAGTGCGCATTCAACGTTGTGTTAATACTTGAACCAAAACAACCTCGGTATGCACACCTTTTTGTTCAGAGATGTGGAGCTACAATTTGGTCATCGGGGGGGGGGGGGGTATTATTATCAGGACTAACTTGGCGGTCAAATTTTTAAGTACCTGGTACATAGTTATTTTTACCCTACAGTTAATCAACTTTACATACAACCTCAGGCTACATTTAACCCTTTACCTAACATGAAAAGCAGACGACACTTGCAAAAATAATTCTTGAATAACTAATTTTTTTCATTTTTTGTCTCAAAAACATAGGTTATGACCCCCTCGTTGGAACGAGCTCGACGAGCTCGTTCCAACGAGGGGTCATAACCTATGTTTTTGAGACAAAAAATGAAAAAAATAATGAAAATTAATAGGCGATTTTTGAGAATAGCGCTGGCCGGTTTTGGCCGTTACGTTAGGTAAAGGGTTAAAGATATCGAGTTGAAATCTGTCACCTGAGGTAATTTTACCAGAAGGGACATGTGCTGGGTCGTGATTGCGTTTGACCCTTAATGGTAAAACCACCAACAGCAGTAAATTCGGAGCTAGTGGAACAATTTATTTATTTATTTATTTATTTATTTATTCATCGGTGTTTAACGACTCTTTCGACAACCAGGGTCACATCGTGTCGGACAGTTTTACGGGTGGAAGAAGCCGGAGGACCCAGAGAGAACCACCGAGCGAGCAACAGGACACAACTGTCAGATTCCCAACGTACCAACACCACACAAGCAGGATTAGCATTGGTTGAAGACAAGTGAACCATCGACGTGCAGTACGCGTTAGTACACAATGCCACCGTGTCCCCACGTGTGCAATGAAGGTGAAGTGTCTTGCCCAAGGACACAGCGCCGTTGTCGCAGGTGGGATTCGACCCGAGGACCTCTCGGTTTGCAGCCTGCACCTCTACTTTCTGAGCCACTGTACCCTCTTGTGGAATATTCGTGAATATTAGTGAACAGCACGGGGACCCCGGGTAGTTGAAAGTGAGTGTGAGTTTGTCTGGATTGTTTGGGGACCTTCACACCAATTTCTCTTAGAAAATCGACTTTAATTTGAATACCGGTATAATTGGATTATAGCCAACTGATAGACAACCTCCAAATTCTGAGTCAGGATGTTTACTTGCCAGGATGGCGTCATGTAAGGCTCAGCGCGATCAATATTGGGCTCTGTCATATTCGCTTCACATGACGCCATACCTGGCCAGTAAACGTCCAGTAACTCATGACCTGTCAACACCAACGGTGATGCATTGTATAATTTCATCTATTTATCAAATGCAGTTTCCTTTGCTGAACTGGAACTTGTCACTTGTTCCACATTTATATTGTCCGATATATTTATTTCTAGAGATAATTTTGAAAGCTTGAACTCCAAAATCGGTTTCAAATTCGCAGTTGAAGTCCGATGGAAATTTAGGGTTACAATGAACTAAGTGAGCGACATTTACTAATAAAACCTTTAGGGTCGGCATAATTGCTTTTTCTGCATTAAAATGAGTTTTGGAGAATTTCAAGTGATTTTATGCATGGGGTGGATGGATGTTTCATTTAACGTTGTGTTAACCCTTCATTCAGGACAATATTGGTGTTTTCACCTACATGTTTAGTGATATGGGGCTGACATTTTGTACAATTCCTTCAGGCTAAATGTTTTTGAACACCGGGAAAAGCCTGTGATTCTACTGAATCACTCGTCTAGTTTTACCTTGGCTTTTTAAGTGTTTCTCAGTGGATTTTAAAGATTTTCGCCGAGATCTTTCTGATGCGAACTTACAAATCGCGAGTCAAAATTACAAATCGCAAGACAAAATGTCAACAACGTGTAACTTTCTGTCTGTGTTTTCGTGTGTACCATGGATTTAGTCCTTACGGCCACGGGGGGGGGGGGGGGGGGGGACTGTTCCACGAAAGAGACTCCTGTTCCGACTTTTTAACCAGTTCTTTACCGATTTGTTACAGTTCGCTAGCGAATGAATTTCTGACAGAAAGTTGAAAAATGGAAGATTGCAGGTACATATTAACATCATTTTAGTCAAATAAGTTTCGTTTCATATAAAACTATATCTCCGCTGTCCATTTGAAGGACAAGATGAAACAAAGGGGACAAATTGTAAAGTTGCCATGCGTTTTAACAGAAGCTATATTTTGTACAGAAATCCCATTGTCTTTTCAGTAATTGTGTAAGCCTCCACAATTCAATGAAATCTGGGGTATCCGACAAGATATAATCACTCTCAGCATATTTTAATTTCGACAGCAACCCAAGGGATCCGGACGACCGACATTTTGAGCTCTAAACATTCATGCAAAACGCGCCAGTTCACTACTGATCAGAACGGGTATTCTCTCCAATGCAACAAACCAATTATCTCGACATCAGCAAGAGAGAGGGGCGGTTTTATTGGGAAAATGTAAAATGTATGTTTTTCAAAGTTATTTGGAAGCAAAAAGATGTGATGACATTCAAATAAAACTTGGATATATGACACATTTGACATTTCTAGTTTCTACTCTGAAGCGGGATGGCATAAAATGTTTATTTTCATCAGGTCGCAAAATCGTTTTAAAGACCACAGGGGTAGTGAATTTTGCTTAATTTTATAGGGGTTATGCACAAAATCTACCTCCGATTTAAAATAAAAATGGAAGCAAAAAATAATTATCCAACAATTCAATTAATTACAGCAAATTGAAGAGGAAATGTTGATTTTTTTATCAGATGCGGGATGTAAATAGTTTTGAAGGAGGTTTTTCAGAAATATAGAGGAAACCTACTGTTTTTGAGTGAGTATCGGAATTATCTCATGAGTGGCTGCAAAGGAATATTAGTTTTAAAAAAAATTAAATTCCTTTGCAGCCACGAATGAGATAATTCCGATACTCACTCAAAAACAGTTGTTATTCTTTTTATTATATGCGTTGCGTTGTTTTTGTAGCGATTAAACGAGGTAATGTGGTGTTTTCATTGCAATCAAAAACCCGAGGTGGAGAAAATGATGACAATGTCAACAAAAATCAGCTGACCTATTTAC
Organism: Pictodentalium vernedei; assembly: GCA_031216915.1. Lineage (NCBI taxonomy): Eukaryota > Metazoa > Mollusca > Scaphopoda > Dentaliida > Dentaliidae > Pictodentalium > Pictodentalium vernedei. The sequence goes on from CM062297.1 coordinate 322,056,684, forward strand.
TTATTGGCCCCGATTTCAAAATCAAACTACCACACAACAAAATAGTTCCACATAAATCCCCTTAGAAAATGGCTATATTGTCAGTTACGCACACAAAAACAATGAAAGTGGTTTATGACATTCCCCCAGAAACAATGGGTGGCACATTTATTCAAAAGTAATAACAAAAGTGCACTGCGCAGATGCACACAAACATGACACAGTTCACAAAATGTTCAAATTGTTTAAAGCATATTTGTCAATCACTGTCGCTGACACTGTCGATGAGTCGGATTTTCTTGTACTTTCTTTTTGGACTATTCGCAACACTAACTTTGTTATTTTGAGACGAGCTAAAATACACAATTACCGGTGCATTGAACGTGTTCCCACTAAAAATGGGTGTTGCCATGTCGGTACTACAACGAGAATCGATGGTGGAACTGGTGACGTTAACACAAGTTGTTTCGGTTGCAAAGAATGACGAAGTGCCACATGGAGATTTACGTGCAAAAGTAGATGATTGATTTTGTTGAGATTTCTTTCTCACAAGTGATGGCTGGTTTTGGCCGTTACGTTAGTTAAAGGGTTAAAATATATACTAGTATTACTACAATACATGTATGTTGGGTACGGTGGCTGGTTTAGGACCTAGGAAATATTTTTTTTATCTCGTTCGCACGACTTAGTATCTCGTGGGAACGAGATAATTATCTCGTGCGCACGAGATACTAAGTCGTGCGAACGAGATACTAAGTCGTGCGCATGAGATAATAAGTCGTGCGCACGAGATAATTATCTCGTTCCCACGAGATACTAAGTCGTGCGAACGAGATAATAAGTCGTGCCCACGAGATAATTATCTCGTTCGCACGAGATACTAAGTATAGCTTTTCATTGCCACGTGATTAACTGATGTTCACGGGAAAATACCTCCAAGTAACTCCTTCTTTCAATGATAAATTTATAGAATAAATCTTCAGCTGCGGTGTACATATTTCTCGATCAAGGGACTGAATACAATCTTCACAAGATTGAAACAAATGTTTTTTTAAAACATATTCTGACATGTCTTATGTAAAAAAGTGTTTTGCAGATCATACGATAATCTTGCTTGCGTAGTGATCCTAATTATTTCAAGCATTCGCCAAAGAACAATTTTGTTATAATCCATTGTTTATAGAGAACTATTTTATTAAAGAATTTATACACAGTAAATGCTATTATGATTTAATTAACCCTAGTTAAACTGTGGCACCCTGTATGATTTAATTTTATAAAACTTTGTCGACCGAATAATATGCTAATCCATTTGGTACTACTATGGAAGTTCAGCAATTATTCAGTCCTTAGGCATACTACTTGGTAAATCTGCCCGACGGACGATGGTCCAAATTAATGTTCCAGAATATTTGGAATTCAAACACAAAGACGGGGTGGATAGACCAATGAGGTAGTCTATTTATTTATTTATTTATTTCAACGGCGAGACAACTGTTAGACTCCCCAACGCACTCCCAGACTCCCAATATGTCTACAAAACGTCGTTCGAATGGATTGGCACACGGACGCACTTGAACACATGGAGATGGCATCGCGATTTTTATCGTGACTGCCTGCCTTCCAACCCGCCTGCCTGCCCGACCCACTGCCCGAGGATCTACCAGCCCTCGCCGAACCGTTCGCCCAACGACCAACCAGATACCCCACCCACTTTCCCGCCCGCCCTATACAGGACCAGATGATAAACAAGAGGCCCTACGGAGCCTGAAGCTCTCACCTTGAACAGAACCCGATATAAACCGAGGCCAAGAATGAATATACATTAAGAAATCAATCTCCATAGGGTCCATCGTCAATCCATGAGCCCCTCAGTAGTGACTAAAATAGTCCAAGCATTATGCCTTTCCTTCAGTTAATCATAATGTCCAAAGTGGAGCTCCTCTACGGAGCCCCTTTGATATACAACCTATGTGGATTAATCATAGTTACACACATCTTGAGGGTACTTAATAAACATGGCTCCTTATAAAATTGACTTGGAATTTCTATTTTTAGCATCGAATCCCAGAATTCTGTTCTGAATAGTGAACTAGAGATGCTGTATACAAAATATGAAAGGATTCTATCCGGTGGATCTGAAGAATATTTTTAAAGAAATTTCCTTATATTGCACTAAGTTAAAATTTGGGCTACCATAGGGAGCCAAAATATGAACCCAGGGACCCAATTTGAACAAACTTGAATCTACCCCCCCCCCCACCCCCACCCCCCGAGATGTTGTATACCAAATATGAAAGGATTCTGCCTGTGAATCCGAAGATGAGTTTTACGGAAATTACCTCATTTTGCACCAAGTTAAAATTCGGTATCCAATTGGGAACCTAAATATTAACCCTGGTTCTCAGTTTGAACAAACTTGAATCTGATCACTCAAGGGATGCTGTATACGAAATATGAAAGGATTCTGATTGGTGGATCTGAAAAAAGAAGATTTTTAAAGAAATTTTCTCATATTGCACAAAGTTAAAATCCGCGTTCCTCTATTGAGCCCAAATATACTATTCAAAAAAGGAGGGGATATTTGATAAAAGTGAGATATATGAAGAAATATATTTATATTTTCATAAAAAGACAGTTGAGGCATTGCACTGTGACATCTGGTTCAAAGATTTCAACGATAGTTGGGTGTCCGACAAGCACACATTCCACTCACTGAGCTGCAGAAGAATGGACGGTCGGTCAGAGAATTTACCACATTCAGTCCAAGATCTCAATTCCTTGTAAATCCTCCTCGGATCGCGAGACAAGTGCGGATCCGACGTGGTATACTCCTCACCAACCGTCCAATATCAGCTTGATTGATGTTATTTCATTCTTCCTGGAGTGCGGAGGCGAGTTCCCGGACAATGGTAGTTGGCTGTTGGCGTTGTTGCAGGCGCCTGCCAAGCATATCCCAGACGTGATCGTTTGGTGAAAGTTCTGGACTTAGTGCTGGTCAAGGGAGTGTAGTGATGTTCTGTTCCTGTAGGAACTCTTGCATTGTCATCTTGAAAAATAAATCGACGGTTGTGACGTCGCGCAAATGGCATCATATGAGCTGCTAACATGTTGTCCCGGTAATAGTGCCCTGTGGCACGCCCTTGGATGACATCTGATACTGTTCTGCTTGCCATGGTTATGCCTCCCAACACCAAAACCGATCCACCACCAAAACGATCGTGCTGTCTAACGGTTACGTCATGGTATCGTTCGTTCCGCCGCCTCCACACTTTGTTTCGCCTGAAGTGGAAGTTCGATTCATCGGAAAACATGAAGTTGCTCCACCGACTATTGTTCCATCGCAGTCGTGCTCCATACCAATTACGCCTTGTTGCGATGTGACATTCAGTCAAACATGGAATTATTCGAGGTCGTCGAGCGTACAAATTCCAGCTGTGTAGGCGATTTCGGATAGTCTGACCACTGACGCGCACATCTGTCGCTCGGTGCAGCTGCATGCTGTCCACTTTTTGAGGCACTTTGATGGCGGTTAAGTAATGTTGTGGTTCGGACGAAAGGATCCTGATTGTTGTCGCCCTTGGACGACCTGACCGACGTCTGCCATCAACACTTCCTGTCTGTCGGTAGCGTGATCGCAACCTGCTAATCACCGATTGAGTAACGTTGAGAATTTGAGCCACTGCAGTCCGCCTGTTGCCAACTGCCAACATGCCAACGGCACGTAAACGTTCGTCATGTGTCAGTCTTCGCATACCTCAAAAGTTACGTTTCGACCAGAAACTATTGATGAACGAGTTTATACCAAGAAAACAACGACGAGACCTTCGAAAAAGCCCGTCCAGTACAAATGAAAATTTCAAAACGTACCCCACAGACATTAACACGGCGCTCGTGCGAAAAACCTGCACGAAGTTTTCGTAAGGTGGTGACATTCATTATGACATTAAACTTGGTAACATATTCATGTGTCCAAACGCGCGCGTATCCAATAACTTTTTCTGAAAATATCAATTTCAGTTTGGACATCCCCTACTTTTTTGAATAGTATATTTTTGTTACAGCCTAGTAGTAATTAGCCGGCCGCTGATTTGCCGCGGTTCTCAGGTGAGAAGGATTTTATTTGCCCTGTACTCCCAAATGCCTCCCTATCTCCACGGCTCTACTCTCCTCCCAACTCTCCGAGACGAACTGTTTGATGTCATCCCCTACACTATTCTCCCCCATCTCTCCGATAAGCATACGAACCCTCTCATTTGCGTCATCCACTAACCACATGTCCTTTATTCTCCCATCACACTTCCCCATTATACGCCCGGTGAATCTTATTCTGTTAGACTGGTATTTTGGGCATTCTAATAGAAAATGTTCTAGGGTCTCCACTACGCCTAAATTACACATTTGACACTCCTTTTCACTGTTGTTCCTACTTTTCCACCTAAGCTCCAGCGACTGCGCCCTCATCTTGAACAACAGTACCCCCTCACCCAATGTGCCATCAAGGTACTCTTCAAAATCTGGCTTTTCTTTATTATGCAGGCCACCCAAAGACCTACTTGCTTTGACCCCCCTCTCGCCAATTCGGGTTACAATCGATCATGACTCTTTCTTTGTCGATTTTTATGTCCTGGGTTGCGGTCACTTCTAAGTCAGATATCTCCTATAGTTCAATATTGACTACCTCGGGAGCGCGGTGGCTCAGTAGGTAGAGATGCAGGTCCGGAAACCGCGTTGTGTCCTTGGGCAAGACATTTAACCCCCTTTCAACCCGGTGCGCATAAATGTTTGCGTGAAGAAAAAAATGGTAGTGGACGAGCAGACGATGTAAAGAGCAAAAAATCTGAAGCGAGGCTCGGTAATAATTTAATCCAGCAGCTCGACAGAGCTGTTGGATTAAATTTTTACTGATCCTCCCAACCAACCAGACTGGTTTCGCCCATTTCGCCGTTGACAGTTTTGACTGAAATGATACCTTCCAGTGTGTCAGTGTTGATAGGGTTAATTCCAGTTGTCCACGTGGGGACACGGTGGTGTTGTGTACTAAGGCGTACTGCACGTCAATGGTGCACTTGTCTTCAGCCAATGCTAACCCTGCTTGTGAAGAGTTAGTGCGTTGGGGAGTCTGACAGTTGCTCGCTGTTGATTGGAGGTTCTCTCCGGATACTCCAGCTTCCTCCACCCGTAAAACTGTCCGACACGAGGTGACCCTGGCTGTCGAAAGTGTCGTTAACTCTGCCCCAATAAATAAATAAATAAATAAATAAATAAATAAATAAATAAATAAATAAATAAATAGACTACCTCATTGGTCTATCCACCCCGTTTTTGCGTTTGAATTCCAAATATTCTGGAACATTAATTTGGACCATCGTCCGTCGGGCAGATTTACCAAGTAGTATGCCTAAGGACTGAATAATTGCTGAACTTCCATAGTAGTACCAAATGGATTCGCATATTATTCGGTCGACAAAGTTTTATAAAATTAAATCATCCAGGGTGTCACAGTTTAACTAGGGTTAATTAAATCATAAGAGCATTTACTGTGTATAAATTCTTTAATAAAATAGTTCCCTATAAACAATGGATTATAACAAAATTGTTCTTTGGCGAATGCTTGAAATAATTAGGATCACTATGCAAGCAAAATTATCGTATGATCTGCAAAACACTTTCACTTTTTTACATAAGACATGTCAGAATATGTTTTAAAAAAACATTTGTTTCAATCTTGTGAAGATTGTATTCAGTCCCTTGATCGAGAAATATGTACACCGCGGCTGAAGATTTATTCTATAAATTTATCATTGAAAGAAGGAGTTACTTGGAGGTATTTTCCCGTGAACATCAGTTAATCACGTGGCAATGAAAAGCTATACTTAGTATCTCGTGCGAACGAGATAATTATCTCGTGGGAACGAGATAATTATCTCGTGCGCACGACTTATTATCTCGTTCGCACGACTTAGTATCTCGTGGGAACGAGATAATTATCTCGTGTGCACGACTTAGTATCTCGTCCGCACGACTTATTATCTCGTGCGCACGAGATAATTATGTCGTGCGCACGACTTAGTATCTCGTTCGCACGACTTAGTATCTCGTGCGCACGAGATAATTATCTCGTTCCCACGAGATACTAAGTCGTGCGCACGAGATAAAAAAAATATTTCCTAGGTCCTAAACCAGCCACCGTAGTTGGGCTATACCATTCAACAATGAACAAAACTTTTATATTACCGGTATCCCTAATGTTGATGTTTTGATGAATCACTGATTATTAACCCATTACCTAACACTAGTTGCAGACGAAAAAAACCAAACAACTTTTCTTCCAAATCATAGCTTATGACCTCTCATTGGAATGAGCCTAATCAGCTTGTTCCGGTGAGGGGTAATAAGCTATGGTTTGGCAGAGAAAGATGAAAACAAATAGCATGTTAATTTTTTTTTATGCCGGCGCTTTTGGCCGATTTGTTTAGGTAAAGATTAACTGAAAAAACACTAGGTATTCCAGGGTATCCTCTATATTTTCTTTTATTATATGCTATCACATTAAATTTGATGAAATATGAATAAGAGAAAAATTGTACTGTATCTCACTGGTGAAAGATATAAGGATTTATTGTTGAATGTGCCACCCGTTGAATGATCCTAACTCTAATAAGAGAAAAATTGTACTGTATCCCACTGGTGAAAGATATAAGGATTTATCTTCACTATAGATCACATGGGGGTCAATTAGGCATTTTTTTTTTTGCTCCAAAATAAAATGCTTCTTGAACGATTTAGAGTGATTTTATACGGAAATCTTTCTTTATCACTATGAAAAAACAAAAAAAACCTATGACCACACCTCCACGGTTACTTCGGGTTGGGGTGTGGTCATAGAAGTATTTTTTTGTTATATGCTTTTTTAAAAGATAGCGAGAAATTTTTAACCGATATTTTTCTATATCTATTGTCACGATAGATATAAGGGAATATCCCACTGTAGATAAATCGAATCAGGCAAGAAAATTAGAACGCAATTATTCCGCCGACGAACGTACTTTTTAAAAGATAGCGAGAAATTTTTGTCTGCATAAAATAATTCTACATGTAAATCCTTCAAAATGCATTTTGGAGCACAACCTCTCCCCCCCCCCCCCTCCCCCTCCCCAAGTGAACAATGACTTATAATACAAAGGGAATCTACACTTTTGGAATGAATACCGAAATATTTCATTCATGAACATGAAAAAATTACATATTTCCACTCGTGGCCTTGCAACTCGTGGAAATATAGAGGATACCTATTCTCCACTTCGCAGTAAGTGCATAAAAAAGACCACCTTCCATCTTTTTTTAATCGCGATAAAAACAACGCATCACGTATAATAAAAAAAAATATCTTCTGTTTTTCAGTGAGTATCGGAAAGCCGCGAGTGAAAACGTAGATTTCCTTACAGCCACGAATGAGATAATCCTGGTATCCACTCAAAAACATTCGTGGATGCAAAAGAATTTCAGCCGCTCGTGAAACTAAAATTCCTTTACAGCCACGAATAAGCTAATTTCGATACTCACTCAAATACAGAATGTTAAGAAAAATCATATCCCATAAGTGAAAGATATAACGATTTAAATTCGATATAAGCCACATGACGGTCAATTAGGCATCAGGATTAAGAGTGAGTTAATGAGAAAATGTTTCTTTACCGCTATGAAAAAAAATGCCTATGACCACACCCCACCGCTACTTGGAGTGGGTGTGTAGTCATAGGGGTAATTTTTTGTCTGCATAAAATCACTCTATACATGTAAATTCTTCAAAATGCATTTTGCAGCACAAACTCCACCCCTCATGTGAACAATGACATGATAAAAAAATCTTCACTTTTTGAATGGATACCGAAATATTTCATCGTGAACGTGGCATTGCCACTCGTGAAAATATAGAGGGTACCTATTTTCTCCACTTCAGAGTTTTGATTACATGAGAAGACCACCTTTCGACTTTTAAGTGCGATAAAAACAACGCAACACATATAATAAAAAGAATACCTACTGTTTTGGGGTGAGAATCAGAAATATCTCATTTGTGGCCGAAAAAGAATTAAGGTTTTCAGCCGCACGTAAAAACTAATATTCCTTTCCAGCCACTCTTGAGATAATTCTGATACTCACTCAAAAACAGTAGGTATTCTAATTATTTTTATGATATGCGTTGCGTTGTTTTTATCGCGATTAAAAGGCGAAATGTTTAGGAGGTGTTTCATACATTCAAAACTCCGAAGTGGGGAAAATGATCACAGTGTCAACAGAAAACAGCTGGTGCAGATGACCGATTTGGCCCCCGGTCGATTTAAAAAAAATATATATATATATTTTCACTCGTGGCTTTTGCCACTCGTGAAAATAAATTATTTTTCATCCTCCAGTCCTCACTCATGAAATAATTTTGATATCCATTCAAAAAGTGTAGATATCCTCTATACATGTATATTTTTCACACAATCATCTCATTAGTGGCTGAAATGGAATTTAACTTTTCACTCACGGCTTCCAGTCGCTTGTGAAAATTCTATATCTCATTCCAGCAACTCATTCTATATTTTCTGCTATGCAAACAGAAAACAAACCTACGGATCTTCTCTTAATTTGGGACAAAATGCGTGGACAATCCACCTGCCCAGGTGATTTGATCATAATCCACTATCCATGTACATTTTTAGGGCCTACTGTGCTTACAAGTTACATGTATTTCTTTTTACAAACTACCACTTGGGCATTTCAATACCACCAGGCCTGGGATTCATCCCCCCACTTTCATCACCCCCTTTGAAAATGTTGGCTGCCTAATGTATTCTGCATGACCCAATGTTGGCTGCCTAATGTATTCTGCATGGCTCAAGGCTCAAAATCCCACCGTAGCGGTGAACGTCTTGGGATACGACGACGAAAAACAAATGATCTATCCTCTCAGACAGACTTCGTATCTCGAAAGAGAAAAGACGATTATTTTATTATTGATTTCAAATGGTGACAATCGTCATTATTGTTCAGTTAAACATCCGAGCCGATTACTGTCGAGACAAAATAATAAACATAAAGGAAAGATATATTTATGTTACAACTGCATGAACATGTTTAAGAGCGAAAAATCGTTAGCGAAACATCAGGAATATTGTAACGAAAATCAAGGTGTCGCCGTCGAAATGCCCAAACCCAACACCATCGTGAAGTTTGAAAATCACAATAGAAGGTTAAAATTACCATTCGTCGTGTACGCCGATTTCGAATGTTTCACAGCGAAAATGAGTTCCTGTCAACCCAACGCTCTTCAAAGTTACGTCGAAAGATATCAAAAACACATACCTTCGGGCTATTGCATTTACGTGAAATGCGCTTTCGACTCGCAACACGACATGGGTCCCTTCACCTACACGAAACAGTATGAAGACGACGACGTGGCTCAAAGGTTCGTGGAAGAGTTAGAATCGAAAATTCAAATGTTATACGACAAATTCAAAACTCCGGCGAAAATGATCATCACGCAAGAGCAGCAGGACGAAAATAACAGAGCCACCGAATGTCACATATGCAGACAATCGTTCAATGAACATTCGGAGGAAAATAAGAAGGTCAGAGACCACGATCATTACACGGGTCTGTATCGCGGTCCGGCTCACAGCAAGTGTAATTTAAAATATCGAGACGCCGTTTTCTATACGGTGATGTTTCACAATCTCTCGGGTTATGACAGTCATCTGTTCATGAAAAATCTCGGCACCTCACACGTAGAATTAAATTGCATCGTGAACAGCGAAGAAAGATACATTTCCTTCACAAAATGGAAGCTCATGGAGAAGAAAAGAGTAATCGACAGAAATACATTGGAAGAAAAAACGAAATCCATTCGTAGAGGCATACGTTTCATCGACAGTTTTAAATTCATGTCGACCGCTCTGGAAAAATTAGTCGATAACGTGAGCAAGAATAAATTTAAAATCACGAGTGAACATTTCGGAGAACGAGTAGACGTCATGTTGAGGAAAGGAGTGTATCCTTATGATTACATGAACGATCTAAAGAGATTCGAAGACACCGCACTACCTTTGAAAAAAGATTTTTATTCGAAATTATACGAATCCGACATTTCCGACGAGAATTACGAACACGCCAAAAACGTGTTGAAATCATTCGATATGAAAACCATGAGAGATTATCACGTTCTCTATCTGAAGACCGACGTTCTGCTATTGGCAGACGTGTTCGAAAATTTTCGAGACGTCTGTCGTCGAAATTACGATCTGGATCCCGCTTGGTATTTCACCGCACCCAGTCTGGCGTGGGACGCTCTGTTTAAGACCACCGAAGTCCAATTGGAATTATTATCCGACGTGGACATGTTGCTCATGTTCGAAAAGGCTGCGAGAGGTGGCGTCTCAATGATCTCTCACAGATATTCTGAAGCTAACAATCCCTACATGAAAGAAGGTTTTGATTCAAAACGGTTGAATAAATACATACAGTATTGGGACGCTAATAATCTGTGCGGTTGGGCTATGAGTCATCCTTTACCGATTGGAAATTTCAAATGGGTGAAGAAACCGGAAGAGATGCAAAAATGGAGAGACTATCCTTGCATTTTAGAAGTCGATTTGAACTATCGGGAAGAATTACATGATCTACACAACGATTATCCGCTGGCTCCCGAATGAATGGAACCGAACGAAGGAGATGAGGAAAAACTCATTCCCAATTTATTTAACAAACGTAACTACGTCGTCTACAGCAAGAATTTGAAACAGTACGTCGATTATGGGATGAAATTAGTCAACATACATCGCATCATTCGATTCAATAAAGAGCCTTGGATGAAAAAATACATCGATCTCAACACGAATCTCAGAATTCGAGCCGAGAACGATTTCGAAAAAGATTTCTTCAAACTCATGAACAACTGCGTGTATGGTAAATCGATGGAAAACATCAGGAAGAGAACCGACGTTCGACTCATCACGTCTGAGAAAAGAGCTAAAAAATTAGTGGTGAAACCCAATTACAAACACCGAACCATATTCAACGAAAATCTAGTGGCCGTTCACATGCAAAAGACGCACCTGAATTTCGACAAACCGTATTATCTCGGACCGATCATCTTAGATATCAGCAAGCGATTGATGTATGAGTTTCACTACAATTACGTCAAACGAAAATTTGGTGATAAAGCCAAACTACTGTTCACCGACACAGACAGTTTAGTTTACGATATAGAGACGAAAGACGTCTACCGAGATATATCTCCGGACGTGGCCACGTGGTTCGACATGAGCAATTATCCCGTCGATCACCCGTCCAACATTCAATCGAACGACAACAAGAAGGTGTTGGGTAAATTTAAGGACGAGAGCGGCGGTAAACAAATCGTTGAATTCGAAGGCTTGAGACCCAAACTGTATGCTTATCATCTAGAAGATGAAGAGATCAAGAAGTGCAAAGGGGTTAAAGCGTGCGTGGTGAAGAAAAACATCTCTTTCCAAGAGTATAAAGATTGTCTGTTAGGAAGTGGTCCAGTGTATAAGACTATGAAATCGATTCGAAGCGAAAATCACGACTTGTATACCGAAATAATCAACAAGATTTCGCTGATGGCTGATGACGATAAGAGATTCGTGTTAGACGATAAAATAAACACTTTGGCACTTGGACATTGGACTGTGGATCTAATTAGAGATGATATGAGTAAGGATGATTGGATTCCAGTTATGATTGTGGATGATAGGATTCCAGAAAATCAAGAGGAATTAGATGGATTCGAAATTATAGAAATCGATAGAGACATCGAGAGAGTTAGTTTAAAAAGAAAAAGAAAAAAAAAAAAAAAAAAATAATGTCATTTTAGTGAATTATAATAAAATAAAAAAATAAAAAAAAATAATAAAAATATATACGCATTTATGAATAAGAAAATAGAGATATCCATAGAAGGTGTCATCTTACCTAACGAACTCCTATCCAACATCAATCTGTCGAATGCGGGGAAGGATTTGAAAATCAAAGATTTTCTAGGCATGTTTTCCAGAGATGCCTTGCCGAAGAGAAGACCTCGACAATCGGAATGCGGAATTTTAAATCTAGACGATTTATCGAGTGAAGGCACTCACTGGGTGGCATGGTTCAAGAACGGGAAGAAGAATTATTATTTCGACAGCTATGGAATCTCGCCGCCGAAAGAAATAAAGAACTATTTCAACAAATCGATGGTTCGTTACAACACGGAACGAGTGCAATCACCAGATCAAGTGTTTTGCGGTCACCTGTGTCTCTACATTCTCAAGAGATGGTCTGAAGGAGATCGGTTTCAAGACATTCTCAATGATTTACATTAGAGAGAGATTTTTTTTTATAGTATATATAAAGATAAAAAACTTATTTTAAAAAATTTTAATCGAATAAAAACGAAAAATAAAAATAAAATAATTCATTTTTTAATAAACTGCGTTTTGAATATATTTTTTAAAAAAAAACAAAAAATCTCAAAACAACATGCCAGTCGATAAATTTGGTAGAAGTGACGACGAAAAAGTCAACCTAAGAAAGAAGAGGAAGACGTTCAAAGTCAGTGATGGTTAAGATGTTGCCAACTTGGACGAACGTTACGTTCGGAGATACGAACCTCGAGAGGAACCTTTGAACATGAATGATAAGAAGCTCTACAATCTTCCCGAGCTGATAGATCTCGCAGATGCTGCGACTAAAAAATACGCCGACAGGGGGAACGCCGATTTCGAACGAATCATGCTAGATAATTACGTGCATAAAACCATGACCGACGATCTCGATCTGAAATCCAAACGTTTGGTGAACGTCGCGAATCCCATAGATCCCACTGATGCCGCGACCAAGAAATTCGTGGACGACTCTCACTCGAGATTCAGCGAACACCTGAGAAATAGATACGTCCAGAAAATGATGCACTTGGAATTGAACGCCAATTCTAACAAAATAACGAACGTGGCCACTCCCACGAATCCCAAGGACGTGGCGACCAAACACTACGTAGATCTGGAACAGAGAAAGTCTGACAGACGAGAAATGAGATCGGATCTGAATGCGGGATTCAACAAGATATTGAATCTGTCGAAGGTCGACGACATGAATGCGGACTCAACCACGGTCAACAAGGGATACGTAGATTCTGCTGTGATACGATCACAAAAATATCTAGAATCGCAAGTGGACGATCTCTACCTGAACAAACAATCTGGCGGAACCATGGAGGGTGGTATCAACATGAATGGTGAGAATTCATTCGGACTCAGTCACGATCCCGAATTCGATTCCAGCGCAGTCAGCAGAAAGTACGTGGACAACAACTCAGGCTGGAGAAAGGGTGACATCATGGAAGGTAAACTAGACATGGGTGGACACGCACTCATGAATCTACCAGATCCTGTGAACATGACGGATGCCTGCACCCTGATTTCGGTGGTGGAGAAAGTCAAATATGCTAGACAATTGATCACCGTGTGGGCCGGGGAGGCCGGCACCTTAGAGGAGGGAAAAGCTGAGTGGTCTTTCGGAAATGGAGGTAGTGGATCAAAACATGGTCAGGTGGGATATCCCATGCCGCTGGGAAGTGAAATCCTCCGAATGAGTCTGGCTTCCTCGGATTTGAATAACAGAACGGTCGTCAATCTCATGGTGAATGGAGTAGAGAGCGATAAGAGATACAGCATCGAAAAGACTGAGAATCAACACGCGGATGTTAGCACGTTCAGCACGCCTCTCAAAGTGAATGCCGGAGACAGGATTAATTTCATTACGAAAACCAATAATCCCGAAGCCGCCACTTCCGTGGTGAGACAACTGATCGAACTAGTTCCTTTGAACAAACAGTGAACGCGTGGAAAATAATGAATTAAAAAAAAAAAAATAATGTGTGATTTATTAAAAACAAAAAAAAGTAATGAGATTTAGAAAGATGTTCAATCTCTCTAGATCACATTATTTTATTTATTTTTTTTTTGTGTTTTTTTTTTTTTTAATAATTACTCATTACTTTTTTTTTATTTTTTTTTTTTTGTTTTATTTTTTTTTTCACACACGCCTCTCATCGAATGATCGACATCTTATTTCCATCTGATTCGAATTGTAATTCTCTGTCAGACAGGACCAGGGTGAAGGCTTCGGTTTTTCTCGGCACATTCCTATCGAATTGCATCTTGATCTGAATGTCTAAGACGCTACTCTTGAGTCGTTCACTCTGTTTACTGACGTCGAATATGAACATGGGATACATCGACTTGTATTTGCCGGGAGATATGTTAGGGTTGCTCATCAATTCGTCTAGACCGTGATACTTCTTTCTAAAATCAGCGGCGTCGCCATACAGTCTGCAGAAATCATTCTTGTCGAATGACGCGTTGTAATCGATTGCTGGATATCTCGAAGCGTTCAGAAACACTTGCATGTTTCTCAAATGGCAGTGATCGAACAGCGACGCATTCTTTTCCTGAGACCCGTCCCTATCGGTCTGAAACGCAACCACGATGAAACACGGTCTCTCAGAAGCGGATTTCACCATCAATCTCCAATCGAAGTGATTCGAGGAGAAAGGAATGCTAGCCGTGTCGCACTGTCTCATTCTAAATCCCACGGGTAATTTACTCTTGGATTCTATGATCTTGTAGAGACGCGCTTTTTCCACAATCGAAGGCTCCACGTGCGGAACGAACCACGATATTTTGTGTAGAGTTATCTTACCCGCATTTGTCGCAGTGAGTCTCACTATTGCGTCGTTGTCTCCTTTTTGAATCAACGTCAGATTGTGTTTGAATCCGTACATGATCTTTGTTGTAATCGTCCGCAAATCCGAAGATGTGTTTCAAAGTTATCCTGAATGAAAACGTTCCTTTAGGTCTTGACGTCTTGACGTCTTGACGACATAGTCGAATATCAAGGCATCGCCGGCGCTAGCAGGGCCGATGGTGTCTTTCACCCACAACTGATTAAGTCCTCTGGATTTCGAAAAATCATCAGGATACGTCAAGAGTCCGAACATCGTGGTGGCCTGACTGGGATGAAACACAGATTCTATCTCTTGTCTGGATAGCATGTATTTTATATTACTGAATAGAGGCATAATGCCATTATTGGCTAGAGTAACCATGTCGTCGTCGGCGTAGTCGCTCCCATCTTCCTTGGTGAGACGTCCCTGCACCACTATGTAACTCTCGCTAGGATGTATGAATAGATCGACGTTGATTCTTATCTCTCCCACAGTGTTCAAACTCGATCCGGTTACCGGTTCGTATTCGTGAACCTCATATTCTTGAATACTTTCATCTTTCACTATGCTTTGTGCTATATCTAGTATATTTGTCATTTTTAAAGGATTTTGTTTTTTTGTTTATTAATTAACTTGCTTTTTTTTTTATCTAAAAAATAGTTTTTAATTATTTTTTTTTATTATTATTTTTCTCTCTTATATATATATGTGTGTAAACAAGAAAATGTTAAAGAGAGTAAATAAAAGAAATTTGTTTTCTTATCAAAACTTTGTCTTCTGTAATTGTTGTTCGTAAAACTTTCTGATGATCTCTTCTCCATCCAAAGCTTCGATTTCGTAAGTCACCGGATCGGTGTGAAATATTTTGATTATCACGAAGATTTCCGAGGTCCATCGAGGAGTATAACCCTTTTCAAAGAGCTTCTTATAAGCGTAGATTCTCACTCGATCACCGACCGCAAATTTTGGCGTTCTAGACTTCTTCCTAATCTTAGATCTTTCAGGATATAGATTCGCGTAGACCCGTTTTTTATTTCGAGGATCACTAGCTTCCACGGGAGTCATCTTGATCGATCTGTGTCGCGTGTTGTTGTAATCTTTGACCAGACCATTCAGAGCGTATATGTATTTCTTGGTCGAATTCGCCGTGAAGTATCTGTGCATCTTTTCCTTCATCGTTCGATTCCAACGTTCCACCACGCTGGCTTTCTCTTCATTTTCGATCGAGTAGAGGTCGACCAATCGATGAACGTGCTTGTTGTAGAATTCCTTTCCCTTATCCACCCACAATTTACTCGGTTTTCGAGAAGACGAGTCGAACACGCTCTTCAGAGCCTCGGCGACGCAAGGTCCCGATTTATTCTTCAAAGCTCTGATCCAACCGTATTTGGAAAACACGTCGATGACCGTCAATAGATATTTGACACCCTCGTTCCACCTCGAAAACGATCCCAAGTCGGCAGACCAAATATCATCCAAACCCTTCATGAACACCCTTCTCTTTCGAAATTTACGCATGATGGGTTTGTGTAACTCCTCGGCCAATTTGCTCGTCAATAATCGTTTCTTCTTCTTTTCAGATGCACTTTTTTTTTTGAACACCCCATCCGAATCGACGTTTCGCACCGATCAGATTGCCGACCAGCGAACGTTCTATCTTCTCTCTCCTGGTCGGATTCGATATGCCTCTCAATTTCCCCAACATGTTTTTATCGCAGACGTCATTGCGAGTCTTGGTGTCGGGATGTCTGGCGTAGCACAGATCGTGATCATACGCGGCCACGTCCACCCTATTCACAGGTTTGCTCCAAGATTTGGAAGTCAGATTGGCGTTGAGTGTCTTGTTCAATTTCGTTCCGGGTCCCGTGAAACTGTGACCAGGCAGATGCATTTCGAAAGGTAGATTATTGATCATTTTATTCACGATGCCTTTACCTTTGCTCGCGTTGTTTTTTTTTTTGATGAATCGAGTCTTGATAGAACCACACACGTTGCAAATTCCACGAAGCATCTGTCTGTCGTTTTTAGTTCGTACTTCTCGAGAATTATTCATCTCGGTAACTCTCTTACACCTTACGCAATACATTTTTAAGAGTTATTTAAATTAATTTCGTTTTTTATTTTATATATAAATTTAATAATTAATTAATTCTGTTCTTATTATATATATTTTTTTTTTCAATCGCTGCTCTTGAGTTCTATCATCTTACTGAATTCCTCCCTGGCCTCTTTCCTCCCCTTTTCCACGAGAGAATCCTTCATCTCTTCTTTGATGATCTGACGAGTCTTGATTCTCACGGCTTCTTTCATGGCATCGTATTTCGTTTTCTCGCTCAATATCGCGAAGTATTCTCCGTCCGATATCCTACCGTCTTTCAACGCCATCGAGATCATTTCGGATATCGTGTCGATCTTGGAGTCAGCCAAGACGCGAATCTTGTCGTGTTTCCTCGGCTTCAGATATAATTTCCTACTCAAAAAGTTTCCGAGCGTGCTAAACAATCCGGCGGCGAGATCCACTCCTTCCACGGTCAACACGATCGGAATGCCGACCGCGGTCGACAACAATCCGATGCCGGCCGCGTGTAAACCCATGGAAATCATGATGAGTGTAGTGATGATCGCGTTGATGAATTTCACGAAACGCGAATACTTCTTCTTGAGAGAACGGCGAGAATCTCTCTCTCGAGTTAGATACTCTTGGATTCTACTGATTTGAACGATGCGATACCTCTCTCCTCTTTCTTTTTCTTCTAGCGACGGTGCCATCGGCAAAACGGCATTTGGCTTCTCATCCTTGTCGTCATCTAACGTCAGATACAATTTATTTCTGGTTCTCATTTTTGTGTTTTTTTCATCCTCGTTGTCATCTAACGTTAGATACAATTTATTTCTGGTTCTCATTTTTGTTTTTTTTCTAATATTAGATAAAAAAATTATGTGTGTATTTATTTTTATTTTCTATTCTCCCTTATTTTTATATCAACGAAAAAACTTAGACGTATGCTTCATTGAACAATAATTTCATGACGCATCCCTTGTCTTCTAAAGTCAGACTTTTACGCGCCAATTTCAGTTCTTCCGAAACTGTGGGCTTGCTTTGATCCTTACAGAAGAGTAATCTCTTCCAAAACGCGATCACTTCGTCGATTTGAATGCGTTCGAACGCCGGTTCGAAATACTTGACGACCATATCTTCCCTTTCCATCGTCAGACACGAATGATTCTCGTGGTCGAAGTCTAGGTGATTCCGACATCCGACTCATTGTTCTAACAAGAGGCGACCTAGTTGTTCGTTCACACAGAATGCATAGGCTCTCATCAGCATTTTTGAAAGAAACCTTGCTCTAATAATCTGGGAAGTGCTCATGATTTACGTATTTATTTTTTTTTATTATCTATTCGATTTAATATATTTATTTTTTAAATAACTATTTATTTATATATTTTTTTTCTCTCCTATATATATCATCACTTTTTTTTATTTCCTCGGGAAACGCGACAGTGGGTTTGCGGGTTCAGAATCACCTCTTTTCCGTGTACCGTACACGATTCGATTTCTGACGTAAAATCCGCAAATGGATTTCCGTGTACGCCTCCATAGGGATTCAGTGTTAAAATCGTGTACAGACAGGATGATGTTAGAATCTGCAAACCACTTTTTGATGATGATTTAGAATCCGCAACACGTTTTTTTTTTGCTCGCGATTTAACACTGAATCCTATGGGGGAAATCCATTTGCGGATTCTAAAATCAGACGATACACCTCTTTTTCCTTAAAATTTCATCTACGTTTTTTCACTCTTGAGCGATGTATATAGGATCCAGTGATGTTTGAATCCGCAAGCGGATTCTAAATCACCCTAAAAACGACAAAATCGTGTACAGGTGCACGGTTTTAACACTGAATCCCTATGGAGGCGTACATCGATGTACGTGTACATGTACATGTACATGTGATTTTGATGCTTGAATCCGCCTTTATCACCTACTATTGGGAAACAAATTTTCTGTGTTAAGTTTTGGTGTCTTACATAATCCAACACATGTTTCGACAGGATTATTCAGAAAACACTCTAATTTTGCTGCATTCTTTTTCCTGTCATTAAATACAAACCCAAACAACTTGATCTCCTCTGAAATGGCTGTTAAATAACTTACTGTTTGCCGGAAAATGTTTTGCTCTTGTAGCGGAACGTTGTTGTTCAAGTTTTAGTCTCTTTAAATTATGCAATTCTTTAAAGTGACGCGGGATAAGTTAAAATAATAAATTTTAGAAGTTTGCATTAAGATATAGGCCCTTCCAAAGAGCTCGTCCTGTGAAAAAAAAATATTTAAAAAATCATGATTTTCTGCAAAGTCGAGCAAATTTGAAGGGTCTTTTCTCCGTGATTGGGACTCTGGTATATTTTGATGCAGCACCCACGTATGAACACGGGAAGTGAAGCAGTGCTTGTTTACTAAGGTAAACAAGTTCTGATTTACTGGTAAAATAGGACCTGTTAACCAATGCCGCTGTGATGCGATCCCCCTGTAAGTGGGAAACAGAAGTATAACCGATTGTCAAAACTTGACTTTGTACTTATGTTTTGTCAGGATATAGCCCGATACCGATAATGACGCTGAACACCAATAAACAGATGAGGCAATAATTATATAAAGTTACTGTTAATAATTTTTCTCTGATCTAAGCCTTCAGAACCCCCATGGATGCCTCAGAAGTGAAAGCCTACATGTCGACTGAAGTAGATTTGTTTTCCTCCACTGGAAAAATAGAATCTGGTAACGAACGCCACTGGGAATGCAGTCCCTCTGTAGGTGGACAAAATAAGCATAAACGATTGGCAAAACTTGACTTTATACTTTGTTGTCCTATGATATAGCTTAGATGCTGACAAGGACGCGAGACACTAATAAATAACAGTTCAGAATACTGGATTGGAACCTAGAATAAGAACACTGTTCAAAAATACCTATTTTGGTAACTATTATTTTCTATAGTTTGGAAAGGGTAAAGTTGAAACATTTTGCTTCCATGCGTGCATAGTAGCCTATTTATGGACCACCAAGAATAATACAGCCGGACATGTCAAAATCCAATATATATTTAGACGCAACTGGATCACAGAGTGCATGCTGCAATGTATACACGGGTTTCAGCAGGTAAATATAATAATAAATCTTCGGCCTTCCGCTGACTTTTCACGGTCCTCTTACGACGAGGCCTACATTAACCCACTGCCCCGCCGGGGTATCTCCCTTCCCCCACTCTCCCTCGTAATCTCCCAACATTCAGTTAAAAATTGTTTCATAAATCCCCCCGAAGTTTGTACGCTGAAATATTCTATTCAAAAAAGTAGGGGATTTCCAAACTGATGTTGATATTTTCGGAAAATGGTATTTGATAGTCGTGATTGGACACTCCAATGTGTTACCAAGTTTAGTGTGGATCATGAATGTCACCGGCCCACGAAAACGTCGTACAAGTTTGTCGTACGAGCGCCGCGTTAATGTCTGTGGGGTACGTTTTGAAATTTTCATTTGAACTGGGTGGGCTTTTTCAGAGGTCTCATTGTTGTTTTCTTGGTATAAACTCGTTCATCAATAGTTTCGGGTCGAAACGTAGCTTTTGAGGTATGCGAAGACTGACAGGTGACGAATGTTTACGTGCCGTTGGCATGTTAGAAGTTGGCAATAGACAGACTGCAGTGGCTCAAATTCTCAACGTTACTCAATTGGTGAATGGTGATTAGGAGGTTATGGTCACGCTTCCGTCAGAAAGGCAATGTTGGTGACAGACGTCGGTCAGGTCGTCCAAGGGTGACAACTGCTACCAAGGGTCGTTTCATCCGAACCACAGCATTACGTAATCAAAGTGCCTCAGAAACTGGACAGCAGCTGCACTGAGCGACAAATGTGCGAGTCAGAGGTCATACTATCCAAAATCGCCTTCACAGCTGAAATTTGTACGCTCGACGACCTCGAATAATTCCACGTTTGACTGAACGTCACATCGCAGCAAGGCGTAATTGGCGTGGAGCACGACAGCGCTGGGACAATCGTCGGTGGAGCAACGTCAGGTTTTCCGATGAACCGAGGTTCACTCGCGACTTCCATGACAGGCGAAACAGAGTGTGGCGGCAGCGGAACGAACAATACCAAGACGTAAACGTTAGGCAGCACGATCGTTTTGGTAGTGGATCGGTTAAGGTGTGGGGAGGTATAACCATGACAAGCAGAACAGCATTACATGTCATCCAAGGGCATATCACAGAGCAGTACTACCGTGATAACACGTTAGCAGCTCATGTGGTGCCATTTGCGCGACGTCACGGCCGTTGATTCATTTTCCAAGATGACAATGCAAGAGCACACAGGACCCGTGTCTCTACAGCGTCCCTCCAGGAGCAGAACATCACTGCCTTGGTCATCACTAAGTCCAGACTTTTCACCAATCGAGCACGTCTGGGATATACTTGGCAGGTGCTTACGATAACGCCAACAGTCCCCTACCAATGTCCAGAACTTGCCGCTGCACTGCAGGAAGAATGGAATAACATCAGTCAAGCCGATATTGGTTTGGTGAGGAGTATGTCATGTCGGATCCGCGAACCGAGGAGGATTTACAAGGTATTGAGGTCTTGGACTGCATGTGGTAAATTGTCGGACTGACCGTCCATGTCTTCTACAGCTCGGTGCGTGGAATGTGTGCTTGTCAGACACCCAACTATCGCTGAAATCATTCACCAGATGCCACAGTGCAATGCCTCAACTGTCTTTTTGATGACAATATAAATATATTTTTTCATATAACTCACTTTTATCAAATATCCCCTACTTTTTTTTAATAGTATATATAAAGATTTTAATAGTATATATAAAGATTTAGCAAGTGAATATGCAAGCCTTACTGGGGGAAAAAGTGACCTATGAAGCTTGTACCAGAATGATCTGTCTATCTTGAGTTACCGGAAAGTACGGATCCAGGAAAGGCATGGGGCATTGATAGACAGAATGTAACGAAGCAGCCCAACATTCCTTACCTACACGCATGGTGGTGAAAGCAGCCCTGTATGGGATCTGACACAAAGCCTGCATACCCACACGAATGGTGTTGAAGTCAGCCCTGGTTGGGGACTGAAAGAAGGCTCTAAAGCTTGAATGGGGAGACTGAAAGAAAATATAGTGCTGGAGTGGCTAGTCCTTCTCGTTCTCCTGGTCTGCAAGGTAGGTGTCTAAGACACACAATGCAAAGTACGTCCCCGACAGTGGAGCTACGATACGAAGGATGGGTCAAAAAGATCGAAATACAAGGAAAAAGTGGTACCACATGGGTCTCCATTTTCAGGGGTAGACTTGATGGTGCTGGCTCGGGTGATGGTGGGGTGAAAATTTGACAATGTAAACTAGATATCAAACAAGGTGCGACTGGAAACAAATGGATAAATTGCTGTGATGGAATAAAACAAAGGGGGTCTCATGTGACAGTTGGCGGGCTTCATTGGTTGTAGGAATGTTAGAGTTCGGTCAAGATGAAGGTAAAGTGGATGGTTAAAGAGTTAAAAAAGAAAGGACACCGATCCTGAATACTTTTTGAAAAGTACGAATTGTCATAATGACCCGAGGTTCATACCCGTATGTTATTATTTTGAAGAAATATCAGAGGGTAGGGGATGTTCCAAATGATGAAATGTTCTAATGACGGTGAAGTGACCCCAGGTGTTTTTGATTGTTTTGTAGAAATTAATCTAGCTGAGCTAAGTACTGTTGGTGATAGAAGCCAGTGACATCTGGTGGTCCATAAACTCACAGAACCGGAGTTTCTTCAGAATTAAACGAATTTACTTGTGTAAGTTTTGAAGTAGGGCTTAACCCAATATCTGCTATGGCTGCTTGTTGAATAGTACGTACAACAAAGTTTTTTTTTTCATTTGAGTTTTGCAATTTTCTGTACTCATTTGTTTCAAAATAGAAAAGTTACATCTCACATTCCAACTAGCGTTGTTAAGTACAGACAATATCTGCCCAGCTTAGGCCTGTACCTTTGCTACTTGGACCGAAAGACAATTTGTGTGATGTAACGGGAGGGTTAACCTGGTGATCTCTCATTCCCATGCCAAAAATCAGGTGTAAAGATAATCAATGTGATTTACAGTTTCGTGTACAATACAGCGCATTACTTCACATTAAATGTTGGGAAAGCCCGTAATTTGTCCAACAAGCTACAATTCTTTAGTTGGAATTGCTTTCGGTGTTAATTCGTAATTGTCTAAATGTCGCCTGTATTTGTTATGAGATTTACCCATGGATCGTCTATCTTAGCATTCGAAGCAGCCAAATTCTAGAGAAAGCTTCTACTTGAACAACAAATTAAATATAAATTATCAGCCCAGATGTTGAATGTACGCATAGCTGGGTATATTTTTATGGAAGATAATGCATAATGCAAACCACAGAGGCGTACCGTCGCTGTGTCTTGCTTTTCCAACTGACGTTCTGCAAGCATTAGTATGTACATAATTAATGAGATACATATTGGAATTGAGGTAAGTGCATCCACGCCTGTGTCTTTCCTAACAGAAACTGCATGTTACATCTGGTGTTATTTGTGCTTCAGTAAAGACAGTTTGCGGCTGCTTGCACTGCTGTCAGTGCGACTCGTACTTTTATAATATTCATAGCTGTTCACTAAAACTGACACCAGTGATCTTTTCTATCACTGGTCCCATCAACATTCTATGCACTCGAAAATAGACGTCAATTACTTTTATGAAGAGATCGCAATTCACGTTTTTTTCCGCACAAAGCATCACCATGCGTCAAAAAGGAACAGGTATTTGGATTATGGCCATAGTACTGCTTGTTCATGAGTACCAATAATCCAATTTTCAGGTATCATTACAATGATAGCCTTACTCCAAATAACAGTTCCCTTGAACATTAACGCATTAACACCACGCATCACCAGGTTAGTGACGTCATGTTGTTCGTTATGACAGCTGGATGGCACAACCACATTGTGGCGTCACTACCATGGTGAGGCGTGGTATCAATACGCATACATAGCGAATGAAGTTATCGTCGAATTTGTCTGTTGAAGGACGCCATCTTAGTTTCTATGATGGTTTGTGGATAGTATTGTGTGCGCGTAGTGCTATTGTCCTAGTTATCTGTTCTGGGCTAAAAACAGATTACTTATCTGTAGAAACAAACTTCTAGTATTTGTAAAATAGTCATCTAATAATTTGTAAAAACAGTCTTCTAATAATCTGTAAATTCAGAATACTCCACGGTGTTTTTTTCAGATTACTAATCTGTGAAAACCGTCATATAATAATTACGGAGGACTTCTAATATTCTGTAAATTCATATTACAAATCCGTAAAAACTGACTACTGGTCTGCAAAAAAAGATTAGTACATGAAAGTGTCCCGAAGCTACATATAATACGCCGCCGCATTTTCCACGTTTTCGGCACCCACATTCGACATTCCTCTCTCACAAACGACAGATTATCGGCACCCCTCACTCGTGATAATTATGAAAGTATTCAATTGCTATGTTCATGAAGCCGTCTATTGAAGATTCTGTGTTAGCTGTAGTGCAAGTCATGCCCCTGGTGATGTTAACTTGTAGCGGAAGCCATACAAGTAGTTTAGCTCGTACATGTACACATAATTCCTGAGCAGCAGGATCTCATGTGTGACGTCATAGTCACATTACCCGTTTGTGTACTGGAGACCACCATCTTGGTTTCTATAGTGGCACGTGGTTTTTATGAGACCCAAAACCCCCTAATAGGACAGAGGTATGTTCGGGGGTGAGGGGGGGGGGGGGGTGTTAAATTTGATCCAATGTGAGTAAATCTAATTATCCAAATAGACCGGGAAATTTCCCAAAATTTTTACACCTTTATGATTATATAAAAAAATGAAGACATAATTTATCACACAATCGACAAGAGAGTAAATATGCATCACAAGGTTTTTAATAAAACTGCTGGTAACTCCACAGTTTTATTCATAACAAGAGTCATTTCTTTCGATTTAATCGTGTGCAACATAGCAATGACGTGTTCAATCCATCTGATGTTTCTGAAACAGCCGGCACTGTGTCTGAAAGGGGAAAATGTATTAACTCCATTGCAAATCTAGACTCACACTAGTGCGTGCTTTTATCCAGTTGCCGTCCTAAATACAATGCAAGGAATATTCCATGGAGCTCGCCATCAGGATTAGAACGATTTGCTCTCACCCAGCTGATAAAGAAACTGCTTTCAGTAATCTGAGGTCTCAACTTGTGAGCCGAAATTACAAGCGTAAGCCAGGGGTGGGGGGGGGGGGGAATGCTATCGCCTCGCCACGTGACGAACTGATGCATTATCTTCCCAAAGTTCAAAATGTGTGTACACTATTTGTTACCACATTTCATTCAGATCTTTCAAGCCTACCCAGCATCCTTCAGAAACACTGGGGGATCATTGAGAATGATTCAGCTTCAGCTTAGATTTCCCCCAAGTCACCTGTCGTTGCTTTTAAACAACCAAAAAATGTTCGCGACATTCTTGTGCGAGCCAGCCAGCTCAGAACTTGGGAGTCAGCCAAACTTGTGGAAAGTCCGTTTGTAAAACTTATGCGATGATGCCTGCAGCTGATTCCTTCCACAGCACCAGTACTGGCGAAAACGGTAGAATTACTTGCCGAGCAGATTAGCAAAGCTCCAGTTTGGTTTACCTGCTTCAGTGTGGCGTTTGTGAAATTCAGTATGTTGGCGAAACCAATACTCCATTTCTAAAACGTGTAAACGACCACAGGGTCATTCAAGAAGATGAAACGTGACTGTTCTATCACACGACATTACATGTCTACAGGCCACTCATTCACTTCATCCCAAACATTTATTATTGACTCAAATTCTGACAGGACTAAAACTGCCCGAGTTTCTAGAGAGATATTTTGAAAAACTCTAAAAAAGCTCGAAAGTCCAGCGGAAACTACTGATTTCCAACCAATGAAAATTGAACAAAACAAGCCGTTGCAGAATCGTAGTAGCGTGGTGTTGAATTGCAAAAAGGCTCGTTGTCTTTTATACCTGATCAGAAAGAGGAATTTTCCTCCGAACAAACGAAATATCATTATCATATCCGTAACTGCCTCCATTGTAATTCACCAAATATTATTTACCTTATCACTTGTAAACGCTGTCGGAAGCAGTATGTTAGTCAAAGTCAAAATCCATTCCGAAAACGTGCTACTAGACACAAATTGGATATAAAACATAAGCTGATGCCCCAGTAGCACAACATTTTAACCTTCCTGGTCATTACTTAGACGACTTCGAAATCCATCCTATTCAACAACTACCAACTAAAGACACATTAGAAGAAACAGATGAATTTAGAAAAAATACGTAAAGCTTTTTGGATCAATACGCTTCAAACCCTCTAGCCATTTGATATGATCATATCGGAGAGAGAATGCGAAAGGAGGTCCATCATTCCTTTCACGTTAACATACAGCAGAATGAATGTCGAATAGCAAAAATATTAAAAGATGAATTCAATTTAACCAATGATGAAGAAATGAACCTTTGAATCTTCGGCCTGTCATCGCCTTTAAGAAAAACAAAAGCTTGCGAAACAGCCTTGTAAGAGCCCATCAATGAATAACATCAGTTATTGCCAGTCAGTAAGCTCATCACTTAGTTTAAATCGGTTTTATGTATTATTTTTTGTCATGTTTGAAACCCATAAAGGTTCAGTAAATGAAAACATTTTCTTCGACGGCATATTAAAAGAAAAAAACGTTTCAGCAGGAAATGTCTGTGCTAGTGTGACTTTTTAATCTTAAACTCTCTAGTGCGACTTTTTAACCGTTTTTAACCTTAAACTTTCTCTCTCACACACACACACACACACACATACACACACACAAAAACACACACACTATCACACAAAAACACTTGTCCACACCCACACGCACACACATACCAACAGGGTGAGAGAGAGAGAGAAGAAAAGAGAGGGAGAAAGAGAGAAGAAAGGGAAGGAAAGAGCGAAAGACAGAGAGATAAGTCCGTCGCTTGTTCACCTCCCGGCTATAGTGGCACAGACTTCAAATAAATGGAAGATTGTGTGATGGGGTGAAGATCGTGTGATCTATCCAGCTCCAGAAATTTAAATATGCTATACGGTCAGCCCCGATTTCCCCAGCAATCAAACCAACCGCTTCCAAAATATGCCTTTCTACTGTATTTGTTATTTAGAAACTAAACAATCGCGTCATTCATACAGTTTTTCTAATTTACCTATCGCGACTGGAGGTTAAGTACACCCTACGTAGTCCTGCAAACTAAACATGGCGATATTCAAAGCGTGTGTATACACAGCCAGCGAAGACTTTCTAATTTTCTGGACTCCCCTTCCCTCCTCTACCTCCCCCCGCCCCGCCCCCACACTCGCAATCTTCTCAATATGGTGGAGACCTTTTTCTACATGCGACCTTTATATGTGTTGATATCGTTGCGATTAAAGTAATGAACAACGATTTTTCTAACTTCGACACACTCCTGTGATGGCTTCGTGGTATGAGAACAGCAATCATTAATTGAACTAGAAAATTGTGATTATGGAGAATCACAGGCTCACCATGCTTGATAAAATAGTACTGAAACTACCCCCATTCAAGTTACCAAAACTGACAGAGCATTTATATCAAAGATCTAACCTTATAACAGCAACTTTGCTAACCAAGCACCTCTACACACCGGGAACCAAAAAGTTTAATGTTAACCCTCATGTAACTGATTGAAAACAGTATCTAATGTTTGCGCTTTTCGTATTTCAAATGGTACACTTACTCTATCAGTCAATGTGCAAAGGGGTTAAATACCACAAACATTGAACCATAAATTTCTTTTACGATCAACGTGGCATCTTCCTGTACTAAACTGTGATCATAGATCAGTCGCTGTGTTGGGATTTTAACTTGGGAAGTTGAGCAGTTCTGCTAAAAATGGGGGCCCGAAAACAGTAAACAAAGTATGAAATTTTGATGTTTTTCGAACAGTTCCTTCGTTCACGCATTGGGTTAAACATTTCAAGATAACCAATAACAGCATAAGGGTTTGTCAGTTAATGATTTACATGTCTGTGCAAATACATTTCATCTACGTCGTTCCCAATGCTGGAGAATTGAACATAAAATGCGTGAATATTGTACAAAATAAAACCCCACTCGTACTCAAGTTAAAGAAACTGGGTGAGGGTTAAGACTGATATTTACAATTATCACAGCAAATTTGTTGAGTAGATATTTCTGCAAAACAAAGATAAATGTGCAAACTTCCAGAAAAAGTCGTCCCGATTCTTAGATCTACAGGCCATAGGATTGAGATGGAATTTGTAAAAAAAAAGACATTTCTTCCTTATTAAGGTAATCAGAATGGCTGCGGGCTAAGCCTGCTGTCTCCAACTACAAACGAAAGATTATCCAGTTTGCTATTCTTTATCAGGAAAAACAAAAGGTTTGAAGTTAGGCCTCTTGTGGCTCCCTGAAAACAGTAACCAAAGTATAGAAATTTTGATATTTCGAACACTTTTCCATGTCCATGCAGGCGGTAGAGGCGTTGGATTAAACACTTCAAGATAACTTATAACAGCAAAAATGTTCGTTAATTAATATTTTATACACCTGTGCAACAAATGTACGTCTACGTCATGTTCAGTGCTGGAAAAGTGACCACAAAATGTGTGAATATTGTACAAAATAAGACATCACTTGTATTCAAGTTACAAAAACTGGCTGAGGGTTAAGTCTGCTATTTAAACCAACCACAGCAAGATCATTGAGCAGACATTTCTACATATGAAAAACAAGTGTGCGAACTTTCAGAAACAGTCGTCCCCTTTTTGAGATCTACAGGCCGCAAATTGATGAAGAATTTGTTAAAAATATGGCATTTGTCCCTTATTAGGACAGCCAGTATGAGTAAGGGTTAAGTATGAAGTCTTCACTTAAAAAAAACTAGATTGTTTAGTTTGCAATTCTTCACAAGGAAAACAAAGACTTTGAAGTTAACCCTGTTACAACTGCCCGAAAACAGCAACCAAAGTATGCACATTTTGATATTTTTCGGACAGGTCCAACGTGCACGCGGGCAGAAGAGTCATTAGGTTAAAAATTTCAAGAGAACTTATAACAGTAAAGAGGTTTAACAGTTAATGTTTTATACGCCTGTGCGACAAATTTGCATCGTCGCCGTTCCAAATGCTGGAAAGTGGATACAAAGTGCGTGAATTTTGTACAAAATAAGACACCACTTGTAATGAAGTCACAAAAACAGGGTGACAACCGGACGTATCACAAACATGCTCTGATCGCCGTAGGCTCCAATATTCCAAACGTCATACTACAAAGTCTAGCATTTAACTTCAAATTAGTAGAAACTGTCTGGTTATCTACTCTGAAATTGCCGTTTTGGGGATTGGAAATTAGCATTACGGAGATGGGAAAGTTTTACAATTCCTAAGATTAAATACAATGTTCAGAAGTTACATTGTGGAAGCGCATGACATCGGAAAGTTCAATATATTTTCTTTATAATGATTGTTGAATGTTGCCAGTTTACCATATGACTTTTGTTCTCCTGTCACTTATTAAATGTAGTTTTCTCCAGTGTCATCATGTAAAAATGTTTAAAAGCAATGTTTCCATTGACCTTTGACCATGTACGTTTATTGGTTTGACATATAACTGGGAAGCGCATTAATTCAAAAAATATGATCTTGTGTCTGCTGCCTGGTAAAAATATCAAAAAGACACGAGTTGCTTTGATGTCCAAAATTCTGTACAATCTGATCGCTTTTCTCACACCTCAGCCAATTATCTGTGAATCAATTTGCTGAGGGGTTTTCATAGTCGATCAGGGATAGTCGATAAGAGGAGATAACCATCCACTTCAGTAAGTTAGCTGAAGTGGAAAACTGAGTATGGATGAAGCAGCTATTTGCGAACGGTGACTGAAAATTTCATGGGCATCCCTCAAGAATTGGATGAGATAGAGCGTTTTGATGAGCGGAGATAACTTTTGGAATTTGGTCTTTTTAAAGATGGTGCGAAATGACGCTGGGATGTGGGCGGGGGCTTACCCCCCTCTAAGATAGTGCCACTCAAAACTTATAATTTAGTGCCACGGGTGAATAAATGAGATTTAATCAAACTCGCTTTTTCAAGAACTTCGCCTGTGGATCCCGACACTACCCTTAAAACATAGATAACGTGAACAGATATCGCTGTCGAAAGAGATGTAAATTGGCTAATTAGACATTAAAATTGAAGACGGGGCGAACTTTCAGAAACAGTCGTGCCGTTTTTTTAGATCTACAGGCTGCAAATCATTAGATATTTCTGCAAATGCCAAATCAAAACGTTTCCATGTCCATGCAGGCGGTAGAGGCGTTGAGCAAAAAAGTTTGTCAGTTAATAATCTATAACCTGTGCAACAAATTTACATCCACGTCGTGTCCAATGCTGGAAAAGTGAACACAAAATGTGTGAATATTGTACTAAATAAGGCACCACTTGCATTCAAGCGGCTGATGGTTTAGTCTGCAATTTGAACCTATCACAGCAAGATTGTTCAGTGGTCATTTCTGCGCATGGTAAAAAGAAAAATAAAATTATGCGAACTTTGAGAAATAGTCGTCCCGTTTTCTAGGTCTGCAAGCAGCACATTGAAGTGGAATTTGTTTAAAATATGACATTTGCCCTGTATTAAAACAGTCAGAATGGGTAAGGGTTGGGTCTGAGGTCTCCACTTGCAAAAAGCAAGATTGTTTAGATTGCAATTCTTCACAAGGAAAACAAAAATTTTGAAGTTAACCCTCTTACGAAAACAGTAGCCAAAGTATGCAAATTTTGATATTTTTCGACCAAGTCGCACGTGTATGCAAGTAGAAGAGGCAATGGGTTAAAATTTTCAAGGTAACTTAAGTGTTTTGTCCCAACTGGCCGTGCGTGTTTGGAGATCGTGTGTCTTCTGCGATTTTTGACTGCAGTGGTTGCCGTGGGTGGTCGTAGGGCTGGAGAACAGTTAATAAGGAGTTGCAAGAGCATCGTAAGACAGGAGTAAATCTGGCGTGCGAGTCGCAGGGGCCACGTGCAATGTTCTCAGGAACAAGCACTCCACTTGTGACGTGCGATGTCCGTGAGATTCGTACACACTTCTTACGATTCTCTTGCAACCAGAGTACGTTGGCCGTGCGAATTGTACGATTAACGTACGGGTCGTGCGTCACTTGCAAGACATTCGCATCGACGCCCTACGTCGTTTTTACGAAGGTCGCACGAGCTATCGTCAATTTCTCCCTGGGTATATATACTGATGAAGTGAAGGCCTCGTCATCATTGGACGTTATATAGGTCAAAAAATGCAAAGAAAAACTTTCAAAACTGATTCTCTTAATTTGTCGAAATACAAGAGCAAACTGATAACTTTGCATGGAGCGCGCACTCTTTTTATAGTCGGCGGTGCAAGCGAAATTACGCCGTGTATGCGCCGTATGTTCGATTACATTCGTGAGGCAAGTACGAGCAACTTGCGGGCAACGTACCTCGGACGCAAGGGGTAAGTACCCTCTCTTTGAGTTCTTCTTACGTCTTAGACCCGCAACTTTCTTCTCACTTGCATTTCAAATCGTACGGTTAACCTGCGGACTCCTTGCGTGGTGCGTACGTCAAACGTGCGTTCTCAGATTTGGCAAGGAAATCGCAGTTTGTTGTGCATGTCCAACAGCCTCCTTGTGTGCTTACGGGCGGCATACGATACCGAAACATCGCAAGATGTCCTTGCGTGCCGCACACGATTTTCACAAAAAAATGCCCGCAGACCACCCGCAGAAGCACGTACGGCCAGTTGTGACCAAGACTTTACATGGCAAAACGCATTGTCAGTTAATGATATATACGCCTGTGTAACAGATTTGCATCTACATCGTTCCCAATGCTGGAAAAGTCAACACAAAGTGCGTGAATTTTATACAAAATAAGACACCACTCTTATTCAAGTTACAAAAACAGGGTGATGGTTAGGTCTGATATTTAATCTTATCATAGCAAGTTTGTTGAGTAGGTATTTCTGTACACGACAAAGCATAAAGTTTCAAGTTAACCCTCGTACAACTGATCGAACACGGTAACCAAATTTTCATATTTTTCGAACAGTTCCTATGTTCACGCGGGCAGCAGAGGAGTTGGGTTAAACATTTCAAAATAACTTAGGTTCCGCTCCACAAGTTTTCCAGGCATTTCCAAATATGACATGCCATACACTCTCTTCAAATGCAAATATTCTGTAGCTTAGTTATCTAACTCATAACATGTATTACATTTCCAAAATCCACAAAAAACACATAACACTATCTGACTAAGTAGAAAGAAACAATCTGAATGTGGGTGGAATAATTTATTGTCAAAGGCCAGACTTCAACCTGAAAAATTGCATGAAAAAATGCCGAAACCAGTCATTTTCATTCACCTAGCAGCCTCAAAAGCAGAATTTTCCCACCAACCCCACCTACCCACCCATGGAACAGAACACCCCCTGTTTCTAAAATGCAAAAAAAAATTTATATGTTTCCGTCTCATTTTTTAGTTAACTGTCTGGTAACAAACCCGTGTAAAAATTACATTTTAAAAAATAGCCAATTTTTCGAAGCCACCGTTTCCCATAATTCATCTGGTAATTTTCCCCTATGTATCAGAATCCAACTTTGGGACCAAAACTTCAAATTCTCTCGTCCAACAAAAAGCCTAATGTAATCATATATCTGATACTAAAAATATATCTCAATTTTACATGGCCTTAGTTTCAACATATGCCCTATATTTAGAATTTCACCCCTGTGCAATAGTGCGAAACTGTGGAGCGGAACCTTAAAGAGAAAACAAGAGTGATCTCCCCTTGGATTTCACTCAGGCAAAAGAATCTGGAGTCTATCCTGAGTTGAATGAACAAAAAACACAAGTCTCTATTTTCAACCAGTAAAAAGATACAGCATGGCCTTTCTGACTGCCGAATGGCTTTTGCAGCCAGTTTTCGCCTGATTTTCACAACCACACCACACCACCTCAACCCTCACATTTCTCTGAGCCACTTCAGAGAGCATTTTTTGTTATTACCACCAGCCACATTGACTAACCAGGTCCTGTCAGTAGCACTGTTAAATACAATCAAAATGTAAAACAATAAGCAGTGATAACCATAGCTTTGGGGGGGGGGGGGGTTGCTCTCTAGATATGAAAGCGCTTAACAGCTTGACGGACGGATGACACACAGACATGACACCAATGACCAAACTGAAAAAGTAGACACCATGACTGCAAACCTCTGGTCAACAATAACAACCAGGCTGTCCATAACTGCATATATTTGCCATGAATACAAGGCTCGATGTTTTGGAAAGGCAGTGCTCTACCTTAATGTTTTCGAAATCTTGACGAAAATTCAAAACAAGTGCGAAATTAGGCTACATCAATATATTTCTCCAAATTTCCACTTATTTCCATCCAGTTGTGCTGAGATATCACTTGATGAATGTTAACTACTACTAACAATTACACACAAACCAGAAATAATGAAAAGTTTTTTGAAAAATGGTGTATTTATAACTCAAACACAAATAAGGAACTTCCTGGTTCAAGAATTGACACCGACGGCAGAATGCTCTTTAAGGGTCCGCTCCACAGTTTTCCAGGCATTTCCAAAAATGACATGTCATACACTCTCTTCAAATGCAAATATTCTGTAGCTTAGTTACCTAACTCATAACATGTATTACATTTCCAAAATCCACAAAAAACATATAACACTATCTGACTAAGTAGAAATAAACAATCTGAATGTGGGTGGAATAATTTATTGTCAA
The DNA here is from genome assembly GCA_031216915.1 of Pictodentalium vernedei. NCBI lineage: Eukaryota > Metazoa > Mollusca > Scaphopoda > Dentaliida > Dentaliidae > Pictodentalium > Pictodentalium vernedei. The sequence continues at coordinate 322,090,365 of CM062297.1, forward strand.
AGGCCAGTCTTCAACCTGAAAAATTGCATGAAAAAATGCCGAAACCAGTCATTTTCATTCACCTAGCAGCCTCAAAAGCAGATTTTTCCCACCAGCCCCACCTACCCACCCCTGGAACAGAACACCCCCTGTTTCTAAAATGCCAAAAAAATTTTATATGTTTCCGTCTCATTTTTTAGTTAACTGTCTGGTAACAAACCCGTGTAAAAATTACATTTTAAAAAATAGCCAATTTTTCGAAGCCACCGTTTCCCATAATTCATCTGGTAATTTACCCCTATGTATCAGAATCCAACTTTGGGACCAAAACTTCAAATTCTCTCGTCCAACAAAAAGCCTAATGTAATCATATATCTGTATCAGAATCCAACTTTGGGACCAAAACTTCAAATTCTCTCGTCCAACAAAAAGCCTAATGTAATCATATATCTGATACTAAAAATATATCTCAATTTTACATGGCCTTAGTTTCAACATATGCCCTATATTTAGAATTTCACCCAATAGTGCGAAACTGTGGAGCGGAACCTTATAACAGCAAAAATGTTCATCAGTTAATGATCTATACACCTGTGTAAAAACTTTACATCTACATCTTTCCCTATTCCGGAAAAGTAAACACAAAATGTGTGAATTTTGTACAAAATAAGACACAATTGGTTTTCAAGTTGCAAAAACAGGGTGTTTGTTAAGTCTGATGTTTAAACTTATCAAGCACGTTTGATGAGTAGATATTTCTGCACATGGCAAATTATAAGGTTTCAAATAAACCCTTGCACAACTGATCGAAAACGGTATCCAAAGTTTGCAAATATTCATATTTTTCAGACAGTACCTTTGCTCCAGATATCACTGTGCTGAAGGGTTAAATGTGACAAACAAACTTGAACTGCAAAGTTGTACTCCAGTTGACAAGTCATTTTCCTATACTATAATTTTTGGCATATATTGCTCGCAGTATCAAGAAGTGGCTTCTTAAAGTTGTGCTATTTTATTGAAATCACAAACTTCAGTCCCTTTGAGGTCGATTGGGGTTAAAGTTGAAAAACATTTTAAGTGATTTCATTACAACATGTTGACTCTAAGTATATAGAAAATTTTATCTTCACAGAACCGATAGTTTTCGAGAATATTTCGAAAAAGAGTATTTTTGCTACATTTTTTGGTCCGACTGAAGGAGTTAAACTTTTTCGCTAAAATGGCGGCACGTGGAGGCAAACCTTCAGGTATGAGTAAACAAGTGCGCAAAATTTCGGAAGTATCGAACAGTCTGTTTTCTATATCTAGAGGTCACAAAATTTAGGTGAACTTTTTTTTAGCAATAACAATATGTCCCACCCGCCACTGTCGTGGTGAGCCTTACAACACTTTTTTTGAGCAATAACAATAAGTCTGACCACTGTCAAAAGTGAAATGCTTGATCACTGATGTGGGGGGGGGGGGGCGTGGGGGGGGGGTGGAGGGGAGTTTGCTCCGTATGATTACACGTGTTTAACACTGATGTAAGGGAGGTAACTTTGTATCTTTTTGAAGTCGTGGTTGAACTTGATTTTCAAGGTGCTGATGGCGTTCCTTCGTTTTCAGTGACTGTGTAAATTGATGTTTTGTATGGAGGTTTTCTTCTTAGGCTTTTCCCTCTGGAAAAGACTATTGTTTTTCTACGGATTTTTTTTTTTTTTTTTTTGGGGGGGGGGGGGGGGTGGGGAGGGGGAAGGTTGTTTTTTTACCACACATTTTGTCCATATGATTCAGAAGCCATTTTCGAACCGATTTTCACCTAATTTTGCACACACATAGAGGGGCAGAAAATCTAAAAAATATAGCAAAAGCGGAATTTTCGATTTAAGCCTTATTTCGCAAAAATTGACAAAAAACTGTCAAAATTAGGGTTTATACGCACTTTCTCGAAATACGTCTTGTAGATTTTTTTTGAACATTCATCACTGTTAGACCTGTCTGTGTGACACGACCCTTCATATATAAGATATGTTAGGCGATGCATATGTTAACCATCCACAGGCTGCCAAACATCGAAATTTTGATGAAATGGGCCCCTAAAACACCCAAACGGTACATGAGAGATAAACGTAACTTCATTTATTGGAAGTGGGATTCACTGTGGATCATTTTTGTAAGTAATAAGGGTATTCAAAAAACCAAACGTTAACCCGTTTTGGGCTTGTTAAACTGCAATACCCCTCAAAAGCTCAAAAAATCATGTTTTCTGTGGGTTTCTCTAAACGAGTCTTGTAGATTTTCAAGAAAAATTACCCACGCGCAGGTCTTGGTGTGGCAATACAAGTCTTAACCAATTTTGGACAGGCTAAAGAGAGATACCCTTTAAAAGCTTAAAATTCCCATTTTCTGTGGATTTCTCTAAAAAAACATCTTGTAGATTTTCAAGAAAAATTGGCTATTCGCAGGACTTTGTGTGACATTACAAGTTGCATGGACAAAATATTCCGTTGAACTTTTATTAACCCTCTGAGGCTGCCAAGCATCGTAATTTTGTTGACATGGGCTGTTTTCGGGCACGCACAGCACCAAATGTATACCCGAGAGATAAACATAATCTCCTTCGTTGGAAGTGGTAAGGGTATTCAAAAAATCAAGCGTTAACCCCTTTTGGGGTGGTTAGTAGCAAGACCCATCAAAAGCTTAAAAAATCATGTTTTTTTTAGATTTCTTTACAAACATCTCGTAGGTTTTCAAGACAAAATGGCCATTAATAGGTCTTGGTGTCACGTTACCAGTTGCAAGGATAAAATATTCCGGTAAGCATCTGTTAACCCTCCATGGGCTGATAAATGTCAAAATTTTGAAAAAAATAGTCTGTTTTTGGACAACAACAACATCGAATGGGAATGCCACAGAGAAACGTAACTTCTTTTACCATCGCAAAAGTGATAGGGGAAATTTTTTATAAGTAGTAACGATATTCAAAAATCAGGGTCTTAACCCATTTTCGATTGGTTAAGGGGATATACCCCTTAATAGCTGAAAATTGCCATTTCTGCTGATTTCTCAAAGAAATCTAGTAAGTTTTTTAGAAAAAGTGATGTACATAAAGGCTTGGGATGTTTGATCTGACCCCATGTGTCATATCTCAACAAATAAAGGATAACATATAGTTTGGATCAATTTACTTTGCACAAATGTAAGGAAATACCTGTACTATCGAATACAGACGGTGATTACGACGAAAGCCTGGTATATATCCTGATATATAATTCGTATTTTCGAGTTTTGAGTTCCCATTAAAACTTGATGGGAGGTTTCACAACAGATTTGAATGGGAGGAATTTGAACATAGAGGGGAAGCTACTACGTTCAGATCGCTAAACTACCACTGAGCCACCGTGCTCCTTTTTCTTCTCATTCAAAGAGAATGTAAAAATTATCGCGATTTATAATTATCTGTTTATTACCATAAGGCAAAGCTACTTCCGTAAGTTTGGATAATATAATATGTCCGCAGCTTTAGGTGTCATAATCCCTCCGCAGTCTTAATCATCTGTGTCCATTCATATGTGTAAACAATAAGCATCAACATTCCTTCCAAGAAACGCAGTGTCGGTGATAATTGACCTCCGATATACCGCCCAGAAGGTATCGACATAAGGCGACACCGAAATTCCGTCCAGCATTCCCCACACCATATTCTATATCATTATTATCCCCGCATTTTCAAAAATGCGCGGACATGATCTCCGTCGTACGCCCGTATGTCCGTTTTTGAGCTATAAGTTTGAAATTTACCATACTTCTTAAGTATGATATGGAGATGACAAAAATAGGTTTAGTTTGAAATTTGGTCACCAGGTGGTGCCAGTGGCACTACTAAAATACTGAGCTAATAAGCTGCTTTCCGACCAAAAGCTCCTAGGATATGTACTTTTGTTTGTTTAAAGTGTGTCCATATGTTCATAGACGTGCATAAAGGTTTCGTATTTTTTTATTCGGCCCCCTGTAGCGCCTGTGGCGTCACTTTCGTCATTCGAGAATCGGTTTCCGGCGAAAGGCTCCAAGGGTTTTTAATTCACTTTGAAAGTGTGTTCATATATTCAGATAGGGTTTCCAGATGTACATAAAGGTTTTGAATTGTTGACTGGGCACCATGTGGCGTCCGTAGCGCCACGTTTGTCATTAGAAAGTCGGTTTCCGGTGAAAGGGTCTTAGGGTTTTAATTCAAAACGTTGAAAGTGTGTTCATATGTTCAAGTGGGGACTCTAGAAGTGCATAAAGTTTTCTTATTTTTGATTCGGCCACATCGAGAATCAATTTTTGGCGAAAGTCTCCAAGGGTTTTTAATTCGAAGCGTTGGTTTTAATCTGACCCCATGTGGCCCCGGTGGTGCCACTCTTGTCGTTAGACAATCGGTTTCCGACGAAAAGGCTCATAGGGCTTTTAATTCGAAATGTTGAAAGTGTGTTCATATGTTCAAGTAGGGTCTCCAGATGTTCATAAAGGTTTGGGTGTTTTTATTCAGCCCCATGCGACGCCCTTGTTGACATTTTTGTCATCAGACAATCGGTTTCCAGCGAAAGGCTCCTAGGGGGTTTAATTCGAAACGGTGAGAGTGTGTTCATATGTTCAGGTTGGGTCTCTGGATCTGCACAAATGTTTTGGATTTTTGATCCGGCCCCATGTGACACCCATAGCATCACTTTTGTCCAGTGGCGGCGCTACGGGGGGGGGGGGGGGCATGGAGGGGGGCATTGCCCCCCCAAACGAAGGCTTTGCCCACCCCCTCCTCCCCCAGTTGCCCCCCCCCCCCAACCATCTCGCATGCATTTCCATCCACCCTCACACACAAACACATTCAGTCACTCTCTTTCTCTCACACACACACACCCCTCTCTTTTTTTATTCCCATACACACTTAGCCCAAAGCCTCAGGCTAGCTGATGAACACATCCATGCAGTAGAGATTTAAAGACTCGGATGCAGATACTTATAAGTTATAATTAAGTTATGAGCCAACAGAGGCATGTCTATCATATCTCTTGTCTGAAAAAATTCATGGATTTCGCATTATGACAGACGGGCATTATCTCCCTTGCACTGTTCAATTATTTCTCTCTCTCTCTCTCTCTCTCTCTCTCTCTCTCTCTTCCTCTCTCTCTCTCTCTCTCTCTCTCTCACGCACAGACCCACCAGACGCGGATCCAGGATTTTTTGAAAGGAGGACCGCTAATTACCATTACATTTAGTCGAAACTTGGACCCAAAGTCCGTAATATAATTTTTTGGTTTGGTACGTCCTGTGTTGGACCCAAAGTCCGTAATATAATTTTTTGGTTTGGTACGTCCACAGGACGTACCAAACCAAAAAAGTATATTACGGACTTTGGGTCCAAGTTCGGACTACCTCATAACAAAGTAATGATATGAATCATATGATCCTTTACGTATTTGCCCCCCTTCATGGGAGTCTGCCCCCCCTAGTTGCCCCCCACAAAAAAATTTCTGGCGCCGCCACTGCTTTTGTCATTAGAGAATCGGTTTCCGGCGAAAGGATCCAAGGAGTTTCAATTCGAAACGTTGATAGTGTGTCATATGTTCAGGTAGAGTCTCTAGATGTGTATAAAGGTTCGGGATTTTCAGTCGGCCCCATGTGATGCCCGCATTGTCACTTTTATAGTTAGAAAACCGGTTTCCGACAAAAGGCTCCTAGGATTTTTAATTCGAAACGTTGAAAGTGTGTTCATATGTTCATGTAGGGTCTCTAGATGTGTATAAAGGTTCGGGATTTTTTAGTCGACCCCATGTGGTGCCCGTATTGTCACTTTTGTCGTAAGAAAATCGGTTTACGGCGAAAGACTCCTATGGTTTTTAATTCTAAACGTTGAAAGCGTGTCCATATTCAGGGGTCTCTAGATGTGCATAAAGGTTTCGGATTTTTTATTCGTTCCCATGTGGTGCCACTTTTGTTGTTAGAGAATCCATATCCGGCGAAAGGTTCCAAGAGTTTTTAATTCGAAACGCTGAAAGTGTGTTCATATGTTCAGGTAGAGACTCTAGATGTGAATAAAGGTTTTGGGGTTTTTATTCGGCCCCATTTGGCACCCATAGCGCCACTTTTGTCGTTAGAGAATCGGTTTCCGATGAAAAGCTCCTAGTGATTTTAATTCGAAACGTTGAAAGTGTATTCATGTGTTGAGGTTGGGTCTCTAGATGTGAATTAAGGTTTCAGATTTTTTACTTGCCCCCATGTGGCGGCCGTAGCACTACTTTTGTCATTAGAGAATTGAGTTCCGGCGAAAGGCTCCTACGGTATTTAATTCGAAACGTTGGAAGTGTGTACATGTATTAGGTAGCCTAGGGTCTCTGGATCTGCATAAAGGCTTGGGATGTTTGATCTGACCCCATGTGTCACCTGCAGCGCCATTTTTGTCGTTAGAGAATCGGTTTCTGGCGAAAGGCTCCTAGGGTAATTAATTCGAAATTTTGAAAGTGTGTTCATATGTTCAGGTAGGGTCTCTAGATATGCTAAAGGTCTGGGATTTTTAAAACGGCCCCATCCAGCTCCTATAGTGCTACTTTTGTCGTTAGAGAGTGGGTTTCCGGCGAAAGGATCCTGTGGTATTTAATTCGAAACGTTGAAAGTGTGTTCATGTATTAGGTAGTGCCACTGGATGTGCATAATGGTTTGGGATGTTTGATCTGAACCCACGTGGCACCTGCAGCGCCACTTTTGTCCTTAGAGAATCTGTTTCCTGCAAAAGGCACCTTGGGTTTTTAATTCGAAACATTGAAAGTGTATTCATATGTTCAGGTAGGGTCTCTGGATATTCATAAAGGCTTGGGATGTTTGATCGGACCCTACATGTCACCTGCAGCGCCACTTTTGTCGTTAGAGAATCGGTTTCCGGTGAAAGGCTCCTGGGATATTTATTTCGAAATGTTGAAAGTGTGTTCATATGTTCAGGTAGGGTCTCTAGATGTGCTAAAGGTCTGCGATTTCCAAAACGGCCCCACCTGGCTCCTGTAGAGCTACTTTTGTCGTCAGAGAATCAGTTTCCGGTGAAAGGCTCCTGTGGTATTTAATTCGAAACGTTGAAAGTATGTTCATGTATTAGGTAGTGTCCCTGGATGTGCATAAAGGTTTGGGATGTTTGATCTGACCCCATGTGGCACCTGCAGCGCCACTTTTGTTGTTAGAGAATCGTTTTCCAGCAAAAGGCTCCTTGGGTTTTTAATTCGAAACATTGAAAGTGTGTTGATATGTTCAGGTAAATCTCTAGAAGTGTATAAAGGTCTGGGATTTTTAAAAAGACCCCATGTGGCTCCCGTAGCGCAACTGTTGTCGTCAGAGAATCGGTTTCCGGCGAAAGGCTCCTGTGGTATTTAATTCGAAACGTTGAAAGTATGTTCATGTATTAGGTAAAGTCTCTGCATGTGCATAAAGGCTTGGGATGTTTGATCTGACCCCACGTGGTACCTGCAGTGCCACTTTTGTCGTTAGAGAATCGGTTTCCGGCAAAAGGCTTCTAGGGGTTTTAATTCGAAACGTTGAAAGTGTAGTCATATGTTCAGGTATGGTCTCTAGATGTGCTTAACGGTTTTCGATTTTTTATCAGGCCCCGTGTGACTCCCTTAGCGCCACTTTTGTCGCTAGCGAATCGGTTTCCGGAGAAAGGCTCCTATGGGTTTTAATTTGAAATGTAGAAAGTGTGTTCATATGTTCAATATGAATATTGAATATCTAATACCAGACATTAAAACACTCAACATACTGTTTCCTTTCATCTAATTTAAGGTATAGTTTTGCCTTGGTCTAAATAATAATAACAAATTATTCATACTTACAAATCATAAGATGTGCATAAAGGTGTTGAAATTTTGAATCCTGCCCTCAATAACTCCAATCACACCACCTTTGTCGTTAAAGAACCTGTTTCCGACAAAAAGCCTGATGGGTGTATAATTCGAAATGATTCAAATGTTCTGATAGGAACCCCAAGCGGGCCGTAGGCCCGCAAAGGGTTCCACATACCCAGTCAGATAAATGTGTTCCAGAACAGAATTCTCTATAGCCGTCAATGTGATTTTTGAAGTGGACAGTAAATTTCAGTGAAAAATCCACGTAACTTCCGGTGTCGAATTGCCCATGCAATTGCAATTGGCCTGTCCCCCTCTAGGAATCAAATGTATTTTTTTGCAACCTAATTCGCCTCAAAGCTTTGCGTGATACATTGGCCTACATATCTACACTTCAGGGGTAACCAGGCCTTCTCATCCGAGAACCGCGACAAATCAGCGGCCGGCCAAAGTTATTACTCGAGTTCTGTCCTTCTGGAGGTTTGTCAATATGCTCAGCTGATGATCTCGTCATTTCAGATCGAACTCTCAGTCCTGATTTCGTTTCAGCTTGTCTGCCAGTGATAACCTCACTCGAAAAAAACCCGTACATATAACCGATAATATAACTGATAATTGTTGTTATATTGGTGCGATTGTATACAGACATGCATTGACACGCATCTCGTGAAAAATCAAGACGAACAGAAACTCAGTTTTTGAATTATCCGAATGTTAAGGGGTTGTAAAAGTAAGGAAAAGTTTGCTTGAAAAAAAGGGTATACGGACGTTTCATCCGCAAGCCGAGTCGTCCGCTTGTCAAGGAAAATATTGTCTGCACATTTTCTACATTTCGAACAAGACACCCACCCCCTACTAACGTGTGACATTTTCCCAGATTAAGCCCAATATTCTCACATATAAAGCCTCTTGATGTTGTATTTATGTTAAGAGTGTGATGTACAACATCATCTTTAAGGTTTGAAACACAAATGATGTCATATATTGGCTGATATATTGATATGTTTTTATAAAATTCAAAAAATTACACAAGTTGGAAATGCACATTTTTGGTGCACTCAAGAGACCCACCCACCCCCACGTCACGTCTTGCAAATTTTTGGTGCCCCCCCCCCCACCCACCCACCCACCCCCCAGCCCCCACCCCCCTTATTGACGACTGGAATAATTGCAAAATTATAAGATTATATTACGGAATTTAAGATAACAAGTTTTGATGCATTTCTTAATATAATTATAACACGTTTTGATGCGTTTCTTAATATTATTAATTCCTATAATACATTTGCTAATAATTTTGTGATTATTCATTGTAAAGTGCCGGTGATGCCCTTCCAAGAATAATTGCAAAATTATAAGATCATGTTGCAGAATTTAATAAACCATAAATTTTGATGCGTTTCTTAATATAATTAATTCTTATAATACAATTGCTAATAATTTTGCTATTATTCATTGTAAAGCGACGGTGCGCCTCGATGAATAATTGCAAAATTATAAGATTATGTTGCAGAACTTAATATAACAAATTTTGTTGCATTTCTTAATATAATTAATTCTTATAATACTTCTGCTAGAAATTTTGCAATTATTCACTGTAAGGTGCCGGTGGAGCTCTTCAATGAAAAATTGCAAAATTATAAGATTATGTTGTGGAACTTAATATAACATACATATACTTTAAGAACTTTTACTGTAATAATATAATTATTATAGGTAATCCATTGAACAAACAGTAAGCGAAATTTATTAGATGACTGGGTAGTTTATTTTGTTCTTACATTTCTGTTTTCAGAATTTCGTACACGTACAGTTAAAACTAGAAGTCCTGTCATGAAATGCGCACAAATAGCACATTGATATGCGCGTTAATGTACGCGTTATGGCCCAAGTAAAGCTATAAAATTCTGTACATATGGCCTGTGCACAAGCAATGTTTCAGCCAATGGACCTCCGGGTAACCCGGAGGTCCATTGGTAGAAACATTGCACATGTTTGCTATGAGTAACCAAGAGAACCTGCCGTGCTTTGGATGCCATTCGATATGGCAATTGCGCGCAATTCCAGCGTGCAGTTAAGCCTAGATAAGCGCACTATTTGTGACAGAACTTCTAGTTTTAACTGTATATGAAATTTAATGCAGGGAGGTACATTAAGATATATTACAATAGCTAATATACATTACAATAAAGTATACAATAAAATTATTATATAAATAAATAAAAAATGATTCAAAATACAATACTTGAAAACTTTCCCCCAGCGAACGAGTTTCGGACGTGTTGGGTAAAATTGTAGAGGATGACTTGGGTAAAATTGCAGCGGACGATTTGGTTAGCAGACGAAATGGGTGTAATTCGAAAAAAGTGATACTGACAGGTTGCTTTCAGTCCCGTTAGAAACCAAAACAAAGTAATAATGTGTTACTTTTTGGTGCCATCTGTATTTCTGAACAGTGCTTCGTAGTTTCAAACACTAAAAAATGGAAAATAATAACCCTTTTGGATATTTACCGCCATTGAAAATGGCATGTCATCATTTTTCGGGAACTGGGGGAATCTTCGGCCTGGGGAGAACTAGGCCCAGGGAAAATCATCCAAAAGAAAAGCTGTACACATCTGTTAGGATATTTGAGATATGCTACGATATTCGTTTTAACTCCTGAAAATAATTCTTAAAAAAAATATTAATAGATTGTTCGATATTTATTGAAAAAATATTAATATAATGTATATCGTCGAGCAATTATCTCTGCAGTAAATTCACATTCGATGTGTTCTGCAATAATTAACGTCTCTCATCTGTTAGAAAGGTATCCAATCACTTCGGCTCCAAGTCATTTCGTCCTCCGGTCACTTCGACCTCTTCCCTAGTCACTTCGGTCCCTTGGTCATTTCGGCACCATTTCAAGTGTAGAGATCTATAAAGATCAGTGCATAGTTCATGTTTAGAAATAATGGGTAATTACCTTTATTAAGTAATGTTCAGTTATTTGTATTTACACAGTGTACAGAAAAATTATACATGACATTAAAAATTATCCATGTGTTCAATTTTACATACATTTAAGATGCTGTCTGTATAAGTAAGAGAAATTATTTTACTTTGAAATTTTGCAAAGTATATGCAGTCATTCATTCATATTGTTATGCACAATTTCTACTCACCTTCCAGTTTGAGGTTCACAGGGTTTCTTTTTCTTTTCTTTTTTCTGAAACAACCACCAAACTGCGATTTCGATACTACCATAAATATGTCCACATTTTCTAAAACATAGAGCAGAATCCTTGTAGTTATGCACAATTCCTAGTCCCCTTCCAGTTCGATGTCCACAGGGGTCTGACCCCAGTACCCCACTTCCAAGGCATACACTCAAACCAAATAACATTACTGACCCTCGTTTCCAGCTCTCGTAGATTCATAAGCAAATAAAATTATTCAGGTCGCAAGGGATTTCAAATCCCAGATAGTCCATGTGCACCTTCGACGTGCTGAAACTTTTCTTTTATTTATTCATCATGAAAGAAAATCTACTAGACATATATCATACGTATACCTGAATATCTAATTGAGATATAAATGTTGAAAAAAAATTAAATAGAAAAATGTTAAAATTCAAACAATATTTGAAAATATTTATAGAGGCCTAAATGACTTGGTACATTGGGGCTGAATTGACCCGAAACCGTAATGACTCGGGCCGAAATGACTTGGGGCCAAAGTGACTAGAATTGGTGAGAATTGCATCCAAACTGTCCTCCAACAATTTGACCCAAACTGGATACTAATCTAACCCAAACCATCCTTTGGCAATGTGCCCCAAACTGTTCTCCAGAATAGGGGCACATGATTATTATTGATTTATTTATTGGGGTTTAATGACACTTCGATAGCCAGGGTCACTTCATGTCGGACAGTTTTACAGGTGAGAAAAGCCAGAGAGAACCACCGAGCAATTACAAACATCTAATGTAAAAACAACACAGAAGCTGGGTTAGCATTGGTTGACGACAAGTGTACGATTGACATGCAGTATGCCTTGGTACGCAATGGCACTACGTGGGCAATGGGAATGAAGTGTATTGCCCAAGGAAGCAAAGTGGTTGCCGCAGGTGAGATTTGATAGAGGACCCTTTGGCTTGTAGCCTACAGCTCTAACTACTGAGCCCTTTGACCTTCAAAACTGTATAGCACCAGCTAAAACATGTTGTAGAATGACCACATGAAAATTTCACAAGTACATAGTTTCATTATTAGTTTGTGATATTTGTTTTTGCTGTACAGTGGAACCCTGTTAATTGAAGAGCCACTTTGCCAATAAAATTATTCAATTAGCAGGAGTATTCAATTAACAGGGATTGTGTCACTTTCCTGTATTCCAGAGATAAACTTAGCATTTATTCTATTATATTTTGTTTGACAGAGTTCCATGAGCTCTGTCAAACAAGATATAATAGATTAAATGCCTGTATTGAATGTACTGAGGCAAAATTGGTCTATAACCAAAGGAAAACTGGGAAGAGTTGGGGTAATTTCTCAACATGTTACAAGATTTTTTATTCAATTAACAGGAGATCACTCTATAACCTATATTAAATTACCAGGTCAAATTTGTACTGGAGGCATGGTAAATGGTTTTGTGTTGGGAATTTATATTCTATTAACAGGGATATACAATTAAGATATATCCAATTAAGTGGGCACCACTGTAAAACCCCCCTCCACCCCCCCCCCCCCCCCCCCCCCACACACACACCCCATTCAAAACCATCATTCAAAGGTCTTGGATTCAGCAAATTTGATTTCTTTATTTATTGGGGTTTAACAACAATTTTTACAGCCAGGGCCACCCAACAGTTTTACTGGGGGAGGAACCAAGAGTACCCGGAGAGAACCACCGAGCAATAATGACAAGCAACTGTCAGGCTTCTCAACATTGAAACTCCAAGCAAGCAGGGTTAGCATTGGTTGAAGACAAGTGCATCATCGATGTGCAGTATGCCTTATTTCAGTTGCCGCAATTGGGATTCGAGCTGTGAACCTCTCAGCTTGTTTTGGGAAGGTTTTTTTTGTTCCATCTTCATTAAGGTTTGTTTTATATCGCACTTGTAATTTTGTCATAATTAGTAATCATAAATCCTTAAAAAAAAACAATAGAAAAAATGCATAGAATATTTTTAAAAAAAATTTCTGTGAGGATTTGACCTCAGAGGTGATGACATTCGACCACGACTGAGACCGAATATTCTCAGAAAAAGTATGAGTGCTGAATCTTCCTGTGACTGAATCTTCATGAACCCCTTTTTTCAAACTAAATTTCCCATTACTTATAAAGCACCATAACTAAGGCAAAAACAATACTATGAAACTTCCAAGTCTGAAATTCTATAAATTCCAAATAAATTTACACAAAATGAAGGATGTGGCGTATAGAACTCCAAAAGTATGTGTGCCCCTCACGCACTGACACACAGTCGCCATCAGACATCAGCGGTTCCTGGAAGTGTGTTATCGGTACCATATTTGTACCATAACTGACAATCATAAAATAATATTTCATAAGAACAACAAACACAGGAATTCAAAATGCAGTCTCAAGGCAGCATGGTGAATGCCAACGCTGTCAGATTGTCCTTGAAAGGGGGAGTCCTTTACAAATAGGTTTTTGTTTTGTGATACTCTGGATACTTCCCATTTTTATCTCAACTTTGACATAGTCATATTTAAGGTTATGTCATGGCCCATTGTCCGTTTGTTTGGGAACAACAATTCAATACGTCTCGGGCTAGAGGCTGTATTTATGAACCGATCTTTACGAAACTTCTTGCGTACCTCTGTTATCACCTTGGGATGAGAATGAGTGTTTTTGTGTGCAGTCCAAAATTCAAGATAGCTACCAGTGGCCATTTTGTATCGAAATTAGGTACAGTCAGTTTTTTGTACAGAACTTCTATACAACTTGGGCTAGAGGCCGTATTTATGAACCGATCTTTACTAAATTTCTTGGGTACCTTTGTTATCACCATGGGGTGAGAATGAGTGTTTTGGGGGGAGTCCAAAATTCTGGATGGCCGCCAGCAGCTATTTTGGACTGAAATTATTTCAGTCATTTTTTTGTACAGAACTTCTGTATGAATTAAGTTCTGATTTGAATAAATTTGTGTATGGTTGTTTAGTAACATGGAATACATCACATAAAATACAGGTTTTTTACTTGTACAGAAATTATGCAAATTAGATGAACTTTGATTTATTCAGTGGTACTTATACACAGTAAGTACACATGTCAATCCGGCTCGGGCTAGGGGCTGTATTTATGAACCGATCTTCACCAAGCTTCTTGGGTACCTTTGTTATCACCTAGGGACGAGAACGAGTATTTTGGGGTGCGATCCAAAATTCAAGATGGCTGCCAGTGGCCATTTTGTACCAAAATTAGGTCCAATCAGTTTTTTGTACACAACTTCTATACGGCTCAGGCTAGAGGCATATTTATGAACCGATCTTTACGAAACGTCTTGGGTACCTTTGTTATCACCGTGGGATGAGAGCGAGTGTTTTTGTGTGCAGTTCGAAATTCAAGATGTCCACTAGCAGCCATTTTGTACCAAAATTAGTGCAATCAGTTCTTTGTACAGTACTTCTGTATAAAAGTTCTGATTTGAATAAATTTTTGTATGAATGTTTAGTAACATGGAATACATCACAAAAAATACTGTATAATACAGGGTTTTTTCTCTTGCAGAAATTATGCAAATTAGATGACCTTTGCTTTATTCAGTGCTACTTATACACTGTAAGTGCACATGTCAATATGCTAAGGCTGGAGGCTGTATTTATGAACCGATCTTCATGAAACTTCTTGGGTACCTTTGTTATCACCTTGGGATGAGAACGAGTGTTTTTGGGTGCGGCCCGATATTAAAGATGGCTGCTGGCTTTCACACTGTTGCTTACTGAGGTGAAATCATTATACCATTACGAACCACCTACTAAATACCAAAGGAAAGATTTTTCAGCGCACTCTTATTACTTCAGCACCCATAATTCTCAAATATGGCATTAACACCAATCACATATTAGTACTGCTTAAATCTATTTACATAATCAGACTACACCATCAGGGGTGCATTAGCTCAGTAGGTAGAGGTGCAGACTGCAAGCCGAGAGATCCTTGGTTCAAATCCCACCTTCGGCAACAGCTTTGTGTCCTTGGGCAAGACACTTCACCCCCACTACCCATGTGGGGGGCAAGGTATGCTGTGTACTAAGGCATACTGCATGTTCTTGGTGCACCTGTCTTCGAACAAGGCTAACCCTGCTTGTGTAGTATGTTGGGGAGCTCACAGTTGCTTGCAATTGCTCAGTGGTTCTTCTGGGGTACTCTAGTTTCCTCCATCCATAAAACTGCCATGGTCACAATAAGCTCTTGTGCAGATAAATGTGACCTTAAACACCAATAAATAAATAATAAAATGAACACACCACCTCATACCCGTTTCTCTCCTGTTTTCATTCACCTTGGTATCCCTCGGTGTGCCTTGGTGTTTAGTATGCCCGCTAGAAAAGGAGTGATTTATTTTTCTAAAAGAGCAAAACAAGAAACAGTAATTTTTAACAGGTAGTAACGAAATAATTTTCATGAAGCGCACAATTTTATGTTAGTTAATAGCTGAAAAAACACAGGGTGATATTTGCAAATCTTATTTTATTACTGGCACCAGGTACTGGTAATGAAAATTGTTGTTTGTCATCAATACTTGATCAAGTTTCTAACAAAGCACATTACACTATTCCAATATGTTAGCTACTGGACATAAGCACACAATTTGATGTTGGTTTACCTTTATACTGGTGCTTAGCCAGGATATCTAAGTTACATGTAGGGGCAAGAGTAATATCTAGTGGGAGTGGGGCCGGGTCATAAAGAATATGATGCACAGAATCACCTGAGCCACATAGCAGTGAGATAGGGGCGAGGACAAGAGGGTGTGCGATCCTTTCATCAGTGGAGGGGGTCGGGCGCACCCCCCCCCCCAAAAAAAAAATTGAACTTCAAGACAGTAAAACACAATTACCTTGACTCTGTGTCCATTTGTGTCCATAATAAGTTGCGAACAAGCATAAATATCTAGATATTGAAATGTCTTTTGGTATGTTCATTATATGGGTTAACAGGAGAGAGGGGTGGAGGCATGAATGAAATTGGTGAGGGCATGTGCCCCCCCCCCCTCCAGCCCCCAAGCCTACAGTGTGGCCGCCGTGGACTGGTCACTTTCCATGGGTGGGCAATATTTCTGCGGATGCAATGATATCAGTTTTCAAACACCGTTTATAGCAATAATCATCAAAAATTTAATTAGTGAACCACAGGATACAATTCGGTGCTTCATTAATTAAAATTTTATTGATGATGATTTTCTATTACCTGGAAAAAACATGTATGGACATCATGCACTGCCCATGCAAGGATTATGACCAGCAACTGTAATGTATGTCTGTGTCACTGCTATGAGCAGGGTGTGGTGT
Source organism: Pictodentalium vernedei (assembly GCA_031216915.1). NCBI lineage: Eukaryota > Metazoa > Mollusca > Scaphopoda > Dentaliida > Dentaliidae > Pictodentalium > Pictodentalium vernedei. The sequence goes on from CM062297.1 coordinate 322,106,717, forward strand.
GTTTACAGATATTAATATTTTTTAACACCTGATAACAAAGTAATATAAGTTTATAAACAACCACACAATTGACTTTCAGTTACAATACTCCTAATTCCTATTAAACATATATGAATGTTTATTAATTTTGTGGAATTTTTACACTGTCTATGAAGCTTATTTGGGCCTGTATGTTCGTTAAAATTGCCCTTCCACTATGGAAAGGCTTTTTGAAATCAGTCTAGAATGAATTGTGTGGTATTCCTTTGTGTAATACAGTGTATTCATTGTAATAATATTCATGCATAAGTTCATATTCTTGGTTTGTTTTAGGCCTCATAATCTACAGAATAGCATGGGTGGCAGTGTATTCCATCGCCTGAGTGCAAGAAGGCTTTGCAATGCTATAGCATAAGCCTTGTTGCACTCCAGGAACAAATTTATCAATTTTAATAACATGGGTAAAATATCAGACATGAACCATTTTTTTTTTTTTTTTAGCTTACTTCGACAAAGTCAAGCAGGGCTTATCTTATCACTCTCCGTCCATTGTCCATCCGTCTGTCATCCATCAACACCATGTTTTGGTCAATTCAAGTTAAAGTTTGTGTGAGTAATGGTACCAAAGGGGTATTACATTTTTAGCTGCGACTAGCATCTCAATAAGTGGCAATGTCGGTCTGTCGGTCCTTCGGTCCGTCGGTCTGTCGGTCTGTCGGTCTGTCTGTGACCAACGAGTTTCAAAACTCAATGTTTTGGTCAATTCAAGTTAAAGTTTGTGTGAGTAATGGTACCAAAGGGGTATTACATTTTTAGCTGCGACTAGCAGCTCAATAAGTGGCAATGTCGGTCTGTCGGTCTGTCGGTCCGTCGGTCTGTCTGTGACCAACGAGTTTCAAAACTCAATAACTTTTGAAATACTTGATGGAATGACTTTATATTTGGCATGTAAGTGTATCTTATTGATGTCTAGCCACTGTTCAATGCATGTGGTGTTTCAAATATTTTTCTTGGAGTTATGGCCCTTGATGAACATAGAATTTTGTGAGATTGCACCACCCGTCGCAGCTACAGAGTGGATGTCGCGATTTTTGTTTAACTCAAGATGCCCAGCCCCATAGGGAGGGGGTGGGGTAAAATGCTCCCAAATTTATTTTAAAATCTTATGAACCAGTGGGTACAGTGACTTGATATTCGTTATGGAACTACCTTTTGAGGTGTAGAATCACGTGTGTTCAAACGTATTTTGTGAAGCAATATTTGGCTTTGTAATGGCAGGGGTTAGATTTTTGGTACCACTCAAAATTTCTATTTTCCGAACTGATGGTCCGATTTGAATGAAATTCAGTATGTGGTAATATTGGGTCATAAGTACTTGCCTCATGCAAAAACAACCCTGCATCCCCATGTCCTCATGGGAACCCCAGGAGCAAAAAATAGAAATATTTTCAAACTCCCATGTTTCCCAAACCACTTGGAAAAGAGAACTGTTATGTGGTATGAAGCATTCTTAGGACCAGTAGAATTGAATGGTAAAAAAAATGCCCTCTGTTGTTAGGGAGTTCTGCAGAGGGCATCAGAATAATGTTGGCGCAGCATTTTTGCAAACATTTTAGAAAATCTTTTCTCCAGAACCAATGTTCAGAATCTTTTGATATTTGGTATACAGCATCCATAGAGGGGTCAGATACAAGTTTGTTAAAATGAAGCCCATTGGTTCATATTTGGACTCAATGCAGGAGCCCAAATTCTATGGGGAATTTTCTTTAAAAATCTTCTTCAGAACCACGAGTCAGAATATTTTAATGTTTGGTACCCTCATTGTTATGATGGTCAGATTCAAGATTGTTCAAACCATGTCCCTATGTTAATATTTGGGCTTCCTTTGGTAGCCCAAATTTTAACTTAGGGCTATATGGGGAAGTTTTTTTTAAAAAATCTTCTTCAGATCCACCAGTCAGAATGCTTTCGTATTTGGTATACAACATCTCTAAGGGGGGAAGGGGTGGGGTGGGGGTGAGATTCAAGTTTGTTCAAATCGGGTGTGTAGGTTAAAGTTTGGGCTCGCTATGGTAGCCCAAATTTTAACTTAGTGCAATAGGAGGAAACTTCTTTAAAATTTTGTTCTTCAGATCCACCAGTCAGAATGCTTTCATATTTGGTATACAGCATCTCTAAGGAGATCAGATTCAACTTTGTTCAAATCGAGTGCCTGGGTTGATATTTGGGCTCCCTATGGGAGCCGGAATTGGCCAAGTAGCTCAAGAATTAGACATTTTTTATTCAGTACCCTCTGGAGGCGAAGAGTAATCTACATAGGTTGTATCAAGGGGCTTGAGAGGGGAGCTCCACATTTTTCATCATGATCAACTAAAGAAAAGGCATGATGCTTGGACTGTTTTTGTCACTCCTGAGGGGCTCAAAGATTTGCAGTGTATCAGATGGATTGCTTAATGTAGATTCATTCTTGGACTCTTATATCGTGTTCTGTTCTCTGTTTATATCGTGTTCTGTTCAAGGTGAGCGCTTCAGGCCCTGTGGGGCCTCTTGTTTATTTATTTATTGGGTTTTAACAACACTTTCGAAAGCCAGCAGCTACAAGTTTCTTCTCTCCTTGAACCAAGCTTCTCGCCCAACTGCAGCGCTCATGGTCCACTGAGTTTTTAGCTCACCTGACTTTCAGTCAGGGTGAGGTGTAGTGATCACTCGCCGTCCGTCGTCCGTGAACATGGTGTTTGCGTCTTCTCCTCCAAAATTGCTGAACCGATTTAAGTGAAATTTGAGATGCTTGTTTGTTATGACATTGCATTTTGATTTTGTTTAAACCAAGTTGCCCTGCCCCTCAGTAGGGCCATGACCAAAAATTTTGCCTAAATCTTAAAAAATCTTCTCGTGAACCAGGAGTAGCAGAGATTTGATATGTGGCGTGCTGCTTCCTTTTGAGGTGTAGACTCAGTTTTGTTCAAGAGAAGTTTGTGGGTCTTTATTTGCCTTCATTATTGGAGGGCAAGTATTTTCGCCCCGCCCAAAATTTCTGTTTTTCGAACCAAGAGGCTGATTTGAACCAAATTTAATTTGTGGGCTTATTTGGTCATAAGTAATTAATTTATGCCCCAAAATATTTTCCAGTTCCCCGATGTGAACCGCAGGAGCTAACAATAGAACAAAATTCAAAACACACATATCTCCAAAACTACATGGCACTGAGAATTCTTATTTGGTGTGAAGCTTCCTTGGGACCAACAGAATGGAATGGTCTAAACAACTTTCTGTCAGGTCTATGATGGGGTACTTTTTCGGGACTTTGAACAAATGCTTAGTCAGCGTTCTGTAACACTGTGGGTAATGGAGAAAGCATTTAAGACTCTTCTTCACCCAATTCACTCCTCCAAAACCTTTCAGATTTCACATATACCATCTTTGGAAGATTTTTTTTACACGTTTATTGAAATCAAATCCCTGGGTCCATATTTGGGCTCTCTATGGGAGTCCACATGTTGAAATTAGTGCAGTATGAGGAATATTCTTTAAAAATCTTTTTCTTTAGACCCACCAATCAGAATCTTTTGATATTTGCTATGCACCATCATTAGGCGGGTAAGATTTAAGTTTGTTCAAGCCAAGCCTATATTTTGGCTCACCGGGGTTTCGCAAATTGCGAGAACGGTGATTTCATCCATGTGATATTCTTGCAAATGCTTGTTAAGAAGATCCATATTTACCACTCCCGCAAAAATATAAGCATTTTTTCATCAGATAAAATTAAATTAATTTTAGAGCTGAAACGATTAAAGGGTTTTCGTGATTGATTAATCGCATGGATTAACCTTGGTTAACCGATTAATCACTTGCCCCAATAGGTAGCTGAATAATTGCTGTACCGTTGACCATTTATATAATTAAAACTTTACTCAGCATAATGGACAAAACCGGGCACCGTCGTATACAAACATGTCCATTCAAATTTTATTATATTTTCAATTCTTGTCTCAAAACATAGCTTATGACCCCTCATTGGAACAAGCTCATTGAGCTTGTTCCAATGGGGGGGGGAGCTATGTTTTTTAGACAAACATTGAAAATCTTTAGTGATTCAAGAATTTCTTGTGCAAGTATCGTCTGCTACCTGCATTTGGTGAAGGGTTGAGAATGACTGTTTTCAGCTACTGATACAGTATAATGATCATGCAAGTGAACACGTATTTTGGCACGTAACTGGCATGCATTTCTCTGTCTCATGCAATTGATGTGAGCCAGTGTGCCAATGTTTGCCTGTTTTAGAGAAAGTTTGTTCCATAGTTAACCCATACAGGGTATTTTTTGTTTTTAAAAATTTGATTAGCAGTTTCCATCTTGGTTTCAAAAAGTGATGATAAATAGTGAATATAAGCTTACCCAATATGAAAGAAAAATTGTTAACAATTGGACATCTTTGTGTAGCATTTTGCAATGTGAATCCAGCCATCAAATACCCTGCCATATAGTACCGTACTTAAAAAGTAACGGTTAAACGATCAATTACTTTTTTTATCAATCAAGATATTGATCATTGGTTAGTCGATTAATCGGTTAACCATATCAGATCTAATTAATTTCTATAAACATGATTACTGCAATAGCCTTTGATGTGGTGGTTCAACAATTAAATCTATGTATTTGAAGATTAATAAGCATAATTCATGTGATGAAGACACATGTTGGAAATGGATCCCACAAAAAATATATTTGTGAAACCCTGGCTCATTGTGGGAGCCTGAATTATAACTTAGTTCAAAATGAGGAATTTTCTTTAAAAGACTTTTTCAGATCCATCAGTTGGAATGTTTTGATGTTTGGTGTGCAGCATCCTTACAGGGGGAGGGGGATTCAAGTTTGTTTACGCCAAGTCCCTGGGTTTATATTTGGGCTCACTGTGGGAGCCTGAATTATAACTTAGTTCAAAATGAGGAATATTCTTCAAAAGTATTCTTCACATTCAGCAGTCAGAATGTTTTGATATATACAGTATCCTTAGGGAGGTGAGATATAAATTTGTTAAAGCCAAGTCCCTGGGTTCATATTTGGGCTTCCTGTAGGAGCCCGAATTGTACCAAAATTTCTATTTTCCAAATTGAGAGGCTGATTTGAAGCAAATTTGATATGATGGGCTTATTGGATCGTAAGTACCTAATTTATGCCAAAACATTTTCCTGTTGCCCTGTGGGAACTGCAGGATCTAAATATAGAAAAAAATTAAAACGCCCATATCTTCAAAACTACATGGCACTGAAAATTTTGATTTTGTGTGCCGCTTCCTTACGAACAGCCGAAAAGAATGGTCAAAAAAAAATTGCCATCAGTTTTATCATAAGGAAGTTTTCCAGGACTTATGCAGCGTCATCATTTTAGTAAATGAAAAAACATTAAAGAATCTTCTCCCATACCACTGCTCCAAAGGCTTTCATATTTCGCTTATAACATCTTTGTAAGATTTATTCACATGTGAATGAAATCAAATCCCTGGGTCTCTATTTGGGCTCTCTATGATTAGATTAGTGCAATATGAGGAATATTTTTAAAAATCTTCTCCTGATCCACTCTTCAGAATATTTTGATATTTGGGATGCTGCATCCTTAGAGGGGTGAGATTCAAGTTTGTTCAAGCCAAGTCCCCGGGTTCATATTTGGGCTCTCTGTGGGAGCCCAAATTACTACTTAGTTCAATAAGAGGAATATTCTTTAAAATCCAGTCGTCAGAATCTTTTGATATTGGTATATAGCATCCTTAGGGATGTGAGATTCAAATTTGTTCAAGCCAAATCCCTGGGTTCATATTTGGGCTCTCTGTGGGAGCCTGAATTATAACTTAGTTCAATATGAGGAATATTCTTTAAAAATCCTTTTTTTTTTTTTTTTTTGAGGTCCACCAATCAGAATCTTTGGATATTTTGTATAAGCTTTTCTTATGAGGGTCAGATGCAACTAAATGTTCAAATAAATTCCCTGGGTTGATATTTATGCTACCATGTCAGGTGAATGCCATCAGGCCCTCTGGGGGCTCTTGTTTGTTTTCTGTTTGACAACATTGCCCTGGCTCTTCTATGTTTTTCATTTTAAGTTAGTCACTACTTTTATTACTTTTATGTAGGCTTCCAAAATTTGTTACTGCATGTCTGTCTGTCTGTCCTTCAGATGAAATGTTTCTTTACTTTTTCATTTGCCTGGCTCAACATTTTAAATAGTTTGCAGCTATCTTTCACCCTCCAACCTCCCCCCCCCCCCCCACCCTCCACACACACACACACACACACATACAAAAATCTGGGCTGGCAAGTATTGAGTAGTTTATCAAAAAAGTGGTGCTCGAGTACTACAAGTACTGAGTACTTTGGACCCAGCCTATCACAAATATATTAAACATCAAAGAGTATATTATATACTTGAAACAAATGCAGTGCAGTGGCTGTGTACTGCTCACTTTCCATGGATGGGCAATATTTCCACGGATACAATAATATTTGATGCCAAACACTAACTATAGGTATAATCATCAAAAATTTAAATAATGAAGCACCAGGTACAACCCGGTGCTTCATCAATTAAATTTTTGTAGATGAGGATTTTTATTGACTGGTAAACGCAAGAGTGGACATCACTGGCCACGCATGTATTTACAACCCATCCACACCGACTGTACTGTAACTGATTTGTCCTCTTTGTGAACATATTTTTCTACAATTTCACTCCTTTTGGCAGAATTTGTGCCTGTGGGGATTAAAACCAAAATAGTGAAAGTGCACTTGTGGATATTTGCAGCACAAGCACGGCACTAATGAATCAATATTTGATGATTTTAGGAATTTTAACAGTGTCATGAGACACCACAGTAGCAGGTACTGGTCATTCTGTTGGAAAAATTCACTGTTTTATGACTCGAGGTGCCTTTACTGAGAAAACTTAGGCTTTTTCTTACAAAGATTGCAAAATATCAAACACAATGTGAAATGTGTTCAGAAGCAAGAATGTGATAAAAAAAACAATGGGAAATTCATGTCACCATCAATTTATTTATAAATTAATATAGTTTTTTAGATCACCTGAGCGAAGCTCAGTGGGAGCTTTACTGATCTCATTCTGTCTGCCGTCCGTCCGGCGTTAACTTTACATTATTCAAATGTTGGGTAAATGTTCATTACCTAATGCCAATTCAGATTTGTTCAAATGAAGTTGCCCCCTTCTGGGTGGTGCCATGCCCCCAAGGGGCACCAAAATCTTCTTCTCATGAACCAGCAGTAGCAGAGACTTGATATTTGGTATGCAGCTTCCGTTTAAGGTGTAGACTTGGATTTCTTTAAGAGAAATTTGATGGGCTATATTTGGCGTCATTATGGGAGGGGCAAAATTTTTGACCCCGCCCATAATTTCTATTTTCCGAACCGAGAGGCTGATTTGAACCAAATTTTATGTGAGTGCTTATTGGGTCATAAGTACCTAATTTATACCAAATTTTCTTTTTCTGTAGCCCCGGTGGAACCGCAGGAGCTAAGAATAGAAAAAAAGTAAAACGCCATATCTCCAAAACTGCATGGCACTGAGAATTTTTAGCTCAACTTTGGCGAAGCCAAATTTGAGCTTATGCCATGGCCAGTTGTCCGTCGTTCATCTGGCCGTCTGTCTGTCTGTCCATCAACACGGCTCGGGCTAGAGGCCGTATTTATGAACCGATCTTTACGAAACTTCTTGGGTACCTTTATTATGACCGTGGGACGAGAACGAGTGTTTTGGGGTCCGATCTGAAATTCAAGTTGGCCGCTGGCAGCCATTATGTACAAAATTAGGTGCGATCAGATTTCTGCGCAGAACTTCCATATGAAAGCGCTGATTTGAATAATTTTTTGTATAAATGTTTAGTACCATGGGATACATCACATATAATACAGGTTTTTTCTCATGCGTTTATTATGCAAATTAGACTATAACTTTGATGTATTTAGTGTTACTTTCAGCACTGTAAGTGCAAATGCCAATACGGCTCGGGCTAGAGGCCGCATTTATGAACCGATCTTTATGAAACTTCTTGGGTACCTTTGGTATCACGGTGGGACTAGAACGAGTGTTTTTGAGTCCGGTCCGAAATTCAAGATGGCCGATGGCAGCCATTTTGTACAAAATTAGGTGTAATCAGATTTTTGCACACAACTTCAATATTAAAACACTGATTTGAATAATTTTTTGTGTGAATGTTTAGTACCATGGGATACATCACATATAATACAGGGGTTTTTTTCATGCAAAAATTATGCAAATTAGATGAACTTTGATTTTTTCAGTGCTACTTACACACAAAAGTACACATGTCAATACGGCTCGGGCTAGAGTCTGTGTTTATGAACCAATCTTCACGAAACGTCTTGGGTACCTTTGTTATTACCTTGGGATGAGAACGAGTGTTTCTGCATGCGGTCCAAAATTCAAGATGGCTGCAGTGGCCATTTTGTACCGAAATTAGGTCTAATCAGTTTTTTGTTCAGAACTTCTATACGGCTCGGGATAGAGGCTGTATTTATGAACCGATCTTTACGAAACTTCTTGGGGTACCTTTCTTATCACCGTGGGATGAGAACGAGTGTTTTGGGGTGGGGTCCTAAATTCAAGATGGCCACCAGCAGCCATTTTGTACCAAAATTAGTGCAATCAGTCTTTTGTACAGAACTTCTGTATGAAAGTTCTGATTTGAATAAATTTTTGTATGAATGTTTAGTAATATGGAATACATCACATATAGTACAGTTTTGTTTTCTCGTGCAGAAATTATACAAATTCGATGAACTTTGATTTATTTAGTGCTACTTATACACTGTAAGTGCACATGTCAATGCGGCTCGGGCTAGAGGCTGCATTTATGAACCGATCTTCACGAAACTTCTTGGGTACCTTTGTTATCACCTTGGGACGAGAACGAGTGTTTCTGGGTGCGGTCCAAGATTCAAGATGACTGCCAGTGGCCATTTTATACAAATATTCGGTCCAATCAGTTTTTTGTCACAAATTCTATACAGCTCGTATTTATGAACTGATCTTCACAAAACTTCTTGGGTACCTTTGTTTTCACCTTGGGACAGAAACGAGTGAGTTTTGGGGTGCCTTTGTTATCACTGTGCTATGAAAACAAATATTTTGGGGTTCAGTCAGGCCCACTCTGGGACTCAAAGATTTCTTTTCTAGTTTAGCATCTGACTGTCACCCACCTTTACAATACTTTACCTATTCATTTGTTACAGGCTACGGTCAGTATTTATACACAGACTGTTACACTACTTTATATGTGCCTTTGTTATCAGGCAGGGCTCAAAATAACTTTTTTTCTATGCGTAGGAAAATGCTACACATTTCCGAAAAATGAATAGCATTTTGTTTAAATTGCATAGCAGTTCTTGTATACCGGAGTTATGCCATACTGTTTTGTTTTGAACTCTTCTGAGCAGATAGAATAATGTCCATCCATTCCAGCTATGTTTTTCAACTGAACTGCGTTTAACAACTGCATGGACTTAGATATTTCCAAATGCGTGACATGTCTTAATTTGATGGACTTAAAGTTACTTTGATTGGGTATTTTATGCAAAATGCAGAAACAATACAGGATGAATTTAAACCAATAAAATTCACGTTATATATGAAGTTGCTCATGCGAGACAGAGAGTTAATCTTATATCATGGGTAAAGCATCAGTGAACTACAGTTAAAACTAGAAGTCCTGTCATGAAATGCGCACAAATAGCACGTTGGTCTGCGCGTTAATCTACGCGCTATGACCATAGTGAGGCTATCAAATTCTGTACATATGCCCTGCGCACAAGCAATGTTTCAGCCAATAGACCTCCGGGTAACCCGGAGGTCCATTAGCAGAAACATTGCCTGTGTTTGTAATGAGTAACCAGGAGAACCTGCCTTGCTTTGGATGCCATTCGATATGGCAATTGCGCGCAATTCTTACCCGCAATTAAGCCTAGATAAGCGCACAATTCATGACAGGACTTTTATTTTTAACTGTAGCTTGCAAAGTTTGCTGCAAATTTTCATTTTTACATTTTGCAATACAAGATATTCAACTGCAGCCTATTAGGCTGCAGTTGAATATATTGTTTTGCAAAAATGCTATACATAATTGAAAATTGTGTAGCTTTTAGCATGTTTTGCAAAGCAAATAGCGAAGCGAAACCACTTATTTTGAGCCCTGTTATCAGGTCATTACCTAGATGTTTGTCATTGATGTGTCACATACTATACATGTACATGTCTTGACAAGTTGAGCTACAGTGCCATTGACACTTGGTGTGAAGCTTCCTTAGGACCAACAGAAAGGATTGGTCAAAAAAATTGCCATCGGTTTTATCATAGGGTACAGTTTTGGAACTTTGAAAACACTTTTTAACACTGTAGGCAATGGGAAAAACATTAAAAAATCTTCTTCTCTAGATCCATCGGGCAGAATCTTTTGATATTTGGTATGCAAAATTGTAGGGTGGATCTGATTCGAGTTAGTTCAAATCGGCCCCCTGGGTTTATATTTGGGCTCAGTATAGGAGCCCGAATTCAAACTTAGTGCATTTCAGGCAAATTTCTTAAAAAATCTTCTTCACCAGATTCAGCTGGCAGAATCTTTTGATATTTAGTATGCAACATTGTGGGGTGGATCTGATTCAAGTTTGTTCAAATCGGCCCCCTGGATTCATATTTGGGCTCACTATAGAAGCCCGAATTCGAACTTAATGCATTTCAGGCAAATTTCTTTGAAAATCTTCTCAAGATCCAGCAGCAGAATCTTTTGATATTGGGTATGCAGCATGCTTTGGGGGGTGAGATTCAAGTTTGATCAAGCCAAGTCCCTGGGTTCATATTTGGGCTCACTGTGGTAACCCGAATTATAACTTAGTTCAAAATGAGTAATTTTCTTTAAAAATCTTCTTCAGATCCAGCAGTCGGAATTTTTCGATATTTGGTATGCAGCATCCTTAGGGGGATGAGATTCAAGTTTGTTCAAGCCATGTCCCTATGTCCATATTGGGGCTCACTGTGGGAGCCTGAATGATAACTTAGTTCAAAATGAGGAATTTTCTTTAAAAATCTTCTTCTTCAGATCCAGCAGTTAGAATGTTTTGATATTTGGTATGCAACATCCTTAGCGGGGTGAGATTCAAGTTTGTTCAAGCCATGTCCCGAGGTCTATATTTGGGCTCACTGTGGGAGCTTGAATTTTAACTTGGTTCGAAATGAGGAATTTTCTTAAAAAATCTTCTTCAGATCCAGCAGATGAATGCTTTTGATATTTTTATGCAGCATCCTTAGGAGGCAAGATTCAAGTTTGTTCAAGCCATGTCCCTAGGTCCATGTCACTGTGGGAGCTTGAATTGTAACTTAGTTCAAAATGAGGAATTTTCTTTAAAAATCTTCTTCTTCAGATCCAGCAGTCGTAATGTTTTGATATTTGGTGTGCAGCATCCTTAGGGGGGTGACATTCAAGTTTGTTAAAGCCAAGTCCCTGGGTTCATATATGGGCTCCCTGTGGGAGCCCGAATTATAACTTAGTTCAATATGAGGAATATTCTTTAAAAATCTTTTTTTTTTTTAGATCCACTTGTCAGAATCTTTGGATATTTGGTATAAGCTTTTCCTAGGAGGAGTAGATGCAACTTGTTGAAATCAATTCTCTGGGTTGATATTTAGGCTACCATGTCAGGTGGGCGCCCTCGGCCCCCCTGGGGCCTCTTGTTTTAAGAAAGAATGCATACTGGGAGGTGGGGGGGGGCACATCCAGGGCTATAATTTACCCCATCACTAGGTAAAAGAATATTTGACATCATTTGTTGAGATAAAATGGCACTTTCTATTGATAGCCTCAGCCAGGGCTTATAAGAATCTGAGAATCGATTCCCGTAGAGATCCGTGCAACAAAACCAGTGAGAAACCATGTAGATTCTCGTAACATTGCTGCTAGGATTCACATGAAAAGAACTGAGTCAGTTTAACCCTTTACCTAACACAAAGGCAGCAAATTGACCAATACAACACTAACATGACCTGAAATATTGTGGCACTGGCAATAAAATTTGTACCAATATGGCTGTCATTGGAACCGGCTCTTATCAGCCACTTCCAGTAACATCCATAATTATTACGCTTGATGAATATTGTTTATTTTAGCTCACCTGACTGTAAGTCAGGGGGCACTTAAATGATGACTTTGTGTCTGTCGACCATCCGTCCGTCCTGTCCGGCGTGAACTTTAAATTATCAACCTCTCCTCATAAACAACTGAGCCGAATTGAACCAAATTTGATATTCATGTTCCTTATCATGTATGAATTCCAGTTTGTTCAAATAAAGTTGCCACGCCCACAGGGGGCCCCAAGCATTTCTCTGATAGCACGCATAAATTGTTTTCCAAAATTGAAAAAAAAATCTTCTCCAGAACCATATATAAGAACCTTTTGATACTTGGCATACAGCATCTCTAGGGGTGGGGGAGGGGGGATAGAGTCAGGTTTGTTCAAATCGAGTCCCTGTGTTAATATTTGGGCTCCCTATGGGCACGTAAATATCGGCAGTGCAACATGAGGAAATTTCTTTGAAAACCTCCTTCAGATCCACCAGTCAAAATGCTTTTATATTGGGAATGCAACATGGGGAGGGGGTAGATTGAAGTTTGTTTGAATCGGGTCTCTGGGTTAATATTTGGTCTATCTATTGAAGCCCAAAGTTTAACTTAGTGCAGTATGAGGAAATTTCTTTAAAACTCTATTTTTTCAGATCCACCAGTCAGAATCCTTCATATTTGGCTTACAGCATCTCTAAGGGGGTCAGATTCATGTTTGTTCAAGCCAAATCTATGGGTTAATATTTGGGCTCATTATGGGAGTGCAAATTAACTCAAAGCAACATAAGAAAATTTCTTTAAAAATCTTTTTCTTCAGACCCACTAGTTAGAATGCTTTAATATTTGGTGTACAACATCTCTGGGGAGGTCAGATGTAAATTTGTTCCAGTTTGGTTCCTGCCAGTCAGAACCCTTTCATATTTTTCATGGATTTGCACGGAGGATTCCTAGTTTTATAAAGCCCAGTATTGCCCCAGTGATCACACTTTGGTTGTATGTGAATTCACTTGTGACCATCGAGATAGCAAACTAAAAATGCGGGGCTACGCCATAGTGCGCTTTGCACACAAATGACACCGTTCTAATTTTCCTTGTGAGATCGTAAATGTTTCAACAGAAACAAGCAGTGCATAAAATATTACTTTTTCAACTTGAAATTTTTAAAATCTCTACACATATTCCAGTAGGCCGAGCTGGTTATGAGCCTAGTTGTCCGTGATTTGGAGAATAAAGTAAATATAGTACATGAAGGTATCATCCCACGTGCATTTAAAGAAGGCAACAAAATCTATATAAAAAAGGGCAGGAAATGAAAATTGCAATAAAGCCAAAAGTTATCGACCCATCAGTCTTACAAGTGTAGTAGACAAATTACTTGAGAGGATAATCACCTCATTACTCATCTGGAAAGCAGGAGCTTTTTTGGACAGATGAAAAACGGTATGCATTTCGTAGCTTTAAGACCATGGCTCAAGCATTATTAGACATCACTCAGTCGGCTCAAAAGGTTGTTACTGAGAGAAAACACCACATAATGTCTTTCCTTGACTTTGAAGGGGGCTTTGACTCAGTAATGCGGAATTGTATTATCTACAAATTACTGGAGCTTGGTCTAAATGGTAAAATGATCGATTATATTTTTTTCAGTTCTAAATGAAAGAAAATCAAGAAATCTTGTACACAATCACACAAGTCAGTGGATTGAGACAGTTATAGACCTTTCTCGGGGCTATGTTTTAAACCCAATTTTATTCATAATCTACATAAGTGACATCCCAATAAACAGAGACATTTAGTGCATTAAGTATGCTGACGATACGAAAAATTCAATCACAAACGTCATCCTACAAGAAGCTGGATACAACATGAACAAGAGTCTATCAGGAATTAGTGAATGGTGTAACAGTGGCAACTTTTATTATTGCTGAACAAAGTGATTTTATGTATCTCACGGGTGATAAACAAAGTTCAACAACACCACAAAACAAGCTGAATGGTAAAATGCTAAAAGAAGTTAAATCTTAAAAACTTCTCGGAATAATATTATGCAACAAATTAATAATTGAAGATCATATCACTAACATAAGAAAAAAGCCACAAAAACAATCTTCACTATTTCAAAACTGTTAAACACTAAAAACTCAAACTTTTGTGGAGTTGTTTATATCATTTGGATCACCAGTCTATGAGTATGCGTATCTATCATGGATTACTGTTAAGGACAACAATCTCCAAGGCCTCGTGCATATTCACCGACAGGGATTACTGAAAGCCACTGGTGCTATGCCATATTCATTCACTGAAGCCTTTGAAACTATTCCAAATACTACTACATTACATCTTAGGTTGAAAGAAATTGCTACAAGAGAATTTATTACAATATTGAGAAAACCAGAAAGTAATCGAATGAAGAAAAAAATAGCATCTGATACAGAAACTCAATTGACCTCCATCAAGCTGACTAAATCTGCTACAAGATACATACACAGAACGACAGGCGTGTGTGAATGGGTTAATCGATATGGCACGAGTGCCAGCGCTGAAGGATAGAACGAGAGGCCACAGGCCTCGAGTTTTATCCTTCCGCGATGGCACAAGTACCATATCGATTAACCCATTCACACACGCATGTCGTTCTGTGTTTATTACACGCCTTCACGTCTATAAAAAGGCTATTAGGAGGACACTCAGCAATTCATTTGACAACTGTCAAAAAAGAACACATTTTATCGCCAACCAAATTTGCGAGGAACACGTCTTACTATTTCGTCCCCTGAGTTCCAATGTGTTCTATGTGCCTACTAGCACAGAGAACACATTGGAACTCGGGGGACGATTTGCAGCTATCGCTAGCGATTTAAATATAAATGCGTTGCACGATTTGTAGAATATTCCAGTGAAATTTCGCTTCTAGTAGTCCATCAACGATCACCGCTCGACACATATGTTCGGAACAGATTTTCATTTTCCGCATGGGTTAGTCTTGCTGTAGACGGGGATTACATAGAACGGGCGTGTAATAAATGATAAGAGTCATCTGATATTGAAGAAGAAATCCAAGTACGAAAAGGACTCCTGCCATATTCTTCTATACATCATATTATCTTCAACTAAACATGACTTTGAGAGCTCGTCAAACAGAAACAGGAATCAAAAAGAAATGACAGGAAACGAAATATATGTAAACATTCAGCTAGATGACAGGGTGGGTACCAAACTGGCGGGCAAATTGCGACGTATTTTTTCACGGGGGCTATAGCATACTATTCTTAAAAATGTATGATAGCCTTCATGAAATGGTAGCTTAATGAGAAAAAAACGAGTTTCAAATAACATTATGGTTATTGCGATTTGAAGTTTCCGTAGTCTGTAAAAACGCGTGAAGGGCGTCAGTGTTGTTTACGTCGATCGGTTGTCCTAATTTGTGTGCGAAGACAGAAAAGGAAGTAAATTTTCAACTTTGAGAAATATCAAGACTGTATTCTCGATTGGTGTTGTTGTAATGAACATGTGTCTTCAGAAAAGAACAATACATTCTCGAAAAATGTGAAAAAAATAGATGAAAAAAAAATTCTCTCGGAAAGTGATGCCTTCGTCTGCTAACAAAAAGTACGGAAACCCGATTGGACCAAATTTGCGAAAAAATAATGGACCATTGTGAAAAAAGTGCCCAGTCTTCGTTTTCAGAGATTGAACTGAAACAAAGTGACCCAAAATATGAGGCTCACCCTTGCCCTGTTAAAAAGCAGAAACGAGAAGACAGTTGTATCATACATTTTGCAACATATGACAATTTAAAATCACCTTTGCTCCAGCCGAAAGACATAGATTCCTGGAAGGCGCTTGTATCTGCAGCAAAAGTTCGAGGACATAGACCTGTTCTTGATATAGCAGATGTATGTCCTGATGGAATGGTTCCACAAAACGTTTACTATCATAGACAGTGTCGTTCACGGTTCACCTTAAAAAAAGAACTAGACGCTTTCGTTGTCAAAGAATGTGAATATACTCTTGACGAGGCGAGTCGAACCCCTTCATCCCGAAAACCATCAAATAAGATAGTTTACGAAAAAGAATGCATTTTCTGCAATAAAGATAAATATTTGAAAGGAACAAAATCTCGCGAGCCACTAGTCATGTGCACGGATCTTCGAGCAGATGATACGCTGAGGAGAATGGCTTCCAGTACCCTTGATGAGAAGATAATGCCCATCACGACTCGAGATATTGTCGCCGCTGAAGCTCATTATCACAGATCTTGTTATAGAGTGTACACAAGAACTAACGACCACAAAAGAAAGACCCAGTTCTGTGAACCAGATCCAAACGATGAGATCTATCACAACACGGAGAAAAACGCCTATATAGAATTACATAACTTCATTCGAAACAATTTGCTTCAGCACCCTCGAGTGATGAGAATAACCGAACTAACTGAAATGTTAGTAGGCCACATGAAAGAAGCAGGTGTTCGTGAAATAAAATCTCACACACGAAAACACGTCAGAAGAAATTTGGAGAAAGAATTCGGCGATATCATTCGATTTTTCGCTGATGATAACGGGAGGCTTCTCGTAATGCCCGAAAAAATGACAGTTTTCGATTTGGCAAGGGAGAATCAGCGCCTTCTACGAATCATAGAGCCTATGCAAAATGCTTCGAATCGTATCGAGGTGGTCGACAAAGCCGCACAAGTTTTGAGATTAGTTATTAAAGATCGAGGGTATGAGAAACCTTGGCCAATATTTCCCGATACCCTAAATGACTTGGATGAATATCTGCCTGAACTTAAAGCATTTTTCATGTGCTTGTTGACTGGTGAATCTCATCCAGAGAGTGCATCTCAGAGTCAAGTGGCTCATTGATTCTTTTTCCCAGGACATGGTTTATGCGGTAAGCAACGGTGAGCAGAAAACAAGGAAACATGTCTTGTTACCGGTTGCAGTAAAATCGCTCACTGGAAACACAGAACTCTTACGAGCGCTTAACAGACTGGGACACGCTGTTTCCTATTCACAGATCGAGGAAAATGAGACGGACATCTGTCTTAGTAAACTTGCAACCTCATCAGATGAAGATGCTCTACTCCCAGAAACTATACAGCCTCATGCATTCACCACCCTGGCATGGGATAACATAGACATTCTCGAGGAAACTTTGACGGGTGCAGGCACAAGCCACAGAGTAAACGGAATTGTTGTCCAGCCGAGAATGTTTGGGCCTGATCAACGGAGGGAGAGACGACCTATCGCAAAAACTAATAGGAGGAGCATTACTGCGGGATGTACCAATCTCCCAATTTACAATAGTGGAGTGAGATGTGGTCCTGCGAAAGTCGTTACTCTCGAGTGTGATAGAAAGTCTCATGAGGTTGAAGCTTTTAGAAAAACATTCCTTTGGGTGCTGAGTAGAATAACTTTCAAGGACAATAAAATAATACCTGGTTGGACAGGCTTCAATATTTCCAGTCGAGAAGATGTTCGTGTTCTCCAAGACAATATCGGATATCTTCCCCCCATCAGCGCCCCTGCCACCAACATGTCTACATGCGCTGAGATTCTGAAAAAGACTGATGCTATAAGAAAACAGCTAGAAGTGAGAAGTGTAGTCGTAGTTTTAGACCAAGCATTGTACGCTAAAGTATCGGAAGTTCTTTGGAAACACAAAGAAGAATTCCCCTGAGTTGTGTTGAGGCTAGGGACATTCCACACGATATGTAATCTCCTCAGCATAATAGGAAAGCGATACGAAGATGCTGGTCTGAGAGACCTTTGCATCGAGTCTGGTGTATTAGCAGAAGTATCAGTTACTGCCGTGATGGGATGAAAACACTACAACAGAGCCGTACGAATCCACAAATATATTTTTGAAGCACTAATGCGACTAGCATGGAAAAAGTTTATTTCCTGGTTAGAATCTACTCATCCCTCCCACCTGGAAGACACCGAAACTTTTGACGACATTCTTATATCGTGGCAAAGTGATCAGGCAAGTCTGAGTGAGCTAAACAGTGTAGCAGAGAATGATGTTTTCACGGCAATATTCGGCAAGTTTCTCCAGTACCTGAACTTCTTGCGTTCATCAAATGGACCATTATCTGCCTTCTGGATGTCATATATCGACATGATCGGGAATATTTTGCTTGGCCTCATTAGAGCATCCAGAGGTGATTGGAATCTTCACTTGTCAGCAATTAGAAATATGATTCCATGGTGCTTCGCCTATGATAAAACAAATTATTCGAGATACTTACCTCTCTATTATGCTGAGATGACAGGACTACAAGAAAGCCACCCTGAAGTGTACAGTGGGTTCCAGAATGGATTATTCTCCGTGCAGCTTGGTGCAAAAAACTACTTTGCCCGTATTCCAGTAGATCAGACTATTGAAGAAACTGCCAACAGAGACACAAAGTCGCACGGAGGAATTCGAAGGTTCAGTCTGAAAGAGGATGCCGTATCGAGATACTTCTTGACATCTGAATACAGATGTTCCTTCATGCGACAGTTTAGAGACATGCTGGGACTAAGCAAACAGGGGTCGGGCCATTCGGAGCTTACTGGGCCAAGAATAAGAAAAGATGAAGAAGCTGTAGCAGCAGTTGTCGAAACCCTCAACAACTGGATTAATCCGTTTGACGGTCATGAAGAAATTATCAGTTTATCGACTGCAACCGCTCCAAAATCTGAAATTGCTCAAGATCTGCAAAAGGCTATTGATGTTGGTGAACACAATTATGCAAAGTTCAAGATGGAACGACTTGAAGCAGATTCTCAGAAGAAATTCTTTGAACCTATACCAAAAAACAAATTGTTAACCTTTTCGGATCTTAGAAGCAAGAAGAAAATTACATCGTCCAAAGGAAAAGAGATCATTATGAAAGCTGATCGAAACTTATTCTCGCTTATGATTTTGGTTGCAAAAACAAGAAAAGACTTAAGTCTCAGAGATGTCTTCACTCATCCTCTCGGACCTTTGCCGTGGTCACTTGGTTTACCAGACGGATCTATGAGAAAAACAACAAAAGCTGTTTTAGCTAAAGAACTTCGAAAAGACATTAGCTTTGCAGAAAGCATTCC
Source organism: Pictodentalium vernedei (assembly GCA_031216915.1). Lineage (NCBI taxonomy): Eukaryota > Metazoa > Mollusca > Scaphopoda > Dentaliida > Dentaliidae > Pictodentalium > Pictodentalium vernedei. The sequence goes on from CM062297.1 coordinate 322,125,911, forward strand.
ACGTCCTTCTGCTACAATCATCGATGGGATGGCTTTAGTCCAAAGAATCAAAGGTGAACAGAAAACATTCAGTGAATTAGCAGTCTCGTTGTTGAAATTAGCGTTTCGAGAAGGGGGCGAAAGTTCAAGAATTGATAGTGTATTCGATGTGTACAAAAACTGTAGCATAAAGAATGCCGAGCGCCTAAATAGATCATCCGCTGATTCTGTTCAGTATCGAGACATCACAGGAGGGCAAGTAGTACGGCAGTGGCGAAAGTTTTTGCGAGGCAATGACAATAAGGCTGCTCTTACCCATTTTCTGGTTGAGGAGTGGAGTAGAAATGATACCTGTGAGAAACTCTTGGCTGGAAAAACACTGTTTGTGACTCTTGGGACTGAGTGCTATAAACTTTTCTCTGTGGGTGGTAGAGAACGTGTACCGGAGCTCTTCAGTAATCAAGAAGAAGCAGACACTCGACTCATCCTGCATGTTGTTCATGCTGCAACTTCCGGCTGGAAATCTGTTGTCATATCCTCAGATGATACTGATGTCTTAGTGCTGTGTGTGAGCTTTGCTAACAGAATAGATATTCCATTGTTTCAAAAAAACATGAGTGGAGGAAGAACTCACTACGTAGACGAAAGTTCAGTGTCCGCAATAGGCACTTCTGTCAGTGAGGCCATTCTTGGACTGCACGCTTTCACTGGATGTGATACTGTCAGTGCCTTTGCCGGACGCGGAAAAAACTGCAGCTCTGAAACTCTTGAAGCAGAATACCTGCTTTCAAAATACCTTTGTAGACCTTGGAACGGACTGGCAAATCTCACAAAACCTCTATGTGAAACTTGAGAAATTTGTATGCAAACTGTATAGCTCCAAATCGGCCTGCGTTGATGTGAACAGTTTACGATATGATCTGTTTTGCAGCAAGAAGGGGAAAATTGAAAGTTATCAGCTGCCTCCATGTGCTGACTCTTTATACAAACACGCGCAACGTGCTAATTACCAAGCCGCCATTTGGAAACGGCGGCTGCACAGATATGTGCAAGGCAGCTGCATGTGAAAATAAAGATGTTCTTGACGATGAAGGTACAAACAATGAGAACACAAGTGATGATGACGAAAGTGATGATGACTCAATGTACTGAACCAACCAACCATACCAACCTACCACACTTTTAAAACGTGTTTGAAACCAAAAATCAATTACTTTGTTGTCATGTTGAACGTTTGCGACTTTGCAGGGAATTTTTTTCAGAGCGATAAGGTCTGTCACAGTTGATTGGATTCATAACTGCACTACGCTCATGGGCGTACAAGCCACAAGGGAGCTGCAGCCCCCCCCCCCCCCCCCCCCCCCCACCAAAATTTTAGTTTCGGGCAAAAGGTTTAAAAGAAATCGGGCAGTTTTGTAAAGGTGTCATGCTGAAAAAATCGGGAAATCACGATTTTTTTTGCATAACACCTTCACAAAAAAGGCCCGGATATGGGATTTTACTTTCCCTTTGTTGACACGCGGCCTACACGACCACACCAGATCAGTGTTTTCGTTTGATTTTCGACTTTTATGCATAATTCACTGTATATAATAAACAAATAGGGTTGTATATACGTATGAAAGGTTTTTCACGTTCTTTGGAATCTAGGTATAGGTCGTGTGTTTTTCGGGCAACTTTAAACAGCCCCCCCCCCCCCCCCCCCCCCCCCCCCCCCCCCCCCCCGCCCAGCATACTGCAATTTGACAAGACCGTGTTTTACTAAGGCAATGTTTGAAGAGAAACATAAAAATCTGACAAAACATTTACGTGAGAATTCGTATCGTCGAAATTAGATTCAGTGATTTTTTTTTTGTTTCACTTCAAACAGATACGACTCAAATGCATAACTATAATATTCTATCGAATTATTTTCGTCAAATTCCGTGGGGTATAGATACTTTTCTTTCGAGCGGTGACTCTTTTAAAATCAATTTTCGAAGAAAATTATGACTAGAATGCATTCAAAGTAGCACTGGTTTTTATCGACGTCATATTTACGCGTGAAATGTGACGACGTTATTTACCGGCACCGACATTCAACCCTCAAACCACGGGTGAACAAAAGATTTAGATGTGCTCAAACGAAACTTTACCTGAAAAATAATTCCTTTCTATACAAAAATGTGCGAAATGAACAGCGAAACTATTAGCAGTTCTCGGCGTATCGTTGATAGAGCAAGCCTACCCTCTATCTGAAATTTCGGTAGATATCTAAAGTGGGTGCGTCACTTCAAAGGGTGTTTTTCCAATCAAAGCTCCCACATTCAGATGGCTATCATACATTTTTGTATGCCAGAAATACCCCACTGAAAGAAAAATGCTATGAGAATTTGCCCGCCAATTTGGTACCAATTGTCCAAATTTTCGTGTCTAGCTGAAGGACTAAATAGTCAAGATCAGAAAATCGTGATTATCTTTACAGATGGGTCTGTATTGGGCAACCCAGGCCCAACTGGGTCGTCAGCTGTTATCTGTCCAAATGGTCTTACCTTTGAACCAATCACAATCAAAGAGGCTCTTTCCCCAGAAAGCAGCAGTTATCGTGGAGAACTAAAAGGTTTGGATATCGGCCTTAAATTCGCTTCTAACTGGGTCAAACACATGGTCAAAAGAAATTAAATATAATCTGTGATTGTTACTCAGCGATAACAACTATAACTACCAACGGAATTCCTCACAAATACTACCCTTTTAGTAAACGATTACTGGGAAGAATTGAAATCAGTTGAAAATAATAACAGCTTTGTTGAAATAAAGTGGTTAGCGGGTCATATCGACATCACGGGAAATGACCTCGCAGATACAGCAGTTAAGGAGGCAGCAAAAACACTGTCGAGTGAATTGTCAACTAGCACTTCAAATACAACATCTGAAGGCATCAAGATAATAAGAGACTCACTGGTGAAAAAATGACAAGTTTTATGGAGTTGTCTGGATAAAGCAGGACACACAGTATCGCTGCTTCCTAATGTTGAAAGCATTCCAAAAATAAAGTTAGTGCTCTCTAGCAATTCTAAATTGAACATCCAGTAACAGCGTCTTAGAATGAATGCTAGATGACTCCACACTTTGGACGATTCGGCATCTAGACGATTCGGCACCAGGTCCAGACGATTCGGCATCTGGATTTGGATGATTCGGCATCTGTGGTTGGTCGATTCGGCATCTGAGTTTTATACATATATTTTTCAATTATTATACAAGTGGAAATACGTATAATACATGGAGAAAATATATACACTCACCAGAACTCCTGCCTGTTCAGGTTTAGCCAAAAAGTAGTTAAAAGAATAGCTACTTCCCGTTACCAACTCACACCACGGGGAGGTAGTAAACAGGACTTTGTGAAGCATCTGATAGTAAATAAATGATTATCTTTATGTTCAGCTGAAATATTTAAAATAAATATCAGTAGGCCTAAAAAATTAAAAATCTGTTTCTCAGCCAGAAACTAAATGGTCCTTTTGGCTGCCGCATGCTCTCTTTTTATAACTAAAGTAAACTTAAAAAAATAATAATTAAATGGTTTATGTCTGATATTTTACCCAAGTTACAAAATTGATAAATTTGTCCCTTGAGTGCAAGAAGGATTTGCAAAGCTTTCTTGCTCTCAAGGTACGAAATACACCACTACCCATGCTATTCCATAGATTATGAGGCATGAAAGATAAACCAAGAACATGAACTTTTGATGGCAAAGAAATAATTACAGAAATAAAAAATAAAATAAAAAACCGGTCGCCCGCATACAATTTTACAAAAAATAGCCTGAGAAACAGAAGATTTACTTTGTGGCGCCTTAGTTTCTGAGTATTTTTTAAATGAAATGGTAAAACGATTATTAATTAGTTTCTGTTTTTCTGGAATGAAATGGTAACTAAATATTAATTAGTTTCCGTTTTTCTGAAATGAAATGGTAAACGGAATATCAGTTAACTTCTGTTTTTCTGAAAATGAAAAGTTAAATTTATTAGTTTCTGATAACATGACATTTAGCAGATTTCGTTCATGAACTGCAGATTCCTGCACACTCCACCATAGTTGTAGTTTAAACAATTTGACAAGTACTTTCTCACTCCCTTTAACCCTTTGAACACTAATGGTATCTTCAATGCCTGTTCAATGACAGCAATTGAAAGAGTCCGTATAGGGACATACGAATTGCCGATTTTGATCGAATCGATTATCGAATCAACTTGGTGAAAACGAATCGAATTTCGAATCGAAATTCGAATCGAATCACAGTTAATGGATACGTCATCAAAAGAAAAGCTTTTTTCTGAAATAATAACCCCGATTATTAAAAGACACAGAGTTATGTAGGCCTAGAGTGCATTTTTCGCCTCACCACTTCCCACACTATAAATTCAGATAAACCAATATACATGAACTGGCTATTGAATGAAACTATTCGAATTGTTGAAACTGCAGCAATAAACATTTTTAAACGAACCTGGCTGATAGGGCTTATGCCTCACTTTTATCACAGGTTTTCTTGAAAAAAGACTCCATTTCAAATCGGATCGACTCCATTCAGTCGTGAAGCCATTTGTTTTAAATGCGGAATGACTAAAACGAAACGATAGTTCAACGCCGAATGTGATCGATCAGCTTGTAAATTAAAGCCTGCTCTACTTCTGTTTATATAATAATCAGGGGTATTTCTTTCAGAAAACTGTTGCTTTTGACGATGTATCCAGTAACTGTGGTCGAACAGAACAATACTCAACATAAAATAATGTGATCATGTTGTGGAACAAATCATTTATTGAAGTTGAACAGCTGAATAACATTTCAAAGTTCAAAACTTTTTATAAATGGTCACTGGTCACAACACACAATACATGTAAGTTGAAATGAACAGTTATAGTGGTAACAGTGTTTGTAGCAATGTAGCTACAACCGTTGTACAGTTGTAGCTACATCGCTACAAACACTGTTACCGCTACAAGTCAGTTACGTTTCAACTCAGAACAATACTCAATATAAAATAATGTGATCAATTACAATCTGTAAATATTCAGGGTTTCAGCCGAAGTATATTCGAAAATATTCGAATTTCGAATCGAATCGAATATTGACTTTCGAATCAAATTTCGAATTTTCGAAGGAGCCTAAATCCATATTCATTATTTGGGGGTAAACTAATTAACATTTTCAGCGTGCAGCCTTGGGTCTGCACGTTGAAAATATTGATTGGTCTACCCTACACATGCACTTAGCACCTATCCTACTTAATGGAATTATGCCGTATTATGTCCCTTGGCCGAAAAAAGGGCCGTTTGGCTTCAAAGGGTTAATCTGTCGTCACTGCATTTTCCCTTCAGACACCATCTTCAATGTTACCAGAATAGACGTTGCTCCGCCTGACATACTTATAAATCTCGTCTTTCTTGCTATATTCAACGTGCAGACCTCTTTCATGGAATACTGCCTGTTCCCAGTGAAACACACAGCCCTGGATGGGAATATCAGGAAAACGCCTGTGAATGGCTTGCCAAAGACCACACGCAGTCAACCACTATTTTTTCCGAAGAAATTCATGTTGGCAACCTTCCATCCAAAACTCCAAGAACGGCGTAGTAGTCATCTGTTCGATTCCCAGGCATAATGCAGAACACCAAAGGAACCTGCTAGATGTGACCCAAAGACTTGATGAAAGTGTGAATGGTGAAAAGCTGCACCAGGGGTTGTTGACTACGCGGAAAGTGCCATCCACGTATCACGTCTTTACAGTCCTTGCAATTCCAGTTGTCGATAAGTATAAAAAATGACAAAGAGAAAAATGTTAACTTGTACATCTTCTATTAAATAAACAGAAGACAATAAAAGAAGCAGACATGCTCGTCTTAGAGTCAACATGGGAACATATTTAATGATTGGCTGTCTTCGTCCATATTGCGTCATCGTTTTTAGTTTCATATTTGAAGCACCGCGCAACTGTATAGATTTGAAAGTACCCGTGAGAACACACCAGAGTCTTTAATCAACCTGTATAATGTTCTGTGTCTTGCATGAGACAAGACTCTGAATGTTATCAATTTTTGAATAAGATGTTGACTCGTGTGGACGATACATTTATTGACATCTTCGCCATTGTCACATCGGTGTTACTAAAAATAAACATCAATAATGTTTTGACGTGAAATCGGATATAGACATACAGAATAGCATTAAAATGAATTTCAAATATATTGTCTCAGTTTCTGGGGGCACTAAAACCTGATGAACGGATAACAGCAATAACAACAACAACAACAACTTGAGTATATCAGTAGAATCATTGAATCGTCACAGTTTTGTGGGTTTTTTCAGAACCTCTCTAAAATAAACTGGGACCTTTTTAGAGAAATCGTTGAAGCTAAGCTAGCCACCAACAATCCAACAAACACGGGCGAAATTGAAACGGCCTGTCATAATCTAAGCAAAACAATCAACTAGGCCCTGGGCGAAATATGTTCCAAACAGGAAGAGGGCCCCTGGAAAAAGACCATTTCAAAGGACACTCTTCTTCTAATTAAACAAACACGTAAAGAGCTCCACAAATTCGAATCCGACAAAAAACCTCACCAGAAAAGCAGAATAAAAAAAGGAGTAAAAAAAGCCCTCGACAATGAAAGCGGTGGTAACTGGTAAAAAGCGACAAAAACCCTCAACGGTATCCAGAACCCCAAAACATTCTTGGACACCTCCAAACGCCCCTAACTGGGCAAAGTAAATCAAAAAGCAACAGCAAACCCCTCGGTTGTTCTGGGCAGGTAGTAAGTAGTCTCACCGATCCCAATACCTACGCGTAAATTCAACCATCTTAAACTAGTAATTCATGTGTTCCCGCCTGATGGCGATGACAACACCACGTGTAAAACCTTAAACATAGACAAGTGTTCCCGCCTGGCGATGATCACAATATCTGCAACCAATTACTCTCCGTCACGGGCAGGGCAGCAAGTACCAGCAGGCGGTGTTATGCCTTTTGATGCCACCAGAGGGCATTGCTAAACCCCACCCTCAAGTACGCCAGTATTTTGTTTTGTTTTTTTTTATGTTTTTTTTTTTAAGTTTTCATTTTTCTTCTCTCTATCACGAACAGGGCAGAAGTACCAGCAGGTGGTATTTTGTCTTTTGATGCCACCAGCGGCATTGCTAAACACCACCCTCGGGTGCTCCGGGGTGGGGGGGGGGGTCTTCTTTTTTTCTCTCTATCGCGGGCAGGGTGGCAAGTACCAGCAAGCTGTGTTTTTGCCTTTTGATGCCACCACAGGACATTGCTAAACACCACTTCAGGTACGCCAGTGGGTCGAGCTTTTTTTTAACCCCATCTTCTTATCATCCTTCACTCCATCCCTGCGTCCCAAACGGGAAACACCCAAACCGTCCTCTGGCCGAACCGTCCTCTGCAATTTTACCCAAACCGGTCGCTACTTTTTGACCCAAACCGGCCGCTAATGGACCCAAACCGTCCTCTTGTAAAAATATTTATCTCCCTCTTTTTTTTAATATTTTAAACTGATTTTTATTATTTTATAAATAATAAGTTATTTTCGAAAGTTTGGGAGTTTTTCAAAATCATTTTTCACGTTTGTTTTCGATAATTATCACTGAGTAAACATTATTTGAGTACATTTAATTAGTTGGGATTAATTGTAAAATGTTTGTTTCGTTATCTCTTTGTACTCGTTTGCATTGTGTATATCGTGTCAACGCAGCCGCTGGTCGCAGGAAGTTACAATTCTTCCTGCTTGCAGAACTTTTGCATAATGAGGCCACCTACATTTCATTAGTGAGAGACTTTCTGAACAGAGGCCAGCTCAGTCGTCATGTAAGCCCCAAGACAAGAAGTTCAATAAAGCCCTATACGAAATATGGAGCACGTATGAATCTAGGGAAAGACTCCAAGACAAACTTTATCTGCTATGGCCATTTTAATTAGCAAGTGTTAAAACATAAAAACGTAAAAATATCATTTTGTTATTCAAGTATTCAAAATTAAACGTTAATTATTCATATCTTACCTAACGACAATTTATAAATATCATTTTATTACCAAATGTTGAAGACATTTTTCAACATCTGGTGGTAGTAAAATATTATTTATAAATATCGTTCCGACAAGAATTTATTTAAAAATATTCATATCAAAGAACAAATATAAACATCGCCCCGCCAAGAATTTATTTATTTATTTAAAAATTATTCCTATCTGACCTAGCGATAGTTCATAAATATCATTTTGTTACCAAATGTTCAACATCTGGTAGTAAAATAATATTTATAAACGTCGCTCCGACAATTATTTAAAATTAAACGATAAATTATTCATGTATTATATGTTACTATGATTTTCAGAACATTTTTGTGGACAAGATATAACATGTTTATGAAGGAAGTGTTAAAAATAAAAGCAAATATTGTGAAAATATTGTTCTTCTTCTTGTTTCCCACATGGGCCAAATGGTCACAATTTATAGATGATGGTATGGGCTAAACTGCATAGAGACGGTTGGTGCTGTGGATGACGGTTCGGGATAAATATAGCGTCCGGTTTGGGTCAAATTGCAGAGGACGGTTCGGCCAGAGAACGGTTTGGGTGTAATTCTCCCAAACATGACCTTTTTGTAACGTTCTCAAGGTCCCGGCCAAATGGGATAAATAGCAGGCCTTCTCCCGTGCCCTGCAGGAAAGGTCGGGTAGTTGGAACCCCGCAAGGGACCGTTTTTGCACAGAAATTGGAATGGCTGTTTTTTCGGCGGGGGGGGGGGGGGGGGGGGGGGCTTTTGCTGACTTTTGCCTTATTGAACACCACCCTCGTGACCACCTGCATCGTGGCGGGATCAGGACAACTCGCACCCTGGACGATTCGTACCCTGGACAATTCGTACCTTTCCTTACCTTACCCCGACTCTGGACAACTCGTACCCCGACTCTGGACAACTCGTACCCCGACTCTGGACAACTCGTATAAACACAAGTGCCCATACAACAATTACTCGAGAAATCACAGGCGCATCTAACGCCTATATTACGGTTAATGGACCAGCAATTATATCAAGGTCCCCGATATATATCGTGTCAACCAAATAACGTGTGCTTCTCTTCTTCACTGTGAATCACAGGTGCACTTGACGCCTGCACCGCAGCTAACCGAACAAAAAATTTAAAAAGGTCGCCGATACATTCTAACGCATCTATCGTGTCGCCAACATTAGTCTGACACTCTAATGTCAACAATGACTCACCCAGATTAATGGATGAAGCTATGAATAATGCATAGCTAGCATGTCGTATCACGATTTGATTTAAATAAACTTAATTACGAGACAAACAACACTTATCAGACTCCAGTTTTTGACATATAATTGCAGACTGGAATAATACGGGAACTAGTCCTGTTTGGATTACACTTACCATGGCCACATACTCCATGGGTTAACAAAACACAACTCCCACGGTTGCTTCCAGTGACTCTGTGGTGCCTGCCCTCACCTTTACTCACATTATTCTATGAAGTATATACTTTGGGCATTCCAAGAGAAAATGTTCCAGGTCTCCACTACTCAGAGTGGCACATTTGGCATCCCTTTTCCTCATCTCTCCCAATTTTTCCCCTGAGCTCCAGTGATCTTGATCTCAGTTTGAACAGTAGTGACCCCCCCCCCCCTCCCCCACAGGTGCCATCTATAGGTCTCCAGGGTATGAATCCTTTAGGGTACGAGTTGTCCAGAGTCGGGATACGAGTTGTCCAGAGTCGGGGTACGAGTTGTCCAAGGAAAGGTACTGTGATTCACAGTGAAGAAGAGAAGCTCACGTTATTTGGCTGACACGATATATATCGGGGACCTTGGTATAATTGCTGGTCCATTAACCGTAATATAGGCGTTAGGTGCGCCTGTGATTTCTCGAGTAATTGTTGTATGGGCGCTTGTGTTTATTCCACCAAGCGACTCAACCTATATTATGAAGGCATGTAATATGTTTATTTGTGATATCGTATCAGCATCTGGCATGCGTAATAATCGATGGCACTGGTGGAAGACCAAGGGTGGGTGGCTTATCTACCCGTTTCCTCCATCCACCCCTGGCCTTCGCTCTAAGGCACATTTGTGGATGCATGCTAAATTGTTGAAAGCATGATTTTCATGAATAGCCTTGCTTATTTTTTAGTACTGTAGTCTCCAGGGTATGAATCCTTTAGGGGACGAGTTGTCCAGAGTCGGGGTAACGAGTTGTCCAGAGTCGGGGTACGAGTTGTCCAAGGAAAGGTACTGTGATTCACAGTGAAGAAGAGAAGCACACGTTATTTTGCTGACACGATATATATCGGGGACCTTGATATAATTGCTGGTCCATTAACCGTAATATAGGCGTTAGGTGCGCCTGTGATTTCTCGAGTAATTGTATGGGCGCTTGTGTTTATTCCACTAAGCGACTCAGCCTATATTATGAAGGCATGTAATATGTTTCATTTGTGATATCGTATCGGCATCTGGCATGCGTAATAATCGATGGCACTGGTGGAAGACCAAGGGTGGGTGGCTTAGCTACCCGTTTTCTCCATCCACCCCTGGCCCTCGCTCTAAGGCACATTTGTGGATGCATGCTAAATTGTTGAAAGCATGATTTTCATGGAGGAACAAAAAAGGGTTAAAATGCCATATTTGCAGATATGCTTTTTTATTCTCACAAACAAAGTCCTTGCGAAACAGCTTGACACTTTTGCTACAAAAAACAATAATTATTATAATACGAAAGCTTGTCATCCAATACATGCATTACTGGGAAATGGTACTGGCAAATGTTTCAACATGCCCCTACAGGCGGGGTAAAATGAAACAACAAAAGGGGTAAATTGGAACAACTTTAAAATGTATTTTAAAGACGCCAAACAGTTTCTAAAATTCAAATTTTAAGTACATTTATTTCATTTTTATAATCTTATATTTCTGTTTACGATTTTTTAGCTTTTTTTCACAGTGCAGGTGTCACAATAAAAATATGAGGCATCCTGAATAGAAACACATTGCTCGTGAAACCATTTTAAACATATTTTGCACTGAATCCATGTTTCATTAGAAGTGTCAGAGTATTTCTCATCGCAAATTGGACAGTTACAATCTTCATGAGAATTGGCTTGCATTGAATTTGGCTGATTATTTTTATTTCTAACAGTTTTCTTTTTTTTAATCGAACGATTTAGTTTAACATTTTTCTTTAAACAAGCTGTTCTGAAATTAAACTTTTTAGTTTTGCTGTTTTTTAATTCTCTTACTTTAGTAGCAAGGGCAATCTCATTTTTTTCGGGTGTATCTGTCAAAATACGCGTGCGTCCCTTAGCTCTGCAAGTAATCGTTCTTTTGCGTGGAGCACTTGCAAGGAATGATCGCACGTCTTCGGGTGTAAAATTGTTTTTTACTTGTGTTTGCAATTGCATTGTGTTACCCCTACTGCTGGAAGCTTTTTCGGACTGAATGGTGGGTGTTACAACTTCAGTGGTCTTTGCAACCTCTGGCACATAGTCAGTGGAATCAAAATTGGACTTTTCAGTTCTATCTGTCGAATTTTGACAAGTAGAAACATTAGTAACTTCTTTTTCAACTGTTGCCGAGGAATCTGACACAACACTAGTCCTACCAGGGTGTTGATTAATAGAAGGTGTTACATTTTCTGCGACACTATCATTTTTGGTGCATTTGGGTCTGGTCTGTCTGTAGTCAGGGAGGGCATTAATTCGTCTTCAGAGAATGCAAGTCTATTTAGGGGATAAATGCCAGAAACTTTAAACCCCGACTTAATATTGTTAATTGTCATAGCTTTTGAAAAGGCTGTGTTTACAAGACCCGGGATTTCATATATTGTGATGGTTTTCCCTGGGTGAGTGGTCATCCAGTCGTCGCATGCTGCATTGTAGTACCTTTTTAACGGGAAATATACTGAACGGTCCAGCGGCTGGAGTTTATGGCTACAATGAGGAGGGAAAGATAACATCGTAATACCATTACACTTTGCGAAATCTAGCACTTCAAGTGAAATATGTGATTCGTGATTATCAAGTAGTAAAAGAATCGGTTTATCGGGAGACGATTTTACATTACGAACAAAATGTTTCATAAACACCAAAAAGAGGTCACTGTTCATCCAACCTGATGGAGTGGCTCCGCCAGTGCACCCAGTAGGTCCACTTTGAATGAAGTAGTCCTTGAAGTGGACCCGTGGAAACACAAACATGGGTGGAACAGAATTACCAACTGCATTTACACCACAGCAGACAGTTACCAACTGACCACATTCTGCAGATGTCACACTTCCAATTTGCTTAACACCACGGGGTGCAACGATTTTATTTGGCCTTTGAACCGTAGTACACCCAGTCTCATCAATGTTCCAGATGTCTTCCGGGCCAAACTTATGTCTTACAAATAGTTCAGATAAATTATCAAAGAACTTCTCTACATTAAATCTATTGAAGCTTGTTGCTCTACCCACTGATGTTGCCTCCGGTGTACGTATGGACAAATTTGGGTGCCTTTTGAGAAAGGAGCAAAACCAGTCGGGTCCTGCACATTTATTACTCTCCCAATTGCTCAACAATGGTTTACCATTTTTCACGGCATACTCATAAGCTAATGTTCTAACTCCTTTTGGGGAGAGACCGTGATATATGTTTGAGGCCTTGACTATATAATTGACCAGAGCTTCTTCCTCTTCTGACGTAAACACGTTTTTATCCTGGCGATATCCAACATGGATTTCTGGCTCTGCCCCACTAGAATTGCTACTTGCATTTTCAGCGGCCTTTACTTTTAACACATATCGCCGTAAGGTTACATGGGGTATGTTAAACTCGCCCGCAACAGTTCTACACGGCCTTCCACTAATCACAGTTCTAGCTGCACGCAGCATGACGTCGGCTGGTGTCTTTGCATGCTGGGTTTTTCTGTGGTAAACTCTCATCTTAGACCTGGAAAAGAAAAGATATTAGAAGTGGGTTAGAAGTGATTTGTCCTCTCTTGTTGTTTTCCCATTAAAAACTTTCTACTTAAACAATGCAACACCAATCCAATATATACGAAATATACATTTACACCCCCCCCCCCCACCCCCAGGCCACGCGCCTCCTCTCCCACAAAATGCCGCTCTTAATGCCCCACTGAATAGCCTCCGGGCGAACATACACATAGGCCTACATATGCACATATAACTCGCCCGCTCCACACATACATCTCCCCAAATACCCTATTCCCATCCTCACCACCCCCCCCCCCCCACACACACACACACACTCACACCTACTCTCGCACTCGTGATCTGTCATGCACACGTATACACTTATCCCCACACATTGAACCACAAACGCACATGTATACGCCCAATTCCACACATTTATACCTTCATCTCATTCCATCTTTAAGACCATTCACGTGTACATTCGTTGAACGAGAGGCAACAAAGTTAAAACTCTGCTTATAATAAAACTATATGCTGAAATCTATATGAAACACACCAAATAATGGGTATTTAAATCAATATATAAGACAGAAAAACTGGTTCGGGCAGGTCGGGGCAGGTCGGGGCATGTTGGAACATGTTCCAATGTACCCCCAGTGTAAATGTTTCAACATGCCCCTGGTGTTGATGGCACAAATGTTCATGTCGGATTTTTGTCTCAAATTTCGTTCCGTTTCATTGGTCAATATAAATTGAAAGCTCACAGCTAACTAATAGCAAACACAACAAAATCCATTTTGAAAGCTACTCTTTGATAACAAATATGATTATTTTCGTTAAAATGATCAAACTTTGTTTGATTCTCTAAAATTAAACTTACCTGTATCCCTAATTTATTGTTTTTCCAAATGATTTGAATTTCCCTTCTGCAAGAACTTCTTGAAGGTCGGATCACAACAGCGTACTGGTAAAAAATACGAAAACGCGTTCCGGAGCGGAAATGGGATGTGTTTCAACTTGCCCCGTGTTCCAATATGCCCCGGTCTCCCCAATAGCCTTGCTTATTTTTTAGTAATGAAGTCTCCAGACTATGAATCCTTCAGGGTACGAGTCGTCCAGAGTCGGGGTACGAGTTGTCCAGAGTCGGGGTACGAGTTGTCCAAAGAAATGTACGAATTGTCCACAGGGGCGTAGGAACGAAAAAATATTAGGGGGTATAGGGTCGTGTGGCGCTGGTTGGGCAGGTGCCGCAGGCACGAGCTTGATGAGGGGGGGGGGGTTCTCCCCCCAAGAAAATTTTCCAATTGAGGTATCAAATGGTGCATTCTGGTGGCCACTGGAGTGTAATTTTCCCTATTTTTTTATTTGAAAAAGTTGGATTTCTTAACAGGGTGTTGTAATTTTGGCAAAATGTTGAACCGTGTGACCCGATAATATACCCCAAGTCCTTACGCATGTATGAAAAGAAAAATCGATATGTATTAATTGCATTATTTCCGTGCATTTCACCCGTCTGTTTTTGACACTACTTCACGGTTAGGTAAAGAGTTAGGCACGCTTCAAAAAAAATTCTGACATGTTATTTTGTAGAGTTCTCGCCGATTCCCGTTACCTTACGGAAAACACAACCAATCCGGTAGAGTTACCTCTCTTGTAAGTTACAAGAGAGGTAACTCTACTAACTCAATTATATTTCGAATCAGTGCAGAAAGAAGGGAGATCACTGCGCGACGTAACTGGCGTTTGATCAATACGTTTCAAATAATCGCGCAACACGGCAACTTGTGGTGTTAGTGTGTTAGTTTTATAGTCAATGAACTGCTCATTGGGCTTAATCCATAATAGTTGGCATCGCGATCGACTATTTTATAAACGGAATGATTTTCCTTTTTCGTACAGTGCCCGCATTGAATTCGAGTCTGGTCTGCATTTGTCAATGAGCAATAGGCTATACGTCTATAAGTTTTGGGAAATTTTTTTTTTTACTGCGCGACGTAACTGGCGTTTGATCAATACGTTTCAAATAATCGCGCAACACGGCAACTTGTGGTGTTAGTGTGTTAGTTTTATAGTCAATGAACTGCTCATTGGGCTTAATCCATAATAGTTGGCATCGCGATCGACTATTTTATAAACGGAATGATTTTCCTTTTTCGTACAGTGCCCGCATTGAATTCGAGTCTGGTCTGCATTTGTCAATGAGCAATAGGCTATACGTCTATAAGTTTTGGGAAATTTTTTTTTTGGGGGGGGGGTAAATACCCCCTTACCCCCCCCCCCCCCCCCCCCCCCCCCCCCCCGGTTCCTACGCCACTGATTGTCCAGGGTACGATCGTCCAGGGAATGTTTTGTCCTGATCCCGATTTTTTTAAACTGTCAAATTTTACTCGAATTGCATTCCATCTTCGTTTCCGTGAATCATTGGGTCTCTTATTTATTGTTCTTGTGTCCCATTTCGGTTATTTCGTGTTTAAGAAACTGTGTGTAAACATGTCAAACTCACGTAGAAATATGCGTTTGTTCAAATGGTATAGACTGACCATCCACATTTTGTTTTATTTTTCTTGAAACAGAAGGTGGAAAACTGACTCCAACTTTCATTGATCAGCTTATTTGTCATCTCTCCGGTCCTCCTAAACGCCGGAATGACGGGCACGGAATGGCATTAAAAAATAAAAGTTTACTGTAAAAAATGTGTTTTAATACATACCAGGGCCGACATCTTAATCATAAGTGATGATTTTTTTTAAATATTTTTGGCTCCAATCAGACTGGAAAGTGGGCGAGTAAAGGTAATCCGAGTGTTCGAAAAATGCAGTCAGAACTTGATTGGCCGTAATTGCATTGATGATTTGCGGTGGCTGATTGCTAATCCCATTGTTTGATGGTTCGAGAAGGGAAAATAAATGTTTTATAGTGCACGAATCCATGTTCACTGATTATCATTCATGAAGATTGATTTCACCATTGATTGTTTTTTATACATTCTCTGATTTATTTGAGATCTTTATGCAGATCTTTATGTATTAAAAGACTTTCAGGTAGGTACTCACTTTGAAGACTGTTCCGAAGGACTGTTTTAATAACTAGACATATAAACCTGGATGAAAATCGGTATGAAAATTTTTCATTCTCCATGGGATTATTTGTTGTAATAACCGATATTCCCATCGGGTATAACAAATTTTCTTTCCGAAATATCGAACCATTATTAATAGCAGAAACCATAAGTCCCATATTCTCATAGTACTTTGGGTATGAAAATTTGTCATTCTCCGTGGGAATATCTGTTGTAATAACCGATATTCCCATCGGGTATAACAAATTTTCATTCCGAAATATCGAACTCTTATTAATAGCAGAAATCATAAGTCCCATATTCTCATAGTATTTGTGTTTTTTTGTCCCAATATGGTCTAAAGTAAAATCCCATTCAACTTACCTTGGGGCCGAATCGACTCAAGGCCGAATGTCGAATCGACCCGTTCCCAATGGGGGGGGGGGGGGGGGATCTGCAAAAACACCCAACATTGCATCCCCCCCCCCCAAAAAAAAAACAACAAAAACAAAAACAAAAAAAAAACTCATATTGTTATACCCCCCGCAAACAAAGTTTGGGGGGGGGGGGGTATATACGAATCACCATGTCCGTCTGTCCATCCTTGTAAGCGCAACTCCTCCTAAACCGTTTGAAGAATTTTCATGAAACTTTACACAATGGAAGAACTCCATATGAAGATGTGAATGAAGCAATATAATTCCGTTCTGACATTTCCAAGGGGAGATAATCTAACTTCTACATTTCAGCCGCAGGGGGTATCACTTTGTGAGTTTGCTCACAGTACCTCTAGTTATTCTTGTGAATACATCACGGTCATTTGGTAGTTCATCGATCTGAACATAGTGGCTACCCCTCTACGTTCAGATTCTTCCCATTCAATCCTATAGAAAAAGTTCCCATCAAGTTTTTATGGGAACTCAAAACTCGAAAATAGGAATATATATCAAGCTTTCGCCCTTATTACCGGCTGCAGTCGATAGTACACGTATTTCCTTACATTTGGGCAGAGTTTATTGATCCAAACTATGTTTTATCCTTTAATTATCATCATTTGAATACTCTCCAAGCATCAACGAATGTTTCTAAATCATTCATGTTTTTGTATAAATATAAAACAGTAAAAAACAATAACTCGGTAATGGCGCCAAAACGAATAGACCTTTTCATCAATGTGGAATCAGAAATTCGATCGTATTTGTGCATGAGGGTCCAAATACATTCTGGGGTCGAGTAATGGTAAAATAAATGTCATTCCGCATCATTTTTATGTCAATCCGTGTCATTCTGGTGTTTAGGAGGACCCCATGATGGCATCTCTCCACTG
Organism: Pictodentalium vernedei; assembly: GCA_031216915.1. Classification (NCBI taxonomy): domain Eukaryota; kingdom Metazoa; phylum Mollusca; class Scaphopoda; order Dentaliida; family Dentaliidae; genus Pictodentalium; species Pictodentalium vernedei. The sequence continues at coordinate 322,143,259 of CM062297.1, forward strand.
GCTCCAGAACTTCACCCTTTCTACAGTTCACTTTCAGACTCAATAAGCTCAAGCATAGGCTCAATAAAAAGAACTCTAACTTACATGTAGGTTCTGCTCCACAGTTTTCCTGGCATTTCCAAAAATGACCATGCCATGCATTCACATCAAATGCAAATATTCTGTAACTTAGCTATCTAACCCATAACATGTATTACATTTCCCCAAAGCCACTAAAACAAATAACACTATCTGACTAAGTAGAAATAAACAATCTGAATGTGGGTGAAATAATTTATTGTCAAAGGCAAAACTTCAACCAGCAAAATGGCATAAAAAATGCCAATGCCAGTCATTTTCAGCCACTGAGCAGCCTCAAAAGCAGAATTTCCCCACTATCCCCCACTCACCTAACCCTGGGTCATATAACCCCTGTTTCTAAAATGTGAAAAGAAATTCCCTGTTTCCATCTCGTTTTTTAGTTACATGCCTGGTAACAAACCCATGTAAAAATGACATTTAAAAATATAACCAATTTTTTGAAGCCACCGTTTCCCATAATTCATCTGGTAATTTACCCTCAATGTATCAGACTCCAACTTTGGGACCAAAACTTCAAATTCTCTTGTCCAACAAATAGCCTAATGTAATCATATATCTGATACTAAAATATATATCTCCAGTTTACATGGGATTAGTTTCACTATATGCCCTATTTTTAGAATTTTACCCCTGTGCAATAGTGCAGAACTGCAGAGCGGAACCTAAACAACCCCCCAAAAGAGTAATATGATAAAACAAACCCATAGATACCTACTATAGAGTACAAATGTGAGTAAGTAACCAGTATGTCAGTAATTATCCTCAGCTGAACCTCCCATATTTGTGGGGATTCTTAGTAATCTTACTGAACTTGTTTGGGGGTAAATAGTCAATTTGGAATCTGGTCAGATGAAATACCAAGCAGAAGAAATATATCGTAATAATTGGGCATTAGTTGTGTGGGAGCACACAGCAAGGTGTTTTAAGCGATTATAACTTATAAGCAATAAAGGTTCCAGTTATATTAATTGAATATTCCCAGCATTTTATCAAAGTACACAACGAGGCGGGGGTAAAACTTCTGCTTTATATTCGCCACTAGAGCCTTCTGCTTGATTTAAGCTAATTAAGAGCATAAACCGTAACACTAGACAACTCCCCTTCAGCCTTTATTTGGGCTTGAGACTGGTAGATTTCATTCAAAATCAGTCAGATGTAGAGTTATTCAACTCCCTTGTCTTGGACCTAGCAAATTCTGAGAAAACAGACTGAGAGTTTTTGTGGGCCTTCTGCAGGTTATCAATCACTGATACATGTATATCCAGTTTGCAGGATATGGTTTCTGTTGCCTCAGGCCATGCACTGCCCCATACACCCAAACCTAATGCTATTGTGCTAATTTTTTGTGGGCCCTATACAAGTTATCGAAAAATTTTGACGAAGAGGGCAGCAGAGTGTCTGGCACAATGCATTTATCACAATCACGCCTAGATTATTGCAACTCCCTGTTGCATGGGCTTCTCATCAAGCAAATACAAAGGTTGCAACAAATACAGAACACAGCTGCCTGTATTGTCTCACTGACGAAGCAGCGCCAGCATATAACTCCAGTGTTGAAAGATCTACACTGGCTTCCTATTTTTGCAAGGATTGAGTTTCAAGGTCTTATCTCTTTGCATACAAGGCCCGCTGCTGTGATCTGGCTCTAGCTTATAATTAGCGACCTGGTGGTTCCATATGAGCCTAAACGCTCGTTAAGATCATCTGCACTCAAGTTGCTTGAGGAAACTACCTGCAACTTATTCTCATATGGTGGCCGCTCCTTTACCTACTGTGCACCTAGGCTTTTTAATGGGCTACCCATTTCAGTGCCATATACAGTACGTGGCAGGGTATTTGATAACTGGATTCGCATCGCAAAATGCTATACAAAAAAGTCCAAATGCTAACCATTTTTCTTTCATATTGGCCCTATAATCACTATTTATCATCACTTTTTGAAAGCAAGATGGAAACTGCTAATCAAATTTTTAAAAACAAAAAATACCCTGCGTGGAGAGTGTATTATCACTAAATCACCCACAGAGTGGAGATTCACCCGAGCAATAATTGCAAATTTGTTGCAAAGCATAACCAACACCAGCAAAGTTTCAGCCAATGGACCTCCGGGTTAAACCCGGAGGGTCCATTGGCTGAAACATTGCTTGGGTTTTTTTTGCCGATGTATACAAAATTTGAAAGTTGTAGCTTGGGTGATAACCCCACTCCGTGGGTGATTTAGTTACAATCCACTCTCCACGTACTGTACATCTTCGAGTGCTTTCAAATCTGTGCTGAAAACCTATCTTTTTGATAAATCATACTCAGGGTAATTCTCAGTAGCATTGTATGAATGTACAGGTCCCATAGGCATTGCCACATGTCATAAATGTCCTTTGTAAAGTGCCATGGAACTTTTTATCATTGTGATATGTGCGCTATATAAATATTTATTATTATTATTACCCTTTTTTGTTTATTTTTTTTTATTTGTTTGCCCTGGTTTCTTTGCATTTGCTGTAGTTTGGGGAATTGTGAGACGTCCATCAGTCGATGTCTGCAACAAATCTTTATCATGAATGAATGTCAAACATCTTTTTTGTGGAAAGTGCAGTTACAAACTATCTCAACACAAGTCTGAATGCGAAGTTGGGTTGATGAATTCTGGTGACCAATGAGAGCCACTGACAGTGGTACAGAAGAGGCAATTCCGATCTTCACAAACAGCCATAATCCATTGGCACAGAACCTTTCCACTATTTTAACCGAGTAGCTTACTGGTCTGTCTGTCACGTCTGCAGGCCCTCTTTGGATGGTACGGATGGTCATCACTGATGTAGATTTGATTTTCGAAGCACAAAAAATATCTTCTTCTCCCTCCTGGCCCCTGACTTCTCCCTAAAGTCTCTGGAGGGAGAAGTCACTTCTCCCTAAAATCAACTGCCAGACTGACCCCTGCCTCTGACTCCTCTCTTTGCAGCATCAACAATCTGACCTTTGTTTAGTGAACCCCATCATTTGGAAATGAATAATCCTAATTAAAAGGCCTATTTCAGCATAGACACTGGAACAGAAATATCCAAAAGAACACTTCTAAAAGAAGTTAAACTCGGCAACTTTAAAACCCTTGCAACTAAGATGAAACCATCTGTCATACAGATCATAGCAAATGCTGTTAAATTTCATAAGTTGCATTGCAAATGCCACGAGGATGGAGAACTGAAGAAGACTTCGTGTTTGATGAAGGCATGGTGATAATAATCAGATCTAGGATCGAACTTTGGGGATGGCAAAAAAAGACAAAGAATGAAAAAAATAATGAAAATTAATCTGCGATTTTTTAGAATAGCACTGGCTGGTTTTGGCTGCCTACGTTGGGTAAAGGGTTAAATATATGCATATAAGAGATTGCCGGAGCTGCAAATGAATTTGAATCACACAGTGAGGTCCAGAGCTCAACATTTGAGCTTTGTTTGCAGTTGATATTTAAAGTCGGATGTTTATTGCTGCAAACAAGAGAATAGCACATAAACATCAAAATCATAAAATTAGTTATTCTCCACTAGAATTCCAGCTACCAGGTCTACGAATCACAGAATACAATCGTACCTTCACTCCGAAGAGGATGTTGCACATGTTCAGGGGAGTACATTCTATTAGGATATACTTCAAATAGTGATGAACAGAACAGAATGGCATGCTGCGACGCTTTACAGTGGGGTGGTTTGGAAAGGGTGTCCTACCTCATAGGAACCAAATGTTTAGAAAGAAAATGAATAGTTTTTGTTTGGCATTAATAGTCAAAGGGATGTGTGATTTATATAGAAATGTTCACTCATATTTTGATTACACTACATCTGCACTAGGCCAACTGGAGAAAATTGGTTTGGGGAATGGGCCCCATTTCATAGACCCCAAAACAGGGTTGCAGAAGCCCTGTGAAAGAAGTGGCTGATTTTATATCCAGTTTTGTTAACCCTCAGAGGCCTAGGCAATTGTCCTGAATTCTAACTAGACTTCAACCCTGTACATTTCCAGCTGCTAACACTTACGTTGCCCGAAAGTTACTATGTCGCCTATTTTATGATAATTATCTGTATGTTCTGGTATGCGTAGATTAAAGCCACCATCTGATTAATTGTTGGAAAGGGCTCAGAGAGCCCTTTCCAACAATTAATCAGATGATAGCGTTTCAAGTATGTCATAAATTTTATTAAACTTCCTCACATACAGGCATACATAGAGGTCCTCCATGCATGGCAAAAGTGGGTGTGGCAGTAAAAGGGTTAACAGTGATTTCTAGCCAAGTCTTGGCTGCCTTAACCCTCTGCACACTGATGTCTAAATATCAAAATTTCAAGTGGCAAACTTTTCTCATAATGCAACTAGGAATTTAACCAATTCAGTCTTGTTTGACAGAGCTTAAATTCCTGGTTGCATTGGCTGATTTAGCACCTGGATTTTGGCCGTTGCCACCTTAATATATTCAGCATCCACTAGGAAATGTTGAATAAATGAGAAGAATAATAAATTTTCATGGGCTGTGTGTCTCTTCTCTGCTTGCCAAGAGGTCCTTCAGGTAAAACTGTGCTTGTCCTTCTTGGTCACTACTGCAGGATCAGTGTGATTACCAAGTGGAAACTTCACTTCAGCAGGGTTTTATTAGTGATTCACTCCTCGTACTAGAGTTTCTGCCCTGGTTTCCGAAAAAGATAAAAAAAAAACTGATTTTGGTTAATTCGAATTTGCACTGGGTACAACCCTGGTGCTTCTTTAATTAATTTTTGGTGAGATGATTTTATTACCTGGTAAATGCATGCATGAACATCACTGCTCATTCAGGGATTATGACCAGTCCACAGTGACTGTACGGTACATTCATTCATGGTCCATAAGTACCAATACAATTCCCTCTAATGTCCTCTGCAACTGACTAGATGTAGAGATGGACTATTATGAAATTTTTTGCTCAGTTTTCAGTTTTGCTTCTTTTGGACAGAGCAAACTCAGATTATTTTCTACAGTACAGCAGTAGAGATGGGCGGCTTTGGAATTTTGTGTTTGGTATCAGTTTCTGGTCTATGGGGGGGGGGGGGGGGGGTATACTGCAGTATCGGTTGGGTATTCGGTATTTGACTTGACTGGGATTGGCCGATAGTACCAAAGGGGAATTCACACCAGGAAAATACAGAATAAGTTGTTCTTGTATCATTCTACCAGACTAGCACAAATGCCACTTCTTTTGCCAGCACAAATCATATCTACAAGTACAGTAATTTTGTGTCTTGTTCCAAACACACCTTAACCTTTAAAGGCCTATATCAGGCTTTTGCGATCTCAAGAGTGTGTTCTTTACATGCCATCATTAGGAGGTCGTACTGACTATAGACAACACTCCTAGGCAGTGATTTCATGTCAAATTTTGGCTGCTTTAATAGGCAGACAAGAGTTGACTATTTATCCCAGCTAAGCAACTGAACATGTACAGGTTGTACATGTAGTCTGATGGGAATTGAGAACAATTGCCCAGGTCTTTAAGGGTTAACAAAACTGAAAAGAAAGCAGTCATTTCTTTCATGAAAATGAACACTTAAACTGCTATTGGGCCTCAACAAAGCCTTATAATAGAAAATGTAGGAATATTTGAAATGCAGACGGTTTTATGTTTTTTTAACATAGCATAAATGCATCAGCATAATTAACAACTAGATCTGGATATATCCTCGTGTTATTGCTGGTCCACGAGCGGAAAAGTTTTTTCTTTTGTTTTGTCCCTGCGCAAACTTTTCCCTGAAATCCATCCCATTTCCCTGAAAATCACCCTCAGGTTCCCTGAAAAATTATTCTGGAGGTTAACATGTCTGAGTACTCATGATATCAGTATCATATTCAGTTTTTGGTATATTGCCCATCTCAAAGTCTGCAGGTAATGGAAAAAACTGGGATTTAAGGGCTCAACGTAGTCAGGGATATTATTGGATGGATTTTCAAGGAAAAGTGCCTTTACAAACAACACACAAGAAGAACTAGAAAGTTTCAGCTCTTGGACCACCACTGGTTTCAGGTTGCACCAAGTAGTACGTATGCTAAAAATTTGCTGATGCCTTTTATGCCATGTTAAACAATTATTGGTCTGAATATCTTTGCCAACCCCCTTTCTTTAAGCCCCCTCCCCCTCCAATGCTCCCTCCCACCCCCATCACTTCACCTGCAGTTGCCATTGACCAAAGTGTACTGAGCTTACAACTCCCTTCTGGAACAGACAATAAATTATAATTATGTTTTTCATGACATATAATTTAATCAAAGTCTTTTTTCCAAGATTTCCTTTTTTAGATACGGTGTTTCTATCCATGTACCAACTTCAGCGACAAGATGTTCCATAATTTTATTTTAACCTGTGCAAATACCATTCAGAACTGTCCAGTAATAGATGCCTCAGCTATGACTGGCAAAACAAAACTAAAATCAGTGTTATGGACTATTCAAAGAAAAGGTTCCTTGTGTATCGATTTTTGGCCATAACTTTTTGGAATATCATGGAAGTAAGATGAATGTCTGCACAAATTGTGGCCCATTTACCAACTGTATTCTTTTGATTTGCCATAGTGGATTCCAGATCGAGCAGGAAACTGACTAAAAACAAAACGAATGGATATTTGGACTGAATAAATTAATATACATTCTTTAATTCTTTTTCGTACATTTTATTCACCAGAAACCATTATTTAAGTGAAGGTGGATGTCAAGAAATGATAGGCTTAACTCTTAACCCTCTGAGTATTTTCAAGCTATTCTTCATCACATCTAGTCATGGCTGTTGTGCAGCAGTCATGACTGGATGTAATGAAAAATTCATCTAAATTTAACTCAAGAAATCATTAGTGAAAAATTTAGCTCAATTTGCAAGGGGAAATTTGGATTAAATGTGCCCTAGCTATACTTATTTTAATTGCAAGAGTAATTCTGTCCTGGGCAGAAATACCCTTCAGCAGCATGCAAAGAGTTAAGTTTGCTTTGGCACTTGTGACAAACATTGATCAAGACAGTGAAATTGAAGTGAATAAAGCAGAAAAAATATGTATTGGATATAAGTGAAATATTTATTATAAAATACTCTTTTATTAAATATAATTCACTTGTATGCCTATTTTCTTTTATTGAAAAATTGAAGTCAATGAAAACCGTCGGCCTGTTTTTTCAAGATAGGGTCGTTCAGTTTTTCGGTTATTACAGAAAATCTGAAACAGAACCATTATTTGGTTATACCGTGCATCTCTAACTAGATATTTGTTCCCTGTTGGGTTATCTCTCTCTAATTCGAAGAGTTTTCTGTGGATTTCCACCCACCTCTCTCTTACTATTGCATTTTCCCTTTGAATATCATCTTTAAAGTTACAGGAAATGGATGTTGTTTCACTATTCAAAAAGTAGAATGTCATCTGACTTTTGATTCTGTTGTGCCAGCTCTTATCATGATTGTTGGTTCTCATGCTTGACACAAATACACTCCAGGGTCCCACTTTGAAAGACCTAATCTCAGTCAATGGAGACTAGCAAAACCCCAATGGCCAAGAGTAGTGTATCTGAGAGCTGTGTGCCAGTGGTTTATGGATGGTGCAGCAGTGTTCCCTATCAATGTCACTTACCAGTACATCAAAAGAAGCTCTGTCATAGACGATAATTGAGTACAGATTCATCAGTTATTCAATTCTTCTCTTTGATAAAACATAACATTTTCAGTAGTTGTGTATCTTGTTACAGCACAATCGCTGTGGACTGGTCGTAATCTACACATGGGCAGTGATTCCACGCATTCATTTACCAGGTAATAAAAATCAGCAGTAGCAAAATTTTAATTAATGAAGCATCGGGATGTACCTGGTGCTTCAGCAATTGAATTTTTTATGATTATTCCTATAATTAATGTTTGGAATTTAATATTATTGTCTCCCTTGAAATATTGCCCACCTATGGAAAGTGATCAGTCCATAGCAGCTCTACTGTATATTTGGAAACCTATTATGGGGCAAACAGGATCAATCGCACAAAAATTATCAAATATCATTTCTCAGAGTTCTAAACCTGTGCCGAAGATCCACACGAGTAGCAATTTTAAACAAAAATAGCCACTGTCAGTTTTTGTGTGTTATTTCTTCAATGGTGTTTGCCTTTTTATTCAAAAATACATTTTGAAAACTCCAAAGCAAGGGTGCTACCCTTTACTTAACATGGTATCATATCTATGCAACACTATTCACAAAAATCACCATTAACCCTTTACCTAACGTAACGGCCAAAACTGGCCAGCGCTATTCTCAAAAATCACCAATTAATTTTCATTATTTTTTTCATTTTTTGTCTCAAAAACATAGGGTATGACTCCTCGTTGGAACGAGCTCATCGAGCTCATTCCAATGAGGGGTCATAACCTATGTTTTTGAGACAAAAAATTTAAAAAATTAGTTATTCAAGAATTATTTTTGCAAGTGTCGTCTGCTTTTCAGGTTAGGTAAAGGGTTAAAATTTTATTTTTCAAAATATTTGCCCTTAGAACATAGCTATCATCCCTCAGTAGAATTTAGCTACAATACAGCTTCCGTGGACTTTCCACAGGTGGACAATATTTCAACAGATGCAGTAATATTAGATTCCAAACACTAATTATAGGAATAATTATCAAAAATCTGATTAATGAAGCACCGGGTACAACCCGGTGCTTCATTAATTAAAATTTTGGTGATGATTTTAATTACCTGGTAAATGCATGTGTGGGCATCACTGCCCACGCATGAATTACAACCAATCCAGGGAGACTGTACTGTAGTCAGGACGAGCTTGTTGAGCTCATTCCATTGTTGGGTCATACTGGTACATGTAAGGTATGTTTTGTCAGCAGACCATGAAGATTTAGGTATTCAAGAAAAATGCTTCCTTCTTTTTGTGTTATGCCTCTAAGTGATGGTTCTAGTTATGATTAAAACTGATAAATCAGAAAATTTGTCAAAGTGTAATTTGTCCTGATGGAATCTTCAGTCTGGAGATGAGTGGAATTGAAATTTTGAGTTTGGAATTGGTTTCGGTATTTTTAGTAGTGTATACCATGGTATCGGTTCAGTATTTGGTGTCTGACATGACTGAGATTTGCTGATAGTACCAAGGAGGAATTCACACCAGGCAAATACAGAATAAGTTGTATCAGTCTACCACAGCACCACAAATGTCACTGCCAATGAGCTCAACATTGGCATTGTTTTGCCAACATACATGTAAATCATATCTACAGTAATTTTGTGAAGTTCCAAACACACTTTAACTTTTAAAGGCCTATTTCAGCCTTTTGCGATCTCAGAGCATGTGCCCTTATCAAGTCATCATTAGGAGGTCCTGTTGACGATAAACAGGAAACCGGGACAATGATTTCTTGTCAAGTCTTTACTGCCGAAACAGGCAGTCAAGACCTAACTAGAAATCACTGCTGTGCAAATGGACATGTACAGGGTGTAGTCTAGTAGTAGGAATTTAGGACAATTGCCAAGGTTCACAAGCTTTAACAAAACTGAAAAGAATTTTAATCACTTCTTTGATTAATGTAAAAACTTCAGCTGCTATGAAATCACAACAGACTCTTTATACTGGTACGTTGGTGGCGGTGAGGTTCTGAGGATCAGAGCCTCTCATCGCATTTCACAAATCTAATTTCAAAGCTTTGCATGGGTCTATGCATTGTAATTGACATTAAGTTAAATGAAAACAGAAATAACTATCAGACATGGGACAGATTTTGCTTTGTTGAACAAAAGATATAAAATATTAAATTTACAGTCAATGAAGAAAACTTGTTTTTCCCGTGGTTATATTCTGAAATTGAAAATAAACTTTTTATTCTTTTTAGAGGCACAATCTTAAAGATAATTCTTCCTAAATGTAACATATGAAGCCAAGATGTATTTTGTTCACCTGCTTGCCTTGTATGTGGTTCTGTTTGCTGTATCCATGATATTGTGCTATTGTCGCAGTTATCCTCCTGTGGAATGGGTTTTCAACAAACTCTACAAGGTATTGTTGATAAATTAATTTCATTAAAGGGTTACAGTTGAAAATCTCAGTCACGATTAGCTCAGAAAATGCTTGTTAGTTAATGTGCTCCTCACTGCAGAAGAATGAATTAGTCTGAAATATACAAGAACATTAATTTTGTAATGTGTAATGCAAAATATAATGCGCTATTAGCGAGGTCAATGGTGAAATCATGAACTGAAATGATCAAATAGAAAGAAAATATTGAGACTGACTACAGTATGTGGTGGGTGGATTACTACTAAATCACTGTGGGACAGTTTTTTATGCTCACCGAAAAAAATTTCAGGGGAGCATATAGTTGCCACCCTGTCTGTCCATTTAAACCCTCCCTCCCTGTCTGTCTGTCTGTCCATCCACCCGAAATAAATGGTTTCTGGAATATAACTCAAGTTTGCTTTGTTGTATGACCTTATAATTTTGCAACATTACCACTTACCATGAAATGCTGGTCAAGTTTGATTTTCACCATTTTGGCAATTACCATTCCAGAGCTATGCCCCTTGAAGTTGCAAAAAGGTAAAACCAATTGCTTTTGGATGATAACCCCAGTTTGCTTTGATGTACGACCTTATAATTTTGCAACCTTACTACCTACCATGAAATGCAGGTCAGGTTCGATTTTCACCATTATGGCATTTACCGTTCCAGAGTTATGTCCCTTGAAATGTTGCAAAATGGTAAAATCAATGGTTTCTGGATGATAACTCTTGTTCACTTTGATGTATGGCCTTATAATTTTCCAACGTTACTCCCTACAGTGAAATGCAGGTCAAGTTTGATTGTCATTGGTATGGCACACACCGTTCCAGAGTTATGCCCCGTGAAAAGTTGCAAAATAGTAAAATTAATGGTTTCTGGACAATAACTCTTGTTCACTTTGATGTATGGCCTTATAATTTTGCAACATTACTACCTATCGGGTACCATGAAATGTATGTCAAGTTTGATTTTCACTGTTTATGGTATTTATTATTCCAGAGTTATGCCCCTTCCAATGTGGCGAAATGGTAAAGTAATAAAACATTTCTTATGGTATGTTATAAAATGCCCAGGACATGTATTATCAAACCTGCTTATACATTCACCCTAATTAATCAGTGAGCTGTCATCAAATACCAGTTTTAACTCCTTCCTAAGGAGCTTTAGTACAGGTTTACTGTGTACTGTTAACCTTGTCCTTTGACATGTTTTTATATGGCTTAAACTATTTCACAGTTCTGCATTTGAAAAAATTAGTATGCTGTTTCCATCAATTTGCATTTCTGTGCCAACTTTTTACACGTTCCCTTTGTAATTATTTGCAATTTCTGAGAAAAAACAAGAAGCACTTGCATGTGATGAAAGTTTGCAAGTGTTTCTTGTGCTGTTATGAACAATTATAAATACTTTTTGAGTGGACAATATATGGTGCTGCTATTCAGTAGTAATCCACTCTATTCATTCCATATATGCAGACAAATTTTAATGTCGGTTTGCATCATTACATATACCCAGAAGAGGCTGGGAATGATGTTAATAATCTCTTTTTACTAGTACAGAATTGTTGGGCACGCTGTTTTTCTGCAGGAATTGAGTTACACTAATGGGGCAGTTTGAGTTTGATGGGGACAAAAAGTGCACTTACTCAGCATGCCATTACTTCAAAATAGTGCATAATACAGTGACAGAAAATTTAGTTTCAACTGTATGTACAGTACACTGATCACAGAAGTAGTCTCTTTTGTGAACAGAGATCATGATTTGATCACAACACAAACCACTCGGTTGAGATTTCCTAAATAAATTAGTGCAAAATCAAGACCATATCAAGAAAAACAAACAAAAATAATATCTTTATTTCAATGTTCTCGCATTTCTTTTACAACAAGTGAGATTCGAGAGTGTCGCTGGAGCATAAGTGGACAAAGAATTTCAACTACATGCAGATTTTGATCCAGTCTCATTCCAGTCAGAATTCCCTATCTGCTTTTGTGATCATAGTACTGTTTGTATTCTGGGAGTTTTGGGGCATAAAATAAACATGTTAACCCTTTTAGCTAACTCGAAAGTGAGATGATGCTTGCAAACAGAATCTTTGAATAACTAATTTTTTGAATCAGAAACATAGGTTATGACCCCTCATTGGAATGAGTTGAATGAGCTATTTCCATTGGAATTTTCCAGTGGGAGTCAAAAGCTACAGTACAGCCACCATGACCTGGTCACTTTCCACGGGGTGGGCAGTATTTCCAGAGATGCAATAATATTAGATTGCAAACACTAATTATAGAAATAATTATACAAAAATTTAATTAATGAAGCACCAGGTATGACCCGGTGCTTCATTAATTAAAATTTTGATGGTGATGATTTTTATTACCTGGTAAACGCGTGTGATTGACATCATTGCCCACGCATTTTTGAGACAAAAAATGAAAATATAAGGAAAATTGAATGGTGATTTTTGTGAATAGTGCTGACCAGTTTTGGCTGTTACGTTGGTTAAAGGGTTAATCATCTGCACATTGCTGTCAAAGAACAAGATTTCAGGCTACATTTTTTCCCCCATAAATCAAGTAGGAATTTAAATAATTTAGTCTTGTTTGACTGAGCTCAGTGCAAAGAGGGTTAACAGCTTGCCTGAATGAGTAAGAAAATCAACTGACTTGAAAAATGATTTCCTCAACATTGTTTTTTAGTCAATCCTTTATTCTTTTTTCTTAAGCTACAACTGAAAGGCGAGGAAGTACAGTGGCTCAGTGGTTAGAGCATTGGATTTCACACTAAAAGATTCACAGTTTGATCCTGACCAATAATGACATTGTGTCCTTGGACAAGGCACTCCATCCCAATTGCCCACATGGGGAAATGGTGGCACACTGTGTACTAAGGCATACTGCTCATCAATGATGTACTTGTCTTCAACCAGTGCTAACCCAGCTTGTGTTGAATAAGAATGTTGGTGAGTCATATAGTTGATGCCCGCTGGTTACCGCAGTACTCCAGCTTTGTCCACTCATAAAACTGTCCATCACTTGGCAGTGTTGTCTGATGAAGTCTTGCCTGCATGTGTAACCAAGACACCACTGTTCCTGTACAGTAATTTCCATTTGCAAGACCACCAAAACCCTACATGTTGGAACATGTGTTCTACATGTACATAAATGACAAGTAACTATATAAAATTGAAACTGGGTCCTTAAAAATTAACCTTTCATAAGTATATAAATATGATGTTTGTTTTCTGTACTGTGGCCAGTCCTGGAAATAAGACGGGTGCAAGTGCAATTGCTCTCATCAGCACCCATGTTTTTAGCACCCCTGTCTTTCAGTCAGGAGAGCTATAGTGATCACTCACCGTCCGCCATCCTTCACCCGGCGTCCATGAAAATGGTGTTTGCATCTTCTCCTCCCAAACTGTTGAACCAATTTAATTGATATTTGAGATAATAGTTTGTTATGACATTGCAATTTGATTTTGTTTAAACCAAGTTGCCTCTCCCCTCGGTAGGGCCACGCCCAAAAAGTGTGCTTAAATCTTAAAAAATCTTCTTCTCATGAACCAGCAGTAGCAGAGACTTGATATTTGGTGTGCAGCTTCCTTTTGAGGTGTAGACTCAGATTTGTTCAAGAGAAGTTCGAGGAGCTATATTTGCCTTCGTAATGGGAGGGGCAAGAATTTTCGCCCGCTCAAAATTTATATTTTCCAAACTGAGAGGAAGATTTGAACCAAATTTGATATGCGGGCTTATTGGGTCATAAGTACTTAATTTATGAACAAACTTTTTTCCCGTCGCCCCATGGGAACCGCAGGAGCTAAAAATAGTAAAAAATTAAAATGCCCATATCTCCAAAACTACACAACACTGAGAATTCTTATTTGGTGTGAAGCTTCCTTAGGACCAACATAATGGAATGGTCAAAAAAAATTGCTAGTGGTTTTATCATGGGGTACTTTTTTGGGACTTTGAAAAAGTGCTGGGTCAGCATAATTTAACACTGTGGGTAATGGGAAAAACATTTAAGACTACTTTTCTCCCAAACCACTGCCCCAAAAGCTTTCAAATTTCACATATAACATCTTTGGAAGATTGTTTCACATGTTGATTGAAATCAAATCCCTGGCCCCATATTTGAGCTCTCTTTAGGAGCCCAAATATTTAAATTAGTGCAGTATGAGGAATATTCTTTAAAAATCTTCTTCTTCAGATCTACCAATCAGAATCTTTTGATATTTGTATGCAGCATGCTTAGGGGGATGAGATTCAAGGTTGTTCAGTCCAAGTCCCTGGGTTCATATTTGGGCTCACTGTGGGAACCCGAATATTAACTTAGTTCAAAATGAGGAATTTTCTTTAAAAATCTTCTTCTTCATATCCAGCAGTCGGAATGTTTTGATATTAGGTATGCAGCATCCTTATGGGGTTGAGATTCAAGTTTGTTCAAGCCATGTCCCTTGGTCCATATTTGGGCTCACTGTGGGAGCTCGAATTGTAACTTAGTTCAAAATGAGGAATTTTCTTAAAAAATCTTCTTCTTCAGATCCAGCAGTTGGAATGTTTTGATATTTGGTGCGCAGCATCCTTAAGGGGGTGAGATTTAAGTTTGTTAAAGTCAAGTCCCTTGGTTCATATTTGGCCTCCCTGTGGGAGCCCGAATTATAACTTAGTTCAATATGAGGAATTTTTCTTTAAAAATCTTCTTCTTCAGATTCAGCAGTCGGAATGTTTTGATATTTGGCATGCAGCATCCTTAGGGGCGTGAGATTCAAGTTTGTTTAAGCCAAATCCCTGGGTTCATATTTGGGCTCATTGTGGGAGCCCGAATTATAACTTAGTTCAAAATGAGGAATTTTCTTTAAAAATTTTCTTCTTCAGATCCAACAGTCAGAATGTTTTTGATATTTGGTGTGCAGCAACCTTGGGGGGTAAGATTCAAGTTTGTTCAAGCCAAGTCCCTGGGTTGATATTTGGGCTCCCTGTGGGAGCCCGAATTATAGCTTAGTTCAATATGAGGAATATTCTTAAAAAATCTTCTTCACATCCACCAGTCAGAATCTTTTGATATTTGGTATACAGCATCCCACTGGAGGTGAGATTCAAGTTTGTTGAAGCCAAGTCCCTGGGTTCATATATGGGCTCCCTGTGGGAGCCCGCATTATTACTTAGTTCAATATGAGTGATATTCTTTAAGAATCTTTTTTTTTTAGATCCATTGGTCAGAATCTTTGGATATTTGGTATAAGCTTTTCCTAAGAGGGGCAGATGCAACTTGTTGAAAGCAATTCCCTGGGTTGATATTTAGGCTACCATGTCAGGTGAGCACCCTCAAGCCCCCTGGGGCCTCTTGTCTATTTTACGGGAGCTAGAAAATGCACTCGTTGAAAAATATTGTGGAGCACTAATATACTGTGAGGGCATATAAATGTGTGTTGTTTTGAGAAAGCAACACTCTGTGGCCAGTGGCAAGTTACTGTCATAATTCAGCTGTTCCTTATACATTGAACCCTTTGAACACTAGTGATATCTGCCATGTCTGTTCAATGGCAATTAGAAGAGTCCATATTCATTATTTGGGGTAGACCAATCAATATTTTCAATGCGCAGCCTTGGGGCTGCATGTTGAAAATACTGATTGGTCTCCCCCACACATTTACTGATCAGCCACCCTATTTAATGACGTTATGACGTATCTTGTTCCTGGCTGGAAAAGAGGCTGCTCGTATTCAAAGGGTTAAGGTTTCAATTTACTCTCATCTCTGATTTCGCGGGAGCTTAAAACTGATCCCATCAATTTTGTTCATTTCCAGCACTGTATGGCATATGTACATGTTGCACTCACATGGGTACGGTATACGGTATAACATTGCACTAAAATTCTAAATATTTAAAAACTGAAAATTGATTCTCGCAACAGGAATTCGTTAGAATCAAAACTGATTCTCATGAATCAGGACAAATTGTAAGCCCTGACATGATATAGTATAGGGCAGTCTGTTGGTACATTATCTTGCCAACTCTATTTTACCATACTAAGGAAATCTTAAAATAACGAAATTTTGATTCTGGAAAATAATCACGCTCTTTTCCTAAAAATACATAGGACAACAGAACTTCTACTCCAAAATTGCTGCCATGTGGATTACTTATTTTCAATACACTGACTGAAAAATATGTACATTTATATTGTGCAAACAAAGAGCAACAGATGGTCATGACAATACGACAGATTTATTCTTTAATTTTGTAATGTTGATACATGATTATGAGCATTCTGAGACCCAGACTTCTAGAGAATGATGAGAATGATGACTTGGAGCTGGGCAGTGAAAACACTGTAAGAGATGGGTGGTATTAAAATTTTGAGTTCGGTGTCAGTTTTCTTTATTTTTAGGGGATATACAACAGTGTCTGTTCGGTATTCGGTATCTGACTTGACTGAAATTTGCTGGTAGAACCCAAAGGGAAAATCAAACCAGGAATTACAGAATAAGTTGTTCTTCTATCGTTCTACCACAGCGCAACAAATGCCTCTGATACTGTGCTCAACATTGGCATTCTTTTCCAACACAAATCATATCAACAGTAATTTTGTAACTTATTCCAAACACATCTTAACCTTTAAAGGCATATTTCAGGCTTTTGCAATGCCAGAGCATACATGTATGTCCTTAACATGTCATTATTAAGAGGTTCTGCTGAAAATAAACCAATCACCTGGGTTGTGATTTCTTAAAAGGCAGCCAAGACTGGACTAGAAATCATTGCTAAGCAACTAGACATGTATAGGTTGTAGTCTAGTTGTAATTCAGGACAACTGTCCAGGCCTATAAGGGTTAAAAAAAACTGAAAAGAAAATCAGTCACTTCTTTCATGAAAATGAACACTATCACTGTGATCAAGCCTTCACAATGCCATAACATAGCAATTGTAGGAAAATTTGAAAATACGGATGGTTTCAGTATCCAATGATTGGATCGGTTCGTTTTTTCGGTATCCCCAGAATATTGGTATAGGTTCATTTTTAGCTTAACTTGACAGTCTGTTAGTCTGTGGGTCTGTTCACATTTTCCTTTAGCACAGGCTACACCCTGCAGTTCTTGGCTGATCATCACAAAATTTCTTATGCAGGTTTGGGGTCATGTCTAGATGAGAACATCCCCTTTTGGTTGACTTTGGGCAACTGGTATGGTTGCCCGAGCCCAAAACCCGAAAACCATTAGCACAGTATACAGGTCGTATTTATGAAGGGATTTTATTGTAACTTGGTAGGATGCCTCTGTATAATGCCTATATGAGAATGTCCCCTTTTGGGCATGATCTGTCAACCGTGATGGCTGCCCAAGCCCGAAACCCCAAAACTTTTAGCACAGTCTGCAGGTCATGTGTAATATGGAGGGATTCCATTGTAACTTGGTAGGATGACTCCTTATGATGTCTAGATGAGAATTTCCCCATTTGGGTGTGATCTGCCAACCGTAACGACTGCCTGAGCCCAAAACCCGAAAACCTTTAGCACAGTCTACAGGTCATATTTATTGAGGAATTTCATTGTAACTTGGTGGGTTGACTTCATATAATGTCTAGATGAGAAAGTCCCCTTTTGGATGTGATTGGGCAACTGTGATGGCTACAGGGACCCGAAGCCTGAAAACCTTTAGCACAGTCCACAGGTCATATTTATGAAGGGATTTCATTGTAACTTGGTAGGATGACTCCAAATAATGTCTAGATGAGAACATCCCATTTTGATCGCAATCATTCAGCCTTGATGGGTGCCCAAGCCCAAAAACCTTGAGCATAGGCAAAAGGTCATATTTATGGAAGGATTTCATTGTAACCTGTTAGGTTGACTTCATATAATGCCTAGATGATGACATCCCTTTTTGGTCATGATTAGTCAACTGTGATGGTACAGGTGAAAAGCCTGAAAACCTTGAGCACAGTCTACAGGTCATATTTATGAAGGGATTTCATTGTAACTTCGTAGGATCACTCCAGATGATGCCCAGATGAGATTGTACCCTTTGGTTGCGATCATTCAACCATGATGGCTGCCCGAGCTCAAAGCCTGAAAACCTTTAGCACAGTCCACAGGTCATATTTATGAAGGGATTTATTTCATTGTAACTTGGTATGTTGACTTCATATAATCTCTAGATGAGAACGTCCCCTTTTGGACACGATTGGGCAACTATGACGGCCACAGGGGCCCAAAGCCCAAAAACCTTTAGAACAGTCTACAGGTCATAATTATGACAGGAATTTCATTGTAGCTTGGTAGGATGACTCCAAATAATGTCTAGATGAGAACATCCCCTTTTGGTCGCAATCATTCAGCCTTTATGGCTGCCCGAGCCCAAAGACCTTTAGCATAGTCCACAGGTCGTATTTATGGAAGGATTTCATTGTAACTTGTTAGGTTGACTCCATATATTGCCTAGATGATGACATCCCCTTTTGGTCGTGATTAGTCAACTGTGATGGCTACAGGTGCCCGAAGCCCGAAAATCTTGAGCACAATCTACAGGTCATATTTATGAAGGGATTTCATTGTAACTTCGTAGGATTACTCCAGATGATGCCCAGATGAGAATGTCTCCTTTTGGTTGTGATCATTCAACCATTATGGCTGCCCATGCCCGAAGACCGAATACCTTTAGCACAGTCTACAGGTCATATTTATGAAGGGATTTCATTGTAACTTGGTAGGTTTGACTTCATATAATGTCTAGATGAGAATGTCCCCTTTTGGACACGATTGGGCAACTGTGACAGTACAGGGCCCGAAGCCCAAAAACCTTTAGAACAGTCTACAGCTACAGGTCATAATTATGAAGGGATTTCATTGTAGCTTGGTAGGATGACTTCATATAATGTCTAGATGAGAACACCCCCTTTTGGTCATGATCGTTCAGCCTTGATGGCTGCCCGAGCCCAAAAACCTTTAGCGTAGTCTATATGTCATATTTATGGAAGGATTTCATTGTAACTTGTTAGGTTGACTCCATATAATGCCTACATGATGATATCCCCTTTTGGGCATGATTGGTCAATTGTGATGGCTACAGGTGCCTGAAGCCCGAAAATCTTGAGCACAGTCTACAGGTCATATTTATGAAGGGATATCATTGTAACTTCGTAGGATCACTCCAGATGATGCCCAGATGAGAATGTCCCCTTTTGGTTGCGATCATTCAACCATGATGGCTGCCCGAGCCCAAGACCTGAAAACCTTTAGCACAGTCTACAGGTGATATTTATGAAGGGATTTCATTGTACCTTGGTGGGATGACTCCAAATAATGTCTAGATGAGAACGTCCCCTTTTGGTTGCGATCATTCAGCCTTGATGGCTGCCCGAGCCCAAAACCCCAAAACTTTTAGCACAGTCTATAGGTCATATTTGTGGAAGGATTTCATTGTAACCTGTTAGTTTGACTCTATATAATGCCTAGATGATGACATCCCCTTTTGGTCGTGATTGGTCAAATGTGACGGCTTCAGGGGCCCGAAGCCCGAAAACCTTCAGCACAGTCTACAAGTCATATTTATGAAAGGATTTCATTGTAACTTTGTAGGATCACTCAAGATGATGTCCGGATGAGAATGTCCCCTTTTGGTTACGATCATTCAACCATGATGGCTGCTTAAGCCCAAAGCCCCAAAACCTTTAGCACAGTCTACAGGTCATATTTATGAAGGATTTCATTGTAACTTGGTAGGTTGACTTCATATAATGTCTAGATGAGAATGTCCCCTTTGGACACAATTGGGAAACTGACGGCTGCAGGGGCCCGAAGCCCTAAAACCTTTAGCACAGTCAACAGGCCATATTTATGAAGGGATTTCAATGCAACTTGATAGGATGACTCGCTTTGGAATAATTTCACTGTAACTTGGTAACTTTCGTTGATATACGTTAGCTGTGAGGGCCACATACATTAACTGTGAGGTCATATTAACCCACCCTCAGCTCTTTAGTACAGTGTACACCTCATATTATTTTTATCAAAAACATAGCATACAGGGAACAGAAATGAACATATTCCCAATTATCACAATTCTTGTCTTATTTCATAATCCTTTCATAAACAGTGAACATTATCCTTTTCATCAAACACAACACACAAGTTAAGCTACAGTGTCATTGTCACTTTCATTAGCTTAACTTGACAAAGTCAAGATAAGCTATTGCCATCACGCGTGCGGAAGTCTGTTAGTCTGTGAATCTGCGAGTCTGTTCACATTTTCCTTTAGCACAGGCTACACCCCGTAGTTCTTGTTTGATTGTCACGAAATTTCATATGCAGGTTTGGGATCATGTCTAGATGAGAACATCCCCTTTTGGTTGCAATCGGTCAACTGGTATGGCCGCCCAAGCCTAAAACCCCGAAAACCATTAGCACAGTCTACAGATCGTATTTATGAAGGGATTTCATTGTAACTTGGTAGGATGCCTCTCTAAAATGCCTAGATGAGAATGTCCCCTCTTGGTCATGATCTGTCAACCGTGATGGCTGCCCAAGCCCAAAACCCAAAAACATTTTGCACAGTCTGCAGGTAATATTTAATATGGAGGGATTTCATTGTAATTTGGTAGGATGACTCCATATGATATCTCGATGAGAACTTCCCCATTTGGTCACGATCTGTCAGCCGTGATGACTGCCCGAGCCCAAAACCCGAAAACCTTTAGCACAGTCTGCAGGTCATATTTATGGAGGGATTTCATTGTAACTTGCTAGGTGACTTCATATAATGTCTAGATGAGAACGTCCCCTTTTGGACGTGATTGGGCAGCTGTGATGGCTACAGGGGCCCGAAGCCCGAAAACGTTTAGCACAGTCTGCAGGTCATATTTATGAAGGGATTTCATTGTAACTTGGTAGGATGACTCCAAATAATGTCTTGATAAGAACGTCCCTTTTTGGTCGCGATCATTCAGCCTTGGCGGCTGTCCGAGCCCAAAAACCTTTAGCATAGTCTATAGGTTGTATTTATGGAAGGATTTCATTGTAACTTGTTAGGTTGACTCCATATAATGCCTAGATGATGACATCCCCTTTTGGTCATGATTAGTCAACTGTGACAGCTACAGGGGCCAAAGTCCAAAAACCTTGAGCACAGTCTACAGGTAATATTTATGAAGGGATTTCATTGTAACTTTGTAGGATCACTCCAGATGATGCCCAGATGAGAATGTCCCCTTTTGGTCATGATCTGTCAACCGTGATGGCTGCCCAAGCCCAAAACCCAAAAACTTTTAGCACAGTCTGCAGGTCATATTTAATATGGAGGGATTTTATTGTAACTTGGTAGGATGACTCCGTATCATGTCTAGATGAGAACTTCCCCATTTGGTCACGATCTGTCAACCGTGACGACTGCCCGAGCCCAAAACCCAAAAACCTTTAGCACAGTCTATAGGTCATATTTATGGTGGGATTTCATTGTAACTTGCTAGGTTGACTTCATATAATGTCTAGATGGGGACGTCCCCTTTTGAACCTAATTGGGCAACTGTCATGGCTACAGGGCCCGAAGCCCGAAAACCTTTAGCACAGTCAACAGGTCGTATTTATGAAGGGATTTCATTGTAACTTGGTAGGATGACTCCAAATAATGTCTAGATGAGAACGCCCCCTTTTGGTCACGATCATTCAGCCTTGATGGCTGCCCAAGCCCAAAAACGTTTAGCTTAGTCTATAGGTTGTATTTATGGTAGGATTTCATTGTAACTTGTTAGGTTAACGCCATATATTGCCTAGATGATGACATCCCCTTTTGGTCATGATTGGCCAACTGTGACGGCTACAGGGGCCCGAAGCCCGAAAACCTTGCGCACAGTCTACAGGTCATATTTATGAAGGGATTTCATTGTAACTTCATAAGATCACTCCAGATGATGCCCAGATGAGAATGTCCCCTTTTGGTTGCGATCATTGAACTATGATGGTTGCCCAAGCCCAAAGCCTGAAAACCTTTAGTACAGCCTACAGGTCATATTTATGAAGGGATTTCATTGTAACTTGGTAGATTGACACCAAATAATGCCTAGATGATGACATCACCTTTTGGTCGTGATTGGTCAGCTGTGACGGCTTCAGGGGCTCGAAAACCGTGAGCACAGTCTACAGGTCATATTTATGAAGAGATTTCATTGTAACTTCGTAGAATCACTCCAGATGATGCCCAGATGACAATGTCCCCTTTTGGTCGTGATCATTCAACCATGATGGCTTCCCGAGCCCAAAACACAAAAAACTTTAGTACAGACTACAGGTCGTATTTGTGAAGTTATTTCATTGTAACTTAGTAGAATGACTCAGTATAATGTCGAGATGAGGACGTCCCCTTTTAGTTGCAATCGGTCAGCCGTCGTGGCTTCACAGGCCTGAAGCCCGAAAACCTTTAGCACAGTCTACAGGCCATATTTATGAAGGGATTTCAATGTAACTTGATAGGATGACTCTTTTTGGAATAATTTCACTGTAACTTGGTAACTTTTGTTGACATACGTTAACTGTGAGGTCCACATTAACCCACCCCTCAGCTCTTTAGTACAGTGTACACCTCATATTATTTTTATTAAAAACATAGCATACAGGGAACAGAAATTAACATATTCCCAATTATCACAATTCTTGTCTTATTTTATAATCCTTTCATAAACATTGAACATTATCCTTTTCATCAAACACAACACACAGATAAGTTAAGCTACATTGTCATTGACACTTTCATTTGGTATATTGGCCATCTATAATACTGTTTGTTATCGATGTCATGTTAGTTCCAAATATCATACCAATAACTATGTAAATTACCTTCAAAATATCAATACAGAACCTGAAATTTCATTTATTTATTTATTGGTGTTTAAGGTCACTTACTTGTGCACAATGGCTAATCATGGCCATGACAGTTTTATGGGTGGAGGAAGCCAGAGTACCCAGAGAGAACCACTAAGCAATGACGAGCAACTGCCAGCTCCCCAACATCGTAACTCCGCACTGCAGCACAGGCAGGGTTAGATTGTCTGAAGATATCATCAACATGCAGTATGCCTTAGTACACAGGGTCATCGTGCCCACATGTGGACAATCGGGTTAAGTGTCTTGCCCAAGGACACAATGTGGGAGTCCGAATCAATCGCTCAGATGGTCACCCATCCAAGGACTAACCGGGTTTGACATTGCTTAACTTCAGTGATCTGACAAGAACCGGTTAACGCGTAACGCCATTGCACCCTCAAAATTTCAATTTTGCCCATCTCAGTTATACATATTAAAAATTCACACAACCTGAAATAGAATATCCTTAATTTTGTTCAGAAGTCCTATTTCTGGGGACTTTTTTTGCGATGAAAATCTTCCAATGATGTCATGATATGGTGTGATGTAAAGCACTGTTGGAAAGTGCTCAGAGGTGACTGGAGTAGATCTGGGAGATTTTGATTTTTCAGATATGGTTTTGGTTTGTTGTCAGGAAAAACCTCAGTTTCAGTTCAGTGTTTCTATGTGATAAGAACAGATAGTAAATAAGACTTGGAAAAAATCTGTAATAGTTGTGTGCTACCACTCAGCATAGAAACCCTTCTGTGAGTATCTCCATTGGGTTCAGGCTAACTTCCCTTTGATCGTTCTTAGGGGTTCCATGGGATCAGTTGCTTAGCCTATTCAGAAAGAAAAAAACATAAATTGGGGTAACAAACAAGACAGAAAATAAGCAATCTATCATTTGCAGAATGGGCTTTGTACATTTTATTTGGTGCTGCTAACAAGGTAGTTTTTGTGAGACTGCTACATTGCCCTTCCCACACCTCCATGTCTTGGCAAGGCCTGGAGGTGTGGAAGAGGCAGTGTGGCCGTCTTACAGAGACCACTAACATGGTAGAGATCTGAAAAGGTGCGGGGTGTAGGAATAAGCTGTTATGGTAATCATGATTTTCTAAGGCCAGAAGGGCTAGTTTTCGCCCTCCTTAATTTTTTTAAGGCAAGCAGTAGACTGGCGAATAAATTGCTGTCCTGAAAATGCCAGGCCTGACTCTTTGGACTCAGAATGAGTATTTTAACATACATGTACAATCAAGAAGACTGCCCAATATTCATATTACCTTGGCATTGGTTTCAAGTCTAAAGCCAGCCAAAACTTGACTAGAACTGCTAAGCAAGTGGACTCATAAGGGGTGGTTAGGACTGTACGGTATGTGAAACTGAATACCGGTATTGGTATTCAAAAGAATCTGTGGTATACCAGTATATTGAAAGACTGTTCAGATATCTGAACAAAGTATCATAATCAGGACATGAGCCATCAGTGTTGGAACGAATCAGCTTGCCTTAATGATGTAGTTCGAATAACCCATTACCCAACACAGACGATATCAAAATTTTTTATTTTAAATGTTAGTTTTTCAAATTTTTCAAAAAAAATTTCATCAAAATATCAAGTGACCCACCCCCTCATTGGAACGGCCTAATGAGCTCGTTCCAATGAGAAGGTCACATGATATTGTTTTGTTGAAATTTGTTGGATAATAATATTTTTTCAACTGCTCAATTTGTTTCTTATGCGGGTGGATCGTGTCGATTCATTGGATAAAGGGATAATATTCATTCGGGACTACAGATAAAAAAAACTCAGGACATCTTGAAAATTCCATTGTGGGTAAATAAATAATGATGATATTTTTGTAATTACACTGGTATTCAATCGATACTGGTATGAATACCGATATGTATTGGTTTATCGATACACATGTACCTTGCAGCCCAACATGTAGTAAAAATTCTGGAAAATTTCGGAATTGCATAACTTGTAGAGTGCTAAATTATTTTTTAAAGATGATTTGTAACATGATTAATTTTTCAAAAGATTTCATGCTACCAGCAAGGGGAACCTTACTTGGGAAAGATTTTGTTCAGACATAATTGTTTTGTTACAATTTGTTGGATAGTGCCAACATGCACTCTCCAATAAATTGTAATAAACAATTTCATGTAAAAAAATTTTCCTACGACTGAGAAGAGAGCAAGTTTGCTGCATAGAATACAAAGCTACCAAACATACAGAAGGTCAGGATGTGTGAATGCGTTGAGGGATCAGATGATATAGTTTTGTTTAAATTTAAAAAAAAAAATGTTGACTGCTCTTTTTGCATATTACATGGATGGATGCAGCCGCTTCGTCAGGTAAAGGGTTGAATCGAAAAAATTAATATGAATGTCTTCCAAGGGTAAAAATTAAAGTTTAATAATAATTCATTTGGTCTGGCTACTTTCAATGAAAAAAAATTTAATTTCATGTGTTCCATTTTTTTTTTTTGCAGTTTAGTTGTTACCTAATACCCTCTGCTGTATCAGATTTTGCATGGAGCATCATTCATTATGTATTGTATACAAGGTTAGTTGATCTTTTACATATCACTTTGACAGGTTTTTATACACTAAAAACATGTTCTCTGCCAAAGATTTTTAGATAAGATATATTTGTACTTGTTAATTACATATTCAGATTTTTTTTTTGTGTGGGGGGGGGGGGGGGGAGGGGGATTTCCTGCATCTTATTATACCACCCACTTGAAAAGTGGGAGGTATATAGTGATCACATGGTCCGTCCATATGTCCATCTGTCCGTCCATCCGTCTGTCTGGGCGAACATTGGGGGTTTAGGGGCTATTATTATTAGGGGCTACCTCCAAATTAAGGTAGTGTTAGGGTTAGGAGTGGGGTGGGTTAGGGTTAGGGATAGCCCCAGAGTAGGGCTTAAGGTTGGGGGTAGGTCCCCAGGGGTTAGGATTGGGATCAGGGGTGGGGTTTTAGTTTTAGTAGCCCCTAAACCCAAAAATAGCCCTAATCCTATTGGTCTGGCTAGGGTGGGGTCAGGGGTGGGGTGAGGTTAGGGTTATGGGTAGCCCCCCAGAGTAGAGCTTAAGGTTGGGGGGGGGGGGTTAGGTCCCAGGGGGTGGAGGTTAGGGTCAGGGGTGGGGTGGGGTGGGGTTTTAGGGATGGGGTAGGGTTAGGGTGTGTTTTTGGGGTGGAGGAGTGGGGTTAGGGTTAAATATAAGTTCTAGGGGTGGAGGGGGTGGGGTTCTGGGTAAAATAAGGTTTTGGACTTACAAAATGTTTTTTTCATCTGCTATCCGCAACTCCAAAACCAGTGAACGGATTTCGTTGAAACTTTCAGACATTCTGTTACATGCATTGAAGATGTGCACCTCCTATTTTCTTTTCTTTTCAGATATTTTCATTTTTACAGTTCCCATATTGAAAAATGAACTTTGTCGAATTCAATTGACATTCTGTACAGATCTGCTATCCGCAACTCCTCTTAAACCATTGAACAGATTTCATTGAAACTTCAGACATTCTTTTACATACATTGAAGATGTGCATCTCTTCTTTTCAGATATTTTCATATTTACAGTTCCCCATATTCAAAAATGGTCTTTGTCAATTCAGGTTTTAGTAGGGAGGGGTATAGATCTGCTATCCGTCACTCCTCTCAAACCATTGAACAAACTCCATTGGAACTCGCAGACCTTCTTCTACATACATTGAAGGTGTGCACCTCCTATTTTTCTTTCAGATATTTTCATTTCATATTCTGACATACGTCCATCCGTCCGTCCGTCCGTCCGTCCCTTATGCTTTAGGGGTGTTATGCTTTTTTTTTTTTTTTGGGGGGGGGGGGGGGGGGGGGGAGTACACATCTCCTATCCGCAACTCCTTAAACCAGTGAACGGATTTCATTGAAACTCTCAGACATTCTTTTACATGCATTGAAGATGTGCACCTCCTATATTGTTTTCAGATATTTTTAGTCCCCTACCGGCATCGCCAGAGGGGACAATATGTTTGCACTCTGTCCATCCATCAGTCTGTCAGTCTGTCCGTCTGTCAGTCTGACTTTAGTTGTCCGGAGTTTTTTTGGAAACGCTTCAACGGAATGATTTCATTTTTGGTAAACTACTATAGAACGATGACTTACAGATCAAGTTTGAGTTTCATGCTGATTGCATTATTATTGTGTGAGTTATGACCCTTGGAAATATGGAAAAGCGCCAAAATATCAGTTTTCTGGACTTTTTTTGGAAACCCTTCAATGGAATGATTTCATTTTTGGTAACCTACTATATAACGATGACTTACAGATCAAGTTTGAGTTTCATGCTGATTGCCTTATTCTTATGTGAGTTATGGCCCTTGGAAATATGGAAAAGCGCCAAAATTTCAGTTTTCCAGACTTTTTTGGAAACGTTTCAACGGATTGATTTCATTTTTGGTAACCTACTATAGAACGATAACTTACAGATCAAGTTTCATTTGCACTCTGTCCATCCGTCAGTCTGTCAGTCTGTCAGTCATACTTTAGTTTTCCGGACTTTTTTGGGGAAATGCTTCAACCAAATGATTTCATTCTCGGTAACCTACTATAGAACGATGACTTACAGATCAAGTTTGAGTTTCATGCTGATTGCATTATTCTTTTGTGAGTTATGGCCCTTGGAAATATGGAAAAGTGCCAAAATATCAGTTTTCCGGACTTTTTTGGAAACGCTTCAACGGAATTCATGCTGATCACATCTAGGTTATAACATTTGTATAATTTTTAATGCTCATTAGTCCGGTAGGGGACATTGTATTGCTTTAGCGATATGTGCGCTCTTGTTTTTTTTACAGTTTCCCATATTGAAAAATGAACTTTTTCAAATTCAGTTGACATTCTGTACAGATCTGCTATCCCCAACTACTCTTAAACCATTGAACAGATTTCATTGAAATTTCCGACATTCTTTTACATATATTGAAGATGTGCACCTCCTGTTTTGTTTTCATATATTTTCATTTTTAGCTCAACTTTGACGAAGTCAAATTTGAGCTATTGTCATGGCCCGTCGTCCGTCTGTCCGTCTGTCCATCTGTCCGTCCGTCCGTCTGTCCGTACATCAACAATTGGCTATGGCTCGGGCTAGAGGTCGTATTTATGAACCAATCTTTACGAAACTTCTCGTGTCCCTTTGTTATGACCCTGGGACGGGAACAAGTGTTTTTATGTGTGGTCCGAAATTCAAGATGGCTGCCAGCGGCCATTTTGTACCGATGATGCAAAAATCAGTTTTTTGTACAGAACTTCTGTATGAAAGTTCTGATTTGAATAAAGTTTTGTATAAATGTTTAGTACCATGGGATACATCACATATAATACGGGTTTTTTTCTCGTGCATAAATTATGCAAATTAGACTGACTTTGATTTATTTAGTGTTACTTTCAGAGCTGTAAGTGCCAAGCTGCTATGGCTCGGGCTAGAGGCCGTATTTATGAACCGATCTTTATGAAACTTCTTGGGTACCTTTGCTACGACAGTGGGACGAGAACGAGTGTTTTTGGGTTTGGTCTGAAATTCAAGATGGCTGCCAGCCGCCATTTTGTACCGACGATGCAGAAATCTGTTTTTTGTACAGAACTTCCATATGAAAGCTATGATTTGAATAATTTTTTGTATGAATGTTTAGTACCATGGGATACATCACATATAATACGGGTTTTTTTCTCGTGTGAAATTATGCAAATTAGACTAAGTTTGATGTTTTTTGGTGTTACTTTCAGCACGGTAAGTGCAAATGCCAATACGGCTCGGGCTAGAGGCCGTATTTATGAACCGATCTTTACGAAATTCCTTGGGTACCTTTGTTATCACCGTGGGATGAGAACAAGTGTTTTGGGGTCCAGTCCAAAATTCAAGATGGCCGATGGCAGCTATTTTGTACAAAATTTGGTGCAATCAGATTTTTGCACAGAACTTCCATATGAAAGCGCTGATTTGAATAATTTTTTGTGTGAATGTTTAGTACCATGGGATACATCACATATAATACGGGTTTTTTTCTCGTGCAGAAATTATGCAAATTAGATGAACTTTGATTTCTTCAGTGCTACTTACGCACAGTAAGTACACATGTCAATATGGCTCGGGCTAGAGTCTGTATTTATGAACTGATCTTCACAAAACGTCTTGGGTACCTTTCTTATCACCTTGGGACGAGAACGAGTGTTTCTGGGTGCGGTCCAAAATTCAAGATGGCTGCCAGTGGCCATTTTGTACCGAAATTAGGTCTAATCAGTTTTTTGTACACAACTTCTATATACGGCTCAGGCTAGAGGCCGTATTTATGAACCGATCTTTACGAAACTTCTTGGGTACCTTTGTTATCACCGTGGGATGAGAACGAGTGTTTTTGGGTGTGGTCCAAAATTCAAGATGGCCACCAGCAGCCATTTTGTACCAAAATTAGTGCAATCAGTCTTTTGTGCAGAACTTCTGTATGAAAGTTCTCATTTGGATATATTTTTGTATGAATGTTTAGTAACATGGAATACATCACATATAGTACAGGTTTTTTTCCTCGTGCAGAAATTATGCAAATTAGATGAACTTTGATTTATTCAGTGCTACTTATACACTGTAAGTGCACATGTCAATATGGCTCGGGCTAGAGGCTGTATTTATGAACCGATCTTCACAAAACTTCTTGGGTACCTTTGTTATCTCCTTGGGACGAGAACGAGTGTTTCTGGGTGCAGTCCAGAATTCAAGATGGCTGCCAGTGGCCATTTTGTACCGAAATTAGGTCCAATCAGTTTTTTGTCACAACTTCTACACAGCTCATATTTGTGAACTGATCTTCACGAAACTTCTTGGGTACCTTTGTTTTCACCTTGGGACAGGAATGAGTGTGTTTTGGGGTGCCTTTGTTATCACTGTGCTATGAGAACAAATATTTTGGGGTTCAGTCAGACCCACTCTGGGACTCAAAGATTTCTTTTCTAGTTTAGCATCTGACTGTCACCCACCTTTACAATACTTTACCTGTACATTTGTTACAGGCAACGGTCAGTATTTATGTACAGACCGTTACAATACTTTATATGTACCTTTGTTATCAGGTCATTACCTAGATGTTTGTCATTGCTGTGTCACATACTATACATGTACATGTCTTTGTCTTGACAAGTTGAGCTACAGTGTCATTGACGCTTTCATTAAGGTTTCCCATATTTAAAAATGGGCTTTGTCAATTCAAGCTTGCGTGTGTGTGTTTGTGTGTGTGGGGGGGGGGGGGGGGGGGGGGGGGGGGATTGTTATTGACATTTGCTATCCACAACCTCTTTTAAACTAGTGAATGGATTTCAATGAAACCTTCAAATATTGGTGTTTGTGCTCTCTACATTAAACACACTTTTACTGTTGTAAAATGTTTCTTAGTTGGAGTGGGTGGTATCATTTAGTGAGCAGTGCTCACAGTTTTTCTAGTTTCTGCTGGCATTGTACATTTGATAAATAGTTTAATTGACTTTCTTGTTAAAGGCCTCAAAAAAACTGTTTGAAGCAGTAACCCAAGTGTTTAATCTAATTTGAGGTGCTGGGGGGTGTGTGAGATAACCGTTGAACGATCGTTTAGGTTATGAGTGGGTTACGTCAGTTGTAAAAAGCATGAACAAACTACAGGTTAAGACAAAGTAATACAGCATAACTTTATCAAATTACTATTCTCTTCCAGATATGCGTGTGTCATGTGAGAAGGCCAGGTGAGATAGATGTCTATCTCACATGACCCACATGACCAGCTTATTAGCATATTTAATGAGCGCATGGACTATTTAATCATCGCACATTATTTTGTAAACAAACAACATGGCACCACATTTTAGAAATATTAGCAGATGCCCGTTTGTCGAAATTTGTTATGGCATGCTGTTTTCCGTTTGCCCAAATTTTCAGCTGTGTTTCTGACGTATCCAAATCAAGACAGAACTTGAAAGTCGGTCGGCTTTTTTTATGTTAATAAATGGAGACCGGTCACCGCTAATTTAATTTCTTTTGAAAATACGGTTGTACAATGTGTGTGGAAATTCCCAGCAAATGTTTGAGATCATATGTATGACGTATTTACTATTGATAGTGCTTACAACTTATATAATAAATAACTGCAGAGCCTGCGCATTCATCATTGAGTGTTTTATTTTTGTCGCAACTTATCGTGACTTTCTAGTTCTCCATATGATCAAGCATGATGATGATGATGATGATGATTCTTCGCATGTGGGGGCCAAACTAATTGATAATGTTAAATATAACATATATATATAACATTATATATAACATAATAAATATAACGGTGCAAGTGATGATTTCTGTTATTGAAGCCATGTTATAAATATATTTATTCAAAAGAATAATTACTTCCAGCTGAAAAGAATAAACTTTTCATGCACTGAGTCGCAGTCCTCGTATGTTCAAGTTATCAAGTGGTACAGTATGTCATGAGGAAATCGTCTTGTGGTGGCACTTCAGGTCTGTAAACAAACTGAACAGCAAAACGGCTGACTGAAGTGAGCATGAGTGCACTGATGTGATCTTAAAGCAACCTCTTTCTTCCCACATTGTGTCCTTGGGCAAGGCACTTAACCCCTGGTCCCTGTTTGTCTACATGGGAGCACAATGGTGCCGTGTACTAAGGCATACTGCATGTCGATGGTACGTATCCAAATGAAGACAGAACTTGAAAGTCGGTCGGCTTCTTTTATGTTAATAAGTGGAGACCGGTCACCGTTAATTTTATTTCTTGTGAAAATACGGTTGTACAACGTGTGTGGAAATTCCCAGCAAATGTTTGAGATCATATGTGTGATGTATTTACTATTGATAGTGCTTACAACTTATATAATAAATAACTGCAGAGCCTGTGCATGCATCACTGAGTGTTTTATTTTTGTCGAAACTTATCGTGACTTTCTAGTTCTCCAAATGATCAAGCATGATGATGATGATGATGATGATTCTTCCATGCACTGAGTCGCAGTCCTTGTATGTTCAAGTTATCAAGTGGTACAGTATGTCATAAGGAAATCGTCTTGTGGTGGCACTTCAGGTCTGTAAACAAACTGAACAGCAAAACAGCTGACTGAAGTGAGCACGAGTGCACCGATGCGATCTTAAAGCAACCTCTTTCTTCTCACATTGTGTCCTTGGGCAAGGCACTTAACCGCTGGTCCCTGGTTGTCCACATGGGGGCACAATGATGCCGTGTACTAAGGCGTACTGCACGTCGATGGTACGCATGTCTTCAAGCAATCTAACCCTGCCTGTGCTGCAGTGCGGAGTTACAATGTTGGGGAGCTGGCAGCTGCTCGTCGTTGCTCGGTGGTTCTTTCTGGGTGCTCTGGCTTCCTCCACCCGTAAAACTGTCACGGTCAAGATTAGCCATTGTGCATAAGTATATGACCTTAAACACCAATAAATAAATAAATAACCTCCTTTTTTAAAATTGTTGATAAACCATGTTTACCAAACCAAAAATGACCAAGTCTGCCAGCGTGTTAGGAGCGTAGTACCCAAGATCCGATCAAAATTCTCTGTCCATAACTGCAACTCAAGTATAACATAACAGCAACAGAAGTGTGACTATAACCTGTTGATTGCATATAAGTTGAAGTAGAAATCTCTGTTACGTAAAATAATAGTTTGTATATTTTTATACTGTACCAATGACCCAGACATAGCTGGTGCTAACTCTTAAAATATAGGGCCAAACACAAATTTTGCCCCCCAATCCCCAAAATTTGCATCTAAAACTAAAGAAAACATGTCCTGAAAGGCCCTCCACACTTCGCCCCTACTGCGCATGCGCAGTGTCAAGGACGTTCCGAAATTGGCGCCATTTATCATTCTAAGTTTGGCCCTTCATCAGTTAACATCTGACTGATCTTTGTGCTTTTAAATCTCAGTTTAAATGATGCCAGACACATAAATATTAGTGAAATGGTGATTCTAAGGAGGATAGAAAAGGAGGAGAGGAAAAGAATGTGTGACAGAATATTATCAGGGCTGTAACTTAAAATTTTTTAATGAAATTATGTTAAGTTACCTATTTTCAAGGCAGCAGCCATTTTGTTGTCATTCTGATTATTTAGTTACACTGTTTTTTCAAGTGTTTTCCTCTCTCCCTGTCCTTTAAGTTACCCCTTGCTATTCTCCCATGCTTTTGGCATAGTTTCTGTAATTATTATTACTAAAATTTCTTGGGAGTTTTAGCTGAATAACAGAATGAATTCTGTTCTTTCCCCATGTTTACGTCTTCACCTACGGGTGGTTAGGCGTTGTGTTCTGCATCTACCATCTGATGTTCTGCAGTTTCTTCCCTGGAAGTCTCTGTTTTGCATCAGATAGTGTATTTTTGGTAACTGATTTCGGGCCTGGGTGCCTGGAGTCTTATTTTAGTGTTTTTACACTCATTGTTTACATTTACAACAGCCCTCTGTGTGAGGGGGGGATTTCTAAATAATAATATCTTTATGTTATTTTAATCATAACTAGATACATTATTATTGTTCGTAAGTGTTGAATAAATTGTTTAAAATATTTTTAAAATTTTTGTCCACACTTTGGCTTGGGATCCATTGGGGCTCAACGTTACTTTTCAGAAACTTGGGCTGTTCTGAAAAAATATTTTTTCAAAATATTTTGATTTCAATTATTTTTTCTATATTAATGGATCATATTATTATTATGTATTTTGATTGCCAGGGGTTAGTGCGAGTACCAGGACTTGTTTTCTTTTCACATTGAAAGGATATTGATCTATTGTTTTAAGAGGAAGTCTTCCTCTGACCTTATTATCATTCTATATGTGGTCAGTGTACTCGCATTAACTCCTGTTCTGTATCGTATGATTTCGATGACAATATGGGAAGCGTATGTCACGGTATGTTGTTGGGGATTTGGACACTCCGGTCCTTTCCCCGCAGGGTCACTCTACTTTATCAATTTCTATTTCAGACGATCAAGATTAGGGTGATGTATCTGTGATGTCTTCCAACAGTGTGCCTCCGTCGTCACAATTAATGAAGGGCTAGCGGAAAAGTGCTCATGTAATACGGCAATTGCCTAAGAGGACCCTAGTAGGTTCGACGGCCTTTGACGTCCGCTAGCTCGCCCGGTGTAGCGTCCATTCACCGAATGGTTCGGCAGCCGGGTTCGTCCGTTGCGGTCTAGAAGGAATTTTGGGGTGATGCGAGCACTATAAATTAACTTAATGCACACCCAGTGACGGCGGATCGGAGGGAGAACGGAGGAAGCCTTTTAGTCCGGTTCATAGCTCGTTCCGGTCCATCCGGACGGCAAGCAAGAGAGGCCCCTCTCTCGTTCAACAACATCTGGCCCCAGATGTTGTGGTACAAATGTGTCGCTAGCGGAGCATACGTCCGTCGCTCGGGACGCTCCGTTGTATAGGCAGTCCGCTGAGACTGCTAAGGCTTCCTCTTCTCGTCAGCGCACACGACCGCACCTTGGCTGCGTGACCGCCGATATATTACCAGCTTCGCCGATCAAGGATTCTTCGGCGACCAGGTCACACCATCCGGCAGCCAGGGATTCTAGACCGATGGACTCCGGACGTTCGCATAGGAAAAGTATGCGGGAGCCATCTGATGCGGAGCTGCCCTCGGCGAAGCAGCGATAGACTGCGCCTCCGCAGGTCTCGACGCCGGACATTCTTGTGCACATAGCACAGCTTATCGCAGCATCCCAGCAGCCGACAGAAACGGTGTCGGATCGAGAATTATCCGACAGCGCTGGGTCGGTAGCCGGGGACTCGAGGCCTGCAGACTCCGGACGTTCGCATAGGAAGTGTGCGGGAGTCAACGTACACGGAGCTTCCAGCGGCAATGCATCGTAAGTCCGCTACTGCACAGGCCTCGGGAACGGACGTGCTTTCCTTAATAGCACAGTTTATCGCAGCATCCCAGCATCAACTGAATCTGTCGCATATATTTTATCCGACGATGCTGGGTCGGGACGCTCCGCGGAAGCGGGTACGGACGTCCGAAAGTTTCATCCGGTCCGACGGGATACCGAAAGGGATTCGGAGGATTTCAAGCTTTCCCTTTCGGAACAACATATGCTGCGATGCCGGATAAGAAACTGATAGCGTCGGTGGACTTAGAAATTTTTGGTTCGGTTCAGGGACATCGTCCCTCAGTTCCGACATAGTCCAATAATGTCACACAAACTTTCGAATTATTGAACGACGCTATATATATTATTATTTTATGCTTGTTATCCAAGCATTTCTGGTTTCTTGTTCGAAGAGTTATGGAGATGTCTTTCAAAAGTGTGCCTCTGTCGTCATAGTTAATGAAGAGTTAGCGGCAATAAGTGCTCATGGAATATGTCTATCGCTTACGGAGTGACATTCGCTAGCTCACCCGGTGTAGCGTACATTCATCGAATGGTTCGGCTGCCGGGTTCGTCCGTTGCGGTCTAGGAAGGAGATTTGGGTGACGCGAGCACTTTAATTACTTTAGTACTCACCCAGTGACGGCAGATTGAGGACAGATCGGAGGAAGCCAACAACATAGGGGACCGCATGTTGTGGTTCAGATATTTTACATTCGGAGCATATGTCCGTTGCTCGGGACGCTCCGTTATATTGACAGTCCGAGAGACTGTCTTTAATGCTTCCTCATCCTCACAGCAGGGCACACGACCGCACATTGGCTACGTGACCTCGAGTATCCGATCAGTTTCGGCATTCAGTGATTCCACGGCGAATAGGTCGCGCCATCCGGTAGCCAAGGGACACGAGGCCTATACACTCCGTTCGCTCGCATATTGGAAGTATGCACGGGGGTAACGATCTCGGAGCTTCCTGCGGCAATGCATCGTAAGACCGCTTCTCCTCAGGCCTCAGTGACGGACGTGCTATCCGAGTTAGCACAGTTGTTTCGCAGCATCCCAGCAATTGATAGTTTCTCGGTCGAATCAGGAATTATCCGACGGCGCTGGGTCGGTGCGGTCCGCGGTTGCATCAGCTACGGACGACCGAACACTTTATAGGGTCCGACAGGATGGCGAAAGGGATTCGAAAGATTTCGAGTTTTCCCTTTAGTAGTATCGGAAGATGCCTTTCATATCTTCTGGCATTTCTTCCAGTGATTATTTTTCGGACTTCATTGCTGCGATCTTGGATAAGAGACTTATAGCGTCATTGGACTCGGATTTTTCGATCGGTACAGGGACATTGTCCCTGACTTACCGACGCAGTCCAATATTGTCATTACAACATGTGTTTTATTTTTCGACGCTATATATTTATATATATATACTAGCCTGCTACTAAGCATGATAGTTTAGTTTCTTGTCCGCGTGGCTCATTTCTGCCATTTTATCATTTTTACAAATAGTTTATTTTGGCAGAGCAGGGCATACTGAGAGTTCATATGCGTCTAGACGGTGTGATTAAAGACTGCATATATTCTTTTTCGCCGTTTATGTCTTTTCCAATTTCAATGTTAGGAATGACATTATGTATAGTAGACTTAATTTAGATGCTTTATTATACGTAATCCGCCTTTCTGAGGCGTTATCATTACGTCTTCAAGAAAAGATTTACGGGATATTATTCTCAATGTAATTTCTTTTGAGGGCAGTAGTTTGTTCACGTATAACTCCGCCTTCAGTGGCTGATTGGAGTTGGTTAGACGTGACGCAGCCCTAGCTACATCCACACGCGTGGATAGTAAGTTTAAGAACTCTCTCAGAGTCGCTTCGTTCTCGGAGGAGCTTCTCTTCGACGGCAACTTTCCGGGAATCCATGAATTGCTCGATTTATACATTCTCTTGTCTATCTAGTGTTACAAGAGATTCAGACTGGGGCAAACATTCGGTGGTTGACTCAGAGAGTGCCGCCGCAGTTGCCGGACCCGAGTGTGGCTGTTATGACGGTTGCCAGTCAAACAGATTGGGATATATACTGATCCCTACGGATTCGAAGTGCCAGGGTCTTTGGGTTCCGCAGTCTTTTAGCTATCAGTTTAACTTCCGCGGAATAATGTTTTTTAGGCTTGCTTTATGTCATTGCATGAACATTATTCAAAAACGCATGCCCAAATTCCTGTCCTTTAATTCGACAGTAGTGGCGTATCTCCGGAACCAGGGAGGCACTCTTTCGTTTCCGTTATTCAATTTAATGGAAAGAATCCGTCTGTTGGTTATAGTACACCAAGTTCAGTTTTGGTCCGTCATATTCTGGGTCGTCTGATTGTTTTATCGGACTCCCGTTCTCTTACGGGTCGCTTGTTGCTGTCAGAATGGACTCTCAACAAACAAGTATTCAATCAGATTTGCTATCTATGGGAGCGCCCAATGATGTTTTATTTATGACACAGCTTGCTAATCAATTGCAGACGTATGTGTTGGCTTGTCCAGATCTCTGAGCTAATACTGTTAACGCTCTATTGATCTATAGGACGGAATGATAGGATACGCGTATCCTCCGGCGCTGTTGTTTTAGCAGGTATTGCTAAGATAAACAACCACTATACATTTCTGTTGATAGCATCTCTATCTTCACAGAGATCATGAGTATTTTACTCTCTTGTCTACTGTGGATCTTAACGTGAAATCTTCCTCTATGTGAGGATCTTTTTTCACTGGGTAAATCGTGTCATCTTATCACAACCAGCAAGGTCGCAACCTTCATGTATTCCGTTGTGTGGTCCGTATTGCATTGTAAGCACTGTACTGGACGAGCTTTGGACGCGATTTCTTACTATAGGAGATCCTCTTCTTTGCTATTCTATGCGACTAAAGTGGAGGCTCTTCCGTCGTGGTGTAGGGATCATTATGTTCATATTGTTGATCCCTCCATACTACTCATTGCTATTTTTTAGTATACTTGTTTCACAAGATTTACTGCAGCCTGTTATTATTTAGGTTATAGGTTTATGTTACCTCATACCTATGCACTCTACGATAGTTTACAATTGAGTCTTTTGTCTCTTTATCTAAGTCAGTTAGTAACTTTTGGATAAATAGACTTAGAATCTTTAGATTAAATTCCTATACGGATTTAACTTCGGTTCTTATTTAGCTAAGTAATCATTTGAGCCTCTGGAAACAGTAGTTTTCAAATTCTGACCTTTTAGACAGTAATTCTGTTGGTTTCTCTTTTACTGTAGAGTCAGTGAGTTTCAAGCACTATCGATGGATGATTTTCACTTTCATAGTTTCGGAATCAATACTTCCGTTACTATTTAGGTTGGATTGTTGCATAAGAGTTAGGCTCCTATTATCCGGAACCTATTAGTTTAAGGTCCTTCCGTCTTCGTATGGGCATAGGCCTTTACTCTTTCCGGGTACAGTTTATGTATTTATAAACAGATATCTGTTTATTACAAGGGCGTAAGCTTCTGTCTTTGATGTCTAGTAGAAGGACGTTACGCTCCATTTTATTGTTAATGGATTCTATTAACTAGCGTACTGCTTATGGTATATCATTGACTTAGCAGTTGTGCTTAAGATTTCGGCTCATGAAGTAAGAGTTCTTCTACTTCTTGGGCTTACTTTAATAGTGTCGCTATTATAGATTTTTGAAGGCCGCTCATTGCGCTCAGCCATCCACATTCATGAATTTTATCTTAGAAATATCGAGTCAATTTCTTGAGGCCTCTTTTGTTAGGTCTATTATCTACTGCTCAGAATGTCATTCTCTTAACAGTTGCTACTATAGCTAGGTAGGCTGTCTGTTTCGGCAGTGTCTCCGTTCGGCTGCCCTCTTCGCTCTGGGCTATTTGACCCAGGGCAAGAAAAAGGGGGGGGGGGGAAGGGTGTTCCCTTGGGTCACCTGTTTTTACTATGAAAACAAGGGGATACCTCCTCCGGAGTTAGTAATTCTGAGCTGTTATTGGGATGGTTGTTTAGTGAGAAGTTTAAGTTTATAAAATTCACTCAAGTCTTAGTTTTTAAAGTATAGCTTTTGAATATTGCATATGTCAACGGACATGATTATGCAATTCTCAGACACTTTTAGGAGTATAAGAGTCTCTATTCTCTAGACTTACTTTATTATTGGCTTACTTTAAAAATTATTAGTATAAAGATTATATTGGATATTAATAGAGTACATGGATGTATGAAGCTCAATTTTTGGAAGGTGTTGTATCTTTCTAATTTATCATAAATAAGAAAGATACATGTAAGGCCTATTACGTCTTTTCCCTACAGGGGATGACTCTATTTTATTTTATTGAGCGTATTCCATTTTGCTCTATGTCCTTGGCCCTCCAGCCTTTTTACTATTCAGCTATGTCTGGGTCATTGGTACAGTATAAAAATGTTAAAAAATTTATAGTAATTTATATATTTTTTATACTTACCAATGACCCAGACGGGGATGGCCCTCCCAGGAGTTGGGAACTCTTGCCTCCCCGCTGAGTACATAGCGCTTACCAGGCACTGGTTATTAGAATGATAAATGGCGCCAATTTCGGAACGTCCTTGACACTGCGCATGCGCAGTAGGGGCGAAGTGTGGAGGGCCTTTCAGGACATGTTTTCTTTAGTTTTAGATGCAAATTTTGGGGATTGGGGGGCAAAATTTGTGTTTGGCCCTATATTTTAAGAGTTAGCACCAGCTATGTCTGGGTCATTGGTAAGTATAAAAAATATATAAATTACTATAAATTTTTTAACTTTCAAGACATTTCTGGAGAAAATATTTTTCACCATAATTCAAGTATTATAAGTGTAATTCCATATATCTTGTTTGATAGAGCTCTGTCAAACAAGATATATAAGCAAGATATTTATTGAAAATAGAATATGTCTTCATTTTTGGAATTCTCTTTAAAAAACATACCACATTCCTGTATAAGTATTTCCATTAGTTCTTTGAATCCTGTACCCTATATAACAAGTAACCAACTAACCCTGTGCTTTTTTACTGCCTTAGTCAGTGTACATGGATATTTTCACATAGTGTGTGATATGGCAGCCTATCAACTAATACTAGTTGTAATGCCTATGGTATGTCAGTGTATGTTAGCTTACCAACTTTTGTTGAGAGAGTTGGTTTCCAGCAAAAGACTCCTAGGGTTTTAATTTGAAATGCTGAATGTGTGTTAATATGTTCAGGTAGGGTCTCTAGATGTGCATAAAGGTTCAGGTTTTTGATTTGGCTTCATGTGGCCCCCATAGCACCACTTTTGTGATTAGAAAAGCGGTTTCCAGCGAAACGCTCCTAGGGTTTTAATTCTAAATGTTAAAATTGTGTTTATATGTTCAGGTAGGGTCTCTAGATGTGTGTACAGGTTTTGGGTTTTTGATTCAGCTCCATGTGGTACCCATAGTACCACTTTTGTCATTATAGAATCGGCTTCCAATGAAAGGCTCCTTGGGGATTTAATTTGAAATGTTGAAAGTGTGTTCATATGTTCAAGTATGGTTTCTAGATGTGCATGAAGGTTTTGGGTTTTTGATTCCACCCCATTTGGCACCCATAGTGCCACTTTTGTCCTTAGAGAATTGGTTTCCAACGAAAGGCTCCTAGGAGTTTTAGTTCTAAGCGTTGAAAATGTGTTCAAATGTTCAGGTAGGTTCACTAGATGTGCATAAAGGCTTGGTATTTGTATACCCCCCGCGAATGAAGTTCAGGGGGTATACAGGAATCACTGTCCATCCATCCGTCCATCTGTCTCATCTGTCCATCCATCCATCTGTCTGTGCAAGTCATCTCTGGCTCAGAACTTTTGATGGCCTTGAAGGATATTAATGATACTTGGTATTAAAGTTGCCCACCACCAGAGGATGTGTCGCGAATAAGGTTGGAATGCCTGTCTACATGGTCAAGGTCACAGACTTAGTTCAAGTTTACATACCCTCCACATCCAAATCCAACTATAAGAAGTCATGTCTGCCGCAGAAATATTTTGACAGACATGAAGGATATCAATGATACTTGGTACTAATGTTGCCCACCACCAGAGGGTGTCTTGTGAATAAGGTTGGAATGCCTGTCTACAAGGTCAAGGTCACACACGTAGTTTAAGTTTACATACCCCCACATCCAAAACCATCTATAATAAGCCGAGTACAGCCCAGAACTTTTTAAATGTCTCTAAGGATATTAATGGAACTTGGTATTATCGTTGCACACTATCAGAGAGTGTGTCATGGGGGCAGAGGGCATATTCTTGGTCCCAAGTTGGGACAGGCCACATCTAGTTGATTCTGGCCCCATGTGCCTACCACTTTTGTTGTTAGAAAATCGGTATCAAGTGAAAGGCTCCTAGGGA
This sequence comes from Pictodentalium vernedei, assembly GCA_031216915.1. Classification (NCBI taxonomy): domain Eukaryota; kingdom Metazoa; phylum Mollusca; class Scaphopoda; order Dentaliida; family Dentaliidae; genus Pictodentalium; species Pictodentalium vernedei. Next base: position 322,184,518 of record CM062297.1, read on the forward strand.
TTTTAATTTAAAATGTTGAAAGTTTGTTCATATATTTAGGTAATGTCTTTAGATACAGCCCCATGTGGCGCTCGTTGTGCCACTTTTGTTGCTAGATAATCAATTTTGGGGTTCTTAATTCGAAACGTTGAAAGTGTGTTCATTTGTTCAGGTAGGGTCTCTGTAGTGCCACATCAAACGCAACAGTTTTGTTGTTATAGAATCTGTTTCTGGCAAAAGCCATCAAGAGTGTATTATTCAAAATGTTTAAGGTGTTTTCACATGTTATGATAGGCTTCATAGATTTGCATGGAGGATTCCTAGATTTTATAAAGCCCTATATTTCCCCATGGTTGTATGTGAATTGATTTTGTGACCATCATGATGGCAAACTTTTGCACACAAAGGATACTGTTATTATTATTATTATTATCCCAGCTGATTATCCCCACATTTTTTAGCTCACCTGACTGAAAGTCAGTGTGAGCTTTTGCCATCACTTGGTGTCCATCGTCCGTCGTCTGTCATCCGTTAACATTCGCAACTCGGTCTTCTCCTTCAAAACCACTAGCCCAAACCTAAACAAATTTGACATACAGTATATTGGAGGTATCCTCTTTCCAGTTTGTTAAAATGAACTCGGTGCCCCCACTGGGGTGGGAGTGATGCCCCAAAAGCATCAATTTCTCCTGAAATCTTCTTCTTATGAACCACCAGTCAGAATGCTGTGATATTTGGTATGTAAGCTCCTTTGGTACTCAAGATTCAAGTTTGTTCAAAAAAATTTTTCTCTGTCATTATTTGGGCTTGCTACGGGAGGATCCCTATTTTGTGCCCTGCCCAAAATTTCTATATTTTTATACTGTAACCAATGACCCAGACTTAGCTGGTGCTAACCCAAAAATATCTAGGGTCAAACACAAATTTTGCCCCCCAATCCCCAAAATTTGCATACAAAACCGAAAGTTAGAAGTCCTATCTGGCCCTTCATACATTTTACCCTCTGCACATGCGCAGACTCCAGGAAGTCACCGAAACGGGCGCCAAATAAATCATTCTTTGTTTGGCCCTTGTCAGATAACAACAAACTGATATTTGTGCTTTTAAATTTCAATTGATAATGATGCCAGACACAAATCAATGCTTAAATTGGTGGAACCAAGGACAGAACTGGATGAAGGAAGGAAGAAACGGTGGTTTGATACGTCATGGCTGTAATTTTTTATTATTTAGTAAAATTAGTTCATGTTCCCTAATTTCGGGACATGAGCCTGACGTTATCTCTGATTGATTATGATCTATCCACTGTTTATTTAGTATTCCTTCCCTGCCTTCCCTTGATCCTCCCAGTTAAGCTCCCAAGCTTTTTGGCTTGTTTTAATAAAGATTTTTTATCAAATTTATTGGGAGTTTAACGTTTTATGCAGAAAATTATTCTGTACATCCCCAGGGTTACGTCCTCATCCTAAGGGTGTTCGGGTGTTTTGGTCATGCATCTTACATCCAATGTATCGTTTTTTCTTCAGAGGAAGATCTTGCTTTACATCGGATAGTCTTGTTTCTGTTACTGACTTTGGGCCGTGTTGCCTGGGGTCTTGATTCCAGAGGTTTTGTTTACATCTTTGGATAGTTTCCTATTTTTATTTAGGAACAACAGTTGTAGGTAACATTAAATATTCTGATAGTGTGGTAGTTTATTTTACACAGTTTTTATAATTTTGTCCACACTTAAGCTTTTTTGGGCTCATCATTCCCTTTGGGAACTTGGGCTATTATATTAGGAAAATTTTTTCAAAAATTTTTATTTTATTTTTGAAAGAGTTTTTCTTTTGGATATATTTATTTCATTGATTATATTTAATGTTATCTTATATTATATGTAGATTTGGTGGTGGTACAATGACATATATTAGTTTTAGGTAATTATTTTTATCCAATAGTATGGCAAATAGAGGAAACATTTCCTTTATTTACTCGGTCGTTGTAATGAGTTTACTTGATGTAATACCACTAATTCTACTCCATGTATCAGATTTGATAATCTGAATGACGGGCATCATGGTTTGTGTTAGGCGAGTGGTCACTGTCAGTCCTATCGCGGCAAGGGGGCTCGGTGGTCCTCTCGTCAAAAGGTCACTATAGTTTTTTAGTTTCTATTTACAGAGGAACAGGAACATGATGTGGCTTCATGATGCCATCAAGGAGTGTGCTGTCGTCGCAAATCAGTCAAGAGCTAGCAGCAAAAGTGCTCAGGTATTAGACAAGGCCTAGATCCTTAGTAGGATTGATGACCTTGTCGCCAGCTAGCTCGACTGGCAGATCTAACTCGTATGTGAGGGAATTGATGCCGGGTATGTCCGTTGTGGTCGAGAAGAGGAATAAGGGTGTAGCGAGTATTATAAACATACAACATGCTCCCCCTGCGACGTCGGGAAGGAGGAAGTAGACAAGTTCCGAGGTATGCTCGTCCAGATCTTCGTGATCGCAAGCAAGAGGGAGGTCCCTTTCTTTTATAACAACATCTGCGATCAGAGGTTGTTGGTAGGAACTTGGCAGTCAAGTTCTGAGGTATGCTCGTACAGGTCTTTCGTGATTGTGAGCGAGAGAGAGGTCCCTCTCTCCTATAACAACATCTGCGATCAGAGGTTGTTGGTAGGAACTTGGCGGTCAAGTTCTGAGGTATGCTCGTACAGGTCTTCCGTGATTGTGAGCAAGAGAGAGGTCCCTCTCTCTTATAACATCTGCGATCAGAGGTTGTTGGTAGGAACTTGTGTCAGTCTGACAAGTTCGGAGGTACGCTCATCCAGGTCGTCCGTGATTGCGAGCAAGAGAGAGATCCCTCTCTCTTATAACAACTCTGGGGCCAGATGTTGTTGGTAGGAACTTGGCAGTCAAGTTCTGAGGTATGCTCGTCCAAGTCATTCGTGATTGCGAGCAAGAGAGAGGTCCCTGTCTCTTATAACAACATCTGCAGCCAGAGGTTGTTGGTAGGAACTTGTCGGACAAGTTCTGAGGTATGTTTGTTCAGGTCAGCCATGATTTCGAGCAAGAGAGAGGTCCCTCTCTCTTATAACAACATCTGAGAACCGAGGTTGTTGGTACGAACTTGTGTCAGTTGAAACTTATGTCCTTGGGACGCTCCTTCCATAGACTGCCACGGCGGCCAGTCTTATAGCTTCCTTGTAGACTGCCGTGGTGGCCAGTCTTATAGCTTCCTCTATGTTCAAAAAGCACACATGACCGCGCAGGTCCATTGTCGCTAGTTAGCTTGATTGGTGAAGTAGTTACTCAGGTCCCTGAGAACTATGACGCCGGGTGTAGACGATCCAGGCTAGAAAAAGAGAGATCATATAGGGTGGAGCAAACGATATGATATGCAATTATGCTCACCCAGTGATGATGGAAGGAGGAAACCGATAAGGTCTGAGGCTGGCTAGTCTTATGGTGTCCTCTCCATACGGATAAAGTAATCTTTATATTGCACAGGGCTATAAAACCCGATGAGTGGTGTCAGTTCCTTGTCACCGGTGTAACGGTCAAGATTGGATACTTGGACTGTGACTCCGGATGTGTCGCATATGCATTGTATTTAGAGCTAGTGGGAGAGTGCTCAATGATTTTAAAAAGACAAGGGCTAGGTTTCATGGAGCCTTTCGCCCCTTGTCTAAAACAGCTAGCTCATCCGGCAGATCTCACTCGTATGTGGGTGATGTGATGCCGGGTATGTCCATGGTGGTCAAGAGAGAATAGGGTGTAGCGAGCACTGTTGATCGAATCCATGCTCCCCTAGTGTTGATGGAAGGAAGAAGACGACAAGTTCTGAGGTATGCACGAGCAAGAGGGAGCCCCTCGCTCTCTTTCAACATCGGGAGCCGGGTGTTGTTGGTAGGAACTTGCGTCAGTCTGTGTGTACGTACATAGTTATTGTCCGGTAAAGAGAAAAGAAGAGGAACAAGCACCCCCGGCCGCACCTTGGCTAAGTGACTCGGGTTTCCCGGTCTTCATTGTCAAAGGTCCATCTTTAGTAAGAAGTCTCACCATCTAGTAGCCAAGGAGATGAGGCTTCATTCATCGGGTCGTCTGCAGTAATAACTATATTGGACTCCCTGTCCTAGGAGCAGCCGGCGAAGAGGCTATTCGTGACCGCTGCTCCTCAGGCCTCTGTAACGGACTTGCTGTCGCAGTTGCACAGCTTATCGCAGTATTCCTGCTAAGGCAGAAGCACTCAACGTCGATCTCAAAATCTTGAGCTGTTGCATAGTGTTTATTTTGTCCAGTCACCTACCTGTTTAGATACTGGTGACTGTGATTCTAACTGATTTGAACATGTGATGGATAGGACAACTTTCCTTCCGGAACAACTCTTGGATGATATAGATATCATACATTATCATTTCCTTGATCTTGTTCCAGTGATTCAAAATGCTGTGAGCTATTATGAGAAACTGCTAGCATGGTTAGACGCTGACTTCATCCGGTTAAGAGCAGGGTAATAAGATCTCTTTCCGGTTAAGTCTACACGGGTGTCACAGATCTTCGATTCTGTATACGACACCATATTTATCTTCCGGCGGAAAAAGTAATTTGGTTTCTTATCTTCTTCCTCTGTATTTTTAATCGTTTGTGATGGTTCACATACTTTTAAAAACAGCAGGGGAAGATGTTGAGAGTTCCTCAGCATTGATTGAGCAGGCTAAGATCCTAGTTTTAGCCTTACCTTCATCATTTAGCTGTTGGCTCGGATGCAATTGAGAAGATAATTTCTTTAGTCAGAGCGAATTTAGTCTCATGGTCTTATGTACTTAATTTTAAGTACTGTGACGCATTGTCTATATGGAAGAAATTTTGTTATCGTTGTACCTTTTAAAATTCTTTCCAGACACAGTATTTATTTCTCGGTCTTAACTTATGTTAAGTGAGAGTTATGCTGATGCAACGAAGCCTTGTGTCTTCATCTTTGCATTTGACTAGGTGGAAAACTTGCTATAGGTCGCTTTAGTCTTCCAACTCTAGTTTTTATGATAAGAATCTATTCTCGTCTCTTTAAGCTGGGGTCTAATGTACCATCACCCGCAGAAAGAGTACGAGCGATTGTCCTAGACTCAAATCGTCTATTAGGACTCATAGCAAGGTATAGGTATACCTAAGTCTTTGATGGTAACCTTTCATTATTGTAGGATTAAACTACAAGAAAGCATCTATTCTGGACTCTTTAAGTTGGGGTCTAATCGACTACAGCCAACAACAAAAGAGTAGGAGAGTTTATCCTAGACTCAATTCGCTTATAAGGCTCATAGCGAAGGTATAGGTATCTATCCTATATATAATTCTTTAGGTTTGTCTATACAACCACTTGGATAGGGGTTTCTCGTCAGACTGAGTTACTGATCAGACTCCCCTGAGCCGGTGGTTCGAGGCTCTTATAGAACTCGGTCCGCCCGATTTTGACTGGAAGTGGATAATTAGGTTATTTATGATTATCTTTCAGTCGATAAGCGAACGTTTGGCAATTGGCAAAATGTCTCATGGGATTTATGATAGGATTCATGTATCCCACTATTCATTTGGCTGGTTCATCTGTTTCACAGAGCGAATTAACCAGCTGTTTGGCACGCTTTTATCTGTTATCTGACGCATTAACTGCATAAGGCTGGGCGATATTTCGATATACCGGTAGATACCGGTATTGAAATCGGTACCGGTTAAATATCGTCTATTTTTTGGCAATACCGGTATATCGTCTGTAACGATATTGGTTTGGGTCACATGATAATAAAATTTCAACATGTGTTTTTTCGTAAAATCGCACAGAAAGTTGCTTTGAAAATACAGGAAGTTTATCTTTCCTCATTTCGTGAACAAATGATAAACAGCGAGAGATGACGAGAGTAACGTTTTATCTCGTTTATTGTCGCCGACATGCAAGCATTCATGGAGAAATTATGAAATAAAAATTTAATACTTGTTTGCTAAATTTGTTTGATTATTTTTAATTAGTGAATAATTAAAATAGCATACATCACACAAATAGTTTGTTGTTACACGGAAAACACACCCGACTGTCACGCTGAATTCCTTGTCAGCAGTCTGACACAAAAATGTTTCAAATCACACATATTCACAATTGCGATATGTGCAACAATTTTTGTCAAATATGACGGAGGTGTGATGCCATCACTGGGAGAAAACATTGTCGGCTGTGATTGACACCTGCAGACTATCATGAAAGTGAAGGGTGATCACATCTTGGAGGCGTGTTTAATATCAACAGACCGACTGGCCTGACATGTGACAGATGACATTTGACATTGTCATCTGAGGAAGTTCACTGCTGGAAGATAGGAGAAGGGGAGGAGCTACTACTGGTTCGTTGTGAAACCAGGCCCTCGGAATTCCATCAACTGGACACCCGTTGTTTTGATAAAAAGGTTTTGTTTGCCACTGTTTTCATGAAGCCACACATACACAATTAACACAATGTGACAGTTGACTGGCTCAGTAATTAAACGCTTATCAGTCAAGAGAGGCTGATCATGTTTTTACAGGAATTAAATTGACAAAGACTAATTTACTTGCATCCCAGATTCAGATGAAAGCCAGTAAACCCATGATAATTTTATGGCTTATTTTCGTATTAAACAATGGGTTCAATAACTTTGTAGACATGGATTATTATGGTCTTCCATTCAAATCACTCATTTTCCCAGAGAAGTAAGTGATACTTCTATCTTTTGCTCCAAAAAGATATTTTTTATTCATGATATCCCTTGCATTTAATATGTGTTTCACACACTGCTGCACGATATACCGGTATATCGCGATATTTTTTCTGATATCGTTACCGGTATTCAGATTCCCATATCGCCCAGCCCTATAACTGCAATAGTTTTATGTGCCGGATGGAGTTGTGTGGAGTGGCTTGGAGTGTTTTTTCGATGGGTTGCTTACACAAATGTCTACTCCAGTTATTAACTGGAGTGGTAGATGTTTTTCCCTCTTGACCTGTTTTGTTTTAGAGAATCTTTTAACATAAGGTCAAGTTTGGGCATATATTATGGTGTTCTCAATTATTTCGGACGTGAGTTCATATATTGCATTACAATCCTGAGTCTGAGGGTCTCTCTATGCTCATCAGAGATTATCAGAAGAGCAGTATGCTTCTGTTGTCATTATATTTCAATTGAAGGGACATTTATATTTTTCCACTATACCAATGGCCCAGACTAGCTGGTGCAACCCAATTTATTACCAGGGCCAAACACAAATTTTGAATCCCCCTAAACCCCCCGAATTTGCCAAAAAACTTAAAAATGAGAAGACCAGTATGGTCCTCCCATACTTTTGAGCTATGCACAACTTGTTGTCAGCGACAACAATAGGCTACCGCCATCTTGTCATTCTGTTGTTTGGCCCATGTCAGATCAACACGTATCCTGACTTTTGTGCTATAAAATCCTACAGTATAATGTAGCCAGACATGATTTTGAAGTGGAATGCTGGAATAATTGAAGCAGAATCTAGCTGAATATGGACATTGAGTTTTTGAACATTCAGGGCTATAACTTTATTGAAATTAAATAATATATCTTGTTTTTCCCGTTTTCGGGATATGCACCTTTGTTCATTTTTTGTTTATCATTATGTGTGTGTTCAATGTTCACCTTTTTCCCCTTGAATCCTCTCATTAGATTTTTAAGAACTATTTGCCATTTGCGAATTTGTTATTAATTAAAATTCTTCTTAAAAATCTTAGATAATTTACGGAATGTGGATTATTCGTACCCCCTTTGTCGCATACCGGTTATTTTTTACATAGTCGGGCGTGTCTGTTTGCCATTACCCTTCTCTATGGGGAATCTTCTGGGGAAGTTTCTCTATTGTTAAGGGTATTCTTGGGATACCGGTTGTCTGACCTGGGCCTTTGTTGTGCCTGTTTTGGACTTAGTTATCAGCTCCTATTCAGTTTAAAATTTTTGCCTCGGACGTATGTGTATTATGAAGTCCTCATGTTCGAAATGTAAGAGGAAGAAGTCCTCTCTTGATTCTCATTCATCATGTTTGGCTTGCACTCGTTGCTCGAAAAATGGTACCTGTGTAACTTGCTGTTCTTGGGATTCCAAGCGATGGAATTCCCTCTCAACTTATGTATGTGTTGGCGAAGCACCGATTTTGGTGCTTTCGCCTAAGGTAACTAATCAAATTTAGTTTCCATTTCAGAGGAACAAGAACATGGTATTGGTTATGGTATAACATCAAGTTCTGTGCTTTCGTCGCCTTCAGATACAGAGTATGTTGACTTACGAGGTATCGCAGAATACTCGGTACCTCGGGCAAGCAGACGGTCAACTAGCTCGACCGGTGTAACGGAGCCTTTAATTAGTGCTTCCGTACCGGGAAAATCCGTAGCGGTCCAGGATACGGAGGATGGAAGACAGTCCTCTGTTCAGACAATGGCACGTAAGGGGAAGAGGCCAGTCATATTGAAAGGTGCATCAGTAGCGAAGCATTTTTCTGTTTTGGGGACAAAACAGAAAGATTCAACTTTTATTGCCAGTTCTGCTGGTAGTCCGGTAGAAAATGCTTCGGAACCAGTTGTTTCTGATGTACCTTTCTCTGCTAGTGCGGCTGACAGTAATCTTGATATAAGAGCCTCTTCTTCGTCCGTTTCCAGGACTCGGCACAGTAGACCACATGCTAGTCGGCAAGATCCAGATAGGTAGAGAGTCAGAGCCAGGATCTGGCTTTCTCTAAGGCTAGCATTTTGAGGCAAACATCTTTTTCTAAAAGACGGACACAGGGCTCTGTGTCAGATCATATGCAGATCATATTTGCAGGGCATTGGCCGGCAATTTGGAATCTGAGAGCTTACAGGAGTTGTTATCTCCTTTGAGAGTGCTCTCTCGCGCCATCATGTATACATCATCCCACTCATCTCTTTCAGTAGCAAATTTAGAGTTGGTCAGGTGCGATGCTGCCCTTAAATCTACGTCATTTATGGACGACAGTGTTAAGAGCTCTCTAAGGGCCACTCCCGTTTCGGGCTCTTCATTATTCAATGATCAGTTAAAAGCTGTATTAGAAGATGCTTTTAAGAAAGCTACAAGTCAGCTTTTGTTGCGCTCAGCTTCGCAACCTCAGCCTTCCACAAGTGGTACTCCTCGGAGAGGTAAATTTTTCTCCAAGAGAGACTCAGCCCATGCTGCTTTTAAAGCTAATCGTGGTCGTGGTGGCTCGAAACAAGGGCGCAATTTCAAAACGGGGATGACGCAGTCGGAAAATAACAAAACGCGTAACTCCACACCGACGTCATAGAGGGGTGCGAGAGCTTCACATGGTTTCTCGTATACGCCTTGTAAGTCCTACAATTGAAGATTTTGAGTTCTGTTCTCCAGTTGGCGGAAGGCTTTCAATATTCGCAAGCAGCTGGAACAAATAACTCAGGATTTTGGGGTTCGAGACATTGTAAAAAATGGTCTACGTCTTTCGTTCCGGAGAAAACCTCCATTAACGCAGATTCCGCGTTTTGTGAACCTTTCACAAAATATAAGAGAGAGGCTTTGATTTCAGCAGTAGACTCTCTCCTACAAGGAGGCAGTAGAGGTAGAGAATCCAAATTCAAAGGGATTCTACAGGCATCTTTCTTCTTGTGCCGAAGCCAGACGGCTCATACAGGCCGGTCATCGAGCTCAGTTGGATAACAAGCTAATAATTGCTCCAAATTTTATATGGAGTCAATTCGATCGGTGAGAGGCATCATCTGAGTGAACGATTACGCCGCAAGTATAGACTTCCGTTTCGCAGTTCAAGGAGAAGTATACCAGTTCAGAGCAATGTGTTTTGGCTTGAACCCTGCTCCGTGGGTGTTCACTCGGGTAGTGAATGCGGTGATGAGCCATTTTTGAGCTCACTCGGCTTCAATGACGTCGGCATATTTGGACAACATTCTTCAAAGGTACGAAAATTTTCATGCTCTTCAAAGCGATGTTCAGAGTCTGCTATCGCTGCTACGACGCCTACTAGTAGGTTTTATATAATCATTGTCGACAAGTCGGATTTAATACCGACGAGGTCATTTGTTCATCTGGAATGAGTTTCGATACTCTCAACAATCGGGTCTGTTTGCCAGTAGCAAGAGCAAAATTAGTTTCTATTTACGCAGATATTGCATAAACGCACAAGTCATTTCTGCAAGAGAGTTTATGTGGCTGTTATGACTTTGCGGCACTGCCGCAGAGTTAATTCCGTTAGGTCGTTTGCGCACTCGTCCACTTCAAATTTATCTAATTCAAAATTGGAGCGTAAAATGTCAGTTGTTGGACAGTCCGATTGTTTTAACACAGTCAGTAAAACATCTTCAAATTTGGGCGGATATCCAGTGGTTTTCCCAGGGAATACCGCTTCAGATTCAGGAGCCGTCATTCATAATCATGCCGGACCCCAGTCAGGAGGGTTGGGGTGCTTCTCTGATTCAGGGCGATCAAGTATGTCACGGCTTTTGGGCGAGTCAGTTTCTTGGGTCCCATATAAACTACAAAGAAATGAGGGCAATTTGGTTAGCTCTAAATCATTGGCTCAGTCGAGTAATAAACTCACATGTTCAAATTCTGTTGGACAATTCAACAGTAGTAGCCTATATTCGGAATCAGGGAGGTACACATTCCGTCCAGCTGTTGAATCTCACCGAAAAGATTCTTCTTTTCTTTCAAAAGAATCAGATTCTGATATCGATTTGTCATATTCCAGGTTGTCTAAATGTAATAGCAGACTCTCTATCGAGAAAGGATCGCCTGCTACCTTCAGTATGGATGTTGAAAAAATCTGTCTTCAATCAGATTTGCTTCCAGTGGGAACATCCAATGATCGATCTTTTTGCCACGAGTCTGAACAATCAGTTACAAACTTTTGTGTCTCCATGCCCGGACCCTCAAGCTTATGCAGTAGGCGCTCTGTCAGTTTCATGGAACGGGATAATTGGGTATGATTACCCTCCAGCTCACCTCATTCAACAGATCTTGCTAAAGATAAAACAGTCTTCTTGCAAGATTCTACTGGTTGCATGTCTGTCGGCTCACAGACAGTGGATAATTCTTCTCTGGACTTCTTTGGGACCTTCCACGGAAGTTACCACTTCTCCGGGATCTTCTGACACAGGGGAAATTCTGTCAGCTTCCTGCACAATAAACAGTTTTCCAGACGAGCAATGGATGCAATTTCTAACTGTAGGAGGACCTCCTCTTCGTTAAATTATGAAGCGAAGTGGAAGGTTTTTGTTCGTTGGTGTGAATCACAATTGATTGATTTTTTTTAACCCAACTATTCCTCAATTAGCTAACTTTTTTATTTATCTTTTTGATGAAGTTAAGCTACTGCCAGTCACTATTAAGGGCTATAGGTCTATGCTCTCTGACACCTATGCACACCAAGAGAAATTAAACATTGGCTCAGATGTATCTATAAATACTTAATGAGGAATTTTTCTGTGAATAGACCTCGTACCTGGAGACTAGTCCCTCAGTGGAATTTAGCTGGGGTTCTTCTGAAACTTCAGAAAGCACCTTTTCAACAGTTAAATACTGTTGAGTTTAAATTTCTTACTTATTACACAGTTTTTCTTTTAGCGTTTTGCATCAGCTAGAAGAGTTAGTGAGCTTCATGCTTTGTCTGTTGAAGACTCTCATTATCGTAGTGTTGGTAATTCTATTACTCACACTACGAAAGTAAAGTGGGATTCTTAGCTAAGAATCAGGTTCCGTACAAACGGCCTAGCCCTATTCTTATTAAAGCATTACTGTCTTCAGATGGTCCGAGACCTTTGTTGTGTCCAGTAAGAGCACTTAAGATTTATAAGGAGTGGTCTAGTTTTATTAGAAGAGGTAGGAAAAGGTTATTTCTTTCTCTTCTTAACAGAAATGATATTTCTGTTCATTCAATATCTAGATGGATTCAGTTAGCTATTCGGTCAGCTTATAATGCTTTGTCTGTGAATCAGAGAATAGCTTATAAGATTCAGCTCACGAAGTTAGAGCTTTAGCTTCTTCTTGGGCTTATGCTAGTAGTACTTCTTTGAAGGTTTTGATGCAAGCTGCTTATTGGACACAACAGATGACTTCTACCAAATTTTATCTTCGAGATTTAGAATAAATTTCGGATGATCTCAGATCTTTAGGACTGTTATCTGTAGCTCAGAAGGTCATCCATTCTAATTAGGATTTTCATTCAACCTTCTGTTTGATCTGCTCTAGCAATGTCTCCAGTCTGCTCCCCTCTTCATGTTGAGGTGTACATGTAGTTACGTTAAAAACAAGGGGAATGGGGGCAGGGGAGGGAGGGGGGGGGGGGGTGGGGAGATGGTATTTCCAAATAGTCATCTGGCTTTAAAGTGGAAAACATGGACATACCTCCTTCAGGGATAGTATCCTGGGGTCGGGCTATGGTAGTTTTAATGTGTAGCTTGATATGAAGCAATTTTAAATGTATTATATGCTTTTAATGTGTAGCTCGATGTGAAGCGTTATTGTCTATGTCATGTGTCAAGACGAGCTTTTCTATCCAATACTCGGACATTTTTAATGATTTATAAAGAGTCTCATTTTTCTGGACTTCTTTATATTTTGGCTTCCTTTATCAAATTAGCATGATGGGTTATGCTAGGCCTTAAATAGAGTTACACCTATATTTTCATTGTTTTTCTGAAATAGGAGCAATGAATATCAAGTACTAGGCCCGCCTGCCTGTTTACTATTCTCAGCTAGTCTGGGCCATTGGTATAGTGGAAAAATATGAAAAATTTATATCAATTTTAATATTCTTAATACTTACCAATGGCCCAGACGGGGATGGCCCTCCCTGGAGTAGACACTCCTTCCTCCCCACTGAGTTTTATTACAGTTCTTATCAACATTTAACAGGCACAACAATAAGAATGACAAGATGGTGGTAGCCTATTGTTGTCGTTGACAAGTTGCGCAAAAATATGGAGGACCATACTGGTCTTCTCGTTTTTAAGTTTTTTTGCAAATTTTGGGGGTTTTGGGGATTCAAAATTTGTGTTTGGCCCTAGTAATAAATTGGGTTGCACCAGCTAGTCTGGGCCATTGGTAAGTATTAAAAATATTAAAATTGGTATAAATTTTTCATGTTCATTCTATTGTTAAATAAGTCAGTTAGCTGTTCATACTGCTTGGGTTATTTATCCTCCAATTAGCAGTCAATGCTTAAGATTTCAGCGCATAAGTAAGCGCTGGCTATATATTGCGCTTATTCTAACTGTTTGGCTATTATATGATCTTATGTGGAATCTCTTCAGGATAGTTAAGTTTTCGGCACATGGGAATAATAGTTTCCATTATTTGTGTCGCTAGTATAAGGCTTTTGAGCACATACATTTACGCTCAGCCATTTTCATGGGAATGAATGATAGGATATGTGTATCCTTCAATTCATTTGTTTCTATTGATTTCATTGAGGTTATGGGGTCTGCTATTGAGCATTCGCCAGAAGCTTCCCCATAAGAGGGTTTTCTTCTTTCAGGGAAGTTTTATTCTTCATGTCATTCTCTGCTCTCAGTGGCATTACGGAGTATTCAGACGTGAAGTAGCTTTATGGTCTCTATATTATTGCTGTCTGCGTCAGCAATGATTAAGTAATGTGGGTGAGGAGGTTTCGACATATATTTGAATTCCCCCCCCACACACACTCCCACTGTCGTGTATATATTTTTTACTACATACATACTTTGTGCCTGGGTCATGTTGGAAGGCACCATCATATGCATACATGCAGTTCTGTTGCATTTGTTTCCGGTATTTATTTTTTGATTTTGGAGCCGGTTTATCACACCTACCTCCATTTCTAGATCCTGGTCTCTATTTTGTCGGTTCTCAAATTGCATATTCTTATGTGTTTATAGTTGTAGATACCAAACAGTACACGTTGGAGAGTGTTTTTACCAGATTTAATATTACAGAGGCTTCCTGTGAATGACCTTGAAGCGTGTTTTCTCTGCAGAGATTGTTCATCTTATCCTGCTTTTGTATGTATATGTTATAATTGATTTTTCACGGATTTCGTAGTACCTGTATATGGCATCTGCAGTGAATATTTTATAGCGGATAATGTTATTTACTAAAATCATCGCTACAGCCTTGGCTTGTGAAGTGACGTTAAGCACCATTTATTATTCATGAATTAATTTTTTGAGTGCCTGATCAATATTTATGTATTACGTTTCCGGGTACTGCTTAATGATTCTAGAGCTCTCCCCTCTTTCTTTTGAAGTTATGTTAAAAAAAAAGGGGGGTGGGGTCATTTTGTCCACTTCTTTGCCTTATGGGGTATGTAACTATTGAGGAAGCTGTCTTGTCCGTACTATGTTCAGCGATCAGCTGCAGTATTACTGTGTGGCGTAGGTTTATGGGAAATTTCCTCTCATTCTCAGTATGCCTTAATTATTTTTAGGGCCTAGTCCAGACTAGTCTCTAAAATTGTTTATTTGTTACATCCTAATTAACATGATTTTATGCTTAGATTTAGGATGTACATAATTGGGATACATATTAGGTTATGTCTCTTCTATTATGGTTTTAAGAGACATACATGTAATTCTAATTTCTTCATCATGGATTGAAGGATTTGATCTATGTTGATCTACTTATTTCCGAAGTTCCAGGCCCTCTGCCTTTTTACGATTCAGCTAAGTCTGGGTCATTGGTTACAGTATAAAAATATGAAAAAAATTATAGTAATTTATATATTTTTTATACTTACCAATGACCCAGACAGGAATGGCCCTCCCATGAGTGGGCAGTACTGGGCACTCATACATCCCTGCTGAATTATTATAATCTTTTTTTATACAAAGAATGATTTATTTGGCGCCAGATTCGGTGACTTCCTGGAGTCTGCGCATGCGCAGAGGGTAAAATGTATGGAGGGCCAGATAGTACTTCTAATTTTCGGTTTTGCATGCAAATTTTGGGGATTGGGGGGCAAAATTTGTGTTTGGCCCTAGATATTTTGGGGTTAGCACCAGCTAAGTCTGGGTCATTGGTAAGTATAAAACATATATAAATTACTATAAATTTTTTCATTTTCCGAACTGAGAGGCCGATTTGAACCAAATTTGCTATGAGGTATTATTGGGTCCTAAGTACTTGATTCATGCCAAAAAAAATTTTCCTGCTGCCCCGTGGGAACCTCAGGAGCTGAAAATAAAAAAAAATTCAAACGCCCATATCTTCAAAACTGCACGGCAATAAAACTTTTTATTTGATGTGAAGTTTCCTTAGGACTAATAGAAAGGAATGGTGAAAAAAAATCACTGTTTTGTCCTAAGGTACAGTTTCGGGACTTTGAAAAAATGCAGAATCAGCATTATTTAACACTGAAAGGTAATGGGAAAAATATAAATAATCTTTTTCTCCCCAACCACTGCTCCAAAAGTTTTCATATTTCACATATAACATCTATGGAAGATTGATTCACATGGTTGTTGAACTTTAAGCCCTGAGTCCACATTTGGGCACTCTACAGGTGCCCAAATGTTCAAATTAGTGCAATATGAGGGATATTCTTCAAAAATCTTCTTCTCCAGATCCAACAGTCAGAATCTTTTGATATTTAGTATACAGCATCCCTAGGGAAGGGAGATTCAGGTTTGTTCAAGCCAAGTCCCTGGGTTCATATTTGGGCTCCCTATGTTCAATATGAGGAATATTCTTTAAAAATCTTCTTCTCCAGATCCAGCAGTCAGATTCTTTTGATATTTGGTGTACAACACCTCTGGGAGGGTTAGATTGAAGGTTGTTCAAATCAGGTCCCTGGGTTAATATTTGGGCTTTTTATTGAAGCCCAAATTTTAACTTTGTCAAATATGAGAAAACTTGTTGAAAATTCTTGTTCTTCAGGTCCACCAGTGAGAATCCTTTCATATTTGGTATGTAACATTTCTAGGGGTGTCAAATTCAAGTTTCTTCAAATCGAGTCGCTTGTTTTTTCTTTCGGTTTTTTTTGGGGAGTGGGGGGGGGGGGGGGGGGGGGTGCTAGAGGGAACCACAGTAGTTGAAAACAAAACAAAAATTTTGATCGGTTATTGTTTTTTAATAGTTCACTGAGCAGAGCTTGCTAGGAACCTTTCATAGGACCAACAGAAATGAATGGTCAAAAAAGTTGCCTTTGCTTGCGTCATAGCAAATCAAAAAATTACTCTTGCTTCTGTTCACTTACTGATACACTCATCTCTTTGGACAATTTGAGCCAGGTGAGCGTTTCAGGCTCACTTGAGCCTCTTGTTTTAAAAAGTGGGGATATTGTGGTGATCTCCATTCATCCGGTCCTTTCCATCCATCCCGACTGAACATCTGAACTTCATATCACCAAGAGTACATAATTCAAAACATTTAAACTATGCAGAGGTGTCCATGTAGCATCTGTAGATGTGCATAAGGGTTTCGTAATTTTGTTTTGGCCCTGAGTGGCTACAGTGGCACCACTTTTATTGTTAGAAAATCTGTTTCCATTGAAAGACTCTGGGGTGTTTAATTCAAAACCTTTAAACTATGCTAAGGTGTTCAGGTAGCATCTGTAGATGTGCATAAAGGTTTTGGAATTTTGATTTGGCCCCGAGTGGTTCCAGTGGAACGACTTTTATTGTTATTGCTAGAAAATCGGTTTCCATTGAAAGGCTCCTAGGATGTTTAATTCAAAATATTTAAACTTTTGCTAAGTTGTTCAGGTGGTCTCTGTAGATGTCCATAATAGAGCTTGGAGGTTGTGAAATTACACTGCGGCCCACAAAGCAATGATGTGACTGTGTTTCTGGCTTTCTTCATGGCTGTGTCACAATCCTGAGAAGTTATAAACACAGACTTCTTGTGTTTGCAAATTGTAATATGTTCCTGTGCCACTGTTTTACTCAGCAGTCACTCAGCACTACTTGGATATAATGGATAATGCAAAAAAATGAAAACAACACAAGGTGAACATTGGTTGATAGATCTGATTTAGCCAGAGACAGTTCAACAATCAACATAACGGTATAAAACTATGGAAACAATTCAACCAAATCAAAATTAATCAATGAAATCATGTTTTGACTTTTGCCACTGGCCCACTGGGCCCTGGTTATTGATTAGTGAAAGGCTGTAAGCAACTAAGCATTCTTATCTGTAGCCCACTAGTCTGTAGACAATTTGAAAACTGAAAAGGATGGCGAGTCGGCAACTGTTCATTACAAGGACCATGCTACTGCCTACTGCGTGTGGATATTACTCAAATTATGATTCAGGAACACCAACTTTTCAGCCATGTCTGGTTTCAAACTGCATCATCTCTCCAAAAGGACCAAACCAACCTTACTAAAAATTTGTTCACTAGGAACAGATGTACTGGGAATGCACAAGATTTTTTTTGTGAGACATGCCAGATAAGGATATTTATCTTTATTCCTCGACCACCACAAGAAAGGGGAATCAGATGGATCTAGGGGACTTTCAGCATAATAACGATCGATATCAAATTCAAAGGCTATTCTCAAATTGACATCTTTCTCAACATCTGACTGTTCACTTTCACGCTTATGTGCCACACGTTTTTTTAGGCTTTGCCAAAAGTCATGTTTGGGTTTAAGAGATGATTGTGTAACCATAGAAGGCCTGAATATACTCGATTCAGGAGAAATGGAACAAACAGTACCAGAAGAAACTGTAGCACTAGCCTGTTTTGTTGACGTTGATATTGCTTCTTCTGGTCCAGAAGAAGCAGTATCAGCTTCAACACAGCAAGCCAGTTCTGAATCTGAACCACCAGTAACTTGAGGTTGTGGTGTGACTGAGGCTGACGACTGTTCACCCTGTTGCCTGTTTGCCTGCTTATTTTGGTCTTTTCTGGGTTTGTGTAAATTGTGTTCTTCCAACATTCTATCAATAAGATTTGTTGCTCTAGATTTCAATATGTCCTTGGAGAATGCGTAAAATTTGAAACGAGGATCAAGAACAGTTGCAGTTATTAAAAGTTCATCACTTTCATAGTCCGGTCATCGTTTTTTTATGTTTTTTATAACTGCGTCTCCAAAGTCATTCATGGAAATAGATTTCATCTGCTCCATGAGTGTGTTTAAAACAGGGATCACCATCGATAAGGTGGAGTACCGTGTAGCTGACATCATGATGGTCACATCCTCGAATGGAGCAAGAGCTTCAACGTATGCCTCAGCTATTTCCCATTCATGTAATTGTAAATTATTGACATCAATTGTAGACAAAACAGCACTTAGTGGTGCCTTCAGTTCCACTATCCTTTCGATCAAATGGTAAGTGAAATTCCACCGAGTTTCACAGTACGTTTTCAACTTATGCTCTGGTAATTGCATAGTCTGTTGCATTTCTTTAAGTTTAGTTGTAGATTTAGTACTGTGATGGAAATGGTTCACAATTATCTTGCATTTTGCAATAACATGCTGAGCTCCTTGGAATTCATTCAGTGAATCCTTGAGTACGAGTTGCCATGTGTGATTGAAGCAACCGAGAGATTTGAAGTTCTTTGGCAATAATTTGCAGGCAGCCTTAACATTAGCTGCATTGTCACTGATTATATATATAGTATCCATTTTGTCTGAATCTGGGATCCATTCCTTCACAATTCTTGTAATGTCATTACAAATGTTCTGAGCAGTATGGCTTTCAGATGTGAAGCTTACGTTTAGACAGAGGCCATTGAGTTCAAAATTATCACCCAGTGAATGAGCAGTAACAGCAATATATGCTTCAGTAGCTTTTGAGATCCAGTGGTCTGTTGTGATGGCCACAGACTTTACACCATTTAGTTTTGATTTCACCACCTGCCCTACTGTCTCATACATGTTTGGTATGATGTTCCATCTGAGCGTTTTATCAGAGGGAATGCGATATTGAGGTTGTAGACAATGGACAAAATTCCTACAACCTGGGTCATTCACAACACTGATTGGCTGAAAATCTATTGCAATCATCTGTGCCAGTTTCTCATCTGACTGTTTTTTCTTCGGGTCATTAACCCCCCACGGACTTTGATTCCCTTGGGATAGAAAATTACTAAGTTTGGCCTGTTTTGCTTTTGTTGTTTCACTGTCTGTTGCACTCTGAAATTAGAAAATGGAACATCACATTAAAACCTGCCGGATACACCCATTATAGATCATTTAAAGTTTGTGCATACATGTAACACTCTCACCAGTCACGACTCTCGCATAAACTGATTACTTTGTCTCATGTCAAGAGCCAAGATGTGGGAGAATCGTTTAAGCCTCAGGGGGACGTCGCCTCTCCACCTGGAACCCCAAACCAGTCCTACACAGCCAGAGGCCCAGAGCATGGACATAGCTGCATACCTTCACTTTAGAAGCTAACCAACCTTTCACAGTTGTCAAATTCTCACAGCATCAAGACTCAAGGGAACAGCGCGCAAGTGCACAGGCTCCACTCAACAGAACTTCCGATTAATAAATCTCCACAGACAAGTACATGTACTCGATGGAATTTCACACTACAATGGTGTGTTTAAAGCTGATAATTGGCACTGAGGCAAAGTATTTATCGAATAGAAATAAAGCAAAATTCAACTTTCCCGAGATATTTTTTTTAGACCACAATAATATACAGGTTACAGACTACAGTCAAGATAATTTACAGCAGTGTAAGAAGTGTTTTTCCAAAGTGGGATTACACGTTTATAACAGAGAATTAACTTAGGGAAATTCTGTGATATGAATATGAAGCGTGGATTATTTACTTATACGGAAATATATGCTGACAGTCTGACAGATTTTTTGCCAATTTTGGGTCGACTTTCCCGAAAATCCAGTTGACTTCGATTAATCGACCAGTCGTTTCAAGTTCAACACTAACATCCAGGCACCAACTGACGATTAAATTTGAAGAGCAACTTGATAAAATGAAAATAATAAAGTTTGAATAAACTCACTTTTGTCACTCGTTTTGTTGATGAAACATCCAATTCTTTCTTCAGAGTTCCGTATTCCACCTTGTGCTTTAATTCCACATGCCTTATTAAATTGCTGGTGTTTCCATGCTCTGCAGCAAAATATTCATTACATAACATACACTTCGCGTTTTTATCTTTCGGATCGTCTCTTTTAAAATAATTCCACACAGGTGATTTTGCTTTCTGTAGTTTCTGACTCTGAGAATCTGCCATGATTATTTACGATCAACACGCAACACTGCTAACGTTACACACTGGAATATTCGACTACCGAAAATGCGATTCTTTGCAGCCAATTGCGGTTTCGGTTTTCGGTAGTTTCACACAACCGACACCGAACCGCATTCGCGGTTAACCTCCAAGCTCTAGTCCATAAAGGTTTAGGAATTTTGACTTGGGCCCCAAGTGGTTCCAGTGGAACCACTTTTGTTATTAGAAAATCAGTTTCAAGTGGAAGGCTCCTCGGGGTTTTAATTTGAAACGTTTTAAAGTGTGTTCATATGTTCTAATAGGGTGTCTAGAGATGTGCATAAATATTTCAGATTTTTACTTGACCCCATGTGGTGCCTGTAGCACCACTTATCTTGTTAGAGAATCAATTTCCAGGGGAAGGCTCCTAGGGGTTTTAATACAAAATGTTGAAAGTGTGTTCATATGTTCCAGTAGGGTCTGCAGATGTGCATAAAGGTTTTGAATTTTTGATTCGGCCCCGTGTTGAACCCATAGCACCACTTTTGTTGTTAGAGAACCGGGTTCCGGCAAAAGGCTCCTAGGGGTTTTAATATGAAACATTGAAAGTGTGTTCATACCTCCAGTAGGATGTCTGATTGTGCATAAAGGTTTTTTATTTTTAATTTGGCAGCATGTGGTGCCTGCAGCGCCACTTTTGTCATTAGAGAATCAGTTTCCGCCGAGATTTTAATTTGAAATGTTGTTCATATGTTCCGGTAGGGTGTCTGGATGTGCATAAAGGTTTCAGGTTTTTGATTCTGCCCCATGTGGCACCCATAGCACTAGGGCTGCATGGTATACTGGTAATTACTGGTCGTGAGAATGATACCAGATTGATATCGGTTTTGTTTTAAAGTACCGTTATATCGTAAGAAACGGTACTGTATCAAATTATCGAAGTTGAAGTCGATATATTGTTTGGAAAAAACAGTCACTCTATTCTATCATGTCTGTCATTCCCCATATGTCAATCATACAAAACAGATGAATACTACTTGAAACTCCCCTCAAACTGACAACTCCTGTTATGAAGTCCATGTCAATCAATCTTCATTGAACCAATAAAAATACAGTTTGCAGCATACTTGAGCTGTGTAAGTTACAAATCAGTATACCCGTACCAGCAGTTTGAAACTGAAAGCTGAATATTAACGGGAGTGCAGCGAATTCAGGGAATGAATACTTTGACACATTTGTGTATATAATCTCACGTTCCCCCACGTGGATAATGAAATTGCTTGCAAAATCATCATAGGGAGTGTTTGTTTTATTTATTCTAGCCCTCTCAAACACAGATAAATCCTAAAGCAAAGTTGATCAACATTTCCATTAACACTGTCTTTTTAAACTTTGAACTTATGAATATAAGTAAGCTGTTCAATGGCAATGAAGGCGTGTGTTGTGTCCATGTCACTTTTTGTCCCAGTTTTAAAACAATGACAACCAGCAATCTCAAACTTAACTATTTTTTTGTAACTTCAAATATTGTTTTTTTTTACAGATGTTAGCCCAGAAATTAATAATGAATTCAGATAAACCTAGTGTTTATATCTTAACCTTTTAAGAACTGTGCTAACCACTCATTGCATCAGATACAGTTTTGGGGGGTATGTAAGTAACAATGCAGAAACAGAAGCAAAGGGAAAGGGAAGCCTGCACAATTATAATCCTTTCAGACATTAATAATGGCCGCTTACATGAACATTAATTACTAACACAAGCATACCACTGACCATATCTATCAACACTTAAAATGCAATAGGGCAAAAGAAGAACAAAACAATGGTGAGGAAGATGCAGTGTGCAAGGTGCACACACTCCATACACAGCTGTATTAATTAATATTCATGAACAAAGGAAAAATAAACACGACAGTGACGAATTGTGGGATATTTTTTTCGAACAGAAAAGTCATGACACTTAATTGTTTTCCCTCATGTCTGAGCTGTCTCTGTGTAGTGATTTTAAATCAAACTAAAATAACGCTGTGCATGTTTGTAAAAAAATGCTTTATTATGTCTCCCCTTCCCAGAAGGGAGACATATTGTTTTAGTGCATATTCTTCTTCTTCTTCTTCTTCTTCTCATACAAACTTTGTCCGGGCCATAACTTTTTTGTCTTTTGACCTACACCTTAGATACTCGGCATGTGGATGTATCACCATGAGCCGGTGTGCAGTGTACCATAGTGACCTTCATGTGACCTTGACCTTTGACCATAAGGTCAGATTTATGTGTTTTTTAAGGGAAACATCACACAAACTTTGTCCGGGCCATAACATTTTTGTCTTTTGACCTACACCTTAGATACTTGGCATGTGGATGTATCACCATGAACTGGTGTGCAGTGTACCATAGTGACCTTCATGTGACCTTGACCTTTGACCTGGAGGTCAGATTTATGCGTTTTTTTAAGGGAAACTTTCTGGACCAGATTTTTTTGTATTTCGAGTCAGGCTTTAGATATTTGGCATGTGGATGTATCACCATGAGCCGGTGTGTAGCGTACCATTGTGACCTTCATGTGACCTTGACCTTTGATCTGAAGGTCAGATTTGTGCTTTTTTCAAGAAAACTTTGTCCGGACCCAAACTTGTTTGTCTTTTGACCCAGGCCTTAGATATTTGGCACGTGGATGTATCACCATGAGCCGGTGTGTCGCATACCATTGTGACCTTCATGTGACCTTGACCTCAAGGTCAAATTTATGTACTTCAAATAGAGAGTAATTGTCCAGACCAGAATTTTTTTGTTTTTTGACCTAGGACTTGGTTATTTGCCATGTGGATGTGTCACCATGAGACCGCATGTCGTCTACCTCGATGACCTTCATGTGACCTTGACCTCTGACCTTAAGGTCAAATTTATGTACTTCAAATAGGGAATAATTATCCAGACCAGAACTTTTTTGTTTTTTGACCCTGGTCTTAGATATTTGACATGTGGATGTATCACAATTAGACCGCATGTCACATGTAATCATGACCTTCATGTGACCTTGACCTCAAGGTCAAATTTATGTACTTTAAATAAGGAGTAATTGTCCAGACCAGATTTTTTTTTGTTTTTTGGACATGTGGATGTGTCACCATGAAACCGCATGTCCGCTACCTTGATGAACTGCATGTGACCTTGACCTCTGACCTCAAGGTCAAATTTATATACTTCAAATAGGGAATAATTGTCCAGATCAGAACTTTTTTTGTTTTTTTGACCTAGGACTTAGATGATTGACATGTGGATGTATCACAATGAGACCACATGTCATCATGACCTTCATGTGACCTTGACCTCAAGGTCAAATTTATGTACTTTAAATAGGGAGTAATTGTCCAGACCAGACTTTGACCTGAAGGTCAGATTCACATGCTTTTTAAGGGAAACTTTGTCCGGGGCATAACTTTTTTGTCTTTTGACCTAGACCTTAGATATTTGGCATGTGGATGTATCACCATGAGCTGGTGTGTCGCGTACCATAGTGACTTTAATGTGACCTTGACCTTTGACCTCAAGGGCAGATTTATGTGCTTTTTAAGGGAAACTTTGTCCGGGGCATAACTTTTTTGTCTTTTGACCTAGACCTTAGATAATTGGCATGTGTATGTATCACCATGAGCCGGTGTGTTGCGTACCATAGTGACCTTCATGTGACCTTGACCTTTGATCTGAAGGTCAGATTTATGTGCTTTTTTAAGGGAAACGTCCGGGGCATAACTTTTTTGTCTTTTGACCTAGACCTTAGATATTTGACATGATTGTCAATATTATTCATGTATATATAATTTGCAGTGCATTAAATAGAAAGGAAGGGGAGACATAAGTTTTAGTGTGCTAAAACAGTTTCTAGTTAAAGATATTGGTTTCAGCTGAACATAAGGTACAAAGTACAGTAAATTTTATTCAATTGTTAATCGCCCCAAATTTTACTGTGTAGTCAACTGTTACAAACTCAGCTGCCCAGAAGAACATCGCCCAAGTTTTTCATCCCAAAATTGGATAGTCTATCCAAATGATGTATAAGATGCACCCTTAATTTGGGGATCATTGTTACTTACACACTGACTGGATAAACTTGACTTTATACATGTATTGTGGTCATGAAATAGCCATAACACAGAATTTCTAATTAACTAAATTTATTATTTATTAAAATAAATTTTGTTAATTAGTTCAGCAATCTGAACATTATCATCATTATCAGTGACTATCAGTCACAGGTACTGATAACTTCGGTCAGATTCCGAATTAGTCTACAATATGCCGATATATCCGGGTATTTTTTCAATACCGATACCGGTATTGGAATTTCAATACTGTGCAGCCCTACGTAGCACCACTTTTGTCATTAGAGAATCATTTTCCAGCAAAAGGCGCCTAGGGGTTTTAAATCGAAACACTTAAAGTGTCTTCATATGTTTAGGTAGGGTCTCTAGATGTGCATAAAAGTTTTGAATTTTTGATCCGGCCCCATGTGGCTCCCGGCGTGTCACTTTTGTCGTTAGACAATTGGTTTGCGCCAAAAGGCTCCTGGGGGCATTAATCCCAAATGTTGAAAGTGTGTTTACACAGGGTTTCCGCTAGGCGAAAAATTATGGGGCCTGTCGTGGGGGAAAAATCTCCCACCAGACGTCGAAGGCGTCTGCCGGACGTGCCATAGGCATGTGCGTCCTAGAGGGGTGTTTTTGATTTCTGTGTTCTCTGAGGTGGCTTCTGGTGACATCCTGACATAAAATAGCCTAAAAAGATGGTCGTGAAATTTGTATTTTTTACCTGTAACAATTGACATCCGATGATTTTTTTTCAGGCCGGCAGATACTTTCTCAAATTACTGGAAGGTCACCATAGAAAGCCGGCATCATATGATTATGTTTTTCGACCAGGAAAGCGTTGGTCACTGGAAATAATGCCTTTTAAAATGCAAACACGCCATGACTCCTTCTGAGTGACACCACGACTGGAGTGTCAGCTGTTTGCAGGAATTAGGGAAGTTTTCAGTCAACATTTCGTGAACATTTTTCACATGCGCAGTTCGTATCATTTTGGAAGTTCAGTCAGTTATTAATTTTATTGTTTCACGGCAGTGTGTCCAATAGGTTTTGGACAATAAAAAATCCTTCTTGTTGCACAACGAGTGCAGAACAACAGGGGTGATTTTTTATTGTCCAAATGACAAATTGTGGTGATTGGCGGCTAAATAAATGGCATTTTACTACCCTTAGATTTTGACGACAAAAGCATATCCACGTATGTTTTACCTGCGTTTTTAAGAAATAAAGATAATTTATATGTACAATATCTTGTTGTTATTACATCTATTTCTTCCACTCTGAAGTCGATCGAGAGAGATGAGGGAGATGGAGATAGATAGATAGGCGGGAGAGGGAGAGAGAGAGAGAGATGGGGTGGAGAGAGAGGGAAGAGGGGGAGAAAGTGTGGAGGGGAAAAAGAAAGGCTGGATATTTCTCTCAGTAAACAAGCTAATGCTCTGAGAAAATTGACATCTGTACATTAAGGGGGTGGGAGTCAGGGTGGGGGAGAGAGGAGCACTTGATGAGGTTAGTTCTGTAAGGAACAAAATTCAGCTTTTTTTAAGTGTGTATCGTACACTCCTAAACAATGGCTAATTTTTGTTCTTCAAAGAACAGCAGTAGGCTATGTCAGTGTGGGGTTGAGCACGATGACCCATGGTTCATTGTGTAGCTTGCAGGACTCGATTTGAAATGTCTGACAGTAACGGTTGAGGGTTTAATACTGAGCCGGGGTTACTTGCATTGTTAACTGAGTCTGAGGGTCCAGTAGTGTGCCTCCCGGGTAGCATGTTAAACCATATCATTGGACAAACTTGTTCCAGCATGTAAGAATATCAATATGCCGGTCATAGTAGTTACTGCCTGAGGTAAACGTATTCTGAATGTTCGAGGTGTAATAAGCCGTACCACATCTCGTACTTGTAGAAGACGTTTACTGTAGACAGTGACTACCATGGCTCTACTCACGTGTCTGGCTTATAGTATACTTATTTATCCTCTTTTATCAAAATACCCTCAGATATGATCGGCTCAGCCGTTTTCGAAATAGAAGGTCAAGGTCACCAATTTCAAGGTCAAGGGCACCCCGATAAAGTCAAAATGATCGATAGGTCAATATACCCACACATATGAAACTTTAGACCGATCGGCCCAGCCGTTTTCGAGATAAAAGGTCAAGGTCATCAATTTCAAGGTCAAGGTCACCCTGCACGGGCACGGCACCCATCCCATGTTACGTGCAGGGACGAATTACCCCCGTGTACAAAATTTGAGATCGATCAGTCGAGAAGCGGAGAAGTTCACCCAGAACAAAGATAGAGAGAGAGATACAGACATTCACATTTATATATTAAGATAATCAATTAAAGTCTTGGTGAGACTAAAGTTGAGAGCACAAAAGTGACTCGCCATTGTTCAGTGCTTCTCTCCAATCCATATATAGTTCCGGCTTCCCATAACACTTTCACTAACTGTTCTAACATGATATATCCTCGGCTATTAGAGTGCTCTAGATAGTAACAAAATACCAGTCGGCGATTTGACTGTACACGACATGTCTGTTCGTTTCCACTCCTTCCCGTCTTGCTTACTCATGTAATATCTTATCGGTGTTACCCATTAGTGATTGAACTATATCTCGGCCTCAAAATCCTACACCATTAGGCTCCTTCTGTACACAATTTCATGTTAACTGCGCTGAAAGTGCATTTTCAACGCAGTTGACATGAAATTGTGTACGGAAGGAGAAAGGTTTGGAGGTTTAGAGCTTCAATAATCGTCCTAGACAACACATGTATGTCATACCCCACCCTCTCTTTCTATCCGCTCCTTTCTCCTTCTCTCTCTCTCTCTGCACCTAATAACAATATTAGGTGCACAGAGAGAGAGAAAGAGAGAGAGACCAGTCTCAGTGGTAGGTTCTCAATGAAATGAAGGTTCGGTCGACTTAACTGTTTGAATGTGTTCGGAAGACACACACATACACTGTGTCCTTCGAACACATTTGAACAGTTATGTTGGGTAAATAGTTATGTTTGGAAGACATTATGTCTAGGCTTAGATACACGTCACATTGTTACACTCTATTAATTATGTGAAAAATTGATCTGTAAAGAAGTGTGGTGATTACAGACTTGGAAAATCAAAACGGAAATTCTCAATGCGGTTTTAATTCAAACTTGATAGGCAAATTATCTCAAAAGTCAATTTTACGTGTCGTGTTTGCTTTGAACATATCTATAATGCGCTCCCACTCAGCATCTTGTAACAGTCTGTGCGTAAGTATACGTCGTTTGATGTGAATGATACCTTCCAGGGTTTTTGGAAGCAGACGCGTCCTGCTAGCCTTTTTGACATCATTTATGGTGCTGAATGTCCTTTCTACAGATGCTGTACCCACTGGATTAAGACACGTGAGCTCTAAAAGTTTGGTACATTGAGGATAGACAGGACCATCACTGGACAGCTTGTAAACCTCAGCCAGAAACTTATTTGGAGTGTAATGTTCCCTCTCTTTGAGGTTTTTTTTGACGGCTTTCTTGTCTGCATTTGTTGAACGCGGCATGCTCATTGTCACACTGGTAATTCGAGTCCAATAATCAACTTCACGCTGTTGCATCAGTTGAATGAATCTTGGATACTCAGCCTTGGCATCAACTGGGTCAATCTTTGGTGTTGCAGTAACAGAATGGCCCCGGTAAAGATCAGTCTTTTCCTGCCCATAAACGTCCAACAGTTTATAAAATTCTGTCAAACCGTAACTATCGTCATGACTTTCAGTTTCGGGCAAGATTCTTGGGTCAAATATCCCAAAACTCGCTAGCAGGGTAGTAACAGAAGTATCAAATGCCTCGTCCAGTTCCTGTTTTAGTTTTCGAATAACCGGTACCGCAATGCTCGACACGAACTGTTCACTGTCCTGATTACCTCGAAACATGTGATCCACGCCTGCGATTAGCAGCCTCATCTAAAAATGTTTATCTCTGATCCCACGAAGGGGTCGGTGACTGGTCAGGTAGCGAATCTGAATCTTCCTGTTGTATATGGTGAAGTATTTTGTCAATTTCAGTCTGTGAGGCACTAACGAGGTGAGGAATTGCTGTGTAGTTCAAATCAGAACTTTGGAGTGTTTTGTTCAGTTTTCCCGTAACACCAAGTAAATCCGACAATAGAAGCCACACAATGACACATAAACAAACTTTGTGTCAATGAGATGCATTTTCAGTCCGAGTGCTTCGGGGTCTTGGGTGTCTACATAAATCGAATCCAGTGCATTCAAAATCTCTGTATAGCATTGCTGCAAACGCACACAACAATCCCTGTGTGACAGACAACGGGTCATTGATGGCAGGATCAGTCTCAGTGGCTTCTTATCTGCTGCTTCTTGTGCACTCATAAAAATGGCTAACCTTTTAGGGGACTTGTTAAATAACTTCCATTTGGTCATAAGTGTTGCATCAACAATCTGTATGTCAGGAAATGCCTTCATTAGGTGTACAAATGTTAATGCGAGTCAGTGACACCGACAATTAACATAAGTGCAAAAAGGTGCTTGGTGACATAACATGCGCTGTAGTCCACCTTTTTCACCTGACATCGTGTTGGTTCCGTCAAGGGAAACGAAATAAACTTTATCCAAGTCTACAGACTTCTTGCATGCAACATTCATGATGACATCCAGCAACGTTTCTGCATTTGCTCTCTCGAGCGGCACAAGTCCAAGCAAGTATTCTCTAACGCTACCGCACATATCAATCCACCTGCCGAGAAGAGCGAACTGCTGCACATCTGCAATATCCTTACTTTCGTCGGCTAACAAAGTTAGAAAATTAGCCGCCCCGCATTCCATCACCTGCAAGGTAATCATTGATGCATGAAAGCATTTCCTCGTTGCTTTGGTGTGAAAGGTATGAGACTGGGCCAGTGAACAAAAGGTTGACATCAAAACTTTCAATTAAATCTTTCAAGTCAGGTAAAGTCGTTGTATATGCCCAGTTTTTTTTATAGCTAACTCCAAGCATTTAAAAATCCCTTTCAATTTATCTCTGTTTGCTTGTATTGAAGCGCTGGATGCTACTTTAAGTTGCTGTACAATTGATCCAGGGATACGTGCTGCATTAAAATCGGCCATGGCGTTTTCACAACTTTGGTGGGTAGTTGATGTCTGGTGTTTCAAAAATCATCGGTTTGGGTGATCCGACAGGTTTGTTCCCTTGTCTATCCACCATACACTTGCCCGTGGAACTTGTGCAGCCCGGTCTCTCCACTCAGTGCAAATTTTGCAAATCCATCCACGTTTCGCAGTACTGAATGTTGTCCAAGGGTATTTCTATATCCACTGGGTCTCATTTGCATTTGCCCTTGAGCTTAGATCTACCTCATCTGAAGGCTGTGAAACACCTGGATTTGCATCATCTGCAGGCTGTGAAACACCTGGATTTGCATCATCTGCAGGCTGTGAAACATCTGGATTTCCATGCGGTGAATTCTGAACGACACTGGTAGCGATTAACTGGGGTGCATTATTCGTGGCAGAATTTTCTTATGGGTCATCAAAATCAGATTTTGTGGCAATAGTAATCTGGGGACGAACAACACTGGCGCAAGAGGCAGCCTGACTAGTCGACGCTTCGTCGGTCGAGAACTGAGTTTGTGTGAAGAAGCTGCCTATCTTTTTTGAACCTGCAGCATCCTTGGGTCTCAGTTTCCTTTTATAGAAACCGGATTTGTGGCTCATTTTCTGTTACTCTCTATTTAAACGCACGTTATGACTGCGAGAGTGAAATTGGCACAAATGGCAAAACGACAGTAAGCTCAGACGAGTCGGTGCACTGTTACATCAGCCACGCAACACTACTTTGATGTTCGCCGATGCACGTGTTACACGGGTGTCTTATCTGTGACTGGTAATTGCGTTCAATTGTAAATATCAGGGTGATGTTTCCAATGATCGTGATCAACAAAGGGTTAGTGATAACTCATATTTATGCTTTTACTTTCCCATATTCTAAAATTCCACTGTACAATTCTGCTTTTAGATTTACTGCCATGTCTTCTGGGGGAATTTACGGTGAGGGGAAAGGGGCTGTTCAAGGGACCCAGGGTCACCCTAGTGGAAACCCTGGTTCATATGTTTAGGTAAGGTCTCTAGATGTGTGCATAGGTTTTTAAGTTCACACCATGTGGTACCCATAGCGACACGTTTGTCATTAGAGAATCAGTTTCCTGCAAAAGGCTCCAAGGGGGTTTTAATATTGTTAAATAGTATTGTTAATAATGCTGTTTATCAATCAATTTAATGTGCCATATAATACCTTTTCATTTCCGTCTGTATCAAGCATTAACCAATAATCAAGAATGCAAGTGTGGGAATATACTATAGTGTCAAATGACACCATCTAGTTATTATTATTATTATTTTATTACTATTTTTTCTCTTTCAGAAATGTGTTATGTAGTTTTTCATTAATACCTGCGTCGCCAGCGGCAGAGCAGGTCTAGTAACCGCTAGTAACCGTCAGTCCGTCCAAAACACTTCTTCCATCAAAGTTTTTTTGGCTTCTATGAAAAGGAATGATTTTATATTTGGTCTGCGGCTTCATAATGATGAGTTGTATCGTGTATCTAATTGTCAGATCTGCTGTGCAGCCACATTCTGTTTGCCGATACTTTGAAGTCTGTTCATCTCTGTAATCAATTGCATGCAGCGACCCAGGTCCAGACCTGGTATTGGTCTTGGCTTGTTCATTATATCCACTGCTTATATCAGTCTAATTTAGTACTGAAATGGTTAACCAGATAATCGGTTTGAAACCAGTTAGCTACCTAACCGATCAAAAAAAACGTCAACTGGTTATCCGAAATATCGATAGTGGTCGTCATTCCACATTTAAAACGTAGTAAATCTGCCGCTTCTCCTTTTTGATAGATTACACATCAAAGATGGTCACGATTAGCCATTGTGCATAAGTATGTGACCTTAAACACCAATAAATAAATAAATACACATCGAAGCCGCCTTGTATATATTGAGATATATAATCGACTCTGGCATTCAAGACTTCGTTAATGATTGGCAGTTTCTGTGAGTAATGAGAAATCACAGAAACTATTTCATTGTGTGTATACAAACGAATGTTGTCAAGTACTCGACAATGTTCGTTTGTATACACACTACGGAATAGTTTGAGAATACTTTTGGACCCCTTTTGGTCCCATACTCAGTGAAATAATGGCCCCGGGTAACTGGATATTATCTGGTTATAGCTCTCGGTTAGTCGGTTACAAAAATGAGCCAACCATTTCAGCCCTAGTCTAATTTATCTGTTGTGTATTTTCAGGAATTGTGTTATGCAGTTCATGTTTCTTTTTCTGGTAATTGGTGGTAATGGGATTCTAATACAAGATGTGCTTCCAATCCTCTACTTCATGAAACCTCACACTAACCATACCATTGTTCCAATGGCACTGCTGTTAGCAAATGCTGCTTTTTACTATGTGATGTGTGTATCAAATGCAGGTGTAATAACTTTGAGAACAGCAGATAAATTCAAAACAGTTTACAGGCCAGATGGACTGATATACACTGGTAAATTAGAATGTAAAACTTGTAGAATAATGAAGCCAGCCAGATCAAAACATTGTAGTAAGTTCACTTTTATCTTCAACAATTATCATGGCACAGTAAAAGCCTTTAGCCCATTACCTAATGTATCAGCTGCCTCATCCCACATCATATACAAATTGACCAGTTGAAAAAAAAGTTGTTTTTGTTTTTTTCTTAAATTTCTACAAAACTATATCATGTGACCTCTCACTGGAATGACCTCATCAAGCTTCTTCCTATGAGGGCTTGCACGATATGATTTTGTTGACATTTTGGGGAAAATTTGAAAAAATAATATTTAAAATAATAAATTTTTATATCATATTTGTTGAGTAAAGGGTTAAATCCCCTGTCTAGTGTACAGGTACCTGAAAAAAGTGCTTGTTCAAATTAAAAAACTGTGTGCCTATAAAAACTTGACTTATAATTTTGTTTTATATTCTTAAAGCTATCAAATAGGAAGACATTTTTAACAGGGGTTCCACAACATTGAAATTCTTGAAAAAATCTTGCATTTTCAAGGCCTTCGATGTCCTTGAATTTAACCAGAATTGAAAATTTCCTTAAAAAACCTTGAATTTGTCCTTGTCCCAACTTCTGTGGCTATGGTTGGTCAGGCAAAACAGTCATTTTCTGGAACACATTACCAAAACACTCATTTTCAAAAACAAATTTAAGAAACATTAACTCTCAACCCGCTGGGTTATTTTAAAATATTTTTATCCAATCTAATCATGGCTGCTGTGAAGCAGCAGCCATGACTAGATTTGATAAAAAATTTATGAACATTTGATACAAGAAATCGTTGGTTAAAAAGTCTTCACAACTTACATTGGAAAATGTGGTTAAATATCCTCAAATTTGACTTATTTTAGTAGCAAGAGATATCCAGTCCTGGGTGGAAATATCCTCCAGCAGCATGTAAGGAGTTAATTGTAAAAACATTAAATATAAAGGGCTTGTTTTTCCAAATTAGATATACATAGATATGATACTTGAATACTGTTGAGGTGCCATACCTATATTTTGGTATGGTACTGTAATGAAATTTATATTTGTAAAAAATGAAAGCCGCTCTGAAAGGACTAAACTCCCAAATATAATGGCAGATTTGACAAAAATATGTGTAAGATTTGATGAAGAATATACATATAATATATATAATCGGATATAGTTCATATTAGGGATGGCAAGAAAGGGGGTAAAGGAAACCGTTCCTTTAACCCTTTATCTAACATAAAAAGCAGACAACACTTGCAAAAAAAAAAATTCTTGAATAACTATTTTTTTCATTTTTGTCTCAAAAACATTGGTTATGACCCCTCATTGGAACGAGTTCGACAAGCTCATTCCAACAAGGGGTCATAACCTATGTTTTTGAGACAAAAAATGAAAATATAATGAAAATTAATTGGCAATTTTTAAGAACAGCGCTTGCTGGTTTTGGCCGTTACGTTGGGTAAAGGGTTAAAAAAAATCTTTGAAAATTATTTTTGTTGACCTTAAAAATTCATGAAAAGATCTTGAATTCAATTTCAAAAACCTATGGGAACCATATTTTAAGAATTCTTTCTCCCAAACAAATGAAGCTAGCAACAGGACAAAAACTTGGTCTGCACTATGTCAAACATGAACAGTTAGTCAGCACATTAACTTTTATTGCAGAACGTCTTTAAGGAATTGCAGAACGTCTTTAAGGATAGACCACACCAAAATATAAGTGAAGGCTTAACCTTCCAGATCTGAAAAAGGCCCTCATATCATTTGTGATCTGATTTTACTCAGTACTGACCACAGCAATTCTTGACAAGTTAATAATGCATATTGACGTAGTGAGCAGGTTGACTAAAGGTTTCATTGCTATCTTTTCAGTGGCTTGTGTTGAATGTGATTTTGTAGTATGTAGATTTATTTATTTTTGAGAAAAGGAACAAGAAAGGCAGACACCAGCCAGATATCTATAACATGGGCACAGGGATCTTTTGGGGGTCTAAGAATTTTTTATGCCACAGACATATCACAAAGATCGAAATCTTGAGTTGAGGAAAGGTATGACTGTGGGGTCCCTCTCATGTTGGTGGGGACAGGTGTGGGTTTTTTTTTTTAATTTTCTGTGGGAGGCCCAGAGAAATTTTTGAAGGATTAAGCCTCAAATGGCACTTTTTGAACACATTCGGAGGTAGGAAAGAACATCCATTTTCACCAAGCGTGTAATTTAATCAGTTGATGCTCTGTGCAGATCGCAGAATACAAGAATTCATGATTTTTAGGAACCTGTGGGGATTTTAGGGTTGTAGACTCGGCAAAGATAATATTAGACTGGAAACTGTGATGTGACTACTGCCTATTCACAAACACCAATAACTAGATGAGAAGGGAGCTCAGTGGCTCAGTGGTTATGGCATTGGACTTCAACACGAAAAGCCCACGGTTCGGGGTAACTGCAGTGTGTACCTGGTCAAGGCACTTAATAGTGATTGCCCACTCGGGGGCACTGTACCGCTGTGTACTAAGGCATACTAAATGTTGATGGTGCACTTATCTTCAGCCAATGCTAACTCTGTTTGTGTGGAGTTAGTATGTTGGGGAGTCTAACAGTTGCTCACCATTGCTTGGTGGTTCTCTCCACATACTCAGGCTTCCTCCACCCATAAAACTTTCCAACATGAGGTGATCTTGGATGTCAAAATGTAGTTAAACCCCAATAACTAAATAAATAAACTAGATGAGATTCCTGTGCCTGTGTCTAGGCAGCATATAGCTGTACAGCTCAAGATTATTGTGTTATTCTCCAATTGATATATCGTTTTGTGACATTTGGGATGTTACCAAGAACACCAGAAAAACAAAATATTGCTCATATTTACTTTGTTTAAAATGTACTTTTAATATATATTTTAGCACTGACAATATTATTTATTTATTTATTTATTTATTTATTTATTTATTTATTTATTTATTGGGGTTTAATGACACTTCTGACAGCTGGGTCACCTCATGTTAGACAGTTTTACTGGTGGATGATGTACCCGGAGAGAACCACTGAGCAATGGCGTGCAACTGTCAGGCTCCCCAACATACTAACTCCACACATGCAGGGTTAGCATTGGTTGAAGACAAGTGCACCATCGACGTGCAGTACATCTGTGTACACAATGCCACCATGCCCCCGTGTGGGCAGTTGGGGTGAAGAGTCTTGCCTAAGGATACAACGCGGTTGCCGCAGGTGGGATTCGAACTGAGGACCTCTCAGCTTGCAGCCTGCACCTCTACCTGACAATTCACACAGAAACGTTGGCCATTGTTCTAGCTCATTCTGTTATCAGGCCTGTTGATGTGAGGGAAACAGCTATTTGGGTCACATGGAGGTTACCTAAAATGAAAAATAGGTGAACGAAAAATGGGTTGCACCAAATTGTCGCCAGATCACACAAAATTTTCGTCAGGTTGAATGGTCTAGTTCAAATGAATGGTGGAATGATGTTGCGCATCAAGCAATCATCAGCTGTAGTTGTTTACATCTGCCTGAGGTACACCCACTCTGTTGGCCAATTATTGGTCAACGGAGCAGCTGTACTTCAAGCAGATGCAAACACCTACATGTATGCTAATGATTGGTTGATGCTCAACATCATTTTAAACTGTTGATCATCTGAAGATATAACATAGGTATAAAATCAGAAAATGGCAATAATTCATGTTTCTGCCACAAATGGTGATTATGGATGCCATACTCTTCTGCAGCATGCCACCCCATGCCAAGAATAGGCTACAATTGCAACTAATTTGTCGCTGAATTGCTGCAACACAACCTCATTATTGTTCCTAAGGATTCATCTCTATTCATCAGAATATTGCCCATGGGAGCGAGAACTTGTGTGAGATACATCAGTTCATATATCAGCATAGTTGCAATATATATATATATATAGGTTAGCTAATGGGTTACGTGAATCAAGTACAGGGGAATGAATGACCGGTTACCAAAGCTCAGACCAGGCGAACGATAAATGGGTTACACAAAATTTTGAAAACAGCCGGCATGTGTTATTATCCTCCTTTACCGTTCAATTGTATTCACTGGTGGTGTTTGTCAATGGCAAGTCCTTTGTTCAATACATAAAATGATGGCAGTTGCAAATCACATAACCACACACTCCATGTATGCTCTGAGAAACTGTTTGTGTACGAGAAGCCACCATCAGGGCTTTTAGTAAAATTAGGGTAACACAAACCCAAATAACATTTTGTTTATATAAATTTGTTCTATTACAAATTACTGGAGAGTGCCTCAAGGCAAAAAAAATCCATCACTTTTGTCATGGGGTGCCATATGGGGGATGCCCATTTTGCATTGTTGGCATTGCGAAAATGCTGAGTCATCATCTGTCTTGTGCTCAATCAACTAAGTATTCTTCAGAATGCTTGGGCCAAATCTAAACTAATTTGGTACAGAACATCTTGGTGAAGTATACACTTCTGAGTTTTTCTCCCCAAAAGGGGGTGCGGTGGCAAGGTGGTAACCGGTTCTTGTCAGATCACCGAAGTTAAGCAAAGTCGAGCCCAGTTAGTCCTCGGATGGGTGACCGTCTGAGCGATCGATCCAGACTCTCGTGTTGTGTCCTTGGGCAAGGCACTTAACCCTGATTGTCCACATGGGGAACGATGACACCGTGTACTAAGGCATACTGCATGTCGATGGTGCGCATGTCTTCAACAAATCTATCCCTGTCTGTGCCGCAGTGCAGATTTACGATGTTGGGGAGCTGGCAGCTGGTTGTCGTTGCTTGGTGGTTCTCTCCGGATACTCCGGCGTCCTCCACCCGTAAAACTGTCACGGTCATGATTAGCCATTGTGCATAAGTATGTGACCTTAAACACCAATAAATAAATATATCTCCCCAAAAGTTGCTACTCCCCTGGCAGTTGGGGTTAATGCCCAAAACGCATAAAATTTGTTTAAAATGTTCTTTTCATGAACTGCCACAGAGAATGCTTTGATATTTAGTATGAAACTTCCTTTGGTGGTGGAGATTGAAATTTGTTCAGGCCAAGTTGGTAGGTTAATGTTCGGGCTTTCCACCAAATATTTCTTTTTCATGAACCGATGGGCTCATTGAACCAAATTTGGCATGTAGTATAAATGGGTCATAAGTACTTGCTTTATGCCCAAACTTTTTTTTTGCGCTGCCCAATGGGAACCTCAGGAGGTAAAAATAGAAAAAATTTAAATGGCCATGTTTCAGAAACTGCATGTACCAGAATATTGTCTTTTTTAGAATGAGGCTGCCTTGGGACCTGTGGAATGAGATGAACCAAAATAATTGCTATCAATTGTGTCATGGGGTGCCTTATGGGGATGCCCATTTTAACACTGTTGGCAATGGGAAAATGCCGAGTAATTATCTTTCTTATGCTCCATCAGCTAAATATTATGCTTTAGAACCTTTGGGCCAAGTCTGAACTAATTTGGTACAAAGAGTCTTGGCGTATTTTACTCTTCTGATTTTTTTCCCCAAAAGTTCTATGCCCCTTGGGGTGGGGTTAATGCCCATAAGCCTAAAATGCTTTAAAAATCATCTGGTAAGAAATTTATTGATGCAGATTCAAATTTTTTCAAAGGAACTCAGTAGGTCAAAATTTGGGCTCCCTCTGGGAGAATTCCCAATTTGGGCTGCACTCATAATTTCTATTTCGAGAGCCAGTGGGCTGATTTGAACCAAATTTGTCATGTATAACTGGGTTATAAGTACTTGATTTATGCCCGAAAGAATTTTAAAAGTTAAAAACAAACAAAAATTTTGTTTTTTGCCTAAGAAGCTTTCCATGGACCAGGAGAAATAAATGGCCAAAAAATTGCCTTTGGTTGTGTCATGGCAAATAAAAAAAATTGCTCTTGTTGTCCATCACTTATTGACACACTCATCTCTTTTTGACAACTTGAACCAGGTGAGTGTTTTAGGCTCGATTGAGCCACAGGTTGGACTTCAACACTGCCTTCAACACCTAGATCATAAAATTCTAATTGAAAGATTTGAACAAAGGATAGGTCTCACGGATTTGACTGGTTTGTATCGTATCTCTCAGATTGCACACAATGCATAGTGATGACACATCATCAGAACAAGTGACACTTCGGTTCGGCATCCAACAAGGGTCACTGTTTGGCGCATTACTCTATTTATGTTCTCCCTGTTGGTGAAATTAATTATCTGCAGCCATGGCTTTGATTTTCATTTTTATGCTGATGGCACACAGCTGTATATTAGTTTCACTCATGGCATAGAATACAATTCACACGATAAAACTGAACACTGCATTTC
Source organism: Pictodentalium vernedei (assembly GCA_031216915.1). Classification (NCBI taxonomy): domain Eukaryota; kingdom Metazoa; phylum Mollusca; class Scaphopoda; order Dentaliida; family Dentaliidae; genus Pictodentalium; species Pictodentalium vernedei. The sequence goes on from CM062297.1 coordinate 322,222,661, forward strand.
AGACATCAAGGCATGGATGACAGAAAATTTCTGCAAATTGAACCAGGATATGATGAAAGTGATTTTCATTGGTCTACCACATCAACTAACGAAAATATACAAATAGTCCCTCAATATTCCTGATTCAACGATTGCCTCCAGCAGCTGTGTCCAAAATCGTGGTTATTTCATGAATGAAAATCTGATGGCTGATTAACATGTTAAGTACATTTGTCAGAGAAAAATTTTTTACCTTCGTAATATCAGTAAAATTTACTCAAAAACATGAGAGCAGCTTCTTCATGCCTTTTTAGATCACCTGACTGCAAGTCAGTGGGAGCTATTGCCATCACTTTTGTCCAGCGTCCAGCATCCATCGTCCGTTAACTTTTTGCAAACTTGACATCTTCTTCACAACCACTAGGCCAAATTCAAACATATATTGCACAGACCATCTATGGAGTATACCCTTTCTATTTTGTTTAAATGAAACAGCTGCCATATTCGGGCTCTGGTTTATGCCCCAAAAGCTTAAAAACCTTTAAAAATCTCATGAATCACCAGAGGGAGTGCCTTGATATTTGATATGGAACATCCTTTGGTGCAGAAGATTAAAGTTTGTTCAAGGGAAGTTGATAGGTCAATATCTGGGCTCTCAGTGGGAGCATATCCATTTTGGGCACTGCCTAAAATTTCTGTTTCAAGAACCGGGGGCCAATTTCAACCAAATTTGGCATTTAGTATAATTGGGTCCTAAGTAATTGATTGATGCCTCCCCCACCCCCCAAAAAAAAAAAAAGTTTTCACAGCCAGGTGGCAACCCCAGGGGCTAAAAACTGAAAAACAATCAAAAGCCCATATATCCCAAACCACAAGGAACAGAGAACTGTTTTTTTTGTAGGAAGCATCCTTAGGACCGTTAGAAGGGATTGGTTAAAAAAAATGCCACCTGTTCAATCAGGGTGCCCGGTAGAGGGTATTGAAAAAAATATGAGTCAGCATTTTTGCAGTAGTTTATCCTGGATAAAAATTTCCATTCACCGAGAACCTTAATTGACAGCTAGAATAACATATTGTTCTTAAAATAACAAATTGCACATTGTAATCTGTCATATTAATCAGGAAATTGTTTAGAACATTTCTGACTTCAGTGTGTTTTCCAAAGATTTTATTTCATGCTGAACCCTTTAAATTCTGAAAACATTTGTCTGATTCCTGTATGCATGTCTTTAATTTGAACCTCCCTCTCAAGACTGCATTGTGGGTTCCAAAGATTTTATTGATGCCATGAACAAACCCTTTCAATTCTGTATATGTTTTTTTCTGGTTCCTTGAAAAAAAATTGATCTGATTCCTGTATGAATATCTTTAATTTAACCCTCTCATGACTTCAGTGTGTTTTCCAAAGATTTTATTTCATGATGAACCCTTTCTCAACTGTGCACATATAAGTTTTTTCTGGTTTCCTGGAAACATTTATCTGATTCCTGTATGCATATCTTTAATTTAACCCTCTCAAGACAGCAATGTGGGTTCCAAAAATGTTATTGATCCCATGATCAAACACTTTCAATGCTGTGCACATATATGCTTTTTCTGGTTCTTGGGTAAAAAATTGATCTGAGTCCTGTCTGAATATCTTTAATTTAACCTTCACATGACTTCAGTGTTTTTTCCAAAGGTTTTATTTCATGTTGAACCCTTTTAATTCTGTGCAAATATATGTTTTTTCTGGTTTCTTGGAAACATTTATCTGATTCCTGCATGGATGTCTTTAATTTAACCCTCTCAAGACTTCAGTATGGCTTTCAAAGATTTTATTGATGCCTTGATAAAACCTTTTTAATGCTGTGAACATATGTTTTATCTGGTTTCTTGGAAAAAAGTTCTCTAATTCCTGTATGAATATCTTTAATTTAACCCTGTCAAGACTTCAGTGTGGGTCCCAAAGAATTTATTTCATGTAATACTGTTAATGAAAACCTATTTCTGATTTTCTTTAAAAATATTTTACCCCCCAAAATAAGCCTCCATAAATTCTCTTTTAGGCCACACAAAGTAGATCGGCCATTATTTGTAAAATTGCATGCGGGCGAGCGGTTTTTTATTTTATTTTTTATTTCAGTAATTACTGCTTTGCCATCAAAAGTTCATGTTCTTGGTTCAAGTTTTAGGCCTCATAATCTACAGAATAGCATGGGTGGTGGTGTATTTCATCCCTTGAGTACAAGAAGGCTTTGCAATGCTAAAATTCATCAATATTTTCAACTTGGGTAAAATATCAGACATAAACCATTTAATTTTTATTTTTTTAAAGTTTAAATTGGTTATAAAAAGAGAGCATGCGGCAGCCAAAAGGACCATGCGGGAGGGCCTGAGAAACAGATTTTTTATTTTTTTAGGCCTTAGTTTTGTTTATTTTTGATGCTTTAACCATTTTCACACAGACTTGAATTTACTGTTTGCAGTAAAATTCTGTTTCTCTAATTTGAAATCTTTCTTATTCTTTAAAACCACTGGGCCAAATTCATTCATTTATGGCACAGACCATATTTGGAGTAAACCTTTTCTCCTTTGTTCAAATGAAGCTACTGCCATCTTCAGGCTGGTGGAATGTACTGTTCGGTATTTCCCTCCAAATTACTATATCCCTCAGGGTGGGGTTAATGCTGCATAAGCCTAATATGCTTTTAAAATCCTCTTTTTATAAACCACTTGCAATAATGCTTAGATTTCTTGTTTGGAACTTACTTTAGTGATGCAGATTCACTTTTTTTCAAAGAAACTCAGTCAAAATTTGGGCTCCCAAATTTTGGACTACACTCAGTATTTCTATCTTCAGATTCAATGGGCAGATGTGAACCATATTTGTCCTGTAGTATATAACTGGGTTATAAGTATTTCATTTCTGTCAGATTTTTTTTTTTTTTTTGGTGGTGTAGGGGGGGGGGGGGGGAGTTAGAGAGAACCACATTAGTTAAACTTGCTAGAAAGTTTCCCTAGGACCAGCAGAAATGAATAGCCAAAAAAGTTGCCTTTCTCTTTTGACAACTTGAGCCAGGTAAGCGTTTTAGGCTCACTTGAGCCTTGGGTTTATCAGTTGCCTTGACTATTGTAACTCTCTTTTGAGGTTCTAACACCATCACTCTTGAAAAGCTACAGTACATACGAAATTGTGCGGCATATGTCTTCACCCTGTCTAGAAAGTACTGTCACATTTCACCAGTCCTCTTTGATCTAACGATTCAGCAGAGAATTCAATTCAAAAATTTAATCTGGTCCAACCCTCATCTAAATTAAATTCTGTTGGTGACAGGGCATTTGCCATTGCCGGGCCAAAGCTATGGCATTCTCTTTCAACTCTTCTTAGAGAAAAGGACAGAGTTTGCACAGATAGAAGTACTTTTTCCAGTACTTAATTTTTGCCTCCAAATCCCCAAAAGTGATTAAAAGTACTTAAATTTATTCATTGTGCTATATTCATGTGTGATTTTTAGCTCAACTTTGGCGAAGCCAAATTTGAGCTTATGCCATGGCCAGTCGTCCATCTGTCCGTCAACAATTCAATACGGCTCGGGCTAGAGGCCGTATTTATGAACCGATCTTTATGAAACTTCTTGGGTACCTTTGTTATGACCTGGGACGAGAACGAGTGTTTTAGGTCCAATCCGAAGTTCAAGTTGGCCGCTGGTGGCCATTTTGTACAGACTTGGGTGAAATCAGATTTTTGCGCAGAACTTCCATATGAAAGCGCTGATTTGAATAATTTTTTGTATGAATGTTTAGTATGATGGGATACATCACATATAATACGGGTTTTTTCTCGTACATAAATTATGCAAATTAGACTAACTTTGATGTATTTTGTGTTACTTTCAGCACTGTAAGTGCAAATGCCAATACGGCTCGGGCTAGAGGCCGTATTTGTAAACCGCTCTTTTGAAACTTCTTGGGTACCTTTGGTATCACTGTGGAACGAGAACGAGTGTTTTTGGGTGCGGTCTGAAATTCAAGATGGCCGATGTCAGCCATTTTGTACAAAATTAGGTGCAATCAGATTTTTGCACAGAACTTCCACATGAAAGCGCTGATTTGAAAAATTTTGTGTGTGAATGTTTAGTACCATGGGGTACATCACATATAATACAGGTTTTTTTCTCGTGCAGAAATTATGCAAATTAGATGAACTTTGATTTTTTCAGTGCTACTTACACACAGTAAGTACACATGTCAATACAGCTCGGGCTAGAGGCTGTATTTATCACCCGATATTCACGAAACTTCTTGGGTACCTCTGTTATCACCTTGGGATGAGAACGAGTGTTTCTGAGAGCGGTCCAAAATTCACGATGGCTGCCAGTGGCCATTTTGTACCAAAATTAGGTCCAATCAGTTTTTTGTACACAACTTCTATATGGCTCAGGCTAGAGGCCTTCTTTATGAACCGATCTTTACGAAACTTCTTGGGTACCTTTGTTATCACCGTGGGATGAGAACGGGTGTTTTTGGGTGTGGTCCAAAATTCAAGATGGCCACCAGCAGCCATTTTGTTCCAAAATTAGTGCAATCAGTCTTTTGTGCAGAACTTCTGTATGAAAGTTCTGATTTGAATAAATTATTGGGACGAGAACGAGTGTTTCTGAGTGCGGTCCAAAATTCAAGATGGCTGCCAGTGGCCATTTTGTACCGAAATTAGGTCCAATCAGTTTTTTGTAACAACTTCTATACAGCTCGTATTTATGAACTGATCTTCACGAAACTTCTTGGGTACCTTTGTTTTCACCTTGGGACAGGAATGAGTGTGTTTTGGGGTGCCTTTGTTATCACTTGTGTGAGAACAAATATTTTGGGGTTCAGTCAGACCCACTCTGGGACTCAAAGATTTCTTTTCTGGTTTAGCATCTGACTGTCATCCACCTTTACAATATTTTACCTATACATTTGTTACAGGCTACGGTCAGTATTTATGTACAGACCGTTACAATACTTTATATGTACCTTTGTTATCAGGTCATTACCTAGATGTTTGTCATTGCTGTGTCACATACTATACATGTACATGTCTTGACAAGTTGAGCTACAGTGTCATTGACACTTTCATTCTTTTACCAATGCAAATTTCAAACCTAAAATAATTTTCATGGGGCATCTTGTTTCCATCTGACGATTGTCAAAATGGATTCACTTTCTTCGATATTTAGTTTCTTGTAATCTAAAGTATAAATAAAGGAAGAATAATGTCTCTTCGATGTATAGATATAACACAACACTGCTGATTAGATAAGAATGATGCACCCTCTATTCTGTCCAGTCAGATGTAATTTCACATAGTGATGCATTCCTTGACCTCTTGTATGAATCATCAAATCAGTCATGCCTGGAAAGTGTAAATTCAGTCAAGAATGGGTAAAGGAATCAAAGTACGAAAGCTGGCTGTGGGAAGTTGCAAAAAGACTCTCACAGTGCATTTTGCAGACTTTGTTCCAAAACTTTTTACCATTACCAGCATGGCCAAGTAAATAGAGGATATCTACTCATGAGTGACCTAGACAACTGGGGTTTTTGGGGGAACACTTGCGCAAGCGAAATTAATCATTTGTCTCAGTGACGAGTGAGATAATTTTCAGTATCCACTCAAAAACACCAGATTTTCTTTTTATTATATGCTTTTTATAAGAATATGATCATTCCTATCGATAATTCCACTCATTTCAACCTTGAATTGATGCATGAACATAAACTGCTGATGCGCATTGATACACGGAAGTGATTTATTCGATACTCGGAACAGGTGGTGTCTTGCGATCTGATTTGAACAGCTGACAGGTTTCATGCAACAATTCAAGATGAATACTTGTTGAATTATTACTGGAAATGATCGGTATCTACTCAAAAACTCTAGTTTTTACCTGTGTCGCCAGCAGCAGAGCAGGTCTAGTAACCGCTTGACTCCGTCTGTCAGTCCGTCCATCAGTCCATCCGTCCGAAACACTTTTTCCGTTAAGGTTTTCTTGGCTTCTATGAAAGGGAATGATTTTATATTTGGTCTGCTGCTTCATAATGATGAGTTGTATCGTGTAAGCAATTTTCAGATCTGCCGTGCAGCCACTTCCTGTTTGCCGATACTTTGAAATTTTACTGTACCCACTGAACATTGAAATTTTTCGTCAAACTTTTCTCGTTTTCTGTGCAAGGGATTGATTTTATATTTCATCTGGAGCCTGATAATGATTTTTTTTGTAAAATTGCTTGTGGGTGGGCGGTTTTCATTTCATTTTTAGCTCAACTTGACAACGTCAAGCTGAGCTAATGCCATCACTTCTCGTCCATCGGCGTACGTACGTACGTACGTACGTACATACGTTAGTACGTTACAACGTTAGTACGTATGTCCACAATTTCCTTTGGCACACCTCACAGGTCGCATTTTTGATCAGATTACTTTGAAACTTGGTATGCTTGTTTGGGGTGACCTGTAGATGGGAGCTATCGATTTTCTTCAATTTCCGTCAAAAAATGTTGCTGCGGCCAACGTTCTTAGAACTTAGTTTAGTCAAACCACAATATTTCCCTTTGGCACACCCTACAGTGCACATTTATGATTTGATTGCTTTGAAACCTGGTATGCTTATTTAGGGTGACCTCTAGATGGGAGCTATCAATTTTCTTCAATTTCCGGCAAAAAATGTTGCCACGGCCAACGTTCGTAGAACTTAGTTTAGTCAGACCTCAATATTTCCCTTTGACACACCCTACAGGGCACATTTATGATCAGATTGCTTTGAAACCTGGTATGCTTGTTTGGGGAGACCTCTAGATGGGAGCTATCGATTTTCTTCAATTTCTGTCAAAAAACGCCGCGGCCAACGTTCTTAGAACTTAGTTTAGTCAGAAGACTCAATATTTCCCTTTGGCACACCCTACAGGATACATTTATGATCGGATTGCTTTGAAAACTGGCATGCTTGTTTGGGGTGACCTCTAGATGGGAGCTATCGATTTTCTTCAATTTCCGTCAAAAAATGTTGCCGCGGCCAACATTCTTAGAACTTAGTTTAGTCAAACCACAATATTTCCCTTTGGCACACCCTACAGGGCACATTTATGATTTGATTGCTTTGAAACCTGGTATGCTTATTTAGGGTGACCTCTAGATGGGAGCTATCGATTTTCTTCAATTTCCGGCCAAAAGTGTTGCCACAGCCAACGTTTGTAGAACATAGTTTAGTCAGACTTCAATATTTCCCTTTGGCACACCCTGCAGGGCCCATTTATGATCAGATTGCTTTGAAACCTGGTATGCTTGTTTGGGGAGACCTCTAGATGGGAGCTATCGATTTTCTTCAATTTCTGTCAAAAAATGTTGCCGCGGCCAACGTTCTTAGAACTTAGTTTAGTCAGAAGACTCAATATTTCCCTTTGGCACACCCTACAGGGTACATTTATGATCGGATTGCTTTGAAACCTGGTATGCTTGTTTGGGGTGACCTCTAGATGGGAGCTATCGATTTTCTTCAATTTCCGTCAAAAAATGTTGCCGCGGTCAACATTTTTAGAACTCAGTTTAGTCAGGCCACAATATTTCCCTTTGGCACACCCTACAGGGCACATTTATGATTTGGTTGCTTTGAAACCTGGTATGCTTGTTTGGGGAGACATCTAGATGGGAGCTATCGATTTTCTTCAATTTACGTCAAAAAATGTTGCCGCGGCCAACATTCTTTAGTCAGAAGACTCAATATTTCCCTTTGGCACACCCTACAGGGCACATTTATGATCGCATTGCTTTGAAACCTGGCATGCTTGTTTGGGGTGACCTCTAGATGGGAGCTATCGATTTTCTTCATTTTCCATCAAAAAATGTTGCCGCAGCCAACATTCTTAGAACTTAGTTTAGTCAGACCACAATATTTCCCTTCGGCTCACCCTACAGGGGACATTTATGATTAGATTGCTTTGAAACCTGGTATGCTTATTTACGGTGACCTCTAGATGGGAGCTATAGATTTTCTTCCATTTCCGTCAAAAAATGTTGCCACGGCCAACATTCTTAGAATTTAGTCAGACCACAATATTTCCCTTTTGTACACCCTACAGGGCACATTTATGATCGGATTGCTTTGAAACCTATCATGCTTGTTTGGGGAGGCCTCTAGATGGGAGCTATCGATTTTCTTCGGTTTCTGTCAAAAAATGTTGCCACTGGCAAAAAAAATGACATTGATACCAGTGATCTTCAATTTTGCCATTTAATTTATAACATACCAAGTTCAAGTTTGTCAAGTTGAGCTACAGTGTCATTGACACTTTCATTTATTTCTGTAATTATTTCTTTACCATCAAAGGTTCATACATGTATTCTTGGTTTGTTTTATGTTTTAGGCCTCCTAATCTACAGAATAGAATGGGTGATGGTGTATTTCATCCCTTGAGTGCAACAATTCTTCGCAATGCATTTCGAAGCCTTCTTGCACTCAAGGGACAAATTTATCAGTTTAATCAACTTGGGTAAAATATCACACATAAGCCATTTAATTTTTATTTTTTTTAAGTTTGCATTGGTTTTAAAAGAGAGTATGCAGCAGCCAAAAGGACCGTGCGGGAGGGCCTGAAAAACAGATTTTTAAATTTTTTTTAGGCCTAAATTTCATTTTCAAAAGCTGTATGAACCCTGAATCAATTTCTTAGACTCATTCAAATCTCATTTTAAAACGTATCTTTTCCATAAGGCATTTTGCAATTTTGTACAGCCATAGTCATAGAGCACCTTGTGTGGATTTAATGATATAAAATTAGTATTATTATTATTATGAGAATCATGCTGCAAAATCACTCCACATCTGCATACTCTCTGACAACATCAACACCAGAACATCTACATAACACACACATCCAGCCACACCAGAGTGGATACAGGTAGGCAATAGCAATGAACTGCACAAACTCTGTTCACTGCCTCCACCCCATAGAATAGATGCCAGCAAGGCAGCTGGGTGCTACTCATAGCTTAACCCTGCCCCGACTGACTAACACAAGCTTTATATTCACAGCAACAAACTCTAATCTTACTTCTAAATTTTGTGAACTACTTGCTTTGTCTATTGAGCCTCAGTTTTAGAGAAATGTCGGTAAAGAGATTGTGTTCACCACCAACAGCTCTTTTCCAGAAAATAAACAGTTGTCAGGAACTGCTCTCTCCTGTATGCATTAACGCTCCGTGTCCAGCCAGTACATGAAGGCAGGCCAGTAGTTTACTTTATCCTGTTTGTGCAATTAGAACATATGGCAGGACCCATTTCATCAAGAGAAGCAGGAAGATTATATTTCTTTCTTTCTTTTTCAGCTGGAAAGATACCAAACTCAGTATCATGTTCCGTTCAGTTAACTATCTGCATTACTTACAAGCAAATGACCCTGACAAATAGAATATCCAGCCATATTACAGCTCATGAAATTAGTACCCTGGTCACTTTCTGCTAACTCTGCCCATATTAGACCTTATGAAAGCAGCTTATTGGAGTAAATCATTCTAATGTCTCAAATCTTTATCTTTGGAACTTACAAGACCAACTAGAGACCTGTTTTCATTAGGTTCCTTAGCTGGTGCACTGAATATTATTGTGCCCTGCTAGAAGTAGACACCTCTTTGTACTACCCTCTTCCATTATTCTGCCCTGTTTTGTCAATTGAAGGTTCTAAGACTTAGAAAGTGAAGTGAAGTTAAGTCTACTTGCCCTACATGTACATGTAGGACAACAATGGCTTCGACAATGATATTATGGATGATAGGAGCAGAGAGTGATGTAAAATCTGAGCAATTGTTTCTAGTCAAGTGTCATCTGCCTGAACAGACAGACTACATTCCATTAGAATCTTCTATCAGGCCACAAGTCTTGAGCACTGTATTCTTATATTTTTATACTGTACCAATGACCCAGACATAGCTGGTGCTAACTCTTAAAATATAGGGCCAAACACAAATTTTGCCCCCCAATCCCCAAAATTTGCATCTAAAACTAAAGAAAACATGTCCTGAAAGGCCCTCCACACTTCGCCCCTACTGCGCATGCGCAGTGTCAAGGACGTTCCGAAATTGGCGCCATTTATCATTCTAAGTTTGGCCCTTCATCAGTTAACATCTGACTGATCTTTGTGCTTTTAAATCTCAGTTTAAATGATGCCAGACACATAAATATTAGTGAAATGGTGATTCTAAGGAGGATAGAAAAGGAGGAGAGGAAAAGAATGTGTGACAGAATATTATCAGGGCTGTAACTTAAAATTTTTTAATGAAATTATGTTAAGTTACCTATTTTCAAGGCAGCAGCCATTTTGTTGTCATTCTGATTATTTAGTTACACTGTTTTTTCAAGTGTTTTCCTCTCTCCCTGTCCTTTAAGTTCCCCCTTGCTATTCTCCCATGCTTTTGGCATAGTTTCTGTAATTATTATTACTAAAATTTCTTGGGAGTTTTAGCTGAATAACAGAATGAATTCTGTTCTTTCCCCATGTTTACGTCTTCACCTACGGGTGGTTAGGCGTTGTGTTCTGCATCTACCATCTGATGTTCTGCAGTTTCTTCCCTGGAAGTCTCTGTTTTGCATCAGATAGTGTATTTTTGGTAACTGATTTCCGGCCTGGGTGCCTGGAGTCTTATTTTAGTGTTTTTACACTCATTGTTTACATTTACAACAGCCCTCTGTGTGAGGGGGGGATTTCTAAATAATAATATCTTTATGTTATTTTAATCATAACTAGATACATTATTATTGTTCGTAAGTGTTGAATAAATTGTTTAAAATATTTTTAAAATTTTTGTCCACACTTTGGCTTGGGATCCATTGGGGCTCAACGTTACTTTTCAGAAACTTGGGCTGTTCTGAAAAAATATTTTTTCAAAATATTTTGATTTCAATTATTTTTTCTATATTAATGGATCATATTATTATTATGTATTTTGATTGCCAGGGGTTAGTGCGAGTACCAGGACTTGTTTTCTTTTCACATTGAAAGGATATTGATCAATTGTTTTAAGAGGAAGTCTTCCTCTGACCTTATTATCATTCTATATGTGGTCAGTGTACTCGCATTAACTCCTGTTCTGTATCGTATGATTTCGATGACAATATGGGAAGCGTATGTCACGGTATGTTGTTGGGGATTTGGACACTCCGGTCCTTTCCCCGCAGGGTCACTCTACTTTATCAATTTCTATTTCAGACGATCAAGATTAGGGTGATGTATCTGTGATGTCTTCCAACAGTGTGCCTCCGTCGTCACAATTAATGAAGGGCTAGCGGAAAAGTGCTCATGTAATACGCCAATTGCCTAAGAGGACCCTAGTAGGTTCGACGGCCTTTGACGTCCGCTAGCTCGCCCGGTGTAGCGTCCATTCACCGAATGGTTCGGCAGCCGGGTTCGTCCGTTGCGGTCTAGAAGGAATTTTGGGGTGATGCGAGCACTATAAAATTAACTTAATGCACACCCAGTGACGGCGGATCGGAGGGAGAACGGAGGAAGCCTTTTAGTCCGGTTCATAGCTCGTTCCGGTCCATCCGGACGGCAAGCGAGAGAGGCCCCTCTCTCATTCAACAACATCTGGCCCCAGATGTTGTGGTACAAATGTGTCGCTAGCGGAGCATACGTCCGTCGCTCGGGACGCTCCGTTGTATAGGCAGTCCGCTGAGACTGCTAAGGCTTCCTCTTCTCGTCAGCACACACGACCGCACCTTGGCTGCGTGACCGCCGATATATTACCAGCTTCGCCGATCAAGGATTCTTCGGCGACCAGGTCACACCATCCGGCAGCCAGGGATTCGAGACCGATGGACTCCGGACGTTCGCATAGGAAAAGTATGCGGGAGCCATCTGATGCGGAGCTGCCCTCGGCGAAGCAGCGATAGACTGCGCCTCCGCAGGTCTCGACGCCGGACATTCTTGTGCACATAGCACAGCTTATCGCAGCATCCCAGCAGCCGACAGAAACGGTGTCGGATCGAGAATTATCCGACGGCGCTGGGTCGGTAGCCGGGGACACGAGGCCTGCAGACTCCGGACATTCGCATAGGAAGTGTGCGGGAGTCAACGTACACGGAGCTTCCGGCGGCAATGCATCGTAAGTCCGCTACTGCACAGGCCTCGGGAACGGACGTGCTTTCCTTAATAGCACAGTTTATCGCAGCATCCCAGCATCAACTGAATCTGTCGCATATATTTTATCCGACGATGCTGGGTCGGGACGCTCCGCGGAAGCGGGTACGGACGTCCGAAAGTTTCATCCGGTCCGACGGGATACCGAAAGGGATTCGGAGGATTTCAAGCTTTCCCTTTCGGAACAACATATGCTGCGATGCTGGATAAGAAACTGATAGCGTCGGTGGACTTAGAAATTTTTGGTTCGGTTCAGGGACATCGTCCCTCAGTTCCGACATAGTCCAATAATGTCACACAAACTTTCGAATTATTGAACGACGCTATATATATTATTATTTTATGCTTGCTATCCAAGCATTTCTGGTTTCTTGTTCGAAGAGTTATGGAGATGTCTTTCAAAAGTGTGCCTCTGTCGTCATAGTTAATGAAGAGTTAGCGGCAATAAGTGCTCATGGAATATGTCTATCGCTTACGGAGTGACATTCGCTAGCTCACCCGGTGTAGCGTACATTCATCGAATGGTTCGGCTGCCGGGTTCGTCCGTTGCGGTCTACGAAGGAGATTTGGGTGATGCGAGCACTTTAATTACTTTAGTACTCACCCAGTGACGGCAGATTGAGGACAGATCGGAGGAAGCCTGTTAGTCCGGTTCCTGGCTTGTTCAGGTCCGTCCGGGCTGTGAGCGAGAGAGGTTCCTCTCTCGCCCAACAACATAGGGGACCGCATGTTGTGGTTCAGATATTTTACATTCGGATCATATGTCTGTTGCTCGGGACGCTCCGTTATATTGACAGTCCGAGAGACTGTCTTTAATGCTTCCTCATCCTCACAGCAGGGCACACGACCGCACATTGGCTACGTGACCTCGAGTATCCGATCAGTTTCGGCATTCAGTGATTCCACGGCGAATAGGTCGCGCCATCCGGTAGCCAAGGGACACGAGGCCTATACACTCCGTTCGCTCGCATATTGGAAGTATGCACGGGGTAACGATCACGGAGCTTCCAGCGGCAATGCATCGTAAGACCGCTTCTCCTCAGGCCTCAGTGACGGACGTGCTATCCGAGTTAGCACAGTTATTTCGCAGCATCCCAGCAATTGACAGTTTCTCGGTCGAATCAGGAATTATCCGACGGCGCTGGGTCGGTGCGGTCCGCGGTTGCATCAGCTACGGACGACCGAACGCTTTATAGGGTCCGACAGGATGGCGAAAGGGATTCGAAAGATTTCGAGTTTTCCCTTTAGTAGTATCGGAAGATGCCTTTCATATCTTCTGGCATTATCTTCCTGTGATTATTATTTCGGACTTCATTGCTGCGATCTTGGATAAGAGACTTATAGCGTCATTGGACTCGGTTTTTTCGATCGGTACAGGGACATTGTCCCTGACTTACCGACGCAGTCCAATATTGTCATTACAACATGTGTTTTATTTTTCGACGCTATATATATATATATATATATACAAGCCTGCTACTAAGCATGATAGTTTAGTTTCTTGTCCGCGTTGCTCATTTCTGCCATTTTATCATTTTTACAAATAGTTTATTTTGGCAGAGCAGGGCATACCGAGAGTTCATATGCGTCTAGACGGTGTGATTAAAGACTGCATATATTCTTTTTCGCCGTTTATGTCTTTTCCAATTTCAATGTTGGGAACGACATTATGTATAGTAGACTTAACTTAGACGCTTTATTATACGTAATCCGCCTTACTGAGGCGTTATCATTACGTCTTCAAGAAAAGATTTACGGGATATTATTCTCAATGTAATTTCTTTTGAGGGCAGTAGTTTGTTCACGTATAACTCCGCCCTTCAGTGGCTGATTGGAGTTGGTTAGACGTGACGCAGCCCTAGCTACATCCACACGCGTGGATAGTAAGGTTAAGAACTCTCTCAGAGTCGCTTCGTTCTCGGAGGAGCTTCTCTTCGACGGCAACTTTCCGGCAATCCATGAATTGCTCGATTTATACGTTCTCTTGTCTATCTAGTGTTACAAGAGATTCAGACTGGGGCAAACATTCGGTGGTTGACTCAGAGAGTGCCGCCGCAGTTGCCGGACCCGAGTGTGGCTGTTATGACGGTTGCCAGTCAAACAGATTGGGATATATACTGATCCCTACGGATTCGAAGTGCCAGGGTCTTTGGGTTCCGCAGTCTTTTAGCAATCAGTTTAACTTCCGCGGAATAATGTTTTTTAGGCTTGCTTTATGTCATTGCATGAACATTATTCAGAAACGCATGCCCAAATTCCTGTCCTTTAATTCGACAGTAGTGGCGTATCTCCGGAACCAGGGAGGCACTCTTTCGTTTCCGTTATTCAATTTAATGGAAAGAATCCGTCTTTTGGTTATAGTACACCAAGTTCAGTTTTGGTCCGTCATATTCCGGGTCGTCTGATTGTTTTATCGGACTCCCGTTCTCTTACGGGTCGCTTGTTGCTGTCAGAATGGACTCTCAGCAAACAAGTATTCAATCAGATTTGCTATCTATGGGAGCGCCCAATGATGATTTATTTATGACACAGCTTGCTAATCAATTGCAGACGTATGTGTTGGCTTGTCCAGATCTCTGAGCTAATAGTGTTAACGCTCTGTTGATCTATAGGACGGAATGATAGGATACGCGTATCCTCCGGCGCTGTTGTTTTAGCAGGTATTGCTAAGATAAACAACCACAATACATTTCTGTTGATAGCATCTCTTTCTTCACAGAGATCATGAGTAATTTACTCTCTTGTCTACTGTGGGTCTTAACGTGAAATCTTCCTCTATGTGAGGATCTTTTTTCACTGGGTAAATCGTGTCATCTTTATCACAACCAGCAAGGTCGCAACCTTCATGTATTCCGTTGTGTGGTCCGTATTGCATTGTAAGCACTGTACTGGACGAGCTTTGGACGCGATTTCTTACTATAGGAGATCCTCTTCTTCGCTATTCTATGCGACTAAAGTGGAGGCTCTTCCGTCGTGGTGTGGGGATCATTATGTTCATATTCTTGATCCCTCCATACTACTCATTGCTATTTTTTAGTATACTTGTTTCACAAGATCTACTGCAGCCTGTTATTATTTAGGTTATAGGTTTATGTTACCTCATACCTATGCACTCTACGATAGTTTACAATTGAGTCTTTTGTCTCTTTATCTAAGTCAGTTAGTAACTTTTTGATAAATAGACTTAGAATCTTTAGATTAAATTCCTATACGGATTTTAACTTCGGTTCTTATTTAGCTAAGTAATCATTTGAGCCTCTGGAAACAGTAGTTTTCAAATTCTGACCTTTTAGACAGTAATTCTGTTGGTTTCTCTTTTACTGTAGAGTCAGTGAGTTTCATGCACTATCGATGGATGATTTTCACTTTCATAGTTTCGGAATCAATACTTCCGTTACTATTTAGGTTGGATTGTTGCATAAGAGTTAGGCTCCTATTATCCGGAACCTATTATTTTAAGGTCCTTCCGTCTTCGTATGGGCATAGGCCTTTACTCTTTCTGGGTACAGTTTATGTATTTATAAACAGATATCTGTTTATTACAAGGGCGTAAGCTTCTTCTGTCTTTGATGTCTAGTAGAAGGACGTTACGCTCCATTTTATTGTTAATGGATTCTATTAACTATCGGTACTGCTTATGGTATATCATTGACTTAGCAGTTGTGCTTAAGATTTCGGCTCATGAAGTAAGAGTTCTTCTACTTCTTGGGCTTACATTAATAGTGTCGCTATTATAGATTTTTGAAGGCCGCTCATTGCACTCAGCCATCCACATTCATGAATTTTATCTTAGAAATATCGAGTCAATTTCTGGAGGCCTCTTTTGTTAGGTCTATTATCTACTGCTCAGAATGTCATTCACTTAACAGTTGCTACTATAGCTAGGTAGGCTGTCTGTTTCGGCAGTCTCTCCGTTCGGCTGCCCTCTTCGCTCTGGGCTATTTGACCCAGGACAAGAAAAGGGGGGGGGGGGGGGGGGGGGAGGGTGTTCCCTTGGGTCACCTGTTTTACTATGAAAACAAGGGGATACCTCCTCCGGAGTTAGTAATTCTGAGCTGTTATTGGGATGGTTGTTTAGTGAGAAGTTTAAGTTTTTAAAATTCATTCAAGTCTTAGTTTTTAAAGTATAGCTTTTGAATATTGCATCTGTCAACGGACATGATTATGCAATTCTCAGACACTTTTAGGAGTATAAGAGTCTCTATTCTCTAGACTTACTTTATTATTGGCTTACTTTAAAAATTATTAGTATAAGGATTATATTGGATATTAATAGAGTACATGGATGTATGAAGCTCAATTTTGGAAGGTGTTGTATCTTTCTAATTTATCATAAATAAGAAAAATACATGTAAGGCCTATTACTTCTTTTCCCTACAGGGGATGACTCTATTTTATTTTATTGAGCATATTCCATTTTGCTCTATGTCCTTGGCCCTCCAGCCTTTTTACTATTCAGCTATGTCTGGGTCATTCGTACAGTATAAAAATGTTAAAAAATTTATAGTAATTTATATATTTTTTATACTTACCAATGACCCAGACGGGGATGGCCCTCCCAGGAGTTGGGAACTCTTGCCTCCCCGCTGAGTACATAGCGCTTACCAGGCACTGGTTATTAGAATGATAAATGGCGCCAATTTCGGAACGTCCTTGACACTGCGCATGCGCAGTAGGGGCGAAGTGTGGAGGGCCTTTCAGGACATGTTTTCTTTAGTTTTAGATGCAAATTTTGGGGATTGGGGGGCAAAATTTGTGTTTGGCCCTATATTTTAAGAGTTAGCACCAGCTATGTCTGGGTCATTGGTAAGTATAAAAAATATATAAATTACTATAAATTTTTTAACATTTTTATACTGTACCAATGACCCAGACTTAGCTGGTGCTAACTCTAACAAAACCAGGGCCAAACACAAATTTTGCCCCCCAATCCCCAAAATTTGCATCCAAAACAAAAAGAAATCATGTCCTAAAGGACCTCCATACTACGCCTCTACTGCACATGCGCAGTGACGCAGACGTCCCGAAATTGGCGCCAATTATCATTCTCTGTTTGGCCCTTCATCAGTCAACATCTCACTGATCTTTGTGCTTGTAAATCTCAGTTTAAAGGATGCCAGACACGTAATTTTTGGAGAAAATGTGATTCTAAGGAGGATAGAAGGAGGAGAGGAAAAGAAGTGACAAAAAATAATCAGGGCTGTACTTAAAAATTTTTGATGAAATTATGTTAAGTTGCCAATTTTCGAGGCATGGGCCTCTTGTTGTCATTCTTGCTAATTGTTGCACTGCTTATTCAGTGTTTCCTCTCCCCTAGCCTTCTAAAGTCCCCCCTTGCAATTCTCCCATGCTTTTGGCATATTTTTGAGAAATTTCATTTCTAAAATTTCCTGGGAGAGTTGCTTGGTTACAGAATGTTTTCTGTTATTTTCTCCATAGTTACGTTTTCACCCATGGGTGTATAACGTTTGTGTTCTGCATCTTCCATCTGATGTTCTGCAGATTCTCCCCTGGGAGTCTCTGTTTTGCATCAGATAGAGTGTAATTGATGACCGATTCCAGGCCAGTTTTTTCAGTGCCTGGAGTCATGTTTTCTGGTGTTTTTACACTGTTTGTTTTCATTGGCAACAGCCTTTTTTGAGGGGGGCTGTTTGCCTTTGCTGTAGTTTATCTCACTATAAGATACATTTATATTATCCGAAAGTGTCTCATTAATTATTTAATATAAATTTAAAATTTTTGACCACACTTTGCCATCGGATCCATCGGGGTTCAACGTTACTTTTCAGCAACTTGGGCTTCGCTGAAAAAATATTTTTTCAAAATTATTTTGTTTTGCAATTGTTTTTTCATTTATTAATTGATCATGTTATTATGTATCTTTGTGTCAGGGGTTTTTGCGAGTAACTAGGACTTATTGTTGTTCTTTCACAATGAAGGGACGTTGTTCAAATTGTAATAGGAAGAAATCTTCCTCTGACTTTCATGATCATTGTATTAATTGTAGTCAGTGTTCTCGCATTAATCCCTGTCCTATATGTGAACATTGGGATGAGAAACATTGGAAACGTGGGTCACGATATGTTGTTTCTGAAGAAAGAGCGATGCCGGCTCTTTCTCCGCAAGGTCACTCTACTCTCTCAGTTTCTATTTCAGAGGAACCAGAACAGGGTGATGTTTCCATGTTTTCTTCTTCAAGTGTGCGTCCGTCGTCACAAATGAATTCAGAGCTAGCGGCAAAAGTGCTCATGGAGATTAGACAAATGTCGTCCGCTAGCTCGCCCGGTGTAGCGTCCATTCACCGAATGGTTCGGCAGCCGGGTTCGTCCGATGCGGTCCAAGAGGAAATTTGGGGTGATGCGAGCACTATAAACATAATAGATGCACACCCAGTGACGGCGGATAGTAAGCGAGAACGGAGGAAGCCTTTGAGTCCGGTTCCTAGCTCGTCCAGGTCCAGCCGGGCCGCGAGCGAGAGAGGCCCCTCTCTCGTACAACAACATCTGGGACCAGATGTTGTGGTACAAAATGTGTCTTTAGCGGAGCATACGTCCGTCGCTCGGGACGCTCCGTTGTATAAGCAGTCCGCAGAGACTGTTAAGGCTTCCTCTTCTCGTCAGCGCACACGACCGCACCTTGGCTGCGTGACCGCCGATATATTACCAGCTTCGCCGATCAAGGATTCCTCGGCGACCAGGTCACACCATCCGGCAGCCAGGGATTCGAGACCGATGGACTCCGGACGTTCGCATAGGAAAAGTATGCGGGAGCCATCTGATGCGGAGCTGCCCTCGGCGAAGCAGCGAAAGACTGCGCCTCCGCAGGTCTCGACGCCGGACATTCTTGTGCAGATAGCATAGCTTATCGCAGCATCCCAGCAGCCGACAGAAACGGTGTCGGATCGAGAATTATCCGACGGCGCTGGGTCAGTACGCTCCGCCGAAGCATCGGGGGCGGACGACCGGGAACATCATGAGGTCCGACCGGATGGTGAAAGGGATACGGATGACTTGGAGCTATCCCTTTCGGAACAACATAAAGCTGCCATGGACTTCATCCGGCACTTTCTCCCTCAAGTTGTTCCGTCGGGCCAGACTGCTGCGCTTCCGGACAAGAGAATTATAGCGTCATTGGACTCTGAATTTTTTGAGCGGTTCAGGGACATCGCTCCCGAGTTTCCGTCGCAGTCCAATAATGTTGCAAAAACATTTGAATTATTGAACGACGCTATATTTAAACTTGCTTCCAGGACGGGGAAAGCAGGTTTCTTGTCCGCTAATACTCTCAACCTGCCTTTCATTAATGCAAGGAATAAATTCGATACGGCAGGACAGGGTATACCGAGAGTTCCTCTGCGTATGGACGACGAGGCGGAAGACTTAGAGCTATCATTACCGTCGTCAGCTTCTATTCCAACTGCGGTGTTGGAAACAGCTATTGCGTCTAACAGAGCCAATTTAGATGCCTTATCTTACGCAGATCACCTTACTAAGGTGTTATCACTGCGCCTTCAGGGGAAAGAGTTTCAGGATATACAATCCTCTTTAAGACTTCTTTCAAGGGCAGTAGCTTATTCCACGTGTAACTCCGCCCTTTCAGTGGCAAATCTGGAGTTGGTTAGACGTGACGCAGCCCTAGCTACATCTACACTAGTGGATTCTAAGGTGAAGAACTCTCTTAGAGTCGCTTCGGTCTCAGGAGAACTTCTCTTTGACGGCAAGATTTCCGCTATTTATGATAAAATTACAAAGAAAGCTAAGGATTCTCTGTTGTTCAAATCTGCTCCCAAGAAGTCGGATACAGCAGACACGAATAAGACAGGCACTTCTGGGTCTAATGCGCCCAAGAGAGGTTCCTATAGAGGTTCCGGTGCGTCCTCTTGGTCTTATTCGAGATACCGTCAGGATAGCGACTCTCGTTCGGGACGTCCTTCAGGCCGGGACAATCGGTCGGACGCCCCGAGGTCGACGGGGCGAGGTGCGGGTCGTGGAAGACGTGGTTTCTCCTACCGCAGGCCTCGCAGGTCCAGGAGGTGATGGCTTAAACCTCTATCGCGTTCCGGTTGGCAGAAGGTTGTCGAGCTTTTCACAAGAATGGGCGTTGATTACGGACGACCCTTGGGTGAGAGGAGTGACTTCGGAAGGTCTAAAGATATCCTTCAAACGAAAGCCTCCATTAACTCGAAGTCCAAAGTGGACTCATCTTCCGTCAAATCCGCAGAAAAGAGACGCTCTGTTATCAGAGGTGCAGTCTCTTTTAATGAAGAACGTGGTAGAGGTCGTAGAAAACCAGGAATCTCCGGGATTCTACAGCCATCTGTTTCTGGTTCCGAAACCAGACGGCTCGTTCCGTCCAGTCATAGATTTGAGCTGGATAAACAAGCTGATCGTCGCTCCGAAGTTTTATATGGAGACGATTCGATCGGTCAGAGCGAGTATTCGGGTGAACGATTATGCAACGAGCATAGATCTCAAAGATGCGTACTTTCACGTCATGGTACATCCGACATTCCGAAAGTATCTACGCTTCGCAGTCCTAGGAGTGGTGTATCAATTCCGGGCGATGTGCTTCGGATTGAATCTAGCACCCTGGGCTTTCACTCGGGTAATGAACTCGGTAATGATCTACTTCCGAGCTCATTCGTCTGCGGTAACGTCGGCCTACCTGGACGACATTCTTCAGAGGTACGGCAACGAGTTAACGCTTCAGAACGATGTTCAGAATCTTCTTCTATTGCTCCGACGTCTCGGTTTTATAGTAAATGAGGAGAAGTCGGATCTGGTGCCGTCCAAGTCATTCACTCATCTGGGAATGAGCTTCGAGACGCACAACAATCTCGTTCGTCTGCCGTTAACCAGAGCGAAATTAGTCAGTTGTTACGCTCGCTATTGTCTGCACGCAGACAAAGTCACGGCGAGAGAATTTATGAGACTGATAGGTCTGTGCGGAGCCGCCGCGGATCTCATTCCGATGGGGCGGTTACGCACTCGTCCTCTTCAAATTTTCCTGACTCAGAATTGGAGTGTGAAAATTCATTCGCTCGATGTAGACGTTCTCTTGTCAGATCAAGTGAAACAAGAGATTCAGACTTGGGCAAACATTCAGTGGTTAACTCTAGGAGTTCCGCTGCAGTTGCCGGATCCGAGTTTTTCCGTTATGACGGATGCCAGTCAAACAGGTTGGGGTGCATCATTAATCCCAACGGATTCGAGATGCCAGGGTCTTTGGGATCCGCAATTCCTGTGCAAGCACATAAACATCAAGGAAATGATGTCAATTTGGCTTGCGTTATGTCACTGGATGGACATTATTCACGATGCTCATGTCCAAATCCTATCCGACAATACGACAGTAGTGGCGTATATACGGAATCAGGAAGGCACTCATTCAGTTCCGTTGTTCAATCTAACGGAAAGAATCCTTCTGTTTGCGTTAGAACATCACGTTCTTCTTTCGGTCCGTCACATACCGGGTCGTCTGAATGTGCTAGCAGACTCCCTTTCACGAAAGGGTCGCTTGTTGCCGTCGGAGTGGACTCTCAACAAACAAGTATTCAATCAGATTTGCTACCAATGGGAACGGCCAATGATAGACTTATTTGCGACACATCTCAACAATCAGTTGCAGACGTATGTGTCTCCGTGTCCGGATCCAAGAGCATTTGCAGTAGACGCTCTGTCGATCCCTTGGGACGGAATGATAGGATATGCGTATCCTCCAGCGCCGTTAATTCAACAAGTATTGCTAAAGATAAAACAATCTCAATGCAAGATTCTGTTGGTAGCATCTCTGTCGCCACAGAGACCGTGGATAAATCTACTCAGGTGTCTGTTGTGGGACCTACCGCGGAAGCTTCCTCCACGGGAGGATCTTCTTTCGCAGGGGAAATCGCGCCAACTCCATCACAACCCGCAAAGTCTCAACCTTCACGTTTTTCCGTTGTGCGGTCCTTCTTGCATGGCAAGCACTTTACAGGACGAGCAGTGGACGCGATTTCTAACTGTAGGAGGACCTCCTCTTCGCTAAACTATGCGGCTAAGTGGAAGGTTTTTCGTCGTTGGTGTAGGGATCATTCTGTAGATATATTCGATCCCTCTATACCAGACATTGCAAACTTTCTAGTATACTTGTTTGACGAAATCAAACTGCAGCCTGTTACTATAAAGGGTTATAGATCTATGTTATCTGATACCTATGCACATCATGATAGTTTACAAATTGGATCTAATGTCTCTTTATCGAAGTTGGTTAGAAACTTTTCGATAAATAGACCAAGAACTCTTAGATTAATTCCTAAGTGGAATTTAGCTTGGGTTCTTCTTAAATTGAAGGAAAAGCCATTTGAAC
Organism: Pictodentalium vernedei; assembly: GCA_031216915.1. Taxonomy (NCBI): domain Eukaryota; kingdom Metazoa; phylum Mollusca; class Scaphopoda; order Dentaliida; family Dentaliidae; genus Pictodentalium; species Pictodentalium vernedei. Next base: position 322,245,137 of record CM062297.1, read on the forward strand.
CTCTTGGGACAGTAGATTTCAAATTCTTATCTTATAAGACAGCTTTTCTCTTAGCTTTCTCTTCTGCTAGAAGAGTCAGTGAGCTTCATGCACTATCGGTGGATGATTCTCATTATCATAGTGTTGGGAACACTATCACCTTCACTACTAATGTGGGTTTTTTTAGCTAAGAATCAGGCTCCTAATAAATATCCGGAACCTATTGTTATTAAGGCTCTTCCGTCTTCAGACGGGCGTAGGCCTTTACTCTGTCCTGTTAGAGCATTACGTATCTATAAACAGAGATCTCAGTTTATCAGAAAGGGACGGAAACGTTTCTTTCTGTCTTTGATGCCTAATAGAAAGGACATTTCAGTCCATTCTATTGCTAGATGGATTCAGTTAACTATCCGTACTGCTTATGAAGATTTATCTTCTTCTCAGCAGTCTGTGCTTAAGATTTCTGCTCATGAAGTAAGAGCTCTTTCTACTTCCTGGGCTTATGCTAATAGTGTTGCTATTACAGATTTAATGAAGGCTGCTTATTGGTCTCAGCCATCCACATTTACGAATTTTTATCTCAGAAATATTGAGTCCATTTCTGGAGACCTGCATTGTTTAGGTCCGTTATCTGTTGCTCAGAATGTCGTCCACTAAACAGTTGCAACTATAGTTATGCAGGCTTTCTGTTCCGGCAGTGACTCCGTCCGGCTGCCCTCTTCGCCCTGGGCTATTTGACCCAGGGCAAGGGGAAGGGGGGGGGGGGGGGGGCCGGTGTTCCCTTAGGTCACCTGCTTTATAGTGAAAAGCAAGGGAATGCCTCCTCCAAGTCAGTATTTCTGAGTCGCTTCCGGGATGGTTTTAAAGTGTAATATTAATGTTTAAATTCATTCATGTCTTATTTTTAAAGTGTAGCTCGGTGTGAAGCATTTGTATATGTCAAGTGTCAAACGGGCTTTAATATACAATACTCGGACACTTTTAAATGACTATAAAGAGTCTCAATTCTCTGGACTACTTTATTTATTGGCTTGCTTTAAAAATAATTAGAATAAGGGTTATACTGGATGTTAATAGAGAACATGAATGTTATTGTGCTCAATTATTAAGGGTAGTGTATCTTTCTAATTTAATATTAAATAAGAAAGATACATGTAAAGCCTAATACTCCTTTTCTCCTTAAGGGGTTACCTCTTTACTATATAGTTGAGCTTATTGGATTTTCCTCTATGTCCTAGGCCCTCCAGCCTGTTTACTATTCAGCTAAGTCTGGGTCATTGGTACAGTATAAAAATGTTAAAAAATTTATAGTAATTTATATATTTTTTATACTTACCAATGACCCAGGCGGGGATGGCCCTCCCTGGAGTTGGGAACTCTTGCCTCCCCGCTGAGTACATAGCGCTGACCAGGCACTGCCAGTAAGAATGATAATTGGTGCCAATTTCGGGACGTCTGCATCACTGCGCATGCGCAGTAGAGGCATAGTATGGAGGTCCTTTAGGACATGATTTCTTTTTGTTTTGGATGCAAATTTTGGGGATTGGGGGGCAAAATTTGTGTTTGGCCCTGGTTTTGTTAGAGTTAGCACCAGCTAAGTCTGGGTCATTGGTAAGTATAAAAAATATATAAATTACTATAAATTTTTTAACTTCTCAGACTTTTGTACAAGTTGACATGATTTGCATAGACAAGACTACTTGTTAATTATCCAAGTATATTTTTGCTTGGAAGATACTTCACTATATACTATTTAGATTGAAGTAGCTCCTTCTCTTGAGTGCCTAATAATTGTACAGGATGACATAATAGTATTGGGTGGAAAATATCTGAAAATTAAATAATAGTACAGGGTGGAAAATTCCAAGTTGTGAGCTAGTTTCTATGCGCACAGCCATTTTTTTATGCCAAAGTCTGCTGCTTTTCAAGTGGTAGAGTGCTAAATTACTTTCGTTCATTATAATTTCTTCACATATTTCTGCCTTATTGCAATTTATGGGAGAGTGCCTGTAGGTACTCTCCCAGGAATTGTAACAAGGCAAAACCTTTCAGACTAAATAATCTCATTTCAGCAATAGTGTGAATTAGGTCTTTAAGTGGTGGTACCTGTTCTTCAGAATAAAGCGCAAATAATGAACTATGGGCTTCCAGCTCTCTACAATCTACAATTTAAGAATTACATTGCTTCCTGTGCTCACTTGTATCTTACCCGGTATTAGTATGTTTTTTTGAAATTCTTGAAATAAGTGCCATGTACGCACATCCAATCAATGAAAATTAATAATGATACAGGCTGAAATAAGGATAAAGCAGGCAGAAATTTTGTTCAAAAAAGAACAACCATACATGTGTGATTATTAGACACTCAGGAGTAGGTTATGCATGATGCTTTGGATGCTTAGTATGAATTATTCCTGCTCTATGATATATTTGAATTGCAGCTGCATAGCAGGGATCAGACCCTAGCTTCATCGGGGCATAAATTCTGTTCAGTTTTGCAAGAATCCAAATGAGAATCCTGTGGTATATCACCGTGGGATGTCGCAACACTTTTTTGAGATTCATTACTCAGATTCTGGATTTGTGCCGAATTATAAGCCCTGTTCATGCTTTTCACTATGAATGCCACCCCTGCATTATCCTTGCTTATTGCTTCACGTTGCTTCAGTTGAGAACTATATCACTGTCTACAATAGGGGAGTAGACTTTCACATTGAGGACAGAATAACACTTGTGCATAATGTATTTATGTTCTCTATTACTTTTTTGTTTTGTTTCATTCTTATGTTATTCGTAATTGAAAGACAAGTACAAGATAAATTATTTGGCTCATGAACTATGATGCTCCTTCTCTGAATGCTCATTTTGTCTTCTGCAGAACAGACTTGTTACATTTGCAAAACTAAATAAACTCTGATAGCTTCTCAGATATGAAATATATGTGTTGGTGCTCCACCTCTTAATAGTCTATTTAGCAGGTTGTTCTGGTATGGTAGGTTGGAACAAAAATACAATTTTACAGTAAAATTCCTTTCGTTATATTAGACCATATTATAACAAAGTATAACCCCCTTCTCCCCCTAGTCAGTTAGAAATTGAGCTGTCTCACCCACCACACACATACCATCTTTGCTGTTCTCTAAAATGAACCAATGTGGGCAAGTTTAATTTTATGCCCTAGCATACTATGTTCTCTTACTTTGCCACTTCCTTAGGCAAATATTTAATTAGAAAGTTCTTTAATTTAGCCTCCATATTTGAACCACTGAAATTGGTCTTTATTAAAAAGGTAACAAGCTGCCAATGTCAAAATGAATGAACACATGAATTTCTTTGTGAAACGATTTCAAATTTTTCATTTTTCAAACCATAACTTTTATAACTCACTAATTGTAACAGAAGAAGCTTGTTTGATTGAGGGATTGTAAGGTAAGAGGAAAAAAAATGAAAACAGAAAATAATGAAACTTGAATACTGTATACTTGAATATTGCACAAATCTCACAATTTTACATTTGTAAAACCTGATGGAATTTCTCATTGAATTATCTCCCTTATACCAAAGATGCACAAAGTTTACATTTTTCTGAAGGGTCTTTTTATGGTCTATCTATTGGATATAACAACTAACTTCATCATTCAAACATATTTATCTGAATGGCACAGTTCATTGATTGAATTTTCATGCATCTGTTGAAAAAAAAATATAATTTTGAAGTTTTTTCATTCTTCCTCTGATTGTTTGAAGGTTTCAGGACTCCAAATAAACAAAGTGAACAGAGGATTTTCCCATTCAATTTTCATTATTTTCAACAGTACCTGAAAGGAAATCCATAGAAAATTTTATTACACGCCTGTTTGATGAAAATACCATCTACAGCAACACTAAACCATGTGGAAAATAAAAATCTGTTACAGACGTATGTGCGGAACGGAAAACGTTGACAGACTATTTTTAAATAGAAGCGAAATTTCACTGGAATTTTCTATAAATAGTGCAATGCAATTACAATTTGAAAAGCTAGTGATAGCTGAAACTTGTCCCCTGAGTTCCAATGTGTTCTATGTGCCAGAAGGCACATAGAACACATTGGAACTCAGGGGACGAAATAGTAACACGGGTTCCCCTCGCAAATTTGGTTGGTGATAAAATGTGTTCTTTTTGTTGATAGTTGTCTAATGAATTCCTGTGTGTCCTTTTCTAATAATTGCCTTTATGGACATGAAGGCATGTAATAAACACAGAATGACACACGCGTGTGAATGGATTAATCGATATGGCACTTGTGCCATTGCGGAAGGATAAAACTCTAGGCCTGCATCCTCTCGTTTTATCCTTTAGCGCTGGCACTCATGCCATATCAATTAACCAATTCAAATGTGTGTGTCATTCTGTGTTTGTGTCATTTCTTGCATAATTTCAGCTTGCAGTCTGGACTGAGTAAGATATGAACAATTGAACAATCCAAATATGTCCTTGACTTTGAACCAAAATTCATGTAACTGCATTATTTTCAGTGGCCCAAACAGCAGTAGGCATTTTGTTTGGTATATCACATTGTTTGTGGTCAGTATTTACTGGATCCACCACACCATTAAAATATCAGTTAATGCCCCACATGGCCATTTGACTGAGGATATCCAATGAACCAGATGTGACACATTTTACTCTTTACCTAACGTAACAACCCAATCTGCCAACATCATTTACAAAAACTCCTTTTGCATTTTATTATTTTTTAAATTTATGACCCCTCACTTGAACAAGCAAGTCCAAATCATTTCTGAGAAGTCCTTAGCAACATTTTGGGGGGAATATTGGACATCGTAATTCCTTTTGAACATATTGAAAATAACATGTCACATTCATTAAAAAAGAAATTGTATTGTTAAACTCAGAATTTGCATTGTAAAATAGCAATGTGAGATCAGTTATACTGCTTTGGACAGTTGACTTATCTGAGCATTACCCTCCTCCCCAAAAGCACACTAATGTAAAAATAAAGAAATTTCAAGCAGTAATTTTTACCATAACACAACAAACAGGGACTTAATCCAATTCAGTCTTGTTTCACAGAGCTCAGTGAGCTATGTCAAACAAGATTGAATTGGTTTAGTTGCATTGTGTGAAAAATTGCTGCTTAACCCTTTACCCAACGTAGACGATATCAAAATATATTATTTTAAATATCATTTTTTTAAAAATTTTTTTAAAAAATTGATCAAAATCATATCATGTGACTCTCATTGGAATGAGCTCGATGAGCTCGTTCCAAAGAGGGATCACATGATATGGTTTTCTTGAAATTCTTTGAAAAATAATATTTTATCAGCTGCTGAATTTGCATATTACACTGGCAGATGTGAACGATTCATTAGGTAAAGGGTTAAAACTTTGATGGGATCATAGTGGCTCATTGGTTATGGCATTGGACTTCAAATCGAAAGGTCCAGGGCTCAATCCCCACTAGGGGTAAATGTGTTGTGTCATTGGTCAAAGCACTTAATCCTGATTGTCCATGTGGGGGCATGGTGGTGCTGTGTACTAAGGCATACTGCACATCAATGGTGCACTTGCCTTCAACCAATGCTAACCCTGCTTGTGCAGAGTTAGTACATTGAAGAGTCTGACAGTTGTTTGCTGCAGCTCGGTGGTTCTGTCTGGGTACTCTGGCTTCCTCCATCCATAAAACTGTCTTACACGAGTCACAAGGTGCCCCTGGCTGTCAAAAGTGTTGTTAAAACCTTAATAAATAAATAGATAAAATTGAAACTTCGATATTTTGATATCAGTGTGCTGTGGGTTAAGGAGGGAGGCATTTCACTTTAAAATAGAGTCTGTTTACATATTTTCAGGTATTTGTGATAGATGTATACATAAATTTGATCACCACTGTTTGTGGGTAAATAACTGTGTTGGCAGCTTTAATGCACATTACTTTCTAGGATTTTTGATGTCGATATTTGTCATGTGTTTAAATGGTGTATGGATGGGAACAGATGCTTTGATGTTGTTGGCACAACACTTCAAGTTGCATGAGGCTTCATTTGTTGACAGCTCAGGCAAAATAAGGCCCATAACATTAACAGTTATGATCCAGGTGAGTGTTACAAGATTACACCATGCACCATATGGTTTTGTATGATACATGGACGATGGATTTAAAAAAATACATTTGCTTCTCCAGCAAATAATTTTTCAAATCAATGACGGAGGGAGGCTTTTATTTTTAATTTTTAATTTTTTTTTCTGTTTGTTAACAGGTTGTATATTCTGCAGATGTGGTTCACATTATCTTAGAAGTGAATTTATTATGTCTGGATTTGCCTTGTTACAATTTATAGGAGAGTGCTTTGGGCACTCTCCCATAAATTGTAACAAGGCAAAGATCCACCTATTTTAAAAAATAAGTACCGTCCACATAATATTTGAGTTATTTTCTGCAGAATATAGCAAACTTAATGATTACAGTTCAGCCGTTGTGGACTGGTCACTTTCCATGGGTGGGCAATATTTCCATGGATGCAATAATATTAGATTCCAAACACTAATTATAGGAATAATCATCAACGATTTAATTAATGAAGCACCGGGTACAACCCGGTGCTTCATTAATTCAAATTTTGCTGATGAAGATTTTTATTATCTCGTAAATGCATGCATGGACATCACTGCCCATTTGGGGATTACGACCATTCCACGCGACTGTACTGTACAAAACAATTATAATAAACAGACACTATTTTTATTCCCCTGCCAATTTTTGCATTAAGTGTTACCCTTGTGTACATACTTACGTACATCCACCCTGAATATGGTTTGTGAATGATAACTTTAGTTTGACTGAACGAATTGAAAAAAAAAATTATACATGGGTTTATTACCACATAAGATAGATTAGGATTGATAGTGGGCTTAATCCTATAATTTTTGGCAGAGTTATGACACCTTTTTTGGCTTTGTTAACCACTAAATATAGTTTATATAGTTTAGCATAAACATGGACACATTTGGTGGCCTGCTATATTGGTGCTATGGTTTAATGGAGATAAAATAAGAAATTTAATTTAATATCAACAAAGTTAAATCACTAGAAACTCATTCTTGGCAGTGTGGGTGCGGGGGAGGGGGGGGGGGGGCATAGCCACCCTTGGCTGTATTATGTGGGCAAATGCATTCAGTTCATTAGGTAATGGGTTAAGCAAGAAAAACATAAAATATGATACCAATATGTATACAGTCAAGTCTGGAAATAAGCATGTCATTTACTGAATGAGATCCTCAGAGGGTGAATTTGCTGAAGCTATCACATACAGTGTGCCAGTTTATCTGTTTGGGTACCTCTTTCTGTTTAGGCCTGAGGCATTGATTCAGACTGAGGTTCAGAGAGAGTTGTTGATCATGCTTCATTGCAAACAAAGGAGCATTTTAAAGTGTCCCAATTTCATACTAATTTTGGAATACACTACAAGCCAAGAAAAAGGTTCAATGAAGGGTTTGATTGCCTGAGAACCCAAACCTTTTTTATTGTCCTCGGTGCTGGGCAGTATTTTTGTTATACCAATTATTAAATCCAATACATGTACCATTAGTAATATTGTTGGTGTTTCATTTAATTGGTATATCAAACATGCATTATTCTGGGAAGCAGGGCATGGAATCAGCCAATTAGTTACTGTTCTCCAGGTTTTATACCAGTATTACCAGTCATCATTTAATGAATGATGAATGGAAAAATACTGTGAACGTTTAACATTTTAAGAGCAAGAAATTGTGGCATGCATGATATTTTGGGAAGGGAGCTAATTCCAAATACCGTTAGCAAACCTTCAGCAATTTTCCTCATGCCTAACATTGATGAAAAGTATGTCAAATATATCAACTATATCATGGGCAGTGAGTAGACTTTCTGCTGAATTCAAATGGAAAACAACTATTCAACCCTTTCCCAATGCAATGGCCAAAACCTAAACTAGATAATAACAGCTAATACAGCATGGTAATCACAACATTGGAACTTCACTTGAAGTCCCTCACTAATCTACCAGCATCCTTTTTAACTGTACTCTTGTGAGACTTCACCGGATGAAAAACCCACTCCCAACAAGAGCTTGGTGATTCCTGACATTGCCTTACATATTGATGCTTGTGTATATATTTTCATCTATGACATCTGGCTAGAAATACGTTTCTTATGAACCTACCTTACAATTGTTTACTACAGGCTTGCACTACAGTGGAAGACCCTAACTCGGATAAAATACTCTCTATTTTAATCTTTCCCAAGAGATGTGGGAAAGAAAAGTGGTGTAAAGAACACCACTAAAAAATAAGCCAAAACTGGGCCGAGCGCCATTGGCGCACACCCAGTATGGGACGCTCTTCCCTTAGTACAAATCCACGACTTCCGTTAACCAATGTGCAGTGCGTCATCAATTCATCTTTCTTTTTTTTATCCGCACAGTTGGAGGACGTGTCGCCATTTTGCTCTACGAAACAGTGATAATTCAACTCGTCGATAATGGTTTTCCTGTGACTGGATTATGGATCTGAAGATCGTATAATAACAGGACTGTGTTTTATATATTCTCGGGGCCTCCTGACTCGACCACGTCTGGTGTGAGTTATACCCCCTCCGTGGGAGATGTGCAGCTCCCCCCACGCCCATGGGGGTGGGGAACGCTGTCGTTTCGGGGCCTCCCGACTCGACCACGTCTGGTGAGAGTTATTCCCCATCCGTGGGGGATGTGCAGGGTTTTTTTACCATAGTGGATACTGCGGGAGCTGTTGGATTTCTGGTGAAGAGATGCCTGGTTCCGGGACTATGCACCCTCTCCAGTCGACTCTGAGGTTGTCACTAGGGTTGTGACTCCTCCTTTTGAGGTCGAGCTAGGTGGCTCTCTCCCCTTTTCCGCCAGTTCCAACAGCTCCCGTCCTATCTGCTGCTACTGCTGTTCCGTCTACAACGTCATCGGGCACCGTTTTTAGCCGGCCTCGGCTTATCCCTGCAAGGGTCTGCAGGGATGTCTGTAGTGTGGTTGTGGGGTATCGGCTTCAGCCTTCCCCGACTTCAACTCGGAAGTCAGAAGTGGCTGCCGACTGAACCCCCTGCTGTGTCCTCTCAGCCGTTGAGCACAGCAGTTTTATACCTGCAGTGGTCTGCAGCAGTGTCTGGTAGTGTAGTCGTGGGGGTATCAGCCTCAGCCTTCCCTGACTTCAACTCTGAGAAGTTGGAAGTGGCTGCCGGCTGGACCCTCTACTGTGGTCTCTACGCTGTTGAGTACCACAGTTTTTGTCATTGGCATTTTCCGTCCACTCATTCTGGCCACACGGCCAGTTTTGCGGGACCAACGCCTTCTGTGCAGCCTGGACCTTCTGCCCCGCAGAGGTCCACGGCAACTCTCCTGAGTTCCCGCTATGTTTATTCTTAGGATGTGTCGTACCTCTATACACGTCTGCCCTCAGATGTTTCGGCTGCCGCCCGTCGCCCCGCTTCGGGTGTATTGGAGGATTGTGACCCTTCGCTGGTTAAGAGGGTCAGGTGTGAAGCCACTTTGCTGGTTCGTCCCCATGTCGAACCCCAGCTGGTACGGGCAGTGAGCTTAGGGAGGCCCTCTCCTTACTCACTCAGGTTCTGTCCAGAGCCTTCCTGTTGCTTCCAGCGAGGCAGCGAGTGGTTTCCGGGCGCCCCCTATGGTGCTGCCTCCCGGGATTGGAAACAGGCCACTTTCTGATCCCCCTGGTGTGCCTACACCATGGGAGGCATCGGCTTGTTTGCCCACGATGGGCTATGTGTCTTCCGACTTTGGGGAGGAGTCAGACATCCTTGATGTCGAGAGCCTGCAGTCTTCTGACTTGGGGTCAGCTCTTGACTTTGTGTTTGGGTTCCTTCTGGATCTCAAACCATCAAACCAGCCGACAGTGTCAGCCAGGCCACGATCATCGGTCACGCGCCTACAGCCTGTGGAGCAACCTCCTTCTGGGCGTCTTCGACCGTGCCAGTCAGTACAGGTGGTTGAAGCATTTTCAGCCTTGGACTCCAAGCTGAGTTCCAAGACTATGAAGGCACCGTTCTTCACCAGGGTTGACACCTTTTTGCCTCCGGTGCATTATCGTTACTACGATTTCGCCAATCTGTCAGTCTGCCAGACTTTGACGGTTTTGGATCAGGACTCCAATTCCCTCGGGCTTTCCAAGCCCAAGTCTGCCGTCATTCCTATGACGACGCTGGAGTCCATGTTGGGCTTATCGAGAGGAATACTGGGTATGCTTTCTCTCTCCGATCACATCATCTCTGCCTTAGCTGCCTATCTGCCTCCAGATAGATTTGATGATCTACAGTCTCCTTTGCGTGTGCTGTCCAAGGCACTCATGCATCTTACTCACACGCATGCCTGTGACACGGCTATTTCTTTTCAAACTACTCACAATTGTTTACAATTGGCTGTAACATAAGTGCAATCCCTACTTCGGAACTAACTCAAGCTTTTAGAATCTTTTCCAAACGAGTTGGAAAAGTGCTAAAGTGCAAAAGCACGAAAAAGATCGAAAAAAGGGTCGAGCGAGACCAGCGCTCGAAATTACAGGTACTCTCTCTGCACACCTCTTGCGTTTACCGAGCGCATGCGCAACAACCGTGAAGTCAATTCCTTTTATTTCTGCCATTGTACATGGTCGGAAATTTTTGTGACTCGTGCTAATTTGCTGTTTATTCTTCGTGAACAACTTATTCTACATTCTTAGTGTGCAAGTGGATTGTATCCTTTTGTCAAGCTACCAAATTATTGTTAATTAATGTTAATTTGTATTATTATTGCTTGTTTCTTCACACTTTATGTTGTTTTTCCCCCACGTGTGAACACGACCTTCGTGCTGTTTTCCGTCGGCGGGAAGCTTGATTACTTTGATATAATGCCAAAGACTATTCCTTGTACCTCTTGCTTGCAAGTGAAGCATGTGGACGACTCTCATTCCACATGTGTCACTTGCAACAATTGCACTCAGGCCCAATCATGTGTATTTGTGGGGTTTGGTCCTCTAAATTCTGGGCTTCTGTTAACAAGGTGGTTCTGTCCAGAGCTAGAACCCCTCGTTCTCGGGGTAAGGGTAGCCGTGCCATAGCAGACATTTCTGCTGGTGCACGTGGTGACTCTGTCACACAGGATTCTGATCTGACTTCTGTGGCGAGTGCCTCTGCAACTGTTGACGGTGTTAGTTCAGTGATACCTGACGAGGAGACCGTGGTCTCTTTGTCTTCTGATGTCACTATTGAGGCGTCTGTTTTCGTTTAGAGCTTTTCCGAGGTCAGCTCGGTGACCCCCTCTCCGATCTGCCTCCTACACCGTCGACTGTTGTTGAGGAAGTTGTTACTTCAGATCCTATTCTGTCTGATGGTGGCTCTTCCATCTCCTCTGGGGATGGTCTACAGTCTCGGGGGACCGAGGCTGTATCTGCTGGTGTGTCTGTGTGTTCTCAGCCTCCCCAGCCTCGCGGCGGGGCTGTGCGGGTTTGCTGTCTGCTCCGTCTCATCTGGCTAGGTTTGCTCCTAGTCGGTTGAGCCGGCCAGTCGCTTCGGCAGTGATTCCTCGTCCCTCGAGTGAATCGTTTATTGTTCCACTTTCCCCTGCTAGTGTGCCGCCTAGCGGGATGGTGTTGGGACGTTGGCATCCAGGGCCTGCTGTTCGGCAGCGGTCAGTGACAGCCCCTGTTAGCTTCACTCTCGGAACCTTCCTCCGGTGATTCCTCACTTTGTTCCGAGTCTGGGTGTCGATCGATGCTTGCCGTCGGTCTCAGAGGATAGGCAGTTGGAGCCGTCTGCTGCGCAGAGGCCAATGACAGGTTCCTGTCATTCTTGGGACAATCCTCCGGTGTCTTCTCACCGTGTCCTAGATCCAGCTACCGATTGACGTGCGCCGTCGGTCTCTTTAGAGGATTTGCAGGCAGGACCTTCTGTTTCGCAGAGGTCAGTGATGGCCCCTGGGCGTCACAATCGGGACTATCCTCTGGTGTCTTCTCACCGTGTCCCTATTCTGTCTGCCGATCGACGTTCGACGTCGGTCTCTTCTGAGGATTTGGGTTCTTCTACCAGAAGGGTCCATTGGGAGGACACTCCGTCGGGCGATACTGCTGCGACGGATTCTCAGGGTGACCTGCGTCAGGCCGTTTTGGCGCTCACCCGGTTGCTTTCTGGCAAGCCTCAAGTTGGCCTCCCTGTGCCTCCTGAGGCACAACCTCATTTGGTCGGTCGCCGAGATGTCTCGCCTGGCCCCTTGGATACTGCACAGTATTCACAGGAGGTTTCTGCTGGTCAGCCTGAGTTGGGCTACGTCTCCTCTGCTATGGAGGATGACGAGTATCTTGAAGGTGATGGGCCCCCCTCGTCAATCTTGGGGCAGGCTTTGGATTTCGTCTTTGGCTTATTGCCGGACGTTCAACCTTCCGACCAGCCTTCTGTGACCATCCGGCCGCGGTCCACTGTAGAGCGCCGTAACCCTGTTGAGCCTTCTAGCTCCGGGGCTTTGCGTCCTCTGCAATCGGCTCAGGTTGTTGAGTCCTTCCAGGGCTTAGATGCCAAAATGCGTTCTAAGGCCCTCAAGGGTTCCTTCTTTTCTAGAGCTGATGCCTTTCTGCCTCCATCGCGGTTTCGTGTTTACGATTCCGTCTCTCCACCAGTCTTCTTAGGGATGACTACTGTGGATGAGGATTCTTCTTCCCTCGGGTTGACTAAGCCTAAGTCAGCAGTTCTCCCGATGTCGGTAGTTGAGTCTATGGTGGGCCTGTCCCGAGAGATGCTGGGTATGTTATCTCTCGCGGACCATGTCGTCGCTGCTCTGGCTGAATATTTTCCACCAGGGCAGTTTGATGACACTCAGGCATCTTTTCGCATTTTGTCACAGGCTCTTATGAACTTGACACACGCTCACGCCTGTAACACGGCTAATTTGGAGCTGGCACGCCGGGATGCGGTGTTGGATTCTTTACCATCCCTTCCTTCTGAGCAACGTGCTGTTCTGAGGTCTGCCTCTTTGGTGGGACCTCAGTTGTTCCATGGTTCCGTGGAAGCTGTTCGTGGCGAAGTTCTTCTTCATTCGAAGGACCAGCTTTTGCTGCGACAGCTTGACCAACCTGCTGCTGCGGGTGGGGGTCGTTCCAGGCCCGCCAAGCGTGCTGCTGCGTCTGCCTCGTCAGCGACGTCGGCTACGCCTTCGGCTCCGTCTGCTCTTTCTGCACATAAGAAGCGCCGACGTGGCCAGGCTCGCTGGCAGCCTCAGACTGGAAAATCTCAGGACTCTGTCACTTCCCGAGGTGGTTTCTCCTCTCGGGGGCCTCGTCGAGGCCGCAAGTGAAGGTTCTCACCTCGATTCGCCTCCAGTCGGGGGAAGGCTGTCGCTGTTTTACGACCGTTGGACAGAGATAACGTCGGACTCTTGGGTCCTCGACGTCATTCAATCTGGTCTGCGACTGTCCTTCCATCGGCACCCCAGTTTATCTCGGGTGCCCCTTCCGACTCAGGTCCCTTCCGATTCTCTGCGTCGGGACCTTCTGGTGCAGGAGATCGACAATCTCTTCTCCAAAGGGGCGATCGGGGTTTTACTCGAGACTTTTCTTGGTGCCAAAGAAAAACGGCCAATATCGTCCTGTCATCGATCTGAGTACCCTGAACGAGTACATAATAGCTCCTCGTTTCAGTATGGAGACTTTCCGGTCGGTTCGACGTTCAGTTCATCAGGGCGATTTTGCGGCCAGTATCGACCTGAAGGATGCCTACTTCCATGTACCCATTCATCTGGCGTCACGGAAATACCTTCGGTTCTCGTTTCGGGATCAAGTTTTTCAGTTCAGAGCTCTCCCGTTCGGTTTGAACCTGGCTCCTTGGGCCTTCACCCGACTGATGTCACATGTGCTTGCTTTCCACTGCACTCAGTCGGCAGTGACTTCGTCAGCCTACCTAGACGACATCCTCCAACTGCACCACGATGCTGCTGTTCTGGAGTTCGATGTCCGGCAGTGTCTTTGCCTGCTAGCGTCGCTGGGTTTCAGAGTCAATCGCGAGAAGTCGGATCTTTTTCCTTCTCAGGGATTCCATCATTTGGGGATGGATTTCGACACTCTTCACAATGTAGTGTCGGTCCCCCAGGCTCGGGCGACGATTCTTTCCGCCTTGACTCGGAACCTGCTTCAATTTTCCTCGGTCTCGGCCAGGACTTTCCTTCGGATGCTGGGCCTTTGCGGTTTGATGACAGATCTCATTCCGCTTGGTCGCTTGTTTGTCCGACCTCTCCAACACTTCCTGTTGGATCATTGGTGTCCGAATGTAGATCCGCTGGACCTGGAACTCACTATTCCTCGGTCTCTGCTTTGTCACATCCGCCCTTGGATCCTCTCAGTCTGTCTACTCACGGAGAGTGGGACAGCGAGCAGGTGGGCCTTCATATCAACCAGAAGGAGCTCCTTGCTCTTCTGTTGAGTTTTTGGCTTTTGGATCCCTCATCTGTCGGACGATATTGTCCTACTTCTTTCGGACAATTCGACAGTAGTGGCCTACATACGGAATCAAGGAGGCACACATTCGATTCCCATGTATCGGCTGTCTCGGGATCTTCTTCTGTTGGCGTGGGATGTGAACGCTCGAGTGTCCATTCGACACATTCCCGGGCGTCTCAACGTCCTAGCAGACTCCCTGTCCCGATGCGACAGTGTCCTTCCAATCCGAATGGATGCTACATCGGTCGGTGTTTCAGGCGATTTGCGAGCAGTGGGGCCGTCCTCAGGTCGACCTTTTCGCTACTCGCTGGAATCGTAGAGACCTTTGTCTCCCCTTGTCCAGATCCTCTGGCATTTGCAGTAGACGCTCTGTCTCTGGACTGGACAGGTTGGATCGGCTATGCCTTTCCTCCTGCACCGATTCTTCCTCAATTATTAGCGAAGATTCGTGCTTGCAGTTGCAGGATCATTCTGATCACACCCCTGTCTCCACAAAGGGTGTGGATCAATCTGCTGCAGCCTCTATTGGCCGATCGACCGATTCATCTACCTCTACGTCACGATCTTCTTTCACAGGGTCATCCCAGGAAGTATCACAACAACCTGGCGAGCCTGTCCCTTCACGCCTGTCTTTTATCAGGTCCAGTCTCCGACTTAGAGGTTTTTCGAGACGATCAGTGGAGTGCATTTCTGCATCGCGGCGACATTCCACTGGCATGACTTATGCCGCCAAGTGGAAGGTTTTCTGCCGCTGGTGTGCAGATCACAATGTGAATTACCATGATCCGTCAATCGCTCAAATTGCAGATTTTCTGTTTTTTCTTTTTGACTCCAAGGGCCTCCAGCCTATTACGATTAAGGGCTATCGGTCTATGCTGTCTGATACTTTCTCTTATGTGGGAAAGCGGTGCATCGGTCGTAATCTTTTTCTCTCCAAACTCATTCGGCACTTTTCTTTGAAGAGGCCTCGAGTTTTGCATCTTACGCCCAAGTGGAACTTGGCATGGGTGTTGCACTATTTGGAGGGGGCGCCATTCGAGCCTTTATCTGAGACCGACATGCGTTTTCTCACCTATAAGACGGCTTTTCTTCTAGCGTTTGCTTTTGCTCGTCGAGTCAGTGAGCTTCATGCGCTATCTGTTGATTCTGCCTTCTTCCGAAATGAGGCTAACAATGTCACCTTCACTACTGATTGCTCTTTTCTGGCTAAGAATCAACTTCCTGATTCGGTACCTCCTCCCATCTGCATTCGGGCTTTCCCTGCTGTAGATGGCCGGAGGCCGCTTCTTTGTCCTGTTTGTGCGATCAAGACTTACATTACTCGCACTCAGTTCATTAGGAGGGGTCGGAAGAGATTCTTTCTGTCTCTCATTCCTAAGAGGCAGTCTATCTCTTCCCATTCTATTTCCAGGTGGATCTGTCTTGCAATCAAGCTGGCTTATTCTCGCTTGTCTGCGTCGGATCTTGTTTCGAACCGGCTTAATGCTCATGAGGTTCGTGCCATTTCTAAATCCTGGGCGTTCTCCAATTCTGTTTCACTCCGGGATGTTATGAATGCGGCTTACTGGAGGAATACTTCTACCTTCTCCTCCTTTTATCTCCAACATCTTCAGCAGCAATCTGAGGACCTTTATTCTTTAGGCCCTCTCGTTGCTGCTCAGGCTGTTGTGCATCCTCGTTAAAATTGTTTTTATCGAGGTTGTGCTTTGCTCAGCCTTGTTCTTTTCAGGTGCCTTCTCTCTATCTTCATTACAGGTTTTTGTTATCGTTTTCTACCATCCTTGCTTTCGTTCTGCTACTCTTGTTGGTATTGGTTATGTGATTCACCTCCTCCTATTGTTTATTCAGCCAATTGTAAACAATTGTGAGTAGGTTGAAAAGAAATTAAAATTTTTTAGTAAATTTTGTTTCTTAACATACCTACCACAATTGTTTACCGGAGGCCCACCCTCCTTGGGGATATCTTTGATATCGATGCCTCCCCACTAAATCACAAACTTCTCATTGGCGGAAATACGGAATTGACGTCACGGTTGTTGCACATGCGCTCAGTAAACGCAAGAGGTGTGCAGAGAGAGTACCTGTAATTTCGAGCGCTGATCTCGCTCGACCCTTTTTTCGATCTTTTTCGTGCTTTTGCACTCTAGTACTTTTCCGACTCGTTTGGAAAAGATTCTAAAAGCTTGAGTTAGTTCCGAAGTAGGGCTTGCACTTATGTTACAGCCAATTGTAAACAATTGTGGTAGGTATGTTAAGAAACAAAATTTACTAAAAAATTTTAATTTTGGAACTAGTTCGACTCTGTGCTGGACAAAGGCCGATCCATTCCTGGGGGCAGCACACTGCTCTTCGATCTGCTTCTTTGGCAGGTCCGCTATTGTTCCATGGGTTCCGTGTTGACGGTCCGGGATGACGTCCTACGTCATTCCAAAGATCAGCTGCTGCTTCGTCAGCTTGATCAGCCTTCTAGGGGAGGCAGGGGCCATTCAAAGCCTGACAAGTACCCTTCTGCTTCCTCTTCGAAGCATAGGGCTGATCCTTCTGCCATTACTTCTACTTCTTACTCACGGGGTAAGGGTAAGCGTCGGCAGGTTAGAGGGAAGTCTCAGGATTCTTCATTCAGTAGAGGAGGTGGTTTCTCCTCACGTGGGCCTCGTCGGGGCTCGAACTGAAGGTCCTCACTTCAATTCGTCCCAGGTTGGAGGAAGGATAGCAGAGTTCGCAGACCGTTGGGCCACCATCACATCCAATCCTTGGGTGTTAGATGTTGTTCGGTCCGGGCTGCGAATATCTTTCCGAAGGCACCCCACTCTGTCCAGAGTGCCTATTCCAACCACAGTTCCTTCAGACGTTTTACGTCGGGAGCTTTTGTCCAGGAGATAGACAATCTCCTGGCCAAGGGGGCGTTCGAGATCGTCAAGAACATTCAGTCAGTGGGGTTTTATTCCCGCTTGTTCTTGGTGCCGAAGAAGGACGGCCGACTCCGATCGATCTGAGTATCCTGAACCAGTCTATCATTGCTCCCAAGTTCAGCATAGAGACTTTCAGGTCAGTCCGCCGTTCCATTCACCAGGGAGATTTCAATTCCATCATCGACCTGCGAGACGCTTACTTTCACATTCCGATTCATCAGGTGTCGTGGAAGTATCTCAGGTTCGCTTTTATGGGGCGAGTTTACCAGTTGAAGGCCATGCCTTTCGGCCTAAACCTGGCTCCTTGGACCTTCACCCGACTGATGTCGCATGTGATAGCCTTCCATCGCACACAGTCCAGGGTGACTACTTCAGCATATCTAGACGATATCCTCCAGAGGCATTCCAATGCTGCCTTACTGGAGTTGGATGTCGACACTCTGTTGAGCTTGCTCACGTCGCTAGGATTCAGAGTCAACGAGGAGAAGTCGGATCTGGTCCCTTCTCAGTCGTTTTGTCATCTGGGGATGGCCTTCCGCACTCAGTTCAATACGGTGGCAGTTCCCCAGGCCAGGGCTGTGATTCTCTCAGCTTTTGCTCTGACTCTGTCCCAGTCCACATCTGCGACAGCACAGGGTATTCTCCGGCTGCTACGTCTCTGCAGTTCGGTGATGGATCTCATTCCTCTAGGTCGGCTGCATGTCAGACCTGCCCAACACTTTCTGCTCAGTCGTTGGATGCCAAATGTCGATTCTCTGGATTTGATGCTTCAGTTACCAGAATCTCTTCATCCTCACCTTCTCCACTGGACGAATGTTCAGCGGATCATGCAGGGTGTCTCGTTGGATTTACCCATGTCCGATAGCATTCTGATGGCAGATGCTCGGAAGGGGTGCAACGTTGGATCCTCTAGGTCTTTTCCTTCAGGGGATGTGGGACCAGGATCGGGCATCTCTACACATCAACCAGAAGGAGCTTCTTGCTCTTCTACTGAGTTTCAGGCAGTGGATCCCTCACCTGTCGAATCGTCAGGTCCTTCTGTTGTTCGACAATTCGACAGTGGTTGCTTACATTCGGAACCAGGGCGGCACACACCCGGTTCCAATGTACGAATTGCCTCGGGATCTTCTACTGCTAGCTCAGGATGTCAATGCTGGGGTGGTTGTTCGTCACATTTCCTGTCGTCTGAATGTCCTAGCCAACTCCCTGTTCCAGCATGGCAGGTTCTTTTCCATCGAGTGGATGCTCCACATGGCGGTTTTCCTCGATCTCTTTGCGACTCATTGGAACTATCAGGTGGACACTTTCGTGTTCCCGTGTCCAGATGCTCTGGCTTTCGCCGTGGACGGTCTGGCCCTCCTTTGGGACGGTCTTGTCGGCTACGCCTTCCTGCCAGTTCCGATTCCGCCTCAGGTTCTAGCCCAGATATGAACCTGCAGTCGTTGAATCCTTTCGATCACACCCCTGTCGCCTCCGTGGGTGTCGATCAATCTGCTCCGCCCTCTGTTAGCGGCGGTTCCGGCAAGTCTCCCTCTTTGTCGTGACTTTCTTTGCCAAAGTCACCCGAGGAGGTTTCAAGTTGACCCGACTTCATTGTGTCTTCGCGCATGTCTTTTATCGGGTCCTGTCTCCTCCATAGTGGTTTTTAGAGACAAGCAGTGGAGTTGCTTTTCTTCTTCAAGGAGGCACTCACTCCACTGGTTTAGCCTCTGTGGCTAAGTAGAAGGTTCTTCTGTCGATGGTGTGCGATCACTCTGTTGCTTCTGTCACTCCTTCAATCACACCGCTTGCGGAGTTTCTGGTATATGTTTGTTTCTGGGGGTCTCCAGCAATGGGTACATGCTTCGGAGACCTTTTTTATATGTGGTACCGCATTGTTTCGACACTCATCCTTGCCTGTCCAAGCTTGTTCAGCTCTTTTCCTTGAAAAGGCCTAGCACTTTGCAGTTTACTCCAAGATGGACACTTTCTTGGGCGCTGCTCTGCTTGGGGGGTGGGGAGGGGGGCATTCACACCTTTATCCTGGATGGATATGCGTTTTCTCACATGCCAGATCTCTCCTGCATCCATTTCTCGATGGATTTGTCTTGCTATTCGTGCAGCCTCCGCTCGTCTAGCTACTGGTGATTGTATTACCAATTGTTTTTTTCTGCCACGAGGTGCGTGCATTGTCTTCCTCTTTTACTAACTCCGTCATGTTGTCGGATGTTATACTGGCAGCCTATTGGAGAAATGCTACCTTCTCCTTTTATCTGCGACAGTTGTAGGAGCCAACAGAGGACCTTTGTCCTACGGGCCCTCTTTCTTCGGCTCAGGCTGTTGTCTATCCCAGCCATTCAGCATTTTACAGGGTCAGTTCCAGCACCGTTTTGTTACTGCCCTTTCTGTCTGTGCGTCGCACTTCACCATACGCCTTATCTTTCATTGTCTTTTACTAATGTTTGTGTTGCTATGGTTTGATAGGCCTAGGGATCTCTTCCTCTGTCCATGGTTCCAGTGCAATTGAGTTACGTGTGGGTTGGTTATGTGATTCCCTCCATCCTATTGTCTATTCAGCCTGTAGTAAACAATTGTAAGGTAGGTTGATAAGAAAGATAAATTTTATAGTAAATTTCCTTTCTTATTATACCTACCACAATTGTTTACATGGAGGCCCTCCCGTCTTCTTATTCAGGTAAGAATCCTTCCTCCCAGCTGATCACATAACTCCTATGTTGGCAGACTCAAAAGAATGATGAATTGATGACGCACTGCGCATTGGTTAACGAAAGTCGTAGATTTGTACTAAGGGAAGAGCGTCCCATACTGGGTGTGCGCCGATGGCGCTCGGCCCAGTTTGAGCTTATTTTTTCGTGGTGTTTTTTACACCACTTTTCTTTCCCACCATCTTGTGAAAGATTAAAATAGAGACTATTTTATCCGAGTTAGGTTCTTCCACTGTAGTGCAAGCCTGTAGTAAACAATTGCGGTAGGTATAATAAGAAAGGAAATTTACTATAAAATTTATATTTTCACAACTAAACACCAAAGTCAGAATGCAACCCGTTTGGCTTACACAATTATTTCAAAGAGATCAGGAGACTTAATCCCTAATTGACTCCAGGTCGAACTGGTTGCCCCACAAACTGGACACACCTAGACTTAACCCGAACTGGGGAGTCAAAAGGTTCAAGTGTAGGTCAGTTAGGAAATCTGCTAGAACCCCAGGGTATCCACTGGACACCCCTTTTACTTGACCTTTTGACCTCTCCATGCATCATGTCATGACCATCGTGATCTGCAGGGCTACAAAGTTGTGTGAGAATCAGAATCATTTCTAACCAATGATTCTCACAAGGAAAACAATCAGAAATCAGAATCATCTTTGATCATTTTAATTTTTGTTATATTGTCTGAAACTGTCCTTAAAAGCTTGGGAAAATTCTGCTTTTATGTATTTTTGCTCACTCAAAATAAGGTGACACTTGGACTATATACATGTAGCAGTGGTGTCTAGTGAAGTCTTTGCTGCCTAAACAGACAGCCAAGACTTCACTAGAACCCACCGATAAGGTACTAGAATGTCCATAACCAAGTCTATCAGAACCTTGTTTGTTGGAACATGTGTTATACATGTACATGTATTGATTTATTAATTTATTGGTGTTTAAGGTTACATACTTATGCACAATGGCTAATTGTGGCCGTGACAGTTTTACGGGTGGAGGAAGCTGGAGTACCCATAGAGAACCACAGGGCATCGACTAGCAACTATCAGCTCCTCAACATTCTAACTCTGTTCAAGCTCTGCTCAAGCAGTGTTACAGCGCTTGAAGACATGTGCACCATCGACATGCAGTACGCTTTAGTACACAGTGTCATCGTGCCCCCATGTAGGCAACCGGGATAAATTGCCTTGCACAAAGACACGACGCGTGTCATCCTGGATGGGGATCGAACTCGGGACCTCTAGCACAGAATTCCAACAGTTTATCACTGAGCCATCACACTCCTACATGTACATGTAAGACAAGAAACTCACCAAAATTGGAATCATAGCCTTAACAGGTTAAACTCTTTAACAAATTTATAAATATGGGGTTTGTTTTTCATTTACATTGTAAAATTTTTATGGTTTCACTCATAAGAGTAGAAGACTTTTCTCATATTTTATTCTATTTAACCTGTTGAACTTGAAAGGCCGCTCTTCCTACCAGAATCGTGATACAGACAGAATTCATAAAGTAGATAGTTACTCATGAATATGTGTGATAGACCCCCAAGGCTGCACGTTGAAAATATTGATTGGTCTTCCCTCATGTAACGAATATAGACTCTAGCAGCTGATACTTCTGAACTGGTGTAGAACATACCATCAGGGTTAGGGAGCAGGATGGCTCAGTGCTTACAGGATTGGACTACAAACCAAAGGGTCCATGGTTCAATCCCCACCATGGGTAACTGCATTGTGTCCTTGGGCAAAACACTTGATCCCGATTGCCCACATGGGGGCATGGTAGCGCTGTGTACTAAGATGTACTGTATGCCAAAAGTGCACTTTATTCAGCCAGTGCTAACCCTGCTTGTGCAGAGTTAATACGTTGGAGAGTCTGACAGTTGTTTGCCAGTGCATGGTGGTTATATCTGGGTACTCCAGCTTCCTCCACCCATAAAACTGCCTGACAGGAGGTGACCCTGGTTGTTGAAAGTGTCATTAAGCCCCAATACATAAATACTATCATGGTTCAAAGACTCAAAATTGATTCCCGCAGCAGGAGTTTGCAAGAATCAAAACCGAACCACTTTTGCGATCGCAGAACTGTGTAACACAATTTTTTTTTTTTTTTTTCAGCATTTATTCATTCAGAACTCTAGAGCAGTGTTTCTAGTCTTATCGTTGACAGCATTCCTACTACTCCTTGGATCATTCATACTCTACCACTTGTTTCTGTTTCTTTCAAATCAGACGACCAATGAGCGATCAAAGTTTTCCCATGCCATGCAAACAATGGCCCAGGATAACAAATGCACAAAATCCACACCTAATTCTAAGCCATATAATTGTGGGATTAAACAGAACTTATATGAGGCATTTTTACCACGTCGATTCATGGAGTATTGCATCAAGAAGAAAAGAAGGTAGCACCTGTAAATGAATTTAGAGTAATCAAATAAATTTTATTTCTGTTGTATATTTGACTTTTGATTTACCAAAATACCTAACATACATTCATAATTTCTATTGATAGAGCAAGTCACACCCAGGGACGTGGTGATGGGGGGGGGGGGGGGGGGGGCAAAATTTCTTATAGTTGGAAATTTGGAGGGCAAGTCATGAGTAGTTGGAAATTCCATCTATCTGGATTTTAGAGCTTCTTTGGTGATGCTGATGTCCCCTTTACTTCCCAAAATTCCAACTCGATTTCAAATCAGCAAAAATGTTACTATTTACAACTACAGTGTACGCAACATCGAGCTTCATAAGTATGCATGATGTAAATCGGTACAAGATTTCTGTAGTACATTTACTTATCGTAACAAAAGAAAACCCTCAAAATGATCATTCCTGATAAAGATCTAATTTAATATTAGGTCAGTGTGAATTGCTCAAAGTTCTCAGCATGAGAATTTGTTTAGCACATATTCAGTTCCCAGAATAATACCAAATAATAATAACCTGATAACTCTATCATAAATGTGTTGGCATTTCAGTTACAAGAATCAATTTCATGCCCCCTTTCATGGCTTCATTTTCAAAAGTTTTCTCGGAAGTGAAATTCCAACTAGGGGAGGGACTGGGAGGGGGTTTTCCCCTGCCGGTCCCTCCCTCTAGTTGGAAATTCACTACCCTACACCCCCAATCAGAAACCTCTAGCCTCGTTCTTGGTCACACCTCTTGACTGGTTCACAGTATATTCCTATCAACATCATTATCTTTAGAAGGCAAATTTGTTTTCAGAAAAAAAAATAGTTTTTTGATATTTCATTGAAAAGTGATTTCCAATGAACTGTAACAAAAAAATTTTTACAAACAAAATGTCTTTGTTTTTAGCTAAAAATGAAGGATGGTGGTGCCCACTTCATTGGACATTTCTTAAATGAATAAAGTGGTTAATTGCACATAACTTGCAAACAACCAAACCATTTACCATATCTTCCGTACATATTTGACCTGTTAACTGCACAAGCAGTGGAAGCCTGTTAATTGAATGAGCACTTTGCAGTGGAAAGTATTCAGTTAACAAGAATATTCAATTAACAGGAGTTTGGATATTTTTATACTATAAACCAATGGCCCAGACTAGCTGGTGCTAACTCAAAAATATCTAGGGCCAAACACAAATTTTGCCCCCCAATCCCCAAAATTTGCATGCAAAACCGAAAATTAAAAGTCCTATCTGACCCTCCATACATTTACTCTCCGCACATTTGCAGTCGTCAGGAAGTGACCGGAATTGGTGCCAACGTCATTCTTTGTTTGGCCCTCAGTCAGATAACAACAAACTGACATCTGTGCTTTTAAATCTCAGTTTTAATGATGCCAGACACAAATCAATGGTTAGTTTGGTGGATCCAAGGACACAACTGGATGAAGGAAGGAAGAAACAGTGGTTTGAAACGTTCAGGGCTGTAACTTTATAATTTTTATAAAAATTATTTTATGTTCCTCATTTTCGGGACATGGGCCTGACATCATCATTCTTGCTAATGATTTTTCCACTGTTTGTTAAGTGTTCCTTCCCTATCCTTCCTTGAAGCCTCCCAGTTAAACTTCCAAGCCTTTTGGCTTGTTTTATTGAAATTGTTTTATAAATTTCTTGGGAGTTTAACGTGTTACATAGAATGTTTATTTTGTATATCCCCATGGTTACATCCTCACCCTAGGGGGGTTTAGGTCATGCATCATACATCCGATGCATCGTTTTTTTCTTCTGATGAAGATCTTTCTTTAAATCGGATAGTTCAAAATCTGTTACTGACTTCGGGCCGTGTTGCCCGGGGTCTTGTTTCCGGTTTTCATTCTGATGTTGTTTACATTGACAACGCTCTATTTATATATGTAGTATCCTATTTATTGTCTTGGTAGGACTGTTGTAAGATACATTAAATATTCCAGTAGTGTAGCAATTAATTTTTCGGATAATAAAAAAAATTTTGTCCACACTTCGGCTCTATTGGGATACATTTGGACTCTTCGTTCCCTTTGGGGACTTGGGTTCTTGTCAAAATTTTTTGAAAAAAATTTTTTGTGTAAATTTTTTTCAATTTATATTTTGGTTGTTATTTGTTATGTATCTTTTTCTAATATTTATGTGCAGCTGGTGGGAGTACGATCGACTATATTTTGCTTCATTATGAAAGCATATTGCTCAAATGCAAGGCGAGGAAGCCTTTCCTCTGATTTACATGTTGGTTGCCTTGCTTGTAGTTGATGTACTCCCACTAATTCTTGCTCAACATGTGCCGGATGGGATGACAAATGTTGGAGACGGGTGTCACGGTACGGTTGTTAGCGGCGAGAGGCCACTGAAGGTCGTCTCGCCATAGAGTCATTCTCGTGTCTTAGTTTCTATTTCAGAGGAACAAGGACATGGTGATGTTTACGTGACGCCTAGACAGAGTGACATTCAGGTGATCAAACAGAGCTAGTGGCAAGGTGCCCATGAACATTGGGCAGGGCTATAAACCACAAACCAAGGGTTTCAGTTCCCTGTTGCCAGCTAGCATGACCGGTAAAGCTTTACTCCATCCGTGGGTCCCGTGACACCGGGTGTGTCCGTTGCGTCTAAGAGGTGGATTGGGTAGAGCGAGCACCTTATAATATAAATAGGCTCACCCATCGACAACAGAACAGAAAAAGAAGCCAGCAAGTTCATTGGGAAGCTCGGCGAGATCTGAAAGGAACGAGAGCGAGAGAGCCCCTTTTCTTTCCCAATAACATCTGGGGCCAGATGTGGTGATCGGAACTTGCATCAGTCGGAGCATACATCTGCGCCTCCCGTCAGGGACACTCCGTTCAGTTCACAGTCGGCTACAGTTTTGGCTTCTCCATCGGCATCTTCCAAGCATACACGACCGCACCTTAGCTACACGACTTCAGATATCCAGCCTACATCACCGAGAAGGGACCTCTCGAGGTCAGAAAGTTGGACCATCCAGTAGCTAAGGAGACGAGGCCTCATTTATTGGGACGTCTGGAGAAAAGAACCGACGCGGACGCACTGTCCCGAGAGCAGCAGGCAGCCAGGAAACAGAAGACCGCTGCTCCTCAGGCCTCCGTAACGGACTTGCTGTCGCAGATTGTGCAGCTCATCGCAGCATCTCAGCAAGTGCAGAAGCAGCCAACTGCAGTCTCAGAACCTGAGCTGTCGGTTGGTGCTGGGTCAGTCCAGTCATCTGCAAGTTCAGATGCCGTTGACCATGAATTTCAACTGATTAAGATGGATGGTGAAAGGGATACGGCGGAGGATTACCCTTCCCTTTTGGAACAACACATGGTTGCGATGGATTTAATCCATCAACACAACCCTGAATTTGTTCCAGCGAATCAGAATGCTGCGACTACTAGGAAGAAACCTCTGGCGTAATTGGACGCTGACTTTATCCGGACGTCTTTTCCGGTTCAGTCTAGACAGGTGTCACAGGCCTTCGGCCATTTAGACGACGCCATATTCAACTTTCCAGTGGGAAGAAGAAAGGCGGTTTCTTGTCATCATCTTCCCTAAATTTACCATTTATTGGACTACATTCATTTAAAACGGTCGGGGAAGATGTATAGAGAGTTCCTCTGCATTTGGATGAGCAGGCTGAGGACCTAGTCATGGCCTTACCTTCGTCATTCACTGTTCGCTCAGACACAATTGAGACGGCAATTTCTTCATTCAGAGTGAATTTAGACGCAGTGTCTTATGCAGATCACCTTCAAGAGCTGTGGTGCAACGTCTCAACGGAAAGGAATTTGAGGACGTTCGTACCTCTTTAAGAGTCCTTTCTAGGGCTATTATGTTTATCACATATAACTCTGCCTTAACAGAACAGTGGTTAATTTGGAGTTAATCAGACGTGACAGAGCCCTTGCGTCGTCATCTTTAATAGATGACAAGGTGAAAAACTCTCTACGGGTCGCTCCGGTAACTGGACACGTCAAGTTTTTGACGATAAGCTTTCATTGGTTTATGACCAAGCTACAAAGAAAGCATCAATACTGGGCTCCTTAAGTCGGCATCTAATCGACCCGCAGCAGCAGAAAAGAGTAAGGGAGGACATCCTAGACAGAAATCGTCTAAAAGGGACTCCTCGCGAGGGTATAGGAAACCCTCCTATAATTACTCTAGGGATCGTCAATACAGCGACCTGGAAAGGGGGTGTAGGTCTGATCGAGACTACCGGTCAGACGCCCCCAAGCCATCAGGTCGAGGCTCTTCACGAGGTGACGTGGTTTCTCCTCCTGTAAGGACCTTTATTGCTTGGCAGTTGGCGGATGGTTATCAAGATTTGCATCAAACTGGATAACTATTACGGAAGACCAGTAGGCGAGAAGTGAGGTCTCTGACGGCCTACAGCTATTTTTCCAAGAGAAACTACCACTAACATGATGTCCGTGATGAACAAAACTTCCATTAAATCCTTGCATAAGAGTCTCTCCAAACGGAGGTAAAGGCTCTCTTGGCAATTGAAGCAATAGAGGTCATCGAGAACCAAGATTCTGTAGGATTCTGCAGTCACCTGTTCCTCGTACTGAAGCCAGACAGCTCGTTTCGACCGGTAATAGACTGGAGCTGGATAACAAGTTTATCATAGCTCTAAAAGTTTATTTATGGTAATCATTCAGTCGGTAAAAGCGAGTGATCGACTATGCGGCAAGCATAGATCTAAGGATCCGTACTTTCATGTCCTGGTATATCCGGCATTCAGAAAGTACCTACGGTTCGTCATTCAAGGGATAGTATTTCAGTTCCGAGCGATGTGCTTCGGTCTGAATCTAGCACCCTGGGTGTTCACTCGAATAATGAACTCGGTAATGTCGCACTTCCGATCTCATTCATCTGCGGTAATGTGGGCTTACTTGGAAGACATTCTTCAGAGATACGGCATCAAATACTCTTCAAAATGGAATGAGCTTCTAGACTCACATTAATCTGGTTTGTCTGCCATTACCCAGAGCGAAATTAGTCAGTTGTTATGCTTGCTTTTGTCTACACTCAGATGCATTAACAGCAAGTGAATTTATGCGACTGATGGGGTTGTGCTGTGCGGCTGCAGTTCTTATTCCGATAGGTCGCTTACACACACATCCCCTCCAGATATTCTTTACCCAGAACTGGAGTGTGAAGACGCAAATCGCCCGAGACCAGTATTGTTTTAACGGATCTAGTAAACAAAGGTCCAGATTTGGGCAGATATTCAGTGGTTAACTCAGGGAGTTCCGCTGCAGCTGCCGGATCCGGCTTTCACGATTATGACGGATGCGAGTCAACAGTTTGGGGCGCGACCATGAACCCGACAGACTCGAAATGCCAGGGTCTTTGGGACCCTCGGTTCCTGGAGACACACATAAACATCAAAGAAATTATGTCAATTTAGTTAGCGCTACAACATAGGTTTCATTATAGCTGACGCACATGTTCAGATATTGTCGTACAACTCGACAGTGGTAGCATACATCAGGAACCAGGGCAGCACCCATTCATTTCCATTATGCCAACTAACATAGAAGATTTTTCTGTTACGTCATGTATCATCATGTTCATCTTTCTATCCGTCATATACCGGGTCGTCTGAACGTACTAGCAGACTCGCTCCTCGGAAAGATCGCCTGTTGCAATTGGAATGGACACTCAACAAGTGAGTATTTGGACAGTTTTGCTACCAGTGGGATCGCCCCATGACAGATCAGTTTGCAATGCACCAGAACAATTAGCTCATGGAGCCCTGTCAAACAAGATATTATAGCTTAACTCTTTACCCAATGCAGAGAATATCAAAATTCATTATTATACCCCCCGCAAACAAAGTTTGTTACGGTATATAGGAATCACCCTGTCCATCCGTCTGTCTGTCCGTCTGTCCATCCAGGCCAACATTGGGGGTTTAGGGGATATTATTAGTAGGGGCAACTTCCAAATTAAGGTAGTGTTATTAACGGTTAGGAGGAGTTGCGCTCATAAGGTTGGAGCATCCGTCTGTCCGTCTGTCCATCCTTATGAGCGCAACTCCTCCTAAACCATTTGAAGAATTTTCATGAAACTTTACACAATGGAAGAACTCCATATGCAGATATGCATGAAGCAATATAATTCCGTTCTGACATTTCCAAGGGGAGATAATCTAACTTATACATTTCAGGCGTGGGGGGGGGGGGGGTATCACTTCGTGAGCTTGCTCACAGTACCTCTAGTTTTAATTACTATTTTTTTTAATTTTTCAAAAAAAATTCAACAAAACCATATCATGTGACCCCTCATTGGAACTCGTTCCAATTAGGGGTCACATGATATGGTTTTGTTGAAATATTTAAAAAAAAAATTTTTCAATGGCTCAATTTGCAGATTATGCGGGTGTATGTGGGCAATTCATTAGGTAAAGTGTTAAATGCTTATATTGGATGTACTGAAGCCAAATAGGTCTATACACATAAGGAATTAAGTGGTTCTTTGGTAGATCAAACAAATTATTTTTTTTCATTTAACAGGAGTTTTCTCTGTAACCTGTATGCAGTTAAGAGGTCAAATTTGTACTGAAGGTATGGCAAGTGGTGTTTTAAGATTATTTGTAAATAGTGGATGGACCCACGATATGCATGCTTTTTCAATAGGCAGCATTTCAGGGATAAATATTTTTTAAATCTCATCGTGTGAATAATGGGACAATTCAATTTTGAGTTACCTCCCTTATACCATAGATCACTGAGAATTCATATATACTTTTACCTACAGCTTACCCATCTTGTGACACAATTGCTGATTTTCAGTAAATAACCTAAAATATTGCCTCCAAACATGTTGATTTAGTTATATTGGATAGAAATACCTGCACCTTCCGAGTTTAAAGTCAGTCGGGCCTGTAGAGGCTGAGGAGAGGCACATCACTCATGACAACATAATTCACGACAGAATAACTCAAATTATAGTATAGATTATCAGTAGGATTATACAATAGGAAGATATTCAATAAGATGGGCACCACTGTATTAAAGAGTAAACTCCAGCTAAATGTCTAAAAAAATCTTGTGACCTATTGGATAATTATCCTGACAACCACTTGAAATTTCCTGCATGTGAATATCTATTTCAGTGTCCAAAACTAGAGCTTTTAGCAAAAAGGTGATTACCTCCTTGCATACTGCTGGCAGATATTCCTGCCCAACACATGACATCTTTTACCACAGAAATAAGTATAATTTGGCCACATTTAACCCTTTACCTATTTATTTATTTATAGGGTTCAATGACACTTTAACAGCCAAGGTCATATCATGTCAGTGACAGTTTTACAGGTGGAGGAAGCCGGAGTACCCGGAGAGAACCACCGAGCAACGATGAGCAGCTGCCAGCTCCCCAACATCGTAACTCTGCACGGCAGCATAGGCAGGGTTAGATTGGTTTTAAGACATGCGCACCATCGACGGGCAGTACGCCTTAATACATGGCATCATCATGCCCCCATGTGGACAATCGGGTGAAGTGCCTTGCCTAAGGACACAACGCGGGAGTCCAAATCGATCGCTCAGATGGTCACCCATCCCAAGAACTAACTGGGCTCGACATTGCTTAACACTTTACCTAACATGAAAAGCAGATGACACTTGCAAACAAAATTCTTGAATAACTATTTTTTTTCATTTTTTGTCTCAAAAACATAGGTTATTACCCCTCTTTGGAATGTGCTCAACAAGCTTGTTCCAAAGAGGGATCATAACCTATGTCTTTGAGACAAAAAATGAAAAAAATAATGAAAATTAATTGGATATTTTTGTGAATAGTGCTTACCGGTTTGGGCTGTTATGTTGGGTGAAGGGTTAACAAAATTTTCCTCTGCAAATTGAATCAAATTCTTGATCAGTGATTTCTGGAGTTAAATTTAGATGAATTTTTGTTATCAAATCTAGTCGTGGCTGCTTAAATGAATTAAAATAAAACAATAATAAAAAGTTGAAAAATCAATTCTTCTTTTCTGCAACAAATATTCTCTGGTTGGTCGTTCATTGACTAGCGAAAAACCACAAACTGTATTGAGAGGCCACCTGTCTTGAGAGACTATTGTTTGCTCGGTAAAAGGGGTTGTCTCTCAAGACAGGTTCTACTGTATCATTGATTATGTCGAGTTTGAAGAATTAAAACTGAAATGTCTCAACCATCGGTACTAAATGTCAGGATTGTAGAGTGGGTGGAGTATATAAATACAACCAGAATACAGGAACAGGTCAGTTGTTCTCAGATGAAGTTGTCACGAATCATTTCGTCCCCACCAAAATTAAGACAGAAATTTTTGCTTCTGTTCTGGTATGAATTTTATTCTGATCAGTAATGTAATCAAGTTGTGGTTCCTATCAAATTTCAGTTTACCCTCCTCACCAGTCTCCATATCTCTTCCTTTGTATGCATTGATATGCCATGGCTCTCTCAATGAAAAGGTCATTAATTCACAACCATTAACTCCCAACTATCACAACCCATCTCCCCTCCTCATCCCCCCATCTATGGGGGTTAATGTTAAAACTTTTGGCACATGAACCATGGTCAGCCCAGTGTGTTTGGGTCCTCTCAAACTATTGGATTTTGGTGGATTCCCATAAAAGAAATTTGTGTAAATCCAAAAAATGATTTGTTTGTTCACATATGGCTGCAAACATTAATCACAAATTTATTTCAGTGCAATATTGATTGTTAAGATACATTTTGACAATGGACCATGAAATTTGATGGGCGCAGGGATCATTGTCGTTTGATATTTATTTGTATTGTTTGAGGCATCATGTGTTGGATTCCTCTGATCTTCCTTTTTCACTTGATGACACTAATTAGTGAATTATTAATTTCAGGACTAGAATTTTATTAGCTCTCCTGACTGAAAGTCAGGGTGAGCTTTTCTGATCACTATTTTGTCCGTCGTCTGTCATACCGTGTGAAGGTGGTGTTTGGGTCATTTTCTCCCAAGCCACTGGCTGCAGTTAAATGAAAATTCACATGAGTAGCGGTTATATAGGGGCATTTGGGTTTTTCTTCAAATTGGGTTTCTGCTCATATTGAGGAGGGGGGTGGGGCCAAAATGCACAAAATTTTTTAAAATCTCCTCATGAACCAGCCGTAGCAGAGACTTGATATTTGGTATGCAGCTTCCATTTGAGGTGTAGACTCAAGTTTGTTCAAGAGAAGTTTGACGGGCAATATTTGCCTTTGTTCTGGGAGGGGCAAGAATTTTCGCCAAGCCCAAAATTTCTATTTTCCAAACCGAGAGGCAGATTTGAACCACATTTGATATGAGTGCTTACTGTGTCATTTAATTTAGGCCCAAATTTGTTTTCCCTTCGCCCCATGGGAACCGAAGGAGCTAAAAATAGAAAAAAATTAAAACGCCCATATCTCCAAAACTACACGTCACTGAGAATTCTTATTTGGTGTGAAGCTTCCTTAGGACCAACAGAATGGAATGGTCAAAAAAATTGCTATCGGTTTTATCATGGGGTACTTTTCTTTGAATAAGTGCTGAGTCAGCATTTTTTAACACTGTGGGTAATGGGAAAAACAATTAACACTACTTTTCTCCCAAACCACTACTCCAAAAGCTTTCAAATTTCACATATAACATCTTTGGAAGATTGTTTCACAGGTTTATTGAAATCAATTCCCTGGGTCGATATTTGGGCTCTCTCTAGGAGCCCAAATGTTTACATTAGTGCAGTATGAGGAATATTCTTTAAAAATCTTCTTCCTCAGATCTACCAATAGGAATCTTTTGATATTTGGTATGCAGCATGCTTAGGGAGGTGAGATTCAACTTTGTTCAAGGCAAATCCCTGGGTTCATATTTAGGCTGAAAAGTTAAAAAATTTATAGTAATTTATATATTTTTTATACTTACCAATGACCCAGACATAGCTGGTGCTAACTCTTAAAATATAGGGCCAAACACAAATTTTGCCCCCCAATCCCCAAAATTTGCATCTAAAACTAAAGAAAACATGTCCTGAAAGGCCCTCCACACTTCGCCCCCACTGCGCATGCGCAGTGTCAAGGACGTTCCGAAATTGGCGCCATTAATCATTCTAATAACCAGTGCCTGGTAAGCGCTATGTACTCAGCGGGGAGGCAAGAGTTCCCAACTCCTGGGAGGGCCATCCCCGTCTGGGTCATTGGTAAGTATAAAAAATATATAAATTACTATAAATTTTTTAACATTTTTATACTGTACCAATGACCCAGACATAGCTGAATAGTAAAAAGGCTGGAGGGCCAAGGACATAGAGCAAAATGGAATACGCTCAATAAAATAAAATAGAGTCATCCCCTGTAGGGAAAAAGAAGTAATAGGCCTTACATGTATCTTTCTTATTTATGATAAATTAGAAAGATACAACACCTTCCAAAATTGAGCTTCATACATCCATGTACTCTATTAATATCCAATATAATCCTTATACTAATAATTTTTAAAGTAAGCCAATAAATAAAGTAAGTCTAGAGAATAGAGACTCTTATACTCCTAAAAGTGTCTGAGGATTGCATAATCATGTCCGTTGACATATGCA
Organism: Pictodentalium vernedei; assembly: GCA_031216915.1. Lineage (NCBI taxonomy): Eukaryota > Metazoa > Mollusca > Scaphopoda > Dentaliida > Dentaliidae > Pictodentalium > Pictodentalium vernedei. The sequence goes on from CM062297.1 coordinate 322,278,239, forward strand.
ATATTCAAAAGCTATACTTTAAAAACTAAGACTTGAATGAATTTTAAAAACCTAAACTTCTCACTAAACAACCATCCCAATAACAGCTCAGAATTACTAACTCCGGAGGAGGTATCCCCTTGTTTTCATAGTAAAACAGGTGACCCAAGGGAACACCCTCCCCCCCCCCCCCCCCCTTTTTTTCTTGCCCTGGGTCAAATAGCCCAGAGCGAAGAGGGCAGCCGAACGGAGACACTGCCGAAACAGACAGCCTACCTAGCTATAGTAGCAACTGTTAAGTGAATGACATTCTGAGCAGTAGATAATAGACCTAACAATAGAGGCCTCCAGAAATGGACTCGATATTTCTGAGATAAAATTCATGAATGTGGATGGCTGAGCGCAATGAGCGGCCTTCAAAAATCTATAATAGCGACACTATTAATGTAAGCCCAAGAAGTAGAAGGACTCTTACTTCATGAGCCGAAATCTTATGCACAACTGCTAAGTCAATGATATACCATAAGCAGTACCGATAGTTAATAGAATCCATTAACAATAAAATGGAGCGTAACGTCCTTCTTCTAGACATAAAAGACAAAAGAATCTTACGCCCATAGTAATAAACAGATATCTGTTTATAAATACATAAACTGTACCCGGAAAGAGTAAAGGCCTATGCCCATACGAAGACGAAAGGACCTTAAAATAATAGGTTCCGGATAATAGGAGCCTAACTCTGCAACAATCCAACCTAAATAGTAACGGAAGTATTGATTCCGAAACTATGAAAGTGAAAATCATCCATCGATAGTGCATGAAACTCACTGACTCTACAGTAAAAGAGAAACCAACAGAATTACTGTCTAAAAGGTCAGAATTTGAAAACTACTGTTTCCAGAGGCTCAAATGATTACTTAGCTAAAGTCTATTTATCAAAAAGTTACTAACTGACTTAGATAAAGAGACAAAATACTCAATTGTAAACTATCGTAGAGTGCATAGGTATGAGGTAACATAAACCTATAACCTAAATAATAACAGGCTGCAGTAGATCTTGTGAAACAAGTATACTAAAAAATAGCAATGAGTAGTATGGAGGGATCAACAATATAAACATAATGATCCCTACACCACGACGGAAGAGCCTCCACTTTAGCCGCATAGAATAGCGAAGAAGAGGATCTCCTATAGTAAGAAATCGCGTCCAAAGCTCATCCAGTACAGTGCTTACAATGCAATACGGACGACACAACGGAATACATGAAGGTTGCGACCTTGCTGGTTGTGATAAAGATGACACGATTTACCCAGTGAAAAAGATCCTCACATAGAGGAAGATTTCACGTTAAGACCCACAGTAGACAAGAGAGTAAATTACTCATGATCTCTGTGAAGATAGAGATGCTATCAACAGAAATGTATTGTGGTTATTTATCTTAGCAATACCTGCTAAAACAACAGCGCCGGAGGATACGCGTATCCTATCATTCCGTCCTATAGATCAATAGAGCGTTAACAATATTAGCTCAGAGATCTGGACAGGCCAACACATACGTCTGCAACTGATTAGCAAGCTGTGTCATAAATAAATCATCATTGGGCGCTCCCATAGATAGCAAATCTGATTGAATACTTGTTTGTTGAGAGTCCATTCTGACAGCAACAAGCGACCCGTAAGAGAACGGGAGTCCGATAAACCATCAGACGACCCGGAATATGACGGACCAAAACTGAACTTGGTGTACTATAACCAACAGACGGATTCTTCCCATTAAATTGAATAACGGAAACGAAAGAGTGCCTCCCTGGTTCCGGAGATACGCCACTACTGTCGAATTAAAGGACAGGAATTTGGGCATGCGTTTCTGAATAATGTTCATGCAATGACATAAAGCAAGCCTAAAAAACATTATTCCGCGGAAGAAAACTGATTGCTAAAAGACTGCGGAACCCAAAGACCCTGGCACTTCGAATCCGTAGGGATCAGTATTATATCCCAATCTGTTTGACTGGCAACCGTCATAACAACCACACTCGGGTCCGGCAACTGCGGCGGCACTCTCTGAGTCAACCACCGAATGTTTGCCCCAGTCTGAATCTCTTGTAACACTAGATAGACAAGAGAACGTGTAATTCGAGCAATTCATGGATTGCCGAAAAGTTGCCGTCGAAGAGAAGCTCCTCCGAGAACGAAGCGACTCTGAGAGAGTTCTTAACCTTACTATCCACGCGTGTGGATGTAGCTAGGGCTGCGTCACGTCTAACTAACTCCAATCAGCCACTGAAGGGCGGAGTTATACGTGAACAAACTACTGCCCTCAAAAGAAATTACATTGAGAATAATATCCCGTAAATCTTTTCTTGAAGACGTAATGATAACGCCTCAGTAAGGCGGATTACGTATAATAAAGCGTCTAAGTTAAGTCTACTATACATAATGTCGTTCCCAACATTGAAATTGGAAAAGACATAAACGGCGAAAAAGAATATATGCAGTCTTTAATCACACCGTCTAGACGCATATGAACTCTCGGTATGCCCTGCTCTGCCAAAATAAACTATTTGTATCAATGATAAAATGGCAGAAATGAGCAACGCGGACAAGAAACTAAACTATCATGCTTAGTAGCAGGCTTGTATATATATATATATAGCGTCGAAAAATAAAACACATGTTGTAATGACAATATTGGAGTGTGTCGGTAAGTCAGGGACAATGTCCCTGAACCGATCGAAAAATCCGAGTCCAATGACGCTATAAGTCTCTTATCCAAGATCGCAGCAATGAAGTCCGAAATAATAATCACTGGAAGATAATGCCAGAAGATATGAAAGGCATCTTCCGATACTACTAAAGGGAAAACTCGAAATCTTTCGAATCCCTTTCGCCATCCTGTCGGACCCTATAAAGCGTTCGGTCGTCCGTACCTGATGCAGCCGCGGACCGCACCGACCCAGCGCCGTCGGATAATTCCTGATTCGACCGAGAAACTGTCAATTGCTGGGATGCTGCGAAACAACTGTGCTAACTCGGATAGCACGTCCGTCACTGAGGCCTGAGGAGAAGCGGTCTTACGATGCATTGCCGCTGGAAGCTCCGTGATCGTTACCCCGTGCATACTACCAATATGCGAGCGAACGGAGTGTATAGGCCTCGTGTCCCTTGGCTACCGGATGGCGCGACCTATTCGCCGTGGAATCACTGAATGCCGAAACTGATCGGATACTCGAGGTCACGTAGCCAATGTGCGGTCGTGTGCCCTGCTGTGAGGATGAGGAAGCATTAAAGACAGTCTCTCGGACTGTCAATATAACGGAGCGTCCCGACCAACGGACATATGCTCCGAATGTAAAATATCTGAACCACAACATGCGGTCCCCTATGTTGTTGGGCGAGAGAGGAACCTCTCTCGCTCACAGCCCGGACGGACCTGGACAAGCCAGGAACCGGACTAACAGGCTTCCTCCGATCTGTCCTCAATCTGCCGTCACTGGGTGAGTACTAAAGTAATTAAAGTGCTCGCATCACCCAAATCTCCTTCCTAGACCGCAACGGACGAACCCGGCAGCCGAACCATTCGATGAATGTACGCCACACCGGGTGAGCTAGCGAATGTCACTCCGCAGGCGATAGACATATTCCATGAGCACTTATTGCCGCTAACTCTTCATTAACTATGACGACAGAGGCACACTTTTGAAAGACATCTCCATAACTCTTCGAACAAGAAACCAGAAATGCTTGGTTAGCAAGCATAAAATAATAATATATATAGCGTCGTTCAATAATTCGAAAGTTTGTGTGACATTATTGGACTATGTCGGAACTGAGGGACGATGTCCCTGAACCGAACCAAAAATTTCTAAGTCCACTGACGCTATCAGTTTCTTATCCGGTATCGCAGCATTCTGGTCTGACGAAAGAAGCTGTAGAAGACCAAGTCAGATGACATACACAACAGCATATGTTGTTCCGAAAGGGAAAGCTCGAAATCCTCCGAATCCCTTTCGGTATCCCGTCGGACCGGATGAAACTTTCGGACGTCCGTACCCGCTTCCGCGGAGCGTCCCGACCCAGCATCGTCGGATAAAATATATGCGACAGATTCAGTTGATGCTGGGATGCTGCGATAAACTGTGCTATTAAGGAAAGCACGTCCATTCCCGAGGTCTATGCAGTAGCGGTCTTACGATGCATTGCCGCCGGAAGCTCCGTGTACGTTGACTCCCGCACACTTCCTATGCGAACGTCCGGAGTCTGCAGGCCTCGTGTCCCTGGCTACCGGATGGTGTGACCTGGTCGCCGAAGAATCCTTGATCGGCGAAGCTGGTAATATATCGGCGGTCACGCAGCCAAGGTGCGGTCGTGTGCGCTGACGAGAAGAGGAAGCCTTAGCAGTCTCAGCGGACTGCCTATACAACGGAGCGTCCCGAGCGACGGACGTATGCTCCGCTTACGACACATTTTGTACCACAACATCTGGGGCCAGATGTTGTTGAACGAGAGAGGGGCCTCTCTCGCTTGCCGTCCGGATGGACCGGAACGAGCTATGAACCGGACTAAAAGGCTTCCTGCGTTCTCCCTCCGATCCGCCGTCACTGGGTGTGCATTAGGTTAATTTATAGTGCTCGCATCACCCCAAAATTCCTTCTAGACCGCAACGGACGAACCCGGCTGCCGAACCATTCGGTGAATGGACGCTACACCGGGCGAGCTAGCGGACGTCAAAGGCCGTCGAACCTACTAGGGTCCTCTTAGGCAATTGGCGTATTTACATGAGCACTTTTCCGCTAGCCCTTCATTAATTGTGACGACGGAGGCACACTGTTGGAAGACATCACAGATACATCACCCTAATCTTGATCGTTTGAAATAGAAATTGATAAAGTAGAGTGACCCTGCGGGGAAAGGACCGGAGTGTCCAAATCCCCAACAACATACCGTGACATACGCTTCCCATATTGTCATCGAAATCATACGATACAGAACAGGAGTTAATGCGAGTACACTGACCACATATAGAATGATAATAAAGTCAGAGGAAGACATCCTCTTAAAAACAATTGATCAATATCCTTTCAATGTGAAAAGAAAACAAGTCCTGGTACTCGCACTAACCCCTGGCAATCAAAATACATAATAATAATATGATCCATTAATATAGAAAAAATAATTGAAATCAAAATATTTTGAAAAAATATTTTTTCAGAACAGCCCAAGTTTCTGAAAAGTAACGTTGAGCCCCAATGGATCCCAAGCCTAAGTGTGGACAAAAATTTTAAAAATATTTTAAACAATTTATTCAACACTTACGAACAATAATAATGTATCTAGTTATGATTAAAATAACATCAAGATATTATTTTTTAGAAATCCCCCCTCACACAGAGGGCTGTTGTAAATGTAAACAATGAGTGTAAAAACACTAAAATAAGACTCCAGGCACCCAGGCCCGAAATCAGTTACCAAAAATACACTATCTGATGCAAAACAGAGACTTCCAGGGAAGAAACTGCAGAACATCAGATGGTAGATGCAGAACACAACGCCTAACCACCCGTAGGTGAAGACGTAAACATGGGGAAAGAACAGAATTCATTCTGTTTTTCAGCTAAAACTCCCAAGAAAATTTAGTAATAATAATTACAAAAACTATGCCAAAGCATGGGAGAATAGCAAGGGGGAACTTAAAGGACAGGGAGAGAGGAAAACACTTAAAAACACAGTGTAACTAAATAATCAGAATGACAACAAAATGGCTGCTGCCTTGAAAATAGGTAACTTAACATAATTTCATTAAAAAATTTTAAGTTACAGCCCTGATAATATTCTGTCACACATTGTTTTCCTCTCCTCCTACTCTATCTTCCTTAGAATCACCATTTCACTAATATTTATGTGTCTGGCATCATTTAAACTGAGATTTATAAGCACAAAGATCAGTCAGATGTTAACTGATGAAGGGCCAAACTTAGAATGATTAATGGCGCCAATTTCGGAACGTCCTTGACACTGCGCATGCGCAGTGGGGGCGAAGTGTGGAGGGCCTTTCAGGACATGTTTTCTTTAGTTTTAGATGCAAATTTTGGGGATTGGGGGGCAAAATTTGTGTTTGGCCCTATATTTTAAGAGTTAGCACCAGCTATGTCTGGGTCATTGGTACAGTATAAAAATTTTGGGGTCCCGGTCCAGACTTAGAAATTTTGGATCAAAATCGGGAAATTAGTTTTTAGCTTAACTTGACATAGTCAAGATAAGCTATTGCCATCACCCATGTGGAAGTCTGTTAGTCTGTGAGTCTGTGACATCTGTTCACATTTTCCTTTAGCACAGGCTACACCCCGCAGTTCTTGTCTGATCGTCACGAAATTTCATATGCAGGTTTGGGGTCATGTCTAGATGAGAACGTCCCCTTTTGGTCGTGATCGGGCAACCGGTATGGCTGCCCGAGCCCAAAACCCGAAAACCATTAGCACAGTCTACAGGTCGTATTTATGAAGGGATTTCATTGTAACTTGATAGGATGCCTCTGTATAATGCCTAGATGAGAACGTCCCCTTTTGGGCATGATCTATCAACTGCGATGGCTGCCCAAGCCTGAAACCCAAAAACTTTTAGCAAAGTCTGCAGGTCATGTTTAATGTGGAGGGATTTCATTGTAACTTGGTAGGATGACTCCTTATGATGTCTAGATGAGAATTTCCCCATTTGGGCATGATCTGCCTACCGTGACGACTGCCCGGGCATAAAACCTGAAAACCTTTAGCACAGTCTACAGGTCATATTTATCGAGGAATTTCATTGTAACTTGGTGGGTTGACTTCATACAATGTCTAGATGAGAAAGTCCCCTTTTGGACGTGATTGGGCAACTGTGACGGCTACAGGGGCCCGAAGCCCGAAAACCTTTAGCACAGTCTAGAGGTCATATTTATGAAGGGATTTCATTGTAACTTGGTTGGATGACTCCAAATAATGTTTAGATGAGAACGTCCCATTTTGATCACGATCATGCAGCCTTGATGGGTGCCCGAGCCCAAAAACCTTTAGCATAGGCAAAAGGTTATATTTATAGAAGGATTTCATTGTAACCTGTTAGGTTGACTCCATATAATGCCTAGATGATGACATGCCCTTTTGGTCATGATTGGTCAGTTGTGATGGCTACAGGTGCCCGAAGCCTGAAAACCTTGAGCACAGTCTACAGGTCATATTTATGAAGGGATTTCATTGTAACTTCTTAGGATCACTCCAGATGATGCCCAGATGAGATTGTCCCCTTTGGTTGCGATCATTCGACCATGATGGCTTCCCGAGCCCGAAGCCCGAAAACCTTTAGCACAGTCTACAGGTCATATTTATGAAGGGATTTCATTGTAACTTGGTAGGTTGACTTCATATAATGTCTAGATGAGAACGTCCCCTTTTGGACACGATTGGGCAACTGTGACAGCTTCACGGCCCAAAGCCCAAAAACCTTTAGAACAGTCTACAGGTCATAATTATGAAGGGATTTCATTGTAGCTTGGTAGGATGACTCAAAATAGTATCCAGATGAGAACGTCCCCTTTCGGTCACGATCATTCAGCCTTGATGGCTGCCCGAGCCCAAAAATCTTTAGCATGTCTGTAGGTCGTATTTATGGAAGGATTTCATTGTAACTTGTTAGGTTGACTCCATATAATGCCTGGATGATGACATCCCCTTTTGGTCATGGTTGGTCAACTGTGATGGCAACAGGTGCCTGAAGCCCGAAAATCTTGAGCACAGCCTACAGGTCATATTTATGAAGGGATTTTGTTGTAACTTAATAGGATCACTCCAAATGATATCCAGATGAGAATGTCCCCTTTTGGTTGCGATCATTCAACCATGATGGCTGCCCAAGCCTAAAGCCCGAAAACCTTTAGCACAGTCTTCAGATCATATTTATGAAGGGATTTCATTGTAACTTGGTAGGTTGACTTCATGTAATGTCTAGATGAGAACAGCCCCTTTTGGACACCATTAGGCAACTGTGTTGGCTACAGAGGCCCAAAGCCCGAAAATCTTTAGCACAGTCTACAGGTGATATTTATGAAGGGATTTCATTGTACCTTGGTAGGATGACTCTAAATAATGTCTAGATGAGAACGTCCCCTTTTGGTCGCGATCATTCAGCCTTGATGGCTGCCCGAACCCAAAACCTTTAGCAAAGTCTATTGGTCATATTTATGGAAGGACTTCATTGTAACCCGTAAGTTGGACTCCATATAATGCCTAGATGATTACATCCCCTTTTGGTCATGATTGGTCAACTGTGACTGCTTCAGGCACCCGAAGCCCAAAAACCTTGAGCACAGTCTACAGGTCATATTTATGAAGGGATTTCATTGTAACTTTGTAGGATCACTCCAGATGATGCCCAGATGAGAATGTCCCCTTTTGGTTGCGATCATTCTACCATGATGGCTGCCAGAGCCCAAAGCCCAAAAACCTTTACCACAGTCTACAGGTCATATTTATTAAGGGATTTCATTGTAACTTGGTAGGTTGACTTCATATAATGTTGGACGCAATTGGGAAACTGACGGCTACAGGGGCCCGAAGCCCGAAAACCTTTAGCACAGTCTACAGGCCATATTTATGAAGGGATTTTAATGTAACTTGATAGGATGACTCGTTTTGGAATAATTTCACTGTAACTTGGTAACTTTTGTTGATATACGTTAACTGTGAGGGCCACATACATTAACTGTGAGGTCATATTAACCCACCCCTCAGCTCTTTAGTACAGTGTACACCTCATAATATTTTTATCATAAACATAGCATAAAGGGAACAGAAATGAACATATTCCCAATTATCACAATTCTTGTCTTATTTCATAATCCTTTCATAAACATTGAACATTATCCTTTTCATCAAACACAACACACAAGTTAAGCTACAGTGTCATTGACACTTTCATTTGGTTTTTTATGCGTTTTGGTCAATTTTAAGACAAATTTTTTTTTTTACACTGAAAATTTGGGGTCTGGGTGGGCATGTTTAGGGAGGTGAGATTCAACTTTGTTCAAGCCAAATCACTGGGTTCATATTTAGGCTGAAAATTTGGGGTCCCGGTCCGGACTTAGAAATTTTGGACCAAAATCCAGAAATTAGTTTTTTGGTTTTTTATGCATTTTGGTCAATTTTAAGAAGAAAAAAATATTTTAGTCTGAAAATATTTTGTTTGGGACTTTGAAAATTTACGAACAAAAATAAAAAAAATCTGTTTTTTATGTGTTTATCTCAATTTTGTGACGTAAAAGTGCAGGAACTGAAAATAGAAGGAAAATCCTGTGTATTGTGTGAGCACAATCGCTTCATCTAGTTGGTATATGCTTTTCTTAGGAGGGGCGTATGCAACTTATTCAAGTCAAGTCCCTGGTTTGATATTTAGACTACCATGTCAGATGAGCGCCCTAAGGCCCCCTGGGGCCTCTTGTTAGCTCACCTGACTTTCAGTCAGGAGAGCTATAGTGATCACTCACCATCCGTCGGCCATCGTCCATGAACATGGTGTTTGCATCTTCTCCTCCCAAACCGTTGAACCAATTTAATTGATATTTGAGATAATAGTTTGTTATGACATCGCAATTTGATTTTGTTCAAATCAAGTTGCCTTGCCCGTGGGTAGGGCCACACCCAAAAAGTGTGCTAAATCTTAAAAAATCTTCTTCTCATGAACCAGCAGTAGCAGAGACTTGATATTTGGTGTGCAGCTTCCTTTTGAGGTGTAGACTCAGATTGTTTAAGAGAAGTTTGTGGGACTATATTTGGCGTCATAATGGGAGGGGAAAGAATATTTGCCCCTCCCAAAATTTCTATTTTCCAAACCGAGAGGCAAATTTTGACCAAATTTGATATGAGGGCTTATTGGGTCATAAGTACTTAATTTATGCAAAAAAAAATTTTCTCATCGCCCCATGGGAACCGCAAAAGCTAAAAATAGAAAAAAATTAAAACGTCCATATCTCCAAAACTACACGGCACTGAGAATTTTTATTTGTTCTGAAGCTTCCTTAGGACCAACAGAATGGAATGGTCAAAAAAATTGCCATCGTTTTTATCATGGGGTACTTTTTGGGGACTTTGAAAAAGTGCTGAGTCAGCATTTTTTAACACAGTGGGTAATGGGAAAAACATTTAAGACTACTTTTCTCCCAAACCACTGTTCCAAAAGCTTTCAGATTTCACATCAGGGACCAGCCTAGGGGGGAATTTTAGGGAGACTTCAAGTCTCCCTCCAGAAAAAATAGGGAGACAGCAGAGTCATGTAGGGAGACTTCATAGGCAAGTGGGGAAATTAAGAATATTCATGTACCACCCCCGCCGCCCCTTCATATTTTCAATTTATGGTCCTCCATTAACGTACAAATAATCCAGGTCCAGTTGTCTATGATGCATCTGTGCCAGGTTAAAAAATCACAATGTAATTATTGACTGAAAATCCCCCACTGCTACCTTCTCCTTCATGACCCCTCACCTCTTCTTCGTGCCAATCCCCCATCACCCTCCTGTGGTTGCCTTTCAACAAAGTCTACTAAGCTAATAATTTCCTAAGTCTGAAAGTGTGAACAGGACCAGATGTAAGAAGGTTGCTTGGGAGGTACCTTGTTAGTTAATAAACAAAATACATTCTGGGGTCAAGTATTTTGTAAAAGAAATGTCATTCCGCATCATTTTTATGGCATTCCGGTGTCATTCTGCGTCATTTCATGTCATTCCGATGTTTAGGAGGACCCTTTTTCAAGATCGTCCACATGCACACTTGTGTCCTGTACAAAGCTTTTCTTGTCATCACTAAAGCTTTTTTTCATGTGTTTCAATTCCATTCGTGTTTTTCTGGGAATAGACAGCCCAACAGTTAACAGTCGTCAGCAAATCGAAATGAAAATACTGTGTTATAAAAATATTAAAATACGTCCGTTGTGTATACATTTTCGGCATCCTAAGCGACGTAACCTACTTTCAAACTGGGTTGTTTTGTTGAGTCGCGTAAGTCACCTATTTTCGTTTCGACTGGAACGCAACAAAATAGAAATAAAAAAATCCGCCAAAAGCGACAGTGGACAATTGCTTGTTGTGTGATTTCAAATAAGTGGACGTTTATTTGACGAATTAAAATGCCCATTTATCACACTCGAGCACATTCGATTTTTGAAAATACTCGTTTTCATGTAAACCTTGCATCACTCAGTTCAGCCTTTTCTCATTTTGGCCAATTTTTAGAGGGCGACTTGTAATCGCCCCGACTATTTTTCTAGGCGACTTTGGGCTTAGAAGGGCGACTTAATCGCCCTAGTCGCCCTCACGGCTGGTCCCTGTTTCACATATAACATCTTTGGAAGATTGTTTCACATGTTTATTGAAATCAATTGCCTGGGTCGATATTTGGGCTCTCTGTGGGAGCCCAAATGTGTAAATTAGTACAGTATGAGGAGGATTTTTTTAAAATATTCTTCTTCAGATCTAGAAATAAGAATCTTTTGATATTTGGTATGCAGCATCCTCAGAGGGGTGAGATTCAAGTTTGTTCAAGCAAAGTCCCTGGGTTCATATTTAGGCTGAAAATTTTGGACCAAAAGCCGGAAATTTTTTTTTGTTTTTTATGCGTTTCGGTCAATTTTAAGAGAAAAAAAAAAAAAATTTTCACACTGAAAATTTGGGGTCCGTGTGGGACTTGGAAAATTTAAGACCAAAATCTGGAAATTTTTGTTCGTTTTTTATGCGTTTCGGTCAATTTTAAGAGAAAAAAAAATTTTTTTTTTTTTACACTGAAAATTTGGGGTCCGGATGGGACTTGGAAAATTTTGGACCAAAATCCGGAAATTTTTTTTCGTTTTTTATGCTTTTCGGTCAATTTTAAGAGAAAAAAAAAATTTTTTGTACACTGAAAATTTGAAGAAAAAAAATGTTTTCTCTTAAAATTGACCGAAACGCATAAAAAAAAAAAATAAATTTGGATTATGGTCCAAAATTTTTTAAGTCCCACCCACACTGAAAATTTGGGGTCCAGGTGGGACTTAAAAAATTTTGGACCAGAATCCAAAATTTTTTTTGTTGTTTTTTATGCATTTCGGTCAATTTTAAGACTGAAAATTTGGGGTCCGGGTGGGACTTAAAAATTTAAGACCAAAATCTGGAAATTAGTTTTTTATGCGTTTTAAGAAGAAAAAAAAAATTTGGGCTGAAAATATTTTGTTTGGGGAAAAAATTCTGTTTTTTATGCGTTTTTCTCAATTTTGGGACGTAAAAGTGCAGGAACTGAAAATAGAAGGAAAATCCTGTGTATTGTGTGGGCACAATCGCTTCATCTAGTTGGTATATGTTTTTCTTGGGAGGGGCGTATGCAGCTTATTCAAGTCCCTGGTTTGATATTTAGACTACCATGTCAGGTGAGCGCTCGCAGGCCCCCTGGGGCCTCTTGTTTTATTTTGTATTCCTTTTGACATAGGACCATGAAACATGTTGGTCAGAAGCATGATTGCCCAAAGAGGGTTTGATAAACCATACCTGGGTCATTGTGACCTTTTTACATGCCCGGCCACACAAAGTTCGAAATTTTCTTATGGGCCACATATCAAACATCATTTGTCCTTGTGTCATGATTCCCTCAGAACTCTGATGATTTTAACCAATTCGGTGTTGTTTGACAAACCTGATTGACCCATTTCAAACAAGACTGAATTAGTTAAATTTCTAGTTGGATTATGGGAAACATTTGGTGCTTGAAATTACAGTACTTTGACTTCAGTGTGCATAGGGTTGATTAGAAAAATTAAGAGCAAAATTCCTTTCCAGGCCCAATTTTAAATACTTAATGACCTTGGCCCATGAAACTTGGCGCATGTGTTATTGCCAAAAAATTAAAGACAGGATCATTGTGTTGTTCTTTTCAGTTTGATTTCACTTGGAGCAAACTCCCCTTCAGGACCAAATTTTGGAAGCTATGTGGCCAGAACCATGAAAATTGATGGATGATTGTCAATAGTGTTTAAAATACTTTGACACACACAGTGCAAAATTACTTTCTGAACCATATTTCAGGCAATATTTGGCCAACAGTCATGGAATTGTGGTGAATGTATGAATCATAGAATCCCCATTCCCTTGAAAAAATGCCCTGATAGAGCACCCTACCCAATATCTAAATTTCTGGGGCAGAAATCAATTTGAAGTTAACATCACTGTGACCTTGATCTTTGGCACCTGACTCCAAAATAAATAGGACTCTTCCTCTTATTATACCCAAGCAAGCTGTCAAGTTTGGTTTCAATTACCTAAGCAGACTTTACTTGGAGAACAGAAAACCAGGAAAGTTTTTAAGTTAAAGGTTACTCTGACCTTGATGTTTAGTACAGTGACCTCAAAATAAAGGATTGTTCTTCTCATCATACACAACTGCTGTCAAGTTTGGTTTCAAGCAGCCAAGTGGAACATTAGTTAGAGAGCAGAAACCAACTCAGTCTCCAGATGGATGGACAGAGTCATAGTTTTTTCTCCCCCCCCCCCCCCCACCTCCGATACAAGATATGCTTGTCTCATGTGAGATAGATATCTATCTCACATGACCCACATGACTGGCTTATTAGCATATTTAATGAGTGCATGGACTATTTAATCATCGCACGTTCTTCCGTAAACAAGCAACATGGTGTCACTTTTCGGAAATATTAGACGAACATTTGTCGAAGAAAACAGAAATAAAAACACAGACCGCAAAACCAAAAGACACTTGACTCTTTTGAAGGAATTTTTGGGTGAATGCTATTATGAGTGGAGAGAGTTGCACGAAATTCTCGTCGAAAAGTTAAGCCAATACATTTCAGAATTCCTAATAAATGCCATCAGAATGTGTCAATGCTCATTTCACTACAAATCATTAACCCCTGTCTTGCCAGCATTGGGATTTAATTTTGTGGTATATAACTGTGGTATATACAGAACTGTTGTGCCCTCTTTCTGATAAGCAAATCAGTTTTTTTTAAGAAATGGACAGCAAAATTGTTTGATATAGCTGCACATGCCCTTGGATTAATTCTGATGATGGCTGAGTGTTTTGGTGGGGGAGAAAAAATTATTCCTGATTGGAATGGGTGCGAAATGGGGAAATCTCACCCTCGGAACAAGATATTAGGTCCAGACACTCGGCAAGCCATGTGTCTGGCCCAAATTTCTTACCCTCGGGTGAGATTTCCCCTTCTCACACCCTCACCCACCAACGATAATAATAATCCCCCTCCACCCCAAAAAGATTGCGGAAGGAATGGGGGATAAAAATGAGCAGCCCTTTTGGGGCATCAACAAAAAATATGGGAATTATATTAGTCCATGAAAACCTGGTCTAAATCCTTGAAAACTGCTTCAATAGTACATGAATGTGATTCTCAGATAACAGTGGGAACCCTTTAGATGGAAGAGTATACTGATAAAATTGGGTGCAGTCTGTCTGCCATTCATTATAGTTCTTGTATCTCTGAAGTTCACCCCACTGAGATACATAGAAAGTGTAAAACTGAACTAAGTCCCAGAAGTAATTTCCCAAAACACTGTAGTGTGACATAACTTTAATACTGTGTAAAAAGGTCAGAAAAGACCTACAATCAATCTCAGAGCAACTAGAATCCCAGGGCTTCCAAATTGTTCACCTCAATAGACTTGACCCAAAATAGTCCTTGATCTTTTAACCCTTTACCCAACGCAATCGATATTAAAATTTATTATTTTAAATATCATTTTTTTCAAAAAATTTCAACAAAACCATATCACATGACCCCTCGTTGGAACGAGCTCGTTCCAACGAGGGGTCACATGATATGGTTTTGTTGAAATTTTTTGAAAAATAAATATTTTTTGAACTGCTGAATTTGCATATTACGTGGGCGGATGCGGGCGATTTGTTGGGTAAAGGGTTAACTCTTTACCTAACATGAAAAGCAGATGACACTTGCAAAAAAAATTCTTGAATAACTACTTTTTTTCATTTTTTGTCTCAAAAACATTGGTTATGACCCCTCATTGGAATGAGTTTGTTCCAATGAGGGGTCATAACCTATGTTTTTGAGACAAAAAATTATGAAAATTAATTGGCAATTTTTTAGAATCGTGCTGGCCGGTTTTGGCCATTACGTTAGGTAAAGGGTTAAAGAGGGGCAGTTTTTAGCCTTACCAGATTTTTTGAGATTGACAGGCCTGCAAATTGATCAGTCTGCACTTATATTTCATCAGGGCTAAGGTTTGGGCTTGAAGCACTCAACTAGTTTTTAAAAAAGTAGTAAAAAGAGGCAAGTATTTTCAAAGCTTTATTCTGATTCAACAAGAGAAAACAAGAATGAATAAATACTGTCTTATATATTATGCTATCAAAATACTGCCAAATATTAATATCACAATACCTTTTTTCACATTCTTGTTCATAAATTTCCTGACAGTTGACATTTACAGGAAAAGTTTGCCTATTCCATACCCCCACCTCACCCCAATTTCCTTCCAAATGAAAATATTCTTTTCGCATGTAACATCCTGAATGTATTACATTAGGCAAAATAAAAAAAAAAATACCTGTGTTTAGGGTAACCTGGGGGGAAAAAACTAGGAGTAGGATCTGCAGGTAGGTATTTTTTTTTTATTTTATAAATGTTTTTTTCTGTAAAGTGTTCTACAAGTTTGGAAAAGAAAAATTATCACCGATGTATATTAGATAGAGATATTTCTTGGAGAGCACTTACCACAGAAAATGTACAAAGCTAAAAATGACTCAGCTTGTACTTTATTTCTTACAATCAATAAAGGGTTTTTGTTTAAATTTTTTTCAATTTTCTTTACACTGGTTTTTTATCCAATAAAAGTCTTTGTGTAGGTAGGATTTTTGAGGGTCTATAGGGTTACCCTAAAACAGGTTTTGGGGTTGGTTTTTCTTCCTGAGCCTCTCAGTTGAAAAAATTATATTAACGCCCCCTGCATACAATACCTAAATTTCAAGCTGCATTTTTTCCCATAATGCGACTAGGAAATTAATCAATTGAATCTTGTTTGACAGAACTCAATGAGCTCTGTCAAACAAGATTGAATTGGATAAATTCCTGGTTGCTTTATGGGAAAAAATTTTTTTGCTTCAAATTTTTATATTTCGACGTAAGTGTGTCGAGGGTTAAACTTTCACTAGGTAGGTCTAGGTTTGCAGCAGAAAATACATCTCAGTATAGTAAATGTTATTTATTTTGCCTTTATTCTGCGGTACAAAGTCTCATTTCACAAAATCTGTACATTAATTCTGTTGAAACAGGAGACCCAACATTGGTGTACAATATGGCAGTCTTCAAAAATGGTTTCTCAACTGAAAAGTTACTTTTTGTTCATAAAAAGTGTTATTACAATTTACTGGAAAGAGTCAAAACTCTAATAAGCTTTGTTTATTGGTTTGAATGACACTTTCAACAGCCAGTCACATTGTGTCAGAAAGTTTTAGGCATAGAGGAAGCTAGAGTACCTGCATAGAACCACCTAGCTGTGGTGAGCAACTGTCTGACTCTCAAACTTACCAACTCAGCACAAGCAAAATCAGTAGTGGTTGAAGGCAAATGCACCATCAACATGCAGTTTTCTTTCATACACCATGCCACCAAGGGACTCCACTAACTGTCACTAATAGCATGTACTGAACTAATGAAAACACCCTGACTTCTCAGTGTTAAATGCTTACCTAATATGACGAGAAGACATTTGCATAAAAATAAAATGAATAACTTTTCAGTTTTTGTCTCCAATCATAATCTGTGACAAGCCTGTCTCAATGAGAAGTCATAAGCTATGTTTTGGAGGAAAAATTGAAAAAAGTGAGACTTAAATGGCAATTCTTAGGAAACAGAGCTGATTGGGTACAGCCTTTATGTTGGGTAATGAGTTACTCTTTACTTAAAACAATGGCTGAATCAACCCAGTGCTACTGACAAAAATGGCCATCACATTTTATATTTTTTTTTTTCCATGTTTGCTTCACAAACAAGGTTTATTACCCCACAATGAGCTCGTTCCAAAGATGCGGGACTATCATAAGCTAAGTTTTAAAAGAAGAAAATAAAAGAACTTTTGGTAATGAGAAATTAGATGTGGCCTGTCCCAACTTGGTACCAAGAATACCCCCACAACACACTCTCTGATAATTGGCAACAATAATACCAAGTATCCCTAATATCCTTTAAGTCTATAAATAGTGCTGAGGCAGATACGACTTTGTATATTTGGATATGGGTATGTGAACTTGAACTAAGTCTGTGACCTTGACCTTGCAGACAGGCATTCCAACCTTATTTGCAATACACGCTCTGGTGATGGGCAATATTAATACCAAGTACCATTAATATCCTTCAAGGCTATCAAAATTCTGAGCCAGATACAACTTGTTTTAGTTGGATTTTGGGGTATGTGAACTTGGAACTAAGCCTGTGACCTTGACCTTGTAGACACATTCCAACCTTATTCGTGACACACCCTCTCATTAATTCGAAGTATCATTAATATCATTCCAGCCTATCAGAAGTTCTGAGCTGGACACAACTTGTTATAGTTGGATTTGGATGTGGGTGAACTTAGACTAAGTCTGGGGCCTTGACCTTGTAGACAGGCATTCCAACCTTATTTGCGACACACCCTCTGGTGGTGGGCAACATTAATACCAAGTATCATTAATATCCTTCAAGGCCATCAAAGGTTCTGAGCTGGACACGACATGCACAGACCGACGGATGGATGGACGAAGTGATTACTGCATATCTGTACCTCCCTGAACTTCATTTGCAGAGGGGATATAAAAATTGTGGTGTTTCATCAAAAAAGAACATTGTGGTGTTTCATCGAAAAAGAACCCTGAGTTTTATCGTATCACCAATGAAGAGAAGATGATTTTCCCATAAGAGATAATGGGAGTGTGGTGGCTCAGTGATTATGGCATTGGACTTCAAACCAAAAGGTTCACAGATTGATTCCCCCAGGTGTAACCAAGGGTAACTACACAGTGTTTTGGGGCAAGGCACTTAATCTTGATTGCCTGCATGGGTGCACAGTGGCACTGCATACTGTGGCATGCTGCACATCGATGGTGCACTTTTCTTTGACCAATGCTAACCAAACTTGTGCAAATCTAGTACATTGGGGAGTCTGACAGTTGCTTGTTGCTGCTTGGTGATTCTCTCCAGGTACTCCAGCTTTACAAATTTTCAAATCTGGTGGAATAGAACTGCCGACAAGTCTGAAATAGTTATTTGTTTTTCATGTGACAACATATCTGTCCCCAGTTATCTGTGTCAGAAATTTTGTTGGATGTACTTCAAAATGCAAAGTTATCTCAACAGTTTTGTTGGGCAAGCATAAAATTGGAAAGCCCCCACCCTCCCATTTAAATTCTCCAAAGTTGTTTCATATATGATCATAAATACAGTTAACACTTAATAGATATCTATTGTAACATATTTCACCCTCTACACACTGTCAAAATACTTAAATTTCAAGCAGCAATTTTTCCCATAAGGCATAAAAACATTAAAAATCTGTTTTTCAGGCCCCCCTGCATGGTCCTTTTGATTGCCGCATGCTCTCTTTTTATAACCAATGCAAACTTTAAAAATTAAATGGTTTATGACTTATATTTTACCCAGGTTAATAAAATTGATAAATTTGTCAGTCGAGTACAACAAGGCTTTGCAATGCTTTAGCATTGCAAAGCATTGTTGCACTCAAGGGATGAAAACGAAATACGAAATACACCATTACCCATGCTATTCTGTAGATTATGATGCCTAAAACTTAAAACAAACCAAGAACATGAACTTTTGACAAAAATAAAATAAAAAAAATGCCCGCCCACGTGCTATTTTACCAAAAATGGCCTGAGAAACAGATGATCTACTTTGTGGAACCTAATACAAGTAGAAATTTAACCAATTCATTCTGAGAAACAAGATTCAATTGGTTAATTTCCCAGTTGCATTTTGAGAAAAAACTGTTGCTTGTCATTTTGACATCATTGTGAGGATTGTTAATAATACAACTTTAAAAAATAAACTCTTTTGAACAATAACACTTCTATCAAATATAATGTGACCAGTATCAATAAACAACATGTACTTAAATTTTTCAACTCTGAATTAATTTTGGCCTAACAGTTATCACTTTACCAAATGAATCAGCCTCATCTTCCCTCATAATTTACAATTTGAGCAGTTAAAAAAAAAAATTATTTTTCAAAAAATTTCATCAAAACCATATGTTTGTAGGCTTATTTGTCCAGAGTACATCCAATACAGGCACTTAACCTAGTGCAACTTGTTTGACAGAGTTCAAACAAGATATAATAGAATAAATGCTCAAATTAACTTTAGAATACAGCAAAGTGACCAAATCCCTGTTAATTGAATAATCCAGTTAACTGATTAATTTTCAATGTCAAAGTGGCAATTCAATTAACATATTTGTATTTGCTGATCATCTGATTAAGCCCCTGTAATTGCCATATCTGGCCAACATTGCTCACACAAAATTGCCATTCATATTTGATTATATTTTTCTATTTTTTTGCATCACAAATATAACTTATGACCCCTCACTGGAAAACTGTGAACTATTTTGTAACCCTTTAACTGGGAGCACGGTGGCTCAGTAGTAAACTGTTGGACTTCTATGCTAGAGGTCCCGAGTTCGATCCCTGTACAGGACGACCCATGTTGTGTCCTTGGGTAAGGCACTTTATCCTAGTTGCCTACATGGGGGCACGATGACGCTGTGTACTAAGTCATTCTGCACGTTGATGGTGTACATCTCTTCAACCACTGTAACTCTGCTTGAGTGGGGCTTGAACAGAGTTAGAATGTGGAGGAGCTGACAGTTGCTCATCGAAGCTCTGTGGTTCTCTCCAGGTACTCCGGCTTCCTCCACCCATAAAACTGTCACGGTCATGATAGCCATTGTGCACAAGTATGTGACCTTAAACCCCAATAAATAAATAACCCTTTATCTAATATGAATAGAAGATAAGGGAGCGTGGTGGCTTAGGGGTTATGACATTGGATTTCAAACCAAAAGGTCCACAGTTTGATCCCCACCAGGGACAACTGTGCTGTGCCATTGGGCAAGGCATTTAATTCTAATTGTCCACATGGGGGCATGGTGGTGCTGTGTACAAAGGAATACTGCACATCGATGGTGCACTTGTCTTCAACCAATGCTAACCCTACTTGTGTGAGGTAAGTACTTTGGGGAGTCTGACAGTTGCTCATCACTGCTCAGTGCTTCTCTCTGGGTACCCAGCAAACTGTTAAACATGAGGTGACCCTTGCTATCAAAAATGTCATTAAACCCCAATAAAAAATATAAGATCATAATACTTGCAAAACACATAGAGTATTAATAAAAAAGTTTCATTTTTTATCTCAAAAACATAACTTATGATTCCTCATTGGAATGTGCTTGATGAGCACATTCCAATGAAGGATCATAAGCTATGTTTTCTTAGTTGAAATTGAAAAACAATAAATTTGAATGCAATGTTTGTGAAGAGCACCACCCAGTTATGGCCAATACATTAGGTAAAGGGTTAACACACTGTTCAAATATTAAAACCTCAAGTTCAAAATTTTTCCCATAATGCATCTCAGAATTTAAGCAATTCATTCTTGTTTGAAAGAGCTTACAGTTAAAACTAGGAGTCCTGTCACGAACTGTGCGCTTATCTAGGCTTAATAGTCTGGTTGTAGGAGCCAAAACTGTGGGTCGACCTGGAACAAATTGTCAATGGAGGTTTTTTGGTGTCATTGTGAGCAGAAATCTTTTATCTACAACATTTACAAAATCCGCTAAAATCCGCTTTGGGGAAACTTTTCTACAGCTTTCTGAAGTTAGGGGGTAATTTGAGTATTTTTTGCATTTTTTCAACATCGGTTATGCAAAAATAAGCACAATTTCGACATGTATCGGTTAAGAAAAAGATCTTAACTACAGTATCAGTCGTTGGAATGAATCAACAGTATGTATTTTAATACATAATTTGACATCAGGTCAATAGATTTCCCTAAATAAAGAGCGTTGTATGATTATAGACAGGCCAAATATATCACTTTTTTTAACATTCCTACTCCGTGCATTACGTTTGATCAGCCTTTATGGTTTAAAGCTATGGATATAATAACGGATAATGAGATGAAGATAGTATGTAGGCTTAGTGGGTTCCATACTATTATGAGCTTCATGGGCAGCATAGGTTCCATGATGAAGAGGTCTGGTCTAGAAGAAGTTTTGGTCCAGGTGTGAGGGTGGAATACTGTTCCGTACATGATATCAGGAAAGGCTGTGTCCAGAGCTCTGCGGGGCCACTTCTTAGTGGAATCTGCACTCTTCAACAAGCTGCTTGTGGAAGTACTCCTACCACAACGTGATGTAGATGGTGTCATGTCAGATGATGAAGCATCAATAGAAACCACCTCAGGTTTGGAAACATCTATGTCCAGTCAGTCTGGTGATACTTTGGACAGGCATCAGCTCAATGAAATTAGTTCTGACACGGCAGGTGTAAAGCGAAGGCTCACTGTGAATGAAGCGGACAAGATCCACACCCTGTATGAAGGCATTGATCAGGGAGACATACCACTGGCAAAAGCTGCTGAATGTTGGGAGTTGTTGAA